>OX352315.1:7504356-8874830 GCA_947086415.1 Pammene aurita | reverse complement strand
ACCCATTTCAATCTGGTTTTCGTCCGGGCCACAGTACTACCTCGGCTCTTGTCAAGGTTACCGATGACATCCGTTTGGGTATGAATGACCAGAAGCTTACAGTTCTTGCACTTCTAGATTTCAGTAATGCCTTTAACACGGTCGATTTTGACATTTTGCTCGCGTTCTTACAGTCTCTTAACATATCGGCTGCAGCGATTGACTGGTTCCGCAGCTATTTGGTTGGTCGTCGGCAAAGAATAAAACTAGATTCTTCGTGTTCTTCCTGGTGCAGAACATCAGCTGGTGTCCCACAGGGTGGTGTGCTTTCTCCTCTTTTATTTTCTATCTTCATTAATTCCATAACTCTTGATCTCTCTTCTTCGTATCATCTCTATGCCGACGACCTTCAAATATATTCGCAGGGTATGCATAGCGATCTCAATTCAGTTATAGAAGCCACGAATCTTGATCTGCTCCGCATATCAAATTGGAGTCAAAATTACGGTTTAAAAGTAAACCCCCTAAAGTCACAGGTAATTGTGATGGGTAGCGCTAAACAAATCTCCAAAATTGACTTTCTCAGGCTCCCTCCGATAGTCTTCGATGGTATCCAAATTCCTTTTTCGAACCAAGTGAAAAATCTTGGCGTAATCATGGATCGTTGTCTATCATGGGTGCCTCAGGTGAGTGAAGTGAGCAGGAAGATGTTTGCTGCCATAGGGTCTCTCAGACGGCTCCGGAATTTCCTGCCAATTGCTACTAAAATTGCGCTTGCTCAGTCGTTACTTCTCCCCATTCTTGATTATGCAGATATCTCCTATTTAGACCTGACCGAGGAGCAACTTAATAAGCTTGAGCGTATTCAAAATGCCTGCATTCGGTTCATTTTCGGATTACGCAAATTCGACCATGTTTCTAGTTTTCGTTCTCAACTCAAATGGCTCCCTATCCGTCAGCGCCGTAACTCTCACATACTTTCTTTACTCTTTTCTATACTTTTTAACCCTGCAACTCCCCGCTACCTCAAAGAGCGTTTCTCTTATCTTAATTCTATTAGATCCTCTCAAAAATTGCTCCTAAAAGTGCCATCTTCATCTTCCAAATTTTATAATTGCTCATTTACGTTCCAGGCCGTTCGTTTGTGGAATTCTCTCCCTCTCAACATAAAACGCGCGCAATCTATCGGTAGCTTTAAATCGCAACTTAAGGAATACTATTTATCTCTTCCTTAGGTTTTTAAGTTGACACTGTTGTTTCTTACTTTGTGTATTATATATGTATATATGTACGTATATATATGTTTATTTTGTATTTATTTAAGTATGTATATTCATATGAATGTGCTGTGTTATCTATTTCGTCTCTTTTGTGTGTATGCACCACCTACTGCTTATTGTTTTTCTCTAGTCTCCACTACCCAAAGGTTGTCTGGAAGAAATCGCTCATTAGCGATAAGACCGCCTGTTGTTACCTCTACCTAAATTTATCTAATTGTAAAATTTGTGCTTGTAACTGTATGAGGTGTGCAATAAAGAGTATTTATTTATTATTATTATTATTATTTCCTTTATTTATCTTTTTACTTAGTTTAGGGTTTTTACAATATTTTTATAAAAGTAAAATATAAAAATACATCTAAAACATATGAAAACAATAAAAGCATTATAAAAAACCTAAACTAGGGTGCCGCCGGCAACGGAGCAGGGCCCAGGCTGCCGGTGGTTAGGGCCGCAGAGTGAGGAACCTTCGGACTATGCGCGCCGTGTCCAAGATTACCGCCTTCTGAATCTGACCCTTGATCCAACCACAACCTCGTAGCGAAAGTCTCTCAAGATGTTGGTCGAGACTCTTCGCTACGAGACCGTTCGCAGAGACAACTATCGGCACAATGATCGCCGAATCAACCTCCCACATGGCGGTTACCTCGTGAGCCAAGTCTAGGTACTTGCTGGACTTGTCCTTCTCGGCCTTCACGAGGTTGTCGTCACATGGGACGGTGATGTCGACGAGCATGGCCCGGCGTTGCGATCGATCTATTACCACGATATCAGGCTTATTGGCTACTATAGTCCTGTCCGTGATAATAGATCGATCCCAATAGAGCGTGGTACGACCATTTTCGAGAACTGGCGCAGGTGTGTACTTGTAGTACGGCACTTCGTGGTCCACAAGACCGTATAGGAGAGCAAGCTGCTGGTGTATAATCCTGGCTACGAGGTTATGTCTGTGCAAGTACTCGCCGTTAGCAAGATGAGAGCAACCGGAGATGATATGCCTGAGTGACTCTCCGGGACGGCGGCATGCCCGACAAATGTCGACCGTACCGTCCTTCAGGATATACCTCCGGTAGTTATTCGTCATGATAACTTCGTCCGCAATTGCACAGGCAAAACCTTCGGTTTCTCCGAAGAGGTCCCCGAATCGTAACCAGTTCACCGACGCGAGTAGGTCTACGTCGGGTCCCGTGAGGGCCCTGTAGAACCGCCCGTGTAGCTCCTTGCTCTTCCATACCGCCCTGCGATCCTCGGTGCTTAGCACCACAGGTTTGCGCCAGTTCTTGTTTGCCAAGGAGAGCGGCGTGAGACCCTTATCTACTGCCACCACATCACGATGCATCCCACACTCGTTGTTAAGGAAATAATTCCTGAGATCGTACACCTCACGGTTGTGGAGATTTTTGGCGTTTAAAAAGCCGCGACCTCCACACTTCCGTGGGATGTACAATCTCATAACAGACGAGCGTGGGTGAAGCATACGGTGTGTGGTGAGCAATAGACGGACTCTCCGATCCAGGGCATCCAGCTCGGTCTGTGTCCACCTTAGTATGCCAAAGGAGTATGTGAGTAGGGGCATTACCCAGGCATTGAAGGCGCGCACCTTGTTGCCACCTGACAAAAGACTATTAAGTACTTTTGTCAGCCGACTAAAGAAGCGCTCCTTCAACGCCTGTTTAATACCCACATCCTCAACACCCAAAGACTGTGACATACCAAGGTATTTGT
This sequence comes from Pammene aurita, assembly GCA_947086415.1. Lineage (NCBI taxonomy): Eukaryota > Metazoa > Arthropoda > Insecta > Lepidoptera > Tortricidae > Pammene > Pammene aurita. Next base: position 8,871,846 of record OX352315.1, on the reverse strand, counting down.
AGGTTTCTGATTCAGAGATAGATCTGAACGTCATTGTCTCAGAAAGCTGTAGATTTGTTGAATTTACTACTTTCCCCCGCTGTACATGCATAACCGCACATTTATCAACACCAAATTCCATCTTGATGGACACCCAACAGATCTCGGTTATTTGGTGCAAACAATTTAAGATCGTCCATGTACAGAAGGTGAGATATGACTTCACCCTCTCTCCGAAGCCGGCAACCTAGCCCCGAATCCTTCAGCAGATTGCTGAGCGGATTTAGAGCTAGGCAGAACCACAGGGGACTCAGACTGTCGCCCTGAAATATTCCTCGCTCGATCCTTATAAAGTCCTGCGGACCAGGGGGGTCATCCCCGCCTCCTGGTTGACGAAGGACTGTGGTCCACCGCCTCATACACGCGCCAAGGAAGGATCTTAAAGCTGTATCAATTTTATACAGCTCTAAGATCCTCTCCAGCCATGAATGAGGCACCGAATCATAGGCCTTCTTGTAGTCAATCCAAGCGGCCGAGAGGGTCCCCCCATTCCGCCGGACTCGTTGGCAAATGGTCATGTCTATGAGGAGGAGCTCTTTAGTACCACGGGACCCCACCCTACATCCATTTTGAGCCGAGGCCAAAATGTTATTTGCGACCATGTGCGCGTTTATTTTTGCTCTCAAAATGGATGTAAGGAGCTTGTAAAGTGTAGGTAAGCACGTGATGGGTCGGTAGTTTTTCGCTTCCGTGGTACTACCGGACTTATAGAGCAGAAAGGTTACACCAGTTGTTAAGGAAGGCGGGAGGGAGCCAAGTTCGATGGCTTGTTGAAATTGCGTTGCCAGACGCGAGTGCGAGCATCGAAACCATTTTAGCCAGAAGTTGTGCAATCCATCCGGGCCGGGACTTTTCCAGTTCTGGGCCGTACGGATTGCACAACTTACGTCATCGGGGCTGATGGTGATAGCCCCCATAGGTTCGATGGACTCGCACTCACGTTCGACAACACTCATCCACTCGCCCTCCGTGTGTTCAACCGGCGCCGACCAGATGCTACGCCAGAAATCAGTCATGGCAGTAGCATCCGGCAGTCGCACGTCGGACACACGGGGGTCGGTTTCCTCCCACCTTCGGTATACCTTCCTTTGGTCACTTTGGAAAAGACGATTCTGCTTGAATCGGTCCACACGCTCTCTGTAGCGGCGAATACGGCTTGCCCATGCATAAACTTTCTGCTTCAGAAAGTCGATGCGCTCTATGACATTGGCCATGTAGTCGCGGGGCTCGATATTCGTCCCCGCGAACGCCTGGTGCACAAAGCGCATTACTCGGGAGCGGTTATTGCCCCCCCTGAAGCAGATCAGCTTTGCAATGAGAGTCCTAAATGAGTTAATACGACGCTCGATCCGTACTTGCCATGCGGGGACACCCCCGGTGGTCCTAGGTGCACGTTCAGCGTCCGGAAACTTGACTCGAGCAACACGGCACGCCGCGATGGCTCCGCAGTACATGATCGAGTGCGTATCATCTAAGTCTTTACTAGTCCGCAGGAGTGGATCTAGCAAATCATTCAGGGCTCCCATTAACGCTAGATTGCGTCTATTCATAGGCAAGCGTGGTAATCGTGGCCTAGGGGTATTTGTGGAGCGATACTGCGTAATTGCCTCTTCCAAAGTCCTCCTCAGTTGCTCATTGGATGTAGTACTCACACTCTGATTCGCGATCTCCTCCTCATCGGCATTGAGATCAACCCGCGGCGCCCCCGATGCCAGGTCGGGTGCGGGTATCGGATCCGGCGACGTGGCGGGCGGATCCCGCGCCGAGGTGGTGGCCGCGCGAACAGAGAGAGCCTCCAGGCGAAGCCGATCAAGTGTCGCGTCATTCAACCGCTTTAGCCGCTGAATGACGCGCACCTGATCCGATAGGCGTTGCGCAGTCGTGTCAATAGTTGGTTCAAGAGCCTGAAACAGAGGAAGTATCCGGTCACGATACGCGCACAGATTAGTTCCCCCCTCTGTAGCCCCATAATAGGCGCGCATGACGTTCTCGTTCATGGAAGGAGTCCATTTCATGCGACGCACTATTATTATTATCATTAAAAGGCTAAAATATTGCTGTGTCCTTGCAAGACTTCACATGTCATTATCATCATCATATCAGCCGAAAGGCGTCCACTGCTGAACATAGGCCTCCCCCAAAGAGTGCCACAATGACCGGTACTGCGCCACCCGCATCCACCGGACTCCCGCGACCTTTACCAGGTAGTAGTACCACCTTGTAGGGGTTTACCGACGCTGCGCCTTCCGGTGGGGTTTTAAACACGGACTAGATAAATACTGGACGCGATAATGGGCGGGGCGCGCGTTACATGGTTTATGATCAGAAGCGCATAAACTTGTCGAAACCTCATGCCGCGCGGTTCAGTCGTCGTTCGACCACGTGTGACGAATTTAGTGCCAAAAAACATATAATCATGCCGTGTTGTACAATTTTGTCGTGTCGTTTACGAAGCAACGAATTAAAGGAGGCCCCTGGAGTAGTTGCTTTCCGCCGGTAAGTATAAAAACCGAGTATTTTACATTTTTTCCAAAAATTGTAGACTTTTATTACGACATTCACCCATTATCCGATGGTACAACAGTAATCATATCAATTGCACGCTGGCTATTGCTGCCGGTCGCAGGATTACGCGAGTGACGCGCAATGTATTTGGAATACGAACGTCGCTCGTCAGTCTCGTCACACGATCGGCAGCCACGTTGCTGGGCAACATGGCTGCCGCGCGCCTGCCGCCATGAGAGTGCGGCCCGTTATTTATTATCGATAATTTCGAACACATTGTTTAAGGTGTAACTTGTCTGTCCTATAGTAGAAAATAATTGTATTTCTTTCAAAAACAAAATAACGTGATTGACTGGTTTAATTAATTAATCCAATGATCAACTTATTTTATAGATACAATAACTGTATAATGGTACTTCTAACTATACAAATATTATTAATGCGAAAGTGTCTCTGTCTGTCTGTTACCTTTTCACTTAAACTGCTGAACCGATTAAGATGAAATTTGGTATGAAGATAGTTTGAGTCACGATTATTTTTAGTATTTTAGCAGACACATAAATTAGATAGATAAGGGTACATCCACAAACAAATTTCAACAATAATGTTTAAAATTACTATTTCTTTATTTTTCCCATTTTAAATAATATATTAAATGAAATCAAAGCAAGAAAAATAATAATACAAAGTGTTTGATTGTCGGACTAGAAGACATAAAGAGTTCCTTTCCTTCAAAAAAGTGTACACTGTACTATGTGTATATATGTACACGATATTTGTATTTGTCACAAGAAATAAAACTCCCCCTTCCCCTTATTAGAATTCGTCACACATTGTTGATCCCACCGTCGCCCTTAACATCTGACGTAATTAATGGATGAACCCTTATTAGGGTAGATTTTTATCCAGCTATTAAAAAAATCGACATTGTTTTATTAATATGAGGTGTGGCGCGGTATTATGGAGTTAATTATCGATAATCGATATCGATACAATATATATATCGACAGGCCACCATCGCTCTAATGTAAGCGGTTACGTATTTTCGAGTGTACGCACACATCAACACAGCGAATGAGAGACTGACATTTCTTTGTGTGTATCACCTCGTGCGTACTTTAATGAGAATGTGTGCATGTAAATGCCGGCTACGCTGGTTTTGGAACAAACTACGGCTGATACCGTCTCCATATACTCCGTGGTTTTAACCGTGGTACCACAGCTTTTGTATCACAGGGGGACCACGGGTAATTATTTTCCCCGTAGACCCACCCCTATTTTTCCAGTAAGGTCTAGAACGCAAAATGACCACTCATAGGTAGGTTAGGTTCGTTAGTTATCTTCTAATGGCCGAAGGCCAAACTGCACAGGAATAGGAGCCCCGCGGCAGCGGGGCTCCGTCGACATTGCTAACGTAAAGATAAACCCATTTTGGTGCAGTGGGTCTACGGGGAAAATTTTTTTACCCGTGGTCCCCTGTGGTACAAAAGCCGTGGTACCACGGTTAAAACCCGCTTCCGGTTCGTCACATGTAATGTGATATGCAATAAATAAACGTCGATGAAGATATTGATGATGTATGTAGTGAGTACTCTATGCTTATTTATTTCTCTATGACCTAGGTATACGTCTAGCTGGAACTGAACCGACTGACTCCAGAACAGACAAATCGCATTTACGCCGCTGGCCGCTTTCTCAACTGCACGCTCAATTAGGTTAGCTGTCTGGCGCAAGTGACAAGCGAACCGGTGTGCGGAGTCTACCACCCTGAGGTCTATATCGGAAAAAATCTTCATGCCGCTGCCCCCTACAATGATGAGGGTTCCCGCGATCGAGTTTTTCATTAGATGGCAGCACTGTGGCGAGAGGTGTAGCCGTCATAATACTTACTTCACTTCACTTTTTTTCTTTATGGCTACTGCGCAGTGAAGCACAATTCTGCCAATGTCGAGTATTGAAAATCATAATACTCATAATCCACCAATCATGGTTAATATTTTTTTTATTGGTGGGTTTTGACAGCTGCTGTCAAAAATACCTCTCGCCACGGTGCTGCCATCTAGTGAAAATCTCGATCGTGGAAACCCTCATTCATTAGTTCCCCATAATATATCTAAACTATAGACTTATCTTTTGCCGCAAATTCTATAATGGACTACTTACGTTTGTATTTGGTTTGTATGCGTTGCCCATCGATAGTATTGATACACCTGCGTCTCAACGCGATAACGGAGAGATGCACTATATTGTTTGCACATGAACGAGCGAGATGAAACACGATAATTATTGCGTTAAGACGCAGGTGTAGCAGTAGCATGAAACCACCCAATTATGGTCCAGTACCTACTGCAACTGGTCTACATTTTCATTCAATACATAGTTAATTAAGTATCAATCTCAACCTTTTGGTTTTTCCTAAGTTTTTTCAGTAATTTACGATTATTTTACCTTAGAACTGCGTCATTTATAAAAGTCTCGCCTAATACTTTTTTAATTAGTTTAGGACTACGCGAAAACTCAACCTTAACGCTCGTCTCTTATGCCTTGGACCACAAGCAAAGCTCAAATGAAGGCAGGAACTGCTCGTAGCTGTGGAGAAAACTGCTATAATCGAATTAAGATTTTAACTCGCTTCATTCGGACGAGAATTAACCTAACTCCCATTGTGGATTAAGCTTCAATTTAAGACTTTTGATCACGTACTATGTGTGTATACCTAGTGTTCTATGGTTAGGCTTAACCCTTTGACCGCCAGAGACGTCAAATCACGCGCACGGAAAGTCGTGCCCTCAGCGCCAGTGCGTGATATCACGTCCAAAATATAACCGAGTGCGCTCGCGCACTCTGGTGTCAGTAGTACGATTTTTCTGTCCGATGCTTGGTGGTCAAAGAAGAGGTCCAAAAACGGACACTTGAATAATCCAATGTATAAGATCATCGACGGAAAAAATTATAGACAGCGCTCTGAGGCGAAGTACGAAAATGGCTCATAGCTTTCGTATCATGTATTTTCTAAATAAGTTTAAATCAACGTCCTCCTAGCCTAGTCGGTAGTGACTCTGCCTACGAAGCAGGAGGTCCCGGGTTCGAATCCTGGTCAGGGCATTTATTTGTGTGTTTATCACAGATATTTGTTCCTAAGTTATGGATGTTTTCTATGTATTTAAGTATTTATCCATATTTATCTATTATATATATCGTTGTCTAGTACCCATAACACAAGCCTTATTGAGCTTACCGTGGGCCTAGGTCGATTTGTGTAAGATTGTCCTATAATATTTATTTATTTAAAAATCTAGTGTAAACAACGCTGCAACTAATTTCAGTTCATTTGCTTGTTAATAGACAATTACTCGCGAATTTGGGGAGCGAAGGCCACGCTGTTGCATAAGCGGAGCGATGGGCGGTTTTTTTTGTGTCACTCACTACACACACATCACAGGGCATCAGGTTGATTGCCGTTAAATAAATTTGAATGTCGTCTAAAACAATTTAGCCTAAAGTTGGTTAAAAAATTAACCTCCGGAACCAGGGAATACTCAGGCGGTTTACGACTATGAAGTGAACTCGTTACAGCATCCTATCAGATCAGCATGTAATCAGTTCGGGTTCGGGCTTAGAAATACAGCCTAGACCGAACGACGGCTAAAAATCTGCCTTCGTGGTTATAAAAGTTGTAACAAAACTGCTGTGATGAGAATACGATTGTTTTAATTATGAAAAAACTAAGATTTTTTTTTTTTGTCTGCCGGCTGGGATGACGTGTCCCATATACTCGTGTTTAATGTCATACGCATGCTGTGTTTGCCTGTAAGTGGGGGATCAATTGTATATGTTTTCAATCTTTATATTTAAAGGTGTGTTGTATCTCCTGTTGGTAGTCCTAATAAATTTACAAATTCAATTTTTTGCTCGCGTCCAAAAAAATGATTCTCCTACTTTTTTCTTAATCGCAATACGATACCAATTATGCCCTTAAACGGATCACCACTATTTTTGTTACATTCTGTATGATAAGAATGCAGCCTTACATAGCCTACTCTCATACTAACAAGGGTGAACTCGTTACGGCGTCTATGAGCATGTAATCAGTTCGGGCTTAGCGACACTGAGCCTAGGCCGAGCGACGGTTAAAAATCTGCCTTCATATAATATATTTATGATAAGAATGCAACCTTACATAGCCTACTCTCATACTAACAAGGGTGAACTCGTTACGGCGTCTATGAGCATGTAATCAGTTCGGGCTTAGCGACACTGAGCCTAGGCCGAGCGACGGTTAAAAATCTGCCTTCATATAATATATTTATGATAAGAATGCAACCTTACATCGCCTACTCTCATACTAACAAGGGTGAACTCGTTACGGCGTCTATGAGCATGTAATCAGTTCGGGCTTAGCGACACTGAGCCTAGACCGAGCGACGGCTAAAAAAGACACTTATGCTTCCGTTCTAGAAAAACACGTTCGAGTGTTTTACGCCTCATTCACAAAAAAACACCAACTTGCAGCATTTTTTCTTGAAGCAAGCATCAAACGCTCGGTACATTATTTTCATGAAACAGGCATTAAGGTCTATTAACACTTTCGCAACCAGGCAAAATTTCGAACAATACCCCGGAAACCGACAGTACTCGCTAGTCGGGCAACGACGTGCAACTCAATGCCGCACGCCGCGAACCCGCTAGTCGGGCAAGTCGGACGCTCAGGGCTGTGCCAAGTAACTTTCGTATACGTGGATAAAATTAAATCTGCTGTCTCATCTGTTTAGGCTCCCCGTTTTACCAATTATAAATGATTATTAATGATGACTGACCTATTGTCTTTTTCTGAGAACTGCCGCTTAGAAGTTAGAATGTTGTTAGGTACTTAGTTGAATTTCTTGGTTTCGGCAAAAATCATCCTATGAGTACTCATGAAATAGGTGTATACCTATAGTTACTAAATATTCGTAAACACAAATTAGGTTGTACGATTTACGAAAATTCTAACTCCTATTGATACATACCCGTGTATGCAATTTAACACCAACTAATAAGAATTTTTATTTTGTAATCGCATTAGGTAAAGTAAATAAAAATACAAAGTGAAGTAATAAAATATTATAATCAACTGTACTAACTTTTCGACCACATAAGTACATAATAATCAGAAGACTTACAAATTTTTCTGTTAGTGGCAGTGGCAGCCCTGAGGTAGCGAAGATGCAATGTTTGCCCGCCTGTCGGGCACTTTGGCGTCGCGTGTAGGTTTATAGCTCTTGCCCGACTACCGGGTATGCAACTGAGTAAAGTTTACGAGTGCCCGAGTGTCGGGTACGCGGTGTCGAATGTGTTAAGGTGTAAGTGTAAGGTCTTGAGCGGTGGCGACCGGCGGTGCGTCTGGCACCGCGTCTATTGTAAACAAAGCAAACATATGGGAGATACCTCAGTGAATGACTGCTTAAATCACTTCGAAACTCGACCCAACGCTGGTCACAGCACCGACGTGCTACCGTACGCTAGACACAGTCATCAGTATGAGTTAGTTTTCTAAAGATAAAATAGATCCTGACCGTTACAATGGGACCAATTGTGAAGTATGCTCTTTCAAACAAAACAATAATTTTCCAAATCGGTCAAGGCGTCTTCGAATATTCGGTGAACATACATAAAAAAAAATTGCAAAAAAAAAACTAAGATCCCGACGAATTGATAACCTCCTCTATCGAAATCTTGAAGTCAGTTGATAAAATATTTTGCAGATAAATGAATACCTAGTACCTATAATATGTACCTACAAGCACTGACTTACATATACCGGACGTCCCACGACACGACTTTGCCACATGGAGGGGAAGTACTTTAAATACTGTGGATAGGAAATTTTACTGAAAGAAGATTTCATTTTTATTTTTAAAACAATACGATCTGCATTTAAAGAATTTTAAATTATCGCCTGTCTGAACCTAGAATCGAACCCCCTAAATATGATAGGGACTGGTAAGATTTTTTTAAATGCGAAAATAACTGGGGTTCCGTACCCAAAGGGTAAAAACGGGACCCTATTACTAAGACTCCGATGTCCGTGTATCTGTCTGTCCGTCTGTCACCAGGCTGTATCTCATGAACCGTGATAGACAGTTGAAATTTTCACAGTTGATGTATTTCTGTTGCCGCTATAACAACAAATACAAAAAAAATACAGAATAAAATAAATATTTAAGGGGGCTCCCATACAACAGACATGATTTTTTTGCCGTTAGAGTCATTCCATATGAAAACAGCTGAAGGGGTGTGCTGACTAATTTTGAATTTACTTGAAAAAAATCAGGAATGTACTTGGATGTACAGGCATGAAATCACTAAATCCTTGAGTTTTTTTTTTCTGTTTTTTTTTTTATTGGCACCCATTGGAAGTTTGAATAGTTGTCATTTTCTTACTCTCATAAACTAGGTTCGAACTCTGCTTATGGGCTTTTGCTAACAATGATGTTTATTTTAAATTGTAGCTTACTAACCACCGATTCCACAATGAGTTATAATATCTAATCAGTATGCTTCAGAACTGGGTTCTGAGGCACTGAAAATTTGTATTAATATGCTATTTTTCGGAGTTTTCAGACTAGAATTCTGACTTTCCTATAAGACTAAGATACTTAGCTTTTTTTTCTGGTCTTTAGAACATGACAATTTAAGCAACTGATGTGAGTTTAAATTATCAAAATGTATTTTTGGTTTAGAAAAAACATATTGAAATTTCAAAAAAATCAAAACGGGTCCACTTTAACCGCTATAAAATCTAGGTTTCAGTGTGAATAAAAAATTGAGTTTACCATCAAATGATACATCGTAAGCTCACCTTTACATAGCAAATAGACTTTATAGTGTTATTTTTGCTTGGTAAGAAGATATGTTTTTTTCAAAATCGTAAATATTGCAGAACAGTATTAGTACAACAAAGTCGTTTTTTTATGGTTATATGCCAATAAATAATGGTTTTCTTATCATAAAGGAGTTTTATTAAGTTCTGTCTTAAAAGAAAGGGTTAAATTTTGTTATAATACGTACACATTAAACGAACCAATCCTTTAATAAAACAAATTCATTACTTTAGTGACGGAGCCGCATCGCAGTATAAAAATAAAAATAATATGGCGAATTTGTGTTACCATGGTGAAGATTTTCGACTGCAAGCAGACTGGAACTTCTTTGCTACAGCACATGGGAAAAGCCCGTGTGATGGTGCAGAAGGCACCATCAAAAGAATAATCCGAAAAGATAGTTTGCAAAGAACAGCGGAAAGTCACATATTAACCCCTCAAGCGATGTTCGACTTTTGTACGGAGCGGATACCTGGCATTACATTCTTTTTCGTGTCAAAAGCAGATGTCGAAGCTTCAGAATCAAGCTTAACAGAGAGGTTCGAGAATTTACTCACGATTAAAAATACTAGATCATACCATCATTTCGAACGTCTGTCGTTCGACACTTTAAAAGCTCGTAAATATTCAACATCACAAACTTTTGAAGTTGTGACAGTTAGAAGACAGTTATCGAAACGTGGAAGTAAGGATTAAATTAATTTTGTAATTTTCTATTTGAGTATTTCTTTATTATAGTGATGCTTTTAATTTAGTTAAGAAATAAATAATATTTAGGTGCAGTTTTATGTGTTTAAGACACTTTTATTAACTATCTGAAATTTGCATATTTTACGATTTTCAAAAAATCGTATCTCATAACGTAGCAAAAATAACACTATCATTTTGTGGTAAATTCAAATTTTTATTTATACTGAAACCAGGATTTTTCAGCATCCAAAGTGAACACGTTTCTATTTTTCAAAAATTTCAGTACGTGTTTTCTAATACTATTTAATACATTTTGCCATTTAAAATCAATGTTAATAGTTAGAATTTAACTGTTACTGAAGCTGTGATATAAAAAAAATCCTAGGTCTAATACAAAAGTCAGGATTTTCATCCGAATACCACGAAAATGAGCCAATTTTTTAAGATTTTTAGAGACACGGTATTTTATGCTGAAGTATTTGGAGGAAATAGTAGATTGTATTACAAGGGAGCAAAATGCTATATTTCACCGAGGGTTAGCGCTTTGAATCCGAACGAAGCGAAGGATTACAGAATAGAATCCCGAACGTAGTGAGGGATTCTAACGTGGAATCCTGAGCGTAGTGAGGGATTCAAAGCGCCAAGCCCGAGATAGAAATAATTTTGCTACCGAGTAATACACTCTGCTTTTCACTTCTCTTATGAGAAAAAATAATCGTCTTGTAAGTAAATAAAACTTCAGCACTTCACCAATCATACTTTTATGAAGCCTAACTAAAATACACATACAATAAAGAAATATAATTAAAAATTAATAGTAAAATTTGTACAATTTTCAAATGTTAATGTTACGTGTTTGTTTGGCACTGAGACATTCGTTCTATTTATTTGAGTATTTTGCACCGAGGATTCTGTAAAAGTTTGGCTGATAGTATGAATGTTTTCAGGATTAACAGGTTCATTATCTGTTTGATTATCTTGTGTTGTAAAAGTCGGGCTCAGCTCCACAGCAGTATCTTGATCAGTCATCATCCTTTGGGTTATCTGTTCAGTACGTGCCTGAGCAGACGTTCCGGGCTGCGGTGACAGTGGACGGTGGCGGCGGATGGTTTGTGCTATGCGTCGGCTCAATGCGGCTTTATTTTCTACAGACTCGTCAATATAGCCTTCTGCCACTCTCGACGATTTCCAGCCCCCTAGGCGTTTAATACTAGTTAAATTGGCTCCAGAATCAGCCAAAATAGTCGCAGAGGTTCTTCTGAAGCAATGTCCTGTATATTGCTCCGGACTTGAGAGGTTTAAGTAACGTGCGATTTCTTTTGGCATCTGACTTATCTTATTTTTCCCAATAACCTGCTTGGTGCATTTACCGTTGTGGTAGGCAACGAAAAATCTTTTATTACTCATACCAGAAGGCCGTGAAGACTGATATTTTTCTACTACTTTCACGTAATCATCTCGAACCACAAAAGATCTGTCTATTTTGGTTTTCGTATCTGTTAAATTAACTAGTATTAATGATTCGGACAACTCACTTCTTACTTAAACAAATCCAACCTCTTGAATCCATTTCAGTCCGGCTTCCGTACGGGTCACAGCACAACTACCGCTCTTGTAAAAATCACCGACGACATACGGGAGGGAATAAATGATCGAAAGCTGACGGTATTGACGCTGCTTGACTTCAGCAATGCGTTTAATACCGTCGACTTCGACATTTTAATTGGTATATTGCGCTCCCTTAATGTTTCTCCCACAGCAATTAGCTGGTTTCATAGTTACCTGTTCGGTCGTCGGCAACGTATTAAGGTGGATGATTTATATTCTTCTTGGTCCAACACGCTGGCTGGCGTTCCGCAAGGTGGCGTGTTGTCCCCTTTGCTATTCTCCATTTTCATTCATTCCATCACTCAAAATCTTTCTTCACGTTATCACCTGTATGCCGACGACCTTCAGATCTACTCGCAAGGTGAAGCTGGTGATCTCCCGAATGTCATTGCTACTGTAAACAGAGATCTGGTGAGCATCCTAAATTGGAGCCATAATTTTGGTCTCAAGGTCAATCCTGATAAGACTCAAGCCATTGTCTTTGGTAGTCCCAGACAAATATGCGGAATTGACTTTGATAACCTAGCTCCGATTGACTTTGATGGTGTCCTTATACCGTATTCACAACAAGTAAAAAACCTCGGTGTCATGATGGATAGAACCTTATCGTGGGTGCCCCAGGTAAACGAAGTAAGTAGGAAGATGTTTGCAGCAGTAAATTCCCTTAGGAGACTACGTAATTTCCTTCCTATTGCAACCTGTTGGAAGGACGGGTTTAAATTAGTTTTAAAAGGGATTTGTAAAATAAATAGAAAAAAGATGTTTACTGTCATGAGTGTATAATCGAAGTGAAGTCTACAAAAATTTTAAAAGGAATAGAAAAACTAATAATGACATATCTGCACAACAAAGGTTACTATTCATTACAACAGCCGCCCTTAATCGAAGTTGTGCGAGACAAACAGAAAATTAAGTTATATTTCTAAACCTAAATTAATTGTACACCGTTTATGTACTATGGGCCCGAGTGGCTTAGTAAGTACATCTGCAGGATTATCGCTACTTTTAATATAATCTAACCTAACGACGTTGTTAGACACCTTCTCCCTAATAAAGTGATATCTGGTATCTATATGTTTCGTCCTGCTGTGGTGTACCGGATTTCGAACGAGATTGATGGCACTCTGACTGTCAGAAGCTAGGTTTACTGAATTAAGTTTACCTGTTATTTCGTAGATAAACCGACGTAAATAACATGCTTCCTTCGTCGCAGAAGCTAGCGCCATGTATTCGCTCTCCGCTGAGCTTAAAGCTACGGTAGGTTGCTTCTTGGACTCCCAGGACACTGGACCTCCACTTAATTTGAAGGTATAACCGGTATATGACCTTCTGTCAATCGTACAATTAGCCCAGTCCGCGTCGCAAAAGCCTTTCAAGGGCTCTCCGTTCTTCCTGTAAACCAATGAATAGTCTATAGTACCCTTCAGGTACTGCAGAACCCTTTTTGCAGCAATCCAATGCTCCTTTGTATAACACGTATTAAACTGACTCAAAAAACTCGTAGCGTAAGCGATGTCGGGCCGTGAGTTAACCGTCAGATACATGAGGCATCCTATTAGATTCTGATAAGGATAAGACTCACCAACTTGACCATCAGGTCTCCTTTCCATATTCTTCTTAACTAACGGAGTGTCCACAACTTTACATTCCTGCATGTTAAACTTTTCCAATATGGAGAGTATGTAATTTCGTTGGTTAACTTTTATTTTCTCGGAATCATACTCAATTTGCAATCCTAAATAGCATTTTAGTATTCCGAGATCTTTTAGTGAAAAATATTTCGACAAATCGCTTTTGAAAATGTCAAATGTCGAATCTGATTTATAGAAGATTATTATGTCATCGACAAATATACCCAATATTACGAGTTCTTTACCAAAAAGTTTTAAATATACGCAAGGCTCGGAAGGAGTTCCTGTAAAACCTATTTTTAAAAGCGTTTCATTTAACTTTTTGTTCCACGCTCGCGGTGCCTGTTTAAGGCCGTAAAGGGATTTCTTCAGTAAACAAACCTTGTTCTCTTTGCCCTTTTCGACAAATCCGAGAGGTTGCTCCATGAAGACCTCTTCTTCTAAATCTCCGTTAAGAAACGCAGTATCAACATCCAAATGCTTCATTCTTAACCCCATCTCTGCAGCTAATGCAAACAACGTGCGGAGTGAAGAGTGACGAATCACGGGCGCAAACGTCTCATCGTAGTCTACTCCCTCGACTTGATGAAAACCTTTGACGACCAGCCTCGCTTTATACTTTGTGATGTTTCCATATGCATCTTTTTTAATCTTGTAAACCCATTTACATGGTATGACCTTTTTGTTAGGCCTGTCTACTAAATCCCATGTATGGAGTTTTTTGAGCGAACTGTACTCATCCTTCATAGCATGGTGCCATTTATCACAACTATCGGCATGAGTAGCTTCATAGTATGTCGTAGGTTCTTCAGAGTCAACCGTTGACACATTATATGTCAGGAAATCTGGTGGTTTCCTATTTCTTGAGGGGTACCGCTGCTCAGAGACAGTTTCCTCTTCCAAACTTGCTGGCTCTTCATCTACTATAGGTAATCCCGCGTCACTTGAAGACTCTACTTCTTCGCAAGTCACTGGATCTTCCAACCTTTGAAGATTTGTTGGTGAAGATGTCTCAGCAGCAGGATCTCTCAGGTACTCTCATCGCAATCAAAATATTGAGAATCATGACCAACCTCGGGCTCCTCTTCAAATATCAGTATTGAGTCCGTCTGTGTTGTCAGCTGGTCTTGGCCAGGCTCAGCCTCTTTTTTATTCTCGAATAGTAAGATAGGCTCTGATTGTATGACAGGCTCAGCTTGCCTGTGCTTTAACGCTGTAAAACAGTTTTCAAAAAAGGTTACATCCCTGGAAATCATTACTTTTCGTGGGTTAGCAGGATCCCTAAAAATATAAGTACCTGGATTTTCTGAATAACCGACGAATATTGCTTCCTGTGCCTTGACATCTAATTTCTTCCTGTGACACGATGGTATATGAATAAGTGCTCGACATCCGAACACCCGCAGATGACTAAGATCACCTCTGCGACCATACCATCTGTCAAAAGGAATTTGTCCACCTAAGGCTCTATGAGGAGACCTATTTTTCAGGTACACGGCAACTTGGAATGCATCTTCCCAGAATGCATTAGGCAGTGAGCTGTCAGCTAGCAAAGTTCTCGCCTTCTCTGTAATAGAACGGTGCGTGCGTTCTGCAACACCACATTGCTGATGACTGTACGGCGCAGTTGTTTGATGCTGGATACCTTTAGAAGCAAGATAATCAACAAACTCTTTATTAACAAATTCTTTGCCTCCGTCAGTCCTAACAGACTTTATTTTCTTGTCTAATTGATTTTCAACATAAGTTTGAAACAGACAAAATTTATTTTTAACCTCGGTTTTGGAAGGAATAAAATAAGAAAAAATCTTACGCGTATAATCGTCTACTATAGTTAACATATACCTATTTCCTTGAAAAGAGGTTGTAGACAAAGGTCCCATGAGATCCATATGGATCAATTCCAACGGGGAGGTAGCCCTATTAAATGCTACCTTTTTGAACGGTTTTCTTGCTTGTTTACCTTCCACGCAAGCTATGCAACTATTTTTATCGACTACTGAAAATTTTACGCCTACCTTGTGATTCTTCAGTTGGTTCATGCCAATACGACACAAATGGCCTAGCCTAGCATGCCAAAGTTTATAACTTTCCTGACAGTCAGAGCGCACATCCTGTGTCAAATAATTATCAGCCACATTCTCGGGAATATTAACAGTACCATCTAAAATGTACAGTCCACCACAGGGCGAGGCATGAGCAACAGATTCACCTGTAAAACGAAAATTATCAGATTTATAAAAATTACAACCATTAGTATCAAAAAGACATACAAAACCCTTCTCTACAGTTTTATGTACAGATAGCAAGTTAGCTTTTAAATCTGGTACAAAAGCAATATCACTAATCTTATTTACAACATTCTCGGGTGTATTTATTGAAATATCTCCAATTCCGCAGCACTTTATCTGTTCTCCGTTTGCGACAGTAACGGTACCTTCGTTTTGTATCTTAATGTTCTGAAACCAATCTCTTCTGGAAGTCATGTGCCTAGTACAACCTGAATCTACATAAATGATGTCCCTGCTTGAGCTTTTAGAAGTTTTGAGAGCTGTAAATGTAGTATCGCTGATAGTTACCGCATTGACTTTCTCTTTCTTGCGTCTCATTGGACAGTCTGGTCTCTTATGTCCGGGCATCTTGCACTCGTAACAAACTATCTCCTTGTTCTTGGCCGTCGACTTCTTCTTGACATTAAATACGGAATCTGATGAAGTAGCTGCATCTTTAGACATTTCGTTCAGCAGTTTTGTCTTTACTAAGTCAGTAGTCACCTCGATGTTACTATTTTCTAGAGCCATGATGAGAGGTTCGTATTTTGGTGTGAGACCTCCTAATAGTATTGCAGCAATAGACTTATCCTCAATGACTACATCTATATCCGCCAAGTCCTGTGCGGTTGACATAACTGCATTTATGTACAGTTCTATGTTGTCATAGTCTGACAGACTCAACCTGTACAGCTTTCGCTCTAAAGATAGTCTTCGTCCCATTCCCTTATCCTCGAAAGCTTTCTGCAAAGAACTCCACGCTTCGGCTGCAGTTTTCGCACATCGCACATGCGTGATAGCTGCACCATCTACTGTTAAGCATATCTTTGCCAGAGCTTTAGCGTCTTTACGTACCTTGGTAGAGGTGGGGGTCGGATCTCCATCTGGGTATCCACTTACTGTTTCCCATAGATCCTCGTGCAAAAGGTAATTGCGCATCTTAAATTTCCACGTAGGATATCCATCCTTACTTCTTAAACAGAAGGATGGAATAGATGAGCTTGACGTAGGGGAATTTCTCACACTCGAAACATCTCCTGATTCGTTTAACATTTTACTATGAAATTATTTTACTTATCACACTTTTAACTAAACTCCTTATTACTTTTACGAACTTTTCGTGCTGATAACGGGTTGGAAGGACGGGTTTAAATTAGTTTTAAAAGGGATTTGTAAAATAAATAGAAAAAAGATGTTTACTGTCATGAGTGTATAATCGAAGTGAAGTCTACAAAAATTTTAAAAGGAATAGAAAAACTAATAATGACATATCTGCACAACAGAGGTTACTATTCATTACAACACAACCAAAATTGCGCTAGCTCAAACTTTGCTTCTTCCCATCCTGGATTACGCTGATGTATCCTATATCAATCTCACCCAAGAGCAACTTAGTAAGTTTGAGCGCATCCAGAATGTCGCTATTCGGTTCATTTTTGGGTTACGCAAATATGACCATGTTTCTCACTTCAGGGCTAAGCTCAAGTGGCTCCCTATTCGTCTTCGTCGTAACTCCCATGTTCTGTCCCTTCTGTACAGTATTCTATTCAACCCCGCAACTCCCCATTACCTCAAAGAGCGTTTCAGTTACCTTCGTTCGGCTAGATCCGCCCAAAACCTGCTTCTAAATGTCCCATCCTCTTCGTCAAAAGTATATAATAGTTCCTTTACCTTTCAGGCCATACGCCTAAGGAACTCGTTACCTCTAGAAATAAGGCGTGCAAAATCCCTAACTATCTCTCCCTTAACACAAATGTTTGCTGACTGTATTTTTATTATTTTATTTTTATTTACTCTGTGTATGTAGTATATGTATGTTTATTGATTATTTTATTTGTGTATGTTTATGTATAATTACGCTATTGTATTATATGTTATTTGTTATTGTTTACTGGATTTTCACTGTTTCTTTTGCCTTGCACCTACTCATACAATTATTTTCGACTAGATTTCCGCTACCCTAAGGTTGTCTGGAAGAGATCGCTCTCTAGCGATAAGACCGCCTGTTGACTGCCTCTACTTTTAATCTGTGTACTGTACTGTTATATGTTATTGAGGTGTGCAATAAAGAATATTTGTATTGTATTGATTCGGAGTGTTTTTGTACGTCGTCTATTGTGATATTTAATAACTCCTGTCCGCGACAAGCGCCAGTGACCCCGAAAATTAACACCACCTGAAAAAAAAACAATGTCCATATAAATAAAAGCATGTTTTCTTTTCAAAGCTAGTAGACAGAAAAACAATCAATTTAAAGTGTTTATTAATTTATATATTTACTTACTTTTACGGCGAGAAAGTTGTAGTCAGGTGCCTCATTCAAAAAAGTATTAATATTTTCGGCAGACAATACTTTTGTTTTTTTCGCTTTATGACCTTCAGACTGCCTCTTCAGGAATGCCATTAATCTTGCATATGTATTAATCTGTACGTCATTGTTGTTACTTACGGTCGCTTTTAACATGGAGTAAATACTCCAAAGAGTAGAAGGCTGCCTAGTTTTAGCCAATTCTTGAAAGTATGCTAAAAACACTGTCTCAGAGAAAGACTTCGCACCTTTACCATTTTTCCAAATAGCAAAATGTTCGTAAGCTTTTATATATTTTCCTCTGGACTTCGTAGGTAGTAAATTGTTAATTACGTTGTTCGCTTCTATTTTCACAGATTCAGGTGTTATGATTTCGTTTTCGCTGGAAGAACTCGTTGAATTCATTGTGAATAATTCGGTTATTATTAGTCAAGTCTATCCAGCGGGGCAATGCGGCCAGCCTTCTGGGCACCCTACCCAGAGACAGCGGCGCGGACCTCGGCCAAATTTTTTATTTATAAGTTTTATATATTCATTATAAGTTTTTTTTTTTTAATGTTTTTATTTTCTTTGTCAAGGAAAATATCTCGAAAATACAGATTCAATATCAATATTTTCTCCAGAACATATTTTTTTAATTTAAAAAAGTACGCGTGTTCGCGCGCTTCATAATGTATGGTGTTTTTTTTAAATACATTTTATGAGTGTTACTATTATTTAAAATATAATCATAAATACTAATTAATGAAAAATGTTGACCTATTCACACTTATTAATATAAGGTGTATTATTAAAATCACGTTTTAAACTTCAGTTTGATGTAATAAGTATATCATATGTTATTCAGTAGCGCGTTGAAGGAGACGACTAATGAAGCCATAAACGTTTTATGCAGAAATAATGGATGGTTTTTGAACGCTTACTGAAACTGTCTCCTTAAACACGCTACTAAAAATTGTATAATTTTTTTTTCTATGGTGTCTCTGGCTGGCTGATGAATTGATTGTGACGTCTTTTAAAGTTTCTTGTTTATGCGGTTTTGTCAAGTAAGGAACTTAACAGCAGGGAGCAAAATTGAATTTTGCTCCCTGTTGTCAGGGCAGAAATAAAAGTTAAAAAAAAATGTAGAGGGAGCAAAAGTCGTTTTTGCTCCCTCTAAACGAGGTACAAAAGACATTTTTTTGAATAAGAGAAGTGAAAAGTTATAATACATATCGGATAGTATGTTTATTAAAGGCTTACATTCAATTAACACCATTTTTGTACATAATTTCTGAACGAAGTTTCATCATGATTTGTGGGAGTAGGAAAATGACACCATTTTGTACTTTGGATGGGTGCCGATAAAAAGATAAGTATTAAAAAAAAATTATGACAACGGTTTTTATGCTTAAATGTGTCATGGTACATCCTCATTTTTTTTCATTGAAATCTGTGACCACGCGGCAACAAAAATAATTCGTTTCAGCTGTTTTCATATGGAATGACTCGTTAGATAAATTGTACGGAACCCTACGTGCGCGATTCCGACTCGCACTTGGCCGGTTTTTTTTATTTAAGATGCTACGTTATTTAGAAGAAATAAATTCTTACGATTGTAGGCTTCGATCAGTACAGTAACATTGCAGGTTTTTTGTTACCACTTTTAGCGGGTTCGATTCCCGGTTCAGACAGACGATTATTTAAAATTCTTTGAATGCAGTTTGTATTGTTTTAAAAATATAAATTAATTCTTCTTTCAGTAAAATGTCCTATCTACAGTATTTAAAGTACTTCCCCTCCATGTGGCAAAGTCGTGGGACGCCCGGTATATGAAGCAGAATGGTAAACGCCTTAATGACGCTCTGATCTGGTTCATCATCAAAAATGAGGAAATAGAATAAGGAGGAGGAGGGAATAAGTCCCGGCGAGTTTCTTGCCGGTCATAATATGTACTTCTCGGGTCAGAGGTGTAGGGTTAGAACCGGTAGTAGTGTTTTTTCTTTCTGACGTTCATAAGTGCAGTAACGTGCTATATGCCTAAATTGAAGAATCTTTTATCTTTATCTTTTTTAAAGCTAATGACCTCACAGTAACTGGTACCAGTTTAATAACACACATTTTATTAATAAAATTCGCCAGTTGTAATACTATAATTTGTTTATGTGTTTAATGACTTAGACGCCATCTCAGCCGTCTCTCCTACTACACAGCTGAGATAATCTTTTAATGTAAACACTAGCAGCCCCAAACCTGCTATAGTAAGGCCATAGTTCTGTCCCACCACGCAAAAGAGTCTTTAGACTCATTTGAAAACTCATTCAAATCTGTATAGTCATGTTATAAAGTCCAATTTTAAACGGGAATTCTAATGGTTGTTACGACCTAAATGTGGTAGGATAATACGGTCATAGTTTAGAAAATTGTCAACCCACAAACAATCCTATGCAAACGTTGTTAGGGTTACGTAGGGACTAAGGATAAGGAGTTAAGGATTTGAAACCCTTGTTGGAAAATAACGAGGATCAAATACAAATAAACTGTTTTCGTTATGAGAGGTGTTATTTTTAGAGTTTTCCAATACTAAAAGAGAAAACAATTGAAACGTAAACGCTACCTATTTTATTCATAAAATTGAACAATAAATACAACAGAATTCAACAGATATCGGAATTATCCAACAAATAAACTCAATACGAATTTAAGGAAAACTATCGAAACCACAAAAACCGGCCAAGTGCGTGTCGGGCTACGCATAATGGAGGGTTCGTCTACTTGTGGAAGTGTCAATGGAAGAAGTTTTTTTGGAGATAACTCAAAAATGGCTGAACCGATAACGTTGAAAACAATTTTCGTAGATAGTATATGATAAGGCGCATCTCCTCAATTTTTTTTCATATTTTTTGGACTTACGGTTCAAAGTTACACAATTTTTCTGACTTTCCAATTACCTCAAGGAAAAATTTAATCCCGAGAAACTTCATGGAAAACCACGACGGTGGCAAACAATCATACGGCCGCCTGATGGTAAGCAGCTATCATAGCCTATTGACGCCTGCAACTCCAGAGGTGTCAAATGCGCGTTGCCGACAAAAATGAGGATTCACTGTGTTGACGGCTAACGGAACAACAAGGTCCCTCATCGTGGTTTTCTGTAAGGTGGAGGTACTTCCCCAGTCGGGCTCTTTTTAGGGTTCCGTAGTCAACTAGGAACCCTTATAGTTTCGCCATGTCTGCCCGTCCGTCCGTCCGTCCGCGGATAATCTCAGTGACCGTTAGCACTAGAAAGCTGAAATTTAGTACTAATATGTATATCAATCACGTCTAAAAAATGGTAAAATAAATAGTGGAAGAAAATGTTTTATTAGGGTACCGCCCCTATACCAAAAGTGGGAGTTTTTTTTTTTTCATTTCAACCCTAACGTGTGATATATTGTGGGTGGGTGGGTGTGTATAGGTATTTAAAAATGAATAAGGGTTTACTAAAATAATTTTTTGATAATGTAAATATTTTCGGAAATAATCGCTCCAGAAGTAAAAAAAATGTGTCCCCCCCCCTCTAACTTTTGAACCATAAGATTTAAAAATATGAAAAAAATCTCAAAAGTAGAACTTTATAAAAACTTTCTTGGAAAATTATTTTGAACTTGATAGGTTGAATAGTTTTTGAAAAAAAATTACAAAATAATTTCTGAACTAAGTTTGTAATTTAACCGTATAACAAGGTGTCTATAGTACCTGAGTAGTATAGATTCACCGTTTCTACCCCATCGTTTTCCCACCACCAAAACAATGGTTTTTCGGGATTATGGTGGGTTTTCCGGATTATGAAACCTTAAAAAAAAAAGTTTGGTATGTTTTAGTACGTTTAGCCCCCCATTTAGATCGATTGCACTAGGTCTCAACAGTGCCCGGAGCCTCCTTCAGCACTTAGGCACTCCTCTAATTAAACAATACACGCTCTTCAACACCACAATAGAACCCTTGCTCACCTTTTTCTATTGTCTCTATTGTTAGCTCGATTCGGCGACATCGCATTGTTACCGAGCTCAGTAGAGGCATACTCCTACGTTGTAGTTTGTTCTTTACGTATTTGCAATAGGTTTTATAATTGCTTAATTGGTTACTCCTTATGGAAGACTAGGTATACTACCTAAAGTTTCCATAGTTTAGGTATTGTTTTGGTGGTGGGAAATCAATGGGGTAGAAACGGTCATATAACTTAACGAGATTTTTAATGATCTAACAAGCCCCGCGAACTGACACAATTACATTACCCTTTATTAGTCTGGACTGGAGTAGGTATCAAATTTATACCTAAAGTAATTAATTCACATTTCGCGAATTTCAACGTATCTATATGTGTCACAACACAATATGAAACTTCTGGTATATGTTTCAACCCCATCAATTTTACTTATTTAGTATCTATTCGTTTTCAGTTTTTGCCTAAAATTTATTATTTTATGCAAATCCAATTTTTGAAATATTATTTTATTGATTCTAGATTATTTACAGTCTAGATATTTGTTGTGTTGTCTTAATTTTTTTTTTTGGGTAAATTATTTTATGCAAATCCAATTTTTGAAATATTATCTTAATGATTTTAGATTATTTCTAGTCTAGATATTTGTGTTGTCCTATTATTTTTTTTTGAACTCGTAAATAACTTTGGTATATGTGACAACCGACTGCTATTTATTGGTGGAAAATAAACATGACTGTGTTTTGAACAAGTTTCAACCTGTAAGTATGCTGTACGTTTCCGTAAACGAAGTTCCCATTATTTATTATAATATATACATATTTTGTTAATGTAGGATTCGGTGTGTGATTTATTTATTGCATTCCTGTTTATACCAGTTAGGTGGGGCGGTGCGATGTTTAAAGACTCCTTTGGTGCTCTAATTTAAAGTCGCAATTTCTATTATTAGTTTTTTCTTTATGCTGTCGGCTTGAGAACTTTACCTTTTTTTGCTAGATGTCCTTTGAAGAAGGTAATAATTTACTTTTTATTAGTTTCTGAGAAATATATAAATCAATCATCGGGTTTGAAGTCGCACGCAATTTTAATAGAAAGTAAATGCACAAAAGTTCTGTCGTTTAAATTCTTTAGAATTCTTTTGATAATTTAATCTTTTGTTAGAAAACATTCCGCTGCAAACAAAAATTTACCTGTCCCCGAAATCCTATTTAAACTCGTCGCTACCTACCTAGGTGGTCCTCTGTCCCCACCAGCCGTGACCTTTTTTTCAACACAAATTCATATAAAAAGGCTGAGGCTGGGGGGTAAATTTTAGAAACGAAGTGAGCTGCAAATCACGTGTTCAATTACGATTAAGTGAATAAATTTCTTAATTTTGACTAATCAGAGATAGAATTTGAAGGAACATTTTAAATTTTAAAGTATAAAAAACTTATCCTGATTTTTAATCTATATGTATAGCATGCAAATTGGAAATGATAATTGTGATGTTGAACTTCTTCAATTATGTGAAGACGCGGAGAAGGAATATTTTGAAGACCAAGAAATATATAATTTGTGTAAATCTCTAAGTCAACAAAAATATGAAATGTAAGTTAATCAATCTGTTTAAATATTTAATTCATTATACTTTTTTTTTCTACCTTGCATCTTGTTGGGGTGGGTGATCAAAGTTAAAACCTGTTGTTACATGTTTCCTTACCTGACTTACGGATACGGAGGGGATAGTGGTATAAAAGTGGGTCCCCAGTTTAAAAATTATTTATAGCAAATTGAAGTTTCAGTGTTTTGTACCTGTGGTGTTGTGTGATTCAGTTTTGCAACATGGCATTTTATCTTGAGCCTAAATTTGAACGTAGCGAGATAGCAAGTTTTAGCAAAAATTTAATAATGCAGAAATTTCATAGATATATCCGATTGTGGTTTATTGATGGCAGGTAATAACCTGATTCAATTTTCGAAGATCAAGATATTAAACCATATTATACCCCATGTGAGGGTCATAGAAATCAAACACAGGATATTCATATATCAACTACTGATGTAGTAGACGGAGTCCTACCAATGCAAGCGTATTGTTTGCATTGTAAGAAATATACAAGTTAGTATTTTGTAGTTATTATTTATCTTTGTTTCTGGTAATCATATTATAAGTAATGATGTAATTATATTATTTGTGATATTGTATTTTATTTCTTTAGATCCCAACAAGTTGGAGGTGGAATAGAAATGGCAACTACGGATCCTGTGTCTAAGGCATCAACAAAGAAGAGTCAACCTTCAACTAGCAGTGATTCAGCATCAACTTCTACAACACAAGCTTGCTGTTTTGACGTAAGCACAAAAAATAATGACAAAATTGAATGTTCTGTGTGCCATGTGTATGTGGTAAAAAGATATTTAGCAAACCATTTGAAAAGCAATAACCACAAAAACAATGTTCTTAGTTCAGACAGCGAATTAATCAACGTTCAGCTAATTGAAAATGCATTCCGAAACAGGGTTGCTACGTACAGAATATCAAGTAATAAAAGTGATTACCAACCCTTTCAAACCCCCGAATCGTTTTTAGAAAAAAATTATCATACAATTTTTACTTTATTAAATCGATCCGTTGCAGATCATTGTGCTTTAAAAGTTAATTTTATTTTAAATGCAAATTTTTGTCAGGATACCAAACAGTTAAGAAATACATTTGATTTTCAATTAAACAATCAGCTTTTTAATGTGAGCAGTGATAAAGATTTTTTTTTCATATCCCTCGTAAATGAAATAACAGAGAGATTAACAAACTTTGAAAGAAAAGATAGTGGATGGAGTTTGGTAAACATAAACCACTTAGACGTTAGTGTTAATAAATATAAACCATTGCGTGGTTCTTCATATATTGAATTACCACGTGATATAACAAACAAAAGAGCAATAATAAACATCAAAAACAATGATCATGAATGTTTCCGTTGGGCATTGCTTTCGGGTTTATATCCACCTAAGAAAAACAATCACGCTAATATGGTGAACTTTTACGTCAAATATAAGGAGAAATTGAAGTTTAGTGACATTCCTTTTCCTATCAAGTTTACTGATATTCAGAAATTTGAAAAGTTAAATGATTTAAGTATTAACGTGTTTGGTTTGGAGTATAATTCACAAAATAAAAGTCATGATATTGTTGGTCCTTTACACATTATAAAATGTAAAAAAAACAAAACATTTTAATTTGTTATATATAACAAAGGGGAATAGAGGACATTATTGTCTAATTAACAATTTATGTCGATTAGTATCCGCTCAATTAAATAAATCACAACATGCTGTTAATATATGTGATGGTTGTTTGTCAAATTTTTCATCTAATCAGAATTTAGTAGAGCATCAAAAGAACGATTGTTTTCATATATGTACCAATTTACCCTCTGAAGAGGATAAAAGGAAAGATTGGTTTGACAAAATGACTTTTTCAAGTCAACTTAATTTCAATAATTACGAGCGTAAATTACGAGTTCCTTTTGTTGTGTATGCAGATTTTGAGGCATTTTTAAGTCCTATTCAGTCAGAACAATCTAATGAACAAACCACTAAAGATAATAGTCACTCTCCAACACCTGACAGTGATAAAGATTATGGAGATGATGATGATTATGTGGATGATAAAATCAAACGTAAACGCAGACGTATAGACAAGCGTTCCTCAACCATTAACATTCAGAAACATCAAGTTTATAGTTTTGGATACTATATTAAATGTGCATATGATGACAAGTTATCAATTTATAGAACATACAAAGGGGAGCACTGTGGTCAAACATTTATGAAATGTATTAAACATGATTTGGAGAGTATTTGTAAAAAGAATACATTTTCCAAGCCCCCTTTACCCTTAACAACTTTAAATAAAGAACACATTGCAAACAGCAAAGTCTGTTTCATTTGTAGTACATGTTTAAACGAGGATTCCTGCGTTTCCTATAATTGGCATACCGGTGTTTACGAAGGCATTGCACATTCACTTTGCAATAAAAAGTACAGACCCCAAAACTTTGTACCTGTGTTTTTTCATAACTTAAGCAACTATGACAGTCACTTTATAGTACATGGGCTTAATTTTGAAGATGGTGATATAGAACTAATCCCACAGAACAAAGAAAAATATATTTCCTTTTCCAAAATGTTAAAAGTGAATAACCGTACAGTGAAATTAAGATTCGTTGATTCCCTTAAATTCATGTCTAGTAGTCTTGAAAAATTTGCTAAAAACTTAATAACAAACCAATTCAATGAACTAAAATTAAATTTTCCAAGTGAAGAAGACTATAAGCGCTTGATACGTAAGGGTGTTTACCCATATGAATACATGACATCATTTGATAGTTTAAACCTTACCGCCCTTCCTCGTAAGGATTTATTTTATAGTCCTCTGACTAATAGCCACATTTCAGATGAAGATTATGAACATGCTGTGGGTGTGTGGAATCACTTTAATTGTCAAAATATGGGGGACTATTCAGATTTATATCTGAAAACAGATGTTTTGCTACTAACTGATGTATTTTAAAATTTTAGAAATGTATGTGTTAAGACCTACGGTTTGGATCCAGCTCATTATTACACTGCCCCAGGATTGAGTTGGGATGCCATGTTAAAAGTTACAAAAATAAAACTTGAACTTTTGACGGATATTGATAAAATTGCTTTCATAGCAAAAAATATTCGAGGAGGTATATCCCAATGCAGTCACAGACATGCAAAAGCTAACAATAAATATATGTCTAACTATGAATCAAACCAACCGTCTTCTTTTCTTGTATATTTAGATGCCAATAACTTATATGGATGGGCTATGTCTCAACCTCTTCCTACAGGTAAATTTGAATGGGTGAATGTAGAGACGAATTTTAATATTGCAGATGATGGTGATCATGGCTTTATCTTAGAAGTAGACATTGAGTACCCTAAAGAATTACATGATTATCATTCGGATCTACCATTCTGTCCCAAAAATGTATGTTTAGGTAATTCTAAAGCAAAAAAATTAATACCAAATCTAAACAAGAAAACAAATTATGTCATTCATTACAGAAATCTTAAACAAAGTTTACAAAACGGATTAAAAATACTTAAAATCCATAGAATATTAAAATTTGAGCAATCCCCATGGTTAAAAAGTTACATAGATTTAAATACCTACATGCGATCCCAAGCATCTTCTGAATTCGAAAAAGATTTTTTCAAACTCATGAACAATTCAGTGTTTGGTAAAACTATGGAGAATGTAATGAAACGAGTAAACATCAAATTATTAAATCACTGGGAAAATCGTGGGAAATCTCAAGGAGTTCAATCTTTAATTGCGAAACCTGAATTTCATAGTTTATCTGTTTTTTCACATGATTTAGTAGCTGCTCAATTGAAAAAAACTAAAGTTTTATACAACAAACCAATTTACCTAGGTTTTTGCATTTTAGATCTTTCTAAAACTTTAATGTATCAATTTCATTACGACTATATGAAAACCAAATATCAAAATAATTTGAAATTGCTTTACACAGATACTGATAGTTTACTATATCAAATATTCACAGAGGACTTTTATGATGACATAAAATCAGATCTTTATTTATATTTTGATACTTCTGAATACCCAGAGGACAACGTGTATGGTTTCCCTCTGGTAAATAAAAAGCAACTTGGTGTTTTCAAAGATGAAAACAATGGGGAAATATTTAAGGAATTTGTTGGTTTGCGTTCAAAAATGTACGCCATAGATGTACAAAATAAAGAAATTAAAGCTAAAGCTAAAGGTATCAATAAATGCGTAACGGAAACATATGATCTTGATAGTTTAAAAAAATGTTTATTTAAGAAAAAAATTAAATATGATACAATGTTACGTTTCAAATCAATAAAACACATTTTATTTACACAGAAAATTACCAAAATAACGCTTTCCCGTAATGACACGAAACGATATTTGTTAGGAAATTCTATTGATACTCTTGCGTGGGGTCATTATAAAATACCTCATGGTGTACTTTAAAATTTATTTAATTTACACAGAATATTCAATGAAATGTATTTATTTTTTGTGCAATGTGTATAATTTTTGTAAATTGTATGATTTAGTTTAGAAGTTAAAATTATCTTGTGTAAATTTTTTTGTTATGTGTTATTTTTAATAAATGTTCATGATAAAAGGAGAAACTTTAAAAAAATTGTCATTTGAAATTAATTCCTTTTCATAACAACACACTCCTCACGTTAATTCAAAATGATTCATTTTTACCATCCCTTCACCACTATTGTAGCTGGTCCGAGTGGTTGTGGAAAAACTAAATTTGTTACAAGTTTTCTTGAACATTCGAAAGAATTATGTAATTTGATGAAGTGATTTGGTGCTATGATGAAATGCAACCCCTATATAATCTAGAAAATGTGTGAAAACCTGATATGTCCATGTTTGATGGACTGAAGCCCAAATTACTTATAATAGATGATTTAATGCGGGAATCCAATGGGCGACTGGTTGATAAAAACAAAAGGTATTCACCACAGAAATTTAAGCCTGTTTTATATTACTCAAAACATATTTCATCAGGGTAAAGGTCAACGTGATATGTCTTTGAATACAAGTTATTTAGTGTTTTTTAAGAATCCTAGAGATAAAACACAAATACGTTATACAAGTCAAGTATACCCAGAAAACTCAAAGTTCGTTGACGAAGCTTACAAGGATGCTACTAAAAACGCTCACGGCTATCTTATGATTGATCTAAATCAAAACACAGATGACATGTGTCGTTTTAAAACTAAAATATTTCCATTTGATGGCCATTGCACAGTGTATATCCCAAAGAAAGGATTTAAATATAACAAGGATCATCAGGTTTTAGTCAGTTCTAAATGATGCATTCTCGAGTAAGCACCTATAAACATTTACTGGAAGCCCTGCATTTACTTAAACCAAAATATCGCACTGCTTTGCTTAAATCGTGCGATGAAGATGAGATCAACATCATTTGTGAATGTATCTATAACGTTCTAAAGTGTAAAATTCCTTTAGATAACAAAGAAAAATCCAAATTAAAAAAATATAAGGAAACATTACGAAAACTAGTTCCAAAAGGCAAAAATAAGCTTAGAAAAACCGTTATTATTCAGAAAGGGGGTGCATTTTTACCGATAATTTTAGGTGCAGTTTTAAGTGCATTGATAAACTCCTTATCTTAGATACAATGGAGAATACAAAGAAAATGTTGTTAGTAGAACCTGAATTTATTGAAAGACTCAAAAAAGTGAAAATCAGGTGGAAAATTTATCATCCCGGCTGGATGGAGAAATGCAAACAATTCTTAGAAGAAAAATAAATGATCGTGAAAAGTGGGCATTATATTGTCAAGCAATATTTAACGATTTTTACATTTTGCTGAGGCAGATCGAAGACCATTTAAATTACCAATAGTGATGGATGAAGTGAACTACCTTACTAACGATAACTACAGCGTTGCTTCGAAAGTTAACAAAAAGGAGGAAAATGTAAAAAAAGAGGAAATTATCCGAAAGGAGGAATCATTTACTCAGAACTTAAGCGGAGACGCAAATTCACCTGTGCCGGCAGAAGATGTTTATGCCACACCTGCTGGTGTATCAAAGGTTGAATTACCTAAACGATATTCTCCATCCCAGTGTTGGCCGAACGTTAGTGTAATTGAAAATTAAAAATTGAAGATTGAAACACGTTAGTAAAAATTTAACACTAATAGTTTAGTGCAAATTGATTTCAATTAGAATTGAAATTAATTGTAACTAACGTGTTAATCCTTTGCGAATAACTAATAATTGAAGATATTTAATTTTTAGTCTTTCTCAAAAATTGAAACATTGATTTAATTTTTAGTGTAGATTGAATTGGTAATTGACATTAATAATTTACCTAACTAAACGCGAATTTAGGTTAAGCTACGAGGTTTTGATTTTTGTTTCGATTTTGACTCTGGACTCGGGGGCTTGTATTAATAAGCAATGGGACCGGTATCCTAAGATGAAGGTCATGCTGAACCCTGGGGATCCCTACTGGATCTCGGGTTTGGTGCATCATAGACTCATGCTGTTTGGGCTCATTCGACTTGTACTGATGAGCAGATGGTACCGGTATCAAAATCTGGAGCTCATGCTGGACCCTGGGGATCCCCACTGGATCTCGGGTTTGGCGCATCATAGACTCATGCTGTTTGGGCTCATTCGACTTGTACTGATGAGCAGATGGTACCGGTATCAAAATCTGGAGCTCATGCTGGACCCTGGGGATCCCTACTGGATCTCGGGTTTGGCGCATCAAAGACTCATGCTGTTTGGGCTCATTCGACTTGTACTGATAAGTAGATGGTACCGGGATCAAAATCTGGAGCTCATGCTGGACCCTGGGGATCCCTACTGGATCTCAGGTTTGGCGCATCATAGACTCATGCTGTTTGGGCTCATTCGACTTGTACTGATGAGCAGATGGTAACGGTATCAAAATCTGGAGCTCATGCTGGACCCTGGGGATCCCTACTGGATCTCGGGTTTGGCGCATCATAGACTCATGCGGTTTGGGCTCATTCAACTTGTACTGATGAGCAGATGGTACCGGTATCAAAATCTGGAGCTCATGCTGGACCCTGGGGATCCCTACTGGATCTTGGGTTTGGCGCATCATAGACTCATGCTGTTTGGACTCATTCAACTTGAACTGATGAGCAGATGGTACCGGGATCAAAATCTGGAGCTCATGCTGGACCCTGGGGATCCCTACTGGATCTCAGGTTTGGCGCATCATAGACTCATGCTGTTTGGGCTCATTCGACTTGTACTGATGAGCAGATGGTACCGGTATCAAAATCTGGAGCTCATACTGGACCCTGGGGGTCCCTACTGGATCTCGGGTTTGGCGCATCATAGACTCACGCTGTTTGGGCTCATTCGACTTGTACTGATGAGCAGATGGTACCGGTATCAAAATCTGGCGCTCATGCTGGACCCTGGGGATCCCTACTGGATCTCGGGTTTGGCGCATCATAGACTCATGCTGTTTGGGCTCATTCGACTAGTACTGATGAGCAGATGGCACCGGTATCAAAATCTGGAGCTCATGCTGGACCCTGGAGATCCCTACTGGATCTCGGGTTTGGCGCATCATAGACATGCTGTTTGAGCTCATTCGACGTGTACTGATGGTATGGTGTGGTATGGTATAGTATGGTATGGTATGGTATGGTATGGTATGGTATGGTAAAGTATGGTATGGTAAAGTATGGTATGGTATGGTAAGGTATGG
This sequence comes from Pammene aurita, assembly GCA_947086415.1. Classification (NCBI taxonomy): domain Eukaryota; kingdom Metazoa; phylum Arthropoda; class Insecta; order Lepidoptera; family Tortricidae; genus Pammene; species Pammene aurita. The sequence goes on along the minus strand of OX352315.1, from coordinate 8,840,655 downwards.
TATGGTAAGGTATGGTATGGTATGGTATGGTAAGGTATGGTATGGTAAGGTATGGTATGGTAAGGTATGGTATGGTAAGGTATGGTAAGGTATGGTAAAGTATGGTATGGTTAAGTATGGTATGGTATGGTAAAGTATGGTATGGTAAAGTATGGTATGGTAAAGTATGGTATGGTAAGGTATGGTATGGTAAGGTATGGTGTGGTAAGGTATGGTAAAGTATGATATGGTAAAGTATGGTATGGTAAGGTATGGTATGGTAAGGTATGGTATGGTATGGTATGGTAAAGTATGGTATGGTAAAGTATGGTATGGTAAAGTATGGTATGGTATGGTAAGGTATGGTAAAGTATGGTAAAGTATGGTATGGTATGGTAAAGTATGGTATGGTATGGTATGGTAAAGTATGGTATGGTAATGTATGGTATGGTATTGTAATGTATAGTATGGTAAGGTATGGTATGGTAAGGTATGGTAAAGTATGGTATGGTATGGTAACGTATGGTATGGTAAAGTATGGTATGGTAAAGTATGGTAAGGTATGGTATGGTATGGTATGGTATGGTATGGTAAGGTATGGTATGGTAAGGTATGGTATGGTAAGGTATGGTATGGTAAGGTATGGTATGGTATGGTAAACTATGGTATGGTATGGTATGGTATTGTATGGTATGGTATGGTAAAGTATGGTATGGTAAAGTATGGTATGGTAAAGTATGGTATGGTAAAGAATGGTATGGTAAAGTATGGTATGGTATGGTAACGTATGGTATGGTAAAGTATGGTGTGGTAAGGTATGGTATGGTAATGTATGGTAAAGTATGGTAAAGTATGGTATGGTATGGTATGGTATGGTATGGTATGGTATGGTAAAGTATGGTATGGTATGGTATGGTAAGGTATGGTAAGGTATGGTATGGTAAAGTATGGTATGGTAAAGTATGGTATGGTAAGGTATGGTATGGTAAGGTATGGTATGGTATGGTGTGGTAAGGTATGTTATGGTAAGGTATGGTATGGTAAGGTATGGTATGGTAAGGTATGGTATGGTAAGGTATGGTAAAGCATGGTATGGTATGGTCAAGTATGGTATGGTATGGTATGATATGGTATGGTATTGTATGGTATGGTATGGTATGGTATGGTAAAGTATGGTATGGTAAAGTATGGTATGGTAAAGTATGGTATGGTAAAGTATGGTATGCTATGGTAATGTATGGTATGGTAAAGTATGGTATGGTAAGGTATGGTATGGTAAAGTATGGTATGGTATGGTAAAGTATGGTATGGTAAAGTATGGAATGGTAATACCATACCATACCATACCATACTTTACCATACCATACTTTACCATACCTTACCATACCTTACCATACCATACCATACTTTACCATACCTTACCATACCATACCTTACCATACCATACTTTACCATACCATGCTTTACCATACCATAATTTACCATACCATACTTTACCATACCATACTTTACCATACCATACTTTACCATACCTTACCATACCTTACCATACCATACCTTACCATACCATACCATACCTTACCATACCATACTTTACCATACCATACTTTACCATACCTTACCATACCTTACCATACCATACCTTACCATACCATACCATACCTTACCATACTTTACCATACCATACTTTACCATACCATACTTTACCATACCATACTTTACCATACCATACCATACCGTACCATACTTTACCATACCATACTTTACCATACCATACTTTACCATACCTTACCATACCATAATTTACCATACCTTACCATACCTTACCATACCATACCTTACCATACCATACCTTACCATACCATACCATACCTTATCATACCATACTTTACCATACCATACTTTACCATACCATACTTTACCATACCATACCATACTTTACCATACCATACCATACCATACCATACTTTACCATACCATACTTTACCATACCTTACCATACCATACCTTACCATACCATACCTTACCATACCATACTTTACCATACCATACTTTACCATACCATACCATACTTTACCATACCTTACCATACCATACCTTACCATACCAAACCATACCTTATCATACCATACTTTACCATACCATACTTTACCATACCATACTTTACCATACCATACTTTACCATACCATACTTTACCATACCTTACTATACCTTACCATACCATACCTTACCATACCATACCATACCTTATCATACCATACTTTACCATACCATACTTTACCATACCATACTTTACCATACCATACTTTACCATACCATACTTTACCATACCATACTTTACCATACCATACTTTACCATACCATACCGTACCGTACCATACCATACTTTACCATACCATACTTTACCATACTTTACCATACCATACTTTACCATACCATACTTTACCAAACCATACTTTACCATACCATACTTTACCATACCATACTTTACCATACCTTACCATACCATACCTTACCATACCATACCATACCTTATCATACCATACTTTACCATACCATACTTTACCATACCATACTTTACCATACCATACTTTACCATACCATACCATACCGTACCATACCATACCATACTTTACCATACTTTACCATACCATACTTTACCATACCTTACCATACCATACCTTATCATACCATACTTTACCATACCATACTTTACCATACCATACTTTACCATACCATACTTTACCATATGCAGTAAAACACTTCTTAATTGCATTAACACGTTTAATTTTGACGACAAAGTAAAAATATTTAATATTAGCAAAAATAATCAATTATTTAAAATTTAGCATTTCACGTAAAAATCACAATAACGGCATCTAAATAAGGGTATTTCACATTCAATAAGTTCCCTAGTGGTCAGAATGCAATTAAATTACAATAACAAAAATATTTAAATTTAGCACTTCACTTAAAAATGAAGACAACTGTACCTATTTCACTTTCACATTCAACAACCTCCCTAGTGGCCAGAATGTAATTAAATTACAATAATTAAAAATATTTAATATTAGCACTTCACTTAAAAATGAAGATAACTGTACCTAAACAAGGACATTACACATTCAATAGTTAGCAAAACCGGTAAGTAAAAATAAAGACTCGGCTAGTAATAATTTGGCTGCAGGAAAATAATGGGTTAATGAGGCGGGTGATATGGATGGTGACAGATGATTCGCTGGCTGAACGTAGCCTAAATTAAAGAGCCAGGTCTTTATACGCCCGTCAAACGAGGCAATTGGAATTTGGGGAATTTAGCAAAACAACAAAAAAAACTATTATGGCACAAAAATACTGGATACAAAGAAAAGGAATCCGATTTATAACGTTTTTAACAAAAATGTAAATAATTTGATACTCTCGAAAGCAGGATGGCTAAAGCTGTTGCTTTAAATTAAAAAGAGTTCGTGGGCAAGTGTCCGCTTTGATTTAGGCGGACCCAATAGCTCGCTGAACTCCTTTTCTCACTTGGAGAGCCCGCTGGATGCGGACTCTAACTCTCCGATGATGTGGCGAAGAAACCCGCGGAAATCGCGGCAGCTGCAGACCGTCCCGCCGGCCCGGCATCCACAAGCGCCTTCCGGAATCCTTCCGGATCAGGCGGTTCCAGTGTATAGCACTTGCTATATAATTTATATGGCCTTTTTTGCCCGGCAATGGTTTTGGTTTTATTTTTGCTCCAATAATGTATTAATAGCACTTGCTATATAATGTTTGAAATAAATCGCACTTCACCACGATGCAACTAAGCAAATTATAGCAAAAACCCCAGACCAAATCCAGATTATCTCTTTTTCTTTCCAAAATCTCACGGCGCTCTGACAGACTCAATCAAAAATCAACTTTTTTCTTTTTGACAATCTGGAATACCTCAAAAATTCACATTCAAAATTAGCGCGAGTATTATCTCAATTTTATAACTGCCAGACGTATTACAAAATACGGACTGATATAAGCGCCATCTACCTGTAATGCCGTGAATCACAATGTACGCTTTTTTTATATATCAACCGTGACCTAGCCTTAGACACAGAAGTTCAGAAGTTCTAAAGAAAGTCGACAGATGTCGTACGATACGTAGCGTCATGCTACAGCATCTCCCTACCAAACAAAGAAACAAACAAACAACAACACAAGAAAACACAAGAAAACTAACCCCAAGCAACAAAAAAACACAACTTAATTCTAAGGCTAAAAAAGGTACAACAAGAGAACCCTAAACGAATTACAAAAAAACAAAACCAACCAGTTATTAACATTACCCCTAAAGACTAATCTAATAGATTAAGAAGATGACAAAACGCCAACCAACGCGTCACGCGGTCCAAGACGTGACGGCCGGGATAGGACAGAAACTGCACCTGGCCACAGATCTTAATCCCTCACATCGAGTCATCAAATTATACAACCAGGCTATCATAGACCGGGAAAGATAAACGAAGCCTTAAGCACCAACGGTAAAAAAAAGTCAAACCTGGAAAAAGGAGCAAGGAAACGCTCAAACGAAAACAAAAAACGATAAGAAACGAATCAAGCAAGGATTACCGATAAGGGAATGGCGGACTAAAGCGCATTTTAGAATTTTGAGAAAACTGAACGGGCCGAAAGAAGAAACTATTTCAAGATATCTTTAATATGATAGGTACCGTGTAATACGTGCTCGGAATCGGTATCAGCCAGTACATATACCTGTGGAGACACCCGTCTAACCACACGGCACCGAACGAAACGTGGAGCGAATTTACCGCCTCGAAAAGGATCAGCGGATCCACGCTGGAAATTCCGGCGCCAAACGATTTGGTCACCAACAATTCTTGGCGAAGAACGGTTCGTGTTGAACTTGGCGGCGTTACGATGAAAGGCTAAAGCCATCGAATCAATCAGAAACTTTATCGTACACCTCACGAAGCGTCTGAAGATTCGAAGCGCGTTCCATCCGGCTGAGTCCCACATCTTGGTCCACAACCTGATTCTCAACACGTTCACGAATCATTGACAACTCGCGGCCGTACATCAAAAAATTCGGTGTATTAGCAGTAGCCAAATTTATACAAGAGTTTAAATAAAGAGCGACCCGATGTAAATGACCCGACCAACTGCGTTGGTCATTTTCAACTAAAATGCTCAAAGTAGTAATCACGACCTGGTTATATCTCTCCACAACATTCGCTTGTGGCGAATAATATGGGGTATAACACGGACCTGGAATATTATAGCTCGCCAGGAAATCCAGAAATTGACGACTATGAAAAACTGTAGCGTTGTCACAGAGAATGTTAGTAGGAACACCGTACCGCAAAATAACCTCCGACTCTAATGCCATCGATATTGACCTCGCATTCACCAACTTCAAAGGGACCAACCAAACAAATTTGGTAAAAACGTCAACCAAAGTCAAAATATAACGACACCCATTGCGGCTAACCGGTAAAGGACCAATTAAGTCAATGGAAAGAAGATCCATTGGAGCCGCAACACGACGAGGAAATAAGCGAAGTCCACGAGGTTGTGAATTTGCAATTTTATAAGACTTGCAAATCTGACATTCGGAAAGGAACCTTGTAACATCACGGTACATATTCGGCCAATAGTATAAGTCACGAGCTTTTAAATACGTTTTCATAACACCAGGATGAACGTTGGGAAATCCATTATGAATTTCAGCAACCGCCTCTCTAGTCCTTGAAGCAGGAAGAACTATACGCCATGGATTAGGTGCTAAAGGGTTTTCGATAGATACCCTGCGCATTAAGACACCATCCCGAAGAGCAAATGCAGTAAACATTTGAGGATTGTCCAAAACTCCCTGGTAAATTCGTTCATACCAAGGATCTCCAGAAGGATCCATGCCACGCGCGAATGAGATAAGCCCAACTTGAGCGCGGGACAAGGCGTCTGGAACAACATTAAGGACACCTTTTTTATGTTCAATCTCAAAGTTATATTGGGAAATCAAAGTTGCCCAACGAGCCAAGCGCCCGGTAGGATTATCAAGGGTGATCAACCATTTAAGAGCAATATGGTCAGTAATGATCTTAAACCTCATTCCATCGAGATATCCGCGGAAATGCTTTATGAAATCAACAACGGCGAGAAGCTCATGTTCGGTTGTCCCGTTCAGACGTTCAGCTTTAGTGAATAAACGAGAATAATAAGCAATTGGATGTTCAACGCCGTCAAACTCTTGAGCCAGGACCGAGCCTAAGCCAACCTGGCTAGCGTCACATTGAAGGATAAAAGGTTTCGAAAAATCCGGGCAAGCCATCAACGGAGCGCTCATCAAGGCATCCTTCAATTTAGAAAAAACTTCACTAGCACTATCGTTCCAATCGATGGGATCACGTCCCTTTCTCTTACCGATAAGTGCCGTCAGAGGAGCAATAATCGAAGAAAAACCATCCACGAAACGGCGATAATACGAACACATACCAATGAAAGCACGTAGAGACTTGGCAGAAGAAGGGGTAGGGTAATCCCTAATAGCTTCTAATTTCTTTGGATCAGTTTGAAGACCACGCTCATTGACGATGTAGCCGAGATACTTCAATTCAGACTTACAAAACTCGCACTTATCTAAATTAACCGTAAGACCAGCTTCTTTCAACCTATCACGAACCTTACGAATAAGCCGCATATGACTGTCAAAATCACGAGACACCAAAATCAAATCATCAACATAGCCGAAGATAAAATCCTCAGACTCAGGGGTATATTCAAAATTGACAATCATGTCAGTAAGCCTCTGCATCTCGGACGCAGCGTTGGTTAAACCAAAAGGGAGACGAACGAACTCAAAGAGGCCCCTTTGGGCTAAGGGGATTTGCCAAAAGGCGCTCCTAAAATCCAACGAAGTTAGATATTTGGCACCTCGTAGGTTATCAAGGATGTCCTGGACGCGCGGGAGAGGGTATGAATCCCTGATGGTAACGCTGTTCAACTTCCTACTGTCCACGCAAAACCTGACACTACCATCTTTCTTGGTAACCATCACCACTGGGGAAGCCCAGGGTGATCGTGAGGGACGAATAACGCCTGACTCTAACATCTTGTCGATCTCTTCGTTGAGAATCTTGAGTTTGACTGGAGATAAGGGATAGTAACGTTGACGGATGGGCGAACCAACAGTCTCAATCTTATGCGAAAGCCACGAAGTACAACCTAATCCAGCTTTATCAGAAGAAATCTCCTCAAACTCGTCAATAACACATTGGAGTTTTGATTCCTGCAGTGGTGCAAGCACCGTACGAGGGTGGACATAGCGAACCTCACCTACTCGTGGGACTGCGACAGGAACATGATGTGAAGCGACGTAAAGCTTACCTGACAAACCATCACGGAATGCCTTCTTTAAAATGTCAATGAGACCAACAGCATTCCAAAACTCAATTCCTAAAATAAATGCAGTAGGAAGATTACTGCTTACTAGACAGGGGTGCAGAACGCGAATGCCACTAAAAAGAATGGGGACGTCCAAACCGCCTAGAATTTCAATAGGAGAATTGTCGGCGGAGACAACATAAGGCCGGATATCCTCGTGATATGTTATACCGAGCTCCGATAAGAGGGATATATCAATTAGTGAAACCTGAGCACCAGAGTCTAAAAGAGCTCTTACCGAAGAGCCAGCAACTAAAACATCAATAAAAAGTCTATTATCCGGGGAATTATTCATATAAACGGGCGACACCGATGGACCTCTCAGTGCGCCACTTATTCGTTTTTTGACGGACCAGAATTACAACTAGGACAATCGCGTGTGATTGCACCAACACGCTTACACTTGAAGCACACTGCCCCTGAAACGTTAGGACAATTACGATAGTTGTGACCAGTTGCATCACACTTCATACACACTATAGAACTGGGTTGACCTACAACTTGAGCACTAATCGGTGCAATAGCCAAACGTGCTGGACGTGAACCTTGAAAGGCTTCAAAATTTTTCGCGACTTCTAACAAACCATCAATATCCCTGACCACGTTAGTTGCAAGACAAGGATGATATCTAGGATTCATTCCATATTTAATAATGTTAAACAGGTTGTCTTCGGAAACCGGTGTACGAAGCTTTGCGTTTAGATCGCGCGCCTGAATAACAAAATCAACCACTGACTGGTTGTCCTTCTGTGATAAAGCGCGAAGTTGGCTCTCAAGCTTGAAATCGAAATCGGCTACGTCGAAGGTTTTAACGAATTCAGACTTTAATTCCGCGTAAGTAAGACCCGGATATCTGATTGCCCTAAAATGTTTCAAGGCACTATCTGACAACAATTCATGGAAACGTCTGACAACATATGAAGGATTGACGTTACGCGCCATACCTTCTTCCTCGATTCGAAAGAAAAATTCGCGAACACAAGTGTCCCCGGAAAAGTTCAAGTTCCATTTCGTAAGTGAATAATCTTTGAAAGGAAAAGGCGGGGGAAGTCCGGACATATGCATCGCCTGGGGTCGTGGTTCAGAATCAAAAAACTGTTCTTCATCGTCTGCCATTGGATCTAAAATCCTCGGATCGTACGAGTTTAAAGATGAGTGCGCATGAGGTGTCTCAGCAATTGATCCTTCATTACTTAAGTGCGACATGGCGAAAAGTCGAATGTTGTCTTGCGTCGCAAGTTCAAACAAAAAATAAAGTTAATCTACCTAAAAAATAAAATCCGAAGTTCGAGTATATCCGTGGTCTAAACCAAGCGCTTAAGTCAAAGAAAGAAAATAACACTCGAAGTCTAAATGCCAAGTTAGAGTTCGAATTCAAAAAAAACAAGTTCAGTTTCTGAAAAAAATAACAAAACGCAAATCATACATTCTATGTCTGACTTACCTGCGAATTCCCTAACGTCTACGGGCTCTAACTACAGGACTTAGACTATGAAATAAGGTATTCGGGATATGTTACGGGTAATTGAGAAAAAGGCATAAGTAAAGGGCAACAGATAAATTCGTTTTTTTTTAACATAAATAAAAGCAATTTTTTTAATATGACGGAATTCGGGTTAGTGATGGGACGAAAGGAGGCAGCAGGCTGAAACAAACCAAAATCAAGGTTAATAGAACCGCGACCGGTCTACGGTCACCGTCTCACAAATCCAAAAAAAATATTTAATTACAATTATTAAAAGTAAATCCAGAGTTCTTTACCTTATCGGGCGCCATTTTGCAGTAAAACACTTCTTAATTGCATTAACACGTTTAATTTTGACGACAAAGTAAAAATATTTAATATTAGCAAAAATAATCAATTATTTAAAATTTAGCATTTCACGTAAAAATCACAACAACGGCATCTAAATAAGGGTATTTCACATTCAATAAGTTCCCTAGTGGTCAGAATGCAATTAAATTACAATAACAAAAATATTTAAATTTAGCACTTCACTTAAAAATGAAGACAACTGTACCTATTTCACTTTCACATTCAACAACCTCCCTAGTGGCCAGAATGTAATTAAATTACAATAATTAAAAATATTTAATATTAGCACTTCACTTAAAAATGAAGACAACTGTACCTAAACAAGGACATTACACATTCAATAGTTAGCAAAACCGGTAAGTAAAAATAAAGACTCGGCTAGTAATAATTTGGCTGCAGGAAAATAATGGGTTAATGAGGCGGGTGATATGGATGGTGACAGATGATTCGCTGGCTGAACGTAGCCTAAATTAAAGAGCCAGGTCTTTATACGCCCGTCAAACGAGGCAATTGGAATTTGGGGAATTTAGCAAAACAACAAAAAAAACTATTATGGCACAAAAATACTGGATACAAAGAAAAGGAATCCGATTTATAACGTTTTTAACAAAAATGTAAATAATTTGATACTCTCGAAAGCAGGATGGCTGAAGCTGTTGCTTTAAATTAAAAAGAGTTCGTGGGCAAGTGTCCGCTTTGATTTAGGCGGACCCAATAGCTCGCTGAACTCCTTTTCTCACTTGGAGAGCCCGCTGGATGCGGACTCTAACTCTCCGATGATGTGGCGAAGAAACCCGCGGAAATCGCGGCAGCTGCAGACCGTCCCGCCGGCCCGGCATCCACAAGCGCCTTCCGGAATCCTTCCCGATCAGGCGGTTCCAGTGTATAGCGCTTGCTATATAATTTATATGGCCTTTTTTGCCCGGCAATGGTTTTGGTTTTATTTTTGCTCCAATAATGTATTAATAGCACTTGCTATATAATGTTTGAAATAAATCGCACTTCACCACGATGCAACTAAGCAAATTATAGCAAAAACCCCAGACCAAATCCAGATTATCTCTTTTTCTTTCCAAAATCTCACGGCGCTCTGACAGACTCAATCAAAAATCAACTTTTTTCTTTTTGACAATCTGGAATACCTCAAAAATTCACATTCAAAATTAGCGCGAGTATTATCTCAATTTTATAACTGCCAGACGTATTACAAAATACGGACTGATATAAGCGCCATCTACCTGTAATGCCGTGAATCACAATGTTCGCTTTTTTTATATATCAACCGTGACCTAGCCTTAGACACAGAAGTTCAGAAGTTCTAAAGAAAGTCGACAGATGTCGTACGATACGTAGCGTCATGCTACACATACCATACTTTACCATACCTTACCATACCATACCATACTTTACCATACCTTACCATACCTTACCATACCATACCATACCATACCTTAACATACCATACCTTACCATACCTTACCATACCATACCTTACCATACCATACCATACCTTATCATACCATACTTTACCATACCATACTTTACCATACCATACTTTACCATACCATACTTTACCATACCATACTTTACCATACCATACCATACTTTACCATACCATACTTTACCATACCTAACCATACCATACCTTACCATACCATACCTTACCATACCATACCTTACCATACCATACTTTACCATACCATACTTTACCATACCATACCATACTTTACCATACCTTACCATACCATACCTTACCATACCATACCATACCTTATCATACCATACTTTACCATTCCATACTTTACCATACCATACTTTACCATACCATACTTTACCATACCATACTTTACCATACCATACTTTACCATACCATACTTTACCATACCATACTTTACCATACCTTACCATACCTTACCATACCATACCTTACCATACCATACCATACCTTATCATACCATACTTTACCATACCATACTTTACCATACCATACTTTACCATACCATACTTTACCATACCATACTTTACCATACCATACCATACCGTACCATACCATACCATACTTTACCATACCATACTTTACCATACCATACTTTACCATACTTTACCATACCATACTTTACCATACCATACTTTACCATACCATACTTTACCATACCATACTTTACCATACCATACTTTACCATACCTTACCATACCTTACCATACCATACCATACCTTATCATACCATTCTTTACCATACCATACTTTACCGTACCATACTTTACCGTACTTTACCGTACCGTACCGTACCGTACCGTACCGTACCGTACCGTACCGTACCGTACCGTACCGTACCGTACCGTACCGTACCGTACCGTAACCGTACCGTACCGTACCGTACCGTACCGTACCGTACCGTACCATACCATCAGATCCAGTAGGTAGCCCTAGGGTCCAGCATGAGCTCCATCTTGTGATATTCGTCCCGACTTCCGAACCCGAGATGCAGTTTTAAAATTAATTATTAATGTAAGACACGATTAATTTAGTTACACTAACGTTAATCTAATTAACCTTAATTCTTATTAAATTTTCGAGACGTTAGTGTAACTAATAGGTTAATTCTAATTGACGGTTAGTGTAATTGACGACGTCACAAAATCAATGCGAACTATACTCGAAACTGGAATTCAAGACCAAAAAATCTACGACATATTTGTCACTGTCAAATTTGTCAATGTCAATTCTGTCGCTGTCAAATAAAATTTTCAGGTTTCGCCAACCTTTTTTAAAATTATTTTCAACTCAACTAACATTGAGACAATTTTATTCTATGGAACATAAACAGGATAAGGTTGCGTTGTTCTACTACAGTGTAGTCCTGAATATTTACTTTATTCTGTTTTTGAGTATTTGTTGTTATGGCCGCAACAAAATCATCTGTGAAAATTTCAACTGCCATGGTTTATGAGATACAGCCTAATGACAGACAGACAGACGGACAACCGAGTCTTAGTAATAGGTTTTACATACCCATTGGGTACGGAACCCTAAAAACACCGCTCTAGTTAGTCTAGCACTTACATACATACATACATAATACGAGACATGCTCTATGCAAGACATTTATTTAGGCCTCATATTAAATCACAGGAAAGGAATTTGAAAAGGAAAATGAAATATTTTTTTAACAATTTTTTCTTTATTCAAACTCCTCATCATCTCCATCACTAATGTCGGAATTACTATCAGTAATGTCGGAATCTGATTCTGTTACATGTATAACAAATTTATCCACAACTCCAGTAATTAACCTGTCCAGTTTGCACATCTCATCTTCTACTTTTATGACATGGTCTATACAAGACTGCCACCTTTGCGGTGTCACCTCCCGGAGGCCTTCATTAAATAACTCTCTGACCTCTGCCATTTTAAAAGTCTTATTATTTCTGGCTACATGCCCCTTCACCTGAGCCCATACCAGCTCTATGGGATTCAGTTCGCAGTGGTAAGGGGGCAATCTTAATATCGTTATATTATGTGCAGCTGCCAATTCCTCCACTGCATATTTTACATGAGCAGCCTTTACTTTGGCAACAATTCCCATCAATTTTTCTTTAGTCAGTTTCTCTTCATGTGCCATGTTTTTTTTCTTCAGCCAATCTATAATTTTGGCTTTTTTCCATTTATTGATAGGCCCCGATTCCATTTTCCGGGAGTGATAAGGGGCATTGTCTATTACTAACACTGCATTTGTTTTTAATTTGGGCAGTATACCACTAAGCCATTCTTCAAAATGATCCGAGTTCATTTCTTGGTGATAATCTTCAGTATTTTTTTTTGACTCAAAAAGTAGGAGTCCTCCTTCCAAGAAGCCCTCCTCACTGCCAATATGACTTATTATGAGTATTCTACCCTTTCCGCTTGGTGCCCGTAGCCCTGTTGAAAGACCCTCCAGGAATGCTTGTCGCGATGACTGGATCTGAGTATCTTGCCAAACCTTTGATTGCGTATGCCCTGAAATGACAACAAGTAAATAGATTTTTTTTTTTCAAATAACATCCACTGTTATATTTTTACACATTATCTGCTGTATCTTACCAAAAACCCTAATTACCTACTAATTTCTGTGAACATATATTTATTTATATTGTAGTATAATATATAGTATGTAATTATTATTTTTCATTAGTCAACATTTTACAACTAATTTACAAAGAAAAATATCCACACTTCTAAAACTAATGTAATGAAAATATTTGAACTTAGTAGGCAGCAATACAACCACCTGACTGATAAAAAAATACAAAAACCAGCCAAGTGCGAGTAGGACTCGAGAATGAAAGGTTCCGAACCATTATAAAAACAAGCAAAAAAAATCACATTTGTTGTATGGGGCACAGCCCTGACCAACGGACAGACATCAGAGTATTAGTAATAGGGTCCGTTTTACCCTTTAGGTACGGAACCCTTAAAAAGAAATATAATAACTCACCTTCGTTAACCCAGGTCTCATCTTGATAATATATGGGTCTTCCTTCCTGCCGATACTGATTTATCTTCTGCAAGTATCGTTTCCTCCAATTTCTTATGTCATCCCGATCAATTAAGCAGCTGCGACGTTTACGACTCGCATACTTGAAATTTAAATGTTTGAGAATCAAACGCAAGCTGGTTGCTGACTGGTTCGGCAAGTCAGGACTGTCATTGATAACTTGAAGAATCTGAAAACAATATTTAACAATTATTAACTATTATGATTTACTTCTATGACAACAGAACCAAACAAATTACAGCTATGAGCCATATAATCTCATATGTATTGATCATCTCACCTTTTGAATTGTTGGAGCCTCATTGCGATGGAAAAATTGATGAACGATACGTCGTATGGCAGCGAAGTCGAACTCATCAATCTTGTCCAAAACTGTAATTTTTGGGCCTGTTTTCTTGGGAGAAGTAAACCGTTTCTTCTGTTTATATTCCCTCACAACTCTTCTCACTGTCGTTTCAGATACTCCCAAAATCTCCGCAACTTTGTTTACGCAATCCGCTAATGTCCGGTATTGGTCTTTAGGCCAATTATTGTAGACATATTTGTAACAGTTCATAACCATTGTTTTTTCATTAACAGCCATAGCGGTTTTACAGCGTTTCTTTCTCGGAGAAAGAATTTCCTTCTCACGAGAAGGTCCTGCTTGAGGTTCCATATTACGTGCGCACACGCAAAGCCCCCGTAGAAGACACAAACTTAACAAGCTAACAAATAACAAAAACTCAACAGAAAACCAAAACTGGACAAAAAACAAAAACTCAACAAGGATGAAATCACCACGGAGCAAAAAGAACATTCGAACACTCGGAACAGACGTCAGATGTCGAATGAGAATGACAAACCATGGTGTCATGGCCGCTCCCGAATAAAAATGGCCACCATAACAACCATAAAGCGCGCTACACACTTTACTCTGCAATTTTGTTGAATAGCTAAATGTATGTAAAAAAAAAATCAAATATTAGTTTGATTTTATCTTAATTGTAAATTATTGCACCAAATGTTATTAATACCTGAAGAAATACAAGCACAATACCAGATTTTCAACCAAAAATTACGAAATGTTTAAGTTTATATTCAGGCGTCTAGTATTTATGTAAAAGTAAGTAAACAAAATTTCTTCTTTAAATTATAGAATTGAAATTACCAATAAAAACATTATTTTATCGTGCGTTTAAAAAAAAAGGAATGTACTATTGTACACACATTTCATTTCAGTGGCAACATTGTCGTAGATTTTTTGGTCTTGAATTGCAGTTTCGAGTATAACGTTAGTAAAAATTGATGTTAGTGTAATTGATTAGTTACGGAATTAATCTTCAATCTTATTGATCAATTTTCAATTCTAATTGAAATTAACGGCCAACACTGCTCCATCCTATATTATAGATGTTATACCTAAATCGTACACGGCAAAATGTCAGACGCTACTGCAAAACATTGTTCTGAATAGACCTAAAATTTGGTGGAAAGAGAACGGTGAAGTAGTTATAAACAGTCAGACAATACCAAATAGCAATATTCTCGATTTGGTAGGCGATGTGCTTAGACCGCTTAAACGCTCAAAACCAGTGGGATGGGAGGAGTTCGCTAGTCTTTTAAATGATATAAAAGTTCCATCGTCATGTATTGGTAACCCCAAGACTTTAGAATTTATTAATAAAATTCAATCTAAACCTGAAGCTAACACTTCACAGGCTTCTATTAGCGCGCAAAACCTATCAATAAAAGAAAAAAACGCATCTACTCCTCTATCTACTTAGCCAAAAACGAGATCTCAAAAGAAAGTTGATTGGGGAAGATGGACTCCTTATTAGACATAAATAGAATATATTACGATATATCAAACCCGGCTGAATATAGTAGTTTAAATAATTTTATGCAGGAAATGAAAGGTCAAATGAATAGAGAGGAAGTGAAAAAATGGTTGCAGTCCCAAGAAGCGTACACTCTACATAAACCTGTTCATAAACGTTTCTCGCGTAACAAATACATCCTGTCAAACTACAATGAACTATGGCAAGTGATATGCGTACCTATAGTCAATACAACGATGGGTATAAATACATTCTTTGTGTTATTGATGTATTTAGCAAATATGCATTTGCGGGACTTATGAAAAAGAAGGATGCTGAAACGGTTAAAACGTGTTTTGAAAGCATATTCACGGAAGCAAAGGCAACCCCTAGACATATTCAATCTGATAAGGGTACAGAATTTGTTTCAAAGATGGTGAGAGATTATTTTAAAAGTAAGAACATAAATTATTATACAACTAACAACCCAGACATTAAAGCTAGCATAGTTGAAAGGTTTCAAAGAACTCTCAAAACTAAAATGTGGCGTTATTTCACTCATAAGAATACTTACAATTACACTAATATATTACAAGATCTGCTTTATTCATATAACCATAGCTATCATTCCAGCATAAAAATGCGTCCAGTTGATGTTAACTCTAGTAATATAGGGACTGTTTGGTGTAACTTATATGAAAGAAAAAATTATAAACAACCTTCTTTAGAAAATGCAAGGCTAAATGTAGGTGACCATGTTAAGATAACTAAATATAAACATATATTCCAAAAGGGTTATGAAACCAATTGGAGTGATGAAATATTTGTGATTGAATCAGTTATCAATAGGTCTCCGTGGGTTGTTTATACTTTAAAAGATTTGGAAGGTGAACCAATAATTGGTACATTTTATTCTAAAGAATTACAAAAAGTAACTCACCACCCCTCCATCAAATATAAAATTGATAAAATAATACGCTCGCGCCGTATTGGTGGCAGAAAGGAAGTGTTCGTGGAGTGGCGAGGTTATCCTAATAAATTTAATTCCTGGATACCGTCATCAAGTTCAGAAACAATATGAGTGAAAACAGTTTTTACTTAACTTTGTTGAGCAGTAGCTCATCGGAATATTACAATGATAATACAACTGCGCACTTTTTAACAAAATTACCTAAAACCATTAAATTGGAAGGAGAATGGGTCGTGGGTTTAGTAGAATTTCAATACCCATGCTCCATGTACAATGTTCAAGAACATGAAAATACCATTTATATTAAAAAGGAAGTTCGAGGACCTGCAGACAAGACGGATAAAATCGTTGATTCAAAAACTCACATACCAGCTACTTCGTATGATAGTCTTGATCATTTTCTTGATGCATTAAATGAAAACCCGCTAAAAAGCAAAGTTAAGTTTAGATATGATAAAATTACAAAAATGGTGGGGATATCAACAGATAAAGAAATAGTCTCAGTCACAACAACACCCATATTAAGTCTACAATTAGGATTTCGACCAAGATCAAATTTAAAAGAAATGTCAATTGGAAAACATCCTGCAAATTTATACTTAGGTTTACCCTCACAAATATTTGTTTATACTGATATCATTCATCAACAAGTGGTGGGAGATGTAATTACATCATTACTGAGAATAATACCGTTAAACCCAACTAAATTTATCTATGGTGCTTACAAAACACATATTTTCTCACCTGCTCACTATGTACCCGTATTACGAAGAGAATTCGATACTATAGAAATAGATATAAGGACAACTACTGGAGCTAGAATACCATTCCAGTATCTTCTTGCGTGAAGCTACACTTTCAACGGGTAAAATGAATTATAAAAGATCATCTACGTCTTGCCCATATGAACATTACTATTCACACCAAGCTGGTACGGGTATAGGAATAGTTTATAAAGGGGTACCATATCAACGAGGACATGGGATCGGGAGTTTCTTGGGTGGTCTTTTTAGGTCTGTGCTACCATTATTATCTAGTGGTCTTAAAACAGTGGGAAAAGAAACTTTAGATGCAGGAATCGGTCTTTTATCCGATATGGTAAATTCACGACCAATGGATAGTTCTATTAGATCTCGGTTCAATGAAGCAAGCGCCAACTTAAAAAGAAAAGCAGATGAAAAAATTGATTCTTTGATGTCGGGGTCTGGGTATAAAACGTCCACAAAAAGACGTGGACCATTCATTAACTTAAAAGCATCGCACCGAAGAGGAGGTAAAAAATATAGGAAAAACAATATTGAAGATATATTTTCAAACTAAAAAATGTCATTCTTACATAGTCATTCTTGTGAGTGTGCCAAATCTGAGTTAGACTTATTTGCTTTACCATCAACTCAAACAAGCATTGAAAGTGGTCAGTGGATTCATTACAAACCAATTTCATCTCTAAGTGACGATAGTCCTATTGAGTTTCAAGTTCCTGGGTCAGGTGATGACTACATTGATCTATCACACACTTTGATGCATATAAATGCCAAAATATTGAATCAAGATGGTACAAAAATAAAACCTGATGCAAATGTTGCCCCGGTAAACAATTGGTTACATTCCCTGTTTAGCCAACTAGACATTTATTTAAATCAGAAGCTTATATCACCTCCAAACAACACTTATGCTTACCGAGCCTACATGGAAAATCTGCTTAATTATGGTTCAGCAGCCAAAAAATCTCATCTGACTTGTGGATTGTGGTATGAAGATACTATACTATATGGACGTCGTTGACTCGACTAATAAAGGGTGTCACGAAAGAATGGACTTCGTTAAGGAAAGCAAGGAAGTTGAAATGATTGGTCATTTACATGGTTATCACCATGGTTTAACCAGGAGAAATTTCTAATTAATGGTGTAGAAATGAGAGTTAAATTAGTCCGTTCGGAAGAAACATTTAATTTAATTTGTCATAAGGATGGTAAATTTAAAGTACAAATAACAGATGCCAGTCTCATTATCAGAAGAGCAAGAATAAATCCTAGTGTATTGTTAGCTCATCAAAAAGTATTAGCATCAACAACTGCGAAATATCCGATAACAAGGGCAGAAGTTAAGGTTCTGACATTACCCGCAGGTATACAAGGTAAAACGTTGGATAATATATTTATCGGGCAAGTCCCTAAAAGATATATTATTGGATTCGTTTCAAACTCTGGGTTTAATGGTAATTTAGCTATAAATCCCTTCAATTTTCAACATTTTCATATGAATTCATTTAGTTTGTACGTAGATGGTCATGAAATTCCTTCTAAAACTATGCAACCCTCATTTAACTCTGCGGGTTTAATAGCAACTGCATATCATACTTTGTTTTCTGGAGCTGGTATTCATTTCCATAACGAAGGTAATGCTATAAGCAGATCAAACTATGTGGGTGGTTATTCTTTATTATGTTTCGATTTGACTCCTGATTTATCTGCAAGTTCAACTTCACACTGGAATCTTGTAAGACACGGAAGTGTTCGAATCGAAGTTCGTTTTGATTCAGCTTTAAGTACTACTATCAACTGTATTGTGTATGCTGAATTTGATAACATAAAATAAAACAATTCAAAACGGATTTTATCGCGTGTATTGAGTTTAAATTACATCCCGACGTTTCAAACACTTTACAGCGTTCGTGGTCAACGGGTCGACTGAGGAAAAATGTACAATTACCTCCGTTCAAAAACTATCTCAATATGCAAACCTACCCACATAACATAATTGAAATAAATAAAAATCGTGATATCACTGTAGATTATAATAGTTAGTAATTAAATAAATACAATGCATTCACTTAATTTTATCATTACCACTTGAACATTGTCTGTAAAACCACCAGTGTTTACTTTTTTAGATTAATTATTATTATGGATTCGAATGAAATACAATTTTGTATGAATAAAATAAACCCGAGGTTTAAGTCAAATGTTTTTGCTGCAAACCGGATTCCTGTTTGGGTTAATTTACCTACTTTTATTATAAGCAATCTGGATCCTGATTCAAAGCCCGGCTCTCATTGGATTGCAATACACATTGATGTGAATGGATATGGTGAATACTTTGACTCTTTTGGTCGAAAGCCTACTGGTTATCACAGGTTATTTTTAAATAGAAACTCTAAGAGGTGGTTTTATAACCATCAATCACTTCAAAATTATTTTACTTCTGTTTGTGGAGAATACTGTTTAGTTTATCTTTATTTTAAGCTTCAAGGGAAAAAAATGTCTGAGTTTTTATGTCTGTTTTCTGATAATTCTTTGTGTAATGATTTAGTTTTAAGGAATATGTTTAAATCAGTTTTTGTGAATTAAAACAATGTGTTATGAAAATAAATTGGGTTTTATTTTATTTCTTACAACTATAATTACAAAATATTCCTACTACCTAAGACAAATGCAGTGATGGAGAAAGAAACACAAAATAAGCAATTAAAACTACATCTAATATTAAACATGTTCAATAAATGAGTAATAACATTAATATACAATAAAACAAGAAAGAAAGTGAACATTTTTTATAAGTGAAAAATTTAAGTAAGTTATTCTAGTTATAAATAAAGCACTGAATAAAACTATTTTTTGTCACCCTTATCAGTCTCTATAAAATATTTTACACATTTTGTTTTAGATGATAGTTCCTTTGTTATATTAAATATAACATCCCGAGCACTTTGTTCATGTGAGTCACCTTCGTTAGAATAATTTTTAACACGATAGTCACAGTGTTTCCAGTGGTCCAGAGGTCCAACGTTTCGTATTTTGTTCATGTCGTATACTTCAATCTTTATGAGGTGTGATGCATATGCCCCATCGTCCTGACCTGAAGTGAGATATGAAACACCGTCTTCTTCTTTTTTGGAGACCGTTGAAGATTTCTTGTACATTTTTGTCTTCTTCTTAGGCCTTTCAAAAAAGCCATCAATATTATTTGATTGACGCTCCTTCGCAATAGCTTTGTTGTGTGCAGACCGGATTACCACGTTGAACCAAGCAGCGCTGACCCGCTGTACCATTTACCAGGTCATGTAGGGAGATGAATAAAAACACTTATTTAGTTTTGTAAAGACATCTGAGCAGTGTAGTTGCAGGTGTTTCCCCGCTGGGAGTTGTTGTAGAAGTGAGCAACGAGTACGAGTGCTGGCCTCTTTTATGGGTTTTCTAGCTCGTACTAGTGGCTGGTATGTGCCGTGTAAGTTATATATTTATTGACGAATATGCTTACAGTATTACATGTTTGTAGGAGGGTTAAAATTGATATTTTTATGGGACATTTCTTCATAGATTAGTACAAAATTCTTATAATCTAGACATTTTTGGGTATTACGACATAATATCACTAAAATTAGACATAGATCAGTACTTAGGAACTAGACATAGAAACACAATATTTATACACGTTATTAAATTACAAAAATAAACAAATTGGTATAAATCGAGAAAATGATTAACTTAGATCAAAACAACAGTAATTTTAAGCTATCTGCGACAAGCTTGCTTCACTTTGAAAGCCAGCGTTCCCTCTTCATCACTTGCTTCGTCTTCATTTTCATCAACGTAAAAGTTTTTGAAAGTGTTGTCGGAAAACTGAAACAAAATTCATAATTAATATTACAGACTTAAAACATACACACAACAGATAATTTTTTTATTGCAATAATTATAGAGTAATACTATTTAAATACTTACATCCATTATGAATAGTCTTCGTTAAAACTTCAAAGCGTAGAAACTGAGAGTTCTTAACTGAACTGGAGATCCGAAGGTACTATATAAAGTTACCCACAGCCTCAGCCTTTTTATATGAATTTGTGTTGAAAAAAAGGTCACGGCTGGTGGGGACAGAGGACCACCTAGGTTGGTAGCGACGAGTTTAAACAGGATTTCGGGGACAAGTAAATTTTTGTTTGCAGCGGAATGTTTTCTAACAAAAGATTAAATTATCAAAAGAATTTAAACGACAGATCTTTTGTGCGTTTACTTTCTATTAAAATCGCGTGTGACTTCAAACCCAATGATTGATTTATATATTTCTCAGAAACGAATAAAAAGTAAATTATTACCTTCTTCAAAGGACATCTAGCAAAGAAGGTAAAGTTCTCAAGCCGACAGCATAAAGAAAAAACTAATAATAGAAATTGCGACTTTAAATTAGAGCACCAAAGGAGTCTTTAAACATCGCACCGCCCCACCTAACTGGTATAAACAGGAATGCAATAAATAAATCACACACCGAATCCTACATTAACAAAATATGTATATATTATAATAAATAACGGGAACTTCGTTTACGGAAACGTACAGCATACTTACAGGTTGAAACTTGTTCAAAACACAGTCATGTTTATTGTCCACCAATAAATAGCAGTTGGTTGTCACATATACCAAAGTTATTTACGAGTTCAAAAAAAAAAATAGGACAACACAAATATCTAGACTAGAAATAATCTAGAATCATTAAAATAATATTTCAAAAATTGGATTTGCATAAAATAATTTACCCAAAAAAAAATTAAGACAACACAAATATCTAGACTAGAAATAATCTAAAATCAATAAAATAATATTTCAAAAATTGGATTTGCATAAAATAATTTACAAAAAAAAAAAAATTAAGACAACACAAATATCTAGACTGGAAATAATCTAGAATCAATAAAATAATATTTCAAAAATTGGATTTGCATAAAATAATAAATTTTAGGCAAAAACTGAAAACGAATAGATACTAAATAAGTAAAATTGATGGGGTTGGAACATATACCAGAAGTTTCATATTGTGTTGTGACACATATAGATACGTTGAAATTTGCATATATATTCGCGAAATGTGAATTAATTACTTTAGGTATAAATTTGATACCTACTCCAGTCCAGACTAATAAAGGGTAATGTAATTGTGTTAGTTCGCGGGGCTTGTTAGATCATTAAAAATCTCGTTAAGTTATATGACCGTTTCTACCCCATTGATTTTCCACCACCAAAACAATACCTAAACTATGGAAACTTTAGGTAGTATACCTAGTCTTTCATAAGGAGTAACCAATTAAGCAATTATAAAACCTATTGCAAATACGTAAAGAACAAACTACAACGTAGGAGTATGCCTCTACCGAGCTCGGTAACAATGCGATGTCGCCGAGTCGAGCTAACAATAGAGACAATAGAAAAAGGTGAGCAAGGGTTCTATTGTGGTGTTGAAGAGCGTGTATTGTTTAATTAGAGGAGTGCCTAAGTGCTGAAGGAGGCTCCGGGCACTGTTGAGACCTAGTGCAATCGATCTAAATGGGGGACTAAACGTACTAAAACATACCAAACTTTTTTTTTTTTTTAAGGTTTCATAGTCCGGAAAACCCACCATAATCCCGAAAAACCATTGTTTTGGTGGTGGGAAAACGATGGGGTAGAAACGATGAATCTATACTACTTACCTGCAATTTCTACAAAATCACAATGAAATGGCGTGCTTTCAAATAAAATAAAAACGGTGAAAATCGGTTCACGCAACAAAGAATTATCCCATTAAAATCATCTTCCATACTTTAAGCTCGCGCGCAATAGTTTACTTAATTTGCCGATAGATGGCGCTGTACGTGGAACGCTCATATCATATCCTACATGACGGTGTTATTTTAACTCTTAAGTGGGGAAACTTACTGTGACGGACGGAAAACTACGGAACCCTACACTGAGCGTGGCCCGACACGCTCTTGGCCGGTTTTTATTCTTTAAAAACAGATAGCAAAACTGCATTTTATTCACAAGAGTGCAAAGAATATTTGAAATTCGAACGTGATATTAGTCACTTTTTTAAACATAATAACATGTAAAGGCCACTCCAGACAGGACAATCTTCGCCCGTCTGATTAAATTGTCTGATCAAATCAGGTGCTGTGGACGCAAAAATTATTTTATATTTAATTGTATTCAATTAAAAACATTTAGTGTAAGCAATTTTGTTTCATGATTTTACTATAAAACGCTTTAAATCTTTCAAGAAATATTATTTTGATCGATCCATTTTAATTGATGAACTACCTGTCTCAGAATAATTCGAAAATTGTGCATTGTTTTTGTTTTATCTGTGACATGTAACTTTTTAATTTTAAAAAGTTAGTTTTGTTTACTTATTTTTTAATACCTTTCAATAAATGTATTAAATCAACGCAAAGACCAGCTGAGATATTTATGTAGGTACTTACGACAGGTGTAATACATTTTTCGTAATATATGTGACTTTGAGGTTATGTAGAGTTTTGTATCGAATTATCATATCAAGTTCTTTCTTTCAGTGTAAAATTGAATAATTGAAGCGAAAACTAGTGCTAAATGAACTCCAAGATCGTTTGTTGCATAGGAGCAAGTGCTGCATATTGTCACAAAGCAAGAAAACACTACAATTTA
Organism: Pammene aurita; assembly: GCA_947086415.1. Taxonomy (NCBI): domain Eukaryota; kingdom Metazoa; phylum Arthropoda; class Insecta; order Lepidoptera; family Tortricidae; genus Pammene; species Pammene aurita. The sequence goes on along the minus strand of OX352315.1, from coordinate 8,816,682 downwards.
ACAGGTTTAAGCACCAAGCATCCCGCTACCTACAACAGACTTTTATCAAGCCTTTGAAGTGTTTTCATTTATGTACCTACCTAAGCTATGTATAAAATAAATAAACACCAAAACCTCACGTGCGTTTATTGATTGTTCAATTACACAATTCGTACATTAGATTAAATAAGTGCCTACCTAAAATAGTCGTCAAACGAAATTATAAAAGGAAATCATAAGAAATAAGTAGGAGTATACTGAGAGATATACTTAATGTATGTAAATTAACATGACTCTCTTATTCATACAGATAATGAAGCTAATCCTGTTCCATTCTAAACTGAAAAGTTGTATTTGCTGGTAGATATAGGTAGTTACTCGTTTCCCTCGACTGGCCTTATGATTTTAGCAATCATTGTAAGTATCAATGTTTCATTCCTTCCTGGATGTCAACTATTGTATTTTGACCACATAATCTTCTGTCATTTTTATGTTGTTATTTTAATTTTTTCGCACCTTATTTTTCATTGTAAAGTCATAAATATATCAGAATTATCAATTATTTTATTTACAATTTTCGAAATGACGTACAAAAGCGCGCGACAGGCGTCCAAAAAATACTAAGTTTTGTTTGATGTACATTGCTGCTTTTCTATGGAGCAATGCTGCTGTTCGATTCGCTTAGTGTTGCTATATTTTTGTTTAATGTACATTGCTACTGCGTTCGTTGGCTGGCCAGACTATATTTTCCTCGCTTTAGTGAGGTGAAAAGATTTGTGTTACACACGGCTGCAAAGTTATTTTTACGTCTCGTGTGTTGCAACACTTGCTACGCTCAGGATTCTATTTTTGAACTACTCGCTTCGATCAGGATTCTATTTTCGAACCACTCGCTTCGCTCGCGGTTCAACCATAGAATCCATTCGCTACCTCGCAGTTCAACCCTAGAATCCATTCGCTAGCTCGTGCTTCAATTCCACACTCGCGGTTAAAATACAACTTTGCACCCTTGTATAACAAATAACTATTTATCTTTTTTTTTTATCAGTACCCATACCTCTCTTTTGGATGTAGTTTAAGGACATATCCGGGTCCAAAACACAGAAAACAACAATTTCTAGGCTAATAATCGTAAAAATGACAAACGCGCAGCATTAAAATTAGCGTTGTTTTTGTCGCCGCCCGCTGACAAATGATCTGAGCGGATTATTCGCGTTTCGTAGATACTCCTATTCGATGTCTTATGGACGAGTACGTTTCCCACCGAACGGCCGGAGTCGACTTGCGCTTGCGTAGGTAATAGCAGTAAAGGAATTTGAATCTTCTAACAGCAGTCGTTTTACGTAATTAGAATAAGATACCAGTTATGCCCACCCTTTGAACGCCAAGAGCCACTAAATGGGTCGTGTGCTGTCGTGCTTGCCACGCCAGTGACCACTAAAGTGGTCATGGCGGATACTGTCAAAGCAATGGTCCTGCTGACAGATAAGGTTTATATTCGTTATTCACCGCCATATTGGCGTGTAGGCCAAGTCTTGACGTGAGAGGATAAGCGTTCAAAAGGTTAAACGGATCACCAACATTTTTCTTACACCATTTTTTTTATATACTACTAGCTTTGGCCCGCGGCTTCGCTCGCGTTAAATTCGGGGTAACACGGTTCCCCTTTGCCCCCCGGAATGCTCCATACAAACTTCCACCCCCCATTTTAGGGAAGTGGGGGGGTTAGAAAGAGACAAAAAGTAGCCTATGTCACTCTCCATCCCTTCAACTATCTCCACTTAAAAATCACGTCAATTCGTCGCTCCGTTTTGCCGTGAAAGACGGACAAACAAACAAACAAACAAACACATACACTTTCCCATTTATAATATTAGTATGGATGGATGACGGTGGCAAACAGTATGCTTATTTGCCCGCCTGATGTAAGCAGCTACCGTAACCTATGGACGCCTGCAACTCCAAAGGAGCCACATGCGCGTTGCCGACCCTTTACAAAAAAGAGAATTCGCTGTGTTGACGGCTAAAGGAACAAGAAGGTCCCTCATCGTCAACACACTGGCTCCTCTTTGAGCTCTTTGGCAACCTTACTCACCAGCAGGAACACAACACTATGAGTAGGGTCTAGTGCTATTTGGGTGTGGTTTTCTGTAAGGTAGAACTAGGTACTTCGTTCGGGCTCTGCCTCAGATTTGAGCGAGATGACATTCGCTAAACGTTCCCTACCACACTTAGCGAGATGCCATTTTGTTGTACCTTGTACTATCGGGTTCATAATTGCATACCCAATTTATCAATTAATTCATTCATAAATTGGGTATGCAATTATGAACCCGATGGTACATTATTAAACATATTTACTGGATCAGTTTGGCAAAATGGCGATCCGCATTCCATGTGAAGCCTCCCGCCTCATTATAGGCCCTCAAATCCATATTGACCTAGGCATAAAAAGAGGTAATGTGGAACTGAAACTGTTTTTGAAAACCGAGATTTACACCATCTTTGGTACCAGTCAGTAATGAAACAAGGATTTTCCGGCACTTTCGCTACTTTGTTTTGGGCCTCGTAAGTTCGATCATTCGGAGGAAAACACGGTTTAATATAAAATATCGTTGTATATCGCTCTGGCCTGATTTTCTATAGAGTTAGCAGGTAAATTTTAATTTTGAACTACTCGGTTCGCTCATCGTCATTGCCGTCAAGTGGAGTGTATGGATACAAGTTAAACTCTTTTCGTCGCTCCGCTCATCGCTCTAAACATATTTTTACGCACTTCTATTTTGCCATACGCCTTACAATTTAGTTGTCGAATCGCACAGTTCCGAGAGGGAAGGCGCCGGCAAAACAGCATTACTCACCCCGTCACCTGACGGCCACACCAAATGAAACTCCGGCCGCAAACACCATTCTTCCTGGTCGCTATACGAATTACATTTATGTTTACACAGTTTTATAACAAACCGGGTGCCGTGAAACCGCACCTTTTTTCCCTAGGCCAATGAAGGATTTGTCAATATCACTAATGATATAATATGCCGCGTGGATAACGTGACAACTGTGACAAGTATGCTAAAATTATTATATGAACGATAATAATTTTAAACAAAAAAAAAACTGGCCAAGTCCGAGTCGGAACTCAGGACACCAAGTGTTTCGTACCACAAGGTTAACAAATAATCCTCACCGTGTGACCTTAAGAGGGTTTTAATGTTATACTAGCTGTACCCGAGGCTTCGCTCGCGTGCGTAGGAATATAAATGGTTTACTGTGTATTTTCTTTGTGCGCCCGAGCCCCCATCTTACACTTGTCACTCAGTTAACTTTATCGATACTCATTTTGCTCCTGTCTTAAACATTTAACTTAACCATTTATGGTATGAATACAAATCGATTAGTGTGTCTTTTCTTTGTGCGGGGGGCTCCGTCCCCCGAGCCCCCCTTTTACCTCCTGACATATAGTAATCTCGGTCAACATTATTATTCTCCCGTCCTAAACATTCAACCTAACCATTTTTGGTATGAATTAATATCGTTCAGTGTGTTGGTCCATTGTGCATTGAGCCCCCCTCTTACGCTTGTCACTCAGTTAACTTTATCAATACTCGTTTTGCTCCCGTCTTCAACATTTAACCTAACCATTTATGGTATGAATACAAATCGATTAGTGTGTCTTTTCTATTAGACTGTGAACATAAGCCGGATAAAATTTACGTATTATTTTTTATTTTATCTACTTTGATATTTTGTTTCCTCATTCGCTGTTTTAATTGAAATCAGATCTTTTGTAATAAAATGGCATCGTTGATACCTACTAGAACTTCTATTAAGGGGCGTATCACTAAATTCAAAAACTACATGTCTGATTTAAATGCTCAGGAAGGTATTTTCTCGGCGGATATTGATGAGCTGTCATATGGTATTCTGGTTTGGGGCAAAGCAGCTGACATACAGACTATATTTGTTTTACAAAAATCAGTTAGAGAACTATTTAAAGAAATTAATACTTTAACTGTTGCTTCCCAATATATCTATGACAATATTATGGACCCGGGGTATGTCCTTAAACTACGTCCGGACCTGGGTATGTCCTTAAACTACGCCAAAAAGAGAGGTATGGGCACTGCGAATGGCATCTCGCTAAGTGTGGTAGGGCACGTTCAGCGAATGTCATCGCTCAAATCTGGAGCAGAGCCCGACTGGGGAAGTACCTCCACCTTACAGAAAACCACAGCCAAATAGCACTAGACCCTACTCATAGTGTTGTGTTCCTGCTGGTGAGTAAGGTTGCCAAAGAGCTCAAAGAGGACCCAGTGTGTTGACGATGAGGGACCCTCTTGTTCCTTTAGCCGTCAACACAGTGAATCCTCCTTTTTGTAAAGGGTCGGCAACGCGCATGTGACTCCTGTGGAGTTGCAGGCGTCCATAGGTTACGGTAGCTGCTTACCATCAGGCAGGCCGTGTGCTTGTTTGCCACCGTCGTAGTATAAAAAAAAAAAAATATTTATGTTGTAAAGAATATACATACATTCAAAAAAATTTCTGACATCCACAGCTATAACACTAGAAATAAAAACAAGCTTGCTATCAGAAGTAGTCGTATCCGCAAGGCATATAAGTAGTTTTTTGGTCAAGGTATTCACATTTATAACAAGTTACCCGTCGATGCTTTAAATTTATCATTTCCCGCTCTTAAGAAATATTTGAAAAAAAGTTTAATGTCAAAGGGTTATTACAGGTTCGAGGACTATATGACGGACAAACATGCATGGCCCAAACCAGAAACTACTACAAAATCATCTAAGATTTAGAGGACACAGTTCAGATAGGAAAGCATATCAAACGTTTTGTGAAGCAATCAGATTTGGATTTTATTATTATTATTTTATTTTAATTAAACAATACGTACATTGTATATCTTTCAAGCTGTTTTGATATGTCTTCTTATAGAACTACGCATTATTGTGTATCTTTAAGATATAATATTACTGTATTACTGTTTTGAAAAAATAAGTCCCGCCGAGTTTCTCGCCGGTCATAAATAATACTTCTCGGGTCAGAGGTGTAGGGTTAGAACCGGTGGTAGTTTTTATTTTTCTCTCTGACGTTCATAAGTGCATTGTAATGGGCCTAAATTGAAGAATAAATATCTTTTATCTTTATCTTTATCTTTTGTCTTTGAAATTGGATCGCTTTCGTGCTATGTTCACGCAGTTTGACCAGATCCAAACTCAAACAGAGATCGCGACTCCATCAGACATGGAAGCCGAAATAGACATACGAGAAGAGATAGAAAATGATTTTATATCTCTTATTTCCACGGCTCAGAAAATAATTGATAGGACATCGGAAAGATCTGATTTTGCCAGCGTAAAGTCTAAAGTTACTGTGGTCATGATAATGCTTGTAATGGTTTGAATTTTCGTTTGCCAGTTATTAAAATCGCTAGTTTCGATGGTTCGTATTTTAAGTGGCTCGAGTTCAGAGACACGTTCGACTCACTCATTCACAGCTCTGATAACATCAGGCCGATTCACAAATTCCACTATTTGAATTCTTATTTGGACGGTGAAGCGGCTCAGGTGATTAGTAATTTAGAAGTATCAGACAGTAATTATGCTGAAGCCTGGAGCCTCCTCTGCGAGAGATATGATAATAAAAAACAGCTGATTAGCAACCATTTGAATTCATTGTTCAACTTGCAGCCGATTGGTCGCGAATCGGCTAAGTCCCTGCGTTATTTAGTGGATCATGTGTCCAAAAACCTACGGGCTTTAAATACGTTGGGCCAGCCCACCGATAAGTGGGACACGCTTCTCATACATATGATCGCGAGTAAGCTAGATAGTAACACTACTTTAAAATGGGAGGAATTTACAAGTAACTCGTTTAAAAATGACGACTTGCCTTCACTGGTCGATTTTAATAGTTTTATTAAAAGCCGTGCTGATGTTTTGGAATCGGTTCAGCGCAATAAATATGTTAAATCCAATGCTAATAACAATATTAAACGCGAACCCCTTACCTCGCCTCATAACAGATATGAGAAGTCTAGCACGAAATGTTTTGCGGTTTCACCTACTCCTGCTACTTCGGCCTCAGTATCCCCCCCTGCCTGTGTGTTCTGCAGCGGCGAGCACCGGATTTTCGATTGCTCGTCATTCCTGTCTCTGTCCGTCGAGGACCGGATCTCCGGAGCGTCAAGGTTACGCCTTTGCCTCAATTGCCTGCGAAAAGGCCACACTTCTCATCGCTGCAGAGTAGCTCCGTCTCGTACTTGTAAGAAGCGCCACAATACTTTATTGCATAGGGAGACTCCTCAGGCTGCCGCCGTGCCCGTTGATGCGTCGCCTCCGCCGTCGGAGCCCGGGCTCGCATCACATATGGCCGTGTCGCAGTCTAATCAGGTGCTCTTACCTACAGCGCTCATCGATGTATTTAGCCCGGCTGATAATGGTTACGTAACCATGCGCGCTTTCTTAGATAACGGTAAAAAGATAAAAAAGATAAAAGATATTTATTCTTCAATTTAGGCACATTACAATGCACTTATGAACGTCAGAGAGAAAAAAAAAAAAAAAACTACCTCCGGTTCTAACCCTACACCTCTGACCCGAGAAGAATTATTTATGACCGGCAAGAAACTCGGCGGGACTTATTTTTTCAAAACAGTAATACAGTAATATTACATCTTAAAGATACACAATAATGCGTAGTTCTATAAGAAGGCATATCAAAACAGCTTAAGAGACATACAATGTACGTATTATTTAATTAAAATAAAATAATAATAAAATCCAAATCTGATTGCTTCACAAAACGTTTGATATGCTTTCCTATCTGAACTGTGTCCTCTAAATTTTAGATGATTTTGTAGTATTTTCTGGTTTGGGCCATGCATCTTTGTCCGTCATATAGTCCTCGACCCTGTAATAACCCTTTGACATTAAACTTTTTTTCAAATATTTCTTAAGAGCGGGAAATGATAAATTTAAAGCATCGACGGGTAACTTGTTATAAATGTGAATACCTTGACCAAAAAATGACTTATATGCTTTGCGGATACGACTACTTCTGATAGCAAGCTTGTTTTTACTTCTAGTGTTATAGCTGTGGATGTCAGAAATTTTTTTGAATGTATGTATATTCTTTACAACAAAAATAATATTGTCATAGATATATTGGGAAGCAACAGTTAAAATATTAATTTCTTTAAATAGTTCTCTAACTGATGCACCTGCCTTTAAGTTATACAGAAAGCGGATGGCTCTTTTTTGTAAAACAAATATAGTCTGTATGTCAGCTGCTTTGCCCCAAACCAGAATACCATATGACATTACACTATGAAAATAACTGTGATAAACTAAGCGAGCCGTGTCAATATTCGTTAATTGTCTAATTCTCCTAACGGCCTGAGCGGCCGAGCTTAATCGAAGAGCGAGTTTTCTTATATGAGGACTCCATTGTAGATTTTTGTCCAACGTCGAACCAAGGAACACTGCTTTATCTACTATCTCTAAACATTCACCATTCAGGAGAATCTTAGTGTCCACCGGTGCAACGTTTGGCAAAACAAATCTAATACATTTGGTTTTCTTAGCATTAAGTAGCAAATTGTTAATAGTAAACCAGTTCAGTACAGCAGCTAGTGTGTTATTGATTACAGTAAAATCGGTAGATTGCCGGTCAACTTCGAAAATTAAAGATGTATCATCGGCAAACAGAACGATATCACAAAGGTTTTGTACTACACAAGGTAAATCATTTATATAAACCAAAAACAGGAATGGGCCCAAAATAGAACCCTGTGGCACTCCTAATTTTACTGAAGTCCCTTTAGACTGGGTTTTATTTACAACAACTGTTTGTGTTCTGTTGCTAAGATATGAAGACATGAGATTCAAGGCATTTTCTGACAAACCATAATGTTCTAATTTAAGAATGAGGGTTGTATGATCTACACAATCAAACGCTTTAGAAAGATCACAGAATATACCAATTGCATCGTAATGTTTTTCCCAGGCAATGAAAATATGTTTCATGAGTACCGCAGCAGCGTCGGTTGTGGAACGTCCCTTTGTGAAACCAAACTGATTGCTTGTAAGCAATCCATGTCTGTTGAAGTGGCCCAGTAGATCATTTAACATTAGCTTTTCAAAAACTTTACTTAGTACAGGAAGTATTGATATCGGCCGGAAGTTATTCAGATCACTAGAATCACCCGATTTAAAAAGAGGTATGACTTTACTACATTTCATAAGATCTGGAAAAACGCCTTGTGAGACTGAATTATTATAAATTAAGGCTAAGTAAGGCGCTATGACGTCTATGATATGACTGATGACTACAACTGATGTACCCCATAAGTCTTCTGTTTTCTTTAAATTCAGAGATTTGAATATTTTTACAATTTTTTCTGAATCTACAAGGTCAAATTCAAATATCATCTGACATTTCTTAATATTAGTGCAAAGTAAGGAATGAGCTTGAAACGATGATGATTTTAGACATTTTGTGGTATTTAATGCCACATTTAATGTGGTAGCATGACCTCTATTGTGACTTCCGGCTTGAAACAGAAATTGCAACTGGCGGCTCAGCCTAATAATTTAAATCTTTTTGGATTAGGTAACGTTCCCATATCCAGCAATCCCGAGCGTTGTTGTGTGCAAATTCGATCCAAATATGATAAAAATGTTAAATTCGATATGTCATGTTTAGTGCTGCCTACAATTAACAGTAATTTACCTCAGGAGTATATAGATGTATCGAACTTGACCTCGCCGCGCAACATCAAACTCGCTGATCCTAATTTTTATCAGCCCGCACCTGTAGACGTTTTAATCGGTGGTGACATTTTTTGGCATTTGATTGGAGGCGAGCAGATTGATTTAGGGCACGATAGACTACTTTTGCGCAAATCAAAGTTGGGTTGGTTAGTGGCCGGAAAAACACATACACCTGCGATGTCTGGTGATAGGTCGTTCAATTCTTTTTTACAGTGCAATCACTTATGCACGTCCAGTAACGATCTAAACGACTCGCTTTCTAAGTTCTGGCAGCTGGAGCAAGTGACCCAGCCTAGTCAACCGTATACTGATATAGAAGCGGAATGTGAGCAACATTTTATCACTCATACTTATCGTGACGAGGACGGTAGGTTTTGCGTTCGTCTGCCATTGATTACGGAACCCGATTGTTTAGGGAATTCGTATCGCTCGGCCAAAAAACGATTCTTTGCATTGGAAAGGCGATTTAAGCGTGACCCTAACCTGAAAACGGCTTACGAGCAATTTATAAATGAATACGCCGAATTAGGCCATCTCTCTGTGTCCGACTCTGAAATTCCTGACCCCTCTTTCTTTGTTCCTCATCATCCTGTGCTGAAACCTGAAAGTGAATCTACAAAGATTAGACTCGTTTTCAATGGAAGCGACCCTAGCACGTCTGGCTATTCTATAAATGACCTACAAATGGTCGGGCCGACGATTCAAGATTCGTTATTTAATATTCTGTGTAGGTTTCGTACCTACAAATACGTGTTGACTGGTGATGTCGCTAAAATGTATCGCCAAGTTAAAGTTCAGGAATGTGACCGCGATTTACAATTGATTCTTTGGCGCTCCAATGAAAACTAACCTCTAAAAACTTTACGACTCAATAAGGTCACTTACGGATTTTCGAGTGCTATTTTTTTGAGCACACGCTGTTTATGGCAGTTGGGCGAGGAATGTACGGATGAAAAAAATTAAGACTATCATTCAAAATGATTTTTTGGTCGATGATTTGTTAACAGGGTCAGACACAGAGGATGAATTCATCAAGACTTCGGTTGAACGAGCGCTGGCGGCTGGTTGTTTCCCGCTGCGCAAATATCGCTCAAATTTACCGTCAATTTTAAGTGACTCACAAAATCTCGATGAAAATCAAGGTAGTTTGATCATTAGCTCCTCGTCACGTACGTTAGGAGTAGGCTGGGACTCCAATGCAGATATAATTCATTTTCCCACTCAATATACTGCTAAGGACGGTCTCCCTACGAAACGTACGATTTTATCGGATTCATGCAAAATATTCGACCCCTTAGGCGTCCTTTGTTTACTTACGATAATACCTAAGATTTTAGTACAAAGGTTGTGGGTAGAAAAAATTGATTGGGATATTCCCGTGCCAAACCACATTAAGGAACCTTGGCAGGATTTTGTTAAGGGGCTAGATTTTTTAACTTCGCTCCAGATGCCACGACATGTCCTATGCGATTCGCCAACTCACATCGAAATGCATTGTTTTTGTGATGCAAGCTCAGTCGCGTACGCAGCCTGTATTTATTTAAAGTCTTTTAACGAACAGGGTGATGTCGTAGTCAGGTTGCTATGCGCCAAGGCCAAGGTCGCGCCGGTCCAGACCACAACTATTCCGCGTTTGGAATTGTGTGCTTGTCTTCTAGGCGCGCAGCTGTCGTCAGCTATTTCCAAGACGCTGCGTTGCCAGATCGTGCAAAGATTCTATTGGAGTGATTCTTCTATAGCGATCGCGTGGCTAAGAACAAACCCAACTAAATTACAAACATTTGTATCAAATCGAGTGGCTCATATTCTAGAACTCACCGAGGGCAGTGAATTTCGTCACGTTCCTACCGCCTTCAACCCGGCTGATTATCCTTCTAGAGGAGTCGAAGCTCGCCGCTTGAGCGAATTAGATATGTGGTGGAATGGGCCATCATTCTTATATGAACCACAGAGTAACTGGCCTTAATTTTCCTTAGGCCAGGAACACGACGTCCCCGAGTTAAAAGTTAATGTCGTGATAGTTAACGATCCGACGGAAAACGATTTTATTGATATCGACCGATATTCGAAGCTCAAACGTCTGCAACGCGCGGTAGCATATATGCTTCGTTTTGCACACAACTGCCGCCATTCTACCAGTAAAACTACGGGTGTGTTACAGCCTGAGGAGCTCGATGTTTCCATTAAAAAAACTGGTCGCTTTGTCACAGCAGCATAGTTTTCCTGTTGAATTAAAGCTGCTGCGTGAAAGTAAATCGTTAGGTCCTAAATGTCCTATTTTATCGTTAAACCCATTTTATGATCAGGGCGACAAGCTTCTCAGGGTTGGTGGACGTCTCACCTCTTTGTTTTATCCCTTTGACAAAGGCCACCCTATGCTTTTACATGCTAAACACAGGTTGACTAAATTGTTGTTTCAGCAGGAGCATATTCGCCTCCTGCACGCTCCTCCTCAATTACTTTTAGGCTCCATACGCGAGTCGGTATGGGCCGTATCGGGCCGCACGCTTGAGCGCACCGTGTCGCAGCAATGCGTTACCTGCCGTCGCGCGGCTGGCAATACTTCTTCCCCTTTGATGGGCGCTCTGCCTCCTCAGCGTGTAACGCCTGACTTTCCCTTCGTTAGTGTCGGCATAGATTTCGCTGGACCTTTTATGATTGCGGACAGGCAAGGTAGGGGATGCAAAATAACAAAATACTATTTAGCGATATTCGTTTGTTTTAGTTACAAATGCTTGCATTTAGAGGCAGTAAGCTCACTGTCAACTGATTCTTTTATTCTTTCCCTGGGACGGTTTATTTCTCGCAGAGGACGACCACGCGAAATCTTCTGTGACAATGGGCGAAACTTTCTAGGAGCGGCCAGGGAAATTAGCGATTATTTACTCTCTGACGCTGACCCGGTTTGCAATTTTGCAGCGAATGAGGGAATAGAATTCAAATTTCAACCGGCTTACGCTCCTCACTTTGGTGGCTTGTGGGAAGCAGGTGTCAAGTCCGCAAAATTTCATCTCAATCGCATATTAGGCAACGCTCATTTAACTTATGAGGGTTTGGCATCGCTTTTTTATCAGTTAGAGGCAATTTTAAACAGTAGACCTTTATGTCCTTTATCTTCCTCACCAAATGATTTCCAACCTCTTACCCCAGGTCACTTCCTCATCGGGCGCACACTCACCTCTCTGCCGTTGCCCTACTTGGCGGATATAAATCCAAACCGTTTAGATAGGTTTCAGAGGCTTGAGGCATTAAGGCAGCACTTTTGGCAGCGCTGGCAGCTGGAATACATCTGCGAGCTCCAGCAACGGACGAAATGGCGTGTTCCTGGACGAGCTCTTCAGTTGGGTGACCTGGTTCTGATGAAGGAAGAAAACACCCCTCCACTACACTGGCGTCTTGGACGAATCGCCAAATTGTTTCCCGGTGCTGACGGGATTTCGCGAGTAGCCGAAGTTGCTACTGTAACGGGCACTTACAAACGAGGTGTGAAGTACCACTGCCCTTTGCTGCATGAGACAGATGAATCCTTGAAGACTAACGTCTCCAAAGGCCCCCAGGATGTTGCGGCTGCAAGTACCGAAGGTGAAGCGGGGTCCGCGAGACAGTAAAACCAGTTGGACATCTTCCGCTCCCCCGCCCCTCACCGCTCTATAGCTAGCCACTTGGCTCATAGACACACGCTCATACGCTCGTCATACACGCATTCATTGTTTTTCATATAAAGTTAATCTTAAGTACCATTGTGTAACTCGAAGTACATAGTTGTTAAATTATCTACGATTTTTATTTAATACGAGCCCCCCTTTTACCTCCTGACATATATAGTAATTTCGGTCAACATTATTATTCTCCCGTCCTAAACATTCAACCTAACCATTTTTAGTATGAATTAATATCGTTCAGTGTGTTTTTCCATTGTGCGGGGGGCTCCGCCCCCCGAGCCCCCCTCTTACGCTTGTCACTCAGTTAACTTTATCAATACTCGTTTTGCTCCCGTCTTAAACATTTAACCTAACCATTGGTATGAATACAAATCGATTAGTGTGTCTTTTCTTTGTGCGGGGGGCTCCGCCCCCCGAGCCCCCCTTTTACCTCCTGACGTATAGTAAACTGTCAATATTCTTTTTCTCCCGACTTAAACATTCAACCTAACTATTTTTGGTATGAATTAATAGCAACTGAAGAATAAATCAAATTAATTTTAATAAATATTTTGATCTGTTTATTTTAAGTAGACATACTACTACATAAATCATAAACTTATATAGATGTCATATACAAAGGAAAAAGTGACCTAGGCCTCCGGTGCCCAGGGCTGGGATCAAACCAGCGTCTTCTAGCCTAGTAAACTCTGTCAACATTCTTTTTCTCTCATCTTAAACATTCAACCTAACCATTTTTGCTATGAATTAATATCGTTCAGTGTTTTTTTGTTTGTGCGGGGGCCTCCGCCTCCCGAGCCCCCCTCTTACGCTTGTCCCTCAATTAACTTTATCGATACTCGTTTTGCTCCTGTCTTCAACATTTAACCTAACCATTTATGGTATGAATACAAATCTTTTGGTGCCTTTTATTTGTGCGGGGGGGCTCCGCCCCCCGAGCCACCCTTCTACCTCCTGACATGTAGTAAATTCTGTCAACATTATTTTTCTCCCGTCTTGAACATTCAACCTAACCATTTTTGGTATGAATGAATATCGTTGTGTATTTTTTCTTTGTGCGGGGGGCTTCACCCTCCCAGCCCCCCTCTTAAACTTGTTACTCAATTAACTTTTTCGATACTCGTTTTGCTCCTGTCTTCAACATTTAACCTAACCATTTATGGTATGAATACAAATCTTTTGGTGTCTTTTATTTGCGAGCCCCCCTCCTACCTCCTGGCATGTAGTAAATTCTGTCAACATTCTTTTTCTTTCGTCTTGAACATTCAACCTAACCATTTTTGGTATGAATTAATATCGTATAGTGTATTTTTTCTTTGTGCGGGGGGCTCCGCCCCCGAGCCTCCTTCTTGCACTTGTCACTCGGTTAACTTTATCGATACTCGTTTTGCTCCCGTCTTAAATATTTAACCTAACCATTTATGGTATGAATACAAATCTATTGGTGTGTGTTTTCTTTGTGCGCCCCTTTACCTCCTGACATGTAGTAAACTCTGTCAACATTCTTTTTCTCCCGTCTTAAACATTCAACCTAACCATTTTTGGTATGAATTAATATCGTTCAGCGTGTTTTTTCTTTGTGCGGGGGGCTCCGACCCCCGAGCCCCCTCTTACACTTGTCACTCAGTTAACTTTATCGATACTCGTTTTGCTCCCGTCTTAAACATTTAACCTAATAGACATGAAGAAAACTCTTAGAGAATTCAAACCGGATGGAGTGGCCGTGTCTGTCATCTTCTATACAAAAAAGTCTGCAGATTTTTGTGGGGGAGGGGAACGTCAAATGTGTGGCTATTCGTACGTAACGTACAAATCGCTACGTCAGATAAACGTCAGTCCATACAAGTATATGAACACTGATCATATGTTTTCGGCAGACGGTAACGCCTATCAATGGCGACTCTGGTTGGTTGAATTCTCTAAGGGTATAACTCGGTTGAACTCTCTTTACTGTCAGGTGACAACTAAAACTCACAAATTGCAAAAAAAATAAGTAGACTAAAATCCGCCTTGTTTAGTTACCAATACGGTTCATTACGGCTATAAACTTATGGTATAGTATAGTAGGTAATTTAATTAGTGAATTTGTTTGTCACCCCACGACGTGCGTTGCTTTGAAGGCCTGTTCGAAATTTAAACTTGTTATCTACTATCTGATAAAAACAAGAAAACAGCAGTGAAGTATGGAGTTCTATTTTTAAATTTATTCCCACAAACTTCAAAATAATTTTCCTTGGGTAGGAAGGCTCGTTCGATATTTACACATATAATCGTTGAGTAAAGTTTAATTTTGTATGTACTATTTTTCTCTTATGCTTTTAATATATAAATCATAGGTTTTACCACTGTAAATTGACTGTAGGTACATATCGAGTCCTATAGTAACCTAAGGTCAATCCATGGTCTGAAAACTGTTAAAGATAGGTCTACCAAATAATTATGCCGTCATCTGCAGGGTCTGTTTAGTGGACTGTTCAGTTCTCAGTTCCTAGTTATCTATAGTTTCTGAAAAAAACGCGGGGACAGAGCCGTAATTTTTGTATGAAAAACTGCATTTTCAAATGCGTTTTTTATCAAAACTACTGCTCGTAAAATGAAGTCAAAATCAGTCAGCTGTCCTAACTTTTCAGGCTTTCTATTGGTACCCCACACGTTTCTTACAAATGAAAAATAAAATTCACTTTCCCCTTAATCCCCCTAAACTTCCTCATAAAATTAAATTTAAGCAGTTAAAGCCTCAGTACCTTGTTACAGCCGCCATTTTCTATACCTATTCCAAATTTCAGCTTTCTACGTTAAACCGTTTCCGAGAAAGACGCGTTTTACCGATTTCGGCGACCGGAGTGATCCCATAAGTGTTTCTTAAACCAAGTATTGGTACGAAACACTAAAAGAACCGACTTCACTTAGCATCCACCTTTCCAAAAGCAAATGCTCGAGTTGCTGTAAAAATACTCAAATCACTAAGGTATGCCTATAATAGTTGAAGAGTTCCCTCGATTTCTCCAGGGTCTCATCATCAGATCCTGACCTGGTTACAATGGGACCAACTGTGAAGTATATTCTTTCAAACAAAAAAATAATTTTCCAAATCGGTCCATCGGTCTTCGAATAATCGGTGAAATTGAAAAAAAACAAAAACAAAGATCCCGACGAATTGATAACCTCCTCCTTCGAAATCTTGAAAATGAAAGGTTGAAAATACCGGCAACTGTATAGTAATTTTATGCAAGCGTTATGTCATGCTATCCGGACGATAACTACTGCCATCATTAATGGTCTAAGAGCTGGCCACGTCAGATATGACACAATAATGAGAGCAATGAAACCTGTCTTGTTAGACTGCTTTACCATCCTTATTGCTAGATCCGGGCATCTGGCAGGTTTTAATGGGTGGAGATCAGAGTGACAGACCAACAAAGTTTTTAAGTTGGAAAAAAGTAATACCAAAATAGGTAAAAACTGCCTAAGTTGTGTCATTTATAGAGGACAGGGCCTATATTTTAACATTAGATTAAAAACCATTGTCTATTATTGCGTAAACAAAAACAGTAAGCGACTAACTAAAAATTGCATTATACATTATTTGTCACTACTTTCCCCCAACAGAAACTTCTGGATATGATATAATCTAATTCATTACATAATTTTCCATAATATTGCATCAAACCCAGAACTCTAAGATTTGTTTTCTTCAAGTTATTTGCATTCTTTGATATCCACCACTTTACAGCTGCCAGATGTCCGGATCTAGAAATAAGCATAGTATAGCAAACTAACTAGAGGGGTGTCGTAACTCTCATTATTGTGTCATTTCTGACGTGGCCAGCTCTCCGTCTATAAGGTGCAGGAGTTAAATTCCTGTGTGAAAAGGGTCACTCACATATGTTGTGTCTGCAGTTTGCGGCAAGGCTCTACTTCGTCAAACTTATTATCAGTGTTCGGCACGACCCGAGCAACACCGCGACGTTCCTATAGTAATTTTAATATGGACCTAATTATAATCACACTATTTTGTTTGAAAAAAATATGTTCAATCGGGTGTAATATTCAATAAAATATTATAGTCATATCCGTAGTTTCTTTACACGAAATCCCGCGTTGTTGCACGGGTCGTGCCGATCACTGCTTATTATATGTATATACATTTTAAATTGCTTTGTTGGAGTTTATAAGTAGACGCATGCAAACATCTGAATCCATCATGATGATGATTCATTACACTAAATGGAGTAATAAATAGTCAACTTTACAAATGTTCAAACATGGTTCATTATCGAATGCAGTCCTTGCAAAGTGAAACAAAAAAGCCAAGTATAATTTTTGCTCGTATTTTTAAACAAAATATAGCAGACAGCAATCCTTAAGAGCGTTAAACATGGATGAGTATCAAACGTCAAAATAGTTGCTGCCCGTCAGAAAATAACAAATTAACGATTGTCTTTCAATAAATTCTGCAACCGAAGCTTGATTTTTTATTTGGATTAAATCTTTTACCATAAAAGTCATGATTAATAAAAGTAAAACCATACTTACATGTGACTACAACTTACAACTAGACGTAGTAGAATTTTTTTACACCTAAAACAATACATAAAGGCATTTTCACGGAGCTCTTTACCCACTGAAAACGATGAAAGAAATGCGTGTAATCGATTTATGAAATAGGTTTTTAAAGACGGATATGATTTTTTTGCAAATACTCTTAGCAGAGAGAAAATAGACCCAAGTCCTCTCCAGGCGTAGAGCTTTATGCCCAAAAAAGATACTGCCTACAGAAGAATACGTCAAAAGAAGTAAACAATACCTGCCTAAATGCAAATAATTTTATTTTAAAAATAATTTTACAATTAGTATTCCTTTGGCGGTGGTTTAGGCATGTAAACACTAAACAAAATTATATAAACAATTATAACAATAACCAAATAAACACTGTTTGCAATGTTAGCAAAGTTGATCCAAATCTCTTTGTTCATTACATTAACGTCTTCTGAATCAGAATTCGTTCTCCATCTTGGGAATATTAAGTAGCGACCAACACTACCAAATAATTTATTTGATACTAGTGATACCCAGTCATAAGGTACAGTTTTTCTTTTTACAATTTTGCTTAAAACAAACGTAACAATCACTGAACTTATTGTCAATAATAATGAATCACAGATAAAGAACAATATAACTGGCGTATCCGAGCTATGTTTAGGTAGAAACTCACCAATAAAAAACAAGAATGTAAAATGACTCATCAGGCTGAAACACAAAAATCCCAAGCGGATATAGTCAGTTACATTCATTAAAATAGATGCCGTAGTCAGTATACAAAGAATAATAGATGGACCAACCAAGATGATAACTAGACCAGACGCTTGTCTTTCCAAAGTTAAAGTTATCGACAGCTGTACCTCTGAATCTGGGTCTTCTTTCGAATCCATCACCATAATGTTCCAGCCATTGCCATATTCCGCTGGAAACAGCGACATAGAGCGTCCATTATTGAAGCCGAATCTAGAAACTGCAAATCTGTCACCATCTCCGAACTGAAGCGTACAGTTCTGAACATCGTACGGCCAATTTTTCAATTTAGAACTGCAGAATGATTCGTAAATAATTTCTGGGACACACATTACTGAGCCACTGCTAAAGATTATGCATTCTACGAAATCGACAAAAACGTAGAAGTCTGGATAGATGGTGTTAAGCAAATTTAAAGATGGCGTCCAAATGTCAGTAGGGAGCACGATTATTTTAGAGACTCCGCCGTAGTCTTCTGGGGACCATGTGAGTCGCTCGTCACTCCAAGTCATTCGAGTCCACATTTTAGCTGTAAATTTGCCTTCATATTCGTCTAAAGCGAATGACTTCATTTGAAAACGCACTTTGACGGGAACACATGACTGATTTCGGGGCGGCTGTGAGGCTCGATAGTTTTCCATTTTTTCCTTGTGCAGTATTTTATCCCACGCATCTTCTTTTGTAATCAAGTTTTGTCTTACACAATCTTCCGAATACGATGTATGTATGCAGATAATTATTAGCAGGATTATATGGGAGAACATGGCTCGACCAGATCTGTTTTAATACTGAGTTGGTTGAAATGTAGTACGGCAACGCCCCCTGAGATATCGTTTGTCATTTGACACCGCAACATTTGCAATTGTTTCATGGTTGGTTATTATTTTAATACGTATGGTAACTCCCTAAACTAGATAGACCGAGATCACAAGAACGGAGGGAACCATTAGTGACGGGCATCGCGTCAACGGTAATTTCTGGAAGGTTTTTGTTCAGCAATCCACCTCTTTCGGTCGATACAAATTATATGTATGTTGAATCGTCCATTACTAATGCAAGTCATGCAGGATTTTTTAAATATCATCAAATTATAAAGCACTTCATGATATTGATTTTATTGGTTATAATGTTGGTATTTAATCGATTGGTGGTACATACTTCTTATGAGACAAATAAATTGAATACATGGCAAGATATGTAATAACACAGATGATGAAGATAATACTGTTAATAATATTAGAGAAATCAAACCATTCGGTTTGTCGATTTATTGAATCCAAGACAGTTTTATTATTAATACTAACGCTCCACCTTGGGAAAACCAAATACTGGCCAACTCCATCAAGAATGAAAGTATTAAATGAAGTAATTAAGACAGGCGGTGAATATTTACGTGAGCATAAATATTTTAAAAGCAGCGACAGTATCATCACTATCAAAGTTACAGTCATAGATCCAGAAATAAAAAGCAACATATACGGAGCATCTACACTACGCTTTGGTGCATTTTTGCTGACTGAAGTTAAAAATAAGAAATGGCTATATAAACTAACACATAAAATTCCTAAGCGCGTTGTGACCTTAACGCCCATAAGGGTCGACGTTAAAGTCAGTATAGATATGACGACAGCTGGAACCACAATCAAAGCTTCTAGACCTTCTGCCACTCTTTCTAGAACAAATTCTATAGAGGCTTGGTAATCTCCTGTTAAATTTAAATGTACTTTAGAATATACAAATTTCCAGGCAGATCTGTAATCAATGGGTACAAAATCAATAGTGGTGAAAACGAAGTTCGACCTGATTTGTGACCATGTTCCATCATCTATCTTTAAATTACAGTTTTTTCTATCATACGGCCAGTCTTTCATTTTGGAACTACACTCGAGACTGTGTATGTTGAACTGTATACATTTCACATGTCCAGTATTATTCGCTGAGCATTCAAAAATACCTGGCACAATAAATTCGTTTTCATCTTTAATTTTTTTCACTTCTATTCCCGGACTCCAAATTTCATAATAATTTAAAACCGCTGTCTTTATGCCTTTATGTTTATCCAGATTCCACTCCAATCTATCATCTTCCCATTGAAAGACGCTCCAAACGTAAAAAGTTACTTCTTCCTCCAGTTGATCGAATTCTAGCCTCTCGATAACATAGATTAATGAAACTTCGACACCTTTCGTGTTGTTACTCTTTGGCGATGAACTGACGTCGTAACCTTTTAGTATTTCGTCTTTCAGCCTCTTTTCAAAAGGAACCTCTGATGGCCATGAAGGATTAAGAACACATTCTTGGCAACATGTAAACTTTAAAGTTATTGCGAATATACTAATGTAAGCGTACAAAGCCATGTTTGGTGGCGAACTGTTATTTGGTTAGAGTAATGGCATTAGGGAACTTGATATGTTAAACGCCCACTTTGAGATAGTCATATATATCTTTCGGTCATAGAATTTGACATTTGTTATCCGGCGCATTATCGATTAATAATTTAACTTATAATTTCCTAAGGCTACCCAAAGGTATATTTAGAATTATTTTTTTGCGGGCCACCATAAAAAACAAGATGGCAGATAAATTTAAACCAACAGTGTAGAAAAATAAAACAGAATCTCTTTTATTACATACAAAAATTTATTTAAGTACGATATATCGGAAAATGTAAAGTGAGGCTGAGGAGGATAAATGAAGTAGATATATGTTATATATTATATTTTTCACATGTATGTTATTAAGTGAAGGGGTTAATCATTTTCACGTATTTCTTTCAATTATCGATAAAGTGTACGTGCAAGGATATCGTAATCGAACAAATGCAGACACAACGGAGAAGATTCCAGATTCCACGCAATACAACAAAAGAAAGATAAAAGATTAATGGTCCTTAACAAAATACGGAAACTATTCAATTCTTCCCTGTAGCTTTAAAATAGTTGGAAATGTCTTAATGGCAGTTGCCTTACACATTCTAATATGTGTTAAATTAAAGTAAAGCTGTTTCAAAAAGTCGTATATAAAATTAATTGTTGACAAAAACTAATTTAATTAAATCCCACGTTTTTTAACTTGTTGGTGACTTGACCTTGTAACTATAATAAAATTGCATGAAATCTAAAGTTTTCATCGATCACACGCACAAACCTATGGGAAATTTAAAATAATTAATACTTACTACACTATAGGATGTTGCACTAATTTTATATTTCGTACTTTTTCCTTCCATTTTTAGTGATATAAATACAAACGACACGCGACAGTTAGAATTTAAAAAAATACTTTAATGTATATAATTTTAAAGTTCTAACTGTTCTTTGTATTTATTTCACTATCGTGTTTCACTATTGTGTTGAAGAAGTTATATGTACCAACTTCCTTAAGCTATTTTAATATATCAAAAACGAACGTAAGAACTGGCTGCCGTGGGATATACATCGAAAGCAAGAAAATATAAATAATAATAACTACAAACACACAAACGCTGTTAGCAATACTGATAAAGTTAACCCATTCCACATTAGGCTTAACTTCCGGATCTTGTTCATTAACTTCCCATTTTGTAACCACGCCATATCTACCATAACCATCAAGTACAAAATCGTTATAAGAAACCACCCACGCCGGTGGTTGGGTTTTCCTCTTCCCTAGATATTTAAATCCGAACGATATTACAAAACAAATGACAGTCACAGCAGTAGAGCGGCTAATAAACAATAATATGACAGGAGTATTAGCACTATGTTTAGGGACATGATCAGCGAAAGCATCTAAGAAAACGAAATGGCTTATCAAAGTCATGCAAAGTATACCCAATCGGTTAATGTCTCTATAGTCTAAAAAGAGAGCTGTCACTGTTAACACACTAACAACAAAAGGTGGAACTACTATAGTAGCTTCTAACCCCTCTGCGAGTCTTTCAAAATAGAATTTGACTGCTGGCTGAGGCTGCATACCTGTTATCAAATTATTGATTACTTTTTCGCGGGCTATCTTCCATCCACCATTGTGAAGTGAATCCATTTCAAATTTGATGTGGCTCAAGCTGAAGATCACTTTGATGTCCTGCGGTCTCCATTGATCAAACTTTAGCATACAACTCTTCGTGTCATAAGGCCAATTGGTTAAATCAGAACTACAGAAGACTTTATGTTCTGACTCGAGACCACATCTGACGTGACCTGTGCTATTTAAGTTACAATCCATATAATAGTAACCAAAATCATCCGCGTCCGCTGTGTTAACCAGCTTTAGACCAGGACTCCAGATGTTGTAACTCGAAACTTCTGCCCCCTTTAAACCCTGGTAATCCTCGGGCCTCCACGTCAATCTATCATCTTGCCAATCGAAGTAATTCCAGCTGTATAATGTTAGTATATCTTCGTTGCTATCAAAGTTGAAGGATACGAGTAGATAGTCCAATTTCACGAGCACAGTATTTGAAACTTTATTGACTGGGGGCTTCAGTAATTCTTCGTAACATTTGGCGAGATGTTGTTTCAAATTTATTTCAGAATCCCTTTCGGGCGATGTAATATCTAAGCGGCATTGTTCACAAAAGCAGGAACTTAAGATGGAAAGAATAATAAATGCGTACACTTGCATGGTTCTCGTTAGACTGTTGACATACGGTACGCCCACTTTCATTTGGAAATGGACACGTATTGTGTACTGTGTTGTATGATACTGATCAATATATGGAGTCAATTTATCATATATATCAGCTGTCTGTCCTCTGTCTACGAAACGAATGTCACACACATTTTTAGGCCACGACATTATCAGTAATAATGTCATAATTTTGTACCCGTCCTTTTCGATGTATATGAAGGATGAGAAGGACGTGAGTGAAAGCATTATGACTGACAGTGTCTTGTGGCCTTAAGGGTGCAAACTGAGTGGCTGCTTGATAGACCGAAGTGACAAGAACGCAGGACACTATTTGATGAGGACCACGTACTAGCGGCCATTGCGGATATCGTAGAGAAGGTTTTTGTCCAACAGTTCACCTCTATCAGTTGTTATAAATGAAATTGAATCCTCAAATACCTATGCCAGTCGTACAGCAGATGACAGTCAGTGCTCAGAAGGAAAAAACGGAAGCCTTATAGGATCACGCGAGTGTCTGTCTTTACATCTGTCACAGCTCCGAAACTACTAAACTGATTAAAATGAAATTTGGTACATATGTATATGAAAGTCGGTGACCCAAATACGGACGTGCAAACTTTTGAATTTTAAACATGGAGGCCACTTTTGGGGGGTAAGTAGCAAAATAATATAAAAAAAGTTTTCCAAACTATATCGTGTTACATATTTATCAAAAGAAAGGGCTTATTGTGAGCATCTTAATTTTTTTTTATAATTAACAGTTTTGAAGTTATTTAATAAAATAGGTTAAAATTTACCATTGCCATGAAATACCATTGAGTAATACAAGATGTCAAACATAGCGCACATAATTTGTTCTAGATGTCACATCTAGTAGAATACATAATAAATCAATGTGAAATACAAGCAATCTTTCATACCTATAGTTAAAGCAATGGCGCGTAGTTACAGTGTCCGAAAGGCAACCGGACGGCTCTCGGTATTTGAGCTCCCGACGTGATGTGGAACCGCCCAGAGCAACCCGAACTGACCCAATTTGAACTTTGGCTTTCACTCTCCCTCCACGTTTTTTTGGGGGGTGAGGGATGAGTTTGGGTTGCACAGGGCGGTTCTACAACACGTCGGGAACTTAAATACCGCAAGTCATACGGTTGCCTCGCGGAGACTGCAACTATGCATCAAGAAAACATTTACTAATAGATGTAAAATTTTATTGTATAATACAGTCATCTCATATCACCTTATTTTTAGAAACTTGGGGTTCCTAAAACGACAATTTGTACTGGAAGGTTTAGAGCAAGTATGCAAAATGTTGTTGTCGTCCTAAGGCACCCCAGAGGTGCAGAGGGCCTTCACAAACCCGCGGCACACCTTTCTATCATCAGCGACCCTTTTAGCCCCTTTCCAGCTCAGTCCCGCCGCTTGAAATTCACTCTCGACTGACCGACTCCATGTATGCATTGGGCGTCCGGAGCCGCGCTTTCCAGTTGGTGGTTTCAAACTGAAAGCGATGCTCGCCATATTCGCTTCGCCTCTGCGTATGGTATGGCCTATCCATCTCCATTTCCGTGTCGCGATTTCTACGTCAATGGGTTTTGCTTAGCATATACTCCACAGGCCCTCGTTACGAATGGTCCTCGGCCAGAAAACGCGGAGGATCGACCTCAGGGACGAAGACTTGCAGTTTACTTGTCAGGCCCTTAGTCATTCTCCACGTTTCACAGCCAAAGAGAAGCTTTGGCTTGACGATGGACTCGAGAAGGGACACTTAAACGCGTCTTGTGTCGTGAGCACATTTGAGGCTTGAGTTGAGCGAACGTACCCTATGCTTTTTTTGATCCTGTTATCAATGACTTCGTCTGCTGCACCTCTGAAAGTTACGACACTACTTAGGTACTGGAAATTAGACACCGAGTTCGACCCCCCCGCCCTATTGGGTCCGTTGTGTTCGACTTATGTCGACTGTTTTGCGTTTGTTGATTCGCAGGCCCATTTATTCAGCTTCTTCTTGAAGGGTATCAAATTTGACTAGTAGTTGAGCGAGAGTAGGCGAAATCAAGACAATGTCGTCCGCGTAGTCTGTTTTGCAGATTGTTCGTGTCCCAACATAAACCACTTAGTGTGGAGATGCCTGTGGAGACTGCAACTCCAAAGGAGTCACATGCGCGTTGCCGACCCTTTACAAAAAGGAGGATTCACTGTGTTGACGGCTAAAGGAACAAGAAAGTCCCTCATCATGAACACACTGGGTCCTCTTTGAGCTCTTTGGCAACCTTACTCACCAGCAGGAACACAACACTATGAATTATTTGGCTCTAGTGCTATTTGGCTGTGGTTTTCTGTAAGGTGCAGGTACTTCCCCAGTCGGGCTGTGCTCCAGATTTGAGCGAGATGACATTCGCTGAACGTGCCCTACCACACTTAGCGAGATGGCATTCGCAGTGCCCATACCTCTCTTTTTGGCGGACATACCCAAGTCCGGCCGTAGTTTAAGGACATACTCCGGATCCAAACCCAAACGGGTCATGTATCGATTGCAAACCCAGGATGGGGCATATATAATTAATCAATTCGTCAATGCTCTAGATCAGGGGTTCCCAATCTTTTACAGGCCGCGGCGCACTTACCAGTTTAAAGATTTAACGCGGCGCCCTAACCTAGGTATTAGGCTATTTGAAATAGATATGTATAGTATGCTGAGGAGGATTGCCTCATTTCCCTCACGGAACTCACGGCGCCCCTCTATTCTTTCAACGGCTCACTAGGGCGCCGCGGCGCATTGTTTGAAAACCCCTGCTGTAGATAATAGTTCAAGCAAAGTTTTTGTGAAATAGCCCTGGGATGGGCATTGCGAATTGTCTCATCTTCAAAGCATTTGGTGTACAATTATTAAACGTATATAAATCACCAAAATGTCTTCCGAAAATTGCTGCCGAAGGTATCAGGAAGGCTATCAGTGCACACGATGAGATGATTATAGCGGGAGATTTCAATATTCTAATTATGGATGGTATAGGAAGGATGGAACTCTCTTATAGGAAAACGGTCGAAAAAGTGTCCAGCGGTAAGCACTAAACAATAGTTCCAAATAGCTCCGGGTGGCGCTAGGTATAGTTCAGCATTTGAAATGAATTACCGATATTTAATACTTATATGACTTTCTAAATAAAATTAATATTCAGAGTGTTTTTCATCTCCGCAAATAATTATTTTGGATTATAATTTTTTTTGTTTCAAAATTAATTTAATCAAATTTAATATCATTGTGGCGCCATCAGTTTATCGCTTTTTGACGGACACTTTTGTAACATAGAGATTTATATCCTTCTTGTACTTGATTTATATCCATAATTCTAATATACCGTTTTTGTTTTTCTGTCACAAAAGTTAACATGCATACTCGTAGAAACGTTTAGTTACAAGCAGAGAGTATCTATTTCTATTTAATAGAGATACTCACTTTTTGAGGCTTCAAGTCTGAAGCGCCATCTGAACGAGAGCAACCAAAAGTTACCACATAATGTAAAGGAACCTTACAACGCCATCTAGTAACTCTATGGTTACAAGTGAAGTGTTTTCCCAATTTAACGCTAGATGTCGCTGTACAGTGTGCATTGAAATCCTACATCGCGCTGTTAAAATGTATCCTGGTATAAAACCCGGTGTAGCGAAGACGGAAGTCGAACTAGTGCACCAGCTTGTGTATTTCGACCTTGCTGGAACTCTTTAACCCAACCCAAAGTAGGTTTTTAATTCAAGACAGTAATCTGACAGCCCTTGTCATACCATGTGGTTTATAAATTTTATAACGTATGGTAAGAGCTGTCTTGAGTTAAAAATACTACTTTAACTCCTTTAGTTTAGTAGGGTGTACGTAGTTTTACCGTCGACTTTTTTTGTACCACGACGAAAGCAGCCCGTCTGATGGTAAGCAGTTCCCGTAGCCTATGGACGCCTTTAACTCCAGAGGATTCACATGCGCGTTGCCAACCCCTTAACAACCTATATACTCCTTTTTTTTAAAGATATATATTGGACAGATAGACTGTTAATATAAGTCTGTTATCTACTCTGCCGTCTTTGCTTCGACTCCTTACTGCACGCCCCACCACTTCTCTTGAAGAACCTTCTTCACAATATTTTTTTTACTGACATATAAACAAAACCTTATCTGCATTACTTAACTTAACTTCTATCACTCGGTCTAAGTCCAGGTATTCAAGAATATACCACAACAAATAATTCAACCAAATACAATATACTCGTATTCAATAATATTCCTCTACAATCCGGCACTGTACATTAGTAGTTTATGTAACTGTTACGTAATAAGGGTCCTTAAAACATGAGTGTGGTTTTATGAAACGAGCCGCAGGTGTGTTTCATAATAAGATCACACGAGTGTTTTAAGGCCTAATTACGTACAGTTGCATACACTGCTTTATCTACACTCATATTATTTATTCTAAATGCCGTATTCGGAAACCATAGAATGGCCGCCATTGTACCGCCATGGCCAACTCGATTGTGCCGGCGGTCGGGGAGGCGCGTGTCGGCGGCCGTACGGGAGCGTGCAGGTGTACATTATGTTATCAATACTCATAACACATCAATAGTTGAGCATGTAAAGTTAAAATTACGTTACTGCCACACATAAAAAGCTTATCATAGTAAAATCGGTCGTGGTAATGCTAGCCATTGCCTACCGTTTTCGAATACGTTTTAGAGAACTTACAATATGAGTGTAGATAAACTTGTTTTAATTACAATAAATAGTTATTTAAGCATAGTTATGGGTCAGATTTAAAACAACTTACGGAGTTTAGATTAACGAACGGAACCCTCTCCACGCGAGTCGAATTCGCACTTGTCCGGTTTTTATTATAATCAAATTATAAAACACTATTGGTCGGACTATATGATTTGTATTAAATCGTTGACATTTAATGAATTGGTGGTACGTATTCCTGATGAGACAAGTAAATTAAATACATAGCGATATAAGTGATAACACAGACGATTAAGGCAATGCTGTTAATAATATTACAGAAATCAAACCATTCGGTTTGTCGATTTATTGAATCCAAGACAGTTTTATTGTTAATAGTGACGCTCCACCTAGGAAAAACCAAATATTGACCAATTCCGTCAAGAACGAAAGTATTAAATGTAGTAATTAAGACAGGCGGTGAATATTTACGTGAGCATAAACGTCTTAAAAGCAGCGACATTAGTATCACTATCAACGTTAAAGTCATAGATCCAGAAATAAAAAGCAACACATCCGGAGCATCTACACTACGCTTCGGTGTGTTTTTGCTGACTGAAGTTAAAAATAAAAAATGGCTAAATAAGCTGACACCCAAAATTTCAAAACGCATTTTGTCCTTAACGCCCAAAAGGGTCGACGTCAAAGTCAACACAGATATCACAACAGCTGGAACCACAATTGAAGCTTCCAGACCTTCTGCTATTCTTTCTAGAACAAGTTCTATAGAGGCTTGGTGATCTCCTATTAAATTGACACGTTCCTTATAATATACAATTTTCCAGGCAGTAGATCTGTCAATGGGAAATACATCAATATTGGTGAAAACTATGTCGGACTCAATCTCGTACCATGTGTTAGCATCTATCTTCAAAATACAGTGCTTTCTATCATACGGCCAGTCTTTCATTTTGGAACTACACATGACAGTGTGTATATTAGTCTGTATACATTTGACATGTCCAGTATTATTTGCTAAACATTCAAAAATACATAGTGATTTTGTTCCTTTTTCATCTTTAAAATTTTTCACCTCTATTCCCGGACTCCAAATTTCATAAAAATTTAAAACCGCTGTCTTTATTCCTTTATGTTTATCCAGATCCCACTTCAATCTATCATCCTCCCATTCAAAGACGTTCCAAGCGTAAATAGTAAGTTCTTCTTCTAGTAGATCGAACTCTAAGCGTTCGATGGCATATACTACTGAAACTTCGACACCTTTCTTGTTTTTACACTTTGGTGATATAGTAACGTCGTAATCTTTCAGTATTTCATCTTTCAGCCTTTTTTCAAAAGGCACTTCTGATGACCATGAAGGATTTAGAACACATTCTTGGCAATTAGTAAAATTTATAATAACTGCGAATATACTAATGTAAGTGTACAAAGCCATGTTTGGTGGCGAACTGTCATTTAGTAAAAGTAATACCAATTGGGGAATTTGATATGTTAAACGCCCACTTTAAGATAGTGATATGTGTCTTTCGGTTACAGAATTAGTCATTTGTTAATCTAGCGCATTATCGATATATAAATGTATCGATATATAAATATATCAAACTAGTAAAAAAGTTTATTAACAAACATAAGACGCATGATTATACTTTCTGTACTTGGCTTACAATTACGTGCTATCCATATTGTATAATTCTATAGTAGGGAGAACAATTTACTGAACACAAAGCCTCGTTCGTATTAACTGTTCCAAATTTGTCTTGGCACCGACTTCTAACATATCAGTTGGAGACGCAATAATATATATATATGTATAATATCGATCAATAAATTATTCAACTCCTACTTTCCTAGGGCTGCTCAAAGGTATATTTGAAAATGAAAATGAAAATGAAAAATAGTTTATTGGTCACAATCATTGTGTTTACAAATTGAGAAAGGGTTTATTAATTTATAAATGGTTTTTTAGGCCTACCATATAAAACAAAAAAAATTGATAAAAAAGTTTATTTGCGTTATATTAGTGCGTCATCCACTGATATGTTTGAAGTCGGTGCCAAGCCAAATTTGGAAGAGTTAATACGAACGAGGCTTTGTGTTCAGTAAATTATTCTTCCTTTCTAACTATCCATATTTCGAACAAAGACCATGCTGCGGTTTGAATTATTTATCGTCCTTCATCTAAGGTTTAATATCAAAGTATAAAGGAATTCAATGGCTAGATTAATCTTTCTAAACTCAGACACACTCACCTTGTCAGTAGAAAAAGACGTGATATTCAAATTTTCTATGGATGGTCAACCCTACACGTCAATTTTTTTTTATTTGCCACCTTTTTAGAGTATATATACATAGGTACATTAGGTTCCACATATGTGGTCTTCATCATTAGGTCAACTCCATCAAATTGGTGGTTTTCGAGAGGAAATGCTTGAGACACCCAAATCACCATACGCAGAGATGTGCAAAATGGTTTAGAAAAAGTATTTAAATACAAAATGCAAATACTTTCATAATTTACAATTTCAAATGCAAAATACAAAATACTTAGCAAAATTGTATTTCAAATACAAAATAGGTATTTTCAAAATACTTTTTTAAAATACAAATGCTTCTTAGAATTCCGTCGCCAAGATGGAAAAAGCGGAATCCTTAGCTCGTCATGTCCGTCTGCCCGTGATCATATGTCATAGCATAGCATAGCCATTTTAATTAATAAATATATAGAAAATGTTTTGTGTGCCACTAGTTTGTTTTGTAGGTAAATGGTTAAAATATGTTTTAGGGTCGGCACTCGATACATGTAATTAAATGGTTTTTTTTCATGCTCTGATAGTGAGTTATATTTATCTATATGGATCCAAATGTCAGTCATATCCTTTCCAGGGAATTTACTTTCCAAATTTTTTTTAGTTTAATGCAAAGTAAATTCGGTACAAAAATAGATTACTATTTAATACGATTTTCATTCTTATAAGCGCTAGTATCCTGGCGATAAGACGTCCGACTTTCAATCTGGAGGTCTCGGGATCGAATCCCGACTTTGTACCACTGAGATTTTCGGAACTTACTGTACGAATTATCGGTTGATATCTATCAGTCGCTTTTCGGTGAAGGAAAACATCCCACGGAAACAGGAACTATTCCCAATAAGGCGTAGTTTCTCACCTGGGTTGGAAGGTTAGATGGTATTCGCTTTTGTAAAAACTAGTGTCTATGCCAATTCATGTGATTAGTTCGGCAAGCCGGTACACGCTACGAGGATGATGATTTCCATACTTATCTTAACTCTCCATTTCAAAACAGACGACTACTTACAAAATGACGAGATCGTCAGAAATTAGTGCCTTTTTTCCCTTGGTTAGGCGGTGTCCTGTCCTACCAATCACCCACGTAGGAGCAATATATAACTATAACCTGTTAAACCTACCCTTAACAGTTAAAAATGACATAGAAATTAGAACAAGTGTTACCTACTTTATTTAATTACGAGTATAGTACCACAGGTAAGTTGGATAATGAGAAATTTTCTCATAGCTTTTTGTATGTAGTAGATGTCATTTCACAAATTGAGTGAAGGGCCTAATCAATATCATTTTTTTTTCAATTGTCGATAAAGTGTGCAAGCAAATCGTAATACAGTAAAGACTAATGTTAACAGTTGACGCGAATGACGCGATCTTTTAAAATAACTGTTAACTCAGAAGAAAGATAATTATTTTTAACCAAAAAAACCGACTTTAATGGGGAAACCCGGTAAAGGATTATTATAGATGGTGGAGTCTTAGACTCCGTACAATGGACCCAAATGTATGAAATTGTATGAAGACCCTTTTAGCACAGATTATATAATAGTTCTTACGAAGTTTTAGTTTAGATACCGTCGATTGTGGCCGTGCACGTCAACGGTAAATTAAAATTTGACTCCCCTGCAAATATCGTGACGCTATTTTGACGCATCTTCGACGTCCACAGCAAAGTAGGGAGATGAACAATGGAGCCAATTTTCTTCATGTAAGGGGTCTGCGTTATGGTGCGTTGCAATCGTATCATACCCAATCCAAAATATGGTTTCTAGGGATCCGTTACAAAAAGGCAAAAAAGTGTTATATTCAGGGTCGGGCACGAGTGAAACAACTGGTGGTTATAGACACACAGCTTTATTACATGTACTCATGGGAGCGAGTGGTGTGCGCTAACGCACACATACATACATAACAATCCTCCCCGTAGTTTACAACTAGAATTTCCTAGAACGCTTACTTAAAATAAGGCTTATAGTCGACCTTGGGACGGTTCCGTTTACTTCTATCTTGCTGGAGAGTAGTCAACGGTAAGGCAACATCTGGATCCTCTAACCCTTCTACTGGGGTGTCTGACTCGGCGTCCTCGAACTGCTCCTGCTCGTCGTCGTCAGGCGGCGCCGAACAAGCTAAACTACCGCTTTCTTGGCCTTGGTTGACTACTTGCTCGCCTTCTCCCCCACCCTTATTGTGCATCTCGCTGTCGGTAGCCGTGGCGCTCGTAACTGTAGCCGTAGTCGTCGAAGGTGGGTTTAGTATTTGGTCTGATGGAAACAGATCCGACAGAGTGATGTCGTCGAGAAATGAACCGTCCTCCTGTTGTCCCTTGTATGACATTAATTGATCCTTATGTTTTTTAAGTTCGACTAAATGTTCACAATCTTTCACTAAATATACAATTTTTCCCAATTTTTTTAGAATTATACCCTTACACCATGTAAATTTACTATTACTAAAGTTCTTTTTGAACAATACTTTATCGCCTATACTAAATCGTTGTTTGTTTTTACCACTGTACGATTTACGCTGTATACACTGTTGGTTTTTAACGTGATTGTTTAATGACGTGGGTGAGGGTGACTCAGTCAAAGGGTTAATCAAGTCTAGTCGTGTCCGAAGTTTGCGGCTGAAAACCAACTGTGCAGGAGAGTGCCCCGTAGTGGAATGTACTGAATTCCTGTAGTCGAAAAGGAATTTTTGTAATTTATTATTATAATCTTTTACAGTGTTACTGTTTAATAAACATGATTTAATTCCCTTTTTGACTATTTTTACGGAGATCTCTGCCTGTCCGTTGCTAGCTGGATGGTAGGCCGGCGATGTCACATGTACTATGCCATTCAACAAACAAAAACTTTTGAATTCATGCGACGTAAAAGAGCAGCCGTTATCGCTTGCTATCACTTGCGGTAACCCAAACCTAGCCATAAACTCGTACAACCTTTCACACACAGCTGTCGTGTTGGTACCATTCTTCATGTTATATACTTCGACCCATTTAGTGTGAGCGTCTACGATTACTAGGTAGTTGTTACCGTTAATCGGGCCCAAAAAATCCAGATGAATCCTTGTAAAAGGATCTGAGGGGTATTGCCAAGGAGTTAGGGGAGCGCGACTAGGAGCGGCCCTCAACTTAATACAAGTCTCACATGAACCTATCATTTGTTCAATCTTTTCATCGATCCTGGGGAACCAAAATTTTGATCGAGCCTCCGCCTTGGTTTTTACAATCCCTAAGTGCGAATTATGTAACTCCGATAACACGCGCGACTGCAAGGACGCAGGAATCACGACCTTATGACCTCTCATCAAACAGCCGTTTTCATAAGATAACTGTAATCTACACTGGAAAAACGATTTTAACTTATCATCATTTATTTTCTTGGGACAGCCATTACGAACATAATCAATTATCTTAGTTAAATCTGAGCCATTATTTGTTTGCATACGCAGCTCGTCCGTAGTTAACGGTAAGCAACCCTCAACGACAAAATTAACGTATGACGCGCGATCACACGTTATCAATGACCGGTCCTGCCCCTCCCCCCGCGCGCGCGCCGGCCCGTCGCTGCTACTGCCGCCGTCAGGTAAACAAGCCCGAGATAGGTAATCTGCACTATTCATGGCGCTCCGAATGTATTCAATTTTATAATTGTAAGCGCTCAAGAAAATCGCGTACCTTTGTAGACGATTAGCCGTAACCTCTGGAATGCCTTTATAGGGCCCGAAAATGGAGATGAGGGGTTTGTGGTCTGTTCGTAAGATAAAGGGGACCGACCTACCAAATAAATATTGATGATAGCGTCTAACTGCGAAAACTATCGCTGTCGCTTCTTTTTGTAGTTGCGAATAATTTTTTTCGGCTGCGTTAAGGGTACGAGAAGCAAATGATATTGGTCGTTCCGTGTTATCTGGCTGTATTTGACTTAAAATCGCGCCAAGGCCATAAGGTGACGCATCAACGGTTAAGACGAGATTCGCATTTGGGTCAAAATGAGCCAAAACCTGGTCCGAAGCCAAGCATTTTTTTATTTTTTCGAATGCCTTGTTATGGTCTTCGCTCCAACAACATTTTACTCCTTTTTTCAATAAATCGTACAAGGGTGAAAGCACCATGGATGCCCCTTGCACAAAATTACGGTAGTAGTTTACTAGACCTAAAAACGATTGCAATTTATGAACATCGGTTGGTACTGGCGCTTCCAGGATTGCTTTCACTTTGTCCGGTGATTTATGAAGTCCGTTTTTATCAATTATATATATACCCTAAATATTGAACTTGTTCTTGGAAAAAGACACATTTTTCCTTTTGCAAAGTTAACCCTGCGTTTTCCAGTCTTTTTAAGACTGCGTTCAATCTCTGCAAATGTTCGGTGTCGTCTTTCCCTGTTATCAAAATATCGTCTAATAAACACAGTACTCCGTCCATTCCACTAAGTAAATTATCAATCGCGCGCTGAAATATCGCCGGTGCACTGGCCAACCCGAAAACTAAACGTGTATAGAAGAATAACCCACGATGTGTATTTATGCAGGTAAGGTGTTGTGATTCGGGTTTCAGCCCCAGCTGAGTGTACGCAGATGAAAGATCTAGTTTTGAGAACGTTTGCCCTCCGTGTAATTTAGAAAATAACTCTTTAATTGTAGGCAACGGGTATTGTTCTACACACAGCTGTTTATTAATGCTGACCGAGTAATCTGCACAAATGCGAATGGTGCCATTATTTTTTAACACCGGAACTATAGGTGATGCGTATTCCGAATACTCAACAGGCTTTAAAACTCCCTGGTTTACTAAGCGGTCTATTTCCGCATCTACTTTATCTTTTAGCGCAAATGCTAAGGGCCGGGCCTTGAAAAAAACCGGTTATGCGTCAGGTTTAAGCTGCAATCCTACCTTATATTTATTAAATAGCCCTAAATTATCTGAAAATACTGCCGGATAATTATTTTGCAACACTTCCAGTTCATCCTGTTTCTGTTGACAGTAATTAACTTGTGTAAACTCTAAGTTAAATGATGAAATGAAATCTCGACCTAAAATCGGCGGGCCGCCGTCGGGAATGATGTAAACATCGATCAGCTGTGTGCGTCCCGTGTACGTTATAGGCATTGATGCCATACCTGCGCAAGCCATGCCCGCACTATTATATGACGTTAAAGTTTTCCTAGGCGCGGCAATAGTTACGTTAGAGAAATGTTTGTTGAACAGCTGTGTGGACATCGCCGTGACCGCTGCTCCGCTATCAATTAATTTCACACTGCACCGGCACGCCTAGAATGGTAACCCATTCTAACATGGGTTCTCCCCTTTTAGAACGAATATTAAATAACTTACCGTCGTCTCCCTCGCTCACGTCATCCGCCCTAATGCACTTAACCGTTTTGCACATTTTTTTTAGGTGGCCTTTACCGTGACATTTTTTACAACGATAATTAGAGAAACGACATTCGGCTGTCTTGTGGTTAGAATATCCGCACACTGCACATTTTTCACGGGATGTATCCTCATTAGCGTCGGTGATTTTAAACAGCTGGTCACTCGTCGAGGCCGTCTGTCCCGCACCCGCCGACACCTCCCGCGCACAGCGCACCGCGGTGGCTAGCTCCACGGCCTTGGTGAGCGTCAGCTCTTTGAGGTCCTGTGTAAAAACTTTGTCCCGTTCCCTGCCCGGCAGCATGCCCATCATAAATCTGTCGCGAAGAGCTTCCTCTAAGTTTGTGAAGTCACATTCCGCCGACAGGCCACGTAGCCTTGCCGCCCACTGGGTATGTGTCTCGCCACTTTGTTGAACAGCCGAATAGAATTTGTACCGCTCACTAAAACCGAACACCTTAGGGACAAAGTGATCTTCCAATATCTTTAACACGTCTTCATATGGTACTTCTTCTATATTTTTCGGCAACGCTAAATCCGCTGCGAGCTTATAAGTACCGTCATTGAGTGTGCTCAGTAAAATCGCTCGTCTCTGCCCGCCATCCGTGTCTGTCGTCGCATTTATTTTATTCGCTACAAACCATTGCGACAACCGTGCTATAAAGGTTTTCCATGTCTGCGAATGGTGATCAAACGTAGGCAAAATTCCGAAATGCGCAGATGACATCTTGAGTTTTCACTAATGTGGGTAGATCGCCGCCAATGTTATATTCAGGGTCGGGCACGAGTGAAACAACTGGTGGTTATAGACACACAGCTTTATTAAATGTACTCATGGGAGCGAGCGGTGTGCGCTAACGCACACATACATACATAACAAAAAGTATCCCGTATGTCTGACTGTAATATCTGAGGAACGGCACACCCTATCAATTTAAAATCTAGATCAGTCACTAGCAATAAGGCTACAGCACACTGAGAGTTAATACATTTTTATATATGGAGGGAAAAGGAAAAAGATGCCAATTTTTTATAGTTTATTATTTTAGCAACCAAACAAGTTTTAACAATAGACTAAGAGCTGGCCACGTCTGTATATGAAACAATAATGAGAGCCTGTAGTTATAGTTTGATATCGGTACTATCTTTATTGCGGCACTAAATAGCACGTAAAAATGATGAACTGGTGCATTCACCAAATCTCGTTGGAGTGGTGTGGTCGGGCCAAGATCCTATACCCTCGCCCGACCACAACGGTACCGCGAAAACTTGAAAACAATGCGGCAAAAATTCATGGGACTAGTAGCACTAAATAGCACCTAAAATAACGAATTTGTACAATCATCAAATTACAATATCTCGTTGTGATGGGGCTAGGTTCCATAACATGGATTACACAACGTTGCCATTAAATATAAACCGGTATGTATGAAGGTTTTTATGTAAATTTAATATAATTATTAAATATAAAAACGGTGTATCGTGTGCAGAATATGCAGAATCGATATAGATCGTATCTTGTTGGCTACAAGAGGAAATGATACATACTATACACGATACATATAGTTTGACCAAGGATTATCTCACAGCATAGCTACTGTTGTTTAACAATTTCATCCTTTTAAAATCTATAGCAAAAACATAAATTTAAAAAATGCGACAGTGAAATATGAAATCAATATTGAATGCATGAAAAAGCCAGCCCTAATAATAAGTACATGAATATCGATAGATTATTGTTTCCTTAAAAATGCACGTCCACTTCACTATGCGAATATAATGCGACTAAATTAAGTTGTAATGCATTAAGACCGACAATGGAATTACAATAACGACTATTTCATTTGGCTGTATTACGACTCCAGAGCTGAGTTCAGCCTAACTTTTCAAAAAGTCGTAATATAAAGATTATTGTTGTTTAAAACTAATTTTATTAAATCCCACTTGTTTTGGTTGTAACTAACTGTGTTTGCCTGAAATATAAAGTTTTCATCTGTCACACGCACATAGCTATTTGATACTACAGGCTGTTGCACCAATTTTATATTTGTTTTTTTTCTTCCATTGTTAGGGAAATAAATAGAAACAACAGCTAAAATTTAAAAATTACTTTAATGTACTATTTTATTCAAACACTTGAAACTAAATTTTAAGCTACTTCAACTTCCTTAAGCTATATCAAAAAGAAACGTAAAAACTAGCTTCCGTGGGATATACATCGACATCAAGAAAATATAAGTAACAATAACTACAAACATGCAAACGCTGTTACTAATACTGATAAAGTTAACCCATTCCACATTAGGCTTAAGTTCCGAATCTTGTTCATTCACTTCCCATTTTGTAACCACGCCATATCTACCATAACCATCAAGTACAAAATCGTTATACGAACCCACCCACGCCGGTGGTTGAGTTTTCCTCTTCCCTAGATATTTAAAGCCGAATGAAATTACAAAACAAATGACAGTCACAGCAGTTGAGCGGCTAATAAACAACAATATGACAGGAGTATTAGCACTATGTTTAGGGACATGATCAGCGAAAGCATCTAAGAATACGAAATGGCTTATCAAACTCATGCAAAGTATACCTAATCGGTTAATGTCCCTATAATCCAAAAAGAGAGATGTCACTGTTAACACACTAACAACAAAAGCTGGAACAACTATAGTAGCTTCTAACCCCTCCGCGAGTCTTTCAAAATCGAATTTGACTGCAGACTGTATATCCGTTGTCAAATTCTTGAACACATTAACGCGAACAATTAACCATCCAGCGTTTTTATACGCCTTCAATACAAATTTGATATGGCTCAAGCTGAAGATCACTTTGGTCTCCTGCGGTCTCCATTGGTCAAAATGTAGCGTGCAACTCTTCGTGTCGTAAGGCCAATTGGTTAAGTCAGAGATACAGAACACTTGATGTTCCGTCCGGAGAACGCATCTGACGTGACCTGTGCTGTTTAATCTGCATTTTGTGTAGAAGTAATCGATATCATCCGCATCTGCTGTGTTGACCAGCTTTAGACCCGGACTCCAGATGTCGAAACTCGAAACTTGCGTCCAGTTTAAATCCTGGTAATCCTCGGGCTTCCACGTCAACCTGTCATCTTGCCAATCGAAGTAATTCCAGCTGTATAATGTTAGTATCTCTTCGCTGCTATCTAATTTGAAGGATTGGAGTAGATATTCCATTCGCACGAGCACCGTATTTGAGTCTTTACTGACTGGGGGTTTCAGTATTTCTTCGTAACATTTGGTGAGATGTTGTTTCAAGTTTTTTTCAGTATCCATTTCTGGCGATGTAATGCCTAAGGGGCATTTTTCACAAACGCAGGAACTTATGAGGATATGTAATGAGAGGATAATTAATGCGTACACATGCATGGTTCTCGTTGGACTGTGGACATACGGTACCGCGTACGTACGCCCACTCATTTGGAAATGGACACGTGTTGCATACTGTGTAGTTGATACTGATAAATCTGGAGTCAATTTACTATAGTATACTACAGCTGTCTGTGCTTTGTCTACGAGACATGTGTCACAGGGTGTAACAAAATTACTGATGATCCGTTTAAGGGCATAATTATTATTATATTGCGACTGAGAAAAGGTAGGAGAAAAATTTTTTGGTCGCGATTAAATTTTTTTTTGTAAGAAGGTATAGGATACGTGGTCCCGCCGGCCAACCATTTTTTTCGCACGAATTTTTTTTTCTTTTTTAGGGTTCCCTAGTCAACTAGGAACCCTTATAGTTTCGCCATGTCTGTCCGTCCGTCCGTACGTCCGCGAATAATCTCAGTGACTAGGGTTCCGTAGTTTTCCGTCCGTCACAGTAAGTGTCCCCACTTAAGAGTTAAAATAACACCGCCATGTAGGATATGATATGAGCGTTCCACGTACAGCGACATCTATCGGCAAATTAAGTAAACTATTGCGTGCGAGCTTAAAGTATGGAAGATGATTTTTATGGGATAATTCTTTATTGCGTGAACCGATTTTCACCGTTTTTACTTTATTTAAAAGCACGTCATTTCATTGTAATTTTGTAGAAATTACAGGTACAATAAACACCTGCTTATACGGCTAAATTACAAACTTAGTTCAGAAATTATTTTGTAATTTTTTTTCAAAAACTATTCAACCTATCAAGTTCAAAATAATTTTCCTAGAAAGTTTTTATAAAGTTCTACTTTTGAGACTTTTTCATATTTTTAAAACTTATGGTTCAAAAGTTAGAGGGGGGGGACACATTTTTTTTTTACTGCTGGAGCGATTACTTCCGAAAATATTTACATGATCAAAAAATTATTTTACTAAACCCCTATTCATTTTTAAATACCTATCCAACAATATATCACACGTTAGGGTTGAAATGAAAAAAAAAATCACTTCCCACTTTACGTATAGGGGAGGTACCCTAATAAAACATTTTTTTCCACTTTTAATTTTACCACTTTGTCGGCGTGATTGATATACATATTAGTACCAAATTTCAGCTTTCTAGTGCTAACGGTCACTGAGATTATCCGCGGACGGACGGACGGACGGGCAGACATGGCGAAACTATAAGGGTTCCTAGTTGACTACGGAACCCTAAAAATGATAAACGCGAAATCGCAAAAATGGTTTAAATAAGTCAATACATAGTCTATGATACATTACGGAGTCTCTTTTAAACCTCAAGGAAATGGTTCCAAATTGGCGGTAAATGGATTAATTTTGGATTTTTGTTATTGAAAAGCGAAACACTGACTAATTACCCCTAATGCTGTCTTTTCAGACGTCATTAGGTGTTAGTTTCCGATTCCTAGGCTTTGCGAAGGTAAAAACGAAACTAACGAAGCAAAAAACCTTCGCGCCGTATTACAGTAAAATAAGTAACGTAATTATAATATCAAATACATTAATTAATAAACTATCTATACAGTAGCTTCTATACGCAGTTTGGCCAAGATGATCGTGAAAGCTAGTGGAGACCCAACGTTGTGTGTGTAGTTACCGCAAGTCCTTTTCGATAAGGTGAGAAATAACCGCAATATTTAAAATATATATAATAACTAACTTAAATCTAACGGAATATAAATACAATAGACAATGATAGGTTAGCATATTAACTGTTGACGTTAAAAATAGAATAAAAGTCATCATATAAATATACCCTAATTAACAGACTCTAATAAATAGAATTATTATGATTGATTAAATATTTCGTTGTTTGTTAAATAGTTGTATTTACAACAAAATATATGTAAGGAGGATTGCTGGACTCCCGACGTAGTGATTGTTGGCGAAGTACGCCTGTACAAAATATGTGGCATGTCAGTTTTAACAGTTCCGTCTTCCAACGGTGGAATCACGACCAGTGGTCTACGATTCGAAGCTTAATGGATCTGGTAATATATATTGTCCACGGCCAGTGGCCTATAGACCTGATGAGTGTTTGTGCGTTCTGAGCATTTGTAATGATCCAAGTGTGCGACCGGGCCAGTAGCCTACAGTCTCGCTTCATACATCAATGTATAGTTGACAGATAACCGCCAATTCCTCCACACCACATATGCAAATAACGACTGGTGCATTTAATAATTAAGTTAGCAAATACCTAACACCGTTTATGACGAATGTTATATAAATTTAGGAATTAAATAGCAAGTACCTATCATCGTTAATAAGCAATATCTGTGCAGTAACCCAGACGTGTAAGACCCTCACCGCGCCCAATTCATCACTGCAAGAGAATGGAATTTGCTAAGAACACTTTGTACACTAATGGCGTACCTACATGGCAATAAACATCTGTAAGCACATGCTGTTTTCCCTGTCATATGTTCAAGATCATTGGGTGATACAGAACGCTTTGGCCTCAAACCCGAGAGGAGTCCGTTGCCACCTAGGCACTACAACAGACACGCATTCTACATGGAATAATCCTCTACGCTAGAAATCCAGCATCTTATCACTTATATAATTACTAAAGTGTTACGTGGAAGTACATATTACGCGGTATCGTTTAACCATGGCCAATAGTTAACCGACATCGACAATTAACATTTAAAAGATCGAAACCTATCTTGGTTATAGTACGTTGAAACAATTTCGACCGTTACATTAAAACTATATATTTATAAGGTGGTAGAAAGAAATAGTTAACAGATAGAACGCAGTTACCCGAAAACTGTATTAAAATCTACTTAGATAAAATATGGCTTGGTACTTTCAAATAGAACCTATTCGACACGTCAACAGTAAATATATACTACGGTGGAGAATAAATATTACGTATCCTAAATAGTTAGATATTGTAAATATAATATACGCACACATAAATACACACAGTCGTATATAGAAAATATAAAAGGTACAATGTTAAAATAACAAACACAGGCGATATATTATGAAGAACCTGGTCAGAATATACGCTATCAACCTATATAATTGAATGTAAATAAATAGAATATCATTAAATTGTGAAATGGTTTCCTCACGACAACGAGTTCCACGTAAATACAAAATACTATTATTTATTAGCTGTGTTATTATGTGTTTGAAAACCAAGTCGAATAATACCCTACATCAAGCAATTACTCAAATACTAAATCATTGCTCGAAGTTTAAACCTATGTTAAAACGTCCATACGATTTAAGAATCGTTTATGAAAGAAGACGAAGATGGTACTTAAATTTCACACTCAATAAATAATCAAAACATGTAAGTACTTATCCCATCAAAAACATAAATGTGAAAGGCTGCCAAGTTCGATACTATGGGAATGCTTCGCCTATAAAAGAAGTGAGATCTGAATAAGTACCAAGTTCCATAAAAATACCTCAAATCATAAATAGTTATAGGAATGCACACTTGATTTCCAGCAGTTTTTAAGGTACATTTTGAATAAGTATCACGTTACATAGAAATACCTAAAATTATAATAGTCAGAGAAACGCACACCGGTTTTTTTAGCAGTTTCCTGATAACATTTATTATTTTCAGTACTTTTTAATGATGTTACTTGGCAAGTTTTCACACACCACACACCTTTTCAATGCAATGAATCGACACCTTTGGAC
The DNA here is from genome assembly GCA_947086415.1 of Pammene aurita. Lineage (NCBI taxonomy): Eukaryota > Metazoa > Arthropoda > Insecta > Lepidoptera > Tortricidae > Pammene > Pammene aurita. The sequence continues at coordinate 8,774,867 of OX352315.1, read as the reverse complement.
TGCAATGTGTCAAGTATATAATTTTCTATTAAAACTTGCCAAGTTACATCATTAAAAAGTACTGAAAATAATAAATGTTATCAGGAAACTGCTAAAAAAACCGGTGTGCGTTTCTCTGACTATTATAATTTTAGGTATTTCTATGTAACGTGATACTTATTCAAAATGTACCTTAAAACTGCTGGAAATCAAGTGTGCATTCCTATAACTATTTATGATTTGAGGTATTTTTATGGAACTTGGTACTTATTCAGATCTCACTTCTTTTATAGGCGAAGCATTCCCGTAGTATCGAACTTGGCAGCCTTTCACATTTATGTTTTTGATGGGATTTCATTTATTTTTGTTAGGTGTAGGTTCTTTATTATTTTTTTATCACTTTTGCTTTAGGAAATGTCTCATTCCACTTAGGTATGTACTTTATACTATACCCTTTATACTAAGCGCCTAATTCTATTTTACTATTTATTTATAGGTGATTTTTACAAATAAACTGGCTCCCTACACCTATAAAATGTACCTACTTACATATAATTACATACATCAATAACGTACTTTATTCTGTTTGTAAGTACGCTACCTACATAGATAATTAATAACTTGGTAATACCTACCTACCAGTAGGTATTATAATTGGTGGCCTATTATGTAGCCCTAGAAGTGCACCATCCCATCTCATCCCGTGGCGTATCGGAGGGTGAGATGGGCAGTAGTATATATAATTCCATCTTCGAGTATATATGATTTCCATGTTCTTGAATCTGCGATTTTATTAGTTGTAAAATTAGAAATTATTTAGACTATGCGAGAAAAAATAGTCTTTACATTTTTGTTTGACTGATTTAGCGCACCTAGTGTACCTAGTGACCTGCTATGTACTTCGTAAATCGTGGGTTCGGTTCCCGCAACAGACACACACAGAGTGGTGAACAATTTTATTGTTCTTGTCTTTAAGACAAACATGTATTGTCTTAAATTGGTATGTATCTAAATTTGAATAAGTCTTACGTCATTTCCACTCCATACCTACTTATAGTAGAACAAAATTACACATTCGTTGTTTTCGAAACTGACTCACACTTGGCTGTTTTCAGATTTTTACTTTATTTCGACCTAAAGACAAACCTTCGAGCCAAATTTCAGGTCGGTACGACCATTGACAGATATACCCACTTAGTTCATTATGACTTCATAGTAGAACAAAGTTACACCTTCGCTATTTTTAAAACTGACTCACACTTGGCCGTTTTCAGATTTTTCCCTTTACTTTGACCTTAAGACCTATCTCCATGCCAAATTTCAAGTCAGTACGACCATTGGAAGTGGTCTAGGTTTTTGATGAGTCAGTGAGTCAGTGAGTGAGTGTATAGTAAAAATAGCGATTTTCTGACGTCAATATCTCAAGAACTGCTATAGGTAGAATAATGAAATTTTGTATTCTAGACAATTAAGGGGATGTCAACAGACACTCGAAATTTCATATGCGTAGATAAAATATGTTTGGAGTTATAGGGTGGTCGAAATTGGCCCGAAATGGTTCGTGTAATATAACCCACGGCCGGTGTGTCGCTTTTTTTTGCTCGAACTTGGCGGACACACTGCCGTGTGTCTAGATTTAGACATACAGACGACTATAGGCACAGCGGAATAGTGCTTCGCTTCGCTCGCTTAGTAATAGTATGAATATGAATATACTTAAACGCAGATCCCTACTTCATTGTAAACCCAAACAGCTAAAATATTTACAAATAAAATAAATATTTATTAATAATATATCCAACATTATTCTCTCACTCACTGCAGGTAAATAAGCGTAACGCCTGTAATAAGGCTTGTTCACGTAATAAAGTAGCCACCTAGAACTAAGTCTTCACAGGAATATAGATTTTTTTTTGAATGCTAGTACGTGACATTCCAAAAAATATATAATCAAGTTATAAAAAAGTATAAAATAGATATCATTGAGTAAATAGAATCAAAATGCCGAGAATAAATGAAAATATTCGTAAATTAATTATTGTCGCCTATTGCACCGAAAAGGGTATCTCGATGCGACAATTAGCAAAACGATATAAAATATCTAAGGACGGTGTGCGAAAAGTGATCAGTAAATTTGGGCAATTTCATACTCTACATGATCTACCAGGTCGCGGTCGAAAAAAAGGCTGCGTGAAGCCTAAATTGGACACCGCAATAGCTTCCTCGTTCCGCCATAATCCATCGGCCTTTGTTCGAGATATCGCCAAAAAGGTAAAGACATCGGTTGGAAATGTACAAAACGCTAAGAAGAGAAATAATCTTGTGACCAGAAAGAAACAAAAAATCCCGAAAAGGACCCCTGCTCAGATCGAAAGAGCAAAATGTCGAGCTAAAACTTTGAGCAAGTTTTTCAATCAAAATCGCGACCGATGCATATTAATGGATGACGAAACATATGTAAAAAAAGACATGAGAACTTTACCGGGGCCTCAATTTTATACGTGTGTGGCTGGCCGGGATGTTTCGGAAGAGCATAAGTCCATCGCTTTTGAAAAATTCGCCCCTAAAATCATGCTATGGCAAGCTATTTGCTCATGCGGGCTGAAGAGTTCGAGCTTTTTTACTACTGGCACAATCAACGGAGATGTCTACCGACAGGAGTGTATTAAGAAGCGAATTCTGCCCTTATATAGGAAACATGAACGTCCACCTATATTTTGGCCTGATTTAGCTTCAGCTCATTACGCTCAAACAACCTTAAATTTGCTCGATAATTAGAATGTTATTTATGTGGCGAAAAACATGAACCCGCCAAATTGCCCAGAACTTCGCCCGACAGAAAGGTATTGGGCGAACATCAAGCGATACCTGCTCAAGAAAGGTGCAGTAGCGGACAGTGATGCTGACTTCAAAAGAATATGGAACGCAGCCGCTCGTCAGTTCACTAACACGTCAATAACTACACTAATGGTGTTAGCATAATTTTGGGCGTGATATACTGTCCACCGGCAATCGATTATTTTACGGCATTTGAGGACCTTCTCTCGGATATTGGTACAGAGTGCACACATCACATAATTATGGGGGACCTTAACACTGATTTATTGAGGCAAACATCCCGATCTCGACAACTAACGTCCATCGTAGAAGCGGCAGATTTTGCTCTAGTACCGTTGCAGGCTACTCACCGTAATATTGACTCTCCTGACACGTGGCTGGATGTGATGCTGACGTCGTCGCCAGATAATGTTATCAACTCGGGTCAACTTCTTGCTCCGGGCTTTTCTCAGCACGATCTTATCTTTCTGACGTACAGGATCAAACCACCAAAACAAAAGCCAGTGGTCGCATATTTACGCAGCTTTGCCCGACTCGACGTAGATCTTTTGAAGCAGGATGCCGCTTCTGCCGATTGGTCTGCCACGTTTAGTGCATCAAATGTAGATGACAAAGTAGCTAATTTCAACTCTACTCTGTTGAAGTTATTTGATGTCCACGCGCCCGTCCGTGCAGTGAGACTCAAGCGGCCCCCTGCCCCGTGGATCACAAGGGGTGTTCGGATGGCGATGTCAAGACGCGACAAAGCGTTCCGCAAGTACAAACGCGATCGTTGTGACGAAAACTGGCGTCTTTTCAAAGCTGCCAGAAACCGCTGCAACCAAATGGTTAGATCTGCGAAGCGGCGGTACATTCACGAGAACGTTCTGAATGCTTCTCTTGCTGACACGTGGAAGTTTCTAAATTCATTGGGCATCGGCAAAAGCAAATCTAACGTTAATTCCTCGGTCTTTACACTAAACCAGCTTAATTCGCATTTTGCCCACACTTCTTCTTTAAATCCTTTAATCAAATTTAAAACCTTATGCCTGATTGCTTCCTTCTCCACACCTCAGGTAGCCTCTTTCTCTTTCTCCCCAGTCAGCACTGATGAAATCCACAAAACAATATTGTCGATTAAATCTAAGGCAGTTGGTCACGATAACGTAAGCCGTTTCATGGTGGTTAGTATCCTTGACTGCATTCTGCCAGTAATAACTCACATTGTTAACGCTTCATTACTTTCAGGGGTCTTTCCATCGTGCTGGCGTAAAGCTTTCGTTATCCCGCTTCCTAAAGTCAATAACCCTGTTTCTCTTAATAATTTCCGTCCCATTTCTATACTGCCATTTTTGTCCAAAGTTCTAGAGGCCGTGGCTCATAAACAGGTTTCACATTTTGTTCAGACAAATGGTCTTCTATCTCCACTTCAGTCTGGTTTCCGTTCAGGACACAGCACCACTACTGCGCTTGTGAAAATCATAGATGATATAAGATCTGGCATGGAATCCTCTAAAGTTACAGTTTTGGTGCTGATAGACTTTTCCAATGCCTTCAACGTCGTTGACCATGACTTACTTCTGGCTACTCTTGGTAACTTGCGGGTTTCATCTGATGCGACGAACTGGTTCTCTTCCTACCTTTCAAATAGATTCCAGGCAGTCCGTGCTGGCGGGGCATTGTCTGACTGGTGTGAACTCAGTACTGGAGTACCGCAAGGTGGCATTCTTTCCCCGTTTCTGTTTTCAATCTTTATAAACTTTATCGCCGCTAACATTCGTAGTTCTTACCATTTGTACGCGGACGATCTGCAGTTGTACGCTCAAGCTGACAGCGAAAATATTAATACAGCCATTTCCTCAATTAATGCGGACTTAGATCACATTGCTGAATGGTCTGCTAGCTTTGGCATGTGTGTCAACCCGGCAAAATGCCAAGCCATAGTCATGGGCAGCCAGTGGCAACTTTCGAAGCTGAATGCAGTCAACATTGATCCGATTATATTTGAGGATGCTGTTATTCCCTTAAGCAATAAAGTTAAGAATCTCGGACTAATCTTTGATTCTAACGTCTCCTGGAATGCTCAACTATCGGAAATTAGTCGTAAAGTCACCGGAACGCTTAGAGCTCTCTATAAATTAAAAAACTTTTTACCAGTTGCCACCAAGAAGATGCTTATTCAGGCCTTGGTGTTGCCAGTATTAGATTACGGTGATGTGTGCACCACCAATATTACACAGGAATCGCTAAATAAACTTGAACGTCTCCTCAACAATGGTATAAGGTTTATTTTCGGTCTTCGTAAGTACGATCGTGTTTCCTTTTACCGCCGTAAACTCAATTGGCTCTCAATTCGTCGTCGTCGATCCTTCAGGCTGCTGTGCACACTCTTCGGAACCCTGTTTGAGCCTTCTTCTCCTGGATATCTTAAAAGTAAATTTGTCTTCGATTCCCCCCGCACAGGTTGTGAACTTCGTACTTCCCGTATTCTTAAACTATTGGTACCCTCCCATAGCACTGGATTCATGACTAATTCCTTCGCCGTTCAGGCTGCTCGAATCTGGAATTCACTTCCTCTCAACATGCGACAAGCCCCAAGCAAATACACTTTTAAGCGGATGTTACGTAAGCATCTGCTGCAACAAGAATCAGATCAGTAACCATCAATATAACTATTGTATGTAGTATATATTATATTATATATTTATATATGTATATTATTTATTTATATGTGTATGTAAATCTATGTATAGTTAATATAAATATGTGTAGCTCATAAGTCTTCTTTTTTTTTTTTAAATAATCAATCAGTTTAATGTTCTCCTCGCACCTTTTTTACGTGTCTCTGTTTGGCCCAATGGTTGACTGGTAGAGAATGCCATTTAGCATTAAGTCCGCCATTTGTACATACACTTGTGTATTTTGTGCAATAAAGTTTAAATAAAAAATAATAATAATGGCAGGCGTTCGAAAGAAAGTAAAACAATTCTCCAGTTCCTGAGGATTCCGCAAAAAAATGCATTGTATTTTATTTTTTGAATGTTTTCTTATATAATAACCTGTTTTTGTTATCCGTAGCGTTAGAAGTGAACGATTTATTTACGTTTTCATATGGCTACTTTATTACGTGAACATGCCTTATTAGTACCCAAATATCCCAATTAATAAAAGAAGTGTCACGGATAACGGTCAATACGTTATTATAATATTCGTACGCTTCACTAGTAATGATATTGTAAAATGCTAGTACACGACAAACAATTAAGATAAAAGTGAAATATTTAAAAGGACTTACCTAAAGCTGTAGACCTCGATCTTGGCTGAGAGACGCTGATGTCTTGAAATCTCGTTCTAACTAAGTTAAGTTCGAACCTTACCACCCGCTTTTATAATTTCCGTACCCTGTCTCCCACAATCACCTACATTCCCCTTTGTAGCTTTAATCCAAACACCTCTTTAAAAATCTTACCGATTACTCATCTGATTCCGCTATTGAACCTAGTTATCTAAATAATAAAGTTGATTATACGAAAACCAAATAAATGTCTAACAGACAAGGTTCAAATTCGTATGAGCTCCTCACTCATCGTCTGCGCACCGCTTCTCGATCGCCTGCGAAAATCTAAGCAAATATGCGGGTAGGTTAAGATTAACCTCGCGCGATGCAAGATTATTCCTACCCGCATTCATGTGAAATTATTAATTGATAATTACAATTTCAGGATTTTCTGGCAAATTGCTGATTATAACTTAGAAACTACATTTGGATAAATATGCTAAAAATATAGGGAATATATATATGATATTGGAATATACATACAATATTGTTTCTACAGGAAACGAAAGCAAATTCAATGTAACCGCATGGTAAATTTTTACCAATAATTATAAAAACTCATATATTTCTAATACATATCAATAGGAATGCTAAGAGGACTATATTGTTTATCGAATGAAAATATTTATTTGTACTCAGAAGTAAATATTCACGTGTTTATGACACAATACTGTTCTTAACCAAATCTTCCTAAATAACTATTATTTTTATTTGATCTTATAAGAAACATTGTTACTTTTAATGCCCATTTCAATCAAGGAATTAGATTTTACTTTATTGTAGTGTATAGTTGTCTCGAGTACATATGGCAGTAGGCGCCCGACCGTGACAGAGGGCGGACGTGCGGTATGTATTGACGAGCCAACAGGAAAGAAGAGGAAAAGTCAAGGACATTACAGGTGGCGACGAGGATCAAAGTGAGTAGCACCAAAAGAAACGTGTATTCGAAAAAAAAGAAATTATAAAATCGAATAATAACGGGCCATGATACACCGATAGTGCATGTGTCAACAAATGTTTCGTTACGCGCCATTCAAAGGTGAAATACATAAGTGTTTGGAGACTTGAAAATAATTATTGGAATAGGTACGTCATTATAACTTTAACTTAACGTAGGCAAGTCATTAAGTACGACAAATGAGAATGATTACACAAATAAATCGGGTCCGGTCAAGACAATAAGCAAAGACGAGGGTATTTCCCTTATCCGCTCGAATGTAAGACCAAATCCGATGAGGTATTTGTAATAACTCCTACTTAAGTAATAATCTGCACCTATCTAGTATGCAAGTTTCTACATTAAATACGAGTATATTATACCTACCTACGTTATCGTTGCATAAAAGTCACAGTTAGGATTTTTTTACAATAAGTGTGACACAAAATCCGCGTTCCGGGGCAGACTAAAGGAAATAATATCTAATAGCAAGTAATTAAGTTTCTAGTTACCTTAGTACTGACGCCTGGTTCATATTGGTTACCCCGTAGCTATAGCTATGCATGTGAAAATATTTGATCGCATTAGACTCACGATTATTCAGACGAAACAGTCATTACCACAGTTTTGATAAGGATTATTCTACAAGACTATTCTACCTACCTACTTAAATGATAGGATAATTACAACTAAATACCCTATGGGGAGAGGGTGTTTTCTATCTTGCTCCAGGTTATACTGGTATCCATATTACTTACACATTAAGTACATACACCGACACATACCTATAAGCATGAACTTGGTATTTTACCAATGTTCGAGCGCAGGGTGCTAAAGAAGTAAATAAACGTACCTACAACTACTTAGTGCGTATTTAAAGCAATTCCATCTGCATTAAACCACTTTTGTCGGTTAACTTGCCAATTTACTTGACACTTTTATGCATTTAACCATTAAGTGCCTAGCGGGCGCTTTGCTCGTAGGTGCGTAGCCGGTTACCTACATGCGTTTACACGTAGGTAGAAGAAACCTCTTATTATTGCGAAAATGGGTTGTAGGTAAAGTGTAGGTAAAGATGGCAGGAAGCGTCGGTGCACTCGGTACACAAAATTGTATTGTTAAGTACATACAGTACCTATTGACCATGTAAATGGCACCTACTAAGGAACTTTATCCATTTATGGTTGGAAATGCATTAAATTGCAAATAATAGTAGATAATACATACACATTAAATTGTAGAGGTATTATTTAGCATGACCATTTAATTGGCACCTACTAAGGAACTTTATCCATTTATGGTTGGAAATGCATTAAATTGCAAATAATAGTAGATAATACATACACATTAAATTGTAGAGGTATTATTTAGCATGAAAATTTAATTGCCATCTACTAAGAAACTATCCATTTATAGTTGGAAATGCATTAAATTGCAAATAATAGTAGATAATACATACACATTAAATTGTAGAGGTATTATTTAGCATGACCATTTAATTGGCATCTACTAAGGAACTTTATCCATTTATGGTTGGAAATGCATTAAATTGCAAATAATAGTAGATAATACATACGCATAAAATTTTAGAGGTATTATTTAGCATGACCATTTAATTGGCATCTACTAAGGAACTTTATCCATTTATGGTTAGAAATGCATTAAATTGCAAATAATAGTAGATAATACATACACATTAAATTGTAGAGGTATTATTTAGCATGACCATTTAATTGGCATCTACTGAGGAACTTTATCCATTTATGGTTAGAAATGCATTAAATTGCAAATAATAGTAGATAATACATACACATTAAATTGTAGAGGTATTATTTAGCATGACCATTTAATTGGCACCTACTAAGGAACTTTATCCATTTATGGTTGGAAATGCATTAAATTGCAAATAATAGTAGATAATACATACACATTAAATTGTAGAGGTATTATTTAGCATGAAAATTTAATTGCCATCTACTAAGAAAATATCCATTTATGGTTGGAAATGCATTAAATTGCAAATAATAGTAGATAATACATACACATTAAATTGTAGAGGTATTATTTAGCATGACCATTTAATTGGCATCTACTAAGGAACTTTATCCATTTATGGTTGGAAATGCATTAAATTGCAAATAATAGTAGATAATACATACGCATTAAATTTTAGAGGTATTATTTAGCATGACCATTTAATTGGCATCTACTAAGGAACTTTATCCATTTATGGTTAGAAATGCATTAAATTTCAAATAATAGTAGATAATACATACACATTAAATTGTAGAGGTATTATTTAGCATGACCATTTAATTGGCACCTACTAAGGAACTTTATCCATTTATGGTTGGAAATGCATTAAATTGTAAATAATAGTAGATAATACATACACATTAAATTGTAGAGGTATTATTTAGCATGAAAATTTAATTGCCATCTACTAAGAAACTATCCATTTATGGTTGGAAATGCATTAAATTGCAAATAATAGTAGATAATACATACGCATTAAATTGTAGAGGTATTATTTAGCATGACCATTTAATTGGCATCTACTAAGGAACTTTATCCATTTATGGTTAGAAATGCATTAAATTGCAAATATAGTAGATAATACATACACATTAAATTGTAGAGGTATTATTTAGCATGACCATTTAATTGGCATCTACTAAGGAACTTTATCCATTTATGGTTGGAAATGCATTAAATTGCAAATAATAGTAGATAATACATACGCATTAAATTTTAGAGGTATTATTTAGCATGACCATTTAATTGGCATCTACTAAGGAACTTTATCCATTTATGGTTAGAAATGCATTAAATTGCAAATAATAGTAGATAATACATACACATTAAATTGTAGAGGTATTATTTAGCATGACCATTTAATTGGCACCTACTAAGGAACTTTATCCATTTATGGTTGGAAATGCATTAAATTGCAAATAATAGTAGATAATACATACACATTAAATTGTAGAGGTATTATTTAGCATGAAAATTTAATTGCCATCTACTAAGAAACTATCCATTTATGGTTGGAAATGCATTAAATTGCAAATAATAGTAGATAATACATACACATTAAATTGTAAAGGTATTATTTAGCATGACCATTTAATTGGCATCTACTAAGGAACTTTATCCATTTATGGTTGGAAATGCATTAAATTGCAAATAATAGTAGATAATACATACGCATTAAATTGTAGAGGTATTATTTAGCATGACCATTTAATTGGCACCTACTAAGGAACTTTATCCATTTATGGTTGGAAATGCATTAAATTGCAAATAATAGTAGATAATACATACACATTAAATTGTAGAGGTATTATTTAGCATGACCATTTAATTGGCATCTACTAAGGAACTTTATCCATTTATGGTTAGAAATGCATTAAATTGCAAATAATAGTAGATAATACATACACATTAAATTGTAGAGGTATTATTTAGCATGACCATTTAATTGGCACCTACTAAGGAACTTTATCCATTTATGGTTGGAAATGCATTAAATTGCAAATAATAGTAGATAATACATACACATTAAATTGTAGAGGTATTATTTAGCATGAAAATTTAATTGCCATCTACTAAGAAACTATCCATTTATGGTTGGAAATGCATTAAATTGCAAATAATAGTAGATAATACATACACATTAAATTGTAGAGGTATTATTTAGCATGACCATTTAATTGGCATCTACTAAGGAACTTTATCCATTTATGGTTGGAAATGCATTAAATTGCAAATAATAGTAGATAATACATACGCATTAAATTTTAGAGGTATTATTTAGCATGACCATTTAATTGGCATCTATTAAGGAACTTTATCCATTTATGGTTGGCAATGCATTAAATTGCAAATAATAGTAGATAATATATACACATTAAATTGTAAAACCATTTGGTATTGACCATTTAATTGGCATCTACTACTGAGGCATTAAAATGCGAATTTGAAAAGCAGTCGATAATACTGAACATTTAGCCATTAAATTGTATTGTTTAGTATGTAAAAAAAAAAAAAAACTTGAACGTGCGCGATTAAATCATATGATATGATCTGGGCATTAAAAAGTGATAGATGTAATGAACGAGCGAGATGGGAGATAACTGCCCACATGGTTGCTTGAGCTGCTGATGAATAAGTTGTTGCTATGCAGTTGGGGTTTCAGACTGTCTTATAATAACCTACATGTGAATGAATTTTATGATCCGGAAACTATAAAGCAAATACTTGTAGTTGCAAAGACAAAGACCATATTTACTTAAATGTCTGTATAATAATTCACACTTTTAAAAACCAATGGTTAAATGTGTCTGTTATTATCATTAAACTCCTATTGAAAGAAAAATATAAGTTCATACGTAACATATTGAATAGACTTGCAAAATAGGCACATGGTCCAAATAGGTATGAAATATAAAAGTGAAATAAATGGACAATTTGGTACTAGTGAAATTAACAAAAAAATTTAAAAAGTTGGCAACCGTAAAAGAGGGTGGTTTAAATATAGGTGGAGACGTTTTTACACCAATTTGTCCTTTTCCTCCGTTATAAAATACTTTTTCTCGCCGCACTTTACGTAACACACAAGAATGAAAGAAATATAATTGTTTAACTAAACTAAAAGTTCAAAATGATGCAGCTTATGTGTGTTGCATTGATTTATTATGTATTCTACTAGATGTGACATCTAGAACAAATTTTGTGCGCCATGTTTGGCGGTTGACAGCTGTGCCTGAATCAAAGAGTAGTATAGACTTGTAGTGGCTATACGTCTGTTTTTGGTACGAAGTGCCACAGCGCCATCTGTCGAGACGGAGTCGAGTTATTCTGTCAGCGTTAAGCGACGAACAAAGTATTAGAAACTAGGATTTAGTGCTTTAACCTGAAATAAAAGGAACGCGATTTTGTATGGATATTATCCATCCATGTCTATATCATCCTTGGCAAATAGGAACCGATCCAAAATAGTGAAGTGATGATAAAATCAAGTAAATTAAAAGGATGCGCCTCATCGCGGCTACCCTATTCAATATATTATTAAAAATACAAATTTTAATATTAGATATATTTTCCGAGTTTACAAGTAGAATTGCGTATCGCACTACTCTCAAGACGTGTTAACCTTAAATTCCGAAAATTCATTAATTGAATTATGACATGACTTTCATTGGTGTAATAATACATACATAGATCGCGTTATTTACCCATACTTGTTTAAATATGGCAAGAAATTATATCAAATGTTTAAGTGTGAGGAACATACCCTCAATTTTATACTTGAAAAATGTTTGAACTTGAGGATCGGGATATCAATACGCACATTACCGTTGAGGTTACAATTGTTACAAATATGTGGCAAAAAAAAAAAATATATATATATATATATATATATATATATATATATATATATATTCACTTTTGTTGAAAAGTGTGGATACGCTAGAGAGTTGATAAAGCTCCCTTTAAAGGTCTTGTATTTCTACTCTCAGAGACACAAGCTAAGTAACAAATCTATAACGGTAAATTGTTGTCATTATATTGTGTTGAGAAAATAAATAAATAAATATTATGGGACAATCTTACACAAATCAACCTAGTCCCACGGTAAGCTCAATAAGGCTTGTGTTGTGGGTACTAGGCGACGATAGCCTTGTATGCTGAAATGGTTAAGAAAAGTATACTCTTGTATGCAGTGTAAATGTTATAATTACTAAAACGTAAGTATTGATTTACAAGTAACCGTACTGTACGGTTTTATCCTTTAACATTTGATACGAGTTACTTACTTTCTTATTAACTTGATACATGCTTGATACGCAACTGTATACAAGAGCACAGTTCTTAAGTTTCGTTTAAAACGAGTATTTCATATAAGTGCTATTGAAGTACAATATTTCCCTTTAGACAGTATTCTAGTAAAATTTTAATGATAAAATAGGCATGACGCCTGCGCAAGGATGACATGCTCATTTGGGAAAGCATTCCACATTTTGACTGGCATATAAGACTTCTCAAACACTGCCTGCGCAAGGCTGACTATCCTTTTGAGCAAGGAGCCCACAATCGCGGCAACATTATTTATTAACTGCCTCCTGGGCATTAATTTTGATTTATAATAAAATTGACTGTGACCACCTGCGCAAAGGTGTATAAAAATATGATAGTCATATCATTATTATTTGGAATCTGCTTTCTAGTTATTGCGACAAACTGGTATAATATTCAGCCTTCGCAAGGTACATTATTAAATTTATAATTTGGTTGGGCAATGAGAATAAACGCGCACATTGGTTATGGTTTGGAAATTTCTAATCCATACAGTCTATGTTACTGTTACCGAGTCTCTAGAGACTAGACCTCAGAAAAACGTCAGAAATGGTTCCAATATAACAGTTAATATGGACCATTTATAATCTAAGGGTTTTTATCCTTATTAGCCTATAGCTAGAGAAATACTATTCACAAATTACTTTAGGGGTTATTGGACCTCATCAACACTGAAAAGTATGTAAAAGGCAAAAGACCCTAACCTGCGTTCAATCATTATTAATCTGCAGATAAGCAGTCTAAAGCGGACAAATTCATTATACGTCACAGTCGGAACTAACCGACGACCATATTTACAGCTTCAGATGAACGTTCATGCGTCCTAGTAACATTTTCTTTTGCTTATCATATAATGTGGTCATGGTGGTGAAAAGGTTAAAGCCATTGTTCCGCCTCCCGAATATAACTGATTAAAATAAAGCATGTAATGAATTGATATTTCAACCTGTCCTCGAAGCAGGGAAACTATCATGCTGCTGCGTAGGCAAGCATGTTGAAAACCGAAATGTACAAAAATGCCCCTACAAGGGTTTGGCAACTTACTTGCAAATATTTCGAGACTCTACTCATAATATTTAGGTATTGTAAAAAAAAAAATTGCAAGTAGTTAACAGGTTTCTGTGATCCGTCCATGTACAAGTGATGCCATTGCCATAAGCACACACAGACTTTATTTAATCTGTTATTACTAAAAAATACCTCGTTTGAATGGTTCAGACATCATGAGTACACATACTATGTAATGCTCTTAAAACTAACTTCTAATGGTTTGGGACGGGAGCTTCAAATCCTACAGGCAAACTCCCTCAAAAATCTGAAAACTAAGCGGTCTTGCCCAGAACTGGAGCCTTCTTTGCTACAGCAAAGAGTGCCAACAAAGCAGTCTCTGGTTAACAAACACCTCATTCATCGAAGTTTTTAGTGCTTTTAAATCTAAGGCTTGCATAAAACCAGTATTGGGTTGTTTCTGATTAAATATAGTGATCAATTGGAAACATGAGTTGCAATAAATTAAGTACTTGAGACTCTTGGTCTTTCTTAACCATTTTTTAATAGTAACAACAATCTGGGCAGTTGTGAATAAACAAAATTAGGAGCAGTCAAGCTACCGAAATCCAGTGTTAGTCTTAGCTGAAGGATAGTTTAACTTGTTGATATAAATACAAGTATGTTATATCACTGCTTAGCTTAATGCTATATGTTTCCATTACTATTGCCAATATTGGTTGAAAATAACTATAGTAAAAATCGCAAGTGATTTCAAAGCAGTTTGTAAGGACGTAGTCCACTTAAAAAAAAAAAAATAATAATACACGGCACATGGAGTGTCATAAGCGGAGACGACGGTGATGAAAACTATGAAATGACAAGTGACATCGATATGGAGAAGAATTATAGAAATGGAGTATTTACACTGTGATAATTGTGTTAAGGAAAAGTAATCTGGATAATCCACAAATTATGGGAATTGTATTTACGTTAATACATGTATCCAAATTAAAATGTTAATCTATTATTTAAATCTACAAATAAAAAAATATAATAAAAAAATAAAACAAGAAAGGGATGTAGTGTATAGTTGTCTCGAGTACATATGGCAGTAGGCGCCCGACTGTGACAGAGGGCGGACGTGCGGTATGTATTGACGAGCCAACAGGAAAGAAGAGGAAAAGTCAAGGACATTACATTTATCATTTGTTTTCTGCTACATACACTAACATCTATAAATTCGAGGTTAGATTTTTAGGAACCAAAATTTATTGGAAAATACTATTATCTGTATTCCAAATGAATTACTATCTCAATGTTTAAAAGAAAATGCATATTATTTAGAAAAGGCGCTAGAAATAAAGTTAGTTTTCAGTATTTATTTCAACACTAAATTGTCCTTCCCGAACTGCACCAAAGCTATGAAAATTAAGATATAACTACTAATTGATTTTATGATACTCCATATTTTCCAGGTGAGTTATAATTCGAACTTTAATATTACAGTATAATTTTCATGAAAGCTTAATCGTAAACTCATAATTTTTCCCGAAACTGAAAATGAAATTAACTCCTACACAAAGTTAATAGCAATGTCACAATATCGAACAACTTTACCGTCTCATTGAAATAGGCATTATATGGATGCCTTGGATCCATTACATAATGCATCGTTTTGACGCATTTCAAATCCACACCTCTAAGAAACACGATTACTGAAATCCTGCTAACCTAACGATTCACAGGAAATGCACGAAATAATGTGGCCATTAATTACACGAGAAAAACACTTTTTCCGCCTCAATAGATAGCCCGGAGTTATGGCCTCGCCTGCCCTATTATGCTGGGAATGATAATGTCTGTTTAGCCCTCCTGAGCCGTAAATGTTATTTTGAGAAGATTTATTTTGAAGCCTTTTATTTAATTTTAGCACTAATTTTTACGAGACGGTGAGGTATATTATTGATTTTTAATTCAATATATCAAATTTATTCTACTAAGTACCTACAGCAGTGTCCATGAATACGCAGAAAGGTAACTTTTTTATTTTCAGGTTTAAACATAAACATTGCACACCTCAAATTAAAGAAACAAATTATACACAAATTACAAACAGAAAAGTAGAGGTAAAACAATTGGCGGTCTTATCGCTAAAAAGCGATCTCTTTCAGAGAGCCTTTTGGAAGCTTTGTAAATTAACAGAAAAGTAGGTGTTGCAAAAGCAAATAAACCAAACATTACTAAACTTAGACATATAAAAAAAAGAAAAAAAAACTTACATAGCTCATACATATGTACATATATTAAATATATACAATAAAAATACACTATATGCCACAGGTTGTTAAAAATGGTTATTAGAGTTATGATAATATCATGGGAGAGACAAATAATGTTCTTAATGTTGTACTTTTGGTATTTATTAGATAGTTGTTGGATATCTGAAATGACAAAAAGACAATTAGCTTACAGACTTCTGGTTGTTTCCTCTTCCTCCTAGCGTTTGTCCCGGCTTTGGGTCCGCTTGACAACCTAATCCCATGAATTGGCGTAGGCGCTAGATTATACGAAAGCTACTGCCATCTGACCTTCCAACCCAGAGGGGAAACTAGGCCTTATCGGGATTAGGTCCGGTTTCCTTACGATGTTTTCCTACACAGAAAAGCGACTGGTAAATCAAATGATGCTCCGTACATAGGTCCCGAAAACCTCACGAGCCGAGGCTTGAACCCGAGACCTCCAGATTGAAAGCCGGACGTCTTACCGGCAGGCTACCAGCGCCTTGTTCAGTATTGTGAAAAGTATTGTAAAAAATATTATTTGTACTAAGCACAAAATTAATTCTGTATGGGTTAGCGCATTTTTATCGATGTTATTCCAATATGACTTGGAACTTCGATGCCGTTAAAGTTAAAAAATTACGGTAGATGTCGCTACACGTCACCCTCTAACGTAAGCAATGAAGGAACTGATGGAAAGATTCACCGAGGTTGAGTTAGCATCGATGGCTCAGTTGATCAGAGCGGTCGGACCGGTCTTGTGAAAGGTCGCAAGTTCGAATCTAGCTCGACGCGGTGGTTTTTTCCATTTTTCTTTCATTATAAAATGAAAAATACTAATAGGTAGTAAATTAGTACTTAATGCCTTTGTGTAAGACCAAATTATTATAAATCAGAGTAAAGCTAGTGGCTATCTCGGATTACATACTCACCCCTCTGAAGGCTACAAAACAGACCGCTTTAGTTACAATCTGACCCATTTTAGATAACATTAAACTCTAGAATCACATTTCTTCCCATACCGAGATAGCAAAAATAATGTCTTCCTTTGACTTAATGTAACATAATAGACGGAGAGCTAACTACGTCAGATATGACACAACAACGAGAGCAACGAAACCACTCTAGTCAGTTTGCTATAGCTTATTTCTAGATTTGGAAATCTGACAGCTTTAAAGTGGTGGAGGTCAAAGAATGCAAAGCACTTCAAGAAAACCAAATATTATGTAAACAATTAGATTAAGTATATCATTGCCAAAAGTTTCTGTTGGGACAAAGTACTGCCAAACGACGAATAATAAAATGCATAGTTGGTCGCCTAGTGTTTTTGTCACTGTTGTTTCTTATTGTGTGTATTATATATGTATATATGTACGTATATGTATGTTTATTTTGTATTTATTTAAGTATGTATATTCATATGAATGTGCTGTGTTATCTATTTCGTCTCTTTTGTTTCTATGCACCACCTACTGCTTATTGTTTTTCTCTAGTCTCCACTACCCAAAGGTTGTCTGGAAGAAATCGCTCATTAACGATAAGACCGCCTGTTGTTACCTCTACCTAAATTTATCTAATTGTAAAATTTGTGCTTGTAACTGTATGAGGTGTGCAATAAAGAGTATTTATTATTATTATTATTTTGTTTCCATAATAATAGGCAATGTTTTTTGTTCTGATGTTAAAATATAGGCCTATTTTGATATTACAATTTTTCAAATAAAAAAATTTGCTAGTCTGTCACTCTGACCTCCACCCATTAAAACTGCCAGATACCCAGATCTAGCAAAAGGATAGTATAGCAATCTAACCAGACAGGTTTTCTTGATCTCATTATTGTGTCATATCTGACGTGGCTAGCTCCTAGTCCATAAGTGCTATCACAAACAGAATATATTACTGATAAAATGGTGTGATTTTTCACATTGGTAACAGAGTAGTGGTGGTAGCGCCTCGATCTTTTTTAAGGAAGCCTCCCTTTTTCTCCGTGACCCTTAATAATATGTAATCCCTGGGTGGTGCTAAAAGAGTAACAAACTTGGCAGCTGCACTGTCCCATCTGGACCTCGCAGCACTCACTGGATTTTCTTTATCATCTGCTTTCCCACTACCACTACCCCAGGGAAGAAATGCCTATCCAGTGACAGGTAGCCATACGATAAATAAATAACTGGCGGAAAGAGTAGTAAGAAGTTAAAAATCATTTCATTTAGGTACCCTTTGCTTGCAAAGGCAACATCTTAACGAATGTAGGTACATATATTTTTAAAATCTGGTAGCGAATACCTTTACTGTTTTATGTTAATTAAAGTTTAGGAATGATTTTTTGTACCACGACGGTGGCCAAGCACACGGCCCGCCTGAAGTCCCTTGAAATAAATAAAACAAAATAACCTCAAAAGTGCTTCCTCAGTGTTTTCACCTTAATTGCAGCATCATCCTTTATCGTTACAATTCTCCCAAAGTACCTGTAATACGGGAAAAAACAAAAAAACCGGCCAAGAGCGTGTCGGGCCACGCTCAGTGTAGGGTTCCGTAGTTTTCCGTCCGTCACAGTAAGTGTCCCCACTTTAGAGTTAATAACACCGCCATGTAGGATATGATATGAGAGTTCCACGTACAGCGACATATATCGGCAAATTAAGTAAACTATTGCGCGCGAGCTTAAAGTACGGAAGATGATTTTTATGGAATAATTCTTTATTGCGTGAACCGATTTTCACCGTTTTTACTTTATTTGAAAGCACGTCATTTCATTGTAATTTTGTACAAATTACAGTTACAATAAACACCTGCTTATACGGTTAAATTACAAACTTAGTACAGAAATTATTTTGAATTTTTTTTTCAAAAACTATTCATCCTATCAAGTTCAAAATAATTTTCCTAGAAAGTTTTTATGAAGTTCTACTTTTGAGATTTTTTTCATATTTTTAAAACTTATGGTTCAAAAGTTAGAGGGGGGGGGACGCATATTTTTTTACTTCTGGAGCGATTATTTCCGAAAATATTTACATTATCGAAAAATGATTTTAGTAAACCCCTATTCATTTTTAAATACCTATCCAACAATATATCACACGTTAGGGTTGAAATGAAAAAAAAAATCACTCCCCACTTTACGTATAGGGGAGGTACCCTAATAAAAAAAAAATTTCCACTTTTTATTTTACCACTTTGTCGGCGTGATTGATATACATATTAGTACCAAATTTCAGCTTTCTAGTGCTAACGGTCACTGAGATTATCCGCGGACGGACGGACGGACGGACGGACGGGCAGACATGGCGAAACTATAAGGGTTCCTAGTTGACTACGGAACCCTAACAAGAATGAGGTCCGTCGGGGGCGGCGAGCGGTGGCAGACTGATAAATGACCTTCGGGGGATAGGGTTGTGCCTCACTGGAGAACTTTACGAAGAATGAAGAATAGTTTTTAACTCCCGGTGGAAAAAAAACCGGCCAAATGCGAGTTGGACTCGCGCACCGAGGATTCCGTACAAACCTGTAGGTATATAGCGGTAGGAACTTTAAAATGATTAAAAATATTTTTATTACATGATGTGAGTAAAAATGTACGGTTTTCGCATTTTTTCCTGTATCGGTGCTATAAGACGTTGCTTCGTACCAAATTTCAAGATTCTGAGTTCACGGGAAGTACCCTGTAGGTTTTGATTCCCTTGCGAGTTTTCCTTGAAAGTTTGCGGGAATTTGCGGCATAAACGGCTGTATCTTTTGATTGCATTGGCTTAGTTTTTGTTTTTTTTTTGTTTGATTTTTCACAGCTCCAAGGGACAGTAGGTCTGAGTATTTGATATAATTTTCAGCTTAATACCTCCACGCGTTCCTGAGAAAAAGGGTCTTGACAGACGTACGGACGGACGGATGGATGGACGGACGGACAACAAAGTGATCCTATAAGGGTTCCGTTTTTTCCTTTCGAGGTACGGAACCCTAAAAAGAGTAGGGTTATTAACGGTTTTCAACCGACTTCAAGATTTCGAAGGAGGAGGTTCTCAATTTGTCGGAATCTTTCTTTTCAACCGACTTCAAGATTTGAAAAGAGGAGGTTCTCAATTCGGCGTGTATGTTTTTTTTTTTTTTTGTTTTTATTTTTTATGTTTGTTACTCCATAACTCCACCATGTCTGAACCGATTTTGAAAATTCTTTTTTTGATTGTAAGTATATATATATACAGATTGGTCCTGTTTTTGTCAAAACGCAGTTCTGATGATGGGATCCATGAGGAATCGAGGGAACTCCTCAAATCTTAAAGGCATGCATATAGTGATTTTTATATTTTTATCAACAAAACCATCATTTTCATTCAAAACAGTGACATTTGATGAAGTAGAACTGCTGATGATGATCAGAACGGAACTCTTCAACGACGCATAGTTCACGTTTGGCGATTTGTCCTCTTCGCTGTGTTTGTTTAGCAAGTTTAATTGTCAGGACAAATTTTCGTCAAGCTCAAGTTCTGATGATGGGATCCATGAAGAATCGAGGGAACTCCTCAAATCTTAAAGGCATGCATATAGTGATTTTTATCAACAAAACCATCATTTTCATTCAAAACAGTGACATTTGATGAAGTAGAACTGCTGATGATGATCAGAACGGAACTCTTCAACGACGCATAGTTCACGTTTGGCGATTTGTCCTCTTCGCTGTGTTTGTTTAGCAAGTTTAATTGTCAGGACAAATTTTCGTCAAGCTCAAGTTCTGATGATGAGTTCTATGAGGAATCGAGGGAATTCCTTAAATCTTAAAGGCATACATAAAGTGACTTTTGTATTTTTATCAACAAATCAAGCATTTTCATTCAAAAGAGTGACATTTGATGAAGTGGAACTGCTACTGATGATCAGAACGGAACTGTTCAACGACGCATAGTTCACGTTTGGCGATTTGTCCTCTCTGCTGCGTTTGTTAAACCAGTTATTTCATTGTATGGAATCTAAGTGCACCATCTACAATAATCCTTCACCGGCTACCCCCATTGAAGTCGGTTTTTTTTTTTTAAATTATTTTATGTATGTTCACCGATTATTCGAAGACGGCTGGACCGATTTAAAAATTATTTTTTTGTTTTAAAGAGTATACTTCACAGTTGGTCCCATTGTAACCAGGTCAGGATCTGATGATGGGATCCTGGAGAAATCAAGGGAACTCTTCAACTATTGTAGGTACACCTATAGTGATTTGAGTATTTTTTACAGCAGCTCGAGCATTTGCTTTTGAAAAGGTGGAGGCGAAGTGAAGTCGGTTATATTTTGTTTAAAATTATATATTTGTATTTGTGTGCCTGTGTCTTTGTCTGTGTGTCCGTTGCTTTTAATCGGGTGATCCGATTTGAAGGAGAGTTTAAGGAAGGGAAGTCGAAGGTCTTAGAAGGAATTATTTGTTTGGAGAGTTCTTGGACTGTTTTTAACTGACAAGATCCTGACTATATAGTGTCGGGGATTTTTGCTATCGAAATAGCTGTCTACTATAGGTATATACCATGGTGGGCAATGGCTCACACGTTTTTTTCTATCTTTTATTAAACTTTTGTTCGCTTTCCTGGGCCTTACCTAATCTTGCATGCAAGATTTCAAGCCGTTTTCTCGAAGCGTGATAGGTAATGAACTTACATACATCTCTTCAACGATTATACAATTTCATGGTAACAACAAACTAGTTAAGTGATCATCATCATATGAGTATTTAAGAGCTGGGCTCTTGTGCCCACACTACGGGGACAATGTCGTCCTCGAAACGTCGAAGGTAAGTTTTAGAAATATATACGCGGTTAAGTCCCGTTATTACAAATAGATGTGTAAAAACCGTGAAAGTTTAAATCAGTGTTGGGCTCTTGTGGTTGAGCAATATATATGTCATTTGATTTGCCTTCCACTTTGGAGTTAAGTGAGGGAGAACAAAAACGCAAGACTTGCTAAACTGGATTGGATAGTTGTGTAGATGACAATAAATAAATAGTAGTTTTGCTACTCGTCGACTATAATCCCATCAAAAACATAAATGTGAAAGGCTGCCAAGTTCGATACTATGGGAATGCTTCGCCTATAAAAGAAGTGAGATCTGAATAAGTACCAAGTTCCATAAAAATACCTCAAATCATAAATAGTTATAGGAATGCACACTTGATTTCCAGCAGTTTTTAAGGTACATTTTGAATAAGTATCACGTTACATAGAAATACCTAAAATTATAATAGTCAGAGAAACGCACACTGGTTTTTTTAGCAGTTTCCTGATAACATTTATTATTTTCAGTACTTTTTAATGATGTTACTTGGCAAGTTTTCACACACCACACACCTTTTCAATGCAATGAATCGACACCTTTGGACTGCAATGTGTCAAGTATATAATTTTCTATTAAAACTTGCCAAGTTACATCATTAAAAAGTACTGAAAATAATAAATGTTATCAGGAAACTGCTAAAAAAACCGGTGTGCGTTTCTCTGACTATTATAATTTTAGGTATTTCTATGTAACGTGATACTTATTCAAAATGTACCTTAAAAACTGCTGGAAATCAAGTGTGCATTCCTATAACTATTTATGATTTGAGGTATTTTTATGGAACTTGGTACTTATTCAGATCTCACTTCTTTTATAGGCGAAGCATTCCCATAGTATCGAACTTGGCAGCCTTTCACATTTATGTTTTTGATGGGATTTCATTTATTTTTGTTAGGTGTAGGTTCTTTATTATTTTTTTATCACTTTTGCTTTAGGAAATGTCTCATTCCACTTAGGTATGTACTTTATACTATAACCCTTTATACTAAGCGTCTAATTCTATTTTACTATTTATTTATAGGTGATTTTTACAAATAAACTGGCTCCCTACACCTATAAAATGTACCTACATACATATAATTACATACATCAATAACGTACTTTATTCTGTTTGTAAGTACGCTACCTACATAGATAATTAATAACATGGTAATATTTACCTACCTACCAGTAGGTATTATAATTGGTGGCCTATTATGTAGCCCTAGAAGTGCACCATCCCATCTCATCCCGTGGCGTATCGGAGGGTGAGATGGGCAGTAGTATATATAATTCCATCTTAGAGTATATATGATTTCCATGTTCTTGAATCTGCGATTTTATTAGTTGTAAAATTAGAAATTATTTAGACTATGCGAGAAAAAATAGTCTTTTCATTTTTGTTTGACTGATTTAGCGCACCTAGTGTACCTAGTGACCTGCTTTGCACTTCGTAAATCGTGGGTTGGGTTCCCGCAACAGACACACACAAAGTGGTGAACAATTTTATTGTTCTTGTCTTTAAGACAAACATGTATTATCTTAAATTGGTATGTACCTAAATTTAAATAAGTCTTATCTCATTTCCACTCCATACCTACTTATAGTAGAACAAAATTACACATTCGTTGTTTTCGAAACTGACTCACACTTGGCCGTTTTCAGATTTTTACTTTATTTCGACCTAAAGACAAACCTTCGAGCCAAATTTCAGGTCGGTACGACCATTGGAAGATAGACCCATTTAGTTCATTATGACTTCATAGTAGAACAAAGTTACACCTTCGCTATTTTTAAAACTGACTCACACTTGGCCGTTTTCAGATTTTTCCCTTTACTTTGACCTTAAGACCTATCTCCATGCCAAATTTCAAGTCAGTACGACCATTGGAAGTGGTCTAGGTTTTTGATGAGTCAGTGAGTCAGTGAGTGAGTGTATAGTAAAAATAGCGATTTTCTGACGTCAATATCTCAAGAAGTGCTATAGGTAGGATAATGAAATTTTGTATTCTAGACAATTAAGGGGATGTCAACAGACACTCGAAATTTCATATGCGTAGATAAAATATGTTTTGAGTTATAGGTTGGTCGAAATTGGCCCGAAATGGTTCGTGTAATATAACCCACGGCCGGTGTGTCGCTTTTTTTTGCTCGAACTTGGCGGACACACTACCGTGTGTCTAGATGCTTGAATTGAGACTTTGAAGACGAAACTACTAGCGCATATTTTTCGATTGAGCTTCTATGGTCGCAAATTTTAGCATCGTCGACTTGCTGAAATGGATTTTCATACAATATTATACAATGGTCGGGGAGGAGTACGGCCCTCCCTCGAGATTAAAGTTACTAAATTGTATAGAAGGAGCACGTCATGCATTCGTCGAACTTAATTCTTATCGGCTTGCCTATTTTGAGTACCTACACGTAGACAAATTATTGTCTACAATAGTGACATAATTAAGCTTTTCAATCTCGTACCTTACTTAGCCGCTGAGTGGCCGCAAGCTTCGTGGCCTCAACGTGGCACTCGACTGAAAAGCTCTTTATTATGTCACGCTTGTATAATAGTAGTTTATGTAACTGTTACGTAATAAGGGTCCTTAAAACATGAGTGTGGTTTCATAATAAGATCACACGAGTGTTTTAAGGCCTAATTACGTACAGTTGCATACACTGCTTTATCTACACTCATATTATTTATCCTAAATGCATTATTCGGAAACCATAGAATGGCCGCCATTGCACAGCCATGGCCAACTCGATTGTGCCGGCGGTCGGGGGGGAGCGTGTCGGCGGACGCGCGGGCGCGTGTCGGGGGCCGCGCGGGAGCGTGCAGGTGTACATTATGTTATCAAAACTCATAACACATCAATAGTTGAGCATGTAAAGTTAAAATTACGTTACTGCCACAAATAAAAAGCTTATCATAGTAAAATCGGTCGTGGTAATGCCATTGCCTACCGTTTTCGAACACGTTTTAGAGAACTTACAATATGAGTGTAGACAAAATACTATTATGTGACTGCTACATAATGAAGGGCATTTCAATACAAGTGTGGTTTTATAAAACGAACGAGTGGTCAAGTGAGTTTTTTTGTTAATAGTATCACACTAATGTTTTTACGTCACACCTGGCCATAATGTGAGTTTTACCGCTCGCTACGCTTACGGTAAAACTCGCATTATGGCCAGGTGGGGACGTAAAATTGTGTACTCACCACGGGCAGTAAAAAAGAAAGCCCTCTATCGCATATTTACAACCCTCGCCTGCGGCTCGGGTCCCAAATACCTGCGATTTCGGGCTTTCTTTTTTTTACAGCCCTAGGTAAGTAATGTACTAATAATGCCTCACTGTTTAAGCTGTTAATGACCTGACATCCCTATGTATGGTAATTCCCTAATTACCTTACAATACCAAACATAATCAATTTTACTCATAAATTTGCAACTAGCGTTGTACACTAAGCTTTACTACGGGGGTTTTACTACGGGGGTTTTCCCACCTGACGCGCTGTCACCGAGGTGAACGTTACACGCGGAAATTATCCTCGCTCATATATTGTGCCGACTAGTGAGAAAAAGGGGGGCTTAAAATACTTTACCTATAATGAATAATTACTTTGTTACTTAAAAATTGCATCTACCACGCTGAAATAAACAGTAGGCAATATAACCTCCTTTGTTTCAAGTTTCTGGCCATATATCTACAGCTGTCGTTGTACACTAAGCTTTACTACGGGAGTGTTCCCACCTGACGCGTTGTCACCGAGGTGAACGTTACATGCGGAAATTATACTTGCTCATCTATTGCATCTTGCTCATCACCCACCTTGAATGTGTGCTCGAGAAAGTCATCGAATTAAATATGAATTTTATCTTTGTAGGTGATATTAATATAAATTGTATCGGGGAAAAAACTTCAGATCTCAAAAATCTGGAGGAGGTGCTGATGGCCCACGGTTGTACGAACGAGGTGACGTTTCCCACTCGGGTAAGCTCAAACTCCTCAACGGCACTCGACCATGTATACACTAATGTGGATAAAGGCTTGATAACAGCGTCTCCTGTGGTGACTAATATAGGCGATCACCACGCAGTGCGTATAGAGGTAACAAGTAGGCACTTTAGTACAGGATTTAGCTTATCCAGAAATTACTCAAATAGGTATCGCTCAAACTTTGTCTCCTCTATAGAAAGTATAGACTGGGTGAATTTTGTGTCAAATGGCCATACTGCTGAATCTCTATCAGCTCAAATAAATAATATATTAGTCAATAAAATTAATTCATCATTTCTATTAAAAAGAAACCTCGGATCAAAAAATATTGAATCATGGGTAACACAAGATGTACTGAACATCAAATCTTTATTATTCGAACGTCTCCACTTAGAACGCAAGTTCCCACTCAATGATGCGTTAAAAAACTTCATTGATAAGTTGAATAACAAATACAATCACGCGATTCAGCAATGTAAGACACAATTTTACTCAAAACAGATGGCCACGACACAGAATTCGTGCAGAGCTATGTGGCAAGTAGTAAATAAAGAAAGGGGAAAAACCGCGAGGGCTCCCGTCGACTTTACTGAACTAGTAGTGGACTCCGACGGCGTAAAGTATAGCACAAAGAAAGAAGCGGTAGATGCTATGAACGCTAGGTTCGTTGGTGCCGCGCTGACGTGCGGAGCGCCCCGCGCTGACCTAGACCGAGTGCGCGACCAGCTGAGCGCGGCGCGTGTGCCTGCGGACCGCTCCATTAGACTCATACCTTTCACCTGCAATGAAGTCTACACTATAATCGCATCCCGAATCCCACATAAAGTGAGTAAAGATTTTTATGGTGTGTCCATGGACTTGTTAAACACTGTTGCCAGTTCTATGTCACCAATACTCACCCACATGTACAATTTATGCATTAATGAAGGATCATATCCAACATCATTAAAAATTAGTAAGGTCTCTCCCCTTTTTAAAGACAAAGGAAACAGAGAAAGTGCTGATAGTTACAGACCAGTATCGATTATCCCTAGCGTTGCCAAGGTGCTAGAAAATGGATTGTGTTACAGACTCACAGCATTCCTTAACTCGACAAATGCATTGTCCGACCGTCAGTACGCGTACAGGCCCGGCCGCTGCACCACTGATCTAGCGCGCCAAGCCATGCGCAAGATAATGCACGCCCTAGATAAAAAACAGCAAGTCGCAATGCTCTGCTGTGATCTCTCCAAGGCATTCGACGTAGCCGACCACAGCGTCATAGCGCCAAGCTGGTACATTACGGCATACGTGGCAAAGCCCATAGTCTCCTCACCGGTGCCTTGCGTAGCCGATCGCAAATTGTAGTCGGCGATGGGGGGTTGGCCAGATCGGATCCACTGACTACATGTATGGGAGTAGCCCAGGGATCGTCGCTCTCGAACATTCTGTTTTCCCTGTTACTGTACGACCTACCTGGAGCAGTGACAGCAGCCGATATTTTAATGTACGCGGATGATGTCGCAGGCATTATAACGGCACCAAATATTAATAGCTTGGAGACCCGTCTCAATGACACCGCAAGCCAATTGTCTCAGTGGTTTAGCCTGAACGGCCTGGTGCTTAACTTAGCTAAAACGCATTATATCCATTTCTACGTTGGGGGCCTCACGCCGAGGCCACTTAACATTCATGCTGGTGGAATATATGTAGAACAGGTGAAGGCTACCACGTTTTTAGGCTTTGAAATCGACCAAAAACTAACTTGGGCACCTCAAATAGACAATCTCTGCAAGAAGCTCGGTGGCGCCTGCTTTGCGTTGCGCCGCTTGGGTCGTGTCGTGCCTCGGCATGTAGTGCGAACGTGTTACTTTGCGACCGCCCACTCACTCCTACAGTATGGCACCGAGTTATGGGGGCGCGCCGCGGACTGGAAACGCGCTTTCAGACTCCAAAGAAGAGCCGTGCGCGCGGTGGTACAAGTTTCTCAGGACACTCCCGCGAGACCCTATTTCAAAGAACTAGGCATACTGACAGTGCCATCGGTAATGATACAGCAAATTGCCACCTATAGCTATATTCATTTGCGTGATTATAAAACACGTGGAGACTTAGGCCGCGTACTTCGATACCCTAACAGGCTGCAGGTGGTTGAGCGACGACTTACGAGATCTGAAAAGACAACTCACGTTATGTGCCCAACTGTATACAACAAGTTGCCGGACACCATCACCTCAGCTCCCTCGCTTGCTTGTTTTAAGAAAAGACAACAAAGACATTAGATAGGGGCATAACATATAATTTTGTAACCAAATAATAGGGTTACCCTATCGAAAAGAGTTATCAAATAGAGGAGTTCTCCGGTCCCTGTTATCTAGTGACGTTTTCAAGTGAAAGGTACATCATTGGGGAATATCAATAAGGGCCCGTTCATTTTTTTAGAGAGAAAACTTAAGTGGTAGGTATCTTCAACTGAGGACAGTCTGTTGGCGAATAGTGCGCGAAAAAAAAAATTACAATTTTGTGTTAGATCTACTTAGACATTACACAAACTTATTTGAAAATTTGTTAATTTATTATAACTAATATTTACATAACTAAATGCAAGTCTGCATATCTACATGCTTCATCCCACATCTCCATAATTTTGTGGTTGAAATTTTATCCTCGTCCTGTTGACAAATTGATCCGATATCTGGTGCACACCTTAAGTTCTGATGACAATTACATTTTAATTCAGTATCATTGTAAATCCAAGATGGCTGCCGCTACAGCATGCCGCGTATTACATATTTTTTAACAACCCCCTCAATCAAGTATAAAATGAAAGGGATTTACTAGTAGAACACAGTGCATTACGAATCATAAAGTAAGCGGAGTTTAGACAGTTTTAGTAACATAACAACTTAAAAAGAAAATAAGTATTGTTTAGGTAAATTCAAAAGCTTTTATTGAAAATAAACAATGCTATAGATAATGTACAAAAAGCTATGAAAATAATTCGGTAGGTTGTACCAGTCATCACACCACTCTTCTCATCAATGTAGCTAGAGCATTAAAAAAACAAAAAACTTAAATCGTGGGGCGATTGAATCTTTTATCAACGGACAACGCCTAATATCATTATAAGAAACTGACTGGCTGACTGACTGACTGACATATCAACGCACAGCCCAAACCGCTGGTTCTAGAGATTCCAAATTTGGCACATAGGTTCCTTATAAGGTCTAGGGGTGCACTAAGAAAGGGTTTTTCAATTTTTCAAAATTCACCCCCTAAGGGGGTAAAATGGGGGTCCAAAGTTTGTATGGCGAATCAAGATTTGTTAGATTATTTTATTCGAAACTTCACAGGAGTATTCCTAACGATAAATGAGTAAACACGTGTTTTAGGTTTTTTGAAAATTCAACCCCTAAAAGTTGCAAATGTGGTCACAACACTGGGTATCGTATCCTTTTTGAGTACTTATAGTACGCGGGCGAAGCCGCAGGAAAAGGCTAGTATTATATATGAACTTAGGTTAGGTACGCTACGCTAGTGGTGTGATGAATGGTACCTAGGACCTATCGATTATTTTAGCCTTGAGTACATTACCTGCATCATTATTTTCAATTAAACCGTTTAATATACGACGTATAATATACTAATTTAACTACTATTAGAATCGGGGTGTTTACCTAACTCAAATATACATGGTATACCATAAATATCATACCAAAAATAATATTTTAATAGTATCTAGTCAAACAGAAAATAATTATTTTACTTATTTTATTTATGGCCTGGATACGAGACTTTCAAGTCAAATCTAAACTCTGCACTATAATGTGTTACAAATATAACAATTATTTTCCCCACTTCCCACAAAAGTAGGAACATTCATATTTTTTTTACAAAAACGATTGTAGCTACCACAAAACTTTCAATGAAGGAAATATTCTTCATGAAATTCTCTACAATTCTTGCCTTTGAAGTATGTTGCTAAGACTTATAGTTTTCAATCTATGTGTCGCGAAAATTTTAACCCCCCCTTTTTAACCCCACCGCACCATAAATTTAGGTGGCTCTGCTTCCTAAAATGGCCTATGGGTCCTAAAGTCTCACTATGCAAAAGGAGATCCCATCATCACTAAAATCCGTATAATGCTCTTTGTTGTCGTGTGCACCACCGACTATAAGTTTTTACGGCCTAGATACACGTTTTGTTACATATGTTTTCCATATTTACAATAAGTGAAGATTGTGAAGCCGTTATGTTCTGAATCATCTTTAAAACTGGAATACGTAGATAATTTGGGGTTTTCACAAATCGTTTTACACAATAACGAGAACAACAAAAGCCCGCTGGTTAGTTTTATATACTGTCCATATCGCTAGTTATGACACCTGGCAGCTGTCTATCGGTGGATATAAAAGATTGCAAACATGGCGCTTACACTTTAATCACCTTCTTACAAATGAAATACATACTTACCTAAGCCTGAGGAAGAAAATGTTGTACTTTCTCTACGTTTTCATACGATAACTCCTCAAGAAAAATCACAACAAAAAATAAGTATCATTTCCGTTATGAAAAAACAGTCATAAAGCGCCACCCAAACTGTCTCGAATCATGTCGTCAAACGTCAAATTCTTGAGGTGTTTTTATCTCCGCAGTAAAAAGTTGAGTGCGCAGTTAGGCATTATGAAAAACGCCTCGGCCCACTCTTTCAATTCGTGCTTGCGTTATTAAAAATGCCACTCATAATAATAAAATGTAGGCAGTTTTTTTAGGATACTTGACCTGGTTGGTGATTCTGGCAAGAGTTTTGTTAGCGTTACGGTTTCGTTTAGCCTGACTGAATTGAGACTAACATACATTTACGAACGAGCGAGCGCAGCGAAGCGAAGGTCTTACAGACAATCGGACACAACGGAATAGTCAGCTGTTGGACTAAGAGCTGGCCACGTCAGATATGACACAATAATGAGAGCAACAAAATGCGACTAGTAAAATTGCGATACCATCCTTATTGCTAGATCCGGGCATCTGGCAGCTTTTAATAGGTGGAGGTCAGATTGACAGACTAGCAAATTTTTTCAGTTGGAAAAAAGTAATATCAAAACACGTAAAAACTGCCGAAGTCGTCTTATTTATAGAGGACGGAGCCTATATTTTAACATTAGAACAAAAAAATGCGTATTACTTATTTTGGAAACAGAAACAACATCAGGTGATAAACTATCAATTACATTATACGTCATTTTGGACTATTTTCTCCTATCAGAAAGTTTTGGCAGTTATATAATCTAATTATTTATATAATTTCTCATAATAATGCATCAAAACCAGAACTCTAGGATTTGTATTCTTAATGGTTAGCATTATTTGACTTCCACCACTTTACAGCTGCCAGATGTCCGGATCTAGAAATAAGTATAGTATAGCAAATTAACGAGAGGGGTTTCGTCGCTCTCATTATTGTGTCATATCTGACGTGGCTAGCTTTCTGTCTATGTAGGGACCGGGACGTCCCTGCATTTCGAATATTTCGATGGCTTTTTGATATTGAAATTCTGCGATAACTTTAGGTAGTCATGTTTTTCTTATAATATACTGACTGTAAATGGTTTTAGGGAGGAAGTCAGCTACGGAAGTCTACAATACATACAGGTTACAGTAACCGCCTGCCACCAGGCGGGCTAAATGCTTGTGTGCAACCGCCCTCATTGATTTAGTATGTATTCTCCTAGATGTAACGTCACAGAATAATATAATAGTATTTCATACAAAAGGTCGTCTTCCCTACAAAATCAGCGTTTGACAGAACTTTGACAGATGAACGGTGACACATGACATCTCCATACAATTTTACCTTTCGACGTTGTAGGGTTGACAAGTACGCAATTAGTATAATTGCTGGACCTGCCCCAATCTGTCTCAATCTAACTAATCTATCAGTAATTTTATTACAAAACTAGATAAATGTCCGATTTATTACATTATTTGCCCAATCTAATTATTATTTTAGTACAAAAATACTACACAAATATTTTATCTTATCTGTAGTCATGCCGCAAATAAACGAAAGGGATTTTGACAACCCCGAAAACGTATCCGATACGTTCCAAGGCCGTAGCTGTCACATCGTGGAGATGGACATCCTTGGTAAAAAATCACGTCAATTCGTCGCCCCGTTTTGCCGTGAAAGACGGACAAACAAACAAACAAACAAACAAACAAACAAACACACACATACACTTTCCCATTTATAATATTAGTATGGATAATATTCTATTACCTCCAGAATAAAGCTTCATTTAAATATAAGTAAGTATTTATGTAAGTAGGCACCTACCTAAGTAGGCAACATCTTCAGTTCTCGAAACGAGCCACTTCACAACCAGCTTTGCTTCTTTGCTTTCAAAATACATACAGGATGTAACAAAAATGCTAGTGATCCTTTTAAGGGCCTAATTGGCATCGTATTTTATCTCGCGAAAAAAAAATGGTTTTTAGGGTTCCGTAGTCAACTAGGAACTCTTATAGTTTCGCCATGTCTGCCCGTCCGTCCGTCCGTCCGCGGATAATCTCAATGACCGTTAGCACTAGAAAGCTGAAATTTGGTACTAATATGTATATCAATCACGCCGACAAAGTGGTAAAATAAAAAGTGGAAAAAAATGTTTTATTAGGGTACCTCCCCTATACGTAAAGTGGGGAGTGATTTTTTTTTTCATTTCAACCCTAACGTGTGATATATTGTTGGATAGGTATTTAAAAATGAATAGGGGTTTACTAAAATCATTTTTTGATAATGTAAATATTTTCGGAAATAATCGCTCCAGAAGTAAAAAAAAATGTGTCCCCCCCCCCCTCTAACTTTTGAACCATAAGTTTTAAAAATATGAAAAAAATCTCTAAAGTAGAACTCTATAAAAACTTTCTAGGAAAATTATTTTGAACTTGATAGGTTGAATAGTTTTTGAAAAAAAATTACAAAATAATTTCTGAACTAAGTTTGTTTTAACCGTATAGCAGGTGTTTATTGTACCTGTAATTTCTACAAAATCACAATGAAATGACGTGCTTTCAAAAACTCTTAAGTGGAGACACTTACTGTGACGGACAGAAAACTACGGAACCCTACACTGAGCATGGTCCGACACGCTCTTGGCCGGTTTTGTATGGAGGGTTGGCCGGCTGGGATGACGTGCCCCATACAAAAAAAATCGTTTTTTCGCGACCAAAAATTTTTTCTCCTAATTTTGTTTACTCACAATACGATACCAATTATGGCCTTAAACGTATCACCAGTATCTTTGTTACACCCTGTATAAGGTTTGTGCCTCAACTTTCAAACACCTCTAATTACATTGGTTGCTTTCGTTTCACCTCGTTTAGTTGCAGGTTCTAATTGACTATGATAATTAGTATTTTTTGAGTTAACGACTGACTTCGGTTACGGTTTACCGGTATGAAACCGGTATTCCATTACGGTACCGTAATGGTGTAAAGGTTACGCGCGCCGCGCCAACATAACGGTACCGTAACCGTTTTGAAATATCGGTTACCAGTAATCGATTTAAAGGTAACCAAAACCTTTAAAATACCGGTTTGAAACCGGTATAATAACGGTTACCGAAAAAAATAAGCGAGCTGACATCGCCTACCGCCGCGGCCGCCGTGCCGCGCCGGTTCATTCCTTGCGTGTGGTGGATAACTGCGTACTGCGTAGCAGTGTTGACCGTTAATTTCAATTGGAATTGCAAATTGATCAATAAGATTGAAGATTAATTCCGTAACTAATCAATTACACTAACATCAATTTTTACTAACGTTAGTTCGCATTGATTTTGTGACGTCGTCAATTACACTAACCGTCAATTAGAATTAACCTATTAGTTACACTAACGTCTCGAAAATTTAATAAGAATTACAGTTAATTAGATTAACGTTAGTGTAACTAAATTAATCCTGTCTTACACTAATAATTAATTTTAAAACTGCATCTCGGGTTCGGAAGTCGGGACCAATATCACAAGATGGAGCTCATGCTGGACCCTAGGGCTACCTACTGGATCTCAGGTTTGGCGCATCATAGACTCATGCTGTTTGGGCTCATTCGACTTGTACTGATGAGCAGATGGTACCGGTATCAAAATCTTGAGCTCATGCTGGACCCTGGGGAACCCTACTGGATCTCGGGTTTGGCGCATCATAAACTCATGCTGTTTGGGCTCATTCGACTTGTACTGACGAGCAGATGGTACCGGTATCAAAATCTGGAGCTCATGCTGGACCCTGGGGATCCCTACTGGATCTCGGGTTTGGCGCATCATAGACTCATGCTATTTGGGCTCATTCGACTTGTACTGATGAGCAGATGGTACCGGTATCAAAATCTGGAGCTCATGCTGGACCCTGGGGATCCCTATTTTTATTTTTATCTTTTATCATTTATCATTTATCATTTATCGTTTATCGTTTATCGTTTATCGTTTATCGTTTGTCATTTATCATTTATCATTTATCATCATTTATCATTTATCTTTTGTCGTTTGTCGTTTGTCGTTTATCATTTATCTTTTATCTTTTGTCGTTTGTCGTTTGTCATTTGTCATCTGTCATTTGTCAATGATAAATGATAAACGATAAACGATCACCGATCAACGATAAACGATAAACGATAAAAATAAAAATAGGGATCCCCAGGGTCCAGATTTTGATACCGGTACCATCTGCTCATCAGTACAAGTCGAATGAGCCCAAACAGCATGAGTCTATGATGCGCCAAACCAGAGATCCAGTAGGGCTCCCCAGGGTCCAGCATGAGCTCCAGATTTTGATATCGGTACCATCTGCTCATCAGTACAAGTCGAATGAGCCCAAATAGCATGAGTCTATGATGCGCCAAACCCGAGATCCAGTAGGGATCCCCAGGGTCCAGCATGAGCTCCAGATTTTGATACCGGTACCATCTGCTCACTAGTACAAGTCGAATGAGCCTAAACAGCATGAGTCTATGATGCGCCAAACCCGAGATCCAGTAGGGATACCCAGGGTCCAGCATGAGCTCCAGATTTTGATACCGGTACCATCTGCTCATCAGTACAAGTCGAATGAGCCCAAACAGCATGAGTTTATGATGCGCCAAACCCGAGATCCAGTAGGGTTCCCCAGGGTCCAGCATGAGCTCCAGATTTTGATACCGGTACCATCTGCTCATCAGTACAAGTCGAATGAGCCCAAACAGCATGTCTATGATGCGCCAAACCCGAGATCCAGTAGGGTTCCCCAGGGTCCAGCATGAGCTCCAGATTTTGATACCGGTACCATCTGCTCATCAGTACAAGTCGAATGAGCCCAAACAGCATGAGTCTATGATGCACCAAACCCGAGATCCAGTAGGGATCCCCAGGGTCCAGCATCACCTCCATCTTAGGATACCGGTCCCATTGCTTATTAATACAAGCCCCCGAGTCCAGAGTCAAAATCGAAACAAAAATCAAAACCTCGTAGCTTAACCTAAATTCGCGTTTAGTTAGGTAAATTATTAATGTCAATTACCAATTCAATCTACACTAAAAATTAAATTAATGTTTCAATTTTTGAGAAAGACTAAAAATTAAATATCTTCAATTATTAGTTATTCGCAAAGGATTAACACGTTAGTTACAATTAATTTCAATTCTAATTGAAATCAATTTGCACTAAACTATTAGTGTTCAATTTTAACTAACATGTTTCAATCTTCAATTTTCAATTACACTAACGTTCGGCCAACACTGCTGCGTAGGTAGGTACTTATTTTGATAGCGATAATCACGGCATGTGATAAAGATAATTTAAAATCATTATTTTACGTTGGTAGTTGCCCTCTTAAATTAAACACCAAAAAAGGCTTGTGTGTGAACATCGAAGTCCTTGGGCGAAAATTTAAATTTCCCAATTAACGTAGACCGGTGAGTAAAGACTGGATTCCACGAAACATTTCTAAGTCCCTAAACTTTGCAGTGCTCTCGTAATGGCTTGGGAAACAGGATTGCTGGCCCGTCTATCATCTAAGTTAACTTTGCACAAACTTGGTTTATTATTCGCAAGATAGCTTAGAGGATGCATGTGTCAGGCGCGGTTCGAGCGGGGGGGTCACATGGGACATGACCCCCCCCCCCCCCAAATCGTACACTTTAAATTGAAAATGACTGACCTCCTCAAAAATCATTTCTGCATTAGTGACCCCCCCTTCCAATTTCAGGCTGCGACCGCGCCTGGCATGTGTGTTGACGAAGGGGGACCCTCTTGTCACTTTATCCGTCAGCACAGTAAAACCTCCTTTTAATATAAAAGTTTGCCAACGCGCATGTCACACCTCTGGACTTGTAAGCGTCGTCGATGCTATGGTAGCTGCTTACATCAGGGTCGTATGCTCGTTTGCTACCGTCTTGGTGTAAAAATCTCAATTGAACTCAATAATTCAATGATACTATAGCAATCCAAACAACATTGCGTAGGTTTAGAGCTTCAAAGTCAAATGATTTGTTCAGGAATTCAGATTCCAAGTTGTCTTGAAGATTGCTAACTTTGTGCGGTCTGAACGTGGAATGGAATTTCTAGGAACGTATGATTTCGAGAAACCTGCTAAAGTATGAAATATAAAGTTTCATAATTAAACTGGCTTCATATTATTACTATATTCACGGAGGTTTTCGTAGAAAATAAGTTTCTTACCTATACAAGCTCCCTGCCTCAGTCGGTAGTGAGCCTGTCTACAAAGCAGGAGAGGAGTTCCTGAACAAAAAGTTCCCGAGTTATTTGTGGATGTTTCTATGTATTTTAGTATTTATCTATAGTAAATATCATCGTCTAGTACCTAAAACGGCCTACGCCATTTCGAAACACGTTTTTCCGATAGCCGTTACGTCGAAGACGTTTCATTGAATTTACTTTTAGTCGAAAGCACGTTTCATCGATATTGGTTTTAGATGAAAGTTCGTTTCATCAAATTTACTTATAGTCGAAAGCACGATTCATCGATATTCGTTTTAGATGAAAGTTCGTTTCATCGAAATTACTTTTAGACGAAAGCTTGATCAATCCAAGGCATTATAATTTCTTGGATAGGCTCCTTGTCAAAAGCTTGAAACAACGAAGATTTAATTTATCTAAACATTTTTGCTGATGATATTTCATCGGTAGTGGCTAGGGTTTGCGATCCGGATACCCGGATACCCGAAATATCCGGATACCCGCTCACTTTCGGATCCGGATCCTACGTCTCAGGATCCGGATATTACGGATACTACGGATCCATTCAATTATTGTCACTAAAATGATTCATTCATAACTAGTTATGCTCATATTTTGTTTTCGATTACTATATATTACTCTACAGTCTACATTGTGTGAATATACCTTATATACCCCATATAAAATAAATTGAACACGTAATTTCTGAAAAATACCTAACTATTACTATTGCTACATATTAGAGTTTGAGAGTTCATTTGCTTGGAAGAGTTAGCGTGGTTTCTCTTTATCAATGTATTTATCAATGTTAATGTTCCTTTTAAAGACTGATTTACAAAGTTGATTTTAAATAGGTATACTTTAACTCGACTCGACTGATTTATGATTAAGATTATCCTAGAAATCCTATCTAGGTAGCCTTTACTAGCTAGTAAACAATTAATATTTACATTATTATATCTACTAATACTATACACAAAGTGTCTTTGTTTGAATTTTTTTATTGAATGTTGATTAATATGCATATACATTTACAATTACATATACATGTACATTTACATATACATTTAGATATACATGTACCACACACATTTCTTTTACTACAGTCACTACAGAGTTTAATTTAATCGTTAGAAACTAGCATATACAATTGTTCTTTTTAATATTGTAAGATGTTGATTATATGTAACTAGCCCTTTCCCGCGGCTTCGCCCGCGTACTATAACTAAGTACTCAAAAAGGATACGATACCCATGTTGATTTTCAGACTGTGTGACCACATTTGCCCCTTTTAGAGCTTGAATTTTCAAAAAACCTGAAACACGTGTTTACTCATTTATCGTTAGGAATACTCCTGTGAAGTTTCGAATAAAATAGTATAACAAATCTTGATTCACCATACAAACTTTGGACCCCCATTTTACTCCCTTAGGGGGTGAATTTTGAAAAATCCTTTCTTAGTGCATCCCTAGACCTTATAAGGAACCTA
Source organism: Pammene aurita (assembly GCA_947086415.1). Classification (NCBI taxonomy): domain Eukaryota; kingdom Metazoa; phylum Arthropoda; class Insecta; order Lepidoptera; family Tortricidae; genus Pammene; species Pammene aurita. Next base: position 8,736,684 of record OX352315.1, on the reverse strand, counting down.
CGTGCCAAATTTGGAATCTCTAGAACCAGCGGTTTGGGCTGTGCGAGGATATGTCAGTCAGTCAGTCAATCAGTCAGTCAGTCAGTTTCTTCTTTTATATATTTAGATGTCAATGATTTTATTTTGTATAGCTTACATGTACCAGCTTAGCTACAATACTAAATTGTTAATTATTAAGATTCTTTTGTTAAGTTAGACTGTATTGTTATTATTTAATAAAGACCAGAGTTTACCGAGTGTTTATATCATATAATTGTATTATTTGTGATGACATTGATAATTTTTTCTATATTGATTTTAGAAAAAGTAATAAATCCCATTGAACCAATGATTTTCATCGTTTAATTAACGGAATCGTTTACCGTAACGTCAGAATTTAAGATTTTATTTTTCGGATCCGTAATATCCGTATTATCCGGATACCCGGATCCGTAAATTTTTTGGATCCGTAATATCCGGATCCGAAAAACTGACGGATCTTGCAAACCCTAGTAGTGGCCATACCATATGCGATTTTCAGGGTTCCGTAGTCGAACTAGGAAGCCTTATAGTTTCGCATGTTCGTTCGTCTGTCCATCCGTCGTCCGTCTATCCGTCCGCAGCTTAGCACAGTGATCGTTAGTACTGGAAAGCTGAAATTTAGTATGAGTAGGTACGTGTATCATGCCGACGAGGTGGTAAAATAAAAATCGAAAAAAAGTTACGGTAGGTGTACCACCCGTACAACATAAAGTGGGGGTGATTTTTTTCGCAACAACCCTATTGTGTGTCGTTGGATTTCTTTAAAATAAATAGGGGTTTTTGGTAAAAAATAAAATCGATGAAACGAACTTTCGTCTACCTAAAAGTAAATTCGATGAAACGTCTTCATATTTCGATTCCTCATGCCTCAGTATCGAGCATCTGTAATATGCAGGTTCATCTCCGTAGAGACCTGGCCATGTTTTAGGTATACCTACATTCTGCATACGCCACTTAAACAAAGCCATTAAAACAAAATATTTTATTTAGGCCCTTAATTTTGGATGGGTCTCCTATTTCATTATAAAACGCGTTACACCCACACTACAAACCTGAAAACTGTTTGTTCAGAATCGAGAGTGGAATCGATTACAATATATCTTAACATGGGTATACTTTTTCTTTAATTTTTAAATTTTTTACGTGTCGTGTCTAAAAGTATCGAATACTACAGTTTACCATTCTATCGAGAGGTTAATAGGAGATAGAGGTTGAATATTTAATAATGGCTGGCAGCTTTGACGAATTTGTTTTTCACTGTAAATAGTGTCATGTAGGTTTTCATTGTCAAAGTATGTCATCTTATGTCATGTTATATAAATTGACAAAATAGGTTGATAGGTTGACATGACATGACATATGTAGAGATGTGACAACAACGCAACAAATGTAGAGTTAACAATTGAATAGAATTGCAAGGAAAACTAAACATACGAATATCTTTCGAAATAATTAAATGATTGAAAAATAAATACTCTAGATTAATTAATTAGCAATAATAAAAATCGTTTGGGGTGTCTGAGGTTTTTAGTGGCTCAAGTAACACGTTGTATAAGTTTCCAATAAGTTACCTTGAAATTAAAAAGCTTATAAAATTAAATTATAAATAAAAGCTTGTAAAAACAAGGACATGCATTTTACACAATATCCTCTGTACAACACGTTTTTGTTTAATTTTGCCCCATTTATCAACGCTCGCGTGCGCAATCCCTAGAATTATGAAGACGTTCTTCGTTGCGTTGCTTTTTATTGTTAATTTATTACGCTCGATTCTATCCATACAATAGGCATGATGACACAAGTTGACTTATGCAATAAAATTTAGTTGATAGGATGCAGAATCACCAACATATCCAAACAAAGTGAAAATTAAAAAAAAATATTGAAATGGTTCAAAGATATCATGATTCAAAATTTCAAAATTTTTCAATATTTTAAAGTACGAAATTTAAAAAAAAAACAATGATACCATTCGATTTTTAACATTTTACTGTTAAATAAATTGTATGGTAACCATATACACATAAACGCAACATTTCACTGTAAAAATAGCAATTTCATAATTTTTCCATACTTTAAACAGGGCGACTATATGATCGTGACGTCACTTTTGCACGTCATTTTGTTTGGAGCGTTTCGAAAAACAAATGCAAATCTCATACATTAAGTCTAATTTCTGACTTTTGTGTTGCTTTAACGCAATTGGCCGCATATAGACATTTGATCCTCACAAGAAAACGAATCGATTGATACCATACATGAAAAAAATTCACCATGCCTATTGTAGCGAATGTGTCCTACATTCGTCCAAACCAAGATGCTATACAATTATGTATTTTAAATATGCACGTGCAACATGTGCACGATTTTAGCAAATTATAACGTAAAAGCTGTATGGCCTTTTCTAGGTATCAAGGATACATCTGCTGCACTTTGTTACAAGTACCGAAAAATAAATAATGTGAAATTGCTAAATCCTAGGGTAATAAACCAGATACTGTAGCGACACATGTTTGATGTTAGTAAAAAAATGTGTGTTCAGGAAATAGGTTTGGACCCGGGGTATGTCCTTAAACTACGTCCGGACTTGGGTATGTCATCTCTATGGGCACTGCGAATGGCATCTCGCTAAGTGTGGTAGGGCACGTTCAGCGAATGTCATCTCGCTCAAATCTGGAGCAGAGCCCGACTGGGGAAGTACCTCCACCTTACAGAATACCACAGCCAAATAGCACTAGACCCTACTCATAGTGCTGTCTTCCTGCTGGTGAGTAAGGTTGCCAAAGAGCTCAAAGAGGATCCAGTGTGTTGACGATGAGGGACCTTCTTGTTCCTTTAGCCGTCAACACAGTGAATCCTCCCTTTTTGTAAAGGGTCGGCAACGCGCATGTGACTCCTTTGGAGTTGCAGGTGTCCATAGGTTACGGTAGCTGCTTACCATCAGGCGGGCCGTATGTTTGTTTGCCACCGTCGTGGTATAAAAAAAAAAGGTACGAAGGTTTCGAGCTCTCGACTCTAACATTTTAAACTTTGTCAGAAATTATGAAATGGTATTTTGGAAATATAAGCAATAGTCATTTCAAATCGTAATAACTTTTATGTACATTTGTGAAACATTTTACGCCAAAACTTTATTTTTATTTTACTTATTTTCTTAAGAAAACAAACAGCATATAACATACATAAAGTTAATACAAATAGGTAGATCATAAGCCAGCAAATTTTCACTAATATGTTAGTACTTAAGGTAAATATGCACACAGTGTAAACCAATGAGAAATAAAGATGTTATTAAATTAATATATATATATATATTATTTGTATTCGAGCGCTCTAAAGCCAAAAATTGCTCCCCAGTTCTTCAATACAATTAATTAGGCAAAAATATGTGTACACAACCGCGCAACTTTAAACCCATACAAATAAGATTGTGTTCATATATTATTGTACAATCTAAATATATAAAAGAAGAAACTGACTGACTGCCTGACTGACTGATTGACTGATTGACTGACTGACATATCAACGCACAGCCCAAACCGCTGGTTCTAGAGATTCCAAATTTGGCACGTAGGTTCCTCATAAGGTCTAGGGATGCACTAAGAAAGGATTTTTCAAAATTCACCCCCTAAAGGGGTAAAATGGGGGTCCAAAGTTTGTATGGCGAATCAAGATTTGTTAGACTATTTTATTCGAAACTTCATAGGAGTATTTCTAACGGTAAAAGAGTAAACACGTGTTTCAGGTTTATTGTAAATTCAACCCCTAAAAGGGGCCAATGTGGTCACAAAGTCTGAAAATCAACATGGGTATCGTATCCTCTTTGAGTACTTATCGTACGCGGGCGAAGCCGCGGGAAAAGGGTAGTTAATCATATATAGATGTAGGTACGAGTACCTATCAGTGGCGGTTGGTCAAAATATTTCATAAAATTTCTTAACGAGCTGTAGAAAAACTGCTCAGGTGCCAGAAAATTGGGCAAGCCGGTAGGAATCGTGTTCTATGGACGCCGGCACTGGTACCTAATAGTCCTAATACCCATGTATAGTTATTCAAAAAACTTAAATTATAAAAAATTAAAGGCAAGAAATATCGGTGGACATATTTCTGTCGTTATTGCAGACAATTTTAGAAATAACTCGATTCCACTATTTCCACTGCGATAGTTCGCCCTGGGGTGAGAATGTTCGAAACTCAATCCCAGTTTTAATGCCATTTTCCAATTGTGATGATATTACTCGTAGTTTTGTTGTTTGTTCACTTTCGGTTTGCTATTTTTAGCTCGTGCGACAAAGAGTGACGTTGAAAAAGCGCTGATGGCCTGGCAATACATCAGACTTTCAATCCAAAGGTCGCGGGTTCAAACCCCGCCTCGTACCACTGAGTTTTCGGAACTTATGTCCGAAATTTTTATTTGATATTTACTAGTCGCTTTTAGGTGAGGAAAACATCGTGAGAAAACCGGATCTAATCCAGACAAGGCAGGGTTGAAAGGTCAGATGGCAGTCGCTTTCGTAAAAACTAGTGCCTACGCCAATTCCTGGGATTAGATTGCCGAGCGGACCCGTCTATAAGGATTGGCTGTTAACGGCAAAAGTCGGTTTACGCGTCACCTTTTACGATGCCAGTTTTTATGTACGATTATTTCTGAACCGAACTTACGTACCTACTAACGAAAAACCTATTATTTTTTCTGCGAAGGATAATATCGTCAGAAATTTGTTGATTTGCGGTTTTGGCTCTGGCTTTTGGTTATGTTTTGAATTTAGAAATGTAATTTCAAGTTGAACTACCATCATTTAACGAAATTGCTAAAACATAATGTCAGGTGTTCCAGAAATTAGAGACCCTCAAGTGCTTAATACTTTTCATTGAACTCTAGTGCATATAATCCCCACTGACAGGCGCGGATCCAGGATTTCGTTCGGGGGGCTCTCAGCGGTAGTCACTGCAGCCGAAAACAGCTAGGAGATGATGATGAATAAGGGCGACGACTGATATCTAGACCTAACATACCTACTTAACGCCTTACCTACCTAAAACAAATCTTATAAGTGTAAGCTGTACCCAAACAGATTTTTTTTTGATAAGAATTAACGAAAAAAATCTGTTTGGGTACAGCTCATTTTTGGAAATCAGACAAAAATCTCGCTTATTGCAGCAGGGCCAGACACAAAATGATTCTTTGAATCACTAAAAGTTGGTTTTGAAATTTCAAAACAGTTGCACAATCAACCTGTTGGCAGTTACCCATAAAATTGTGTTATTAACAGACAACCGAGTCTACTCAATACAGTTTTATAAACCCATTTGAAACACTTAACTAGGTTTATCTACACTCATATTGTAAGTCCTCTAAAATGCGTTCAAAAACCGTAGGCTATGACCAGCATTACAACAAACGATTTCACTATGATAAGTTTCTTATCTGCGGCAGTAACGTAATTTTAACTTTTCATGCTCAATTATTGATGTGCTATGAGTTTTGATAACATAATGTACACCTGCACGCGCCCGCGGCCGGCGACACCCGCCCGCGCGACCGCCGGCACAATCGAGTTGGCCACGCCGACACAATCCAGTTGGCCACGACGCGGTGCAATGGCAGTCATTCTATGGTTTAGGAATACGGCATTTTGGATAAATAATATGAGTGTAGATAAAGCAGTGTATGCAACTGTACGTAATTAGGCCTTAAAACACTCGTGTGATCTTATTATGAAATTCGCCTGCGGCTCATTTCATAAAACCACACTTATGTTTTAAGGACCCTTATTACGTAACAGTTACATAAACTACTATTTAGATCACTATACTTTTCCTTCACAGTAACTGCATTTATGGACCAGTTATAACATTGAGGTATTTCTCCTTAAGCGCTACTGCACCATGACAAAACTTGGTGGTTTCTCATTATTGTTATTTGATCTCCACACCTTTTCTTTTTGAGTCATAATTTTTATCTAGAAGTTGGCAAACTTGGCAATGAGAATACCTAAAAAAGTACCTAACTTTCATAGCAATTTTTTTGGTACACACTTTTATTGCAGACTGTAGATAGCATTATCATGTAAATTACGGAAGTATACCAAATTTCAGCTCAATCAGACACGGGGAATAGGTTGAAATTTAACTTACAAGATTTGAAGCACTTAAATAAGACTCGACCAGGCTGTGGAATGAACTCCCTGCCAAGGTTTTCCCAGCGGGCTACAGTCTGAGGTTCTTCAAGTGTAGGCAATGCGCATGGGATCCGCTGGGGTTGCAGGCGTCTATAGGCTACGGTAACTGCTTAAATCAGGCAGGCAGTATATATATATTTGCCATTGTGGTGGTATAAAAAAAAACTGTATATATAGATACATCAAACGGCTGTACTCACTTGTATTTAGTCACTACGCACCATAGACATAAACAAAAAGGAAGATGAGTGATGTTCATTGTAAACAAAACTGAAATGTGGTCCTGCACCTACACACTTGTAAAATGCTACACACCGCTATAATGTATGTGCATCATGGGCAAAAGAGATAAACCTATGTAGTTAACACGGGTATGCAAGGGAGACCTCCATATTTTGCGCATTGCACAAAGTGTGACTGAGAGACTCTGCCACACAACTAATTCAATATAGGTCCCGGAACCTATGTTTGATGGCACACAATCGAGCGCCTGTTACCATATCTCCCTTTTTGTATAAATCAATGGTAACAATACTATTTTTAGGTTCTTTCAAAATTAAGAATTCTTTAAGCAAACATTTTTAATTCAGCCACACCCAATTTCAGCCCTTTCATCTTTCAAATTTCCAGACATCCTCCAAATCTAAAGCAGTTACAAAAGTCTCCACTGACATCGATTACTCCTGATAATTAGTATACACATCTCTTTTCAGTATCACAAATATAATAAGTTATTTATACGTGTATTAAGATCAAGGGGGTAGGAATGGTATAATAATAGGTACCCTGATTCGCTGCAGATCGAAAGAATTGATTGAATTAGTTATTAGTCCTAACTTCTTACGAATACTTCGGAGTATATTTTCGAGCGCATAGGTTTTGTACGATTTATGCTCGTCCATCTTCTTTGATTATATAATACACTGCCTCATGGTATTACTTACTTACAGACCAATCTGTTAAAAAAATAGCAAGTAAAATTATTGCTACAAGAAACAGTTACAAATAAATGAAAATCAAATTACAAACATTATATGCAGCATACGACTAACAAGACTATTGACTGACTTGAGCTTGACTTGGCTTGACTCACTTGACAAGAAAATGACAATTGACATTGACAATGACATTGACAGCGGGCTCGGTGCGGTGGGTCAGGGGGTTAGTGGGGGCAAGCCGGGCAGACTCTGAATGTTGCCACTTAGCGGTGTACAATAACTTCTACGCACAGCCTTCCCAAATACAAATTAATAGTTTTTGTATATAATACTCAGTGATCGGAATAGGTAGTGCCATTTCGGGTGAATGACCTTAAACATTGTAAAGAACATGGATAAGACTTGAGATTCTTTGACTCGTATTTCTCACAGAAAATTTCTTCAAAACGAAAAAGTAAAAAAAAAGTCCTTATAAATACATTATTCATTTAAAATTACTTTCGTTTAACAGTTACAATTAACAATAATACAATCATAAAATAAAACACGAAACATCAACATCATTATATTAAATGAACATAATTAAATTATTACTTTCTTTGAAATTATAGCAGCAAACCATATTTTTTATCAATGTTTTCTACTGTCAATCTATTTCTTTTGACGTCCGATATCTAACTGAAACCACATTTTTCATACTTACGTCAGGCCCGCGGTTCTTTAAAACATTTTTTAAACCAAACACAAAGTTTAAAATTTTCATATCAAATCCCGGGGTTAAAAACTATATCCATACTAAGCTTACGCACCGAAGTCCCGCGAAATGGCACTACCAATTCCGATCACTGATAATACTGTTTGAATTTTGCAGTTATATAGAGTAAGCTTCCGTTAGAAATTAACACATGAGTAGAGGATGACTATTAGTGTAAAAAGGTAAAATTCGTAGCAATGTATCTTTCTGCCTGAATGGTCTAAATTTTAGTCTAAAACATTTTAAATGTTATGCTAAATCATGAATAAAATACCTGCACTCTTAAAATAAATTCCTGCACCTGCTAACGAATGACTTGATTTATCTGTCTCACTCATTCAAGCAAAATGTCCATACGTTCAAAAAATATTAATATGATATACATATAAACTGTACAGAAACATGTTTTAACTGCTAGTGCTCTTTAATATTGTATAACATAATATTCCCTCTCATCATTACTCTTCTTAACATAACATTTTGTTATGAGTTAATACTATTTTATTTCATCAATTCATATTCAATGATTCGTTTACCTGGTTCAACAAAAAAATCCGTTTTTGTGTCATTCATAGGGTCACAAAAAGTTAGATATTAAAAATAATTTGGAGACCACACCTTTCAGAGATTTCTTAAGGGATTTAGCATACATGTGATTTGGTACAAATACTTGTAAGTTATTTTAACAAATAAATAGAAAATTGAAGTTTTATAAAATCTTTTTTCTACCATTATAGAAGTTACTTACACTAACATAGTAACACTTAAGTTTTCGTAATGTTACCAGTAGTAAAAATATGATAAATATAAAAACAAAAAATAATTAGTTACTTTTAAAGAAAACCAATACTATGCATTTTAAATAAGCTTATTAAATATAATATCACAAAACAATCAAGCGACAACGTGTATTTTGCGAAAAAAGTGCATTTGTCGCGGAGATTTCCTACACCGCGCCCTCTGTTGAACCTAACCTCAAACTTTCCGTTACCGGGCGGAAGATGGCCGTCGCGTGCCGAGTGTTGCTCTGAGTGTTTACGACGGGTTTTTAAGTTTTTAAGTGTGAAGACGTAATATTTGACCCCAAAACTAGTGCAAATTTTAATTAGTATTCTATCATAGTGCTTCAAAGTGTGTTTTCTAAGTGTTTCGTTTTAATTTTATTTCAAAAAGTGCGGTAACGATAGTGTGTGTGAAGCTACAAGTTTTGAGCTTGTGTCTAATACCGGAATGTTGTGTTAAATCCAACTGGATTGTTTCTTTTTAGGCGGAGTTCCTACTGGGAATAACTTCGTATACTTTTCAAGGTAAGTTTAAGAGTTATGAATATCAGTTAAGTTAACTTTTGGAAAGTTCAAGTTTGTTTACTTCACAACGCGCATGTTCGGTTTATAAAAGTTTTGTGTTTATTAGTTGGGTGGGAATGTCAAGTCGCGAGCGCGAGAAGCAGGCGATGATAGAAACATGAATTTTTTAATTGTACATTGCACACAACACCAAAACATACCTACTTAAAAGTTTTATTGTAATAAACATTATTCACAAAAACAAGAGTATGATTGTTGGATATGTTATAAAATGTTTATCTACCTGGTCAATTGGTCATAATGGTTATCTCACACGATCGTAGGCACTTAATCAAATAAGTCGATTGTGTTTTTATTCAAATTTAATAAGGTATAGATACTTCTTATAAACGGGTATGTTTTAAAGGTATGCAGTAGGTACGCCAGTGCCATAGACGATGCATTTTGTTTTTTTTGTGGCCATTGACCTTGCTCGTGATTCCTATACAAGTAAAACAGCCTCCGCTCCGTATCTATTCATTTTCTTCGGTGCGCGGTAGTTTTTTTCTTTTCTATTTCATAATTTTGGTATGCTCTTTAAAACATGTTCTTATAAGAACTTTTACCTGTTTCCTAATTAGATTTACGAAAATTTTCAAACGTTTTCCATTTTTAAGGGGTTGTTAGGTAGGTATAAAAATAAAGTTAACTGTAAGCTTTATACTTTAGCTATTTAGCTTAGTTACTTTAATCATCCTTTGCAACGAGCACTTGTTAAACTCCGAAATAGATCTAGCCTAATTATATTAGCCTATGCTTAAGCTAAAAGCCCAACTCCCCGTACACTAATGAATAAATAATTAACACTGTTAGCTCTCTAAAAGGCGAATGGGGAAGGATTATGAACCTAGGTGCGCCTTTATACATGGGAGGGTTTTAGTTAATTACCTAATTAGGGGCTTAAAAAAACGTTTTTTTACATACTTAAATAGAAAGTAATCTAACTATGACCACACATTTAATTTCTAAAATTTTAACCTTTAGGTGTATATTTTTACTAACAAAATTTTATTTATTACAGCCTTGGATCCCGATCCCGTCCATGTTCCTAATTCGAAGATTTGATGAAGTTGCCTATATCACGTCTCCTTTCTACCCACACTAATTACCTCTTTACCTATGTAAATATTTCTTGCTTAACTGATTTTTGTCATCATCGTCAAATGTCACTGGGCGTAAAAATCAAGACCGTAAAAACCCATGTAGACAATTAGGTAAGTCATTGACTTTTACAAATAAGACGGGTCCTGGATTTCTGCAACGTGACATCTTTTCTTACCCACCTACTTTCAAGGACGATTATAATACCATAACCGTAATAAATGTAGTCTAATTACTATAGTCCTTGATCTTTAGCTATTAATGTGATATCTATATAGTTTTGTAGAAATTTATAGTACATAAACACTACGTTTCTGAATTTAAATATTGTACCTATTTTGTTATCGTGATTGTACTCTGCAATATATCAATGTTCAATGCAGTGTCGGTATATGATATTGATAAAAATGATAAAAAACCGTGTAGTTTATATAAACGTTACCCATGAATGTTCAATCGTTAGGAAAGCCATTTGCATTTATTTACGAACTAACGCCTCGCCTTTTTTTTAAATTTATATATCAAAACTGCATGAATTGTAGCATAATATTTCCCTTTTATATGTCGGCTCGGCTTATAAATTATAGAACTCGAATAATTCGTCATGTAAATATTAAAAATAAAGCCAGACAAGCCTTATAGCATTCGCCAAAGTAAAAAAAACTGTGCGGAAGGCATAGCTAACATGCCAATCGTTTACGCTCCGTAGCGAACGAAAGGCAACTGTCACTGTCGCACTAATATGGAAGAGTGATAGAGAGAGTTGACTTCGCTACGCCACGGAGCGTTAATGATTGCCACGTTGGCTAAGCCCCCAGGAATTGTATGTCGTAACACTTATTTGGGTCTAAAGCTGGACACGTGAAGAAAAAAGTTACATCAAAGGAATTGTATTAAAAATAGAGGAGTACAGTCTTAGACCTTTTTGTAGCTTTAAGTTTGATAGCTTTACTAGGTGGCCCTGTACAGCCCCATTACATTATTCGGTATCTCTGAAGCGCCATCTGAACTAGTGTAAACCAAAGAGAATCTATTAATTGAGATTTACACATTCTCTTTGATTATATTTATACTGGGTAAATTTGACTGGCTACAACTGTGGCTGAAAGTCAAAAATATTACAAGGGTAGCCGGAGCTAGATTGGCTTTCCTTTCCTTTCCCACAGTAAAAGTAATAAAGTGACTTAAAATTACGTAAGCTGATGGGAATCGAGTTATATAGACGCTCTGTCTCTGGGCTGCACTGACTACTGAAATATGCCGCTTGAGCTAAAGTCTAGAAAAAATGTGTTACGGGGGCAATTCTACTTTTCGTTTATAAATATTACGGGATATTTACTATGTATATTTACCAAATATACATGGTAAATATCCCGTATCAAATAATATTTATAATGTGAATGACGATGTGAGCTTGAAATCCTACTTTTCGTTGTACATAAATTTTTGACACTTTCGTAAAATGCATATTTTAGAATACTTTGCTATTACTTTCATTGGCTGTTTTGTGACGGAGAAAGAGGCTTAATTAGGTTGTCAATCCCGATAGCTTAGTTTAAAAAAACAACTGTAAGTAAATATTCTTAATCACAGTAACTCAGTGGTCCTTGATTGTCTCCCGATTTGTATGAAAATAAGGCATTTACCACTGCGTTACCATCTTTTTACATTGATAAACATTAATATATGAATCTTGGCCAACAAATTCCTATTATTTGGTTCAGCTACAATTTGGGAATACAATTTTATACACAAATTCAATGTCTATCATACTTTTTCTGGCAATACATTAATGGTCATTTAAAAAAAGAATGACCCTACGACTGTCTGACTTACTTATTATTCACACATTGTTCAAGCAGCTTATTCAGCAGTTTTACGCCGCTATCCTTTAAGAACTTCAGGCCTTTATCCGGGAAACCCTTGAAAGTTCGCACAATATCGCGGAAATCCCTAGAATATTGTAGGAAATGATACATTCTATCATGTTAGTAGGTATCTAACAGATCTGCTAGCCTAATATGGTCGGAGTTTTATCGCTTGTCACCATAGCTGTCACGTTCTAACAAGTATGTAAGTGCGAAAGTGATGCATGACGTGATAGGCAATAAAATGACAACAATATTTAGAAGTAATAAGTAGGTATAATTGTATTACCAATAGCTTATAAATTTTATTTATTCCTGTTTATGTCAAATATTGTAACCAGAGGTCAATATTAGTGTTTCTTAGCGTTTTGGCTGAATGAAATCATGACAGATGATTTTGTTTGATTAATGATTGTGTAGGTACAATCATTAATCAAACAAAATCATCTGTCCTGATTTGTTATATGTAGAATAGAGTTTAGACTGAGGGTTAAAAGTTAAAGTACCAATAATTGACACCTTCCTGTCACCTTTATTCCTAATGACATGTTTAAAGATGACATCTACTGGAACAGTGATGAGCTTACCTTATAAGGACTTTAAGAACATGTAAACGCATCGAGTAAGGTTGTTAGACTCGTTCTGATGATCATGACACAGTTGTTTATATTTTATATTTTATTTTATCAACCGACTTCAAGATTTCGAAGGAGGAGGTTATCAATTCGTCGGGATCTTTGTTTTTGCTATTTTTTTTTTTTTTTTTTATGTATGTTCACTGATTATTCGAAAACGGCTGGACCGATTTGGAAAATTCTTTTTTTGTTTGAAAGCGTATACTTCACAGTTGGTCCCATTGTAACCATGTCAGGATCTGATGATGGGATCCTGGAGAAATCGAGGGAACTCTTCAACTATTATAGGCACACCTATGGTGATTTGAGTATTTTTTACAGCAGATCGAGCATTTGGTGTTGGAAAGGTGGATGCTTAGCGAAGTCGGTTCTTTTTTGTTTAAAATTATTTTATTTCCACACTTACAACTATTTTTACAGGTGCTAAGCCTAAGACAATAGTGTAACTATTTTTAAGATTAAAAACTAGAGTATACATATACATAATATAACTGACGGACTTATTTAGGTAGTTCGCCGTCCAAGGCAAACCTTTTTTGGTGTTATTTTTAGTAGTCAGGAGAAATAAATGACGAGAGACTTGTTAGAGAGCAAGCGTTTTGAACACTTCGCTTTTGAACTATTGAAGCGGAACCCTTGTCTAAAACTGAGAATGTACACAGTTTTTTCGATATTTAATTGCACAAATCTCGCAATGTAGAGGCATAACGGAGCCGACATGTCACATAGATAAAGGTTACTTAAAAAATAGATTAAAAAAAACTATTGAGCTGACTGACTACGAAAACTCGAAAGTACACCCAGGTGCAAAAGTGCTTGGACATGTTACGAATGGATCCATTCATAGGGTGGCCATACAATTTTGCAGGTCACTGTACAAATTGGCAAACAGTAACCATACATTAGCAATAATTTAATGCCATCGGCAGCTTGAAAATCAAATAACTAAAATGCATCAACAATTTTGTGGCATTCACATTGAGTTGTATTAATAATATTTGTTAGTTAATACGATTTCATTTGCGAAGTTAATTTGGCATTTGTAAACGCGCATTGTTTATTCTGTTTAATATTCGTATTTTAGTAAAGGCTAATTAAGCCTTATGTATTGTGTGTATTCTTCCAAAAGCTTTGTTTTGTGAAATAGGTACGTACAGTCACGAACCCGGATTGTTGAGCCACTTGCCATCGTTCGTAATTTAGCCGCGTAATAAATGACCGATGTAAGTGACAGTTGACAGCTAGTCGGTAACATCGGTCATTCATAACACGGCTAAATTACGAACAATGGCAAGTGGCTCAACAATCCGGGTTCGTGACTGTACATACAATATAGATAGAGAGCTAGTCTCGCGCGCCACAATGGCGCTTTATTAAAACCCGGACATTAAAAAAATATTATTATTCTTCCGTATTTCCTTCCGTCCTTTAGCACCATATCCGCGGCGAAATCGACACCGCGGCGCCACAGTACGATTTCGCCATTGTTTCGCGCTGGCGGAATGACCGCGGAGATGTAAACGCAGAATAGCGTAACGAACGCAAAACCACGCGTGACAAAGACAGTGTGAAGATACATATGGAAATTAAAGCAGTCGGTTTCGCTATCGTTTCGCTCTCCATACCACGCACAACTCGGTGAAATCGATGCCGCCGCGGATATGTGCTTAAGCCCACAACGATGTAGTAGGCTGTAGGCCGTACGCCATCCAAAAAACATTACACTTAGGTACATATTCTGATACTTCGATACATACATAAAAAATCTCGAAGATCAACCTTACTTCAACAGTCGAGTAAAAAACGCCAACGTAATCTGATACGAGCATCAAGTATTATATCCATCAATAAATCATCGTTATACCTACTATAAGTCATCAAATATGCACCGAACGCGCCAGTTCAATAATTTACGCAACGAACGATGCATCAATTCCATATATCAGTATGCAGCCCATATGTTCGCGCATCTCATTTCGCAGATTGCGCACTTTGACGAAAAAGTGGAAAAATGGCAAGTGCAGTTCGTTTGCTACCTTTGTGCGACGACAGTTGCATACTGATCTATAGGGAACGTATTACCATGTTGTCAATTCTGAGTTGCATCTGAGCTTTTTGGGGAATGCTCGTAACTCTTTTTTAGGACTCATTTTTTTGGGTTTATCCGGCAGAACAGAATGTTGGAACAAAATGGCAGAGCACAGCCATTGAGGGTTCATTTTATATTGGACATTTCATAGAGTATAAGTACAAAAGAAAATAGCTTAAACCGTAAATGGCTCAAAATTTAAATTTCGTGAATGTACCAGACAGTCGATCTATGTATTGCCATTGGACACAAAATGGTCTGTTGTAACCAGTGATTGGAATAGGCAGAGTATAAATACCTAAACAGTATAACAGAGACAAGAATTGTAGACTTTCTTGTGATTACATTTTTTTCTTGTGGGAATATTTTTTTATATTTCTTAGCCGAATGTATTAATAGCTCAGTAGTACTAAAGTACATGTTTTTGCTAGTTTACAAATAATAATATAACAATTAAATATTTTTACTTGTAAACTAGTAATAACTTGTACTTTTGTACTACTGAATTTTTAATATGTAGGGAAAAACAAATATGAGCATTTATGAAAAAAAAATCTGCCAGAAAAAAATTTTGCCGGAAGAAAGTCCCCAATTCTTGTCTCTGTTCACTGGCTAATAACCAAAATGTGGTAATTAAAAGTATCAGCACTAAGTTTTGATAATAAATAACTGTACCGAGTACTCATTTTTGCTGTGCTGTTATTCCAATTCATTAAAGTCAGTTGAATTTCAATTATTGTATTTACATTAGCATAAGTTTATCAATTTAACTTTTATCACATCTTGTAGTTAACAAGTTATATTTACGGCTTGCAAGGCAATGCATTAAGATAGTGTCATTTAAAAACCTTTCAATACTTGAAACAAAATACATATAAAAATGTAGTTGACATTCGATTGGCCTTTGCATAAAAATAACCTGTCATTGGATCCGTGGAAGCAACCAGCGCGGTACCTCAGCAATAATATGAATCGTTTAGATAAGAAATGGATTGTTTTTATGAGCAGTGCTTGAGGAGAAGAAATAGCTGTTTACTGGTCGAGTAACTAAATGCTGAATAGGTAACGTTGTCTTTCATTAGCAACTTTGCATTACTATTGTTTGTTGGCTGATATCTTTCTTGTATGATATCTTAAACATTCATTTACTTATAAAACATTTAAAATTTATCAAATTACTTACAAGTTTAAAAGTAATACAATTACAACTATTCATAGAACAAAACTACGAAACTAATTTTATCTTAAAAAAAACCGGCCAAGTGCGAGTCGGACTCGCGCACCGAGGGTTCCGTACAAACCGGTAGGCATATAGTGGTTGTAAGTTTAAAATTATTAAAAATATTTTTATTATATGATGTAACTAAAAATTTACGGTTTTTTTTCAATTTTTCCTTTATCTGTGTTATAAGACGTTGCTTCGTACCAAATTTCAAGAAGAGTTCGAGGGGAGTACCCTGTAGGTTTTGATTCCCTTGCGAATATTGAAAATTTGCGGAAATTTGCAGCTGCGTTGGCTTAGAAAGTTGATTTTTTCACAGCTCCAAGGGAAAGTTGCCTCAGTATTTGATATCAGCTTGATACCTCCACGCGTTCCTGAGAAAAAAGTTCTTGACAGACGGACGGACGGACGGGCGGACGCACGGACGGACAACAAAGTGATCCTATAAGGGTTCCGTTTTACCCTTTCGAGGTACGGAACCCTAATAAATATATAGCTAAAAACAACCTTGACCTCGGCAAGATCCCAACCACACAGGCATGCCCTTGCTGAATCGTTATGTAGGTATTTTATAGTATTTTGTCCAGTAGGTATTTCCATTTTGTAGTCCATTTTCAGCACCACAACTAGATTTAACAAAATAAACCAAGTGTTACGCCTAAGTATAAGTGATGACTTACTTTAATTGTGGTCTAATGAAGGGTCACCTCGTCTGGAAGTTTCCTTTTATCTCTAAATTGTGCTCGAGACGAGTTTGGAATCTCCAGGAAAATACATTTTTAATTTTAACAGACTCCGGAGCGTTTCAACTTCTTAATGCAGCCTACAACTTGGTTTGGGCACTCGTTTTCACGCTTAATAACTTGCCCCAATCCAAAGCTTTTCGAATTTCAAAGTGTTGGCAGAAAAAACAATATTTGCTCTTACAAAAATTAAGCCACGCTCCGACGTTATTATGCAAAAGAACGCACAAAAAGGGAACGTGGGCTAATTGTTTGGACAACCGGATGTGACGGACCGGAAAACGGGAAAGGAAATACCCGACAGCTCTGACAGAAGCCGGGAATATTAAATCCCTCACTATAAGTAGCCGAGCACAGTACTCGACATGCGGCCGCCTCGAAATAGTATTCTCAAATACCATCAAATGATTTCACTAATAATCCTAACATCACTAATCAGATTTCGACCATACTTGTCGGTAATAAGACTCGAAATAACATGATCATGCTCGATAATAAAATGAAGAACGAGTCCATCCATCACGTTCGGAAATGGGTCAAACTCCACATAGAGAGTTCTTTAAAACGTACTCTTCAACGAAATGCGGATCGGTTGAAAACTTTTGACACAACTAGATCAAGCGAAAATGATCCTTATACACATAAAGGTAGGTTTCAATGTCGGCTGTTTTAAAAGGTTCTTTGTAGCAAGCGGCTTACGGTATCTCTTGGCCTATGACCCGAGATAGCAGTCGTACAGATTAGGTAAGCACTCCACTCGCAATCCGTACATCCGATGTCCGAGATAACAGAGTTCGTGTACTAATAACTTGAGAGATACAATCGGAATTTCTCCTGAGGTTGATCGATTTTGACATACGACATTTGTGACTCCGGGTTTTGTCTCGAGGCAAACACATTACCGAGGCAATTATTCCTGTTTGGATCATGAATTCCGGCTTATCGGATCCATTTGTGAACTCGCCGATACAACAAATGAATATTTTCTGCTAAAATCGCAATATGAACCGAACCGAAGAAGGTTTATAATACAAATATCAATATCAGCAACTGTGACATGTTTTTTCATGATTGAACAAACAATAAAAAGCAATTTATCGCCAAATGCAAACCTAAATAGATAATTTACGAGCTGAACGACAAAAGGGTTCGGGTCGGAACTATAAAGGTTCCCCGCAGTGTAATCGGATAGTTTCTAAGTATTTGAGAATAAAGACTAAATTGGTGTATTTCTCGTGTTCATTCGGCGCGTGTAAAATATAATAAGAGACATAAATCGACAACGGTAAAACTTGAAACACGGCGGAAAGTAACCCTTAATATTACGTGTATAAAGCATTGATTTGAATGAATTATTTATTTGCAAATCCGATCCTATTATGAATAGACCCCTGTACGGTAGCAGGGGTTGTTAGCAAATAGCGTGTTGTACCCTACAGTGTAGCTGTAGTGTGCTGCGACTCTGGAATGCTGAGGTTTTCCCAGAGGGCTACAGTATGAGGCTCTTCAAAAAGGAGTGTATGGTTCCTAAAGGGTAGGCAACGCGCATGTGAATCCTCTGGGGGTTGCAGGCGTCCATAGGCTACGGGAACTGTTTACCATCATGCGGGCCGTATGCTTGTTTGCCACCGTCGTGGTATATAAAAAAAAAGTATGTAATGGTACTGAATAATTGTAAATATTAACCGAAAGGTTTATAAACCTCAGTACGTATTTTTAAGCGATAAAAGCTGTACATAGATCAGGCGCGGATCCAGGATTTTGTTCAGGGGGGGCACTTTCCTCTTTCGTTCAGGGGGGGGGCACTTTCTTCTTTCGTTCAGGGGGGCACTTTCCTTCACAAAAAATTTCGCGGTCCCCACCTATGGGCCCCGTAGTATACGAGGTTTGCGTTTCAGGGGGGGCAATTCCCCCTGTTGCCCCCCCCCCCCCCCCCCTGTATCCACGCCTGACATAGATACTTTGGATAATTACATAGATCAGCCGCGCTTTATGTTGCGTACTCTAATCAATAATTTATACAAAGTACAAGTTCGTCAGCGAAACATTGACTTTTAGCGACTTAACGTCCTCGCAGGCATAAGTAATTAGGAGACTTAGCTACATCATAAATAATAGTTAATTAGAACTTAGATAACGCTTGTTCTTACGAACAAAGTTAAATCCACTTAACGAAGTACTTAGATAAGGTTGTAATGGCGAGGTTTCTTCATTTTCAGTGAGCTTCGGAAAAAATTGTGGGAGCAGCACTTGCGCATCCTTTGAAATAAGTTCTTGGATTATTGTTGGGAGTTTTTATTACACAGTTACTCGTTTTAAATCAATGGCAGCATTACGATTCATATTTAATTATTTTTGGATGTTTTTAAAGTGGGGCATTCCACTCATACAATCATTTCTTATTTGTTTTTAAATCAAATACAAACATTGAAAAAAAAAACAACCCCGGACTTGAACCTGCATCGATACGGCTTGCCCCGAGCCCCGGCAAGGCGTATCGATGCACTTTTTTTTTCAATGTTTTCAATGTTTGTATTTGATTTTATAATAAAGTAGCATTACGATTCAGGCAAGAAATAGACTTAGAATACTTGGCATGTAATACAAGGTAATAACCAAGACCGAACGGGGTGGTCTTACGGAACTGTTGATAGGTGTAACAGAGAAGGTGCTATTATCGTTGGTCCTTGTCATAGTCTATTGTGATTATCGCTTATTACCAGAACTTATTACTAAAAGACCATAACGGAGCATCCACGGAAAAGTCTACCGTATTTTCTGAAAATTGGTTGGTTTTGGAGTTTCTATTTCTGCGACAATAAGAGTCAAATGATGGTCAGAATTGAATGCCCTCTAATGACAGAGAGATACACACGCGTTTGTGCGGGACAGCTCGTGGAATGCCCTTGAGGTAACTAAAAACTTTTTATTAAAAAACAACCTAGTCTTAAAATTGCAAAGAAAAAATAAGTACACAAAGCATTATTTCAATGTATCAAGTTCTCGCTTAGTAACTACTCCCGTCAGTTAAACTCTCGTTTCACCTTTTTAAATTTTACTTTTCCAGTTTGAACGTAATTTTATAGTTGAGAGGTGTACAAAACGCCTTTACTTACAAATTATTTTTCCAAGTTAGTGCAGCTAGTTATTTAACAGTTTCGTCTAAAAGTAACACTACTGTAGCTAAGTTATACTCAGCCAAATGGGAGTTCTTACATTTTATAGTCAAATTAAAAGTCAGTAAAGTAAGATTATTTTAAGTTCACAACTATACTTGCGTCAAACTTTCAAGCGCTCTCTTAATGAAAATCTCTATCTGTAATAAATTGTACTCTAAAGTCCACAGAGAAATCAAACAGAAAGTTGCTGTCTTCAATATTTAAACGCCTCTCAGTATTGCCAACCTTGCAGTAATGAAATTCAGACAGACAAAACTTTAGCGTCACAAAACAGATGTTGAAGACACTTGAAAAGTTGCCAGTTTAAAAACTAGTTGTGACACAATAGTGGGTTGGGGGTAACGATACCGAAACCGAATTCCGATTGTGGTATCGCTACACCGGTTTAATTTCGCTGAAATCAGAAACCTTTGTGAGACAATAAATATCAAACGATTTGATAATTGACTAATTATTATTTTTTGTTTAAACATGTTAAACTACACACCCGATCAAAGGTAGCAAATCAAGTTAATATTGCCCATCGTAATATTAACGTAATATCTTAGGCAGTAATATCAAAAGTCTGTGTTTGGCATAGATACTGTTTGGCAATCTGGAGTTTTGACTTAATTTTCTTCCCGAAAGAAGTTAGTTGAGCCTATTGCTCGATTTACACTTGTAAATTTTGGGATCCTGCCGTTTTACCAAATTTATTTTGGTCAAATTTCGTTTCCCAAAGAAATTTTAGCAACTATTTTGTTTGCCAATGCAAACTTTGGCACAATTTTAATACGAATATTTTCATTACGTCAAATTTTTATTTAGCAAAATATTATTACGAAAAATTACATTATGGCATTTGGTCTTTTAGCAAATGCTTTAATAAGGCAAAAAAACGTTAGACAATAAACATTTAGTCAATTTAATATTACGGCAAACCATAAATAGACAAAAATCACATTTGTTTGGGTTATAAAATTTTAGAAAAAAATTTAGATTTAATAATTATGAAAACAGTAAGAATTCAGAAGAATAGTAGGTTAGGTTAGGTTAGAACTGTGACCCCCAACAAAAAAGAACTGCTACCAGATAGTAGGTTAGGTTAGAACTTTGACTCCCAAGAAGAACGGACTGCTGCCAAAATAGGTTAGGTTAGGTTAAAACTGCGACCTCCAACAAAAAAGAACTGCTACCAGATAGTAGGTTAGGTTAGGTTAGAACTATGACCCCTAACAAAAAAGAACTGCTACCAGATAGTAGGTTAGGTTAGGTCAGAACTTTGACCCCCAAGAAGGACGGACTGCTGGCAAAATAGTAAGTTAGGTTAGGTTAGAACTTTGACCCCCAAGAAGAACGGACTGCTGGCAAAATAGTAGGTTAAGTCAGGTTAGAACTGTGACCCCAAGGCAAAGCGCATTTAAATGATTTGTCATTGAAGAGCTCCTCTGCTGATGAATCGACGGAATAGAAATGGTAAATTGAATATTATCGATACAAATCATTTGCCTTATTTTGTTTTGGTTAAAACATATTATGCCAACTAACATATTTGACTGAATGAAATTTGGTCAAAGTACCAGTTGGTAAACGAGTTATTGCTTAAACATGAACATGACAAACGTTAGGTTTGCGTAAGAATTATTTGTCAACTGTTAATTTGGCAAACGATTATTTGGCAAATGAAATTCTACGAAAAATGTTTTGGGAATTGATAATTTGTCAAACATTTTTTGGTAAAACATAGGTAACCCATACGCTCTTGTAAGTAGGAACGAAGCTATTTGCTATGAGAAAGCAATATTCGTCTCTCATTCTGACCTACCTATAGCTGCGCTGCGACCCTACTTACGTAAACAAACCATACCAAGAATTTTGAAGCAAATCAAATTATTTTGTTCAATATTTTTTGATTTGCAATTTTTTTAAGTAGTTACACTACTATATATAAACTGAAAACAGATGTCATATACTTCAGAAAAATCTGGCCTCGGACACCGGAGGGTTTGGTCACTTTTTCTGAAGTATATGACATCTGTTTTCAAACCATACCAATTTAAATCTGGCCGTAAGTCGTGCTAATGGAACGTACTACATTCGGTTTCGATTGAACTATAAGCAAGATTGTTACCGAAACCCGCTTAATACCGAAACCGAGTTCGGCTGCACACTAGCACCCATCTAACTGACATCGTATCTTTCAACTGATGTTTGAGACTTGGTGTAAACAAGGTTTCGAAGTGGTTTAACTTTCGAAGACTGCTCTGCGGTTATTTGCCGATCGAAATTTGGGAACTCATTGCAGTTTTGGTACAAAGTACTATTATATTATGGTTTATAGCTGTTACGAAAGTTTTATGATGGATAACATTTTAAAGTCATACCATAGAGTACTTCTGTTGATGTGACGGTCCGTCCATATTTAATCTAATATATTACAATGCAATGATATCACCGCGAACATAAGTGACATAGGAATTAAATGTGTAGGTACTATCATATATGTATCATTAAATATTAATAGGCGTCATAACTCGTCGTATTTACAATAATTGAATACAATAGCACTATGAAGTTATTTATTCCGGTTCAAACCGCAGTGCGCATTACCAACATGTTTAAACCATAGTGTGTTAGGAACCTTTTACATTACTGGCCTGCTAAACCGAAGGCGCTATCTCAAAATCAAATTCTCTTGAAAATGGAACTCTGAGCTACATAATTTAAGGTATAAATTTGCATTCAATTTTTTTTAGATAGCGCCGTTTGGCTTAGCAGGGCAGATTAACCGACTCGATATATCAGAATCGGCGTTGAAGCTGTCATTAAGAAGAGAAAATTAAACATTCATGCAGCCCGGCGTACTGACGTTGTCCACGAAGCGTAGCGTAAGCGTATCGTAGCCTGCATTTGCTTTCATTTGTGATGATATCGTCCAACGATTAACACGGTATTTTGGCTTATTATTATCTCCGAAGATGCCGAAGATGCCGTTTATATTGGATACATCCATATTAGAAAGAAACATCAATTATAGATCACTTTATTTCATTTGACACCTCATTTCATGCCTTTTCAGTAATATCTTTATGAGAATATTCCGTGAGGTTATTATTTATTGCACAGACACGGATATTTTCCCACTATTTGCACAAACTTTGCAGCCGTTCCCGCCATTTTTTCTCACAATACTCAACGTGCTGTTCCCAATGACGAATACGCGTCTATGCAGCTAAGCTTCCGTGGACAGTAGGCCTAACCGTTAACACTGAATCCTCTTTACTAAAGGGTCGACGCGCATGTGACACCTCTTGAGTTGCAGGCGTCCATAGGTTGCGGAAACTGCTTACCATAAGGCGGGCCGTATGCTTTATTGCCACCGTCGTAGTAATAAAAAAAAGTAGTATTAGTTGTAATAGTAGCACTTTATTGTACACAAAAAATATTACAAAACAATCTTAAGAGATATATGTACAAAGGCGAACTTATTCCTATAAGGGATCTCTTCCAGCTAACCTGAGAGTAACTGAGTGGAAACTGTAAGGAATTAGATATACAAACTATAAACGTACAACGAGTGTGTCCAAATATAGCAAATTCCTATATATAAATATATAAGTCCCTGAAACAATATATTTTTTCTTTATTTTGACAAAAAAGAGTGATATATTCACCTATCTGCCAAACTGCATAGCGGTACTGCATAGTAGTGGTATATATATATAAATATATATTTATTCATTTAAGGAACTCCAACAGTTGACATATATACGGAGCCAATTACAGGAACTCACAGATAGAAAATATAATATACCTATATTATAATTTCTTACACCCAAATTATACGAAAATGATATTTTAAACTCGACCTAGTAGCTTATGCGAGCATTAGTTACTCAAGGTTTACCTAACTAATGCGAGCATTAGTTAGGTCAAGTTCTGCCGAGGCAGAAATATAGCACAATCTGGACCTCGGAAGCCGACCATCACCCCCCTCTTTTTTGGGGGATAGCTAACGCTTGATCTCGTGGCTAGGGTGCTTAACCTTCTTAACCTAACAATTAATAAATTTAAAATAATTTAAAAAAAAAAGAACCGACGTCACTTAGCCTCGAGCTGCTGCTGTAAAAAATACTCAAATCACTATAGGTGTGCCTATAATAGTTAAAGAGTTCCCTCCATTTCTCCGGGATCCCATCATCATATCCTGACCTGGTTACAATGGGACCAACTGTGAAGTATACTCTTTCAAACAAAAAAAGAATTTTTCAAATCCGTCCAGCCATCTTCGAAAAATCGGTGAACATACATAAAAAAATAGTAAAAAAACACACAAAGATCCCGACGAATTGATAAAATAGAAATCTTGAAGTCGGATGATAAGAACATACACAAATACAATAAATCCAAAATATATAAAAATCACAATGAAATAAAAGTAAATAAACAACAAACATATATTAAATTCAACCAACAATACACCAAACAACGATACAATAGTTATACGGCTTTAAGGGTGTCAGCTCCGTAGAGTCAAACATTGTACGCGGTTATCAGATGTACACAACCATGTCGACAACCAATATCACCTCCCAACAGTCTTCATAAAGCTAAGATTTAATGAGTGCAGCCAAACAGACCGAATAGCCAGTGCAAATGTTGACACTGCAACCGGCGTCGATAAACATACTGCATTCCCTTCGGAGAGATCGCCAGTGTAACCTGGTCTATAACCGGGAACCACTTGGTCGAATCGTCTATTTGCATCACTCTCTTTCATGCGATAGAGACGGAGATACCGAAATTTTGATTTTCGAAGTTTGCGGTACGCTGACTTCGAGATTTGACGCTTCGGGCAAGGAGGGGTAAGCTATGTGCTTGCAATGCCGATTTTTTGTATAATTCCGGTATTGATCATATCGATATTACCGGTATTACCTACGGACAACATATCAACTTTACACAAGCTTGTAATTAACTAGGTATATATAGGGTAAGGTACGTATGTTATCTTCAAAATTTGCAAGCCATTTTTGGATCTCTTTTTGTTATATATTATTACATATACGTAATATAATAAATATGTTGGGTTACGTCGTACTGCTGGGCACAGACTTCCTCTTATACACGAGCAGAGTTCGAAAGGATAATTATCAATGTTAGTTATCTTGATAATTATCGTTTTTTTTTACGTCAGATAATTATCGATTTCATAATAACTCAAAATTAATAATGGCGTAATACACAAAAAAAATATCGCGTGTGAATTTCTACATTTATAGTACAATAGAAAAAAAAACATACTGAGGAATATTATCCGATAATTATCGCGATAAATATTAGATATCTTAATTATCTTGATAATTTTGAACCTTTCATGAGAGGGATAGTCCCCACGCTGGCCCAAAGCGGGTTGGAGACTCCGCATACGCCTTCGATTTTCTCTGCGGATGTATGGAGATTTTCTAACTATGTTTTCCTTCACCGAATAGCGATTGGTAAATTTGAAATGATACGTACATAAGTTCCGAAAAACGAGCTGGGGTTTGAACCTGAGACCTCCGGATTGAAAGTCGGACGTCTTACCACCAGGCTACCAAGGCTTACTTGGAGCTAACAGATGATGAAATCGAAGGAACAAGGGAATTTCATTAAGTTTGAGTATTATTATCGCATCGATAAAATAGTACGTAGATTAGAATAGTAAGACATTGGAAAATAAAAGTAGAGTCGGCAATAGAAATTTGCCGACAAACATCAAGACATGATCATCGTAAATATATAGATATGGAATTATTTACCTAACTAGTCCTTTAGCTTTGTTAAAATTCACCTTACCTACATCACTTGGAAATTTAAAAGGAATTACGGATACTTAATCGGAGCGCCACTTGTACTGGTTCGCGTATTTATTCGACTCGCTCGTGCTTAATAAGCTACGGGAACACCGCCTTCAGTGTGGCTGTGTGGTTTTATTCAAGTCCAATTTGGGTTCGTCCAGAAATCAAGTAATCATTGCCTGCTTATTTATGGCGATATTTGGAGATTTTAACGATTCAATATCACGCTTGACATAAATAATCAGGATTCGAAATTATCAAGATAATTATGATCTGATATTTATCTGATAAATATCTGTAGTATGGATTTTTTTTCTATTATAGTTCAATTTTATTATCGTGATTTTTATGCCTGATAGTTATCGATTTGATAATTGGGCCAAAATACTTTTTGATGCCTAAAAACCGGTCTCTCCGAATGAATATTCAATTTAATAGGAAATCAGTACAAATTTGTGAAGAAAGTATACTAATTTCGAAATATAACTGTATTATCTAATACAGAAAACAAGCCTCAACCATAAAAATTTATTCGAAAATCACGGTAACAACGTTGTCATTCTTAGTTACGCAGTTGTTCTTCATACAAAATATTGCTGTCCTTGACCACGAGTCTCGAGCTATACTGAGCAATTTCTCACAATTTTTTCTAGATGGCATTTTTCTTTAATACCACTATAAAATTGGAAGTCTTGAACCTTATTACAATGCCCAATAGATATTTTTCAGATAAAACATTAAATGGATTAAAAAATATTTCGTCTGTGTCCCCAACAAAGAATAAAATCTTAACTACCTTGTGTTGCTGTATGAAAAGAAACCTTAAAGTGAGTGTATTACGTTTTCTTGCACTTCAATATAATTGACCTGTTGTAACTCTTAACAACAAATGATAGCAACTGCGCGGGGAGAGCACACTAGGCGGATCAGTCGCTTCACAGTCGTTGTAAGAGGTGCGTGTATTTATTCTGTGGCCGCTGAGTTACCGCCGTCGAAAGGTAAGCACTGGCGATATTTACATTATTATTATTTTTATGCATAGTTAGTCATGAATTGGTTCTGTCAGTGTAAGAATATTGGTGTTTTGTTTTTCTATTTTGTAATCGTTTACAACATAGTCAAATATTTACAACTGCATAACTGCTACACTGCGTTACTAAAAAGGTAACACAGATGTTGCATCTGTAACAAAGTGGTTTTAATTAATTATTTGTGTTAATAATATGTTATTCGAATCAAAATACTTAATAATAATAAATCTTTTTTTTTCTCAGAAAGAAGCTTCTGCACTAAATGGCGTTGACGAACGCAGAAAAACAACGTCGTTATAGGCTTAAGTTAAAGCTAGACCCTGTAAAAAATGTAGAAGCTAAAAAAAAACACCTTACCACACAAACAAAAAACTTGTGAAGGATATAACAGAGCGAGGACACAGAAATGCTAAGCGTAAATGGAAGACTACGAATAAGAAACGACGAGAACGTCAAAATACTGCTCAAACAATTATGAACATTACACCGTCTAGCCCACGGCCTGAAACTCAAGTTTCACCTAGTTCTAGAGGCCGAAGACAAATACGAATAGATAGATCTGCAGTGTACAGAAAAAATCTGAAATTGCAGGAATAACTGGAAAAGGTAAAAAGGGTGTGTCGTAAATATAAAAGGAGATACCAAAGAGCAAAAACTTCAAGTAAAGATAAGCATGAAGTAATTAAGCTTAACCAAAATAAATATTCAACGCTATCCAATGCCATCAAAGATAATTACAAAAGCTTGAAGACAGTGAAAGAGAAAAAAGTCTTAAAACGCATTTTTCAAGGAGAAGGGATATCTAAGTCTAAAATGAAGATTGCTATTGTACGCGAGACTTTGGGCATTGACCGGATGAAAGTAATGAAACAAAAGCAGAGTTTCTTAAAGAATACCCTTCTGGTTCAGAATATTAGAAACTTTTTGATCGCGAATTATGTACTGCATTATAGCTAGGATTTGTTATTTTTGAAAATATTTGAGTTACTATATATGTCAAGTCATAAGAAATTAAATATTACTTTATTTTTACCATTATACTGGATCTGTATGGAATGTACGAATTATGAAAAATGTTAAACTTTTTTGAAAAGTAAGACTGAGTTTCGAAACTGCCTCATTAGTTTAAAGGGTTGATTATCTGATGTCAGTTAATTTCTTCACAGAAACTTGTTGAAAACTATGCATGTGAATAAACATTATTTTTTGTATTGAATTAGCTAAGATTTGTTATTTTTGAAAGTAGTTAAGTTACTACATATTATGTCAAGTCATAAGAAGTTAAATTGTATTTTGTTTTTATCATTATACTAGATCTCTGTAGAAAGTACAAAGTATTAACATAAAAAAAATACACCTGTGTTACTAAGCTCACTACTGCGTTACTTTTGTGTCCCTCTGATTATTATAGTATTTTCAGTCATACTTGGGCTTCTGATTATTTAAAATGCCTTAACTTTATACGTACGTGTTATTCATCAAAAATTTTAGATTCTATCGTTAGTTGGTACTCATTTTAAGTTTTTTTTGTCTCTAATAGAAAAGTTTAACTTTTAACATGAGACTTTGGTAACGCAGTGATCTTAATTATTAAGAAAACTCTATGAAACTTATTATTTTTGTGACTTAATTTTATAAGAGTTAAATATAAGCATCACAGCTTAAAACTGTCATATTAAAAAAACCTCATTGTAAAATTTTAATAAATACATAAATTTGTAGTAAAGTAACGCTGTTGTTTAATTTTTCGACACCTTGATATATTATTTGCCACAAATATAGTTTTAACATTAAAACCATCGCTGCAGAGGTAAGTATATTATAACTAGAACTATAACGTATCTATGTCTGCACAAATAAATAAGATAACGATAACTTTCATTTTTAAAAATACTTCAAAATTTTATGCTCAGATTAGGCATTAAAAAGTATTTTGGCCCAATTAGCAAAAATTTGTTAAGGCGGAATGCACAAAAAAAATTTCGTGCTTGAAAATCAACATTATTAGTATAATAGAAAAAAAATCCCTACCGGGGATAAAATTGTCCAATAATTATCGCGATAAATGTGTATCAGAAATCATAATTATTAACGACAACGCAACACAACGCGCATGTGAATCCTCTGTGGTTGCAGGCGTCCATAGACCACGGTAACTGCTTACCATCAGGCGGGCCGTATGCTTGTTTGCCACCGTCGTGGTATAAAATAAAAAAATCTTGATAATTTCGAACCTTCATAGGTTGGTTATAAACTATAAAATAGTCACTAATTTCATACCGTAAAAAAACAACTGCACGGAATATTATTTTATTTTATTATTTTCAGCACGTGATAATTGGTGATCCTTTCTACCTCATAAAGTGTCACATAATATTTGGACGACCCTTTTCTATTGCCTCGCTCTATCCCTAGCGCCAAACAGAGTGCAAAGAAAGCACTACTAGTCTAACTCTATCGCTCTTGCTCTTCGAGCGACAGAGATACAGATACTCGTAGGTTCTAGAGTTCGATGTTGCACTCATGAAGCTACATTAATCTGGCGTGGCTTATTAATTTTTGTGCCAGACTAAATTGAACTTTATTACCGAGTAAGACAGGTGTGATGGAAGACTAGAAAAACGGTCAGATAGAAAGTGTAAAGTAGGGGTGTCGCATATTGACTTGTTGTCATGTCATATTAGTATTTTTATCCAAAGACGTTATTGGAGCATTATCCCGTACGAACACGAATTGGTAGGTTTTGGAGTTCCTTTTTCTGCGACAAATTATGGTCAGAATTATAATATTCCAATTAAAATTGCAGATTAATTCTCATATGACAGATACGCGTGTGCACGGGACAGCTCGTGGAATGCCCCTATTACTCCCTTGATCAAAACGAGATGCACTGCCCTACTTTGACTTCTCTTTCGGCCCCACTAGGTCGAAGACGGCACTCCAGTGTGTAGCTTCATGGTTGCGTCCAGCTACAGCATTGTTTGGAATAGCTGATCCGATGCCATTTCCTTATAGGATTCACCGGATTGACACTGACAGCGCTTCGCTCTGTGTGAATCAAGCTTTAGAGTGGAAGTCATCCAGTGCGTTCGGCTAAAAGCTAGGTAATATTGTTGGGATAATGCTCATCTAAGTGCGATGCCATCTGCTGTCTGTTGGTTTGTTTTGAGAAGGTTTCTAACGTAACCCACAGATTATAATTGGTTTCAATACAATAGTATTTTGTATTGGAACCAGATACAAGTTTATAGACTTTTTTGTCTATGATGTACGGATATGTCACTTTTAATTTTTACTTTACGCGTTTTAGAACTCTATTGAACAATAATTCCTTATTTGAATGGCATTTCATTGTTGCCCGCATTTCTTATTCTTAAATACTCGTTGTGTTGTGATGCAACCGATGGTAATCGCATGACGAGCAATTGATTTACGGTTAATATCAAAACAAAAGCATTCGTTTTACCGATATAAATATTTTGTCTTAACACTGTTCGATCACTGTGTTTGTATTGTAGTTAACATGTAATTGTCGCGATAACAATCAACAGTTTCTTAGATAATAAGTATCTACCTATTAGTAATATAAGTATAGGTGAATTTTAAAAAGTCGAATGATACGAGTGCTTTTCCTACTATTCAGACATATTTAAACAAATCTTACTTAACTCCTTATACTCGTACCTTCTATTATATCTCAACTATACAATTGTAATTTCTAAGTTTGACTAAAGTCCGACCGCTCTAACTTTGCATGGCCTTTGTAATTAGTTACAAAATGTAACTGCCGCTATAATTACATAAACGTCATATTTAAATTTTACGTTAACGTTACGTGACGTAATTCAACTCCAAAAATATGGTGCTGTGAAGTTGACCACCCCAAACCGTTTGCCCGCAAATGGCATATCGGTATCGTTAGTTCATCGTTAGTTCATGTTTGTTCAGCAGGTTAAATCGTTAGGACCCGATCGTAACGTCGATTTTTTAAAAAAACAAAATGGGGTGGCTAACTTCACGTTAACCACCCCAAACCACTTTTTTTGCTATTTCTATTTTTATATCGAAAGATATTCGTTAGTTCATGATAGTTCACCAAATCAAATCGTTAGGACCCGACGCAATCATTTTTTTTTATTTTTTGAAAGTGGGGTGGCTAACTTCACGCCAACCACCCCACCCTGGAATCGACAAATCTAACTATGTGGGGGCATCGGGCGACGTTAGTTCACGTTTGTTCAGGCATTAAAAACGTTAGGATCCCATCAGTATTGCCAGAAAAAAATAAAATCGAAAATTTGCTATTGGCGGCTGAAGGCAGGTATGTTAGGTGTCGTAAAAAGTTATACAATCGGGTCCTTACGATTCTTCAGCCTAAACAAGCGTCTGCAGGCCTTACTTAATCGATACAGTACGGTATCTTGCGGGCAATCAAAAGAGAAAAAGAGATTTCCGAGGTTTTAGATTTTTTTTGCATACTATGGGGTGGCTAACTTCACGCCAACCACCCCACCCTGGAATTGACAAATCTAACTATGTGGGTGCATCGGGCGACGTTAGTTCACGTTTGTTCAGGCATTAAAAACGTTAGGATCCCATCAGTATTGCCACAAAAAAATAAAATCGAAAATTTGCTATTGGCGGCTGAAGGCAGGTATGTTAGGTGTCGTAAAAAGTTATACAATCGGGTCCTTACGATTCTTCAGCCTAAACAAGCGTCTGCAGGCCTTACTTAATCGATACAGTACGGTATCTTGCGGGCAATCAAAAGAGAAAAAGAGATTTCCGAGGTTTCAGATTTTTTTTCATACTATGGGGTGGCTAACTTCACGCCAACCACCCCACCCTGGAATCGACAAATCTAACTATGTGGGGGCATCGGGCGACGTTAGTTCACGTTTGTTCAGGCATTAAAAACGTTAGGATCCCATCAGTATTGCCACAAAAAAATAAAATCGAAAATTTGCTATTGACGGCTGAAGGCAGGTATGTTAGGTGTCGTAAAAAGTTATACAATCGGGTCCTAACGATTCTACAGCCTAAACAAGCGTCTGTAGGCCTTACTTAATCGATACAGTACGGTATCTTGCGGGCAATCAAAAGAGAAAAAGAGATTTCCGAGGTTTTAGATTTTTTTTTCATACTATGGGGTGGCTAACTTCACGCCAACCACCCCACCCTGGAATCGACAAATCTAACTATGTGGGGGCATCGGGCGGCGTTAGTTCACGTTTGTTCAGGCATTAAAAACGTTAGGATCCCATCAGTATTGCCAGAAAAAAATAAAATCGAAAATTTGCTATTGGCGGCTGAAGACAGGTATGTTAGGTGTCGTAAAAAGTTATACAATCGGGTCCTTACGATTCTTCAGCCTAAACAAGCGTCTGCAGGCCTTACTTAATCGATACAGTACGGTATCTTGCGGGCAATCAAAAGAGAAAAATAAATTTCCGAGGTTTTAGATTTTTTTTCATACTATGGGGTGGCTAACTTCACGCCAACCACCCCACCCTGGAATGGACAAATCTAACTATGTGGGTGCATCGGGCGACGTTAGTTCACGTTTGTTCAGGCATTAAAAACGTTAGGATCCCATCAGTATTGCCACAAAAAAATAAAATCGAAAATTTGCTATTGGCGGCTGAAGGCAGGTATGTTAGGTGTCGTAAAAAGTTATACAATCGGGTCCTTACGATTCTTCAGCCTAAACAAGCGTCTGCAGGCCTTACTAAATCGATACAGTACGGTATCTTGCGGGCAATCAAAAGAGAAAAAGAGATTTCCGAGGTTTCAGATTTTTTTTCATACTATGGGGTGGCTAACTTCACGCCAACCACCCCACCCTGGAATCGACAAATCTAACTATGTGGGGGCATCGGGCGACGTTAGTTCACGTTTGTTCAGGCATTAAAAACGTTAGGATCCCATCAGTATTGCCACAAAAAAATAAAATCGAAAATTTGCTATTGGCGGCTGAAGGCAGGTATGTTAGGTGTCGTAAAAAGTTATACAATCGGGTCCTAACGATTCTACAGCCTAAACAAGCGTCTGTAGGCCTTACTTAATCGATACAGTACGGTATCTTGCGGGCGATCAAAAGAGAAAAATAAATTTCCGAGGTTTTCGATTTTTTTCCATACTATGGGGTGGCCAACTTCACGCCAACCACCCCACCCTGGAATTGACAAATCTAACTATGTGGGTGCATCGGGCGACGTTAGTTCACGTTTGTTCAGGCATTAAAAACGTTAGGATCCCATCAGTATTGCCACAAAAAAATAAAATCGAAAATTTGCTATTGGCGGCTGAAGGCAGGTGTGTTAGGTGTCGTAAAAAGTTATACAATCGGGTCCTTACGATTCTTCAGCCTAAACAAGCGTTTGCAGGCCTTACTCAATCGATACAGTACGGTATCTTGCGGGCAATCAAAAGAGAAAAAGAGATTTCCGAGGTTTCAGATTTTTTTTCATACTATGGGGTGGCTAACTTCACGCCAACCACCCCACCCTGGAATCGACAAATCTAACTATGTGGGGGCATCGGGCGACGTTAGTTCACGTTTGTTCAGGCGTTAAAAACGTTAGGATCCCATCAGTATTGCCACAAAAAAATAAAATCGAAAATTTGCTATTGGCGGCTGAAGGCAGGTATGTTAGGTGTCGTAAAAAGTTATACAATCGGGTCCTAACGATTCTACAGCCTAAACAAGCGTCTGTAGGCCTTACTTAATCGATACAGTACGGTATCTTGCGGGCAATCAAAAGAGAAAAAGAGATTTCCGAGGTTTCAGATTTTTTTTCATACTATGGGGTGGCTAACTTCACGCCAACCACCCCACCCTGGAATCGACAAATCTAACTATGTGGGGGCATCGGGCGACGTTAGTTCACGTTTGTTCAGGCATTAAAAACGTTAGGATCCCATCAGTATTGCCACAAAAAAAAAATCGAAAATTTTCTATTGGCGGCTGAAGGCAGGTATGTTAGGTGTCGTAAAAAGTTATACAATCGGGTCCTAACGATTCTACAGCCTAAACAAGCGTCTGTAGGCCTTACTTAATCGATACAGTACGGTATCTTGCGGGCAATCAAAAGAGAAAAAGAAATTTCCGAGGTTTTCGATTTTTTTCCATACTATGGGGTGGCCAACTTCACGCCAACCACCCCACCCTGGAATTGACAAATCTAACTATGTGGGTGCATCGGGCGACGTTAGTTCACGTTTGTTCAGGCATTAAAAACGTTAGGATCCCATCAGTATTGCCACAAAAAAATAAAATCGAAAATTTGCTATTGGCGGCTGAAGGCAGGTATGTTAGGTGTCGTAAAAAGTTATACAATCGGGTCCTAACGATTCTACAGCCTAAACAAGCGTCTGTAGGCCTTACTTAATCGATACAGTACGGTATCTTGCGGGCAATCAAAAGAGAAAAAGAGATTTCCGAAATTTGCTATTGGCGGCTGAAGGCAGGTATGTCAGGTGTCGTAAAAAGTTATAAAATCGGGTCCTTACGATTCTTCAGCCTAAACAAGCGTCTGCAGGCCTTACTTAATCGATACAGTACGGTATCTTGCGGGCAATCAAAAGAGAAAAAGAGATTTCCGAGGTTTTAGATTTTTTTTCATACTATGGGGTGGCTAACTTCACGCCAACCACCCCACCCTGGAATTGACAAATCTAACTATGTGGGTGCATCGGGCGACGTTAGTTCACGTTTGTTCAGGCATTAAAAACGTTAGGATCCCATCAGTATTGCCACAAAAAAATAAAATCGAAAATTTGCTATTGGCGGCTGAAGGCAGGTATGTTAGGTGTCGTAAAAAGTTATACAATCGGGTCCTTACGATTCTTCAGCCTAAACAAGCGTTTGCAGGCCTTACTCAATCGATACAGTACGGTATCTTGCGGGCAATCAAAAGAGAAAAAGAGATTTCCGAGGTTTTAGATTTTTTTTCATACTATGGGGTGGCTAACTTCACGCCAACCACCCCACCCTGGAATCGACAAATCCAACTATGTGGGGGCATCGGGCGACGTTAGTTCACGTTTGTTCAGGCATTAAAAACGTTAGGATCCCATCAGTATTGTCAGAAAAAAATAAAATCGAAAATATGCTATTGGCGGCTGAAGGCAGGTATGTTAGGTGTCGTAAAAAGTTATACAATCGGGTCCTAACGATTCTACAGCCTAAACAAGCGTCTGTAGGTCTTACTTAATCGATACAGTACGGTATCTTGCGGGCAATCAAAAGAGAAAAAGAGATTTCCGAGGTTTTAGATTTTTTTTCATACTATGGGGTGGCTAACTTCACGCCAACCACCCCACCCTGGAATCGACAAATCTAACTATGTGGGGGCATCGGGCGACGTTAGTTCACGTTTGTTCAGGCATTAAAAACGTAAGGATCCCATCAGTATTGCCAGAAAAAAATAAAATCGAAAATTTGCTATTGGCGGCTGAAGGCAGGTATGTTAGGTGTCGTAAAAAGTTATAAAATCGGGTCCTTACGATTCTTCAGCCTAAACAAGCTTCTACAGGCCTTACTTAATCGATACAGTACGGTATCTTGCGGGCAATCAAAAGAGAAAAAGAGATTTCCGAGGTTTTAGATTTTTTTTCATACTATGGGGTGGCTAACTTCACGCCAACCACCCCACCCTGGAATCGACAAATCTAACTATGTGGAGGCATCGGGCGACGTTAGTTCACGTTTGTTCAGGCATTAAAAACGTTAGGATCCCATCAGTATTGCCAGAAAAAAATAAAATCGAAAATTTGCTATTGGCGGCTGAAGGCAGGTATGTTAGGTGTCGTAAAAAGTTACACAATCGGGTCCTTACGATTCTTCAGCCTAAACAAGCGTCTGCAGGCCTTACTTAATCAATACAGTACGGTATCTTGCGGGCAATCAAAAGAGAAAAAGAGATTTCCGAGGTTTTAGATTTTTTTTCATACTATGGGGTGGCTAACTTCACGCCAACCACCCCACCCTGGAATCGACAAAGTTAGATGTCGTAAAAAGTTATACAATCGGGTCCTAACGATTCTTCACCCTAAACAAGCGTCTGTAGGCCTTACTTAATCGATACAGTACGGTATCTTGCGGGCAATCAAAAGCGAAAAGAGATTTCCGATGTTTTAGATTTTTTTTCATACTATGGGGTGGTTATAGATTATACTTAATTCATACAGTTTTTGTTTTCGTTTTGCTCCGTTGGGGTGGCTATTGTTGCTAACATCACGCCGACCATATGGACCCGGGTATGACCTTAAACTACGTCTGGACACGGGCATGTCCTTAAACTACGCCCAAAAGAGAGGTATGGGTACTGCGAATGTCATATCGCTAGGTGTGGTAGGGTACAGCACAGCGAATATCATCTCGCTGAAATCTGGAGCAGAGCCCGACTGGGGAAGTACCTCCACCTTACAGAAAACCACAGCCAAATAGCACTACACCCTACTCATAGTGTTGTGTTCCTGCTCGTGAGAAAGGTTGCCAAAGAGCTCAAAGAGGACCTAGTGTGTTGACGAAGAGGGACCCTCTTGTTCCTTTAGCCGTCAACATAGTGAGTCCTCCTTTTTGTAAATGGTCGTCAACGCGCATGTGACACTTCTGGAGTTGCAGGCGTCCATAGGCTACGGTAGCTGCTTACCATCAGGCGGTCTGTATGCTTGTTTGCCATAGTTGTGGTATATTTTAAAAAAAGCAGATTATCGATATCTTAATGAATACTAACTCACTGCTATCACGTCAAACTTTGCCATACTGTCCCTTGCTAAGTCCATGCAGGATAAGTGTACGAGTATTAGCCACTTTTTTTATTCATAAACGTGTAACAAGCTAGAGCAATGTTTTGTACACTGTCACAAGTAGCCATTTATCCTAAATGTAAATTATACTCATAGTTAGGTACCGCCTCTTAACCGCCATGGAAAAAAGTGATGGAGTTAGTAGCTACGCAAAATATAATCATGTTCTAAACATGATTAAATCGACTAAATCGTTAGTTTAGCATCCGTCTTACTAATGTAATCACTTCAGCTAATCATGATTGAAACTAAAAATCGACATGATCTACTCATGTCGGTGCTCAATCCGTTTGGAAAGCTCATGGTTGAATTCGTAATCATTTTTATATTATAAAGATTAACATTCACATTTTTAAGTTTAGTTTCAATCACGTAAATTTTTGCCCAACTCTGCTTCCACGGCAGTGAGCAGGAAAGTGGGGAGCAGGAGCTGTCTGTATACACGACACTTCTGACGCTGCCGCTGCTTCTCGCGCTGCCCTTTGCCCAAAAGAGCGGTTTTTGTGTGGAAGTCAAAGGACGAGCAGCGCGAGTAACAGTGCGTGTTTACATGCAGCACGTTCGCTTAGTACTACCAAGCGCTCGAATAAGAAGACACTATGCCAACGCAGGAATAACACGCCAACTTATACCTACTTACCTACATAAGCTTTTTAAAAGGAATATACAACAGAATAAAATATTGACACATTATATAAATTGATTTATTTTGTCAATAAACAATTAAGACTTAACAAAAACAATTCTAAAGATTACTGTAATAAATTGTCAGTTTTGGTTTCCATACCGGAGAAATAAATGGTAATGATCAGCTTACTACTGTGCAACGAGAGGGTAATATGTTTAGCTTGTTGGTTTGACATATTTGAAAAACCATTATAAAGAATAAACAGTATTAAAATAAACTTAAAAAAGTCGGCTTATATAATTTATACCTTGATTTTAGATGTATATTAACTTATACCTGTCATGTCATGGTTCGTCTTTAATATAATATGATTTAAAACGTTTAGTGATAGTAATATTATATATGTGTATATATAATATACGTGTCTCGTTCACTGGGGCGGGATGCGGCGCCAGTGTGAGATCCGCCAAACTGAATAATATTATTATTATTTAGTTAGGCGGATCTCACACTGGCGCCGCGTCCCGCTCCAGTGAACGAGGCACATGCAGAGCGTTAATTATCCTGTCTCGCACACCGTCGCCGCATGCGGAAGCTGCGGCAGTGTGATAACCGCCTTAATGACATAATTAAAAAAAGGACATTCCAGTTTCCCGAGAAATATTACCAGTTTCATGGACGTCCATTATAGGGCATTCCTCTGGAAGCAAACTGGTTCTAGGTTACTTATAATTTTGATTTGACTCTACTAAATAAACTACTTATACTATAAATAAAATACATATATGTTACTGTTACCGTAACGAATTCAGGCCATTACAACCCCTCAATGGGTTAGTTTTCAGGATTATAGGTATCTTCCATCGTTCTTCCCTGCAAATTTTCTGAGTCGGTTCAGCAGATTCAGCTTGAAATAATAAATTTGACAGATCAACTGTTACTTTCGCACATATAGATAAGTAGGTATGCTAAGAATAAAGAACGTAACATTAGAGTTTAGACCTGTGATGTTATTGCCTGAAATATGAACAAACAGAAAAACCTTGTGATTACTGTCTACCTACCTAGTACCTACAGCCTGGCGCTAAGGGGACTAAAAAGCTCTTCTAAGTTTGTATCTACATTTAATATTTTTTTATTAATTAAAACTGAATAGGTACCTATTAGTAGTATTTGCAGTTAGTAAATAGTAATTGCTTAAAAATATCGATTAGGTACTCCGTTGTTAATTCGCCTGATTATGCCTTTAATTTTTTTATTTAAATTAGTACTTTGAAGTATTATTTACTTATGTTCTCTAGTTGTAAGTACACTAATACGTAATAACTTTTGAAATTATATAACGTTTGCATGAAGAAAACAATATTTATTGAGTTAAGAAAGAAAAACATACGTGCTCAATGCTTTTGTCCAAGGCTGTACTTGAAATATATACAAAGCTTTCAAAACACACTTCATTGTTAGGAGCCACTAATTTTAGGTACCCAGGCGCACAAAAATTGGCCATGTCTTCATAGTCTTCATACAAAACAAAAAAAAACATACACCGGGCGTATCTTTGTGGCAATAAGGTTATAAATATTTGCAGCAATCTTTTTCATTATTCAATGAAATCTATGGAGTGCCCCTCTAAAAGTAAAAGACACCTTCAGGTAAAAAATATCATCAATTACAAGTATATGGTTTACAGTCTACAAATAAAATGGCTGAGTGGTGAGCATCGCCCATGACGTTGCTATAGGTATAAGACTCAATTTTGGTTATGGAACCCTCAAAAGTACCCAATGATTTTGCTAGATACGCCGAAAAATACCTCGGGAAATTAAACGGTAACTTAAAGAGTCAGTATTGTATATAATATACTCAGAGATGGGCAAAATGTAATCGACTAACGATTAACGATTGAGATTAACAAAATTAATTGCGACTGACGGTTGAAAACGACGACTGATCAATCTTAGTTGTATAGAATGCAACTAGTTTAGTTGCAATTAAATTAGTTGCAGATTGATTTCGGACAACTAAATTTTGTAATCGACTAATTAGTTAGACTGCTTTTTCGCGAGTAATGGTAGAAGCAAATTGAACAGGAAACCTCGGTATTACTATGTTGACAGACTGAACAGGACATATTAACGGATGTATACAAATAAAATGGTCATGTACTTATTCCCTACGATATTTTGATTATTTATGGAGTGAGATCTCTTTGCTAACTATAATACCAACCAAATGAGCTAAAATTGTATATCAAACGTTTAGTTTGGATGGCAATGCTACAAACCGTCATGTTAGAGCTCGTCAGAGCTCCTTAACCCGCAAATTTCGATAGTCATAAAGCTTATAACAAAAATGAAACTTAAGTCAAAAACTTTTTGTTATCCATCATGTAAGTAAGTAATTAAGTAGTGCATCTCTCTGAAATTGGATTGAATTTCCCTAATCTTAAAGGGTAAATAAGAACTGTGTACAGTCACCATCAGATGTCTTTGTGTCTATTATTTGAGGTGTGCAATAAAGAGTATTTATGTTATGTTATACACGGTGAATCTAAGTAACCCGACAGATTTTAACCATAAATTCCTGAGGGCATAAGGATTAATAAATGTTCTATGAATTTAGGTCAATTTCGCCAAAAAAAATTGTTTTTTGCTTTTTTTCGATTTTTTTAATGCTTTTGAACATAAAAACATAAATGTTATTGGTAAAACTGTCGATTAAAATAAATAAATACATTTTTTTTCGTAAAAAAAAATAGTTTATGTAAAGTATTCCTTGGCACTTTGATATCGTTCAATAAGAATGTCTAGACAAGACCCCATAAAGGGTGAAATCGCCATCAAAAAAGCGTTTTGTACTGAGTCACAATAAAAAATGTTTTATTATTTAATTGGTAGTAACTCTGAAACAAGGCCAATTCCAGAAAAGTTTATACGACATTTTTGTCTCCAATTATGATCAGGAATTTATGGTTAAAATCTGTCGGGTTACTCAGATTCACCGTGTATATCGGAGTTGTGGGGAAATATCTCTGTTGTCACAGCGATGCAGTGCATGTAACGATTTCCTTTCTTCATACATCGTTCTCTTTCTTACTTTGTACCTGGCGTCCGTGTCCTTAAACCTTTACCTACATTTGCACTTTGCAGTACTAATCGTCTGAGCATCGTAAGCAATAACTTAAGCACCTAAAATCTATAATTATTCATGACAACATGTTCAATATTTTAGACATAAACCCTAATCAGTAACTTATTAAATATTTTTATAACAATTTTTTATAACCAACCGAATTCCTTTGACAATCGTCATTTACGCGTTCAGAGGACATCAACGAGTCCGAACTCTAGTGTATGGTATTATTATAGTCACCTGCTGGGGCTAGCACCAGATCAGCTCGATGGTGCCATAACATTAAACTGTCATTCAACCATTTCAAATTAAACGTGTAAATATAATTTTAGCTCAATCGGTTGAAGATATCTGCTTCAAACTAACATAGTTACAACCTTACAACATACAAGTACCTATACAATGTACATACCTACTCCTAGTCACATATTGCAAGTTATGTACGAGTATATTGCAACTTAAATGCATAAAAAATGCAAAAACGAGTGACTAACGAGTTTTGATATAGATTTAACCGTGAAATTTAGTCGATTGAAACTAAAACTAATTTAATTGTTAGTCGAACATTCTCACAACTAATTTAATTGCAACTAAATTAGTTACAATTAAAAAAATAAGATTGATATTTTTAATCGATTGATTAGTTAACTAAAAAATTTATCGATTAATGCCCATCTCTGAATATACTACTTGGAGAAGTATTTTGTGTTAATATTACATGAACCATTTGGAGCCACTTTTGACCCCTTCATAACTCAAAAACTATTTCACATAAACATGTCAAATTTGGTTCATATATTGAAACTTCATCATCATCATCATCATCATCAGCCTATATTAGTCCACTGCTGGACATAGACCTCCCCTAATGAGCGCCATAGCGCCCTGTCTTCAGCTTACCGCATCCAGAATCTGCCTGCAGTCTTTCGCAGATCGTCATCCCACCTGGTTAGAGGGCGTCCTACACTACGTTTGCCGAGACGCGGTCTCCACTCAAGAACACGTTTACCCCAGCGGTTGTCGGTTCTTCGCGAGATATGGCCGGCCCACTGCCACTTCAGCTTGCTAATTCTTTGAGCTATGTCGATAACTTTGGTATTGAAACTTGCGAAATATATGTTCTCCAAGTTTCATAAACACACCTCAAACTATTATTTAGATATTAACGTTCAAAAATCGTCATTGACCTATAGACCAAAACTCTAACCCTGTTCCAGATGACCTAGAAAGTTCAAATTTGGCATCGAGATAGGTAATTGGGTAATTTTACACTACAAAATTATTTTACATACATCAATATCGAAGGCCATACTATCGTCGTCTCCTCAGATGTTATATCTCTCTTAGAGAGGTCGTCGTATTTACGCCAAGCGCATACCGATAAACAATACGCGACGTAGTGATGGTGTGTGTAAGCTACGACACCTGTTAAAGTATATGTCTCGTCCCCAAGAGACAGTTGTTTCGGTAGTTCACCTAATGCGTATTTACGCGCCGTAGAACAATTGTTCCTTAGGAACAACTCATTTGACAGAAATTCGTCGTAACATACCTGCCTTCAGCCGCCAATAGCAAATTTTCGATTTAAGTTTTTTTGTGGCAATACTGATGGGATCCTAACGGTTTTAATGCCTGAACAAACGTGAACTAACGTCGCCCGATGCACCCACATAGTTAGATTTGTCAATTCCAGTGTGGGGTGGTTGGCGTGAAGTTAGCCACCCCATAGTATGAAAAAAATCTAAAACCTCGGAAATCGCTTTTTCTCTTTTGATTGCGCGCAAGATACCGTACTGTATCGATTAAGTAAGGCCTGCAGACGCTTGTTTAGGCTGAAGAATCGTAAGGACCCGATTTTATAACTTTTTACGACACCTAACATACCTGCCTTCAGCCGCCAATAGCAAATTTTCGATTTTATTTTTTTCTGGCAATACTGATGGGATCCTAACGTTTTTAATGCCTGAACAAACGTGAACTAACGTCGCCCGATGCCCCCACATAGTTAGATTTGTCGATTCCAGGGTGGGGTGATTGGCGTGAAGTTAGCCACCCCATAGTATGAAAAAAATTCTAAAACCTCAGAATCTCTTTTTCTCTTTTGATTGCCCGCAAGATACCGTACTGTATCGATTAAGTAAGGCCTGCAGACGCTTGTTTAGGCTGAAGAATCGTAAGGACCCGATTGTATAACTTTTTACGACACCTAACATACCTGCCTACAGCCGCCAATAGCAAATTTTCGATTTTATTTTTTCTGGCAATACTGATGGGATCCTAACGTTTTTAATGCCTGAACAAACGTGAACTAACGTCGCCCGATGCCCCCACGTAGTTAGATTTGTCGTTTCCAGGGTGGGGTGGTTGGCGTGAAGTTAGCCACCCCATAGTATGAAAAAAAATCTAAAACCTCGGAAATCTCTTTTTCTCTTTTGATTGCCCGCAAGATAACGCACTGTATCGATTAAGTAAAGCCTGCAGACGCTTGTTAAGGCTGAAGAATCGTAAGGACCCGATTGTATAACTTTTTACGACACCTAACATACCTGCCTTCAGCCGCCAATAGCAAATTTTCGATTTTATTTTTTTCTGGCAATACTGATGGGATCCTAACGTTTTTAATGCCTGAACAAACGTGAACTAACGTCGCCCGATGCCCCCACGTAGTTAGATTTGTCGATTCCAGGGTGGGGTGGTTGGCGTGAAGTTAGCCACCCCATAGTATGAAAAAAAATCTAAAACCTCGGAAATGCCTTTCTCTTTTGATTGCCCGCAAGATACCGTACTGTATCGATTAAGTAAGGCCTACAGACGCTTGTTTAGGCTGAAGAATCGTTAGGACCCGATTGTATAACTTTTTACGACACCTAACATACCTGCCTTCAGCCGCCAATAGCAAATTTTCGATTTTATTTTTTTCTGGCAATACTGATGGGATCCTAACGTTTTTAATGCCTGAACAAACGTGAACTAACGTCGCCCGATGCACCCACATAGTTAGATTTGTCGATTCCAGGGTGGGGTGGTTGGCGTGAAGTTA
Source organism: Pammene aurita (assembly GCA_947086415.1). Classification (NCBI taxonomy): domain Eukaryota; kingdom Metazoa; phylum Arthropoda; class Insecta; order Lepidoptera; family Tortricidae; genus Pammene; species Pammene aurita. The sequence continues at coordinate 8,693,143 of OX352315.1, read as the reverse complement.
GCCACCCCATAGTATGAAAAAAAATCTAAAACCTCAGAATCTCTTTTTCTCTTTTGATTGCCCGCAAGATACCGTACTGTATCGATTAAGTAAGGCCTGCAGACGCTTGTTTAGGCTGAAGAATCGTAAGGACCCGATTTTATAACTTTTTACGACACCTAACATACCTGCCTTCAGCCGCCAATAGCAAATTTTCGATTTTATTTTTTTCTGGCAATACTGATGGGATCCTAACGTTTTTAATGCCTGAACAAACGTGAACTAACGTCGCCCGATGCCCCCACATAGTTAGATTTGTCGATTCCAGGGTGGGGTGGTTGGCGTGAAGTTAGCCACCCCATAGTATGAAAAAAAATCTAAAACCTCGGAAATCTATTTTTCTCTTTTGATTGCCCGCAAGATACCGTACTGTATCGATTAAGTAAGGCCTGCAGACGCTTGTTTAGGCTGAAGAATCGTAAGGACCCGATTTTATAACTTTTTACGACACCTAACATACCTGCCTTCAGCCGCCAATAGCAAATTTTCGATTTTATTTTTTTCTGGCAATACTGATGGGATCCTAACGTTTTTAATGCCTGAACAAACGTGAACTAACGTCGCCCGATGCCCCCACATAGTTAGATTTGTCGATTCCAGGGTGGGGTGGTTGGCGTGAAGTTAGCCACCCCATAGTATGAAAAAAAATCTAAAACCTCGGAAATCTCTTTTTCTCTTTTGATTGCCCGCAAGATACCGTACTGTATCGATTAAGTAAGGCCTGCAGACGCTTGTTTAGGCTGAAGAATCGTAAGGACCCGATTGTATAACTTTTTACGACACCTAACATACCTGCCTTCAGCCGCCAATAGCAAATTTTCGATTTTATTTTTTTCTGGCAATACTGATGGGATCCTAACGTTTTTAATGCCTGAACAAACGTGAACTAACGTCGCCCGATGCCCCCACATAGTTAGATTTGTCGATTCCAGGGTGGGGTGGTTGGCGTGAAGTTAGCCACCCCATAGTATGAAAAAAAATCTAAAACCTCAGAAAACTCTTTTTCTCTTTTGATTGCCCGCAAGATACCGTACTGTATCGATTAAGTAAGGCCTGCAGACGCTTGTTTAGGCTGAAGAATCGTAAGGACCCGATTGTATAACTTTTTACGACACATAACATACCTGCCTTCAGCCGCCAATAGCAAATTTTCGATTTTATTTTTTTGTGGCAATACTGATGGGATCCTAACGTTTTTAATGCCTGAACAAACGTGAACTAACGTCGCCCGATGCACCCACATAGTTAGATTTGTCCATTCCAGGGTGGGGTGGTTGGCGTGAAGTTAGCCACCCCATAGTATGAAAAAAAATCTAAAACCTCGGAAATCTATTTTTCTCTTTTGATTGCCCGCAAGATACCGTACTGTATCGATTAAGTAAGGCCTGCAGACGCTTGTTTAGGCTGAAGAATCGTAAGGACCCGATTGTATAACTTTTTACGACACCTAACATACCTGCCTTCAGCCGCCAATAGCAAATTTTCGATTTTATTTTTTTGTGGCAATACTGATGGGATCCTAACGTTTTTAATGCCTGAACAAACGTGAACTAACGTCGCCCGATGCACCCACATAGTAAGATTTGTCCATTCCAGGGTGGGGTGGTTGGCGTGAAGTTAGCCACCCCATAGTATGAAAAAAAATCTAAAACCTCGGAAATCTCTTTTTCTCTTTTGATTGCCCGCAAGATACCGTACTGTATCGATTAAGTAAGGCCTACAGACGCTTGTTTAGGCTGTAGAATCGTTAGGACCCGATTGTATAACTTTTTACGACACCTAACATACCTGCCTTCAGCCGCCAATAGCAAATTTTCGATTTTATTTTTTTGTGGCAATACTGATGGGATCCTAACGTTTTTAATGCCTGAACAAACGTGAACTAACGTCGCCCGATGCCCCCACGTAGTTAGATTTGTCGATTCCAGGGTGGGGTGGTTGGCGTGAAGTTAGCCACCCCATAGTATGAAAAAAATCTAAAACCTCGGAAATCTCTTTTTCTCTTTTGATTGCCCGCAAGATACCGTACTGTATCGATTAAGTAAGGCCTACAGACGCTTGTTTAGGCTGAAGAATCGTTAGGACCCGATTGTATAACTTTTTACGACACCTAACATACCTGCCTTCAGCCGCCAATAGCAAATTTTCGATTTTATTTTTTTCTGGCAATACTGATGGGATCCTAACGTTTTTAATGCCTGAACAAACGTGAACTAACGTCGCCCGATGCACCCACATAGTTAGATTTGTCCATTCCAGGGTGGGGTGGTTGGCGTGAAGTTAGCCACCCCATAGTATGAAAAAAAATGTAAAACCTCGGAAATCTATTTTTCTCTTTAGATTGCCCGCAAGATACCGTACTGTATCGATTAAGTAAGGCCTGCAGACGCTTGTTTAGGCTGAAGAATCGTAAGGACCCGATTGTATAACTTTTTACGACACCTAACATACCTGCCTTCAGCCGCCAATAGCAAATTTTCGATTTTATTTTTTTGTGGCAATACTGATGGGATCCCAACGTTTTTAATGCCTGAACAAACGTGAACTAACGTCGCCCGATGCACCCACATAGTTAGATTTGTCAATTCCAGGGTGGGGTGGTTGGCGTGAAGTTAGCCACCCCATAGTATGAAAAAAAATCTAAAACCTCGGAAATCTCTTTTTCTCTTTTGATTGCCCGCAAGATACCGTACTGTATCGATTAAGTAAGGCCTGCAGACGCTTGTTTAGGCTGAAGAATCGTAAGGACCCGATTGTATAACTTTTTACGACACCTAACATACCTGCCTTCAGCCGCCAATAGCAAATTTTCGATTTTATTTTTTTCTGGCAATACTGATGGGATCCTAACGTTTTTAATGCCTGAACAAACGTGAACTAACGTCGCCCGATGCCCCCACATAGTTAGATTTGTCGATTCCAGGGTGGGGTGGTTGGCGTGAAGTTAGCCACCCCACTTTCAAAAAATAAAAATAAATGATTGCGTCGGGTCCTAACGATTTGATTTGGTGAACTATCATGAACTAACGAATATCTTTCGATATAAAAATAGAAATAGCAAAAAAAGTGGTTTGGGGTGGTTAACGTGAAGTTAGCCACCCCATTTTGTTTTTTAAAAAAATCGACGTTACGATCGGGTCCTAACGATTTAACCTGCTGAACAAACATGAACTAACGATGAACTAACGATACCGATATGCCATTTGCGGGCAAACGGTTTGGGGTGGTCAACTTCACGCGGGCCAAAAATATAACGTCATTTGCTTTATTTCTCTGAATAAAGGTAAATTACATTTGTTTTACATCAAAGGAATAAAAAATACCAATAAAATACATTATATCACTGTGGTTTCTTTAAAAAATCACACATAGGTAAATACACGAAACCGGGTGACTCACTTATTATTATTATTAATCCTTACTTTGCGCTTGTTAAGTCGGTGCACAGGTTGCCATCGTCGGACTTTTCAAACGAGCGAGCGCAGCGAAGCGAAGTTCTTACAGACAACTTCGGACACAACAGAACTGTCAGCTGGATACTTGACATCCGTGGTGGATATCCGTATACATATATCATAATTAGAGAGTTCTTACATGAGCTAGGATAATCAGGTAATCAAAAGGCTTAAAAGAGTTTTGTTAATGTTTTGATATACTGGTTAATCCGTTTGCAAGAATCACGAATTCTAATTCGAGGCGGACTACTAGTATTTAATAGACCTGTCATTTGAGTAATTTGAGTTAACAGTGGTTACTTTACTGTCTAACTGTCATACAGCCTAAAACCGCTAAGAAGCAATTAAGCTAGACTTTACAGCTTAGTCTTTTGCATCTCTTTACCAAGACCTAAATGAGCAACCGAACGGGCTTAGGTTTATTCAGTTATCTAGACTACCACCAACAGATCTCGCTTTAACACTTGGTAAAGTTACCATTTGGTGTAAGGCGCTTACGTTGTACGATGTACATATTTAATATTGTATTAGAGTAATAACAGCGTAAGCGCCGGCCAAAGGCAATAAAATGTTATACTAATGCGCCGGCCGCCAAGTTACCTTGTAATCTAGAGCCTATAGACTATCACATATCGGTAACTTCTTCCTCCTAGCGTTTCTCCCAGCTTTTTGCTCTATTGAGCCTGGGGTCCGCACAACCTAATCCCAGGAATTGGCGTAGGCACTAGTTTTTACGAAAGCGACTGCCATCTGACCTTTCAATCCAGAGGGGAAACTAGGCTTGTTGGGATTAACATCCGGTTTCCTCACGATGTTTTCCTTCACCGAAAAGCGACTGGTAAATATCAAATGATATTGCGTACATAAGTTCCGAAAAACTCAGTGGTACGAGCCTGGATTTGAACTCGCGACCTTCGGATTGAAAGTCTGCCGTTTTACCGCCAGGCCACCAGCGCTTCTGACTATCACACATCGGTAACTGATGTTATACATGCAAAAGTAACTTTGTCTTGTGTCGATTAAGATGTATGTATGGAGTATGGAATTAGTTTGAGTTCTGGGGAAGGACTGAATAGTTTCTCTTGGAATTAGAAATCATCCCTTAAGGGTAGATTTTTTTGAAGCGATTTTTTATCAACATAAAAGCGAATTCTTTGAATTTTTTGAACGGCCTCCTAGCCCAGTCGGTAGTGACACTGCTTACGAAGCAGGAGGTCCCGGGTTCGAATCCTGGTCAAGGCATTTATTTGTGTGGTTATCACAGATATTTGTACCTGAGTTGTGGATGTTTCCTATGTATTTAAGTATTTATCTATTATATATATCGTCGTCTAGTACCCACAAAACAAGCCTTATTGAGCTTACTGTGGGACTAGGTCGGTTTGTGTAAGATTGTCCTATAATATTTATTAATTATTTATTTAATTCTTGGGATATTAAACAATGCGGGGTATGTTTAATACACAATATAACTAGCTTACTTTTCTACATATTTAAGATATTTAAGTTGACGCTTTCATATTCAATTACTAAAGTACTTAAAGCCTTGTGTGGTAACCCCGGATCGGCGTATGCTCCATCTAGCGAGATTGATTAGTGCTCACCAATTAGAACGAGGTAAAAAACGTGTTTAGGAATGGAACCCGCTATCTTCTCGCGTTACAAATCGTGATTAAACGGCGATTAAACAATTAGTAAGCGTTTTTAATGAATGAGTGAGAATTGTTCACTTTGTTCCCACGCGCGTCTAAGGCGATGAACACCGCTCCGGAGTGCAAGAGGGACGCCGCTATATACGAGCATAACGCTGGCTCATTCACGCACTGGGACGGACGACTCCGTTGAATTCTGTTATCTTATCAATTTGTTTTAAATTCCCTATTTAATGGATTTGAACTTCAGTAAGTAAGTAGATTTAAGTATAACACTTAACTAAGGACTCATTATTTGTAGTAATTACCGATAATTTTAGTAAAGGAGCTTTACTTAAGTATGTCTGTACTTATAAAATTATACGGCATATAAAATAAATACAACCTTTTTATACTTTGTTTTATGGATATAAACCTTTATATAATATTTCTGTATTTATAATTATTCAGTACCAGTTGGTGGATCTGGATACACAATGATAAATAAATTTTATTTGTTAAGTCAAAAGGTAGCTGAATAGCGTACGGCCTTTGTCTCAATAAAGCACGCTTTCAAAAAATTGACACATCAATGGCAACGGCCGTCTGCTTTGAGAATTGCAATAGGCATGGTGAATTTTTTTTATGTATGGTATCAATCGGTTCGTTTTGTTGTGAGGATCAAATGTCTATATGCGGCCAATTGCGTTAAAGCAACACAAAAGTCAGAAATTAGACTTAAAGTCTGAGATTTGCATTTGTTTCTCGAAACGCTCCTAACAAAATGACGTGCAAAAGTGACGTCACGATCTAGTCGCCCTGTTTAAAGTATGGAAAAATTATGAAATTCCTATTTTTACAGTGAAATGTTGCGTTTATGTATATGGTTACCATACAATTTATTTAACAGTAAAATGTTAAAAATCGAATGGTATCATTGTTTTTTTTTTCATTTCGTACTTTAAAAAAATTTAAAAATTTTGAAATTTTGAAGCATGATATCTTTGAACCATTTCAATATTTTTTTTTAATTTTCACTTTATTTGGATATATTGGTAATTCTGCATCTTCCCTCTGTCCGTTATTTCTTCCCTCTGTCCAACGGTCGCCACTATTGTTCTGTACAAATTTTAGTGCGTAATTCAACATGTGTCATCATCCCTATTGTCGAATTGTGAAGATAAAATATTAATACTTTAATATAGACCTCATTGTGTCACTACCGAGATGTTGGTTTGATCCTAACTTGCCTGTCCCAAAGGAACTCAAATATACAACTTACTGTCTAGTATTGAAACAGAAATGTGTTCGTAGTTTTATTACTGAAACGACTCCCAAGTTGTAATCTTTCAGATAAACTTAACCTTTTAACCGCCACAACTGTTTCATATAACTCGCTAAAATAGACCTTATCCGAAGCTATAAAGAAGCATTTTAAATCTGTAAGAGTTGTCACATATAGCTGTCGTTGGTGGTGAAAGGGGTAAAAGGAATTTTCTTAAAATATCTTACGCGTTTTGCGAGTGCTTTGTGATCGGAATAACATTTACTTTAATCCTAAACGAAACTACGTAACCGTCTTTTGGGGATATTGGAATTGGAACCTGTTGGATTACATAAAATTTTAGTTTTGAGACGGAATACTATTAACCTGAACAGAATCCGTAGCTTATTCAGATCAAAATGATATTGCTGTTTGTTGCCAATACGATACTTACCTCCAACATTTCAGTGACTTTAGTTGTTAGAATCGCAGACGTCATTTTGATTTTAGAGTCGTTTCAATAACAAATCCGTACCCAATGCATATTTTCATAATTTTGTGTTCCTGCCGGTGAGTAAGGTTGCCAGAGAGCTCAGAGAGGATGCAGTGTTGACGCCAGGGGACCCTCTTTTCCCTTTAGCCGTCAATACACGGTCCTTTATATTAAAGTATCGGCAACGCGCATCTGTCACCTCTGGAGTTGCGGGCGTACATTGGCTACGATCAGGCGGGCCAGATGCGTGTTTGCCACTGTTGTGGTATCAAAAAAAAAGATTTTCAAACTTAGAATTCCGCTCCTGTATAGTTCAATTAATTTAACTCATGACAAAAAAGACGGAGCCTCAATTTGAAGCTTCTAGTTTTTTTGTTAGCTTAATGCCACTCTATTTAGTCATCAAATCGTTTAAGCGACTCAAAGTCAGCATTTAATCTAACTAACCAAGATTTGAATTAATGGGGTTACAATTTAAAGAAGCAGCGTGTGAGTTCAAGTCTATTCTCGATCGTAGTAAGTTAATCTTCCGCAGACAAGTGTTTCTGGTTTTTAAACCCGCGTTTGACACATCCGTCTCGTATCGTTAAATAATGGCTGCGCCCCATTAAAGTATCACTTTTGAACGCCCCTTACTCTAAATATAACACTCTTTTTCAGCTAAATGTTTAGTGGGAATTTTCTCAAAAAGGAATGCTGTAGTTTTTTAATGTGGAATCCGGTGCCGTTGTAATTCTAAAAACATAAAAGAATTTGTGTCAAATGTTATATTATAGGTAAGTCAGTAAATATAAGGTTATGGCGTGTGTAGGTGTAAGATAATGCGCTGTGTCGTTCGTAGAATCGTAATCTATGGTATTAGTCAGTTTTTTGTTCAATTATTGCCTGTGACCGTCGCTTTTATCTTTCACTAACATTGACACTCACCCTACATTTATCTGTTTGCTTTTAACAATTCTGTTCAAACGCTGAAGAATGTTCCTTTTTGTGCTATGAGTCATTTTAACTCACTCAGTCGCTCTAACTCATATAGCGTTCACAGATCCTGTTACATAGTTTTTTTTTTCTTAAATAGTGACGGTCATCAACCAATAACAAACGGAAAACTGTTATTCGTTTTACTTAGTTAGCGTTTTAGAAAGATGGCAGCAAACCAGGTTGAAACAGTGAATAGTTTTTATTATACCAAATACATAAAATATTAAATCTGACTCTTACTACGTTCTAGTTTGGGACAACCGACTCGTGAGCTACTTTTCAAGATGAATGAACGCATTGGGTTTAATACAGGATTAGCCGTGACGTAACGACACACGCGTCGCTCGTTACACGAGCCACTGGATTTGTTGCTAGACTTGTTTGACAGCTGTAATGAAAGAGACCTTAGGGAAGAGCGTTATATAAACAGAGCGGTTTTTGTACAACAGATGCGAGTGTTTGTTTTGTTTTGCAGTTACACGGTTAAAGGGAAGTCATTAAGTATACTCTAGTTCTGCCACTTGAAAGAGTTGAAAGGACAAATTAACGCTAATTTCGCGAGCTGTGTTCTCTGCCGGCTGCGTGCATCGTAAATTAGTTCTTTTAAAACGTCATGCAATGGACGCCATATTTGAAACCGCATCCGTATCTATTTTAAAGCGCTCTTAAAACTATGTTGCATGCTTTCAGCGGTAAGAGTATCTAAGAAGTTTGTTAAATTACTTTCAAGTAAATTTTGAAATAAAGAGAGGTAGGTACAGGATTTTGGCTATGGCTACCCAAAACCAAACTAGCTACTAGGAGATAAACGTAGATTAAAATCAAAGTGGTAGAAGTCTAGCAGTTAAACTATGCTGTCTTGTAGCAAATACGTTAGCTAGTTCGGTTTGAGATTTTATATTTGAATGATAGCGAACAAATTAAAACATAAAAACGGTTTGCGATGTCATCGCTCATCGCTCTCAAAGCAGCACTATTTTTCAATAACCCTCAAAGTAAACTCATCTTTTAAATAGTTCGGGAGCACTTAATTTATTTACCGTTTCAAACGTCGCTCGCAACTTTAAAGCGGAGCTGATGTTTTATATTAGTTTCTGGGTTTCCACTTTATGAATACGAATTTCCTCAAAGTTTCATTCGAAATTCAGCAAGCGACTTAAATATTCTCAGTGCGTTTCCGCTACGATGTTATTACTTGCTAAGTACCGGCTTATTTTCATAGACTTCTATATCAGGCGTGTTTTGCGAAAACGAATTTATGCTAGGAAAATTCTCAAGGTCGCGTATTGATGCTCTTGGCTCTCGGGGCAAGTAAAACTTGGTCGGAATGTAAGAACAAGTGAATCCAGTCTTATCCGCTGTGGATTTATTGCCGAAGTTTTTACAAAAAGATTTCCGTTTACATGGACGATGTGTTCCATTCGGATTGTGAGTTTTTTTAGGTATATTTCCAATGTACTAAAACTGAATGACAGGTTGAAATTAAATGTTATTGTGGTAATCAAAACTGTGACGCCATGTAAAAGAAATAAGTACGTCGTATTACTTTAAAACCATGCAAGGCTTTCTTTAAGGCGGCTATAATCGGTTGCAGCGCAACACTACTGCAGATTAAAAAACAAAAAGCAACACGTCAATTGTAATTTTATTAAAGTATCTGTGAATTTCATAGAATTTAATAACAGGTGAAATCAAATTCCAATTTTTAGATATCGACGTAGGAAGGCGTAAAATGAACAGAATAATGAGTATCGGGGTAGGAAAATTACAAGGCTTCGGAACATATGTTCTGATAATAGAGGGGCGGCACGGCCGGCAGGTATAAAGCGTATTTTTTTCCATCGAATGAATTGCCTTTTTGCGAACGAATGGGGCTAAGAATGTAAGCGGTATTTTGTTTAATTATCATTATAAATGTAATTAGGTTGCACCTGTAACTTATAATTAATTTTGATATTAATATACACTTTTATAAATACTTGAAACTTCCTTTTACTTTGGACTTTAGAAAGATCTATTAGTATTTTAAGTAGCAGATTAGCGTGAAATATAGGCTGATTGTGCTAGTTTTCGTCCACTCTTGTCAGTTTTCCGTCCATACTTATTTATATGTTTATCTTCAAGTTATTCCCAAATTATATTGACCTTAAAAAGTTTTTCCAATTTATTTGCCGCAGTTTAATCAAGTGGATGGTAAACTGGACCTGGACGGGAAACTATTTCTTCTAAGTTAAGATTGTGTTATTAAAAATAGTCGTTTTTGTGACTGTTATATACTGAAGGGCATTAAAACTGGAGTGTGGTTTTATGAAACTAACGAAGTGAGCTTCATAATAATATCACACGAGTGTTTTAATGCCTAATTATGTACAATTACATACGCTGCTTTATCTAAAGCCATTATAATATAAATCGGGAACCCATAGAGAAATCGCCATTGCACCGCTATGGCCAAATGGATGCAGGACGTCCTCCTCCCCGACCACCCACACAATCACCATCATGACCAACTGTTATGCATTTAATTTTCATATATTAAAGTATCGATCATCGATACTCTAAAGTAAATTTTACGGTATACCTCAGATACAGGTTTCTTAATATACTTAGGCTTATCTTTTCTGAACATATAGGGAATTTATAATATGGATGGAGATAAATAAGATTACTCCAATGCTTTTAGAACCTAAAACAGATTTGGCTGGATTATAATTTATTCAAAAAGAAATTACGTACTTCAAAGTTAGAACATTTTCGTAATCCAACAGATCCAATTGGTCAATTCTTGCAATTGTTAACGACATTGTCAAACTTCGACGTTATAGCTTTTAAACCGTTTTAACATAAGCTCTTGAAATAAAATCTGGACCTCGGCCAGAGGAATTGTGATTGTGATGCAACGGGCGGGCCAACTGGAGTGCTATTCCAAATTTAAACTGGCTATCGATTTGAGCCAACCAGTACAATGCCAGACCCACTTGCCTCCTCCCTATTTCCCGTACCCATTTTCCCCACACTATCTGGTTAAAAAAACGCGTGTAAAAGTGTCATGTTTAGGGTTCCGTAGCCAAAATGGCAAAAACGAAACCCTTATAGTTTTGTCATGCCCGTCTGTCCGAAACTATAAGACTGGCTTAATAAAATTTAGATATAAGTTGTATTTTGTATGCCACTATTTAGTTTTGTAATAAAACTGCATACATGTAACAAATAATTTTTTTTACCAAATGTCAATACGTTGCACAGCAATCGATAGGTCTTTAAAAATAACATTGAAGTTTCAATTAACATTTTGTGAGTAAGCAAATATTTTCAGAAATAATCGCTTTGAAAGTCTAAAAAACTGTGTGCCCCCCCCCCCCCCCCTTTACTTTTCAACCATAAGTCCTAAAAATTTGAGAAGATACTTTCTACGAAAATTGAATTGAACATTATCGGTTCAGCCATTTTTGTGTCATCTCCAAAAAAAATTCTTCCATAGGCATCAGATATCACCTTTTAGTTTGATTCTTATTCCATTGAAGGTACAAAACGGAACCTTCCATTATGCGTGGTCCGATACGTACTGGGCCGGCTTTTGACAGATGTGTTGAACTGACAACTGTCATACGTATCATCCTAATGGCGCTATCTCTTGGGCCCGTTGTATCAGAATACCCTGCAGCTCCCTACCTCCTGTTTACCCTTAGTTACCCTACCCTACCCTAGAAAGAGGGTTTGACCCTCAGATACGATCTGAAGATTGACCGCTCGCGTAGTCACGTCAACGAACAAAACCGTATCATCAGAAATCTTCACAAGGCGATAGGAATGCCATAGTCACTGAAGCATAGACAAAAGAAAATCACAGACGAAAAATACATTCGGCGCGCTTTTGAAAGTTAATGCAAATATGAGACGTGACGTGACAACTCTATGGTTCGTTTGTGAATGGGGAAGGCAACTGTCAATTTGTTTGTCTATGGTATATGTCAAATCTCATACAAAAAAGGACCATCGTACGCAGCGCCATCTAGACTTCATTTAACCAGCTGTCAAATTCCATATAAAAAAGGCCATCGTAAACGGCGCCATCTATGATGACTTCACCAGCCTTCCCCATTTGCGGCAGGTTATTTTTAATGGAATGCGATTTCAAATGAATTAAAATATTATTAACCATAGTTAGCGAACTATGCGTGAACTTACAGCGACATAACGTAGATCGTCACCATTTTTTTAATATAAAATTAAAAATTAACGTCAAAATATAAAAATATGTCGAAAGTCGAAAGATCGCACTTGCAAGGTCGTTGTAGTTTTAACACGTTTTGGCTTTACCGACATTTACAGACATTTTGTTACTTCCCGACAAGTTGGACAAACTATAAGCTAAATTTTGAGTATAATGTCATTCTAACCCCCCAACCCCAACAAAAAATCGGTTGTCTGTAAAGTCGGTTTACTGACGATAGTTGAACGTGACAACGTCATAAGAAAATACTGATGGAATGGTAGCATTTTTCAAAATAAAATTTTAATTTCACTGCACTTCATACTTGACGAAAACATGTAAATGTATTATTGTATAGCAGCTGTCCACGCGGACGCATCGCTCACTCAAGTAGGAGAGAGACAAATGTCGAACGCTGCCGAACGCGAAGGCCGATTGTGCCTCTTTGTCGCTCGTTCCGCGCTCTCGCTTGCACTTCAAGCCTTAAATGGAACGCCTCAGAGCGAGGTAACGCCGCATGAGTCATGTTTTTTCGTGCGTGCAGCCGGCTCCATCGAATTATAAGACGTTGTCACGTCAAAAATGATTTAAGATTGGAAAAATGCAAAAAATAATAGAATTGCGTTTAATACTAATAATAGAATTAACGTTGGGTAAATCTTCGTCGCGCAAAAAAAATGCTGTTGCGTCGATTTTCGTAAATGATGTGTCAAATTACCAAGCAGGGATAAAAAAAGCTACATTTTACTTTTTTGCTGCATGCGAACGAAGCAACTGCCGTGTGCAAGTAATAAATTTCAATGTATATACCTAATCCCTTTTTATTATTTCAGCTCATTTACTTCATATTCATATATAGTGATTATACTATAGCTAACCAATTTCCCTTTAGCTTGTCTATGATGGGTTGAATTTGCCATTTTGACTTTTTTGCAGAAAATTTGCAGGAATTTATTTTTATTTTATTTTTTTCTTCTTTTCGTGCTTCTTATGTTTCAGACGCGGGATGGATTAATTAATCAAAGACAAGAAGTCTTCTTTAAGAAAAAAAAACGATTTATAATTAACGCACAGTAAATAGTCAGAAAATGAATTTTATCTACACTCATATTGTAAGTTCTCTAAAACGTGTTCGAAAACGGTAGGCAATGGCTAGCATTACCACGACCGATTTTACTATGATAAGCTTTTTATCTGTGGCAGTAACGTAATTTCAACTTTTCATGCTCAAATATTGATGTGCCATGAGTTTTGATAACATAATGTACACCTGCACCCTCCCGCGCATCCGCTAACAGCCCGACACGCGCCTCCCCGACACAATCGAGTTGGTCATGACGGTGCAATGGCGGCCATTCTATGGTTTCCGAATACGGCATTTTGGATAAATAATATGAGTGTAGATAAAGCAGTGTATGCAACTGTACGTAATTAGGCCTTAAAACACTTATTACGTAACAGTTACATAAACTACTATAACGCATTACGAATTGATTCAAATTTTAAAGCATAGGTACTTGGAATTCACACAGTTGAATAATTAACTACAAAGTGAAACCAACATTCATTTAATAAATTGCCTTTCACCAAGAAATGGAAATGACTTTACTCTGTAGGTATTCTTTCAGTCGCGTTCGGAAACGAAGAATATGATATTAATTTGATATCAATATCAGTCATCGATCTGACTTGCTGTTGTTTAGAAATAAAGGAAAAACAGAAAAATCCACTGCCTCAGGCGAGACTCGAACTCGCGACTCTGGAATCCTTGCCCATCGCTCCAACCAACTGAGCTACTGAGACTTACCTGATGGCTGCGAATTTCTCCACAATATTCTTTATGCGTCTTAGGAGGATGCCACTGATATTGATATGTAAATGGGATTTAAAACAACGAACACTTTACGAATCCTTCGATCGATTCTGGATTCGGTCAAGATAGATCTTGGATTAGGTGAGGACTGACAGATTGTTCTACTTTAAGGTTTACTAAATGCGAACGCTAGCAAAAAATTTGTCATTTAAACTATTGCCATCTACATTAAGGTTGCTGTAATTTTATCTTTATTTTCACTGGCAACCTAGAATTGCAGCGCTACCGCGAACGTTGCAAATCGAAATCTCTTTATCTCCCTCTCTATTGCACTTGCCAATTCGAAAGAAAGAGGCGCAGATAACGAAAATTTTCGCAGGCCTCGAAGCGTAAGAACTATTGTATAAATCTGTGCTAGAATGCCAGTGCCGGATTAAGACCATTTGATGCTCGAAGCAATCCACGCCTGTGGTGCCCCCTTCCCTCCTATCCATGAGCAATTTCATATCGGTGTAAGTATGTAGGTATGTAGGTTTTCCTGTTTCTGGTGCCCCCCAAGACGTGATGCCCTAAGCAATTGCTTGGTTTGCTTATGGGTTAATCCGGCACTGTAGAATGCCAGGTTCTTTACTTATACTTTAATATCCATACTGCGATATAATCACTTTTCATTTAACTATTGTAAGAGCGACAAAGATAGCTTTATGTAACTTAGTTAGGTATTCCTGTCGTATTAGTATCATATTTTCCCGATGCCAAATACGCTACCTTGGGAACAGGACACCTGTCCAGGTTTCCCATTGGATTTTATAGCCGGGAATGTTATTACCGATTCAGGTGTCTAAGGCTGTCATTACAGTTCCTGCTGTCATTTGGATATAATTTATTCCGTATCTTTAGTTAGTGAAACGAATAGACACCCGGTGAAGTATATAGCGGCATTAGCGACTTGCATAGTTTAAGTAATTCAAGCACGCTATCATAAAACTGTTGAATTTAATAAGCCATGAATTAATCCGTTTAAGGGGCTCCCTGGCGCCAATAACTTTCGATCTGAATCCCTTAGTTTTCTAATGATTTTTATAGCTTATTAAACGAAACGAAAAGAAACGGCCTTAAATAATATAGTATCCTATATTTACTTCAATATTCATTGTCTTCGAGATATTTGCCATCAAAGTCGAACACTTTTAGGTCAAAAAGTGGTTTTCTGGTCATAACTTTTGTGTTAATTAGTTTAAAATTCAAATCTCATGTCAGTTTTTAGAGACGTCAAAGAGGAACCCTAATATGTAGTAGCATTCGAATATCGATAAAAGTGTTTTTTAGACCATATTTTATTTCAAAATCCGGCTCTACAGAATGGAGATAAAAGATTCAAGAACCGATAGCCGTTTGCCTTAATAATTCTATCTGTAGTGCAAATGTTGGAATATTGACTCAAAACTGGTAAAAAATCGATTGAAAACGTGCGGAGCTCCTTAATTGCAAGATTTATACAATACAATACAATACAATATTCTTTATTGCACCACACAAAGAAAAAGAAGTACAGAAACAGATTTAACAACGTAAATAATGGTAACAACAGGCGGTCTTATCGCTATTAAGCGATCTCTACCAGACAACCTTTTTTCACTTTATTTATATGAATCATAACAGTAAAAAAAGGCGGACTAAGGCATTCTCTACCAATCAACCATAAGGCCAAACAGATATTACTTAGCTAAGGTGGGTGCAGTGATCAAGATTTTATGTTACACTGAAACTGAAAAAAAAAATGGACTACCATCTTGGAAGTTCCAAGTTGGAACCAAAAAGTCTTATATTCTAGGGTTTACGTTTCACTTAAAGGCGCAAACTGAAAACGATTTTGCATGGAATTGATTTTGTTCATATTTTTGTACTTTATTAGACATAAGAACCAACCCACCATACTTATAAACATATGTATACCATTTCCATAGATCAAGTTTAATATAAAAACGCGATTTAATATAAAATTTTCATTTCGCACGATATTCGACGCAACCTGAGCGCGTATATTGAAGTTCCTGTATTTGCATTTCAAAGTGAGATACTGGGTTTTCCGGAACCACTTCATATGGGACACGCGTCAGTTCGGGTTCCAAATTTAAAAAAAAAAACGAACGCGAAAAATACGGAGCGTATTTTATTAGGGATGGGACAAAATAATGGATTGCAAAAAAATATATGAACCATAGATTGTACCTTAATTTTAAATGATTTTATTAAATGGGAATCGATTAACATAAATATTTTAGTGTACATTTTTCGATGAAAAGACGCTTAAAATAGATTCTTGGAAGCATTTTTTTTTTATTAGTAATAACGATAACTCCTATCGACCTTAAAAAAGACACAATAAGGTGTTCTCGCATTGGCAGTTTCATCACGTTTAGACACTACGTCGCCAATTAAGTGATTAAATCAATAATTGCCGAGTCCTAGTGCGTAAACTGGGTAAAAGTCTTGAATACTAAATGAAATGCTATAGGAAATAGCTAGAACCACTTAGTCTATGGTAGACAGTAGAATAAACAACCTTTTTATGCAGTTCTTTTGCATGCTAACCTCGTTTTTTAGGGTTCCGTAGTCAACTAGGAACCCTTATAGTTTCGCCATGTCTGCCCGTCCGTCCGTCCGTCCGTCCGTCCGCGGATAATCTCAGTGACCGTTAGCACTAGAAAGCTGAAATTTGGTACTAATATGTATATCAATCACGCCGACAAAGTGGTAAAATAAAAAGTGGAAAAAAATGTTTTATTGGGGTACCTCCCCTATACGTAAAGTGGGGAGTGATTTTTTTTTTCATTTCAACCCTAACGTGTGATATATTGTTGGATAGGTATTTAAAAATGAATAGGGGTTTACTAAAATCATTTTTTGATAATGTAAATATTTTCGGAAATAATCGCTCCAGAAGTAAAAAAAAAATGTGTCCCCCCCCCTCTAACTTTTGAACCATAAGTTTTAAAAATATGAAAAAAATCTCAAAAGTAGAACTTTATAAAAACTTTCTAGGAAAATTATTTTGAACTTGATAGGTTTAATAGTTTTTGAAAAAAAAATTACAATATAATTTCTGAACTAAGTTTGTAATTTAACCGTATAAGCAGGTGTTTATTGTACTTGTAATTTCTACAAAGTCACAATGAAATGACGTGCTTTCAAATAAAGTAAAAACGGTGAAAATCGTTTCACGCAATAAAGAATTATCCCATAAAAATCATCTTCCATACTTTAAGCTCGCGCGCAATAGTTTACTTAATTTGCCGATAGATGTCGCTGTAGGTGGAACGCTCATATCATATCCTACATGGCGGTGTTATTTTAACTCTTAAGTGGGGACACTTTCTGTGACGGACGGAAAACTACGTAACCCTACACTGAGCGTGGCCCGACACGCTCTTGGCCGATTTTTTTTTATTTATTCATGTCGATGGTTACTAGTCCTCCAGTCGATAACTTTGAATGTTTTAATTCAGTATTGCCAAAGTAAAATGGTATTTCTAGCCATAAGTTTCGAATTAGTTCTTAAACATAGGCTTAATAGAAATGCTTTGACTTGCTAATTTGGAATATCAATTTAGGCATAATTAAATTCAGCGTCTTCTGTAACCACTGATTCTTGAATATTCTTGATCAAAGATGATCTAGTAATAATATACACGAGTATGTATGACTAAAATATATTTGTGTTTTGTGTAAACCTAGTAGGGGGGGGGGGGGGGGGGCGACTCGGGACGCCCCCGTTCAGTTGAGATGGAGGCTAGGTCATCACGTCACCATAGCTATCACGTTGTAACAAGTATGAAAGCGCGATTATGATATATGAGATATGACGCGGTAGGCGATTAATCCCTGCCGCCTCTTTCCGCCATCGTCCTATGCGACAGCATTTCCATCATCACCACTTAGATGGTTGGCAGTCCTCAACTGTGCGTTTCTCCAGAAACTTCCTGCCTCTCACAACAAAACTGTGGAATAAACTGTCGTCTGCGGTATTTTCTTTTCAAAAAAAAAATCTTTTAAAACCCGATATTATTTTTAAGGTTTAACTAATAATACAGGAATAAGAGCATAATGGATTAAGTTTAGGCGTTTTTAACATTTTTGTTGAAGTTTCATACAAAAAGATATCTGATATCAAGAGAAAAAAAAAACAGCCGAATACCTTTTCCGGAGCTCACTCCGTTCAACAAAAGTAAAACAGTTCATTCCAGTAGCTTATACCACCCATATAAATCACAAACACGTTTTAAAAAGTCTTAAAAAATAAAATAAGCCCAGCAGTAACAATCTTAATGATGCTTTAAAAACGCCTCTGCATCTTAGAACATCGCAAGGAGATTTCAACCAATGGAGTTTGTGTATAGAACCAAAATTTGAAGTGCTAAATGCGGCTATTTGATGACTTCACGTTGGAAATGCATTTACTCATGATCGTGGCTCGACTGCTGTCAAACGAATTCAACGTTACTATCTATGCAGGGCAGAGGTATGCTTTGTATATGCAAAAGTGTCCGTCAAAAGGCGTTAAATAACAGTGGCATCACAATAGATTGAGAGGTGGAGTGTAAAGATTAGGTTGAGACCTATGGTTGGGTTAGGGAGTTGAAGTTTTGTACCTGCTGTAGTCATAAAAAAAATTGGATTTTTCAACGCAGCGCACATCACTCCGTCAATCACTGCTAAGTTCTCTCTAGCTCTAAGGTACTACAGTAGTATTTTTAACTGACGATATTAATCTGACAGTTCCTGCCATACATTGTAAATCAGTTTATATGCGCTGTCATAAGAGCTGTCAGATTACTGGCCTGAATTTAAAATACAACTTTAGCGCCACTTTGGGGAGATTTGAAATGGTTATTTACAGCTGGACATTTTTGTGACTGTATGAGATTTTCGGTACTCCATAGTTACTACGCTACTTAAAAAAATATCTGCATAATGAAACGAAGTACGAAGCGCGGGTTAATAACCTTTTCTTCAACCGGGTAAAGATGATGCATACTCTATCTATTCTAATTTACTTCCAACATCAGCACCACGTAGGCGTCAACTTGTTAGCTCGTTATTGTACTCGTAAACACACTCGGTTAAGTTTGCAAGAACGCCTCAAGCTCGTACGAGTACTTGCAGCAAACATCATTTGAACTTAGAACTTAGTTATCTAATCTGCGGAGCATAGAGCTTTTTTTTTTCAACTGGCAATGGAATTTTAAATTATCCAGCGTTGTTGGTTTTGCTTTATGATGGAAATTCTTTATAAACCGTCTGGTTTAACATTATTTCAGCAGCCAAGCAGCTTATCAATATACTTGTAACAAATTATTTTTTCAGTAGAACCTAGTAGCAAAAAAAACGATAAGAGTAATATCTTTTTTCGGGTGATAAAAATACTAATGTATGCCCTCTCTATATGTATGCCCCATTGCGTTGCGCTACAACTCTTGCCATACTAAGCAATTTTATATTTTGTCATATTGCAATTTATGGCCTGTATTCAAAACTAAAACCGCCTGTATTCATAAATATCTAAACTTAAATATGGCCTGTATTCATAAATATCTAAACTTAAGCGCAAAAATAAAAACAATGCAGGTACAACTAGTAGCCTCGAACTGAGAACTCGCGATTTCCTTGCAAACGTGTTGACCAATATAACAAGATCCTTATGATGATTTTTTCGCGTCTCACGACTTAAACTCAAAAAGCCATCGAAATGCCAAGACGTCCCAGTACAGTTGTACAAGTGAAAGTTGCGTCCGAAGTTATTTGTAAGAACTTCGCTTCGCTTACGCTCCGCTCGTGCAAAAACACAGCAATGTGACGCAAAATATGGAAACAGTAAATTTTCTCATCATTTTAAACTACTTTAACCACACCGTCCATTTAGAAAGTTTTTCTCTAATTATTCCGAGAGTAGCGCAAATAGAAACCCGCCATTTTACCAGCTAAATCTACGCTTTCAGGATAAAAAAACGTTCACTTAAGTTCCTTATTGGATTCGTCTATGGCTGCAGTTGGCTCTGTACCAAGCATAGAGTAAAAACCGGCCAAGAGCGTGTCGGGCCACGCTCAGTGTAGGGTTCCGTAGTTTTTCGTCCGTCACAGTAAGTGTCCCCACTTAAGAGTTAAAATAACACCGCCATGTAGGATATGATATGAGCGTTCTACGTACAGCGACATCTATCGGCAAATTAAGTAAACTATTGCGCGCGAGCTTAAAGTATGGAAGATGATTTTTATGGGATAATTCTTTATTGCGTGAACCGATTTTCACCGTTTTTACTTTATTTGAAAGCACGTCATTTCATTGTGATTTTGTAGAAATTACAGGTACAATAAACACCTGCTTATACGGTTAAATTACAAACTTAGTTCAGAAATTATTTTGTAATTTTTTTTCAAAAACTATTCAACCTATCAAGTTCAAAATAATTTTCCTAGAAAGTTTTTATAAAGTTCTACTTTTGTGATTTTATTCATATTTTTAAAACTTATGATTCAAAAGTTAGAGGGGGGGGGACACATTTTTTTTTACTTCTGGAGCGATTATTTCCGAAAATATTTACATTATCAAAAAATTATTTTAGTAAACCCCTATTCATTTTTAAATACCTATCCAACAATATATCACACGTTAGGGTTGAAATGAAAAAAAAAATCTCTCCCCACTTTACGTATAGGGGAGGTACCCTAATAAAACATTTTTTTCCACTTTTTATTTTACCACTTCGTCGGCGTGATTGATATACATATTAGTACCAAATTTCAACTTTCTAGTGCTAACGGTCACTGAGATTATCCGCGGACGGACGGACGGACGGACGGACGGGCAGACATGGCGAAACTATAAGGGTTCCTAGTTGACTACGGAACCCTAAAAAGGGGTAAGTGCGATTCGGACTCGTATCCGGACAGTTCAGTATTCTTTTTTTTAAATTACTAGCCATTTTATTCATGTCGCCTATCCCGCTACTTAGCGTAGACTCCTCTGGGTGCGTAGCCAACATGCCAATCGTTAACGCTCCGTAGCGTATCGTAGTCACCTCTCTCTATCACTCTTCCATGTTAGTGCGACAGTGACAGTTGCGTTTCGTTCGCTACGGAGCGTTAACGATTGGCACGTTGGCACATATTGGGCTCCTGAATAGGGAATCTAAAAATTTTTTTAAGAAATTACTAGTATCGATATATCGTCCCACTGCTGGGCACAGGCATCTATCATACACGAGAGGGATAGGGCTATAGTCTCCAAGCTGGGCCAAAGCGGGTTGAGGACTTCACATACACCTTTGAATTTCTCCGCGGATGTATGCAGTTTTCCTTCACCGAATAGTGATTGGTAAATATTAAGTACTTCGTACATAAGTTTCGAAACACTCATTGGTACGACTGGTACAAGTCGGGGGTTGAACCCGAGACCTTCGGATCGAAAGTCAGACGTCATACCGCCAGGCCACCAACGTAACAAGAAATTACTATAGTTTGGTAAAATATCAGCATTTTGGTACAAAACAATTACCGATTGCATCTACTTCCGAGTATCTTGTCTGACCGAAGCACAGACGGTTCTTCTACGGGTTCCGTCTTAAGATGCGGAACCCTAAAAAGTCCAGCAGCCCCACTTCTGCCTTTTGCTAAGTGACAATCCGTGCTGGGATTCTGAAATATTGATGCCATAGATTTTTATTGCCATTCTTCAAGATGATGGGGTCTGATAATAGTGAGTGGAAAATCGGTTTTTTACTTTACTAAAATTGAAAAGGTTTTAGTATTATTGTATGTACGAGTACTGCACATAATTTCGTTTATTTCTTGTTATGAAAACTATCTCTATTCAGTGTTTTTATGGAAAAAACATACCTTAAACATAAAACATTAAAATAGAATTAGAATTAACCTTTGCATATTCGCTGTGTGCATGATTGTAGCGCCATCTCTTGGGCAGGGGTTAAATCTTTTATTTTTATTTTTTATGAATGGCTTGAACTCCTTGCTTATATGAAATGTATCTGGCTGATTCACTACTTTGACATTTGACCGAGTTGAGGTGACTTAGGTGATGTCAAATATTTTGAAATTTGATATTGAAAAGAGCCCCTTTGCAGTTTAATTTCTTGTCACATTGTGCACTGCGAGCGTTCACGTTACCCCCACTATGCAATTCGCACATAGCGAATAACCACATCCTTGTGACAGTTGTTGTATTTAGGGAAAGATAATGTTAACTTCGATTGTTTTATGAAATAAAAACAAAATAAAAACACTTGAATTTCAGTCAGAGTGAATAAATAGGACAACTCGACAGGTCAACACAATTTTTTTAAAGAAATGTTAAAATGCGTCGGCTGTATAAAGTTTATGAACGTATAACGATTTACCAAGTTAAACTGCCTATAATCGTAGTTTTTTATTGTAGACCGCCCGTCTATTTGAAAACAGTTTAGCATGTATTTCCTCGACAAATATAATTCCGCCTAGCACGATCCCCGTTGAGATATGATTCGCGCCGAAAAGCATTATGCTAATGCCCGTTCGCCATTTTGGAGTTCTGCTATTAGCGTCCCTCTGATCGGTAATATTCGATGATTAAAATCTTTATTGTTTTTGGGGCTTATCTATGTGTTTGATGTAGATGAAGAGATTTTGAGAGGCTTGATGCTGATTTGAGAGGTTCTGTTTTGCTGTGTCGTGAAAACTAGGCCATCAACTCATCACAGTGTCTTTTATAGATCAAAGGCGATAAGAACAGCGAGCTTGCACTTTAGTCTTACGTAATGCCGCTTTGCACGATTGTTCCTTGTGTCAAACTAAGTCGATGAAGCCTGTAGCTACAAGACCAAGTCCTGGCTAAAAGGGGAGAATGATGACATTCCGAAGTTCAATATGTGCTATACCTATTTCCACTTACCATTAGCTAATAATCTGTGACTCCTTTGGAGTTGCAGGCGTCCATAGGTTACGGTAGCTGCTTACCATCAGGCGAGCCGTATGCTTGTTTGCCACCGTCGTGGTATAAAAAGAAAAATAAATGTCAATTTTGATATAAATAATTTTCGTACGGATATATGCCTATTCATGGTACAAATTTGTTATTATAATTGTCTCTTTCATACAAGCATTCCACTGTGAAAAGTCACCCTTTTTATAAACCTTTTAATAAAAATTTATTATAATTTTAGGTATAATAAATTAAGTAAATTGCCAATTTTTTGAATTATCGAACGTAGATACCCTTCATTTAAGTGCAGTGCAGAACAGAAACACGAAATTTAATGACTAACCTGTTAATATCAAAAGGAACTCAAACAAAACCAAGCAAAAACAATCCTCCTAAACCTTTACCAAGACAAATCAACACTTGAAATATTCGACAACAGAACAATTGACATTGCAAATAAATATTTACTTGAACTCCCAAATTCGCTAAATATTCAATCTCTGATTAGCATGAAGCAAACAAAAGAAGGCGAGAAACGTTTACGGGATTTTGCATTTAAATACAAGGAAAAACGGAAAAGGGATTACTGGTACGGTACTCATTGTCATAGCTGAGTGCTGAACTCGTTGCGAACAGTACATTTAGGCTAAAAACTACGCTAACATGTGGATAAGTGACAGGAACGTGTCAGCTTTTGATAATGTTATTGTCATTGTCACTGTCGCCTTATTTTGTCGCTTGTCAATTTTGTTCCTTTGCTAAAGTGACAAACGATAAAATAACGCAAAGCACCTTGGCCTCCGGTTGAACCAGGGACCCAATTTCAACAACGTTGAGATTAGACATACGAACTTTGTCCGACCCAAACTTATTAACTAGATATTTTTACGTAGTAACCTGTATTCTTTGCTCTTTGCAGTAGAAGGGTCGTCACAAATGACATTGGACTAGTTCTCGGCGGTTCTAGCCGGAATTACAGTTATTTAGCCGGGAGTGTACAGAAAATGAAATTTACAAGACATGCAATCCCATTTACGGCGGTACCGCGATTTAAGACGAGTCGAGTGTACTCTTGAGGATAATTCTTTCGAGAATTGCTAGAAATGTAAAGAGATACGCTGATTTTAATTGCAGATTTGTAATATGAAAATTAAAAATGTTTATTGGGCTAAATAATAGTACTATAAGAAAAAAAAACTTGAGTTCCATAATCCTGAGATTAAATCAGGGAATTAGCTCGAATTAATTAAGGGGGATTCACAATGTTGACACATAGGAACAAGAGGGTCCCCCGTCGTCAACACTGCATCCTCTTTTAGTCTTTCTTTGGCTAATAGGAAAATAGGTTTAGACTAGATTTTCTACATATCTAGATTATTAGAGGCAATGTTGTACGAGTTTTATTGTGTAATATGTAAAATAAAAGGTATAGTAGTTTATGTAACTGTTACGTAATAAGGGTCCTTAAAACATGAGTGTGGTTTTATGAAATGAGCCGCAGGCGAATTTCATAATAAGATCACACGAGTGTTTTAAGGCCTAATTACGTACAGTTGCATACACTGATTTATCTACACTCATATTATTTATTATAAATGCCGTATTCGGAAATCATAGAATGGCCGCCATTGTACCGCCGCGGCCATCTCGATTGTGTCGGCGTGGCCAACTCGATTGTGTCGGGGCTCGCGCGGGACCAATCGAGTTGGCCATGGCGGTAACATTATGTTATCAAATTCGATGTTCCAAATTTGAAACTCAGTGCTTAACAATATTTGAGCATGCAAAGTTAAAATTACGTTACTGCCGCAGATAAGAGACTTATCATAGTTAAATCGTTTGTTGTAATGCTTGTCATTGTCTACGGTTTTTGAACGCATTTTAGAGTACTTACAGTATGAGTGTAGATAAAAAAAGTTATACACGTGTAAATATCAAAAGTAATACGTTTTTCATTCGATGAGATCTTCGAGCAACAATTTAAAGGAGGTACACTTTCAAATAAGATTTACTAAAAAAAATGGCTTCTGAAAATTTGTTACCGGCCATGCTTATACCGTAATAACACTGTCAAAGAAAGTAAGTACCGCCTGAGTCGTTCTTGCGATATTATTGTGGGGCCATTTTTTGGGCTGATTAGGTATCCCTAGTATTATTTGATGGGTGGTGGATGAGATGCATTTTAATAAGAATAATAAGAACGTACCTACATCTCTTTTATAAACTCAAGCAAGACTGCCGGTATTACACCTCCCTAAATCAGGCCCTAACGACAAGGATGCCACAATATGTTAGACACGTTAAGCAATATCTCCAAACGTGTCTAGCGTAATGCAGCGTCCTTGTCGTTAGGGCACGATTTAGGCAGGTGTAATACCGGTATAAGGCGGTTTTCATACTGGTGCCGCAACCGGACGCGGCGATGGTGTGCGAACGAGATAGTGATATGTATATCTATACCGTTTACCTACTGAAGAGATAAGAAAATAATTTAAAATATAACGTAAGTATTTTTTTTCTAAAAACCGTTTGTAAGAAATTGTACTGCTTATTTTTACAGACATATTTACTGCTAATAAAGAGGTTTAGTTAGAATTAATGCCTTACATTCAGGACTTATGTAACAGCCCTCGGTCTAAGCTCAGGATATTTATTACTAAACGAAAGTACGGAGTTTTAAGTTGTCGCAATAATTTTAATAGATTTTCAGCGATTTTTGGGTAAGTAACAGTAATTTGCTTTCCAGCTAGCCGCACAATAATGTACGGTGAAACCATAGTTGTTTTACGAAAGTCTTGGGCCGTTGTCCGTTACATATTTTGGTAAGTATAGAGGCCAAGTGCTGGTGAGTAAGGTTGCCAAAGAGCTCAAAGAGGACCCAGTGTGTTGACGCTGAGGGCCCTGTTGTTCCTTTAGCCGTCAACACAGTGAATCCTCCTTTTTGTAAAGGGTCGGCAACGCGCATGTGACTCCTCTGGAGTTGCAGGCGTCCATGGGCTACTGTAGCTGCTTACCATCAGGCGTGTGTTGTGTGGCAAACAAGCATACGGGCCCCGCCTGTCGCCCGCCCATCGTGGTATAAAAAAAAGTTTATTAAAACCTAAAGTTTTAATATATTTTACTCGGTTAATGCAAGTTCATTGGTTTCAGTCTTTTTTAATATGTGACTGTACCCCTAATTGCCTTCCCAAAGTTCTTCAAACGAAATTTGTCGACTAGTCTGTCGCAAGCGTTATGCTAAACAGCCATAATCGAGTTCCCACCGAAATGTGTTTGACGTGTAATTTCCATTATTTTATTAAGGCAATTGAGTTCGCGCGAATCTGATTATCCGCCTTTAATTGCGGAATCATGCGTCTATCTGTCTAATTGAGTAAGCGACGCGATTGGTACTTTTTTGCGAAGTCTGTAATGCAATGATGGATCCGCTCATCCGAAATTATGTGATTATATTTTTTTCATTTCATTTGCATAATACGAGTACTAACCATTTATTTATTATGTATTCTACTAGATGTGACATCTAGAACAAATTTTGTGCGCCATTTTTGGCGGTTGACAGCTATGACAGAATCAAAGAGTAGTATAGACTTTTAATGATTTTCACTACAACTTTTGGGACAAAAAAATTCTTAGGATGTCATCTCCTGTTACTCAATGGTACTAACTATTTTTATTGGTTTCTTATTTCGTAATTTTTTAATTTCTTGCTGTGAACAAAAAAATACATGTGACATTTTTAGACCCAAGCATTTGTGAAATAAAAAATATTAAGTACGAGTGTGTTAAAGAAGCCTTTTTCATATTAGGTATATTATTTAATTTAATATGAAACAAACAGTCATACAAGGGTTACATTTAAAACATATTTGCTTAGCTTTAGACCTATAGTTTCTAGTATTATTTTAACTTAGAAGTAAACACGATGTAGCGCAAAATACTAATTACTTACTCAGTTATTTAATACCATTTGTTCATTTCAACATTAACATTAATATAAATTTACGAGAAAACATTGAAAAGCACTGAACGTGTACGTGTACCTTACACGTACGTAGTTGATTAATGGTAAATAAATATCATTATCATTCCAGATTTCAATCCTAGTGAGAACGCTTTATTTATATGACATTTTATTTAACATTATTACAAGTTATATTAGAGAAATTTCCATTTGAGCTTCAAGATGGCTACGTCGTCTTTAGAATAGTTTTTTGTTTTTTGCTCATTTACGTAGTTCAGTGTGTAATATTGATAGCTTATTGTGCGGTGACCTAACGAACAAGTGTGCAGCTAATGAAAAATTAGTCTCAAAACGCGCGTAACCTCCCTTTAGTCGAACAAA
Organism: Pammene aurita; assembly: GCA_947086415.1. Classification (NCBI taxonomy): domain Eukaryota; kingdom Metazoa; phylum Arthropoda; class Insecta; order Lepidoptera; family Tortricidae; genus Pammene; species Pammene aurita. Next base: position 8,665,938 of record OX352315.1, on the reverse strand, counting down.
CGGTTATCCGGGGTCCCGGCCACCCACGTGTTTGTAAGGAGGCTATCACTTTATAATCAACAAGGCCTTAACCGAACAACGTTGCTTTTATTTTATTTTACTTAAATTAATGAAATCATAAGTCTACCTTGACATTGGCAGAATTCACCTCGACATATGCGGTATATTTAATAACGCAGAAGTCTCCATTAACATTGGAGTCGTAAGCACACATCAGGGCTGATTTACATCGCACCATCTACTCTAACTATATTAAAGGAGCTGGGTTGCCAGTGCACCAAATGTCAATATCATAATAATTTTAGTTTTCACGTCCACTACGAACTCTAAGTATTGAAACAGCAATATTAAGTACTTCAAACTATCTGAATTCAGGACATTGCAGTTTATGCGCTTTATTAAATTAGCAAGTTTGGGTTTATAATAGACTATAAACATTGAAACAGCAGTATTAAGTACTTCAACCTGTCTGAATTCTGAAAATTGCAGTTTATGTGCTTTATTTCATTAGCAAGTTTGGGTTTTAAATTGACAACGAACTCTAATATTGAAACAGCAATATTAAGTACTTCAAACTATCTGAATTCTGAAAATTGCAGTTTATCGACAACCGGCTAAGCCAGTTTGAAATCTGACACCGGTTTTGCACACTGGTGTTATAAAATGTTACATAACACCGTGTAACAAAGATGCCGCCTTACACTAAAAATAGAGTAACTAAGATCAGGTGTTTTGAGACAACGTGTTTTATAACGTTATACAGGGTACATTTAGATTGGTCAGTATGCAAGTCTGTAACTATAAGAACAGATCTGTTCTTAGGAACCATGTTATCGATTTTAGGATCAAGACTAAACTGCATAGATTAATAAAAAAAAACTTGTACTCATCTATTCTATACAAAAAAATGGTTGTATAACATAAGTGTAGCAGCACCATTAATTAGATCTCAACACTTTTTGCGGTAAAAGAACTGCGTACTAGAATTTATTTACATGTCATATTTTGTATGGTATAACATTTTTTACGTGTATTGCGAGTTCAACCCCATTCAACTGGCAACACAACCTCCCCATTAGCATCATCCCCCAATTCAAACATTAACGCTTTCGAGAAATTTCACAGTTAATGTTCAGGTAGGATGCAAGCACCCTTCAGATGTGCATTTTAATGGCAATAGAGCCCTGTTCATTTCAATGGCATTTAGAAGCACCCTGTATTTCAGGTGGGTATTAAGAACGGGATGTTTTCGCGGAATGAAGCTGTAACAGCTATTTTAATGACTAGGTATATACTTATGAGTGTATTTTGTTTATTTTTTTTGTTAGCAAATTACGATTTAAAATAGTAGTTAATGTAACTGTTACGTTTGAAGGCCTAATTACGTACAGTTGCATACACTGCTTTATCTACTATACTCATATTATATATCCTAAATGAAGTGTTCGGCAACCATAGAATGACCGCCATTGCACCGCCATGGCCAACTCGATTGTGCCGGCGGTCGGGCGGGCGCGTGCCGTTAGTCGGGAAGGAGGACAGGATTTACATTATGTTATCAAACATGGTCACTCATCGAAGCGCAAAAGACTAGGTTGAAGGTTTGCCAAAGAGCTATGGAGCGCAGCATGCTAGGAGTAAAAAGTATCGATCGAATCCGAAACGCTACGCTGCGCTCAAAGACAGGAATTGCGGATGTTGGAGTCAAGACCGCCAAGCTGAAATGGGACTGGGCCGGCCATGTCTGTCGCATGCATCCACAGAGGTGGGCTAAAATAGCCACGGAGTGGGTACCACAACACGGGCGAGGGGCGGGCAGGCCCAGGCGCAGATGGCGAGATGACCTGGACGCATTTGATAACGACTGGCCTGAAAAAGCAAGGGACCGAGACGGATGGAAATTGAGGGGGGAGGCCTTTGCCCAGCAGTGGGACACACTATAGGCTATTAATAATAATAATAATATCAAATTCGATGTTCGGAATTTGAAACTCATAACGTATCAATATATGAGCATGTAAAGTTAAAATTACGTTACTGCCACAGATAAAAAGCTTATCATAGTAAAATCGGTTGTGGTAATGCTAGCCATTGCCTACCGTTTTTGAACACGTTTTAGAAGACTTACAATGTGAGTGTACATAAAAATTGTTATATAATACAGCGTGCGTTTGACCATGGGGCTTTAAATGTAAGGATCGATTTAGCTCATAAAACGGAGTTACTTTTAGTCTAAACTATTTGAACGAAGGTTATTTAATTATGTTATACAAACTAAATACTATTTTCGCGCCGGTAGCCTGGCGGTAAGACTTCTAATCCGAGGGTCTCGGGTTCAAACCCCGGCTTGTACCACTCAGCTATTAGGAACTTATTTACGAAATATTATTTTGATTACCAGTAGCTTTTAGGTGAAGGAACACGTCGTGAGGAAACCGGACCTAATGGCAACAAGGCCTAGTTTCCCCTCTGGGTTGGAAGATTAGATAGCAGTCGCCTTCGTAATTGCCTACGCCAATTACTGGGATTAGGTTTCCGAGCGGACCCCAGGCTCGATAGAGCTGAGCAAAAGAGCGGGGACAAATGCTAGGACAAAATAAATACTATTTTCAAAGTACGTCATCTAATAAATAAATAAATATAATTGAAAGCTCAATCAATTACAGATCAAATAAACAAAGATCCTTAAACCAAAAAAGAATTTGATGGACAATATCAACATCTTAAAAAAAAATGATATTATTTATTTTCTGCTTATTTTATTTCATTTCCTTTTCAATTAGTTTTAGTTTGTTTTTATTGCTAAGATAGCTATAAAAATATTTAAATAAGTCGAATTATCCCATGTTTAATTCTTGTTAGGTAAGGTAAGGTACCTTCTTCGATTTGTTTTATCAAACCATTCAATTAAGAATTATCTTACTAAAAAATTTTAATCTGAGTTATCGCCTGATGTCACACAAATTTCAATTTATATGTTAAATTTATCACTCTAACATCTAAATTACAATTAAATTCCACCAGACGTGACATTCTCGATTTCAAGTTAAATGACTTATGTTAAGCAGCACACTCAATCACTTAAAGTAGCTATGTTTCATGTTACTTACAACCACAGATTACACGTCTAAAACAGATACGCCACTTATACAGTATAATTAAAGTATTCAAACACGAATAGACTAAAGGGACCAGTAAATGCGATTCGAGCGGGATAGCTGTAAGTATCGGACTTCGGTAGATGTGCATTGGGTTAAGCCTTCAAGTACTTTGATACGATGACAAAGCAAAAACTAATATTTCATTTCATTCATACAATAATTTTTTTTTATTGTAATGGTTAACAATGTAAGCAATAACTTTTATTTTTTAATTGAATTTTTTTTCTTACAAAATATTGAAATGACGGATTTTAACAATATAGTAGGTAGAGGTACGTCACAATCTATGTATGTATGTATGTATGGATATTGGATGTATGTATGTAATTATGTGTAAGAATTTAGGATATAGTTTCGCATCTTTTTAAAGTTTTATGCTTCCGTCATTTAATTTGTTTTCTGTATCGTTAGAAGCACCGCATACAATCTTTCTGCTTGGCCCTAAGGTTGACTGGTAGAGAATGCGTCATGACATTAAGTTTGCCTTTTGTACGATTAATTTTCTTTTTGTGCAATAAAGATTAAATAAATAAATATGTTAAACTTTAAGTCTTTCACCTGTAATATCTGAAATATATAGACTACTATGTAATCTATGACTTGAGCTCTATGAATCGTCAACATCATTCAAATTTTAGAATTTAACAGAATGTCTCATCTCATCTAATATACGTTGCTAGTATACAAATCGTATTACTTTTAAATTGCATTCGCTTCTGAGCCGTATTACTAACAGCCCAGGTTTGATTTTTGAATGAACGAACAAGTTCGATACGAGCACCAACACACACAGTTATCAAGAGCAACGCAATATTGAATGGTAAATTAAGATAATAACATAACATAACTCTTTATTGCACACCTGAAAATAAAGAAACACATAAAATACAGATTAATCATAGGTAAAACAATTGGCGGTCTTATCGCTAAAAAGCGATCTCTTCCAGACAACCTTTGGGAAGCGGAAACCATTGAAAATAATCAGAAATACGTAGGTGTTGCAAATTCAAATCAACTAGCTAAACAATAATAAACGTGCGCATATATAATTTTAAACAAAAAAGAACCGACTTCACTAAGCATCCACCTTTCCAACACCAAATGCTCGATCTGCTGTAAAAAATACTCAAATCACCATAGGTGTGCCTATAATAGTTGAAGAGTTCCCTCGATTTCTCCAGGATCCCATCATCAGATCCTGACATGGTTACAATGGGACCAACTGTGAAGTATACGCTTTCAAACAAAAAAAGAATTTTCCAAATCGGTCCAGCCGTCTTCGAATAATCGGTGAACATACATAAAAAAAAAAAAAAAAAATAGCAAAAACAAAGATCCCGACGAATTGATAACCTCCTCCTTCGAAATCTTGAAGTCGGTTGATAACCTCCTCCTTCGAAATCTTGAAGTCGGTTGAAAATAAAAATAAACTTACATAAATAAATAAAAATAATAATAGAAAGAGAATCGAGGTCCTCTACCGTTATCGCCTTTAAGTAGAACATGTCCCGATTGGTTGAATTTTCTATCATTATTACTTATCAGTACCTGATGCGCAACGGGTTACGGTGTGCAAGCGAGACAGCGCTATACACACACAGAGCGCTATCTCGCTCGCGCACTTGTGCCGCATGCGGAAACCGCAGCAGTTTGCAAGCCGCTAAGGCAAGGTGGGATAAGAGAAACAGTATTGGCCCCATACAAGTGTTTGACTTACCCCGGTATTTAATATTTATTGCTATCGGTAGGTACTCGTATTAACCTATTAATAATATTAATGAATCTATGTGATTATTCTCCTTTTAGTTATGTCTCAGTTAAGCCCTATGGTTGACTCAGTTGACTGGTAGAGAATCCCATTAGGCATGAAGTCCGCCATTTGTAATTTTTTTTGTGCAATAAAGTTTTAAATACATAAAGATGCTTATCAATCTGTTCCAAAATCTTTGCAGATTATATTAGATACATTTAATAATAAACCAACGTTATGAATCTTGTGGTTTTGTTATTGCGCTGTCGTCGTTTCATTTGCTATGTCAATGTTGACAACGAGTTACAAATATCGCATCCAAATTAGAATAAAAATCCTTTCATAGTTTAAGAAACTACATATTTATAGAAAACCTGGCCTGGCAAAAAGCTGAAACTACCAAAAATAGGGCACTAACACCTGAAGAAACTAGCGGGTTTATCGCAGAACTAACTAACTAACTCCGGGCACAAGGCTTAGAACGAAGTCAAAGGCTCTAGAACCACATTTCACTCGTAATTGGAGGACTTCGCGCTGGAAAGGTTTACGTGGTTTTTAATTCGAGCTAAATTGTGTACGGCTGGCAGCAGACGTAGCTAAATGGGTCACATAGGTATTAAAATCATCAGATCTATACATATACGCCAATTAGTGTAATACTGAATTCTTGATTGCTACTGGTAACTATTAGTAATTTACCAGTCTGTTGCAAGTAAAAACTTTTAGAGGCTGCAACTCACGTCGTGTTTCTGTTATTGAGCTGTATCGTCGATTTGTTTGACATATTGCAAGAAGATGCAAATAACGCAAGATAACAAATCTCGAAATGAATTATCTGGGTATCAATACTATCACACAAAAGTAAACCGAAATTTCATCTAAATTAAAGCACGAACACAGGTCAAACACTACAAGAAACTAGTGCCTGACATACAAAACTTTACATAGCAAAAAGCAGAAACACCACCCAAATTAGGGCGAAAACAAACACTTGAAGAAACTAGCGGGCTTATCGCAGAACTAACTAACTCCGGGCACAAGGCTTTAGAACGATGTCAAAGGCTCTAGAACCACATGTCACTCGTAATTGGAGGACTTCGCGCTAGAAAGGCTTAGCGGTTTTTAATTTGAGCTAAATTGTGTACAGTCCACAGCAGTAGGGAATGCGATACCGGTATTTCTTGTATGGGCAATACCGGTTTATTGGTACCGATATTGCATTCCCTAAGCAGAAGTGAATGGGTGAGGTGTTCAAAATGACCTTGGCACGACTTAAAGTCAAAGTGAAATATTTTCTTTTTTAAGTATAGTGGTAATTTTTTGAAATGTCGGAATGTTACTAAGTAGTTCTACCTACAATTCGGACTACTTAAAAAAATCATACTGTACGAGTAGGCCTAGTAAGCACTATCATAGCAATTTGTTGATGCAATTATAATATTTTTAATATTTGTATGATTTCTGTATACGAGTATGTTTTACAGATTTCAAACTAATAATGTTTTCATATATTATCGTCATCATCCTTCTAGCGTTTGTCCCGGCTTGAGGTTCGCTTGACAACCTAATCCTATGAATTCGCGTAGGCACTAGTTTTTACGAAAGCGACTCCCATCTGACCTTCCAACCCAGAGGGGCAACTAAGCTTTATCTGAATTAGATCCGATTTCCTTACGATATTTTCCTTCATCGAAAAGTGACTGGTAAATATCAAATGATATTCCATACCGAAAAACTCAGTAGTACGAGCCGGAAACCCGCGACCTCCGGATTGAAAGTCGGACGTCTTAATTACCGCCAGGCTACCAGCGCAGAAGCCAATAATATATTATCGTCAAAACTTAAAAATAAAAGATATATCATAATAAAATAATATAAAATAAATAAAAATAAAAACTGTTTATTTCGGACTATAAAAATCCATAGAATTGTTAGTAACTTAAAAGGTACATTAAAAACTATGCTAGTAAAACTCTTACTCTTAGGTACCTACAAGACAACTAGAGGCAAAAATATTGACCCTATTTGTCCCTACCAATGATTACACTGACCCAGTATTTTGTAATCTGGCAGTCGAGACGTTCGGCCAACGTCCTCAGCATGCTGTTGCTGCTACCGCGCACTCGTTTAAGCAGTGAGGCAATTCTTTTTCGCCGAATAGCAAAAAAGGCATCTGTACGTGCCTCGGCGAACATGCCAGAAGCACTGCATGCTTCTGCAGACTGACTGTACCTATTCATTAGTGTATAATAAAATAAATAAACAGTCAAATGGTAGGATGAATAAACTAGAAAGAGACAGTTAAATGGGTTGTTAAGAGGGATCATATTCCATACCACAGAGGATGCTTGACTCAACTAGACTTAGCATATTAAAATAAATGTGAAATAAAACACGTAGTCATTAAAGCATACTCGGCATGTCGAAACTGAGTGCACGATTTTTACTATCTCTACGGGGTGTACTCGTTAAGTGTTTACAGATTATTACGCAAATAGAAACGATATCAAAAAAACTTTAAATTGGTATTGAAAATGCGTTATTAAATGAGTAAAATAACATCAATAACTTTTTTTTTATAAAACTAGAACTATCGAAAATATCTACTTTAAATGCCCCCATTTCTCTAAGTAAGTAACTGCGGGCTGGTTCAAACAGAAAAGTGGCAGTTCTGATGCAGTTGTTGCAATATCATGAAAATTGCAAAGTGCCACTGCGCCACAGGGCGGACACGCCATACTACAAAACTCGTTTGAGTGCCTTTGTGTGCACGGCACGTCTGTACACGCTTCAACGTGTGCGTGCGTCTTAGGGCGCTGTTTTCGCTGTCGTAAATGACGTTTGACAATAAAGCGACATTTTGCTTTTTATCGATGCGCTGCCAACCTGACGGATTAGCCTACTAGTTCCCTACCAATCGGGCGCCGCGGGGTGAGGTAATTCCATTCGGGGCAGGGCGTAGCGTGGCTAATATTCTGTATGAAAAACTACTATTTATTCTGTGACTGCGCAGTCCACGTACAGTTGATTTGCAGTCCTGTCGACCGCACGTCGACTGCAAGCTGGCTGCACAGCTGGACTCCTGTTGCAGTGGAGGAACTAGAGCACGAGGGCAATCAAACGGCACGCCAGCAATATTACATTGCAGCAGTCGCAATGCAGATGTATGTGATTGACTTACATTAGGATCTTGTCAACATCATTTCTCTGTGTCTACGTATAACAATGTTAGTGTTGTCTTCGAGCTCCCGACGCCAGATTGTGTCACGTGACGTCATATTACTTAGCTAGAGCGAGAGCCGGTGTTATTTTCATGAATTTCGTTATTTATCTGTCTTGTTATGATACAATAAAATTGGCACCTATATGGTTTTAGCTATTCCTATACCATGTTTATATCGCATGGACTCCTGCTACGCCACTATAGCTGCCACGTTCTAACAAGTATTCAACTGCAAAAATTACGCATGACTCGATAGGCGATAAAATGGCAACCATGCTATCCGTCCATATAAAATGTTTTAATTCTCTTATTATACAAAAGATACCGCTCTGAAATGCTTTTTATTTTATCTCTAAATATTTGGTATTCTCTTGGCAAGGGAATTCATGGTTTTGACAAAAGGATAAAAATAAGTTGCGATTTTGATTTGTCGTGCTAATTCGAACGAACAGTGGCGGGGCGTTACTATCAATTTCTACCGGCTTGATTGATTTTTGACAGTTAAGGTACAAGTTAAAACCTGACCGCAGATAGCAGCAACATCTATGAAATACCATTCGTAGTTAGCGACAAGAATTTACTGTAGAACATAAAAAAATAAAACATACAAAACAAACCATTGGTGTCGCAACGATACGTCTGACGCTCCTGTTTACGGATGGGTTCCAATTTGTATCTTAAAGTGCTATATGCAAAGGGAACCTGGATTTGCTTGCCATCAAATATTTTTGACGCGTCTCCACTGCTAACTAACGTAATGTATATATTAGCTACTGGCTCTCGCACTGCAGTACAACAAGGTACAACGTGAGATGCGGTTAGCATAGTCGATTCGCTGTGACGTGACAATTCACTGCTTGCTATGCTAACGTAACATACCTAATGTAATATAAATATTAGCTACCGGCTCTCGCACTACAGAATAGTACAAGGTACACGTGAGATGCGGTTAGCTTCGCATAGTCGATTTGCTGTGACAATTCACTGCTTGCTATGCTAACGTAACATACCTAATGTAATATGAATATACGCTACCAACTCTCGCACTACAGAATAGTACACGTGAGATGCGGTTAGCATAGTCGATTTGCTGTGATAATTTGAGCTAACTTGTCGACGTCTGCCGGAGGCATGTTTAATTCAATTAGAACCAAGATTTGATAACTAACATGTTCTAACAGGTATCGTGAATTCGTGTACCTACCGTATTCTAATTTTAAAACTATAATCTATCTTAAACAGAAATCCAACACAACAAATAATCAACCGATATTGAAGCAGTATTGTAGTTCTATTGAAATAATATTCAAGCAAATTCTGATATTTCTGATTCAGACGTTTTGGCGCTCGCTGTATTGCGTAGTTAATGCATTGGATTTGTATTGAAGTTGGATTTTTTTTTTTTTTTTATACTACGACGGTGGCAAACAAGCATACGGCCCACCTGATGGTAAGCAGTTACCGTAGCCTATGGACGCCTGCAACCCCAGAGGATTCACATGCGCGTTGCCTACCCTTTAGGTACCTATTCACTCCTTTTTTGAAGAACCTCATACTGTAGCCCGCTGGGAAAACCTCGGCAGGGAGTTCATTCCACAGCCGCAGCGTTCGTGGGAGGAAATTCCTCTTGAACCGTACTGTGCGTGTATAAACGTGTTTTAAAGTTAGAATACGGCCCCGTGACGTATCTATTGAATTTGTATGTGCGAGGCATGACCGGGGACAGAACAAATGAAATTATTACAAAAGTTACGTTAAAACTGTATAAGGGTGATTATAAGACGTAACTTAAATAAATACTATGGGACAATCTTACACAAATCAACCTAGTCCCACAGTTAGCTCATAAAGGCTTTTAAGGTAAGTTCTAGTGTCTAATTCCGTCATAGGGACTATTCCGTCCACCGGGTGTATATTTCTTTGATTTTCAATCGTAGGAAAAAAACATTTGCTTGCATTTTTGATTCATCATCATCATCAGCCCGTTGCAGTCCACTGCTGGACATAGGCTTCTCCCAAGGTACGCCACAGAGCCCGGTCTGCTGCTTTACGCATCCAGTCGCTACCGGCCCTCTTATGTAAGTCATCCCGCCATCTGGCCAGAGGGCGTCCAACGCTACGTTTGCCTAACCGTGGTCTCCACTCCAGAACACGCTTACTCCGGCGATTGTCGGTTCTGCGACATATGTGGCCAGCCCATTGCCACTTCAACGTACTAACTTTTAGAGCTATGTCGGTCACCTTGGTTCTCTGTCGGATCACTTCATTCCGAATTTTGTCCTTCAGAGAGACTCCGAGCATAGCTCTTTCCATAGCACGTTGAGCGACTTTAAGCTTATGGATTAGCCCCACAGTCAGTGTCCACGTCTCGGCTCCGTACGTCATTACAGGTAGGACGCACTGGTTAAACACTTTCGTCTTCAGGCTCTGTGGTATACCGGACGAAAATATGTGCTTCAACTTCCTAAACGCTGCCCAGCCCAATTGAATCCTCCTATCGGCTTCCTTTTCGAAGTTGTATCTACCCAACTGCATTAGTTGCCCGAGATAGACATATTCCTTGACAACTTCGAGAGGCGTGCCATCGATGATTACTGGTCCCGGAACGACGAGGTCATTATACATGACCTTTGTCTTGTCCAGGTTCATCCGGAGACCAATTCGTTGGGAGGCTTCATTTAGGCTGTGCAGCATTTCTTGAACTTCCTGCAGCGATTCTGCCATGACTACGATATCATCGGCAAACCTTAAGTGCGAGATGTATTCTCCGTTTATATGTATGCCCCGTCCGTTCCAGTTTAGAGTCTTAAACACGTCTTCCAATACATTTGTAAACAGTTTCGGGGATATCACATCCCCCTGCCTTACTCCTCGATGTAATGGAATCGGTGTTGTTTGACTGTTCTGTACTTGGACGGACATAGTTGCGGCATCATACAGGCTTCTCAGCACCTCGATGTATCGAAAATCAACTTGGCACCGCTGCAGGGAGTCCAGAACAGACCAGGTCTCGACGGAGTCAAAGGCCTTCTCATAGTCCACGAAAGCGAGACACAATGGCTGATTATACTCCTGGGTCTTCTGTATAATTTGCCTCACAGTGTGTATGTGGTCTATGGTGCCAAATCCTCCACGAAACCCTGCCTGTTCCGGTGGTTGGAAGTCGTCTAACCGTCGCGTCAGCCTATTTGTGATAACCCTCGAAAACAACGTATACGTGGCTCAGGAGCGATATAGGGCGGTAGTTCTTGAGAAGGGTCTTATCTCCCTTCTTGAAAAATAAAACTACCATGCTCCTGCTCCACGCTCTTGGAGTTCTCCCTTCGTGGAGTACGGAGTTAAATATGCGCTGCAGCTGCCTAAGGACAGGAGTTCCCCCTGCCCTTAAGAGCTCAGTTGTAACTCCGTCCTCGCCCGGGGCTTCTCCATTTTTAAGTTGCTTGAGGGCCAGCTCAATTTCGTCAATGCTGACGTCGGGAAGTTCGTCGGTATAGTGTCGAACTAAAGTAGCTCGGGGATCGCAGGGGACAGGTTCAGGTAGCGGAGATTGTGAGGCATACAACTGGCCATAGAAGTCTTCCACCTCCAAGAGGATCTCTGGCTTAGAGGAGACGACACTACCATCGGCGGTAGTCAGCTTAGACATGTGGCTCCTCCCGAGACGCTTCACGAACACTTTGGAACCTCGGTTTTGTTCTATTGCATCCTTAATGAGGCGTGTATTGGAAGTCCGAAGATCCCGCCGTACCGCTTTCCGAATGTGCCTCGTGAGTGCTCGCTGACCTGCCACCGTGGCCTGTGTATTTACGCGTCTCTCTCTCATGAGTTCCAGAGTCTCATCTGAAAGCTTGGACTTCCTGCCTGCATGCCTATTCCGACAGAACCTGTTACCCACATCCCTCACAACTTCCACTACGCTACTTAAGTCCTCGTCAACGTCGCACTTGGTTTCCAACACATCGAATCGGTTTTGAAGTTCCAACTGGAATCTTTCAGAGCCAGCGATGGCTTGGAACAGCGTAGGCCGGAGCGTGGACTTTATCAGACGGGTGCGCTCCTGCTTGAAGTTTATATTCAGAGTGCCTCGCACGATTCGGTGATCACTTCCAGTGTTGAACCTATTGATCACTGAGACATCTCTGAATATACGTCTCTTATCCGTCATGATAAAGTCAATCTCATTTTTTGTCACGTTATCGGGGCTCTGCCAGGTCCACTTCCTTTGGGGCTTTTTCTTGAAGAACGAATTCATCAAGAATAGCCCCTCTCGCTCTAAAAAGTTGACCAGCATCTGCCCCCTGTGATTCCTGTTCCCAATACCATGTCGCCCAATTACCGATTCGGTAACGGTGCGTACTCCCACTTTGGCGTTGAAGTCCCCCATGACAACATTTAGATGAGCCCTCGAGGTGCTGTGCAGGGCTCTATCTATGTCTTCGTACATAGCTTCAACTTCATCATCCGAGTGTGTAGAGGTCGGTGCATATACCTGTACGACCTTAAGAGAATATCTCTCGGTCAGTTTAAGTACGAGGTACGCTACCCTTGACGACACACTGAAGATTTCCAAAATGTTGCCAGTGAGGGCCTTGTTGACGAGAAATCCGACACCGCCCTGGGAGAGGCTGTCACCTTCTCGGAAGTAGAGTAGATGGCCTGATTCTAAGGTTACTGTGTCCTCCCCCTCTCTTCGGACTTCAGATAACCCCAGAACATGCCATCGTATTTTGTCTAACTCTACCTCCAATTCGGCGAGATGTTCGTCGAGCCTCAGAGTTCGTCCATTATACGTAGCCAAGGTCAATGTGTGGTGGTTGTGGTAGCCGTCCGTAACTCGGGGATTCTTAGCACCCCTTGCCTCACCGACGCTATGACCGCTACCGTAGCCAAGCCTGGTGAGGCGGCCGGGAACTCTGGGCCGTTTATTTGGTGTACCTACCATTGAGAGGTGATGCCCTAATCGCCACGCTGGGCAAGCGGGTTGGCGATCGCAGTGAAAGGAGCATACCAGAAAACGCTGCTGCCCATTTCCTGGTCTACGGAAGCTTCAGATCTTCTGCCTCTGACATTAGTCGCCTTGTACGACACCCGAACGTGTAATGGGTTGGTTCTATTCTACTCTGCCGGACACCACACGGCATTTTTGATTGCTGAAGCTGAAAGTAATCGCTGCTTTGTCGATGAAATTATCAATAGAAAAACGCTAATGGACGGAATAGTCCCTATGACGGAATTAGCAACATTGACCTCAACTTATTTTCGACAGTCGTGTACAACAAAAGCGGGAGCGGTCTTGAAAATGTAACGAATATTAAATTAACATAATTTAATTTTTCTTTCTTTAAACCAAAATATAGTTTCTGTTGAAGAACTGTTTAAGTAACATCAATTTGAACGTCTTCAGGCAGTTTTGAAGCAGAATTTCCATCGGACTACCATACAATCGGCACTCCGGCATCGCTTCATGGTAGGTTTTTCACAGTATACCTACGCACGAAGCATTTCGTTCAAACATTCCTTATGCGAACTGCCAAGGAGTGGAACGGCCTGACCGAGTCTGTTTTCCCACTTGAGTACAATTTGGGTCCCTTCAAAGCGAGAGTAAATGCGTATCTCAAGGTAAGCGTGCTCCACCGTAGACCGCATCATCACTTACCATCAGGTGAAATCGTGCTCAAACGTCTGCCTATTCTCCGTAAAAAAATACGAGTGCCACCTGTGCCACTTAGTACCGAGGCGTCTATAGAGCTCGTTCCCCACCGGCTTTCCTATTATCAGGAACATCTTTGAAGGAAAATAATGCCGATTTAACTCCGGCTTGCCAACAATTTTTTTTGTTATGTTTATTATGTTATAACTCACATCAAGGGGCTGTTCCCTTCATGTATTAGTCCTTAAGATTGGCGTCATCAAATATCTCCAACTATCGTCACAAATTCGCGTCAAGACGAAAATTAACATTTCTTTCTATTATTTTCCTAACCTCTTATCACACCTTCCCGTGCCATTCCAATTTGCACCTTAGCTTTATACATTTAAGGTTGCTTATTCACGGAAACGCACACACAATTTCAGATAATTTGAGGGTGGTGTAGTAATGCAAACATTAATATTAGGTTGAATGGAAATAGAAGCAAATTGGACTCCTAATGAGCACTTACGTATGCGAAGGCTTGATTGATATTTTCCCATCAAACATTATGAGTATCAAGATGCTCTGTTTTGATAACGATAAACCAAATCGGGTTTAATACAGTATATTGTATAAATAATATGATAACCTGTGTAAGTCTCACTGCTGGGCACAGGCCTGCTCTTGCACGAGACCGGGCTATGAAAACCTTACTGGTACGAACCGGCGTTAGACCCCGAATCCTCTATATTGAAAGTTGGATGTCTTACAGCCAGGTTACAACCGCTCTTTATAGGTACAAATCTGTATTAAAATTGTTACATAATCTTTATCCATTTCCATTAGGAACAATTATTTTGAGAAAGCGTTTTTATAATAGCGGCTACACTCAAAAACAGATTTATAGATCACTCGAGAGAACTCAGCAATGGTAATTAGCATTACAGTAAACTCATAATTATAAAACGTTTAGAAATATATCTACTCACTCCCTTAAGTATTCAATAAATGAATTGCTACGTGTAAATACATATCCCATCAAAAACATAAAAAAAAAATTAATCTGTTTATTTCATTAACAGTTAGGTACATTCATAAAGAACTAACTACTAATCTTAAATTATAAAGATTTTTTTGAGATAAGTAGTCTTCTATTTTAATTTATTAATTGTACAATAATTTTAAATAATTTATTACAATAAACAATTTTTTATTTACTCATTCATTATGTCTCGTCTCGTCACAGTCTCGCAACTCAAGTTCTCCTACTGCAAAAAGTATTGAGATCTAATGTAAAACCAAGCTGGTGTGCCGGAGTTTATTAACAACATGTCATTGTGATCCTTGTGACTTCGCAATCGCACAGGACATAAAGAACTTGTTCCTTTAGTCGTCGTCACAGTGAATCCTCAATTTTATAAAGTGTCGGCAACGCGAGAAAACCTCTGGAGTTGCAGGCGTCCATAGGCTACGGTAGCTGCTTACCATCAGGCGGGCCGTATGTATGTTTGCCACCGTCGTGGTATAAAAAAAACATCCATATAAAAAATTCACCATGCCTATTAGGCTTGGTGAATTTTTTTCATGTATGGTATCAATCGATTCGTTTTGTTGTGAGGATCAAATGTCTATATGGGGCCAATTGCGTTAAAGCAACACAAAAGTCAGAAATGAGACTTAAAGTCCGAGATTTGCATTTGTTTTTCAAAACGCTCCTAACAAAATGACGTGCAAAAGTGACGTCACGATCACATAGTCGCCCTGTTTATAGTATGGAAAAAATATGACATTGCTATATTTTTACAGTGAAAGGTTGCGTTTATGTAGGTATATGGTTGCTATACAATTTATTTTACAGTAAAATGTTAAAAATCGAATGGTATCATTGTTTTTTTTTTAAATTTCGCACTTTAAAAAATCGTAAAATTTTGAAATTTGAGCCATTTCAATATAATTTATAAATTTTGGCTTTAGTTGGATATATTGATCATTTTGCATCCTATCAACTAAATTTTATTGCATAATGCAACATGTGTCATCATGCCTATTGTAGTGCTTATGCAATCGTTGATCCAATTTAAAGGAAAATGAACCCAAAACGAAAAATGACAATACTTAAACTTTAAAAAAATTCATTGCACAGCACAGTCGATCTATTAGTATTTTTCTGCACAAATCAAATGAATTCCCTATTTCTAGATTTTAATAGCAAACAAATTTCTCCGATTTGACTTATTCTACAGACTTTGAATGGATTCGCGGAGCCTTAGGGAATATTAACAAGAATATAGGCGTGATTTTTATTTATAATAAAACCTTTTTCAGGTGAGCAAATTGAATTCGGCCAGATCAGACGGACAAAGGGGACACTTTGCTTAAAATGGAGTGCTCTGCCTTGAACGTTGTAGACAGGGAAGGGTTCTGTGAAAACTCTTTTATACAGAACTATAGCGACCCGCCCCGACTTCGCACGGGATAAAAAATGGTTATTGTGGGTTATCCCTATGAGATAGACATATACCATCGCGGACTTTTTTGTAGACCTTTTTAAGATGTACAATACTGTAGTACATTATTTTGATCTATCTCGTAGGGTTCAGCCAGCGTTTGCAATGTATGCGCAAAAAATGTGTTTATTTACGACATCACATTAGAAACCTCTAAAATCATCAGTGTTTCTCCTACTATATTATGCATGTATTATACATATAAACCTTCCTCTTGAAACACTCTATCTATTAAAAAAACCGCATCAAAATCCGTTGCTTAGTTTTAAAGATCTAAGCATACATAGGGACAAACAGGGGAAAGCGACTTTGTTTTATTATACTATGTAGTGGTGTAACAAAAATATTGGTGATACGTTTAAGGACATAATTGCGTATTGCAAGAAAAAGTAGAAGAAAAAATTTTTTGACGCAAAAAAAATTGTATGGAACA
Organism: Pammene aurita; assembly: GCA_947086415.1. Lineage (NCBI taxonomy): Eukaryota > Metazoa > Arthropoda > Insecta > Lepidoptera > Tortricidae > Pammene > Pammene aurita. Next base: position 8,649,232 of record OX352315.1, on the reverse strand, counting down.
CGTCGTCCCAGCCGGCCAACCCTCCATACAAAACCGATGTTTTTTTTGCGAGAAAATTTTTTTTCTTAGCTTTTCATAATAAGAATATGATATCAATTATGCCCTTAAAATAATCACTAGCAGTTTTGTTACACCCTGTATAATGAATGAATGAATGAATAAATGCTTTATTGCACACCTCAAAAAAAAAACTGCACAGTAGAAAAAATACATGATAAAAAGAAGCAACCAACAGGCGGTCTTATCGCTAATGAGCGATCTCTTCCAGACAATCATTGGATAGCGGAGAAGATAATGCAGAAATAGTCAATAGGAGGTGCAAAAAACTTATTTTGAAAACACGAACATTGAAATACTAATCAGACATACATAAATAAAAGTACAAACATATAATATACATATTTCAGTAAATACATACAAATACTTACACATACACATACATACATATATGTATAAGCTTTATTGCACTGTAAAAATATACAGATACAAAAGGTGCTGGTGGATTGAATACCAAGAGGCGTTCTCTACCAGTCAACCTACAGGCCAAACAGATAATTATTTAATCATCTTTTCTTAGCGTTTAACTAACAGCGAACTGGAGTTCAGGTTGCGTAGCGAACAATCGTTAACGCTCCGTAGCGTATCATAGCCACCTCTCTCTATCACTCTTCCATATTAGTGCGACAGTGACTGTTGCGTTTCGTTCGCTACCGAGCGTTAACGATTGGCACGTTGGCTACGCACCCAGATAACCTAACTTCAAGACTAAGCGTAGTCACTAGTTTCACGAAAGCTGCCGTCTGACCCTCTAGCATGACTTGTTTGACATAACTTCGAGTGGCGCTTGAAGTAATCGCGGGCGACAACGTAAGTTATGTAAGCAGTTCTTACTAGGACTTTAAATACGTGGGGAAATTAGAATCGATATCCTTAAGATTATCAAGATGAATGAATGTATCTCTGTCGCTCTATGATAAAACAAAACACATTGAAATTGTGAAGAAACTTGTAAACGCTTGCTTACCCTTAGCAAGGGTGATACTATACCCTGTCTTAGATTAGAAAAAAAAGGTTTTTTTTTAATGAAATGATTTCAATTTCGAAAGGCGGTTATCAATTAGGCTGTATTTTTACATAACTATGAGCATACGAACTCTAGAGAGGTTCATACGAGCATAAGGGCACGGAGCCCTAAAAAAAGGTCGCTTGTTGGGTGTAATGCGAGGCTAAAACGATTTGTAAGGTCGCTACCATAATGGACCCAGTAAGAGCAAGAGGTAACCTTTCCCAAAGTGTAGTCTAATCAGATGGAATGTTCAAACCTAATTATTTCTAAAAGCTAAAAATGTCGTAGAATTCGTAAAACAAATACTATGTGAAGAGAGCTGACAGATAGATTGTTCAGAGGAGACCCTCATCTTCCTAGCATTTGTCCCGGCTTTCTGCCACGGCTTAATAGAACCTGGGGTCCGCTCCGCAATCTAATCCCAAGAGTTGGCGTAGGCATGAGCTTTTTAGAAAGCTACTGGCAATTTGCCCTTCCAATCCGGAGGGGTAAATAGGCTTTTTGCCATTAATACATAATATATGTCCAGCAGTCATCACTCCTTACCGCTAGTAATGCTAGCATGTACCAATAGGTTAAATAATTAATCAATATCATGACTATCATGAGACAATCTTACACAATCCGAACTAATCGAACGCGATATATATGTGTAAGGCACTAAAAACGCTTGTTTTGTATGCAGATAAGGTGCGGTGTTGGGTACAACCTTCTTCTTGCACAGTAATTGGTGTTACATTTACATATATTTGGCGTGTACCTATGCGTTGCCATTATATAAACACTTAAAGCTGTATATACTAAGTTAGTAATGTTACATGTATACTTACCTAGACCCATCCATAAATCATGTAAAATGTCTGTGATAAACACAAAAGTAAATGCCTTTGTCAGGATTTGAACCCGGGATTTCTTGTTTCGCAGTACACGCAGTACAGTCACTACCGACTAGGCTAGGGCGCCGTTAAAAAGTTAATAATGGTAATAAATATTATTTACTTTGTTTCAGGTACTTAACATCTTCAAGAAGCGGACTTTACATACACACACCAGTCATCGTGATCACATCAAAAATACATTTTTACTACTCCACCTCGGAAACGCGCTCTTTATCCATTGAAACCGGTGAAAAAAAACGCATTTTATTTACTTGTGGGCAAAGTAATATGATACAAGTTTTGACTTGTTTTTTCACGTCATCTGACAGTATGGACTTTAAAGAGATGGTTTTGAATTAGGTATATCATTTTGGAAGCATGCATTTGCTGTGACTGCTGGGCTCTTTTCAGCGGCTTTCTGTTCTGCTCAGGGCTTGGAACCGGTATTCGCAAAAAACCCAATATATTTCATTATTTTATGGTATTTATGTAGAACTCAGTATTGTATTTAGGAAATGGCTTAGTATTATAAGATTGTTCGATTAAAAATGAAATAGTAAACGAAGAACCGAAAAGAACCGAAAAAATACCGGTATTTTAGTATGGAGCAAATACCGGTTTTCAAGCCCTGGACTTCTGCTGTGAAGTTTCATCATTAATATTATTTAATCTTTATTGCACATAAGAAAACTTAACGTACGGGCTTAATGCTATAAGGCATTCTCTACCAGTAGTACCAGTCAACCTTAGCGAAACAGAAAAGATTGTAGGCGATGCATCTAACAAAATTAAAAGTAATGAAAAGCAAATCTGTTTTCAACATACCCCGTTTACATGCAGACCACTTCCACGGCAGTGAGCAGGAAAGTGGGGAGGTAAGTGGGCAAGATCAGTATGTTAACATGGTACTTCTCCTGACGCTGCTACTGCTCCTCGCGCTGCGCGACGTTGCCCTAAAGAGCTGTTTTTTGTGCGGAAGTCAAAGGAAGAGCAGCGCGAGTAGCAGTGCGTTTTACATGCCGCCCGTTTGCTGCTCAGTATTTGCCATGTGCTCCAACAAGAAGACACAATGCTAACGCAGGAAGCTATGTTGATGCCTGCCATTGTTGGAAGTCGAAAACGAAGTGAGTGGTAGAGCAGTATGTGAACACAGACTTCTCGCGTCCCAGCTAGGGCAATATTGCACGCAGCGCGAGGAGCAGCCGCAATGTAAACGGAGTATTACGAGTACTGGCTGTCCGTACCGCGACGCGGTATGGCCGATATGCACTTACCGCCCCGCTCCCGCGCCATCGCCAATCAAGAAGCATGCATTCAAATATAGGCGCGCAGTAAGGAATCGGTAAAAACAATACCGAGCATCCTTTACTGCACCGCTCCCGCACCGCCAAGTCCTTAACTCTCAAAATCATTCACCTTTTGTAGGGGCCAGCTCTTAGACTAACATTATTATTCCAAATGATATCACGCGTCAACAGCATACGCCGGTCACGCAACGCGTGGGCGCGTTCAAGCCGTTATCAACCTTAAAGCTTCGTGTTAAAGTGCTAGCTAACAGCACTTTGAAGCTTATCGTATGTCCAAATGTGACTCAGAGTTGTTGAAGATGTCGTAGATCTTTGATAAAACTTAACGGTAACCGCATACTTTAACTTGACGTTAGATTATGACATGTTCAAGTTACTAGATACTTATAGATACAGTCAACAGCATAAGTAGCTAAAGGTAAGCTGGTCAAAATCTTGTCACTCTTTTGTTTTCAACAGATTTCAAGATTTCGAAGGAGGAGGTTTTCAATTCGTCGGGATCTTTGTTTATGTAGATACAAACTTCATACCAGTGAACTAGTACGACAAATGCACGTCACGGACTTCAATTGTAGAGCCATTTACGGTTCAAGCTAGTTTCGTTTGTTTAGTACTTACTCTATGAAATCTCCATTGTAAAGTGAAGTCCTAAACGGCTGAACAACAAGGCAGTTAAAAGCTTGACGAAAAACGCAACGCAATGGTGCCAAGTGTCATTTGAAGTATTCAAATCGAAATATGTGGGCCGCGATTCGAAAAATAAACACACACACTGGACAGACACAGCTCCAACTCAACTCAACGCTATAACGACATTGACATTTGCTATTCGAACAGATTTTCATTCAACATTGGTCTCACATTGGTCACACATTGTATCAATGTTGTACCAATGTGAGACCAATGTTGTACCAATGTGAGACCAATGTTGTACCAATGTGAGACCAATGTTGAATGAAAATCTGTTGGAATAGCAAATGTCAATGTCGTTATAGCGTTGAGTTGAGTTGGGTTGAGTTGGGTTGGAGCTGTGTCTGTCTAGTGTGTGTGTTTATTTTTCGAATCGCGGCCCTGATGTGATCGAGTGAATTTGTAACACTAAATTCCAAGACATATACAGGTTGTTAACAAAAATACTGGCGATTCGTTTAAAAAAGGGCATAATTGGTATCGTATGGCGATGAAGAAAAAGTAGGAGAAACATTTTTTGGAAGCGAAAAATAGTACATTACTGCAGAGGCCGTGAAGTAAGGGATTTAAGGACGAGATTGTGGTAGACGGCCGAGTCGTAGACGAGGCCGGATAAAGCGAGTCCTGCAATCCCTGTTCCGGCCAAGGATTGTATAGTGCTTATCTCAAACAATGTAAGAAAATATTATAATTAAAATAAGTAATCAAGTAAATAAGTTTAAATTGCCGCCTTTTTTATTTTTAAAACTTGACATTTGAAAAAGCTATTCGAGCACCATGTTTAACCGCTTATAAATTTAGTACCATAGATTTTGTTTTTTCTTTTTTAATTTTAATGTCGCAAGTATACTTACAGAGAGAGTGGTCGTTGGCTGTATGTAATATTTCCTTTGTCAGTCTAACCTTAGTGAGCAAATTTAAAAAGTTAGAGCAGCGGACAATAATCTACGTTTCATACTAACTCCTTACATTACTTCTTGGCCTGAGGCCAAGAAGTAATGTAATGAGCCATAAATGAGCAACTTCATGTCTTCATTTCGTGACATTAACGCATACATTTCGGAGTATGTTTGAGAAAAATATGTTTTGTATGGGACACGTCGTCCCAGTCGGCCAAGCCTCCATACAAAACCATATTTTTTTCGCGTAAATTTTTTTTTCTTAGTTTTCATAATTAGAATAAGTACCATACCAATTACGCCCTTAAACGGATCACCAGTGTTTTTGTTAGAAAGCGGACAGTTTATACCTAGTACCTACATGGTTGTCAAGTGTATCAGGGAGCTGAAGTCAGCAACCCGTTTGTTAAATATTAAACATCCCGTACGGAGAGGTTCATCAAAAATGCATCCCGCCTCAGTTTCAATTATAACCCAGCTTGGAAGCCTGAGGGCCTACTGCGAACCTCGTAAGTAGAAATGTTGTTATCTGTGTCTCTTTCGCTCGAATTTGCAAGTGCGATAGAGAGGGAAATGACGAAATTTACGAATGTGAAATGGTATTGTATCGTCAACTGAGAGGTTTGAGGTAAATTAAGTGATACCAATTTTATACTGCTGACAACTGCTTCACCTCGCGTCAGAAATATATTATTGTATTGTATATTGTTTATTTCAGATGTCAAATCCATAAGTTAGTAATTACACATCTTAATAATTATTTGTTAGTACACAACATCAACATAAAATAGGACTAAGACTAGAATTGGATGCTCAAATAAATTACAAATAGTTAGAATATTTACCTAAATGTCAAGACTCAATCATCATAATTAATAAATAATACGATACGTTTGATAACTATTATAAATTAATAATTTAGGAGAACCCCCGAAACTGCTGAACCAGATAAAACATGTCTAAGGCCCGCATGCGTCGACGGTGAGCGAGCGAGACAGCACTCTGCATGATACCGTTGTCTTGTTCACCCATTCGGTCGCGATGCCAGTGTCATAACCGCATAGGTACATGCGCTAGAAACCCTGCTTTAAAAAAATACATTTCATATTTTTCGCTTCAATATGAAACGAAAATCAAATAAGCAGGTTCCAAATTTAAACTTGGCTACATCTCTTACCAGAGAGTTCTAAACCAGAAGAGGCCTTAGGTATCATTTCCCCCACGGACTAGATAAATACTGGACGCGATAATGGGCGGGGCGCGCGTTACATGGTTTATGATCAGATGCGCATAAACTTGTCGAAACCTCATGCCGCGCGGTTCAGTCGTCGTTCGACCACGTGTGACGAATTTAGTGCCAAAAACATATAATCATGCCGTGTTGTACAATTTTGTCGTGTCGTTTACGAAGCAACGAATTAAAGGAGGCCCCTGGAGTAGTTGCTTTCCGCCGGTAAGTATAAAAACCGAGTATTTTACATTTTTTCCAAAAATTGTAGACTTTTATTACGACATTCACCCATTATCCGATGGTACGACAGTATTCATATCAATTGCACGCTGGCTATTGCTGCCGGTCGCAGGATTACGCGAGTGACGCGCAATGTATTTGGAATACGAACGTCGCTCGTCAGTCTCGTCACACGATCGTCAGCCACGTTGCTGGGCAACATGGCTGCCGCGCGCCTGCCGCCACGAGAGTGCGGCCCGTTATTTATTATCGATAATTTCGAACACATTGTTTAAGGTGTAACTTGTCTGTCCTATAGTAGAAAATAATTGTATTTCTTTCGAAAACAAAATAACGTGATTGACTGGTTTAATTAATTAATCCAATGATCAACTTATTTTATAGATACGATAACTGTATAATGGTACTTCTAACTATACAAATATTATTAATGCGAAAGTGTCTCTGTCTGTCTGTTACCTTTTCACACTTAAACTGCTGAACCGATGAAGATGAAATTTGGTATGAAGATAGTTTGAGTCACGATTATTTTTAGTATTTTAGCAGACACATAAATTAGATAGATAAGGGTACATCCACAAACAAATTTCAACAATAATGTTTAAAATTACTATTTCTTTATTTTTCCCATTTTAAATAATATATTAAATGAAATCAAAGCAAGAAAAATAATAATACAGAGTGTTTGTAGAAGACATAAAGAGTTCCTTTCCTTCAAAAAAGTGTACACTGTACTATGTGTATATATGTACACGATATTTGTATTTGTCACAAGAAATAAAACTCCCCCTTCCCCTTATCAGAATTCGTCACACATTGTTGATCCCACCGTCGCCCTTAACATCTGACGTAATTAATGGATGAACCCTCATTAGGGTAGATTTTTATCCAGCTATTAAAAAAATCGACATTGTTTTATTAATATAAGGTGTGGCGCGGTATTATGGAATTAATTATCGATAATCGATATCGATACAATATATATATCGACAGGCCACCATCGCTCTAATGTAAGCGGTTACGTATTTTCGAGTGTACGCACACATCAACACAGCGAATGAGAGACTGACATTTCTTTGTGTGTATCACCTCGTGCGTACTTTAATGAGAATGTGTGCATGTAAATGCCGGCTACGCTGGTTTTGGAACAAACTACGGCTGATACCGTCTCCATATACTCCGTGATTTCCCCTGTGTCAAAACTATTGGCAGGAAAATCCAGTACATCTATAAAAAATAATTTCAATAATCGATGTCACGCTCTTTCGTCATCGCTGTCAATGGATAACAAGCTCCGTGAAAATGCCCTTATGTGCTGTTTTTGGATGTAAAAAATGTTATATTTCGTCTAGTTTACAAAAAGATGAAATATCATTTCAGATGTAAGTAAAGTTTTACTTTATTTATCATTACTTTCGTAATAAAAGATTTAACCTAAATCGAAAATCAAGCGTCGTTTACAGAATCGATTCAAAGACAATCGTTTTCTTTCTGACGGGCAGTAACTAATTGACGTTTGACACTTCTCCATATTTAACGCGCTTAAGGATTGCTGTCTTCTATATTTTGTTTGAAAATACAATCAAAAATGATCGTTGGCTTTTTTGTTTGACATTTGCAAAGACTGCATCCAATAATGAACCATATGTTAACATTTGTACTGTCGACTATCTATTGCTCCATTTAGTGTTATGAAGTCATAGATATAAAATGGCGCTTGCCGCTAAAAGATAAACGAAGTGCGCAAAAGAGAAACCAACACGTATATGAACATTCCACGAGTGCAAAAGAGACACACGATCATTTTGAAGGAGTGACAGCTTTCGAATTTGGGTAGTTAGCTTACGTACCCACGTCGTGACAGCTCATATTTTAGCGTGGAAAATATAAAACAATCGTGAATAAAATTACTTGGGATGAAAAAGGAGAAACATGGTGTCGTGTTGTGTTCCAGACTGGACTATTACTCATAGGAAAAATCAAAGTAATTACTCAATTCACAGGTTTACATGATATTCCGATCGATGTCTTTGAAACAATATTTTATCAAAGTAGCAAAATAAATCGTGTAAGTATTTACTAGATACAATTAATTATTAGTGTTTCTTATACTGTGTGCCAATATTTTATCATAATAGTTAATATTTATGATTATTTTGTGTAAAAACCGAAACATTTATTCGACGCTAGGGATTGACAAAACGTTTTAGGGACTTATGTATATCGATAACTGTTCAATATGAAAATTATAATTATTGCTTAAAAAAAATCCTATGAATAAATTAATCTGATATTCACATTACGTCATTACGTAAGAAGATTAAATTAGGTTCTTATTATATCCAGGTTTAAACGGGTTTTTTTATTATTAAAGATTGTTTTACCTTGCAGTACTTACTTGTATTATTTCATTCAAATATGGCGCTCAACACATTTAGTGAAATTCGCTACCATAGTCAAACAGCAGCCGAAAACGGACATCAGGCTGAATATTGTACATGGGCTCCATACAAAAATTCAGCTCCCGTAAAGAAATTTCCGACTTTTATGCTACGGCTGATTTTTATTTATGATAGCTGGGCTGGATTCCGCTCAAGTGTGTGCCGCGCCTACAAGCGACTAGTCAAACGATTAGAACGAGATAGAAATATAGTAGGAATGAGAGGTCAGCTGTCAAAATGGTCGTGCGATCAATCAAATGCGCATTCGACTGGCGACTTGAAATTCCGTTTTCCGTTTTATGAAATATTTGAAATTATTTTATGAAATAATTTTGTTTATTTAATATTTTTAATTTAATAATAAATAATTTTGTTTATTTCCATTTTTTTTATACTAAAGAATATAATTTGCTTAGAACAGACATATTAGTTATTAACTAATTTAGGTAATGTATTAATATTAGCCGAAAATGTGCGTGAAATGAAACGTCAAGTTGGTAGTGGGGATGTCAATTGACGTCACAGTTGACTACTTTGACTAGTCACTTACGTCTGTAGAGGCCTTTAGAACGTATCGATAAGAAAGTCAAATACCGATAGATAATTAACCTGTTGTATTTGGCATCACTATTTTACGCTCACATAGACAATTTAGACACATACATGGATTTCATTTTTTTGCCACACTTTTGATCGTTGACAAGCATTCTTTGTCATCCCATTTCTCTGTATGAAGTATAAAAAGAATATGTCAAATATGATTGGTGTTTTCAAGTCAAAGGTACATCTTTGTCGGTTGTCAATAAAGCGTTGCTGCCATAAAAATTCATTTAGAAATAAACTGTATTAACAACCGACAATGATGTACCTTTGACTTGAAAACATCACATGCGTGCTACCTCGCTCCCTTCAGATTTTGGCAGACTTTTTTGTTTGGAAAAATGAGGCGAAGTGTACTCCATTTATAGAGCTTTATGTCTCTTTCTAATAAACATGACACTATGTAAAATAATAAGTAACAAACTGAATTGAAACAAAGTCGACACACGACTTAGTGACACACGTGTGAACCTGTGAACTTCAATAAGTATGATAGTTTAATTAGAGAGTTTAAACGCCGCTTCAAAGGCATAGACAATTGATTTACGCTTGACTCGTTAAGTTCGAACGAATGTCAAAAGGGAGATGTTACAAGAGCTCGCTTGAAGACACGTGCAATATGTTAAGGTTAAATTCCATTTCTGGCAACAGGCAGCGCTTGCACGTTGTGCCTCTCATGAGGTTTTAAAAACTCTCGGGTATATTTATTATTCATTCCGTACGTACAATCATTATCTCCCTAGCGTTTTGCCTCGGCTCAATGGAGACTGGAGTCCGCTTAGCAACCTTATCCTAAGACTTCACGTAGGCACTAGTCGACTAAGAGCTGGCCACGTCAGAGAGCAACAAAACCCATCTGGTTAGATTGCTATACTATCCTTAAATATTGCTATATCCGGGCATCTGGCAGCCGCAGGGCCTATATTTTAACATTAGAACAAAAAACATTTTAGGAATTTTACTCAGTAACCGAATATTATCAAGTTATTAAATAATCATTTATCAATTATATTTGTTTGTATTCATTACCAATTTTGACATTGTATTAGTGACTTTATAATGATGACGTACTACATTGTACTGTATTTAAAAAGAAAAAAAAATGTATTACTTCTGACATTATTATTAATTTTATTTGACATTTATTAGAACCTACATTCAGGTAGGTATATAATTTGTTTTTATCGATTTCTTTCTTTCTTTTACAAAAAATGTTGGTAATGTTACAAACCTTATATTTGTAATTTATGTCTGTCATTGTAATTATAATGTTTAATATGGATATTATTTACATTTCGACGATCGCTATACGAACACTAGTATAAACTTTAATGTATTATATGAAATTTGTATAATGAGATAATAAAACTAAACTAAACTATTATTACGGAAACAAAAATAGTAGGCGACAAACTATGAATTACATTATCCGTCAATATTGCATCAAACCCAGAGCTCTAGGATTTGTTTTCTTGAATGCAAACGCATTCTATGACCTCCAACACATTACAACTGCCAGATGGCCAGATCTAGAAATAAGCATAGTATAGAAAACTGACTAGAGGGGTTTCGTTGCTTTAATTATTGTGTCATATCTGACGTATATCCTCTCCGTCTAGTTTTTTTCTATAACTATCTTATAATTAGGCCTTGGCTTGTCGGGACTAATTCCTGTTTTCTCACGATGCACTCGTACAAATATATTTTAAATTATAAATTCATTGTTTGGTAAGCATTTTTATCTTACAAGAGAAAACAAGAATGTAATTTAAAATTACAATTTCATTTGCAGACATTTCTACATTGAAAATACGAAATAAGAATCCCTAACCACGCTATTGTGATATGATAACAATAATGTTGACAACATAAACATAAAATAATCTGCATCAACCTGTCTCATGGAACCATGACTATTTTAACAACTCACTTCAAATAACCCTAAACTCTTTATTTTAAGGTTGAAAATCGCTTGTCTGCAATAATATCGCGTTCCCGTGACGTTGTATCTTGCATATGCACAGTAATCGCTGCTTTGTGGCGTTATATTGTGGGGCTCGCTCCAAAGTGGTAGAGCTAAATTGTTTTATGCGAAACGTGGCTAATGTATGTTCGAGCTCACACCAATTTTAGCAAAACGTTTTGCCACGAAATATTTAACGACGAAATGGTCGATTGGTGTTTGTCCCATAATCCATATTCATATTATAAATGCGGCTGCTTCACGCTTAAACCGCTGAACCGATTGAGATGAAATTTGGTATGAAGGCAGTTTGAGTCCCGGGGCAGGACATAGGATAATTTTTATCCCAGAAAAAGGAAAGGAGGGTGAAAAGGGGGGTGGAAGTTTGTTTGGGGATTCATTAACCGCTGAACCGATTAAGATTAAATTTGGTATAGAGATAGTTTAAGTTCGAGGGAAAGATATAGAATAGATTGTATCCTACGAATCATCTTAAGGGCTAAAGGGGGGGGGGGGGTTACTTATTCCACATATATTTAAACTAACTGCCTCAACACGGATTGACCTTTATCAGACAGCAACTGAGACTTGTATTCAAAATAACATTTCTCGGAACAAAAGTCCGAAACCACAGATAGAAAGAAAAGCGAACGCAATCAGTGGAAGTGTTACAAATAACAGTGAACGCGGTGATAAAATCCGCGTTACCAGAATAAACCTCGCCGATTTACAAGCTGGGCTTCGATTCCGGCTGCCTTACAAATTTAAGTGGTATAGTCGCGGACGGCCTAAAACGCTAAATGACTAGTGTAATTTTGCCTATATCGATTTTACACTACAACGCGAACGATCTTGAACGCAAAATGACGACTTATAGGTAGGTTAGGTCCGTTAGTTATCTTCTAATGGCCGAAGGCCAAACCGCACAGCGAGGCTCTGTTGACATCGCTAACGTAAAGATAAAACGACGAAAATGATCTAGACATTTTGCATTCTAGACCGTTCGCGATTTCGTTTATCTATTCAGGTGTTTTAAATAATTACAGCCACGTCTGCGTATTTACATTTATTTTTAACTTTCAATTCACAACTTTGCGTGTTAATCATTCCGTTTGTAGGGCTGCCTGCATGCAGAAATTCCCTTAAACCTCACAATCGTAAACGTTACCTAAACGCGGCGAACCTGCGAATTCCACCCGCAGTAAAACCGCACTCAAATTTATACAAATCTAATCAGAATTAACTCTGCCGTTCTTTTGTTTTCTTCGAATCACTGAAAATAAATGGTCGGATTTTTTCACTTGAATTTATTGAAATTGTTTCTAGACTCGTGTTAAAATAAATAATCTGTAGAAGGGCATGTCTGTAGAATGATCCAGAATGTTGGGCGAAGATAATCACTAAGTGGATCCTCGTCACAAAATGGCAGAGGTTGAGAGACGGTATAGAGTGCCTACGTTGCACTCGACAAATAGAATTTTGGAAGAGGCCTTTGCCAAGCACTTGGACACTCACTGGCTAATAAGAAAATTAGTTCACTGCACGACATCTTTTATCTGTGCAATTTATTTACTAATAGTACCTAACTGACGACACAACGCCAGAATCCGGGATCACAGGACAATTAATAGTACTTCATGCAGAATGGCCACGCTACGCCCCGCCCCGGTTGGAATTACCTCACCCCGCGGCGGCCGATTGGTAGGAAACCAGTAGGTTAAAGGTAAGGTTGAAAGTAAGAACTCACGCACACATTGATGTTTTTACTGTACAGACGTGCTGTGCACACATAAACGCTCAAATGAGTTTTGTAGTATGGCGTGTCCAGCCTGTGCCGGGATCGCAACGCAACTCACATTTTGACTAACTAACAGATTAGCGAAAACTGCGTAAAAAAAACATTTTAAACGATCGCAACGTCATCGCACGTAAGCGTTAGATCCTAGTTCGAAAACACTACCATGGCCAAGAATGCGTATTAACTGTAAGATTTTTTTTTTTTCAAACAAACCCACCAAACATCACTAGTGGCAACCCTAACAGCTAACAGTAAAGAACTTTACGAGCGCACGTGGCCCTAAAGGGTCGATTTAGGGGTGACAAAAGCATTTATTATTTAATCAGTTGTAAACCTTGACGAATCTACTGAGAATCGCTAGGGAGTTTTTTTCTGTTGGTCAGAATTATTATTTACGGTTATTTGTTTTTACACTTAATTTTGTGGAGCCCCAGACTTATTTTTATGGACGTAATTTGCGAATATCATTTGTTTTTTCGTCAAAGTTACTTTGGAAAAGTGAAATAAGGGAGGTTCCAAATGGTTTATAAAAAAAATTAAATCAATTCTAGTAGTATAATACTTTATTGTACAACAAAGAAACATTTCACGCTACTGTTCGGAAATGTGACAAAAGATGGTCAAAATCCAAGCTGGAAAGTAAGCATTTGCTGTAGCACCTGAACCACCACTACAGCAATGTTATTGTAACGATGAAATGTCATTAGTTGGAAAGTAAATTGTCCAGTTATGTCATTGCATTCATTAAAAACATTAAAAGGTCTTTTTTTGGCACAACTTTATGTTTCAAAAATAAAATAAGGTTGTTTATCGGGCCAACTACCTGTTTAAAAAAAAAAGAAACGTCAAAACCATTTATTCACCCTTAAGGCGTTTTTACTTTTTTAGCCATTTGTGGTTTTCTATCAAAAACGCCAAGTAATAAGTCGGTTTGAAGCAAACAACAGAAAAACGCTTCTTGAAAGTGAAAAAAAAAGGCGGCAATGGAATACTGAATTGGATATTGTTTCACTGAAAAACTAGAAAATTGTATCAACGCGGTGAAAATGACTTCATCTAGTGAAGAAAATGATTTATTTCCTCACAGTAGTCGTGAAAAGCACTATGTAATATCTCGGCCGAAACCGCTATAGGTGGATCGAGTTAGTCCGAGGGCCTCCCCTGGCGGGTCGGCCCTCGAACTAACTCGATCCACCTATAGCTTACTTTCAAGCCTCTACAACAATGTACTATACCTACAACAGAAAGGAGAGTTATAATTACAATTCAAAAACGACTTGACCGATTTTATTCAATATAGTTTTTATTGAAAGTATATACTTATCAGGCCTCACTTTCATGAAATATTCCATTTTTTTTGGACCCACGTTTAAAAAGTTAAAGGAGGGACGAGGCACTTAACTTTCGGAGCTATTTTTTTTTACGAATATTACTTTTATCCGACGATTGTTTTAGATCTTTTCTGATTTAGTTTTACCAGTTTGTCGGCGTGATTAAATCAAATACTCATAACATTTTAGTTTTCTAGTACTAACCATCACGGAGCAAAGCCGCGGACAGACAGACGGACATGGCGAAATTACAAGCGTTCCTAGTTGACTACGGAACCCTAAAAAGAGTAGAAAATAGGGTTTCAATTATCTTTTTCACGCTCCATAATCTGTATTGTTTTTTTATTCTTTAGCGAATTGATATAAACTCAAACGATTTTCACTCATTATTATTATAAAAGTAGGTACATACGTTTTTATCAAAATAATGAATGTTTAGCGTTTTAACATCATTGCTTGTTACGTACCCGTTTTGTATTATCTGTACAGAAAAGTCGATATTTATGAGCAATATGTCAGCAAGATAAACGAAGAATGCATAAAAAGTACCTACACTTGTGCAGAGAATTCAAATATCCAGGAATAGTGCAGCTGCGACTTGTTTAACATTTGATATGCCCGCATGTGTGACATTTTCAACTCATTATTATTTGGTACATATTTCCTCGCGCTGTTTAGTTACTCTTTATTTACAAGTGACATTCGTAGTTTGAATAAAGTATGTTGTGGAAAATAAAACGTTTTATTGTTCGTGTGCTTTAATGTTAACAGTTTATAGCGAGAGAGGTGACTTATATTTTGTTCCTCCCGCCCGACGAACGGATATGTTGTAGACGGTGTTTTGCGGGAAGGATTATTTGTTAAATCGTTTTTATTTTTGTTGTGGATGCGACACACTAGTGCTGTACCTCTACCACGAGTCATTACAGAAAATTCTGAAACCTTTCTGCAGTCGTTAACGAATCAACGGGCTTCGAATAGTTTTCCTTCGGTATCGACAGCAAGAAATTCGAAATCTCTATGCTGACATACATCCGTCTCATAGGTAGAGCGAGACGGATGTAGTCAGTGCAGTTTGTTATCGATAGGTTTTATTAAAACGCTGCCATAAGACACTAATTTGACATACGTCACCGAAAAATACCGTATCGACTGTAGAAAACTCTTTCACTATCAAATTGTAGGGTGAGATGTCAAAACATGGTGAAAGTGAAAACCATTCGTATTTATTGTGTTATATCTTTTACAGGTTCTTGTGCATCATTCATTTCTGATTGATTGCTGTAGCAGCTAACTTATCACCAGCAAGGCAAACTATTTATCCCAGGAAGGTGTATTATTTTATATTCAAGAAGTAACAACTACGTTACAGGCCGGGATCTTCGAAGACATCCAGATTTATACAGGGCACTTTGAAATTATAATGTACATAATTATATTAAAGATTTATTTATTGCGAAATAGCCTTTTAAAGTAACATTGTCACAAACTAGACACTTATAAGTACTACTAACAATTACTCGTACGTGTAACTTATAAATAGAAATAAAACCATCATTATGCAAGAAGCGGCAAAGCCGCAATCCTGCGTTGTGTTATGTATGAAAACCGGCGGCTTGCTGGAGCATCTTTAGCTTCCCTTGTGCGTTTGTTAGGTCGTGAGGCTCCGTGCCCCTTGCTCCACGGATCGATTGCCTCGACACCAACAATAGTTAGACGAACGACAACTATATTTAATAGTCTTGTAGAGATTTCGGATGTCGGGCGCCGCTCCGGCTCCGGTTCGCTGGTAAATAAATTAAAGGACTTGGCCAACGTGTCTTCGTCGACGCAGGTGGAATGTGTAACAATAGCGCGCTGCCTATACTTTAGAGAATTAACAACATCCTGAAAGGATACTTATCCTTTTTTGATTATACAATAGACCTAAATAATAAGAAATAAACCTATGATCCACTATGATCACTAAAAGTCGAACTGTCATGTTGACAAAATAACCAAATAAATTAAGAATCACCTAACACTATATATGGTCGTAGTTCTAGGACGTTTTAAATAGTAGTGTTATTTGTACATTTGACATTTCATCAATTTGGTTTTCTTAGGTAATCCTATATCCTACGACGAAATAAATATATTGATGGATGGATGAAATACTGACAGTTTTCACCCCTTTTCCTAGCTTTGAATATGTATGACGAAAAACGTAATTTCCCTGTTTAAAAAAAAGTTGCAATCGGTGAACATTATGAAAAAATAGTAAAAATAAAGATCCTGACGAGACGACTTGAGAACCTCCTCCTTCGAAATCTTGAAGTCGGTTGATAACATTTTATGCGTTAAAAGTCACGCGCGTTTAAATCAGGTAAAAAAAGGCTTATAGCTTGTATTTCCCGGCTCCGCTGGCATGAACCGTAAGCCAGAAACAAATTTCATCACCAATCGCAAGGCGTCCCAGGCGATTATAATTTTTGAAGTGGTTAAGGACGAAGTATAATGATGACTCGCGTAGGTCAGCTGTCGCTCCGTTGGTGGGTTGCGGAACGTCAGTATTTGATGCTTTTATTATCAGGAAAATCGTCAGCCGGCTGATTTGAGGTAGAAAAACCGTCTGCTGATACCCTAAATACCATATATTCATGTGACTTAGTTTACGGTTTTTTCAGTGCTATAAAGCCGGCTGATGGTTTTTATTTTATTTGTAATAGCATATAAATTATCACCTGTTTCAACTGGGACGCGATGGTCATTTTATTTTATATATATTTTATGTGAGAAAATGGCTGCTGTTCCTCAACCCACTCAAGGAACGGCAGCTGACCATCACGAAGCTTGATTATTTACCGCCCTTAACCACTTAAAATTTACCGCTTGGGACACGATGACCAACGGAAATTATTCCTGGTTTACGGCCTAGCAAGCATATTAAACACCCACAAAAAGTGTGGTAATTTTTCAGAGCTAGTACGGTTTCTTTGCTTATTATTGTTCACTGCTCATATAATTGTCTACAGTTCTAAACCTTCAGATAAAATGTACTCAGGAAGTAAAACCTTTTTGGCTTAGGTACCTACAATCTGTTTCGGTTGGTGTGAAGGATGTGACGTTTGTCACGTCACGTCACTTTGTTAATATTGAAATCTACACAAACGAAACAAGCAATCGAACTTTCGTGAGCGAATTGCATAAACGATAATTTAACTTATGGTATGGCAGTAATTTTTAGTTCTATAAGTGACCGCTAGAGGCTCTGCACAAATTCTCCATACAAATAATTTACGAATTCGTGAACGAATCTCGAATTGGGCTTATTTGCATGACTCGTGGTAGAGGTACTGGTTCTTATATATTTAGGTTTATTTCCGTTTGTCACGTCTTTGTCGGGAATTTTAAATTTTAAATCTAGCTTTAAAGAAAGCAAAGGTAAGCTCGTCAAGTGATTGTATCAATGAAATTGACACTTTTTAATGATTGCAAGTAATAGTCGTTCATAAGTTCTGTCACAATAGTTTCTATCTGTGGAAACTTTTAATTGGCTCACTGTTTCTACATTACTGCCTATCTTGTTACCCTGGCTGTAAGTTTTCCTATGAAATAAAATAAAATAAAATAATAGTTTTTAGTGATAAAATATAATACAAAGTTTTTATTAAAGAAATGTAGATAAGATTAGAAAGCTTACTCGTATTTCATGCAGGAAATTAGGATGGGGACATTTATATAACTTTTATGTAAATGTGACATAAACGCTTAATGTTGCGTTTATGTAATACTAGCTTTTGCCCGCGGCTTCGCTCGCGTTAAATTCGGGGTAACAAACCATACAAACTTCCACCCCCCATTTTAGGGAAGTGGGGGGTTAGAAAGAGACAAAAAGTAGCCTATGTCACTCTCCATCCCTTCAACTATCTCCACTTAAAAAATCACGTCAATTCGTCGCCCCGTTTTGCCGTGAATGACGGACAAACAAACAAACACACACATACACTTTCCCATTTATAATATTAGTATGGATATACCCTTAAATCCGTTCCCATCCATTAAATAATATTTATTTATGTAGACGAATATCTAGATGTTGACAGTAAAATCGATGTATTTTTTGTCGAGAAAATATTTTGCTACATCACTTTAGTATTGGTGCCCTGAGTTAGCACACGTATACATATAAGTAAACTAATTAATAGACGGAGAGCTAGCCACGTCAGATATGACACAACAATGAGAGCGACGAAACCCCTCTCGATAGTTATCTATACTATGTTTATTTCTAGATCCGGACATCTGGCAGCTGTAAAGTGGTGGAGGTCAAAGAATGCAAACCACTTTAAGAATACAAATCCTAGAGTTCTGGTTTGGATGCAGTATTATGGAAAATTATATAAATAATTATATCATATCATTGCCAAACGTTTCTGATGGGGGAAAGTAGTCCAAAACGACGTAGAATGTAATTCATAGTTTGTCGCCTACTGTTTCTGTTTCCGAAATATTACGCAATGTTTTTTTTCTAATGTTAAAATATAGGCCCCGTCCTCCATAAATAAGATAACTTCGGCCGTTTTTACCTATTTTGGTATTACTTTTTTCCAATTCAAAAACTTTGCGAATCTGCAAGATGCCCGGATCTAGCAATAAGGATAGTATTGCAATCTTACTAGATGGGTTTCATTGCTGTCATTATTGTGTCATATCTGCCGTGACCATGAGTACTTAAATATTTTATCTTATCTGTGGTCATACCGCAAGGAGATTTTGACAACCCCGAAAACGTATCCGATACTAACCAAGGCTGTATCTGTCACGTCGTGGAAATGTGCATGTACAGTCAAGTGTAGACGTGTGCGCCGCGCCGGCGTGGCGTAGCCGCGCCGTGAGACCCACGCCGCCGCCGCCGCCGCGGATTTCAAAATCCACGCCGTTGGCCAAAATTTCAGAATTCGACAAAAATTTGCCAATGACAATTACCGATGAAGGAAAGTCAGTTGAAAATTTAACAACGTATATTGACGAATTAAACCATGAAAACATCTACACATTGAAATAGTTTGGGTTTGGTCAATTTCTTCTCTTTCGGGAGATTAATAAATGAGTATGATTTAACCGCTCACCTGACAAATATTAAGTCGATGGCCTTATTAATAAGATTGGTAACGAAAATAATAAATCTGCCATCAAAATTGTACCACCAACTAAATTATCCTGAGAAAAGAAGTGTTTTCGGTGGCAGGATTGATCCTTAATACTGAACAGTATGTTTGGACCTACTGCGAGTCAAAAAAGGATGTTCATCATCACTAGTCGTTCCGTCAGAGCTGAGGATCATGTCTTTCTGTTGAAGACCAGGTTCCTCCATAGGCTTCTATCCCTCGCTAAGCGCATGGCTTCTTGCAGTTTGAATTGCATGGGTGCAGTGATTTGGGCACACCATCTTGCAGGGGGAGGGCCTCTTAGTCTTGTGCCTTCAACTTTTTCCGTTATGATGATCCTCTCCAGGTTATCCGAGAAGCGTCGAGAGAGGTGTCCGAAGTATGTGGTCCTGGCACGTCGTAGACAACCAGCGTTTTATGCGTAGCTCCTCTAGTATGGACTGATTACGTACTAATCGCATCGCAGTCCAAGGTAACCGTAAAAGCCCTCGCCAACACCACATCTCAAACGCGTCAATACGGCTTTTCAGATCTGCCTTGATAGTCCAAGTTTCAGAACCGTATAGGAAAATTGGAAACACCAGGGAACGCATAAGTCTAACCTTAGTCTGCCTCTGTATGCCGCGATCTCTCCAGACCCTATCTAAACGAGTCATAGCACCCTTCGATATTTGAATCCTTCTAATGATTTCACGTTCATAGGACTAATGGCTTGTTCCATTCACGACATCTCTCGATGATCTGGCGCACGATGAAAATCTGCTCCCGTGTCCCTCGCCCAGACACAAAGCCAGCCTGCTCTGCAAGTATTTGCCGCTCCAGGAACTTTGTCAATCGCGAATTCATGATGTCAAAGAAATACTTTACTGGCTTGCGATATAATAGACAAAGTTCTATAGTTGTCACATTTTAGCGTCGAGCCTTTTTTATGGAGAGGTATAACCATGGATTCAGTCCAGTCTCTCGGCCACTGGCCAGTTCTCCACACTTTGCAGCAAATCTAGCGTAAGAACTGTGTACCTTGGCCACCTAGATTCTTTAGGAGACTAGCGCATATACCATCAGTACCGACGGCATTAACTTTCAGACGTCTGATAGCGTGTTCCACTTCGGAAATAAATATGTCCGGCTCTAGTGGATGCACAGCGTCATTTCGCACTAACAGATATTCCAGAACTTCTCGATAGAGTTGTTCCGAATCCATCTAGCCAACACTTTTCCCAGGTCTGATAAAGATCAGTATCCGCTATCTGCCAGCTTCTAGGTTTGTAATCGCGGGTGAGAAGTTTGACTTTCTGGAACAAGTCTTTAGAATGGGCAGTTGCAGCATGGTTTTCGATTTCGTCACATAAAGCATGGATTGAATTATTCTTATCGCGTCTGCATGCCCTTTTCACGCAAGTCTGTGTTAAGGCCTTGTTCCTTGTCCTCTGTCGCTCAATAAGTTCCCAGGTAGCATCAGAAATCCAGGGTTTCCGTCTTGCTTGTTTCGGACGCAACCGCCTTGAAGCCATTCCATGTTATCTCTGTATCTTCAAAAGGATCCCTTATAACGTCCTTTATCTTGAGAGGCAACCTTCTGGCGAGCTCCCGCATGACATTTCTTGGTAGCTGGCCTTGGTACACGCTTTAGATGGAGTTGGCTTTAAAAGGATCTTAATTTATCACATTTATGAAAAACATCAACATAAAAGCGATTTCCGAAAAGGCAGGACTGAAGTGTACTAGAAAAAAAAACACCCTTAAATAAGCCAACGGCCCTATATATCGTTTTATGTTCCTTAAAAGTTTTTGATATTTAACAATTTTTAATGCGAAACGTGAGCCTTGCAAGTATAGGCAAAAGTGACCTTGACGCCGGCGTGGCGCAGCCACGCCGCCAAAAATTCCCGGCGCGCCGCCGCCGCGGATTTTTATGGCGGCGCACACGTCTAGTCAAGTGTAAAAATATGGGTGTACTCATCTTACTCAAAAATATGTCCCATAGTATCTTATTCCGTTGTAATAAGTGCGTAGTACCATATTTATGAGACGATTTTTTCGATACGTATTTTTGCACTTGACTGTACACCCTTGATATTATTTCTTATGGTCATATAGTTATATACCTATACAGTGCGTAAATTTTATACGGGCGTATATTGTAATGGCGATTAGTATTGGACCTAGGGAACCTATTTACATTTATTTCTTTATGGAATTAAGAATTTTTTTTTCATGCATAATAATTCAGCCCGCAATGAATTGCATCCATGACAATTAACTTACCGGTGCGTCATGTCAGTTATGTCAGTTTTAAACCAGTTGGATAGCGTACATTGGTGCCCGGTAGGACTTAAAAAATCATTTTTTAAGATAACACTATTTAACAAAATGATTATACTATATGAGTCCTATTGCTGGATACTACAGGTGGATAAAGTATACGCCCGTATAAAATTTACAAGCTGTATATAATTATATGTCCTTTATAATAGATCAAGATAAACATAACCTCCAAATTAAACCATTACCCCTGTGTCAGGGCCAAGGCCCCTAATGTCTATATCCGAATCGTACAAAAAAAAAACAAAAAGCTACTGTGTGGTAATGGCATCATCAGGCTTCGTTCACATTATTAGTTCTATCTGAATCAAAGGCATACATTAGTGGGGATGGCGTTATGCCTTAAGGAACCAAGTATTTTTATTTAATCGACTTCATAATACGTTTGAACAGTGAGCTGCATAATCGAAGCTGATTGTACACTTGTACAGTCGACTACATAAAGTTGTTTCCATTTTTGGACCTTATTACAACGCAATAAGATGAAAAAGTGGATAAGTGTGTAAATATATTCTATTGTTATATTATAACCTCGTGAGGCTCTATAATCTACTTTTAGGACTTCAATTTTAATAGTAACTGCACACTTGGTCAACCTTTATGAACCAATTTAATTTAGTTCCACAGGCTATAAATTAAAATTACATATTGCCTGGCCCGAGAGATGAAATATTTAATTCGTAATTTTTTTATTAACTTTCGTCTTGTGAGCGATGTTTAATAGATATTCCTAATGCTTTAATAATTAAAAATAAAACGACAACGAACGGTAGCAATAATTTTAGTTAAGTTGTGTTTGACGGAGTGTATTATCTTCAATAAAACTTTATAATAAATATTATAAAGAGCTCAAAGAGGACTCAGTGTGTTGACGATGAGGGACCTTCTTGTTTCTTTAGCCATCAACACAATGAATCCTCCTTTTTGTAAAGGGTCGGCAACGCGCATGTGACTCCTTTGGAGTTGCAGGCATCCGTAGGTTACGGTAGCTGCTTACCATCGGGCGGGCCATATGCTTGTTTTCCACCGTCGTGGTATAAAAAAAATTGGTCTTAACTATGTAAGAAATGTTTATTTCTTTTCTAACTACTATTTTACTGTCGTCTCCTCTATTTTTATCACACTATTTTTCATTTGCATAACTAATATTAACTAACAAATAGTCTCACGAGACGATATTGCATAACACCATCCAAATAATAGTTTTGCATTTTTCACGGTAGCCGCGTAATTTGGACGCACACATACCCAGACGTCATTAACACACCTCGGTTTTGTTTCTCACACTCCTGCGCAACAAAGAAAAGCTGAACTTATCGGTTTCATGCGGCACTTAGGTCGTTTCAAATGTAAGTCTGTTTTGTTGATGAGACGGAACATACGTCGTGTTTTGTTTAATTTTAAGGGAATTAAGGCGTAATTAGAGTTACATTTACGGTAGGTTAGATATTATGTATTTTGATAGCATACTTGAAAAAAACTGGTAGAGTTCAATGGTATGGTAGTTAAATCAAACCGTGTCGTTAATAATAAGCTTCATAATCAATCCTGGGTATATCGCATCTATCCTGAGATAGGGAATTATCTTGTGGGGTAGGATAGTGCCACTGAACAAGCGTTTGTTGAATGAAAACGTGTTGTTTATGGGGTGCGGAAAACTAATAACGAGCCTGCTGTGAAGGCAAACATCGTGAGTAAACCGGACCTAATCCCAATAAGGCCTAGTTTCTCCTCTGTGTTAGAAGGTCAGACTCAGATGGTACTCGCTTTGGTATATAGCTAGTGCTTACGCTTATTCATGGGTTTTTTTTTATCATAATTTGAAAGATAAACTTAAATTAGGAAGCTGGATTACTAATAAAAGCCCAGTTTTTCTTTCTCTGGCCAGAAAGTCAAATATCGTTTTGGTAAATTAGGATGCAATCAGTAAAGTGCTATGATGCTGAATATTTTCAGCCCAAATCGCCAAATAGTTTTATTTGTGCACTGGGCTAATGGGTAATGGGTCACTTTGTACCAAACATCTTTACAAAAGTTACCCATTTTTATCGGTCTTGACTCTTGAGTTTGGCTTGAAACGACAAATACTTGAGAACTAACATTTGGTAATGCAGATATTTGAACATGGAAAGCCGTAAAACTTAATGGGACATATTTGAGTAAGTTTTCGAGCTTTTTCATGGTTTTCTTTAAGAGTTTTAAGACTCTGAAAATGGGAAGTTGTAGAAGTATACTTCATGTTAACGATACGACCTTCAAACCTTCAAGAATAGAGCGTACTCCCATCTTAAAGGCCGGCAACGCGCTTGTGAACCCTCTGGTTTTGCGGGCGGCCATGGGCTTCGGTTATTGCTTCATCAGGCGATTTATCTGCTCGTTTGTCATAAAAAAAACGATTTTACTGGTACTTACTTGTACAAAAAACCTATTTTTAGTCGAAGGAAAAGTAGACTCAATTATATTATTAATACATTTTTTTCTATCATTGTTTTTTTATGTTCTGTCTGTCCCATCCCTACTACTCATCAGTCTTAATGGACTAAGAGCTGGCCACGTCAGATATGACACAATAATAAGAGCAAGAAAACCCATTTGGTTATACTGCTATGCTATTCTTATTGCTAGATCCGGGCATCTGGCATCTTTTAATGTGTGGAGGTCAGAGTGACAGACTAGTAAAATTTTTAAATTCGAAAATAGTAATAAGAAATAAGAAATTTATTTGCTAGAAATGTGGTACAGAGATAAGGTGTAAATATACAATTTTATGAGTTCAGCACATTTCGCCAATAAAATAGGCATGCACATTTTTTTTTCCTACATTACACTATACATTATTTACAAATTATTTACATAGTGTCATACATATCTACATCATTGCATTAAAATAATAAGATAAAACATAGAAACACTCCTACCACAAACTAAAATTAATAACATGTCAGAATGTCATAGAGTAAACACATATTCGTGCAGAATGTACAATATATTAACTAAATGTCAAAAGAAAAAAAAAATTTTTTTTTAGTCTAATTTTCTATATTTTTGTCAAAAAATTCCTGAATTGAATAGAAAACTTTTTCCAATAACCACTTATGCAATTTCAGTACAATCTTCTCATAAGTTAGTTGTCTAATTTCATTTGGCAAGTTGTTATATATTTTTATAGCCATCAGATAACAATTTTATTGTTTCTATAAAGTTTACTGTTAATAATGTCATTAATCGTATTGTTTATGTCAGTATTATATAATTTAATATGGTCACATGGTATAACTACAGATATGTCATCAGCGAAGAGTAAACAATGGTGTCTTGTAGCCGAAGGCAGGTCGTTGATGTATAGTAGACGTGTGCGCCGCGCCGGCGTGGCGTAGCCGCGCCGTGGGACCCACGCCGCCGCCGCCGCTGCGGATTTCAAAATCCACGCCGTTGGCCAAAATTTTAGAATTCGGCAAAAATTTGCCAATAATAATTACCGATGAAGGAAAGTAAAATGAAAATTTTACAACTTATATTGACGAATTAAACCATGAAAACATCTACACATTGAAATATTTAGGGTTTGGTCAATTCCTTCTCTTTCGGGAGATTAATAAATGAGTATGATTAACCGCTCACCTAACAAATATGAACTCGATGGCCTAATTAATAAGATTGGTAACGAAAATAATAAATCTGATATCAAAATTGTACCACCAACTCAATTATCCTGAGAAAAGAAGTATTTTCGGTGGCAGGATTGATCGGTATGTTTGGACCTACTGCGACTTGCGAGTCAAAAAAGGATCTTCATCATCACTTTTGTTGAAGACCAGGCTCCTCCATAGGCTTATATCCCTTGCTAAGCGCATGGCTTCCTGCAGTTTTAATGACATGGGTGCAGTGATTTGGGCACACGATCTTGCAGGGGGAGGGCCTCTTAGTCTTGTGCCTTCAACTTTTCCCGTCATGATGATTCTCTCCAGGCTATCCGAGGAGCGTTGAGAGATGTGTCCGAAGTATGTGGTCCTGGCACGTCGTAAACAACCGGCGCATCGCAGTCCAAAGTATCCGTAAAAGCCGTCGCCAACACCACATCTCAAACGCGTCGATACGGCTTTTCAGATCTGCTTGATAGTCCAAGTTTCAGAACCGTATAGGAAAATTAGAAACACCAGGGAACGCATGAGTCTAACCTTAGTCTGCCTCTGTATGCCGCGATCTCTCCAGATCCTATCTAACCGAGTCATAGCACCCTTCGCTATGTGAATCCTCCGGATGATTTCACGTGCACAGCTACCATCGCTAGATATAAGTGAGCCGAGATAGGTGAAGGCGCTGACGTATTCTAGGTCTTTCAGTTCTAGGCTTCGCGGAGGAGACTGCTTCCGGTGTATGACCATTAACTTGGTTTTGGCATGGTTGACGTGAAGTCCTAATTCGATGCTCTCCGCTTCTATTCGCTGGAACAAAAGAAACATCTCCTCCTCATTGGAAGCCAAGAGCGTTGTGTCGTCAACATAGCGTAGGTTGCAGATCTTTTTGCCGCCAATTGATATGCCACCGTCCTAGTTCTAGGTGACCTTACGTAAGATGTATTCGCCGTAGATATTCAAGAGCTCTGGAGACAACATACAGCTCTGTCTTACTCCTCGTTCCGGCTTGAACTGGTCCGACAAGGTGTTCTCGATGCGCACTCTAGCAGTACTTTCGGCGTACAAGTTCTCAATAAGGGGGAGCTAAATGAGCAGGGACGCCCATTGCTAGGAGCACGTACAGCATGTTTTTCCATCTAACACAGTCGAATGCTTTGGCGTAATCTATGAAGCATAGGACTAATGGCTTGTTCCATTCACGACATCTCTCGATGATCTGGCGCACATGAAAATCTGCTCCCGTGTCCCTCGCCCAGACACAGCCAGCCAGCCAAGCCAGCCTGCTCTGCAGGTATTTGCCGCTCCAGGAACTTTGTCAATCGCGTATTCATGATGTAAAGAAATACTTTACTGGTATGCGATATACACCGTGGGCTGGAATAACCCGACAGATCTTAACCACGAATTTCTAAGACCAAAATAAGTAAAAAATATTATGTGACTTTAGGTCAATTTCGCCAAAAAAAATATTTTTTTTTTCGTTTTTTTTTCCATTTTTTTTGAATGTTTATTTGCACATGAAAAGCAAATGTTAGTAATAAAATTATCGCCTAAAACAAATTAGTACATTTCTTTTGTAAAAATTTAGTTTCTGCAAAGTTTTCCTTGTCACTTTGATATCTGTCAATAAGTATGTGTAAACTATGTCCAATAGTGACAATAACGAGATTAAAAAGGCTTTTTGTGATGAGTTATAATAAAAAATGTTTTTTTTTTAATTGGTATTAACTCTGAAATTAGGCGTATTCCAGAAAAGTTTTTAGGATATTTTACTATCTAAATATGATCAGGAATATACTGTTAAAATCCGTCTAGTTATATGGGCCCACGGTGTATATAATAGACAAAGTTCTATCGTTGTCACATTTTAGCGTCGAGCCTTTTTATGGAGAGGTATAACCATGGATTCAGTCCAGTCTCTCGGCCACTGGCTAGATGGAGTTGGCTTTAAAAGGATCTTAATTTAGCACAATTATGAAAAACATCAACATTAAGCGATT
This sequence comes from Pammene aurita, assembly GCA_947086415.1. Taxonomy (NCBI): domain Eukaryota; kingdom Metazoa; phylum Arthropoda; class Insecta; order Lepidoptera; family Tortricidae; genus Pammene; species Pammene aurita. The sequence continues at coordinate 8,621,675 of OX352315.1, read as the reverse complement.
TCCGAAAAATAGGCAGGACTGAAGCAAATGCATTATATATCGTTTTAATAATATGTTCCTCGTTCCTAAAAAGTTTTTGATATTTAAAATATTTTAATGCGAAACGTGAGCCGTGAAAAGTGACCTTGACGCCGGCGTGGCGCAACCACGCCGCCAAAAATTCCCGGCGCGCCGCCGCCGCGGATTTTTATGGCGGCGCACACGTCTAATGTATAGTAGAAACAAAAGTGGTCCTAGGACACTGCCTTGGGGAACACCTCTTTTGTTCTCCATAACATTAGATCTTGCAGAGCCTACCATTTTTTTATCATCAATATTATTTATCTCCACAAATTGTGTTCTTTTATTCAGGTAGCTTTCTAACCAGCTCGAGGCTAATCCTCGAAGACCATAAGATTCACACTTTTGTAAAAGGCGATGATGAGACACAAAATCAAAGGCCTTACTAAAGGTCAACATTTTCAGTAATAATCTTTACGAGTTTAAATGCTGCTAAGGTTGTCGATTTCCCTTTTTGGAATGCGCTTTGTTGTGTATTAATTATGTCATGCTTATTGCAAAAAGCAGCGATCCTAGCATGCATAGCTTTTTCAAAAAGTTTCGTAAAGATAGATAACAAGGCTATCGGTCTGTAATTATTAAGGTCCTCTTTATTATATTTTTTGTATAATGGCTTGATAATGGAAGTTTTCAGTTTGTCTGGAAACGTGCCAGTTGTAAATGAAAGATTTATCAAAAAACATAATATCGTGACAAAAGTATCAATGCTCTTTTTTATGATAATTGTAGAAAACCCGTCATGTCCTACAGAGCTCGTGTTCTTTAGTGATTTCACTATTTTGATGAGTTCCTCTTCGTGACATGGATATAGAAAAATAGTAGCTTGATTCGGCTCTAGACTTAGTTTATACTTGTTGTGATCGTAATCATTATTTGTTAGGTTAATAAAAAAATCATGTACTGGAAATTTCTTTTTTGCAAGTTATAATATTGCCGTTTTTATTGATTTTGAGGATTTATAATCGTTCGTTTTGATATTTTTTGTTTTGAATAATATTCCATGATGCTTTACAAACGTTCCTAGCAGTACTTAGGTATTTAAGATTATCTTCCTTCTGTGACCGTTTTATACAGTTTTTTAGTATTTTGGAGTATCCTATAGTATCGCATCTTGTCGTCTAGATTTTTAGTCTTGTAGTATTTAAAACGTAAGAGTCTTTTTGAAATAGTGGACTTTTGTATACCTTTTGTTATCCAGCCAGACTTTTTGTCTTTATTGCTAATCTTTTCTTTTATTAATGGGAAACATAAGTTATAGAAAAGTGAAAAAGTATCAATTGTTAGGCGACAAACTATGAATTATATAATATTGCATCAAACCCAGAACTCTATGATTGGTTTTCTTGAAGTTGTTTGCATTCTTTGACCTCCACCTAGACGTGTGCGCCGCGCCGGCGTGGCGTAGCCGCGCCGTGGGACCACGCCGCCGCCGCCGCCGCGGATTTCAAAATCCACGCCGTTAGCCAAAATTTCAGAATTCGGCAAAAATTTGCCAATGACAATTACCGAATTTAACAACGTATATTGACGAATTAAACCATGAAAACATCTACACATTGAAATAGTTTGGGTTTTACACAAATATGAAGTCGATGGCCTTATTAATAAGATTGGTAACAAAAATAATAAATCTGCCATCAAAATTGTACCACCAACTAAATTATCCTGAGCTGACCCTATTAAAGAAGTGTTTTCGGTGGCAGGATTGATCCTTAATACTGAACAGTATGTTTGGACCTACTGCGAGTCAAAAAAGGATCTTCATCATCACTAGGCGTTCCCTCAGAGCTGAGGATCATGTCCTTCTGTTGTACACCAGGTTCCTCCATAGGCTTCTATCCCTCGCTAAGCCCATGGTTTCTTGCAGTTTTAATTGCATGGGTGCAGTAATTTGGGCACACCGTCTTGCAGGGGGAGGGCCTTTTAGTCTTGTGCCTTCAACTTTTCTCGTCATGATGATCCTCACCAGGTTATCCGAGGAGCGTCGAGAGAGGTGTCCGAAGTATGTGGTCCTGGCACGTCGTAGACAACCAGCGTTTTATGCTTAGCTCCTCTAGTATGGACTGATTAGTACGCATCGCAGTCCAAGGTATCAGTAAAAGCCCTCGCCAACACCACATCTCAAACGCGTTGATACGGCTTTTCAGATGCGTTGATACGGCTTTTCAGATCTGCCTTGATAGTCCAAGTTTCAGAACCGTATAGGAAAATTGGAAACACCAGGGAATGCATAAACCAACCTTACTCTGCCTCTGTATGCCGCGATCTCTCCAGATCCTATCTAATCGAGTCATAGCACCCTTCGCTATTTGAATCCTCCGGATGATTTCATGTTCACACCTACCATCGCTAGATAGAAGTGAGCCAAGGTAGGTGAAGGCGCTGACGCATTCTAGGTCTTTCAGTGCTAGTTAGTACTGTTTCCGGTTTACGAACATTAACTTGGTTTTGGCATGGTTGACGTGAAGTCCTAATTCGATGTTCTTAGCTTCTATTCGCCGGATTAAAAGACACATCCTCCTCATTGGAAGCCAAGAGCGTGGTGTCGTTAACATAGCATAGGTTGCTGATCGTTTTGCCGACAATTGGTATGCCACCGTCCCAGTTCTCGGTGACCTTACGTAAGATATATTCACCGTAGATATTAAAGGGCTTCGGAGACAATATACAGCCCTGTCTTACTCCTCCGGAAACGGCTTGAACTGGTCCGACAAGGTGTTCTCGATGCACACTCTGGCAGTACTTTCGGCGTACAAGTTCTCAATAAGGTGAGCTAAATGAGCAGGGACACCCATCTCCAAGAGCACGTACTGCATGTTTTTCCATCGAACACAGTTAAATGCTTTGGCGTAATCTATGAAGCATAGGACTAATGGCTTGTTCCATTCACGTCATCTCTCGATGATCTGGCGCACGATGAAAATCTACTCCATTGTCCCACGCCCAGATACAAAGCCAGCCTGCTCTGCAAGTATTTGCCGCTCCAGGAACTTTGTCAATGGCGAATTCATGATGTAAAGAAATACTTTACTGGCATGCGAAATAATCAGTGATCGGAATAGGTAGTGCCATTTCGGGTGAATGACCTTAAACATTGTACAGAACATGGATAAGACTTGAGATTCTTCGACTCGTATTTCTCACAGAAAATTTTCTTCAAAACGCAAAAGTAAAAAAAAAATGACATTATAAATACATCATTCATTTAAAATTACTTTCGTTTAACAGTTACAATTAACAATAATGCAATCATAAAATAAAACACGAAACATCAACATCATTATATTAAATGAACATATGTAATAAAAAATATGGTTTGCTACTATAATGTCAAAGAAAGTAGTAATACTTTCTTTGACATTATAGTAGCAAACCATATTTTTTTCAATATTTTCTACTGTCAATCTATTTCTTTTGATGTCCAATATCTAACTGAAACCACATTTTTCATAGGCTTTTTTTATAGGTTCTTTAAATTTTTTTTTTTAAATCAAACACAAACTTTAAAATTTTCATATCAAATCCCGGGGTTAAAAACTATATCCATACTAAGCTTACGCACCGAAGTACCGCGAAATGGCACTACCAATTCCGATCACTGGAAATAATAGACAAAGTTCTATAGTTGTCACATTTTAGCGTCGAGCCTTTTTTATGGAGAGATATAACCATGGATTCAGTCCAGTCTCTCGGCAACTGGCCAGTTCTCCACACTTGGCAGCAAATCTGGCGTAAGAACTGTGTACCTTCGCCACCTAGATTCTTTAGGAGACTAGCGCATATACCATCAGTACCGACGGCATTAACTTTCAGACGTCTTCCACTTCGGAAATAAATATGTCCAGCTCTGGTGGATGCATAGCGTCATTTCGCACTAAAAGATGTTCCGGAACTTCTCGATAGAGTTGTTCCGAATAGTCTCTCCATCTAGCCAACACTTTTTCCAGGTCTGATAAAAGTGTTTCCATCAGTATCCGCTATCTGCCAGCTTCTAGGTTTGTAGTCGCGGGTGAGAAGTTTGAATTTCTGGAACAAGTATTTAGAATGGGCAGTTGCAGCATGGTTTGCGATTTCGTCACACAAAGCATGGATTGAATTATTCTTATCGCGTCTGCATGCCCTTTTCACGCAAGTGTGTAACCTGGAATACTCCTTTCTTGCTATGTGTGTGTTAAGGCCTTGTTCTTTAAGAGTCCTCTGTCGCTCAATAAGTTTCCAGGTAGCATCAGAAATCCAGGGTTTCCGTCTTGCTTGGCTCCCAGGAGTGGGGATGACTTCTTTCGCTGTTTCGGACACAACCGCCTTGAAGCCATTCCATGTTGTCTCTGTATCTTCAAAAGGATCCCTCATAACGTCCTTATCTTGAGAGGCAACCTTCTGGCGAGCTCCCGCAAGACATTTCTTGGTAGCTGGCCTTGGTACACGCTTTAGATGGAGTTGGCTTTAAAAGGATCTTAATTTATCACAATGATGAAATACATCAACATAAAAGCGATTTCCGAAAAATAGGCAGGACTGAAGTGTACTAGAAAAAAAAACACCCTTAAGTAAGCAAACAGCCTTAATAAATATATTGTTTTATGTTCTTTGTTCCTAAAAAGTTTTTAATATTTAACATATTTTTAATGCGACACGTGACCTTGCGAGTGTAGCCAAAAGTGACGCCGGCGTGGCGCGCCAAAAATTCCCGGCGCGCCGCCGCCGCGGATTTTATGGCGGCGCACACGTCTACCTCCACCACTTTACAGCTACCAGATGCCCTAGAAATAAGCATAGTATAGCAAACTGACTAGAGGGATTTCGTTGCTCTCATTATTGTGTCATATCTGACGTGGCTCGCAGTCAATAAGGTACTTGTGATTTTAAGTGAATACTTACATAACTTACACTTATGTATCTAGCTTACTAGATAAGCCTAAAGTACAGTAGGCTACAGAATTATTGAAAGTTCCCCACCCGGTAACCTCGATTAACTATGCGTGGCCGCAGCCATCCTGCAGGCGTGAAGCTCCCCGGGTGCTCAAACATTCAACTATGCTGTTACAAATTCATGAGCTAATTGTTCGATAAGAGTTTTTTTTAAAGTTGGATTGTTTTACAATTTTTTTTAAATACCACGACGGTGGCAAACAAGCATACGGCCCGCCAGATGATAAGCACTGTTGCCTATTGACGCCTGCAACCCCAGAGGATTCACATGCGCGTTGCCTACCCTTTAGGAACCTAGCTGTACACTCCGTTTTTGAAGAACCTCTTTCAATTGTATGGGCTCAATCAACTATCTTCCGCTTGCAAAAAAAAGGTTGATATTTTTTTTTAAACAGCTGTGGACTAGATGACAATTGTTAATCGACTGATCGAAAATTCAAAATGTATCAAAATGACGAATGCGAACGAAAGGTCATGCCCAAGTAGCACACTAGCGGTATAAGCAGACATTATACCGCTTAAAGGTTGTACAATAGCGGTTTAATAGAGTTTGTATACTCCTTAAGCTGTATATAAGGGATATAAATAACTTCAAAAAGGCTAAGGTGGTATAATCGCGATACAATAGTCAAAGTAACGGCTTTGACGGTATAAGAGAGTATTACAGCGCTTTTGTACCTGCATCAGCTGCATAAGAGAGGTATAAGGATCCCATATAACTCTATAAAATCTAAAGCGTTACAACAGACTTATAAGCCTGCGTTATACCACTTAAAGAGTTACTAGAGTGTTAATACACTGGTCGTTTATACTGGTCGTTTTACACTAGTGTAGGTTGAAAGGTTCTGACGGAAGATCAGCGCTGCGGGCTTCACCAAGTCCGTGGCAAGCATGCTGAGTCAGCGCCAATTCTATACCACAACACATGACCCTTGACCAAGTTAGCTATGTATATACAATATGTAGCTATAAATAGTTCATCCAAGTTTAATGTAATTTTATTTGATCTGATTTGTTTGAATATTTTTCGTTATGCATGTAAGTTGTGGTTGAATAAAGATTTTATCTATCTATCTATCTATCTAATACGTAGGTTAAAGCGGTACAATAGAGATATTGAGATCCTCTTTACCACCTTTACCGTAGTAGAGTATTATAACTCCTGACTATCTCTTAAAGGGGTATATCTGGGAATAATGACGCCTATTACACTAAAACAACAACAATTAAAACGAATTGATATTATTGTAAATAAAAATATACAATTTTTTTATATATTTTTTTTTACCTGTTTATCTACTTCCGGGTGAAAAGTTGGTAGGATTTTTGCATATATTATCTATAAATATTCCATAAGAATTAATAATAAAAAAATCAGGCTATTACAAATTAATGTTTGACGCAACCGTATCTTTACTGTACTAATCACTAATTTCAAATCAATAGGAGATAGAAAACCCTTTAAGTTGCATATTAGAGTGACAGTACCGCTTAAACCTGTATAAGAGGGGCATAGAGGTGTCTTATAACTCTTATTCTTATTTTACCTCTTACGATCGCTCTTCACGCGCCATTATAACTCCTATAGCTCTTACTACCGCTCTTCACGCGCCATTAAAACTCCTTTAGCTCTTACTACCGCTCTTCACGCGCCATTATATCTCTTTAGCCATTTATCTGTTGTATCGCTTAAGCTCGTATTAAAGCGACTCTAGCGATATATGACGCTTAAGCCTGTATAAACTGGGCCCTTTTTGGCGATATAGAACTTCTATATCGCTAATATGGAGCTTGCTTGTGCAGGCTTAGCCGTTACAAACAGCCCTTATACCGCTCTTTTAGCGCTTATTTTGACTCTTGCGTGCTACTTGGGTGTGATCGTTCATAAAATGAAAGATTTTGATTAAGTTTCGATGTCGATATGCGATTGTCTGTACTTTTTAATTTATATTTAAGTTTATTGTTGTACCTACTAGTATTCAAAAACTTGAAAAGTTGGGGGTTAGGGGAACTGCTCTGTCCTTATTCAAAAGTTACCTGTCGGACAGGACGCAACGCGTTAAGCTGGGTGTGCATATTAGCAACGATGAGTCTGTATCGCACGGAGTTCCGCAGGGTAGGGTAGTAAAGTCTTCTCTTATGCTGATGATACAGCCATAGTCTTCTCTGGTAAAACCTGGATGGAAGCAAAAACAAGTGCTGAAAAGGGTCTGGCTCAGATTTCTAGATGGTTAAAACTAAATATGTTAACGCTTAACACAGATAAAACAAAATACATGTGTTTCAGCATCATGAATTCCACCCAACCCAACTTTGATTTAGATCTCAAAATTCACACTTGTGACAGAACGAATCCCAACAACTGCAGTAGCTGTCCAATCATTGAAAAAGTATCAAAAATTATATACCTATACTCTGTCGGTTTAGGTATTTAACTAAATGTAAACAAACCTTAAATTAGCTACTTTATCAAGCCAATTCTGGTTGGTAAACTTTTTACGGAAACAAACATTGCGAATTAAAACAATATTGACATTTATAATACTATACTATCATAGCTTATATATTAACTATATTGTATATAATAAAGATGATCTGATTATTACATAATCATTTCAATTGAATAATAACTTCAATATGCCACCAAACGCTACACAATAAAGAATCTCAAAAGCCAGGTATCCGCAGCCATTTTATTTTTTAAACGCCATTGACATTTGACAGTTCTCGTGCATTCGGTCGGTGTTTTCGGTTGAGGTTAATTGGTTTTGTTATTGTTCATATTGTTATTTAATTTGTCCTGTTAGTTGTTATTGTTACTGTTTTTATTGTTATTGCTGTGTTAGTTGTGGTTTTTCGACTGAAATGAGCGAATCTGTACCAGGTCCGAGTCGGGCTAGCTCGCTCTTATCTTTTCCATCGCCCAAGAAGAAACGAGTAAAGAGAGGACCTTTGCCTTCCTCGGAAAAACAAATATTAATTAATGTCTTCAAATATGTGGAAGAATCATGGCCCAGAGTTAAGTATCCTTATAAGAAGGACATAGTAACAAAGACGAGAGAGATTATGGGTGTATCTATCCCGACTGTTTACAGCGTATTAAAGGAATACAAAACTACGCATCGCGTACAGTCTCCTCCTACGCCGTCTGTTAAACCAAAGAAAATGGACGCATTGGATGACATGGATTTCTCGGGGATCAGAAGAAAAGTGCATCAGTTTTTCTTCAATAACGAAATGCCAACAATTAACAAGGTTTTAGAAAGCATCAATAATGATGATTCTTCGCCGACTTTGTCAAGGGACGTGCTGTATCAAGTTTTAAAAAAACTAGGATTTAGATATGCCAAGCGTAACCGGAAGAGTATGCTTATAGATAAACCGGAGATTGTTGACTGGCGTTTCAATTATCTCACTGACATGGCAAAATTCAGGAAAGATGGGAAAAATATATACTATCTGGATGAAACCTGGGTTAACGAAGGTATGTAAATCACAGTTTATTATGAACAAATAACTAAGAAATATATTTTACTCATTTTAATTCTCCATAGTCCCATTTGATATTCAATATTGTGTAGGAACAATGTGAAAACGCTCCTAGCCTAGTGGGTAGCTGGTTAGTGCACCTGCCTAAAACGCTGATGGACCTGGGCCCGGCGTTTGAATCCCAGTAAGGGTTAATATTTGTTTCTGAGTCCAGGATCTTCTTTTTCTGTTTATTGAAGTATATATAAACATTAAATATTTTGTCTAGTACGGATTAGTTCAATTTGTGTAAGAAAGTCCTTTAATGTTTACTTATTATAACATGCTGCTATGTATTAAAAATCTCAACTTTTTTTAGTGTTTTGCACAAAAACCCTAATAATGTATTTTACAATTTAGCTATATATAGTTTTGTACGCAAAACCAGCCCAGTCGCCGCGGTAGGCCGGTTTGTTACATCTAAATACTTCTCTGTAGCTGTCGAGTCGCTCCGGCACGCTGCTGCAGAGGTTTTCTGGACCACCACCGTCCGTCTCGTGGACGCCGCCTCGCCTGCTGCGGTAACGACGGATGGGTTTCGAAGAGAAACAACGGGCACTCTTTACACGTATATTTCTCTTCCTTAACCTAAATTACACTTTTACACTAAATTACGCCATGTTGGTTTTAACAATGGCTCGCGCACCGCGATAAAAATGACAGCACGTCTGCCTACTAAGACGGCTGGCCGAACAGAAACGAGCAATATCAGACCGCGCGACAAGAACAACAGATCGTGCGCATTCACTCTATTAGACTTGAATACATTTGAACTAGATGGCGCTGATTTGCGTGAACATTCCTTCCCGGCCCAGGGAAAAGGTGAGCTGAAGACCTGAAGTTTACATCGCAACGATCTAGCATAAACAAGAGATATGAAAACAAACAATTATTAACACTAATAAATGTTACATGAGGTGTCTACAGCATAAGTAATCTGTGACCATCCAGTGCACTTGCACTCAATAACATTCCAGATAATATCAAAATATGAATCATGAAAGTGTAAAAACAACAAAGATAAGCTACTTACTAAGTTAGTTACATGGTTTCCCGAGGAAACAGTGGTACATAGTTCACGATAATTAGTACTAATTGCTACAATTTAAACCAAGATTAGTTAACATACAAGAGCTGCTCAATAATTAAAGCTCCATGGGTAATTTACACAATTTGACAACGGGGCGTACAAGTTCGCCTATCTGTGTCTTCAACTTTACAGACCTGACGACTCCGTCGGAGCCTTTGAAAACTTGAATGACCCTACCTCGACGCCATTGTAGAGGCGGGGAATTTTCATCCTTTATCAAGACTAAATCGTTTAATGCTACATTAGGTACATGTCTGTTCCATTTGTTACGGGCTTGCAAATGATTTAAATATTCTAAGTGGTACCTAGCCCAAAACTTTTGAGTTACAGCTTGAATAAATTGAAAATGCGACAGCCGTGACATATTCGTGTCCTTCCAGGAAGGTTCAGGTAATGACACCAAAGGTTGACCTATCAAAAAATGACCTGGGCTGAGAACTTCCAGGTCACAAGGATCCTCTGACATTGGAACCAGCGCTCTAGAGTTGAGGATAGCTTCCGCCCTGCAGAATACCGTCTGCAGACCTTCAAAGGTCAGGATACGGTCCCCAATCTCTCGTTTAAGCAGGTTCTTGCTACTCTTGACCGCTGCTTCCACTAGGCCAGACATGTGAGGGGCGCCGGGAGGATTGAACTCCCAGCGGATGCCTTGGCGACGAAACTCATCCTCTAGAATGGTTTCGTTGTCAAGCAAGAACTGGTTAACCTCTCGGAGGTATGAGCTAGCAGATTTAAAATTGGTACCTTGGTCGCTCCGGACGAGGGCGGGCAGCCCACGTCGACTCACAAACCGTGTGAACGCAGCGATGAATGCCTCGGTGCTCAGCGACGAGACGACCTCGAGGTGTACCGCCTTGGTACCTAGACATACAAAAACACACAGGTAAGCTTTAACAGATTTAGCATTCCTGAGCTGGCTACTTTTAACCAAGTAGGGGCCAGCGAAATCCGTCGCTACGCCGGAAAATAGACGCGTCGCCGTGACGCGGTCCGCGGGCAGATCAGCCATGAAAGGCGCCTGATCTGTCGCGTTGAATCTGAAACATGACATACAACCCCTGATGACACGTGACACCTGACGCCGTGCTGACGGAATCCAGTATCGTTGTCTAAGTATATTAATCAGGGCGCTTGTCGAAGCATGACAATAGATCCGGTGATAGTGCTCCATCAATAATTGCGACCATCGATGGTCCTTAGGTATAAGCATTGGGTGCTTTGCGTCATAACGTAAGCTTGAATTACGTAGTCTGCCTCCGACTCGAATAAAATGATTATCGTCCACGAAGACGCTCAACTTCTGAAGTGATTTGCATACCAGCTTCCCTTTTTTCAGTAAGATGACTTCATCTTGGTATGCATCCAACTGAACCTTCTTGATCCAGTGATCCGTTGCTGCACGATTTTCCTCGATGGTAAGGTTCTGTTTTAAATTTCGTTGCTGCTTCGGCAAACGAATATTCCTGCAAAATCTCAAAACGTACGACGTCACGTTTATGAGTTTACTATACGAGCTGACTCTCGACAGTAATAAGTCCTCCCATGTCTGCTCGTCATTGGCGACATGAACCAGCTGCTTGAACCCTGGCAGCTCCGGTGACATGGTGACCGGCATCGTCGGCCACTGTGACTCCTCCTTGAGCAGCCACTCCGGCGACCACCACAACTTGCATTTGAGGAGCCCCTTCGCGGTAGCACCTCGGGATGCGACGTCGGCCGGGTTGGACTCACCTCGTACATAGCGCCATGTCATTGGTCGCTTCGACTGCTGAATATCCTGTACTCTGTTACATTCAAATGTCTGGAGCAGATGCGGTTTTGTGTTAAGCCAACACAACGTGATTTTGCTATCAGACCACGCATTTATGCTATCAATCTCGATTTCGTCTTCATAGGCCGCTGCGACATGATTCAGGAGTTTACAAACCATATGAGCTGCGTTCAACTCATTCTTCGGAATGGTTTGTTTGACTTTCTTCGACGCTACTCGGGTCTTAGCTAGGACTAACCGTACCATGACGTTTCCAGACGTGTCCTCTGTCCGAAGGTACACGCACGCTCCATAGCCCTGCTCCGAGGCATCTCCAAACCCGTGGAGTGAGTAGGAGGCAGATCCTGGTAACGCGACGCAACGAGGGATCTGTAATTGAGACAAATGGTTTAAATCCTGAACCAACTCGTTCCACTGAACCTCCTGAGTGTCCAGGAGCGGTTCATCCCACGTCATTCCATCGGTAAACAATGACTGCATGAACAGCTTGAATCTATAAACAATCGGTGCGCAGTAACCGCACGGATCATAAAGCCTAGCGATAGTACTTAAAACGCTTCGCTTCGTTACCGCCTGCCCCAACGGTACATTGACCTGATACGACATGGTGTCGTGCACCGGGTTCCACTGTATTCCCAATACCTTTATGAGGCTCCTGTCTTCAGCGTCGAATTGATGAGGCACCTCACAATACTCCTGTGGTAGGTCCCGGAGTAACTCGTGACAGTTAGCCGACCATTTCCTGAGCTCGTAGCCGGCACTGCTCATGAGTTCTATGAGCTCCGATTGAAGCTGCCGAGCCTCTGTAATGGAGTTTGCTCCAACCAGAAGGTCGTCGACGTAGCTCTGACGTCGTATGACGTCTGCAGCTGGAGACCCTGGATGCTGAGCTTGCCAATCCGCGGCCAACTGCAACAGCGTCCGTATTGCGACAAAGGGGCTTGACCGTAGTCCGTAGGTATTAGTATTTAACTCGTAAACCTGTATGTCCTGCGACGGGTCCTCACGCCACAGGATCAGCTGATAGCGCCTATCACTGGGGTGTATCCACGTCTGCCGGAACATCATCCGGATGTCGGCCGTGAACACGAACTGGTGCCGTCTGAAATTCAACAATATCTTTGTAATATCATTCTGAAGGGGCTTGCCTGAATGCAGGCATTCATTAAGAGCTATGCCATTGCTACTCTTCGATGCTCCATTAAAGACGACCCGAAGCTTATTTGAATCTTTTTTGAAAATCGCATGATGAATAATGACGCAGTGCTCAGAGTCAAACTGGTAACTGGATTTAGACATGTGTCCTAGCGACTCATATTCCCGCATGAAATCCTTATATTTCTCAGCCAAGACTGGATTCTTGGCTAGCTTCGCCTCCAACGAATGAAGCCTGCGTACAGCAATGGCTCTGGTCTCGCCTAGCGTGGGTCTGTCTGACAAGAAGGGCAGCCGCACCATGTATTTCCCGTCAGGCATACGTTTAGTAGTAGAAGTATACAACCTTTCACATTCCAAATGTTCCGGATGATCTGGTGGGTCTTCTGGAGACTGCTCCACCTTCCAGAACTTCTCCAGCACCTCTTCAAGCTTGGTAGCGTGCACTCCGTAGTCTTCCACAGACGTCCCTCTCGACTGCTGCGCCGAGGTGTCAGCAGGGTGTGTCCAGATGGCTCCCATGAGGACATCTCCAAACCAGGTACCGTAGGCCTCCACTCCTGTAATGTTGGTGAGCATCTTTGAACCAGTGAACATATAATTAAGCACATCCAGGCCGAAAATGATGTCTACATCTTGAGATTTGTCAAAATCGGGATCGGCCAGGCTGAGTTTAGATGCATCTAAGTGGGCCTTTAAATAATGGTTACAGGCCGGAATATTTCCTGTAACGGTATACATGGCGGTTGCCACAACGCTAATTATAGGGACTAGTTTTCCTACTGGTTTAAATACTATTTTAGCAATGGTACCGGGTACCTTGACCTGTTGGTTTCCGATCCCAACAATGTTACTTCCTATATACTGTTGATGTAATCCTATTTTATCTGCAAATGATTTCTTAACTATCGAGCATCCCGCGCCGGTGTCCAATAGGGATCTAGCCATAATATAATTGCCTCGGCCTGACCTTACCATAACATTTGCAGTAGGACTGACCCGAATCGATGGCATCATCATCCGGGGTTCCGATGGCACATCAACAGCAGCCTTATTTCAAGAACGGCGCTCAGGGCTGCCTCGAGTGCCGAAACGTAGGCTGTGGAAAGACTCCTGCGCCTGGCGGGCCCTCGTTCCCACCGGAGGGCGCGGTATGTGACCAGCAGTCATCAATTGAGCTGGCTGGACCTGCTGTGGAGGAGGCGACCTAGTCTCTTCTCTCCACCTTGGCGGGCTCGTGCGGGGTTGTTGAGCTCGCTGCGCCCAAGACCCTTGTGGCGGGGTCGACACCCTGTGTCGTGGTGGGTACCTACGCTGTGGTGGTGTACTTACCCTTCTGGTGGGTGGGACCGGGGTTCGCTCATGGACCCTGTGCACTGCTTCAGCGGCTTCCGCTTCCTCCCTGCACAGCAACGGGCTATGCGACCCTGACTGGCACGCACCGCACCAATTACGAGCCATACACTCTCTCGCGTAATGAGAGCGAAGACATTTAAAACATGCACCATTCTTCCTGACCCAGGTTTTCCTCTCCGAAACGGCTAGACTTGCGAAGAATGGACATTTGTATATAGAGTGTGCACTACTGGAACAGTACGTGCACAGACCTTTAGACCGATTCACCTGATCAGCTTCTTCCAGCTCCGCAGCTAGGACACGTGGAGGGGACGCTCTGCCGCGTCTTCCCTTGGTCGGTGACTGCCGTCCCATCGGTGCTCTTCCCGCTGCCGCAGTGGGAACTGCCTGCTGCACCCGACACTGCTCATCCAGCAGCGCCAGCAGCTGATTGAGCGTTGGCAGAACTTGAGGATCCGTGCCACAGCGTTCCTCAAATAGGGTTCTGATGCGAATAGGCAGCTTCTGTAACATCATGTAAGCAACTAAATACGACCACTCAGAAACCGGCTGCTTCAACTTTTCTAGGGCCTGAATCGACTCGCGCAGAGGATCATAAAACTGCGTTCGCAAATTTATATTCGGGCCCCCGACATTGGGCAGATTGATTATCCGCGCAATGAAGGTGTCCACAAGCTGTCGGGAGTTATATTACCTTTTCTTAAGAAGATCCAATGCCACAGAGTAGCTGGCGCCATCCACCGGTAAGTGTTGTACTACCGTCAAGGCCTCCGCATGCAATGAAGTTCGAAGGTAATAGTGTTTCTCGGCATCAGACAATGGACCTGCATCCACTAATGCCATAAAAAGGTCATAAAATGACATCCATTCTGTCATATCACCGCCATATGTTGGCAGTTGTACCAAAGGCAACTTAACCTTACTGTGATACTTAGCTGCACCAGCTGTCTGTTCTGACTCCTCACCTGATGCCTCATCCAGTTGGATAAGAAGTCGGTTGATCTCGGCGAACTGCTCCTGGTACTTGAGACGTTCCGCCTCTGTTAGTTCCGTATCGCTTGTCAGTACCGCCTCATAGGCCGTGATATATGTTTTATATACCTGATCAAAATGCCGCTTGGCTACCGCTGTCGCTGAAGTCCCGGACCTGGCAGCCACCGTGCCAGCGTAATCAATAAGCATTTGATACCTCGTACCCAACTGTACCTTAGCCTTGAGTGACATGGTGAATAGATATTAACTTACCTGGTAAAACACAAATACTTCACCGCGCCGCGCGTATTTTCAATCAATCACCTATTTGTGAGTATTTACAACCCAATTCCAAGCGATATTCTATCCAATTTAATCTAATCCTAATTATTTCACGTAATATAGTTGAGAAATCTATCACAAATAGCACAACAACACAATTTGACTTTTGACACTGACGTTTGTCAGATGACGTTCAATGTCACAGATAATAAAGTCTCTAAGGTTGTCGCCACGACGCCCGATGTCGTTCCGGATCGACGCTACACGCGTTCTATCATTCAGTTCGTTCACTCAGCACAAAACCGGTAAACGTCAACCGGATGTAGCACTTCATTATGGCGACCTCCAATTGTCCTACAATGACACGTTTCACGTTGTTCGGGATGTTATTACGTAATCGCGCACTGATTTTACACAATGAATGCCAAATTCCACTCGACGAATCCTTGATTGCCGTGGCGCGATTCTTGGCCCTGGATTGCTTCAATCTTGCCCCAATCACGGGATTTTATTTTATATTTTCCCAAATCACGGGTTTTGTTATTATCGTGCGGTTGTTCCCTCTCATGGGTCACACCAAAAATGTACGCAAAACCAGCCCAGTCGCCGCGGTAGGCCGGTTTGTTACATCTAAATACTTCTCTGTAGCTGTCGAGTCGCTCCGGCACGCTGCTGCACAGGTTTTCTGGACCACCACCGTCCGTCTCGTGGACGGATACGCCGCCTCGCCTGCTGCGGTAACGACGGATGGGTTTCGAAGAGAAACAACGGGCACTCTTTACACGTATATTTCTCTTCCTTAACCTAAATTACACTTTTACACTAAATTACGCCATGTTGGTTTTAACAATGGCTCGCGCACCGCGATAAAAATGACAGCACGTCTGCCTACTAAGACGGCTGGCCGAACAGAAACGAGCAATATCAGACCGCGCGACAAGAACAACAGATCGTGCGCATTCACTCTATTAGACTTGAATACATTTGAACTAGATGGCGCTGATTTGCGTGAACAAGTTTGTACCTAACAATTATATTCTTTGACAGGACACACAAAGTCTTCAATATGGCAAGATACCACTGTGAAATCCAGTAAAGAGGCCCATCGGGAGGGATTATCAACAGGATTGAAGAATCCAAGTGGGAAAGGAAAACGACGAATTTTGGCTCATGTTGGTAAGACAAATTGATTTCGTTTATATAAATAAATAAATAATAAATAAATATTATAGGACAATCTTACACAAATCAACCTAGTCCCACGGTAAGCTCAAGAAGGCTTGTGTTGTGGGTAATAGACAACGATATATATAATAGATACACAATCACAAACATAGAAAACACCCATAACTCGAGAACAAATATTTGTGATAAACACATAAATAAATGCCCTTACCGGGATTCGAACCCGGGACCTCCGCTTAGCAGGCAGGGTCACTACCAACTAGGCTAAGAGGCCGTTTATACACTATATAATAAACATACCCATGTGCCATTTTCAATTAAATGGTTTCAATAAACTTTTTGTTGGTTGTTGATTAGGGCAATTTCTAATCGCATCCATTTCCCAGTAGCGCCTTATTGACAACCAAACAATAAGTTACCTTTTCATATACTGTTTTAACTTTTAGAAATCTTCAATTGTATATTAAGTATAGAAAATGTTCATTAGTTTTACAATGTTTATTAGTGTTACAGAAGGCTAAAATAAAATGAAAATAATCATACCCCAGAGCTTAGTTTAGGACTAGGTCCATGTGTTTAAAATGTGTCAAGACAAGAAATTATTTATTCTAATTTATTGTAGGTTCATCTACTGGGTTTGTTGAAGAAGGTGAACTAATATTTCAAGCAGTAAAAGGTGAAGGAGATTATCATTCTGAAATGAATGCCACAAGTGGTTTAAGACGATATTGCCTAAATTGGAAAAGGGCTCTGTATTGGTAATGGACAATGCTTCATACCACTCTAGACGTGCTGAAAAGGTACCTACAACAGAAACAAGGAAAGCTGACATACAAAAGTGGTTAAAGGAAAAGAACATTCCTTTCGGTGAAAAGGAGTTAAAAGGCACGCTGATATTGAAAGTAAGAAAAGTAAGGCACAAATATCAAACATATGTTGTTGATGAGTTGGCAAAGCAACATGGCGTTACAATTTTAAGGCTTCCGCCTTATCATTGTGAATTGAACCCAATCGAAATGATTTGGGCCCAAGTAAAGGGATATGTGGCTCAGAAGAACACCACATTTAAAATGGCAGATATAAAAAAGCTTTTGCCTGAGGCCCTACAAAGTGTCACAAGCGAAAATTGGGCTAAGTGCGAAGAGCATGTTCGAAAGGAAGAAGAGAGAATGATGGTTCTTGATTACATAATTGATGAAACAGAAGAACGATTTATTATAAATGTTGGTGATACGTCTTCTTCATCTTCAGCATCATCAACATCTGAATATAATAGTGACAGTTCAAATTAAATTTATGTACAGATTTAATTATAAATTATAGGTTGTCTTGTAATATGGACCCAGAGACTATACATCTATAACCCGGTTTATAGACATTAAATATGTGTCAACCTCACGCGGCTTTTATAACCTATTTTAGTGTTTGTGAACAGAATGGTAATAAATAAATTTCAATGTCGAACATCTATTTATTCATCTTCTATGTTAAATATCCACACATATAAAATGGGCATTTCTTAAGAAATTTAACGAAGCAGCTGTTGACTTCTGTGCAGTTATCACTACTAACTGCATTATGCCTGCGAATATTCCTTTATAATCCCGGTAAGGGTTGTGTGATTGATGAGCCTGCATATTTGTGCTTGGGCCTTTTCTATGTATTCAAGTATGTACTTATCTACGTATAATTGTATATTGTTGTCTAGTACGACCGCCTACGGTACGAACTATGGCTTATATTTTGATATTTTATTTTATTTACTTATATCTATTCCTTTTAAAGGCTTAAGTGTAACTTTGCCACTAGTCAAATTTTGATCTTCTTAGATAGTTAAATTGAAGAATTGTTGAATACCCCTGGATATGTCATATTTGACAGCTAAGATTTGTTTACATTTAGTTAAATACCTAAACCGACAGAGTATAGGAGTCACCTTAGACGAGCATCTAAATTGGTACGCTCATATTGACCAGCTAATCTGCAGGGTCCATAAGCTGAACTGGATTTTCAGGACGCTAAGGCATATTGTACTAGGTAGAGCACTAACACTAACAACCTCGTCGAAACAGCGGAATATGCTAACAGAAATTTACACATCCCTGGTACAGTCTGTCTTGGTGTACTGCATATCTGTCTGGGGTGGGGCGGCTAAAACTCGACTTATTGGCCTGGAAAGAGCTCAGCGCGCACTCATAAAAATAATGTATTTAAAAAAAATCCGTTTCCCCACAGAATCATTATACCAACTAAGCGACTTATTATCAATAAGGAAACTATATATTTTACAAATAATTTAAAAAAAACATAAAACCCTCACTTACAATGCTGACTATGAGTCCAGAAGGACAATAAAAAACGTTGCTACTATAACTAAAGCAAATACAAAGTATGCACGCTCTCAATACAATCTGAAGTCTAGTCACATTTACAACAAAGTCAATAAGTGCCTTAACATTTACCCAAAACTTTACTGCAATTGCAAATTAACAATTACAAAATGGTTAAAATCAAAAAGCTACGAGGAAATAGAAGACTTACAAAAACTAACTGTTAGCGCCTCCTTCGGCGCTACCTTCGTGCGCTTCCTGGCCGCCTATTCTTTTGAATTTAATGACTTTTGGTGAATTCCAATTTTCTTGCTTGACAAGATATGTCGTAATAATCTTTAGTAAAAACCTAGAAGAAATATTGTTAATTTTTCATTAATATAATATTGTGAAGTTATGCCAAAATAAAACGTTTATCTTTGAGTCAAAACTTATATTTTTTCATGTACGAGTTCCATTCTGGCTCGTACATAATTTTGGTGACCCCGACGTGATGTGAATGGCAAATTGTTATGAAGATTGCGTGAAGATTGCTCGGAGAGTATCCTATTATCATCCCACTAAATGATTACCTGATGTTGTGAGTATAAGCTGGTGAGAGCGCGAATGCTGTTACTGGAACCTACCCATCAACTATCCAAACATTTTAGCGTAAGTAATTAGTGGGATCTACGAAGCGCGGGATCATTACTGTAAGTACCTTTGTAGTAAATTATAAATCATAATTTAGCTACCAGTTTTGTCTCGCACCTTCAAAATGGAGGACCTTAGACGGCAAAGAGGAATAGTTCGGAGGTCATTAACTCTATTCAAAAAGTTCCTCACGCCGTTGTTGGAAAATAAAAGTCCAACCCAAGTACTAATCAATGAATGTGCCTTTAGGCTTTCCAAAATACAGGAAGCTTTTAATTTATTTGACGAAATACAAACCAAAATTGAATTGCAGGATGATTCTCGCAGTGAGCTGGATGGGCGAGAGGACACGGAAAATGAGTTTTATAGTTTAATGGCCCAAGCCCAAGAAATAATTGCCGCTTTTAACGAAGGGAACCATCAGAGGGAAGAATTGCTTAGCCAGAGCAGCCGCCAGCGCACAGGAGTAAAAAATGTGAAGCTCCCGCAGTTACGACTTCCTCCCTTTGATGGAAAGACAGATAAGTGGTTAGAATTTAGGGACCTTTATCTGTCTTTAATACATGACAATGAGAGTATTGAAGATATATGCAAGTTCCATTACCTCAAGTCTTACCTGCAAGGCGATGCAAGCTTGGTCATAAATTCTGTGTCCGTCTCAGCTGAAAATTATTCTATCGCTTGGTCACTTCTACGCGAGCGGTACGATAATAAACGTTTATTGATAAATCAACATTTAAAAGGTTTGTTTACATTAGAGACTTTGTCGAAGGAAAGCGATAAGGGTCTACGTCAATTAATTGACAATTTGTCAAAACATTTGCAAGCGCTCAAGTCTCTTGGTGAAGAGACTGATAAGTGGGACACCTTGGTTATATATATGGCCTCGTCAAAGCTTGACGCCGTTACAGCTGTCAAATGGGAAGAGTATCGCAGTGACATAACTTCTCCGTCATTACAGGATTTTTATACCTTTCTTCGTAACAGAGCTGACGTTTTAGAAACGGTATCTAGTTCAAGGAACGACAAACGTCAAATTCAGGTAGATTTTAATAAAAATGACAAGCGTCAAAACATTCCTCGAACTAAATCCTTTGTGGCGTCAGAGTTGTCACCCAAATCCGCGGCTAGTGTGTTATCAATTCAATGTGCTTCATGTAAGCAGGATCATAGGCTAATTGACTGTCCCAAATTTAATTCTCTATCTGTGGATGAGCGCCATCTGTTGGTGAACCAGTGGAAGTTGTGCAAAAATTGTTTCCGTTCTGGGCACACAGCATACCACTGCCGCACCAATGTAGAATGTAGGATTTGCAAAAAAAAGCACAGCACATTATTGCATAAAGATGTCACTAATCAGCAACAAGATGAAGACGAAGTAGCTGCTAGATCTAACAACAGCATTTCGCATCCTCAAATGTCAGCAGCTCCCTCGTCTTCCAGCGTAACTCATGGAGCCGATTCGACGGTTGTATCTAAGAGTACTGTCACGATGACAGCTACAGACCGTGGATATGTGATGCTCGCTACAGCTCTAGTTGAGGTGAAAATTAATGGAAAGAGGTTTATTTTACGCGCGATGCTGGACGATGGCAGTCAGTCCTCATACCTAACTGAAAAGGCTAAACAAAAGATAGGCTGCAGTGCAGTTAGGGTAAATCACTCAATTTCGTGTCTCAACAAAATGCCTTTGAATATCAATGCATACTATGACCTTGACTTTCAGTCACTCTACACCTCTTATACTGGTTCAGTGAGGTGCTATGTTATATCTGAAATTACAGATGAGCTGCCTGGAGTTAAGATAGACAAAAAACAATTTATAATTCCAAACGATTTATTCCTAGCCGATCCCAAGTTTGATTCTCCGGCTGAAGTTGATCTCTTGCTTGGTTCAGACATTTACTGGGACTTGATTGGGTTCAAGAAAATGAAGTTAGGGGCTAAAGGGCCATATTTAGTGGAAACCGAGCTAGGATGGATAGTGGCTGGCCCTACGGGGGGGAGGCCCAGGGACTCTCCGAGTTCTCAAATTAGCCGCTGTAACTTTTCACAAGACATTAAAGAACAATTGTCAAAATTCTGGGAACTTGAAGAGTTGCCTAGTACAAAGGCTGTAGTTTCATCTGAGGATGCTTACTGTGAGAAACTTTTTAATGATACGACGCACCGTAACACTGATGGGAGGTATATAGTGAACATCCCTTTCCGGGAATCACCTGATACCCTAGGTGATTCATTCAAAATGGCGGAAAAGAGGCTTAATGGTATTGAAAGGAAAATGTCCAAGGACCCAAAACTCAAAAAAGGTTATTGTGAATTTATTAAGGAATATGAGGACCTTGGACATTTGACTGAAGTTCCGGAAGTCGAAGTAGGTAGTCAGTTTCTACCACATCATGCTGTGATTAGGGAACAGAGTGAAACTACTAAACTGCGTGTTGTATTTGACGCATCAGCAAAAACTACGTCAAAAAAGTCATTAAATGACATACAGTATGTTGGACCTGTAGTACAGGATGACTTTTTGTCTATCTTATTAAGATTCAGGCAACATAAATACATAGTTACAGCGGATATAGAGAAAATGTATAGGCAGATTCTAGTAGAACCCAGCCAACGTAAATATCAGCAGATTCTTTGGAAGGACACAGAGTCTAAAAAGATGCGTATATTACAATTAAACACAATTACATATACGACAGCTTCAGCACCCTTTTTAAGCACGCGATGTTTACTGCAACTAGCAAAGGAGTGCGCCAGCCAACCTATCGCCCAAATAATTCAACATGATTTCTGTATGGACGACCTTTTAACTGGCGCGCAGACTGAGACCGAATTAGGTAACATATGCGAATCTGTCACTGATATATTAAATGGAGCTTGCTTACCTCTGCGCAAGTTTCATACGAACGCTCCTGCAGTTGTTAAAAATAGTCTTAGTGCCATGATACCTAAGGATCTAGATGTAACTGGTCAGTCGAGTGTCTTAGGCCTTAAATGGAAACCAGATCCCGATTGTTTACAATTTTCTGTAGATATTGAATCTAAACCACCAGTTACAAAACGTTCTATCTTATCAAACTCAGCAAAAATATTTGATCCCCTCGGTTTGCTCAGCGCGGTGACAATAACGCCTAAAATCATTCTGCAAAGGCTGTGGCTGCTAAAACTAGATTGGGACGAGCCAGTTCCAGCTGAGTTGTGTAAAAAATGGACCGACTTTGTAGTTAAGCTCAAACATTTAACAAACATTGATATACCAAGATATGTTTTGTGTAGTAATTCAGTTAAAATTACACTGCACTCATTCTCAGACGCATCTCAAGATGCTTATGCTGCATGCATTTATTTATCTTCTTCGGACTATGAAGGTAACATACTTACACGTCTACTGTGCGCAAAATCAAAGGTCGCGCCTTTGAAGCCGGTATCTATACCACGATTGGAGCTATTAGGCGCGTTATTGTCCGTACGGCTGACTGTCAAGGTTCAAAATTCACTTCGCTGTCATATTGAGGAAGTTTTCCACTGGACTGACTCAGCTGTCGTGTTAAATTGGCTGGAGGCCGAACCTCAGACCTTGAAAACTTTCGTAGCAAATCGTGTAGGCGAGATTCAGGAGTTGTCCTCACACAGTTCATGGAGACATGTTCCAGGAGAGATGAACCCTGCTGATTTGGCATCTAGGGGAGTTAACCCGCAATATTTATGCACTGCTGAAAGTTGGTGGCAGGGTCCCTCATTTCTGAACGAACATATGTCAAGCTGGCCACAACTGAATAAGTCAATCAGTGATACTTGTTTTATACCCGAAATGAAAACATTTACTCAGGTAGATAATATATTAGAACAAAACTGCAGCGTTGTAGACTTCGAAAGGTATTCGAAGCTGTCGACTTTACAAAGAGCCTTTGCATATGTGCAAAGATTTATCTATAATTTACGGAATCCTGCTTCTAAACGATGTGGCTATTTAACTACGGAGGAATTGAAATCGTCCTTAAAATATTTAACTAAGCAATCTCAACTAGAGTCATTCGCTGATGATCTTAGCACATTGCAAAAGGGCAAACCCTTTACCGTTAAAGTCGCGCATACTCAAACTTACACCTTTTATTGAAAAGGATGGACTGCTACGTGTCGGTGGCCGCATTCAAAATTCTTCGGTCACTTACACACAAAAGCATCCAGCATTATTAGATGCTAAACACGCATTTACAAAATTGCTTTTCCATTGTGAGCATTTTAAAACCTTACACGGACCTTCTCAACTGATACTAAATAATTTACGTAATCAATTCTGGCCAATATGCGGCAGAAATTTAGCTCGAAGTACGGTTAATAAATGTAAAAAATGCTGGATAATGAAAGCAAAAACTATAAATCCTATAATGGGAAATTTACCCGAAACTAGAGTCACGCCAAATCTGCCCTTTAAGGTTTGCGGGGTTGATTTTGCAGGACCTTTTTTAATAACAGATCGTAAAGGACGGGGCTGTAAAATAACCAAGGCCTACTTAGCTCTTTTCGTTTGTTTTTCGACAAGGGCTTTACACTTAGAATTGGTAAGTAGTCTTACCACTGATGCCTTTATACAATGTCTTCGACGGTTTATCTCCCGCCGCGGTTACCCATGCGAGATTCATTGCGACAACGGCACAAATTTTGTGGGTGCGAGCAATGACTTAGCCTCCTTTCTAAAATCCAGTAATGATCCTGTAGCTTCGTGGGGGGCTAATGAGGGTATAAAATTCGTGTTCTCGCCGGCTTATTCTCCACATTTTGGAGGGATATGGGAAGCCGGAGTCAAGTCTGCCAAATTTCACCTGGCACGGGTGCTAGGAAACACCCACATGACATACGAAGAACTGTCAACGTTATTTACGCAAATTGAAGCCATTTTGAATTCCCGACCATTGACTTACCTGTCAACCGATCCTAACGACCTGGAACCATTGACTCCAGGACACTTTTTGATCGGTCATTCATTGATTTCTCTACCTTCCCCGAATTTTTTGGACATCAACCCTAATCGTTTAAGCAGATACGAACATATCGAGCAAATGCGACAGCAGTTTTGGAACCGCTGGCACAAAGAATTCCTTGCTGAATTACAAGAACGGAATAAGTGGAAGGTTGATCGACTAGGAATTCAAATCAACGACGTTGTCGTCATTAAAGAATCTAAAGTCCCACCTATGAAATGGAGGTTAGGACGCATAGTCAAATTATACCCGGGACTGGATAATGTATCAAGAGTGGCGGAGATTTCCACTACGCGTGGTATTATGAGAAGAGCAGTGCACCGGCTCTGTGTACTGCCTGGATCTGAGGATCTTCGCCCAAGTGAATCTCGAGGTCCTACCTCCTCGAGGGGGGGAGTATGTTAGCGCCTCCTTCGGCGCTACCTTCGTGCGCTTCCTGGCCGCCTATTCTTTTGAATTTAATGACTTTTGGTGAATTCCAATTTTCTTGCTTGACAAGATATGTCGTAATAATCTTTAGTAAAAACCTAGAAGAAATATTGTAAATTTTTCATTAATATAATATTGTGAAGTTATGCCAAAATAAAACGTTTATCTTTGAGTCAAAACTTATATTCTTTCATGTACGAGTTCCATTCTGGCTCGTACACTAACAAATTACTATACCTTACCAGAGAATCACACATCAACTTACTAAATACATATAATACATATACACACACAATCACGCACACGCACGCACACACCCACACACACACACACACACACAATTATTGGCTACTTTGCTACTTTATTACTTTTTTCCTTTATTTTATGACTGTATCTCTAACAACCCAAATATTTACCTAGTTCTATACACAATTGTTATATATTACTTAAATTTGTATACTTACATGTGGTATATTAGTTCATTAAGGAAGAGCGGTGTTGCCCAACACAGGCAAATTTTGCTTACCGGGCAGCACTATACCCTACTTTATAAACACCTGTATATTTTGCGAAAATAAATAATTTTAATTTTAATTTAACCTAGTTATAAAGCATTTATATTATTAAATAGAATACAATTGTAAGTTTGTTAGAAGATGTATACAAATGACGTTAAAAACTTCGCAACCGTGATGTACTTCTTTTCCAGTTTGTGTGAAATATATTGTCTCTTGGTTCTAATAATTTTAAACAAAAAAGAACCGACTTCACTAAGCAATCCACCTTTCCAACACCAAATACTCGAGCTGCTGTAAAAAATACTCAAATCACTACAGGTGTGCCTATAATAGTTGAAGAGTTCCCTCGATTTCTCCGGGATCCCATCATCAGATCCTGACCTGGTTACAATGGGACCAACTGTGAAGTATACTCTTTCAAACAAAAAAAGAATTTTCCAAATCGGTCCGGCCGTCTTCGAATAATCGGTGAACATACATAAAAAAAAAAAAAAAATAGCAAAAACAAAGATCCCGACGAATTGATAACCTCCTCCTTCGAAATCTTGAAGTCGGTTGAAAAGAACCGACTTCACTTAGCATCCACCTTTCCAAAAGAAAATGCTCGAGATGCTGTAAAAAATACTCAAATCACTGTAGGTGTGCCTATAATAGTTGAAGAGTTCCCTCGATTTCTCCAGGATCCCATCATCAGATCTTGACCTGGTTACAATGGGACCAACTGTGAAGTATACTCTTTCAAACAAAAAAATAATTTTCCAAATTGGTCCAGCCGTCTTCGACTAATCAGTGAACATACATAAAAAAAAGCAAAAAAAAACAAAGATCCCGACGAATTGATACCCTCCTCCTTCGAAATCTTGAAGTCGGTTGAAAACAAAGATCCCGACGAATTGATAACCTCCTTCGAAATCTTGAAGTCGGTTGAAAAGGCTAATAATACCTACAATTTAAACTAACACTACCTGTGTATCACTGTCTCATGACACTGCGTCTGTCTTTTTTCTCTTTTTAACAAACACTACATTTTTTAGAAACAAAGGAATCTCAACGGCATTTTGGATTTGGAGTTCAAGAATAAAGTCATAAATGTGTAGCCTCTTTGCCAAAACATTGACCTGACCAAATTCCAAATATTCATGAAGCGATTTTATCTAAATCTATTATAAACTCCCCACCCGGCTATCGTAACAATCGGTGTAATAAAAGCCCATATCCGAAATTAACAATCAAAATAGGTTTAGGAGAGAAATGATTTGAAAAAATTGTAATCTACAAGAGCATTAGAATCCACGCCCGTCGACTGTGAGACGATAAGTTCCGCCTACGCGCGATGTGGTGTAATAAACAAGCTGAAAGCGATTTCATTGTTCTAACTAATCTTAAAGCTTCGGACTGTTGATCGCAGCGCACTGTTGTACGAGTATGAGGCGCCGGAGTGTGGAATGGCGCGTAACAATAGTGGTCTAACGCGCGTACGGTCAGCTGCAGAGAAAAAGGCCGACGCCGCATACGAAGTTTGTATGCAGAGGGGGTCTTTTTCTCTGCAGCTGACTGTACCATCCCGCTATCTCTGTTACACGTGGTTCCGCGTTCGGTCTGCTAATCACTTTCATGTGAAAGTAATAGTCCGCGAAGATAGTAATAGTCAGTAGATGTCTACTGACTATTACTATCTTCGCGGTACTACAATGGCGAAAACAGCAAGGAGATGTGAAAGCCAATTAGCGGACCGCACTCGAAACGGCACGTGACAGAGAGTGCGCGTTAGAGCAGTCGGACTAGCTACGCACTGTTTCGGTTTCATACAACGGTCAAGTCGGTCAACTCGGCGAAAACATGCAGCGGCGCTACTAAGTCGATTCCGTTCCGTTAGCGGCGACAAACACTCATCGCTAATGTGAAGTGAACATGGAACAATGACCTAATTACAAGTACCATACAATTCATGCGGGATAAGGTAGTCGATAGCCTATCACAGGGGTCGGCAAACCGCGGCTCGCGAGGTCAGAAGTGTCAGTTGTGGCTCTTCGAATTCCCCTAAAAAAATCTAATATTACAGTAAAAAAAACATAACTGCGGCTCTATGAGCTTCCGAAAATTCCAAATTTTTACGCCATCAGGCTCTTTGTCAAAAAAGTTTGCCACCCCCTGGCCTATCACTTTATCGCCGCCGATTGGAAATCTGCCTAGCTAGGTGACCACGTTATATTTTATAATGTTAGTATGTCTCACGAAAATTAAAATTTAATAAATAACAAACCTCCACTCGTTCTTAACTTGTACCACTCCCTGATCACTGTACCATAAAATATGGTCGAAAACTTCACCAGAATATAATTACAACCGGGACATGTAAACCCATTATATATAGATTAAGAAGATCTGTTCCATAGATAACGCACGGTACGTGTACCGTTATCAGTATATTGATAAAAGCTTCGAAATGTATGTTTCTATCGATACTTAAAATGACTCAATGAAAAGGTCAATGTGGCTAAATCCGTCTTAGGGACTATTAAGACTATTTAATGGTCTTCTAGCCTAGTCGGTAGTGACCCTGCCTATGAAGCAGGAGGTCCCGGTTTCGAATCCTGGTCAGGGCATTTATTTGTGTGTTCATCACGGATAGTTGTTCCTGAGTTATGGATGTTTTCTATGTATTTAAGTATTTATCTGTATCTATCTATTATATATATCGTCGCCTAGTACCCACAAGACAAGCCTTACTGAGCTTACTGTGGGACTAGGTTGATTTGTGTAAGATTATCCCATATTATTTATTTATTTATTTAAAACATATATTTCTTTGATCTTCAATCGTAGGAAAAAACCATTTGCTTTTGATTGCTAAAACTAAAAGCAATCGCTGCTTTGTCGATGAAATTATCAATTTTGTTCTTTGTTCGAGAAAAACGCTAATGGACGGAATAATCCTTCTGACGGAATTAGCCACATTGACCTTACAGCTTTTATACGACTACGGTAAAGCAAAGAAGGTTCGTTTTTCAAACGTATTACGCTACAAAAGAGAAAATACGTTTGCGTAACGGCTTTAGTTTGCAATAAATTAAAGCCAAAATACTGCGTGTAATATTCATATTGTGTAAGTTGAGAGTTTCTTTGAAATTAATAGTATTAAGTTAAAGACTTTAATACATTTTATTATACGTATCGAGTTAATTCTTAATGAAATGATGATTTGCCGTTTTCTTAAGTGACGGGCGTATATTTTTATACTATGAATCGGCTCTAACACGATTTTTAATTAAGACAATTTTCGTACAACGTGTTTTCAACCGACTTCAAGATTTCGAAGGAGGAGGTTATCAATTCGTCGGGATCTTTGTTTTTGCTATTTTTTTTTTTTTTTTTTTTTTTTATGTATGTTCACCGATTATTCGAAGACGGCTGGACCGATTTGGAAAATTCTTTTTTTGTTTGAAAGCGTATACTTCACAGTTGGTCCCATTGTAACCATGTCAGGATCTGATGATGGGATCCTGGAGAAATCGAGGGAACTCTTCAACTATTATAGGCACACCTGTAGTGATTTGAGTATTTTTTACAGCAGCTCGAGCATTTGGTGTTGGAAAGGTGGATGCTTAGTGAAGTCGGTTCTTTTTTGTTTAAAATTATTATACTGTGAATCGGCTCTAACACGATTTTTAATTAAGACCATTTTCGTACAACGTGTTTTTTGTTATTACATAGACTTATTTTGCGATTTGGAAGCGTCGGTAACATTGGTAACCAGCCGGGAAGCACTAGTTCCGAAAACGACTGCCATCTGACCTTCCCCAGAGGGGAAACTAAGGTCCGGTTTCCCCACGATGTCTTCCTTCATCGAAAAACGACTGGATATATCAATAGCAGATTGTTAACCAGGGGTTGAAAGTGCCCCATTTCACCTGAGATATTTCTGGCGCTCGAACGAAGTGAGAGCGCCAACAGTTCGAGGGTGAAATGGGTAATTTCACCCGAGTTAAACACTCTGCTCTTCATTTCGACTATGAAGAAAGTACAATACCACACGCACATTTTATAAAACAGGTATATAAAGAATAATCTATAAAAATGTTAAGTAGAATTTGAACATGAATCTTGAAGATTCATAGATAGCAGCACCATCTCTTTCGCTATACCAGAATCACGTAAGTGATTCGGATAGGAGGTGCAAGCACGTACTGCGCATGCCCTTAGAGTATGGTCAACGGCGCTTAGCCGTTTCAAATTCAGAGATTGCATATACATGAGAAAATTTGTCAAGTTCGGCCGTGACCGGGTGGTCTAGTGGTCAGGACGTCAGCCGCGAAAGCTGAAGACGCCAGTTCAAATCTGGCCTCGGACACCGCAGGGTTTGGTCACTTTTTCTGAAGTATATGACATCTATTTTCAGTTCAAAATTTTAACAATTTGAATAAGACTAATTCAATGTTTTGCCGGTGGTCGGGGAGCAGGGCATCCGGGTGGGCACCGGCTCAATCCACAATTAACACAGCTAATTACTTTCCACCCTAAGGATGGAAAAACAATTTTCCACCCGGCTATCTACCCAGGAAAATAAAACTTTCCGATCAGGAGAGATGAAAATGGTATTTCGTACATAAGTTCCGAAAACATTAAGTACGAGCCGAGGTTTGAACACTTTGAACCCCAAACCTCCGGATTGGAAGTCTGACGTTTTACATAAAAGGTGTTCAAAGTTACATAAAAGGTGTAACTAAAATGTTGGTGATCAGTTGAAGGGCATAATTGGTATCGTGTTCTGATTATGGAAAACTAAGAAAAAAAAAATCACGCGAAAATAAAATTGGTTTTGTATGGAGGGTTGGCCGGCAAGGATGATACATGGATTAGCAGTGTCTATACGAATACGCGTTCCTGTATTTCAGGTTATGCTAGACATCTATCGGTCACCATAAACACTAAGTCCCAGTTTCATACTTTTTGAAACGATTAACGCCGTCAGAAAAACTCGACTCCAGACTCAACAGGTGGCGCTGCAGCACTTAGTACCGAAAACAGACGTTTAACCTGAAGTTTGGAGGAACTTGATTTTGTATAGACATGGTCAATCCATGTCTTATATCATCCTTGCAGGCTGGAACGAGTTCCATATAAAAAAAATGCTGGCGTCCAGAAATTTTTTCTCCTATTTGTTCTTAGTCGCAACACGATACGAATTATGCCCTTAAACGGATCACTAGTATTTTTTCACCTCACTGGCTCGGAAAGCTCTTTTTTAGTCTTTAAAAACAGATAGCAAAACTGCATTTTATTCACAAGAGTGCAAAGAATATTTGAAATTCGAACGTGATATTAGTCACTTTTTTAAACATAACATGTAAAGGCCACTCCAGACAGGACAATCTTCGCCCATCTGATTAAATTGTCTGATCAATTCAGGTGCTGTGGACGCAAATATTATTTTATATTTAATTGTATTCAATTAAAAACATTTAGTGTAAACAATTTTGTTTCATGATTTTACTATAAAACGCTTGACATCTTTCAAGAAATATTATTTTGATCGATCCATTTTAAAATTGTGCATTGTTTTTGTTTTATCTGTGACATGTAACTTTTTAATTTTAAAAAGTTAGTTTTGTTTACTTATATTTTATGTTTCAGATTGCGTTTTTTATTGTTTATTAATGTAATATCTGCCATCACCTTTCAATAAATGTATTAAATCAACGCAAAGACCAGCTGAGATATTTATGTAGGTACTTACGACGGGTATTTAATACATTTTTCGTGATATATGTGACTTTGAGGTTATGTAGAGTTTTGTATCGAATTATCATTTCAAGTTCTTTCTTTCAGTGTAAAATCGAATAATTGAAGCGAAAACTAGTGTTAAATGAAGTCCAAGATCATTTGTTGCATATTGTAACAAAGCAAGAAAACACTACAATTTAACAGGTTTAAGCACCAAGCATCCCGCTACCTACAACAGACTTTTATCAAGCCATTGAAATGTTTTCCTTTATGTACCTACCTAAGCTATGTATAAAATAAATAAACACCTAAACCTCACGTGCGTTTATTGATTATTCAATTATACAATTTGTACATTAGATTGAATAAGTGCCTACCTAAAATAGTCGTCAAACGAAATGATAAAAGGAAATCATAATAAATAAGTAGGAGTATAGTATACTGAGTGATATAATAAATGTAAATTAAAATGACTCTCTTATTCATACACATAATGAAGCTAATCCTGTTCCATTCTAAACTGAAATAGTAGTTTATGTAACTGTTACGTAATAAGGGTCCTTAAAACATGAGTGTGGTTTTATGAAATGAGCCGCAGGCGAATTTCATAATAAGATCACACGAGTGTTTTAAGGCCTAATTACGTACAGTTGCATACACTGCTTTATCTACACTCATATTATATATATTAAATTAAGTGTTCGGAAACCATAGAATGACCGCCATGGCGGTAACATTATGTTATCAGATTCGATGTTCCAAATTTGAAACTCATTGCTTAACAATATTTGAGCATGCAAAGTTAAAATTACGTTACTGCCGCAGATAAGAAACTTATCATAGTTAAATCGTTTGTTGTAATGCTTGTCTTTGTCTACGGTTTTTGAACGCATTTTAGAGTACTTACAGTATGAGTGTAGATAAAGTTGTATTTTCAGTTAGATATATAGGTAGTTAGTTACTCGTTTCCCTCGACTGGCCTTATGATTTTAGCAATCATTAGTAAGTATCAATGTTTCATTGTATTTTGACCGCATAATCTTGTAATTTTTATGTTGTTATTTTAACTTCTTCGCACCTTCTTTTTCATTGTAAAGTCATAAATATATCAGAATTATCAATTATTTTATTATTCAATGCATAATTACAAGTTTTGAAATGACGTAGGTACAAAAGCGCGCGACAGGCGTCCAAAAAATACTAAGTTTTGTTTGATGTACATTGCTGCTTTTCTATGGAGCAATGCTGCTGGTCGATTCGCTTAGTGTTGCTGTATTTTTGTTTGATGTACATTGCTACTGCGTTCGTTGGCTAGCCAGACTATATTTTCCTCGCTTTAGTGAGGTGAAAAGATTTGTGTTACACACGGCTGCAAAGTTATTTTTACGTCTCGTATGTTGCAACACTTGCTACGCTCAGGATTCTATTTTTGAACTACTCGCTTCGCTCAGGATTCTATTTTCGAACCACTCGCTTCGCTCGCGGTTCAACCATAGAATCCATTCGCTACCTCGCAGTTCAACCCTAGAATCCATTCGCTAGCTCGTGCTTCAATTCCACACTCGCGGTTAAAATACAACTTTGCACCCTTGTATAACAAATAACTATAGTTACATCCTCTATTTATATACTGTTAGATATTTATTCTGTGCCTAATGTACCTCTCTTCTACGTCGGTCCCTCATTACTGAGGATCGTGACCACTTGGTTTTGCAGTCCTTGTAATTTGTTTCCATCGGTCTCGATCTCCCGTAGCCCTCACCGCTTGATGGAGTTTGCCTGAGGTGGCCTTCTTAATCTGGTCAGACCATCTGGTTGGCGGGGGGCCCTTAGGTCTTTCGCCTTCCACTTTTCCGACCAGGATCATTTTTTCTAGGCTTTCATCACCTCTACGCATAACATGACCAAC
Source organism: Pammene aurita (assembly GCA_947086415.1). Classification (NCBI taxonomy): domain Eukaryota; kingdom Metazoa; phylum Arthropoda; class Insecta; order Lepidoptera; family Tortricidae; genus Pammene; species Pammene aurita. Next base: position 8,588,816 of record OX352315.1, on the reverse strand, counting down.
GTATGAAAGCTACCGATGTTGGCAGATGGTGGACAAACGTGTTTTGATGCGTTATTATGCGTGCTAATGTACCTAGTAACTTTACAATATATCAACAGCTTTAAAATAAACATAAATTACCCTTTGTTCACATTCCAAGCCTAGGAACGCCGGTTCGCAGTTCCTTATTGTATTTAAAAGTAATTTATTGCGGATTACGAATTTAAGGTGATAATTCAATTCCGGGGGTAAAGGTGCTTAATTCAGTCGAGTTTGTATTGGATTTGTTGGAGTTTTGGGTTATAAAAGGAATTTAATGTTTCGAGCGATGATTCTAATGAAATTTGGAACTTTAAAGCAAAAGATATGGCCAGTTTGTTCTGATTTAGATATTTTTTTTATCGAGTGAATTTGTTCTTGAAACAGGGATCGAGTTTTATTCAGTCTGTTACTTTAAAAAATACTTCAATCGATTAATTAATTACAAATATGTACAGTCACCGGCAATAGTATCTTCCTACACGAAGGCCGCAAAAATATGTGACACGCTCGTATTTGTAGGGCCATAAGAGCGTGTCACATATTTTTGCGGCCGTCGTGTAGGAAAATACTAGTGCCGGTGACTGTACGCTACACAAATTGGCAAATAAAAGTACATATTAGGATCTAAATATTTCGTGGGCATGAGCTTCCGAAAAAGCGCTGGTAGCCTGTCGGTACAACGCCCGACTTTCAATTCGGTGAAGGAAAACATCGTCAGGAAACCGGACCTAATCTCAATGAGGCTTAGTTTTCCCTTTGGGTTGGCAGATCCCATGGCTTCCGTAAGAACCTACGCCAATGGCAATTCATGGGATTAGGTTAAAAACAAAAAAGAAAAACCTTCAGACAGAAAGGAACAAGACTAAGAAGGGGAAAGAGACTAAGTTGAGATGTGGTGTTGGCGAATAATGGAAGGCATCAGCTGGACAGAACGACGGACGAATAAAGAAGTTCTAGATTTAGTAGGAGAAAAGAGATTTCCTATGAAGACGATGGAAAACAGGAGAATCGGGGTCTCAAAACAATTGCGGAGAGGCGAGATTTATGTTGGTTACTCCACCGTTACTAGCCAGGCTCTTAAATAAATGATGATGAGATTAGGAGGTTGCCAAGCGGATCAAAGGCTCAAATTGAGCCGTGGCTGATAGTCGGGACAAATGCTAGGAAGATGATCAGTTTGCGAAACGACTACTACTTCTTATTCTGGCCTGTCTTGGCCTCCGACACAAGAGCACGCCATTTTGCTTGGTCCTGCGCTGTTTCACGCCAGCGTTCACCGGCGTAGAGCTCCTGAAGGTCAGCTTCTACTCTGTCTGCCCAGCGATACTTATAGAACGACCGACAAGATGAAACCTCAGTCGCAGTTTCAGTTTGCGAAACCTACTATTATTTTTCCAAACTCACAGAAATGTCTTACACCCGATCCCGAGGAACATCAAACTCGTATCGAAGCCTCGGAGATATCGAACTACGCTCATCTTTCACTCATTTGTGTTAAAAGTTCCGATCCAAATCGCTCCGGAACCTGACGGGACGAATTTGAGGTTATCCCGGTTTTTCAACGTAAGATTTACATGTTTAACCTACTTTTGTGGACTGTTTTTTACGGCTGACCTTTTTAACTTGACAACATTATAAGTTCTAATTTCTACTCGTGTTGGTGAGTGGTCAACGGATTAAGTAGATGCCTAGATTAAGTAGTAGATAGATAGATTTATTATTCGAAAAGTATACATTAATTTTTACAGTGCCCTGCAAAACTGTTTCCACAGTTTTTCTGCAGGTGAGATAGTTAATAAGTAGGTGTGTAACTTATATGAACACGAGGCTAAATTATAAATTCGATTCCTCAACCCACTAACGGAGCGGCAGCTGACCTTCGAGAGGCTTCAACATACGTCGCCCTTATCCACTTCACAAGTTATCGCCTGGGAGACGATTAGTCATGAAATCTGTTACTGGCTTACGGTCCTTAGTTGCTTGCCGGTCATAATACTTCTCTGGTCAGAGGGGTAGGGTTAGAACCGGTGGTAGTTTTTTTTTTCTCTGACGTTCATAAGTGCATTGTATTGTGCCTAAATTGAAGAATAAATATATTTTTTTTTAAATCTTAATATGCGGGAGTAAAGTATGCTATGCCCCAGTTAGTCCCATCCTTGCCATTGGCCAAATACGGATTTCGAACTACATTCTTCCTCATAGCGTTTGTCACAGCTTTTTGCTCTATATTGAGCTTGGGGTCCGCTCGGCAACCTAATCCCATGAATTGGCGCAGGCTTTAGTTTTTACGAAAGCGACTGCCATCTGACCTTTCAACCCAGAGGGGAAACTAGGCCATGCTAGGCTTTTCCGAAAAACTCAGTGGTACGAGGCGTTTGAACCCCTTGACCTTCGGAATGAAAGTCAGACCGCCAGGCCACCAGCGTTTTTCGAACTACATTATATTTATAAAAGTTAACGTTCCCGTTTTCGGTAATCTTAACGTTTTCCACTTGGTTCCGAGTAACAATCCGCTCTAAGAAACGTTCTACTTCTTAAAAACTTAAATGGCGTCTTTCTCTTCTCCAAGAATAAACAGATAGCGACAGTAAACTCGCAGAAAAAGAAGGCATGTGTGAAGCTGAACACTTCTGGCTGGGTGCAAGCCGACTAACTTTTCGCTGATGCTTAAGACAGTAGCGAGAGCGGACGTGTTTAACGCTTTTTCCGGATCAGAGTCCAAAATACATTACTTATCAAAAATGCAAACTTCATCCCAGGCTTCGTCAATATATCCTACGTATCCAAGTTAAAAACATCTCCAACATTAGCCAAATATAGGTCATTTGCAGCTTGTGAAGAAATTACGACATTTTTTTATACCTCGACGGTGGCAAACAAGCATACGGCCCGCTCGATGGTAAGCCGCTACCGTAGCCTATGGATACTTGCAACTCCAGAGGTGTCACATGCGCATTGCCGACCCTTTAATAACTCAACTCATCTTACTCGGTGGAATCACTGACTTCCGAGTCACAGGCAACCGCCTGGTTCGGGAGACAGAGGCCCAGTTCCGGTGCAATTGTATCAAACCATAAGTTTATCTTAAGGTATTAGAGTACTGTTGAAATGCTACTTACACTTATATTAGGTTTTAAGTCAGTAAAGTTTAACATAAATAAAGGCGTCAAGCAGGGAGACCCGCTATCGCCCAAGTTGTTCACCAGTGCCCTTGGAACAAATATTCAGGAAACTAGCGGCTGGCTGGACGAGCCGGGGTATAGACGTCGACGAAATGCGATTAACTTCGTTTCGCCGACGATATAGTCTTGTTTTCGTCTTCAGCTGCGGAGCTCGGCATCATACTACAAGACCTAAGCAGAGCAAGCTTTGAGGTAGGGTTAACGATGAACATGTCAAAGACCAAGCTCATGACCAACAGCTCAGAAATAAAGGTGGTAGTAGATGGAGAGGAAATGTCATATGTCCATGAGTACATATACCTAGGCCAAATAGTCTCCTTCCAGGCACGACAGGACAAGGAGGTCGCAAGACGTACCGAAAATGCCTGGAGGAGCTATTGGTCTATGAAGGAAAAAATGAAAGGAGACTTTGCCATATCTTTAAAAAGAAAACTCATGGACATGTGCATTCTTCCCATCCTGACCTACGGAGCACAGACTTGGTGCTTGACAAAAGTTCAGAAATCCAACCTCAAAGTTTGTCAGCGAGCCATGGAGCGTAGTATACTCGGCGTAAAATTAACCGATCGCATTAAAAATACTATACTACGCTCAAAGACTAAAATAGCAGACGTAGCAGAAACAGCCGCTAAGCTGAAGTGGGACTGGGCGGGACACGTTTGTCGCATGCCGGATGATTTGTGAGCCAAAGTAACTACCAAATGGGTCCCACAAAACCGAATAGAGGTCGCGGCAAACCTCCTCGACGGCGATGGCGAGACGACCTTGACGCCTTCGATAAAAATTGGTGGGAGACGGCTCAAGACCGGGACCGTTTTTTTTTATTTTTTAAGTTTTGACGATCTTATTGTGAAATTATTATTATACATTATGACATTATATTAGATGTATGTAAAAACTTTATTGTACATAAAACAGGTCAAAATACAGTGATAACAAAAGAAAATATTACGTACAAAGGCGAACTTATCCCCTTTAACTCTCTTTTCTTTTTCTTCTCTTTTCCTCTTTAACTCTTTTTTCTTTTTTGAACTTATCCTCTTTTAATTAATAATTGTAACTGACGATTAGAAAGTGCTTGTTGTTATGCCTACTTGAATAAACACATTTTGACTTTGACTTTGAGGGCAATGAAACGCATATTTCGAGCGCATACCCGCTGGTGCTTGAGCTTCCACTTATTTCCAAACCAAACAATGAACTCGTCTGTTCCTTGAAATTGGGCCAATCTACCAAAGTTTTAACAGAATCGAGCTCGTCTGCTACTTATAAAACGAGCCTTGTATCGCACGCGATCGGTTATGGGGCGTTACGTGTTGATGCGAAGTTCTTTCCTGTTGTGTCATCTGTTGGAAATATTTACTTTTAACTTCGTATGTAAGGAAGGAACATCTTGATGTAGTAGGTGTGAGAATTCCTTTCTTTAAGATGATAACTATGATGAGAAGCAGCTCTCTAGCAGGTCTACGCGTATGCTTAAAATGATAATAATGTTGACTCTTAATCAAGACTTCAAAAAAAAATCGATTTAGGAATTGTTCCTTAAAGGACGGCTGGTACAGTCACCCATGATGATATCTCACAACGAAGCGAGCAAAAATAATGAATACAATCTTATTTTTAGCCGTAAGTGGATATCACAGATGTTTTCGGTTATCGTCTTGCAATATATCTTTATACATTTATTTATTTATTATTTATAAGAGCCAAGAGTGTCCCACTGCTGGGCAAAGGCCTCCCTCCTTCCCTTCCACGTGTCCCGGTCTTGAGCGGTCTCCCACCAGTTTTTATCGAAGGCGTCAAGGTCGTCTCGCCATCGCCGTCGAGGTTTACCGCGACCCCGAATTCGGTTTTGTGGGACCCATTTGGTAGTTACTTTGGCCCACAAATCATCCGGCATGCGACAAACGTGTTTATACATAAACACCAAAAATTGTACAGTCACCTACAATAGTTTTACCGTCCAGGCAATCCGACTGTGGGTGAAATGTTCTGCCACTCTCTCTCTCTCAGGCAAGCTCAGACAAGCATTTCTTTAACAAGCTTTCTCCATCGTCCTCCTGATGGTTCACACAAGGAATATATGTAAGGTCCTGGACCCTGCACCTACTTAACCCATTGGTTGACTGGTAGAGCATACCTTATGGCATTACGTCCGCCATTTATACCATCTTGTATTGTGCAATAAAGATAAATAATTGTAGGTGACAGTAAAATTTTTGTTGTTTCTATTTTACTCAAAAGGCCCTTTATTTTAAATCGTGGCGGTGCATTTATTTCTGGCCGTTCTATTCTTCTGCTTTTGTATTAGGGCTTTGACGAATATCAATATTAGTACTAGTCATCTTTGAATTTTTTTCAAATGTTACCTCATCAAATGGTAAGCTCCAAATAATGATATTTCAGATGTGAATGATCTGATAACGCGCAATTTGACACCGAGTTACTCTACCTCACACGAAAGAGAGCAACTTACTCGTACTTGATAAACCCTGACTCTTACGACCTAACAGTCTATATTGAGCTTGAACACGATTTTAAAAAGGATCAACTTATTAAGTTAACACTATTACTTATAACCTTTTGCAAGTCAAATCTTGAGGTTAGAAACCTGACGACACAAAAGGGATATACTAACTAGGCAGCCCCTGACTCTTGAGACTTTCTAAAAATCTAGACTTTAGGTTGAACGCTAGCCGCATCTGAATTACGTGACTTAGTATCTGTCTGAACGCTTTTCTGCTATTTTTGCGACAGCTGCGTGTAATAGTAATCTTGGACGTGAAAAACATGCAGATTACGAGTATTCCACTCTTTTATAACATTTCGCAAAACTCTGTGTTTTAACCGACTTCCAGATTTCAGAAGGAGGTTCTTAATTCGATTTTTTGTTTATTATTCCATAACTCCGTAACGTCGTCAATAATTATATACATACAGATTGGTCCCGTTTTTGTCATACCGCAGTTCTGATGATGGGATCCATGAGGAATCGAGGAAACTCCTCAAATGTAAAAAAAGGCATACATATTTATAGTGAATCTAGTATTTTCGTCAGCAAATCAAGCATTTAAATTTAAATAAGTGATATTTGATGAAGTGGAACTGCTGATGATGATCAGAATGGAACTCTTAAACGACGCATAGTTCACGTTTGGCGATTTGTCCTCTTCGCTGTGTTTGTAAAGCAAGTTAGATTTTCTCAACAAAAAAATTTTTCAAGTTCGAGTTCTGATGATGGGATCCATGAGGAATCGAGGAAACTCCTCAAATGTAAAAAAAGGCATACATATAGTGAATCTAGTATTTTCGTCAGCAAATCAAGCATTTAAATTTAAATAAGTGATATTTGATGAAGTGGAACTGCTGATGATGATCAGAATGGAACTCTTAAACGACGCATAGTTCACGTTTGGCGATTTGTCCTCTTCGCTGTGTTTGTAAAGCAAGTTAGATTTTCTCAACAAAAAAATTTTTCAAGTTCGAGTTCTGATGATGGGATCCATGAGGAATCGAGGAAACTCCTCAAATGTAATAAAAGGCATACATATAGTGAATCTAGTATTTTCGTCAGCAAATCAAGCATTTAAATTTAAATAAGTGATATTTGATGAAGTGGAACTGCTGATGATGATCAGAACGGAACTCTTAAACGACGCATAGTTCACGTTTGGCGGTTTGTCCTCTTCGCTGTGTTTGTTAAGCAAGTTAGATTTTCAAGACAATTTTCTTCATTTCATTGTATGGAAAAGAGTGCACCATCTACAATAATCTTTCACCAGCCTCTCTCATCTCATTTCCTTTAAAATTATTTGTCTCTTTCTCGTAAAAAATAAAAAATGTTACTATAAAAGTAAAGGGATAGTTATTTATTTTATATTATAAGGGAGCAGAGTTCTTGTTTAACCTCTTGTGCTTTTGCCTCAAGGCACGAGAGGTTGAACAAACTTTTTGCCAAGTGTAATAAATACAACATTTCCGCCACACCAATGTGAGGAAAATACAAGCTGTAAAATATTACAAATGTAATCAAAATTAATGGTTTTCAATATTTATTATTCAAAAACACCGTATAAAGGTCAAACAAACCCTCAAACCAACGTATTGAAAACAAATCAGACTTGTACCGAAATATGGAGCAGAGCCCGACTGGGGAAGTACCTCCACCTTACAGAAAACCACAGCCAAATAGTGCTAGACCCTACTCATAGTTTTGTGTTCCTGCTGGTGAGTAAGGTTGCCAAAGAGCTCAAAGAGGACCCACTGTGTTGACGATGATGGACCCTCTTGTACCTTTAGCCGTCAACACAGTGAATCCTCCTTTTTGTAAAGGGCCGGCAATGCGCATGTGACACCTCTGGAGTTGCAGGCGTCCATAGGCTACGGTAGCTGCCTAGTATCAGGCGGGCCGTATACTTTAATTTAAAAAAAAAACGCGTGACTCAACCATTCGGCCAATGATATATAGGCTATGTAATTCCAATGGTGTACCAAAAGTGTAAAAGTTGTATATTTTCTTAATAAGAATCAGTATTTCAGAGCGTGCTAAATAAATAAACGCACATACAAAAAATATAGAGTATTATAAATAAACTTCGGTGATTAATAAAAAGTGTTTTTAAAGTAAATTTATGAATATAGATACTTTATTGCAAAAACAGGGAAGTTATATATTAAAGGATTGAGAAATGGCAAAGGCGAACTAACCCTTTATGGGATTTCTCTCAGTGATTGATTCGTATAATTTGATAAGAAAACATGTGTACAAAGTAATGAACCATTTTAAACCGGTTTTATAACCACACCCTTACATACATCTGCTAAAACTTATCATAATCCGCCACAAATCCCAATACAAAACGTCATATGTACATAAGAAACTAAGTCAACTTACGCCCTTACACTCTGACATTACAATAGCCCAATGCACTTTTGCTATTGTTCCTATTATGACCCGTAGCCCTTGCAAATCGCCTTAAAACCGGCCATACAAACCAATTTCAACCCTAATATGAAGCGATACGTGTCATGTCAAGTGCAAGATAAAATGGTCTATTGTATTATGAACAAAGTCGTTTGCATTTGGGGTGAAGAATTTTGGACTCTATTTCATTGTGATAAAGATTAAGGTGTGTGTACGGTATTGGTGGATCGCTTGCCATCTGGCATGCATGTAGTTTGTAGGTCAGAGCGCGTATTATTATTATTGGTGTTATTACTATTAAATAGTCGAAACTCTTGTAGTTTTAAGTTTAATAGGGCGTTAAGGGTGTTTTATTGGGGTTCGTTATTGTTTGACTACTGTTCATTAATAAAATGAGATAAAATAAATCTTTAATCGCGGATTTCTATAACTTATGTCAATCGTAAACCGTACAGATATAAGTAGTAGAAAACTACGAAGCTGATGTGCTGGTACTGTTGGTTTCCATTAAAGTTGTAGAAAACTATTGCACTTTCTTTTACCACGCCGGTAACAAACAAGCATACAGCCCGCCTAATATCAAGCGGTCACCGTAGCCTATGGACGCCTGTACTGGCCTGTAGCTCCGACTCTGCCAACCCACTATTACGGTAGTACTATTAGTTATTCTGTGCCACTACAACCAAAGCACCCCAAGGCAGTACACTTTTTAAAGAACCCCATGAAGTACCTTAGGAAAATCACACGCCAAACATCAAATGTATGAATGAATGAATGATCATTCATTTGATGTTTGGTTAAACTCACATGCGATTCAAAAGCTATAATGTAGGTACTCCAAAACTATCCTACGCCAACTTCATTTCACAAAAGCTCCAAACAATGCCTTTAAACAACATTTAGATTTCTCTTATGCTTCCTACTTTACATATCGGACGATGGCGGCCAGTTAGGTCTTTGCAACATCTATCCGAATCGAATTACAAGCGGGCTTGCCTACAGGCAAGCCGTGGGGATGGTGTAAGTCATAGGCGATTAACGTATTACCGAGGAATATAGCTTTTAGTTTTAAGCAGGGCTCGGAAATCTTATAATTATAAGTATTTCTTTGTTCTTTTTCCTTCTTTCGTTTACTGTCTCAAGTTTAATCAGAAAATCTTATATATGGAGCGATTACCTCGTTATAATTTTGAGTTCTTCATGAAGATCATAATCTGATTAAAAATATTGGGCTATTGCTGGTTTTTATTTGCGACTACCGCTAAAAAAAAATTAGCGTCTAGTTCCAGCCCGCTAGTTCTGAGCACAGACTGTCGAGATATTTTGGCCTTTTGAGTATTTTTTTAGATCAAGTAAAAAATAAACATATAACTAAATTATAAACACCATATATCGAGTTAAAACCTAGTTTATCACCCGATCTATCGCGTATGCCAGTTTGGAGATAAATAGGAGCCTTAATTAATATGTGAAAGTAAACACACAAACAGCATCACTGTTAGGGCGTACAATATATCTACCGTATACCGTATCTGTTCCGAAAAAAGGCCCAAATTAAAATGATAATTAGTAGTTGCGATACCTTTGTGGCGTCTGGATGCCCGCTCGACAGGGAGTTTCCGCTCTCCGCTTCTAGTACTCGCTCCTCTAAGGCCACCGCCCTTATAATGTTTGTAGCAACACAAGCAACTCTTGTAAGGCTGTTCGCATTATTCGTGATAAGTTACTCGTGAGTTTCCGCCTCGCTCTCCGCTCCCGCTACCCGCTCTTTACTCGGCCACCGCCCTTATAATGTTTGTAACGACATTTGTAACTTGTAAGGCTGTTTGCATTGTTTGCGGCAAGTGGCTCGGGATTTTCCGTCTCGCTCTCCGCTCCTATACCTTGGCCACCGCCCTTATAATGTTTGTAGCAACACTTGTAAGGCTGTTCGCATTATATGACGTAAATGACTTAGGAGATTCCGTCTTGCTCTCCGCTCCTACCTTGGCCACCTTACAAGTTTTGCTACAAACATTATAAGGACATAATGTTTGTAGCAACACTTGTAAAGTTGTTCGCTTATTAATAGTTATCGGCTTATAGCCGTAAGTGGTTCGTGAGTTTCCGCCTCGCTTTCCGCTCCCGCTACCCTCTCCTACCTTGGTGACCGGCCTTATAATGTTTGTAGCAACACTTGTAAGGCTGTTAGCATTATGTGCGGTAAGTGGCTCGTGTGTTTCCGCCTTGACTCGCGTTTGTTTTAACGAACACGATCCCCTTCAAGGATTTCGGAGTTGAATCTTGAGGGGTGAAATATTGTTGTTGGTAATTTTGAAGCTTTGGAATTATAATTGTTGGGAATTAAGGCTCCTTATTCCCTAAAAGGTCGAAAAACTAATGGAAATAGCCGCATAAAATGCAATTTTTATGATAGTTTGAAGTATTAGTAATACAAAAAAATACTTTTGAACCATATTTATTATTATTAAGTACCCAAAAATACGATTCTCACAGAAAGTGTCCTGTGAAGTGTGATTTTTAAAAATTAATAGTAAATTAAAATGTACCAATATAGTAATGATTTTTTTTATCCTGATAGAAATATAGTTCAACTTTGCTATGGTAATATTTTCAGGGCAAAATATTTATAGGGTTTTCGTGTAAAAAATGAAATGTAACCGTGTTTTCATCAAAAAACTGTCATATAATCAGAAGGTATTTTGTCTATTAACCAAAATGAATCTTCTATTTTTATTTCCATGGCCGTCTCATACATGACATACTCAATAGATTTTTATTCAAATTGAATAAGAATTGTTACCCGTTTTTGCGTAATTTTGAAATGAACGGTACATCTAACTGGAAAATTCGGAAAGGCCTTCCAAGACAACCAATATTTTTCATATTTTACTCGTTAAAATGTAATATTTGCTCCAATGGCCGTCTAGATAAAGAAATGAACTATTATATGCATCAATAGTTGATTTCAAAAAACCTAGTAATTTCGCTATAGCCTTCGAAGAAAATGAAGCATTTCGTAAAATTCGTCCGTTTTGGGAATAAGGCCTCTTAAGAATGTATTGAATTAGCTTTGGTGAGACATATTAGCGATGTAGGGAAGATGGAGAATATAGGCTCTCCGAAACATATGGTGCGTATATACTTTACTGTATGTACACTTGTACAGTATGTAAGTACCTTTTCTTCGACTGACTAAACACATATGCCTTGGACCGTATTTTTTATATAATTAAGCATGCTTTTTTGTTTCGGGTTTTTATTGAATTTCAGATGTGAATTCGTTTATGGGTGAAATAAAATATTTTTGGTAATTGTTGGATCATTGGAATTTTTTATTAATTTATTTAACCAACAACAAAATTACATTACAGACAAAGACCTTGCAAAACTATTTCAATAGTTTGACTGCAGGACGGAGTTAAAACTAAACAAACTTATTTTTATCATCATCATCATCATACTCGTATCAGCCGAAAGACGGCCACTGCTGAACATAGGCCTCCCCAAAGAGTGCCACAATGACCGGTCCTGCGCCACCCGCATCCAGCGGACTCCCGCGACCTTTACCAGGTCATCAGTCCACCTTGTGGGTCCAACTTATTTTTATACTTAGTTGTATATACCGTTATAACGATAACTTATAAGTATAACCGAAAGGCCGGAGGCCATCAATTCAGTACGTTCGAGCGTGTGTTTAATAAAAGTTATATGTTTTACGAACTTAAATGACGGTATATGTTATGCATCTTATAAAAGTACAGTTAAAATCTATATAATATAAATGTATTCTAATATAATAATCTATAGTTAAAGTTAGTCATGTTGTCTGGGTCTACCCTGTATGCTTATTTATACAAATATGCTTACATTAAAAAATTAACAAATATGAAAAATAAGCAAAGCTATTCAAATAACATAACTTTTATCTCCCTAGTCGTCACACCAAAACACAAAGCCAATTTAAAAACAAAACACCACAGCCATTATAAAAACAGAAAGTCCAAACAAAAATTACATAAATTTGTCACGAAACGACTCTTTTGACTTTAAACAAGGCCTTTACATCATTGATCAAATCTAAATTTGCCTGATACATGCATTAAAACCTCGTCGGGTCCCCGCCCATCGTCATCTCTTAAAAACGTATTACAGGAGGCATAGAGTAGATCAGCGTGGCCACTTTGATAAAAAAACGCTTAGTAATGAAGGGCAATGAAATCGGGTAATATCTAATATAGATATACAAAGTGACCGGTTTCACTACCCTTGAGTTTATACACGATGGACTTTTGTCTAGGGCCAACAAGAAAACCCTCGTAGTCCTAGCCGACCGATCTTCATCGAGAAAGCCAATAGAAATTTAAATAATGTACAACGCAACTTTTCGTTCATCATAAATTTTGTGATTTTTATCGTCGTTATCTATAAAATTATTTCTAATCAATGGAGGTAACTCTACCTAGGCTTTTGATTATATTGAATACCGGGCATTGTCTGTATTTTAAAAACTGTTTTTATCACTAGAATACTGACTGTTTGTTTCTCTGTCGGGTTCTGTTCCGTGACTGGATCTAATTCTAAATGTGTATCTTGTTGAGCTAATCCAACGGCTACTTCATCTCTTCATATTGGTCTCTATAGCCATTTTTAAGGTTATCATTAAAGCGTTTTATTTCAACTGCTCTTTCTGTACGCACCATTTCTGTAACCCAACGAATTTGGTATGCATAAAACTCAGCGTGCAGATTCGGAGATACGTGTAAATTGCGCCGTGATACTATCGAAATTAATTGCGAATAAAATTAACTTTTTAAAATATAGGCTTGGACCAAATTTCAACGAACAGGACTTTTGGAGATGATATCATTTTCCGATATATTCATACTCATACATCAACTCGCTATCCGTCTCTTGCAGAATTTTAAAGCTAAAGCACCAAAACGGTCACTTTCCGTTGGGGCCAAAAATGATTTGCGTTACAAGGGAAACTAGGCCTTATCGAGATTAAATAGGTCTGGTTTCCTTACGATGTTTTCCTTCACCGAAAAGCGAAATATCAAATGATATTCCGTATATAAGTTCCAAAAAACTCAGTAGTACAGTCGCCATCAAATATATCGGAGCAGCCAAGGCACGCAAAAATATCTGAACAAGCACTTTATCTCCTTGACAATAGAGGCGTTGTTCAGATATTAGTGATCACCTTGGCCGCTCCGATATATCTGATGGCGACTGTACGAGCCGGGGTTTGAACCCAGGATTGAAAGTCGGACGTCTTACCGTCAGGCTACCAGCGCTCCGTTTACTCTCCAGGCTTAAAAAGTTAAGTAGGGATTCAAGTGACTTTCCACAACACCATCGATCATACTAAAACCTTGGCTTAACTTGCGATCTTACTTGAATGCAGTTTAATTTCCAAGTTTGCACGGAACCCCAGCTAGGGTGACTCTAATTTAAACTTTGGGACAGACCCGATCGCCGCCATGTTTTTTATAATGAGTTTTACTGATCTTATGTTCCAATAGACTTGCTTTCGTTTGAAAACCAGCTTACTATGATCTCTAGTAGTAATGGTGACTAGTGACACTTCAAATGAGCTTCTATTTTTTTTTATTTTAATCACAAGAACGGTTTACACCAATTACACTTGCTACAGGTAAATATTTACAAAGTATCTTATTCTAGTCATAAAGGAGATCGTCAATTATGGGCCACCTGATATAAACCGTTATACAGTTTGTACTACAATGTAAAATAAATACTCATTTTATTACTAAAGTAGACAAAATATTGCGAAAAAATGAAACGGGAATTAGAAATACTGAATAAATAAACATTATGTTGATTTTTCCGCGATTAAAATACAGCAAGACAAATCGTTAACTTCCTTATGGCATTGACATAAAGTTTAACTTCACCCTGGCCTGAAACGGGATTGTTTTTTGGTTTGACACTGTCAATGTGTCTGCGTTATGATGCTGTTCGGTAAGTTAGAACATTGTTATATTAAAATAGTATCTAAGCCTACGAATACGGAAGTTTAAATTAGAAATCGACTGTATTAAAACGCGTAAAGATTGAAAATGCGTATTTTTGCATTTTTGATCGGAGTTTGAATATTAAAAGTGGGTTTCATAATGGCATAATATCATGCTCCTTCGATAACGAAACGCATCTTTTTTTCAATTTTGCAATGTCAGATACTAGTGGTATCGGCACTTAACAGTGGTAAACCTTATCCCTTCGCAATAAGTGTTAGGAATGTTCAGTTAATAGTATCAACGATAGTCGTCTTTGTTTACCGAAATACAGGAACTATAAATACGATCAAAATATGACTTTTTATTACTTCATCATGATTCCCGTTTTGTTTTCAAGTCCGCTTTTGTACATTATCTTTAAAAAATCGGTACTTTTTTAACATTAATATATAAAGCATAGGCAAGCACGCTTTCAAATATTGTCCTTGTCAGATTCAAGTTTTAAATGCATGATTTTTCAATTTTCCCATTAGATTTCGCAATATTTTTACCACCGTCCTGATCTAGAAATTATGACGATTTTTAAAGGTAAGAACCATTCCTAAACGGTCCTAAATAATCTGGGCCAGATCACCTAACAAAAATTGACGATATCCTTTACTCTGTCATAATTCACATTCACTCTCACAATAGGAGAGGCATCTGGATGCTAGTGTAGGCCAGCGATCATGAAACATGTCTACTTGTAGATCTGTACGTAAGAGTCCATTCAGGGAGTTGAGCATGTCACACAGCGGTGAGTGACGACGTGCAGCGGTCGCTCGCGGTCCTGTGCCGTCCCACTGCTGAAGATATGCTCGTCGACGAGTTCTATATTATCTTCTTCTTCCTTTTCATCCTTTTACCCACTGCTGGGTAGGGCTCGAATTGGCTACTTTCCTAAAAAAATATTTTTAGTCCGTCAGTTAGATTATCAAAAAATATTGGACACGTATTTTTTATTTTGTCAATCTAACAAAAATTGATGAAGATATAGCCCGTTAAAGTTCCGCGTGTCGTCACATTTTAGTATAACTAGCTTTTGCCCGCGGCTTCGCTCGCGTTAAATTCGGGGTAAAAAACCATACAAACTTCCACCCCCCATTTGAGGGAAGTGGGGGGTTAGAAAGAGACAAAATATGCCTATGTCACTCTCCATCCCTTCAACTATCTCCACTTAAAAAAGCACGTCAATTCGTCGCCCCGTTTTGTCGTGAAAGACGGACAAACAAACAAACAAACACACACATACACTTTCCCATTTATAATATTAGTATGGATATGGATGTGACGTCACGCGGAACTTTAACGGGCTATATCTTCACCAATTTTTGTTTGATTGACAAAATAAAAAATACGTGTCCAATATTTTTTGATAATCTAACAGACGGACTCAATAGAATTATATTTATTTTAACCCAGGAAAGTACCCAATTAAAAATTTCCACTGACTTCGGTCTTATGCGGTCTCACCTCCTCCCATCCCCAATACACCAATCCCTTGCTCCACGGTACAGGGCCAAGTAGATTTGGCCCTTATTCCGTTTACCGGGCTCCTTCCAGGTCAGGGCAATCCTGGATGAGTGTCAGGTTTCCTGAGGATATGTCCAATCCATTGCCATTTCCGTAGTTGTATCTTGTGTACGGGTGTTTGCCCGATAATACTCCATAGATGAGCGTTTGTGATCCAGTTAGGCCAAAAATAATGAATGAATGAAAATACAAATTAGCCAGATATGGAGCGTACTTGAAACAAAAGCATGTGACGTCACAGTACGAGTACAGTCGGGACCTTTGAGGTCGTGTCAAGACGATCTCGTACAGTCACCAACATTAATATCTTGAACAGCGAAGGCCGCATAAATATCTGACACGCTCTTATGGCTCTACAAACTAGTAGTCCGCCTCGAACTCAGAACTCGCGAACAAGACCCTTATGATGTTTTTTTCGCGCCTTCTAGCTCCATGACCCCTTGGTCGATCCTGCTCATATACGAACTCTCAAATTATATGTACACCTCTGCTACAACCCCAACAAATTTCATGAAGATCAGAAAAGCGTTACTAAAGTTATCGTGGAACAAACTGTCAAAATCATAAAGCCATCGAAATACCGAGACGTCCCAGTAGCCAGAAGTTGTTTGTAAGAACTTGCTTCGCTTCTGCTAGATACACTCGTTCGATAATATTTTGTCAGATATTTTTGCGCACTTTGTTGTGTCAGATTTTTTTGCAGGTGGCTAGTCGCTCGGCTCGATTAGCTACTTCTGCTGCTATTGTACATATTCTATTTAAATTTTTACTATGACGCAATATTCAAAGCTCAAAGAGGACCCAGTGTATTGACGATGAGGGACCCTCTTGTTCCTTTAGCGGTCAACACAGTGAATCCTCCTTTTTGTAAAGGGTCGACAACGCGCATGTGACACCTCTGGAGTGGCAGGCGTCCATAGGTTACGGTAGCTGCTTACCATCAGGCGGGCCGTATGCTTGTTTACCACCGTCGTGGTATAAAAAAAATATTTATTAGAAATTGTGTTCAAATATTACTTGTTGCTATGGAGCCGAAGGTCACACTTATACTGGTTTATTCCACAGTTATCTAAGATGAAAATGACAAATAAGACGTAGGGTGGCCATGTGGCGGCAATCCGGCGGACTTTTAGGGAACTTTAATGTAATAATTTTAAATTGAAAAGAATCGACTTCTCTTAGGCTACTCCTTTCCAAGAGCAAATGCCCCATTACTGTAAATGAGACTCAAACACAGACTACTCATCATTAAGCTTTTACAAGGAGCACGAGGTCACCACACATAAGCTCAATTTTATTCGTAAATTTCTACGATTCGAACAACACATTTCAATAGTATTTTTACACCGTTTTGTAGCAAAACAATCCAGTTTCACCGCTATAACTTGATTTTTGTGGATATTTTTAATTCACATGAGTCATTACTCATACTCGTTTTTGATCATTATCAAAAACGTTAACACAACTGAAATAAACGGTCGCGCTCTCATACTAAATTAGTACGGGAGCGCCTATGTTTGGTGACCTCGAGTTGTACTTATGATCTGGTTGAGGTTATCTGTGGACTCAAATCACTTTAGGTGTGGCTATAATATTTGAAGAGTTCCCTCGATTTCTCCAGGATCCCATCATCAGATCCTAACCTGATGACAATGGGACCAACTGACTATATACTCGTATAATGCTATATATAAGGAAGTAGAACTGTAAAGAAATATTATGTAAGTATGACGATTTCTGTGAAACGTTGATGAAGGTAGTAGTTTATGTAACTGTTACGTAATAAGGGTCCTTAAAACATGAGTGTGGTTTTATGAAACGAGCCGCAGGTGAGTTTCATAATAAGATCACACGAGTGTTTTAAGGTCTAATTACGTACAGTTGCATACACTGCTTTATCTACACTCATATCTGTGGCAGTAACGTAATTTTAACTTTACATGCTCAACTATTGATATGTTATGAGTTTTGATAACATAATGTACACCTGCACGCTCCCGCGCGGCCGCCGACAGCCCGACACGCGCCTCCCCGACCGCCGGCACAATCGAGTTAGCCATGGCGGTGCAATGGCGGCCATTCTATGGTTTCCGAATACGTCATTTAGAATAAATATTATTTATTATAAATACGTCATTTAGAATAAATATTATTTATTATTTATTCTAAATGACGTATTCGGAAACCATAGAATGGCCGCCATTGCACCGCCATGGCTAACTCGATTGTGCCGGCGGTCGGGGAGGCGCGTGTCGGGCTGTCGGCGGCCGCGCGGGAGCGTGCAGGTGTACATTATGTTATCAAAACTCATAACATATCAATAGTTGAGCATGTAAAGTTAAAATTACGTTACTGCCACAGATAAAAAGCTAATCATAGTAAAATCTGTCGTGGTAATGCTAGCCATTGCCTACCGTTTTCGAACACGTTTTAGAGAACTTACAATATGAGTGTAGATAAAATATATTTATTATTCAATACAGGGTGTTTGGTAACCGGATGCAAAGCCGAAAGTAGGAGATAGTCTAGGTCATGTAGAACATTTTTAGCCATACTTGTCTTAGACAAATGTTATTAGTTTTTTTTTAATTTAAATTTTAAGATTTGTCGGAGAAAACTGCAAAACTTCAGACTAAATCGATAATTAGTACTTTTTTTACTGCAGGTAGTTTTTTTTTTGTTTTATTTCTTATTGTGCAATGTCTATCAAACACTAGAAAAGTGATTTCAAACATCTGTGTCTAAAGAAAACAAGTTGACAGCGATTTAAAATTTTAGTTACATGAAAATGTTAAGTGATTTCAAAGTACGATAAAAAAAAACTAAAATAGCCACGAATTTTCAAACCATTTTAAAAACATGCTTGGCTTTTACCCTTTTATTTAAGCTATCAAACACGACTGTAGCTACTGTATCCTTGAAAATAAGCCACCTAAACCAACTGGGTAGCTAAAATGTTTCACTCTACTTGTGATACTTGTGGTAGTTGTGGTGACGAATCTCATTATGATTTTACAATAAAACATTGGTTCTGAATACTAAGTTGGCGTTGACTTGACATTTGACTTGTTTTAAAAGGGTTAAGTGTACTGGACAAAACTACCACATGCAATTTTAACAAACAAAGGCTTGCGGCGGTGAGAGACAAAAGAGACTGATAGCGGCAGGCGGTGAGCGGCGTTAAACAAAGATGATCGGTTTTGTGCTTTATTGACAAAGATAAACTGATTAGCTACATGAGTATTTGTGCAAAAACTAGTAATTTAGTCTAGTTACAGCTTCAGTTGCGATTAGACGTTCATTGTGGTTTAATTTCCCGCTCTCATCTCAATTTACCGTGTCAAGTTGTAGCTGCCGTAGGCGCTCCTTCACGTGTAATTACGACTTCTTCATTGTAAACATGGAGTTTACGAACGAAGAATACGCCGACATTATCTACATGTACTGCAAAGCTGACAGTAATGGAGCGATGGCCCGACGGATGTACCAAGAGCGTTTTCCAAACCGGAGATTGCCTAATGTGAGAGTGTTTTACAATTCATTCCGAAGGCTACGTGAGAATGGTATTGCTGTGCAACATGGAGGGAATCCAGGACGTAATCGCCCTGAAGTAGAGGAAGACGTTCTACAGGCATTTGCAGAGGATCGGAATACGAGCATCAGAGTGGTAGCTCGTAATCTGAACTTGTCCACATGGAAAGTATGGGCCACAATGAATCGTGAGGGAAAATATCCTTTTCGCGGCATCGGAGTTCAAGGTTTGGACGAAGGAGATCCTGCACGCCGAGTGGACTTCTGCCGATTTTTACTCAATGCGGATATCGAAGACCGACGTTTTTTGCGAAGCATTCTTTGGACCGATGAATCGAAATTTTCCCGGGAGGGGATCACAAATTTCCATAACCTACACCAATGGGCTGACAAAAACAACAATCCACATTGGAAAAAGCAAGTGTCCTTCCAAAGAAGGTTTTCCGTCAATGTGTGGGCTGGAATCATCGGCAGAGTCCTTATTGGGCCACATTTTTTGCCAAATAATTTAAATGGGGCAAATTATTTGGAATTTTTACAAAACGATTTGCCCAGGCTTATTGACGAAGACCAGCTGCCCGGTGCAGTGACATTTCAACACGACGGTTGTCCCGCCCATTACTCTCTGGCTGTAAGGGAGCATCTGGATAACTGTTTCCCGGACGGTTGGATCGGCAGAGGCGGACGAATCCCTTGGCCCGCTCGGTCACCTGATTTGACACCATTGGATTTTTTCGTTTGGGGCCGAGCTAAGGAGCTAGTCTACACACAAGAGGTCATTAATACCGTAGAAGAGCTGAGGGAGAGGATAGAAGCGGCGTTCGAAAGGATGAGGGAAGAAATGATATTCGGAACAACCACCACAGAAGTAAGAAGACGGGCTCGTGCTTGTATTCGAAACGGCGGGTCACATTTTGAAAACGAGCGATGATGTGTAATTTTAATGTGTTGATCGTAAAAATAAATAACTTATCTTTTATGCTTTTGTTTTAATTTACCCTAAACATTCCCTCTTATTAGTACAGGTAGCCTATTTTCAAAGATAAAATGGCTTGAGACATGATTGTCTTATCGCCCGCCGCCTGCCGCTATCAGTCCCTTTTGTCTCTCACCGCCGCAAGCCTTTGTTTGTTAAAATTGCATGTGGTAGTTTTGTCCAGTACACTTAACCCTTTTAAAACAAGTCAAATGTCAAGTCAACGCCAACTTAGTATTCAGAACCAATGTTTTATTGTAAAATCATAATGAGATTCGTCACCACAACTACCACAAGTATCACAAGTAGAGTGAAACATTTTAGCTACCCAGTTGGTTTAGGTGGCTTATTTTCAAGGATACAGTAGCTACAGTCGTGTTTGATAGCTTAAATAAAAGGGTAAAAGCCAAGCATGTTTTTAAAATGGTTTGAAAATTCGTGGCTATTTTAGTTTTTTTTTTCGTACTTTGAAATCACTTAAATCGTTTACATTTTCATGTAACTAAAATTTTAAATCGCTGTCAACTTGTTTTCTTTAGACACAGATGTTTGAAATCACTTTTCTAGTGTTTGATAGACATTGCACAATACGAAATAAAACAAAAAAAAAAACTACCTGCAGTAAAAAAAGTACTAATTATCGATTTAGTCTGAAGTTTTGCAGTTTTCTCCGACAAGTTTTTAAATTTAAATTAAAAAAAAACTAATAACATTTGTCTAAGACAAGTATGGCTAAAAATGTTCTACATGACCTAGGCTATCTCCTACTTTCGGCTTTGCATCCGGTTACCAAACACCCTGTATAGGCCCATTACAATGTACTTATGAACGTCAGGGAGAAAAAAAAACTACCACCGGTTCTAACACCCCACACTTCTGACTCGAGAAGTAATATGACCGGCAAGAAACTCGGCGGGACTTATTTTTTTCAAAACAGTGATACATTAAATCTTAAAAGTACACAATCATGCGTAATAGTCAAGAAGACATATCAAATCAGCTTAAGAGACGTACAATATACCTATTACCGCAAAACGGGGTGAGTAGGTTTCGCGGGGAGAGTTGGGTTATGAATGGGGAGAGAAGGTTTGAGAGGGAGGTGAGAAGGGATTTTAAGGCTACTGCTACAAAAATAATGTATTCCAATTTAAAATGGGGCTATAGTAATACGCATAATAAAAAAAAATCGATCCAACAATCTTCCAAAATCACCTTTGTATGAAAAACCCTCTCACCCCAAATACGAGGCACTACGGGGTGAGGTGGGTTTTCCTCTGTATCGTCAAAGTGATGAAATGGAACTACCCAAAATAAAATACAAACTAAAATACAAACGTCCGAACCACTTATTATATACACCATTCAGTTTTCACATGTAAAAATAAAATTTTATCGAGGTTTGAAAGTCAAATTTCACCCAACTCACCCCATTTTACGGTATGTAGTTAAAAAGAAAAAATAAATAATAAAATCCAAATCTGACTGCTTCACAAAACGTTTGATATGCTTTCCTACCTGGCCCTGTAGCCAAGATGACAATCTTCTTCTTCTTCCTAGCGTTTGTCCCAGCTTTTTGCTCAATTGAGCCTGGGGTCCGCTCGGCATTCTAATCCCAAGCCAAGCCAAGATGACAATCGTTTCCAAGATGACAATCGTTTGCAGAAAACGCTACACGCTCTCGCTCACTCTTCTATATTAGTGCGAAAGAGAGACGGATAGCGTTCGATTCGTTTTCTACAAACTATTGTAATCTTGGCTAAGCCCCCTGATCTGTGTCCTCTACTTTGTACAGTCAGCAGCAAAAGTTGCTACGCAGCTCAGGTGTTCAAAATGACCTTCACGCGCTCTTATTATCGTAACCATAAAGTCGTGTCAAGATCATTTAGAACACTTCAGCTGCTTAGCTACTTTTGCTGCTAACTGTACCCGTTGGTTTTGTACGATTTTTTTTAAATGTCGCAATTGTCAGTAGAACTCCTTAGTAAGATTCCGACATCTTAAAAAAATACCACTATTGGCTGGTTAGTTTTAAATCATAATACAAAATATTCACACCTAGCCGAAAGAGCAATTATATTCTACAAATGAAGATAAGTAGAAATAACGTTGATTTACGGTTTTAATATTGCTTGCAAATATACGTGACCCAAATTACAAGAATAGCAGAAATTCTTCTAAACATTTTAACAGTGAATAGTTCAACAGTAAATAATTTTAATTAAAGCAAGACGGCACGTTTTAAAGTCAAATGTAATTTAACTAACTGTTTCTAGTTTTGGATCAAAATACATACGGATTTGTATCTTTTGTGGAGATACCTAAAATATATATCAAAAATGCTGGTGCTAACGATTTTGACGCAAAATAATAAAAAATATTGCCGGCTGGGACGACGTGTCCCATAAAAACCAATTTTTTCTTAGTCACATTACGATAAGGTTCTCCCCAAATCTAACGACGCGGATTCGGCAAAACCCGGTGGAAAAAAGCTTTATGTCTACGCAATAAGAGCGAAAAAGACGTCGACGCGTCGGCAGGCGTCGGCCGAGCCGATTGTTAGCTCTTATTGCGTGATCATAAAGCTTTTTTCCACCGGATTTTGCCGAATCCGCGTCGATAGATTTGGGGAGACCCTAACATTCCGTAGTTTTGCCGTCATGTACAAGTAATGTACATATCTTTGTCTACCATGTATGACCGATTTCTCTCAGTTGCTTAAAGGTTAGCTGGAAGGGATCCCTTAAAGGGATAAGTTCGCCTTTGTATTTACAAGTGAGTATTTAGTCACTATATTTTTTTGTTGGTCATGTATTTGTTTTGTGCAATAAAGTGTTTACTACTACTACTGGTCTTAAACGGATCACCACTACTTTTGTTAAATCCTGTATATCAAATATCGATCAGTGAGCAATAGTAGTTTATGTAACTGTTACGTAATAAGGGTCCTTAAAACATGAGTGTGGTTTTATGAAATGAGCCGCTGGCGAATTTCATAATAAGATCACACGAGTATTTTAAGGCCTAATTACGTACAGTTGCATACACTGCTTTATTACACTCATATTATTTATTCTAAATGCCTTATTTGGAAACCATAGAATGGCCGCCATTGCACCGCCACCGTGGCCAACTCGATTGTGCCGGCGGTCGCGCGGGCGCGTGTCGGGCTGTCGGCGGATCCCCGGGAGGGTGCAGGTGTACATTATGTTATCAAAACTCATAGCACATCAATAATTGAGCATGAAAAGTTAAAATTACGTTACTGCTACGGATAAAAAGCTTATCATAGTAAAATCGGTCGTGGTAATGCTAGCCATTGCCTACCGTTTTCGAACACGTTTTATAGAACTTACAATATGAGTGTAGATAAAAGCTTTTAGGTATCGAGATATCGATAGTATGTTAACGACCATGTTGAAAGACAAGACTTTCGATTTGATAGCTGCATTTATTCATTCGTTAGGGAGCTGCAAACATTGAGTAACAGGAGATGGCATCCCTAAGAAATTCATTGAGCCAAAAAATATAGTGAAAATCCCTATAAGGTCATGTGGGGTAAGGGAAACATAGTTTATTTTAATTTTGTACTATGCAGAAACGTCTGCAAGCGACAATTTCAATTTTACAATTGAAAGAAAATCAAAGCAAGTTCGAATCTTGCTCGACGCGGTGAATTTTTCCATTTTTTTTTTCAATTATAAAATTGATAGTTTATTTTGTCCCGGGAAAGGGAAATTGTACAGGAAATCCCATAAACGTGTTCCCCTTACCCGGGGGTAATTACCCCACCTAACCTAAACTTAAGTGTAAGCTACTCTTTGATACCACTGTATCACTATAGTTCAATCAAATTAATAGTTGCAAATCCTCAGACACAAACAAAACCTTTATTTTTTACGAAACCAGAAGCCGAATTAACGATATACGATTTAAAGCTCACATGGTCATTCACATTATAAATATTATTTGAAACGGGGTATTTACCATGAATATTAGCGTTTTTGAGCACCCAATATTTCGGCGCAGTTGCATGCACCATCATCACGTAGTTACTCCTAATATTTATAAAGAATTAACGATGTCTTTGAATATATCATACAAGTATACCCGAGCATGGATAAATAATATGTAAACTCCGAGACAAAAGATGGTTGAGACTATTTAAAATAATTGTGTTTTAACCTCATTAGGCCAACAGACACTCAGTAATAATGACATTATTTCTCTACTCGTCCTTCTTATACATAGGGACGGGTATAAAAATAATGACAATATTACTGACAGTGTCTCGTTGCCTATTAACAGACCGCCAATTTGTAAAACATCTTTTGGGCGAGTCAACTTTTTGACTTCTCACGTCTGGGCGTACCAAAACTGTCTCTGGAGTTGAGAAATCTCGATTCCAATTAAATATTTGCCTATATTTTAAGTCTATCAGAAAGCAAATTGCATGTTTAAAACGTAAAATATAAAATTTCATAAAGGTCAAATATTATTTATAAGCATATTCAATTGAAGTTTAACAATAACGCATTTTATTTGTATTCAGAAAATCTATTATTATCGGTACTACTACTCTATTATTTAAAATGTATTACTTTAGTTTCTTTGTTGAGTTTAGTTAAATAGCTTAATATAGCTTGTTTTGTTATTTATTTTAATTATCATAAGATATTAGTAGATACCTAAAATGTCATTGTACTTACCTCAAGTTACCTAAGGAAGAGTGGTGTCTCCCAACACAGGTAATTATTTTGCTTACAGGAAGGCTTCATCCATTGGATCATGTTTTACGTGATTTGTTAAAAAAAACATTTAATATTGTGGACAGATTAGTGTCGGACTAAAAGGTAATTCGCCTTTATCATTATTATCTCACACTGTTAAATTAAAAGTAAACACACTATGTTCTCACACGAATCACCTTGTGCAATGTAATAATTAATTTGAAACTTTATTTACGACTTTATTCGAATTTAATTAACTTTCAGAGCCCTTGGAAAGTCCGGAAAGTTCAGGATACTTTGACAGGGAATTTATTACTTTCCGAAGTTGTTGCATTGAAGGAATGGCGTTGATGTAAAATGACATTGTCTGATTCTAAAAATAACAATGGATTTATATGAAGTGGATGTAATTCTTACGCTTTTTCCCTAACCACAGTTGAACCTTATTAGTTATTACTGAGTATATATAGTCGTTCATAAGTGACTAGTAAAAAGTAGTAAAAACGGTCCGATAGAGAGCATAATAGCAGGGGGCGGTGTCTCACTCGCACTCGTTACAAAATTGTCACATTTGACACATTGACATTTTGATTGTCTGATGACGTCATTACCTCCTTAGTCAAAACGAGACACAGTCCCCTAGATAATCTTCTCTTTCGGCCTCACTTTGTGACCGAAGAATTAAATCCACTTCATATAAATCCATGAAAATAACAAGTCAAAAGTAATGATAACAAGTTGTAGTGGTCACGGTTAGATCTGATGTACGAAATAAGATTACAAAAGTAACTAGACACATAAATATTACCTACATTAAATAAGTTACTGAACAGCGCCTCGAACAAGCTCAGTGTTCATCATACTAAATGTTTTTCATGAAGTTTGTAATACGTTTTTTTTGTTTTAGGTATGTACTGCTTTACACGAATGGAAATGATAAAAGCCTTAGCCATAGGTAAGTCAACTAGGTATTAATTTGAAATAGTTTGTACCTGAAACTGTGATCTGACCTGCATTGCTTATATTATATTATATACAATAAATAATTCAAAGCCAATAAAACGTATTTTACAGAGAGCACTGCAATCATTTGAAAAACCTAAATCAATGAAGGAACATAACATTGTGTACCCAAGTAACAAAAGCTTCTATAACTAAGGCCTTTTATCACCAATCAGTGATATAGTAGGCCTATAATGGTAACCATTGTGACTGCTTGTACTATAAAGGTTTTTAATAGAGCGTTTTGGTTCTATAAATTAAAGAGCAATTTAGTTCTATAAGTTAGCTCTTAGAACGCTTAAAGGACCATAAAAAAGAATCTTTAAAGTGTTGCACTGTAATAGATTTGCAAAAAGCGATTATAGTACTATTTAATACTATAGACACTTTACTGACACTTTTATGTAACTATTATGCACTAATAATGCGTCGAATTAACTTTTATAGTACTAGTATTGTAGCAGTATCGCAAACACTATTACAGGATCAATCTGCACTATAAAAGGACTTTGCACGACCATTACATAACGTTTTAGCTTTTTAAATGCTCCCTCAACATCGCTATAGGGCTACCCAAATCCATTAAAATATGGCTGCCATTTTCTGAAAGTGATAGCACATAAGCAGCATGACTGGAGCCCATGTGTACTATAGCAGCCACAGTCGGGACAAGTCCTAATTTTATTAATTAAAATTTAATTAAAACAGTTAAATTATGAAGGCGCATTGTCAAATTTGAAATCAGCATAATGATTTTGTCAATACAATTATTTTCGCAAGTGCAAGTACCGGCAGAATTACGGTTCACGAATGTTTTTTAGTATGTACCTTTATATGTCACTTTAAGGAACTAAAGGGACATGGCGAATGACTTACAAATA
Source organism: Pammene aurita (assembly GCA_947086415.1). NCBI lineage: Eukaryota > Metazoa > Arthropoda > Insecta > Lepidoptera > Tortricidae > Pammene > Pammene aurita. Next base: position 8,562,016 of record OX352315.1, on the reverse strand, counting down.
TATTTGTTTAATTTCTTGTGAAATAACCTCACGACGACGACAGCACACAACACGAGGCTTTTGGTGATAAAAAAGATCACTGGAATCGTTTACGGCGCAAATTAGCACTATAAACATGTTTTGGTTACTTTAATAGTTCCTAATTGTGACATAAACATTGCAGACATTTCAATTATAGAGCTGATTTATCACAGTGAGAGCCTTTATGTAATGTTTATAGAATAAATCAGTGATAAAACTAGGGCCTATTTGGGGTTAGGTAAAGGTTTACGACACCATTATAGTGCTAATCATGAACACTAATTAGCACGTTCTAAAATGTTCTCAGGACTTTTATAGTGCCAAATTTTGCTACTTGGGTATGGTTTCAAGTTCCAAGACAAAACGCAACCCTAGAGTTCTGGATTTGATGCAATATGAAATGATATAAATAATAAGATTATATCATTGCCAAAAGTTTCTGTTGGCGGAAAGTAGTTCCAAACGACGTATCATATAGTTATTCATATTCATTTATTCAATTGTTATCATGTTCACATTGATTTATACAAAAAGGGAGATATGGTACCAGGCGCTCGATTGTGTGCCATCAAATATAGGTTCCGGGACCTATATTGAGTTAGTCGTGTGGCAGAGTCTTTCAGTCACACTTTGTGCAATGCGCAAAATATGGAGGTCTTTTTTTTTTTTTTTTTTTTTTTTTTATACCACGACGGTGGCAAACAAGCATACGGCCCGCCTGATGGTAAGCAGCTACCGTAACCTATGGACGCCTGCAACTCCAAAGGCGTCACATGCGCGTTGCCGACCCTTTACAAAAAGGAGGATTCACTGTGTTGACGACTAAAGGAACAAGAAGGTCCCTCATCGTCAACACACTGGGTCCTCTTTGAGCTCTTTGGCAACCTTACTCACCAGCAGGAACACAACACTATGAGTAGGGTCTAGTGCTATTTGGCTGTGGTTTTCTGTAAGGTGGAGGTACTTCCCCAGTCGGGCTCTGCTCCAGATTTGAGCGATGACATTCGCTGAACGTGCCCTACCACACTTAGCGAGATGCCATTCGCAGTGCCCATACCTCTCTTTTTGGCGTAGTTTAAGGACATACCCAGGTCCGGACGTAGTTTAAGGACATACCCCGGGTCCAAAAAGGTCTCCCTTGCATACCCGTGTTAACTATATAGGTTTATCTCTTTTGCCCATGATGCACGTTCATTATAGCGGTGTATAGCATTTAACAAGTGTGTAAGTGCTGGAACATATTTCAGTTTTGTTTACTATGAACGTCACTCATCTTCCTTTTTGTTTATGTCTATGCATGTTCAACAGTAGGTACATAGTTGTGGTATTACATTTACTTAGTCAGTACATAGTTTGTCGCCTACTGTTTTTGTTTCCGTAATATTATGAAATGTGTTTTGTTGTAATGTTAAAATATAGTCCCAGTCCTTTATAACTAAGGCACCTTCGGCAGTTTTTAAAAATTTTGCTAATCTGTCCACCCCACCATAAGGATAGCATAGCAATCTAACCAGACGGGTTTTGTTGATCTCATTATTGTGTCATATCTGACGTGGCCAGCTCTTAATCCATTATAATTAGCTTGATGCGAATATTTTTTATGTAAGACTAATACAAGAAAAACAATCATACACAACGCTTAAGTTTCCGTTGACGGTCGTTAATAAAAGCCGGCCTTCAAGTACAGAATTTTCCCTAAATCACTATTTAAAGATCTAATTCAAAGGTCACAAAGGGACTTGTATAAACAAGGACGGAACGCAGAAAACATAATAATTTGAAACAGGAGACTGGGAATTATTTTTTAATAGAGATCAAAAAGGAAAGTGGTTTTCCTGTTTGTTGGATACCAAGTGCTAATTTGGATGAAGATTTCTTTGAATGTGACATATTTTTGTTTTTGAGGTTACGTTATAATTACACGTGTGACACAAGAAAAGAAGACAATTTTCGTATTAAGGTTGTCTAGCTAAAATTGACACCCTTCATCGTCATATCCAGTATTATTAAATCCACCGTAACCAACCCCTCAATACAATACTTAATTTTATAACTATGATTATCTTAGAATCTATCAGATAAGATATAATTCAATATGATCATGGGTATTGTTCATATTCATAATCCTCGTAGTAATATCCTTACAGAAGGTAAATGAATTGTTCCGCAGACTGTTAAGAGTCCGGTGACGATTTGAAAACGAAAATCGCTAATAATTATATAACGCACATGTATTTCATTGGATACTGTAGTTTTTAAGTATTTTTATTGCGAAAAAATACTTTTGGTCCATATATATTATTATTTAACGTAATACCCGAAAACTTAATTAGTACAGAGCTTGTTCAGTGAGGACGTTGATTTCTACATTTTTATTATTATGAAATACTTTAACACATTCCCACAAATATCACCTAAATTTCGGCAATTTTTCCTAAAACTGCTCTAGCTAAACATACTCTCGCTTAAAAAATATGTATGAAAATTTAAAAAAGTGTTCCACTTATTCCTTAGACGACTCCTTTCCAACGTATTTATATATTTTACATACTATTTTAACATCATTGTAATCAATAAAAATCTTACTTTTTTCATCTTTTCAAGCAAAACTCGCGATTAGACCCTCAAGTAATATATTTTCGGGTAAATTTGACTATTCCAACAGTGTTTGTACATACTTAGGTATTGCTTATTTTAAGATTTTTTCAGAAAATCTGAAATCGGTATAATACATAACTATAATTATGCTTTTAAGTCACGGTCGTTTTTACTGAATTTCCATTTACTTTTTAAGACAGGTAAACTAAGTATTAGCCGTCTGAACCACTAAGGACTGCTGGCACCTAACTCATAAAAATTAAATTACTTATACGTTTAGCATTTAACCTAGAGGACCGAGGACACTTAACATAATATTAAGAAATCATAGAGCTACTATAAAAATACCCCAGGTTCACACTCACGTACAGGTTTACACACATGTTTGCCAAGGTACTGTAAAAGCTGGATTTTTGTGCCATTTATGGTAATGTTTTATGGCAATGAACTGATATTGAAATACAATCAATCATGTCTCTACGATAATAAAATTGTTCACATGTCATAGTCGCAATCACCCCTTGTCCACTTTGTCGGGGGCTAAATTGTTTCCTACTCACCCCTAAGATGATATCGTAGTTAATGCAGTGGGGCGCCCCTGCAGGGTATCAAGTCAAATAGAAATCTATCAATTTGAGTTGCCTACTGTGGGTAAGCTAATATGAATCGCGTTGAAACAGCAGATATTTTATTTGATTTAGGCATATTACAATGCGCTTATGAATGCCCAAAGAAACTACTAACGGTTTAAGACATATAAAATAGGAAGACGTGGTCCCACGAAGATAGAACTGTGATTCCATAATAAGCCGCGGTCTCACACACTTACTTTTGATGTTTGAACCAATCACCGCTCGTCCACGAGTTGTATATGTGTGCGTGTCGCGCGTGAACACGAGGAACTCGGCTTATTATGAATCACAATTTTGTCTTCACGATGGTCTTCAAGGCACCGCGTCTTCTTATTTATATGTCGCAGGGAAATGATTAAAACAGAGATTTGAACAAATCTCTAAGGGATATGATCAAATTACGCAGGATGTTAAAATGGAGACTCCATATCATCATTTCCCTAGAAACAATCAGTCTTTTCACCAAATCACTGACTCTGTTTAGTGGAAAGATAAAATCGGCCAATAAGCGCGATACGCTTTTTCATTTCACTAGATTTGTTTAGGATATTGACAAAATCCCTAACTAGGACAGTAAGTTGACGAAACGAACGCAATAAGTCAGCTAGTTTTATCAATTCGCTAAACGAGTTTAGTGAAATAATAAAATCTCAACTGGAAGATGGTATATGGTGACTTGATTAAATCTCTTAACTGATTTAGTGAAATGACGAAAGCAAGTACCGAATACAACATTTTACAGTAAAGCGATTTGATCAAATCACTGACTAGATAAAGTGAAACAGATATTAAAACAGAGATTTTAACAAATCTCTAAGGGATATGATCAAATCTCGCAGGATGTTGAAATGGAGAATCCATATCATCATTTCCCTAGAAAAATTTAGTCATTTCACCAAATCACTCTCTGTTTAGTGGAAAGACATAATTGGAAGGTGCGTTATTTGTGAAAATCCAGTGCATGCTCACGGTCACTATAAGATGTTGTTAGATTAGCTAATTACGTAATAACTTAAGACAGAAGGTCCCTTAAGTAGGGACTGAATAAATCAACCGACTTGGTATTACATGGATCTCACAACTTTTTACGGTAGAAGAACTGAGTTGCGAGTCTTGGTTTTTAGGGTTCCGTAGTCAACTGGGAACCCTTATAGTTTCGCCATGTCTGTCCGTCCGTCCGTCCGTCCGCGGATAATCTCAGTGACCGTTAGCACTAGAAAGCTGAAATTTGGTACTAATATGTAGATCAATCACGCCGACAAAGTGGTAAAATAAAAAGTGGAAAAAAATGTTTGACTAGGACCTCCCCTCCTATACGTAAAGTGGGGAGTGATTTTTTTTTCATTTCAACCCTAACGCGTGATATATTGTTGGATAGGTATTTAAAAATGAATAGGGGTTTACTAAAATCATTTTTTGATAATGTAAATATTTTCGGAAAGAATCGCTCCAGAAGTAAAAAAAATTGTCGCCCCCCCTCTAACTTTTGAACCATAAGTTTTAAAAATATGAAAAAAATCTCAAAAGTAGAACTTTATAAAAACTTTCTAGGAAAATTATTTAGAACTTGATAGGTTGAATAGTTTTTGAAAAAAAAATTACAAAATAATTTCTGAACTAAGTTTGTAATTTAACCGTTTTAACTCTTAAGTGTCCCCTTACTGTGACGGACGGAAAACTACGGAACCCTACACTGAGCGTGGCCCGACACGCTCTTGGCCGGTTTTTTTTACAAGTTTTGTTTTTGATGGCATAAACAACTTTGATACCTACTTTTGACATTTTATGTAACAATCTCACGTAATCTAGTCTATATCTTCAAGTCATATCTTCAATCTTTCTTTAGTACATCTTCAAAAATCTTGCTGGATTTTCCCTCTCAGCTGTAATATTGCTTTCTTTTTGACAAAATTGGCATTTAACGACTAAGCCTTAACCTTCCTCTCCAACAGTACTTCCACATGTTGCATGCACTGGATGTTCACAAATATTGCACCGGCCGATTTTGTCTTTCCACTGAACAGAGTTAGTGATTTGGTGAAATGACTGAATTTTTCTAGGGAAATGATGATATGGATTTTCCATTTTAACATCCTGCGTGATTTGATCATATCCCTTAGAGATTTGTTAAAATCTCTGATTTAATATCTGTTTCACTTTATCTAGTCAGAGATTTGATCAAATCGCTTTACTGTAAAGTAAAATATTGTATTCGGTACTTCTTTTCGTCATTTCACTAAACCAGTTCAGAGATTTAATCAAATCACCATATACCATCTTCCAGTTGAGACTTTATCATTTCACTAAACTTGTTTAGCGAAATGATAAAACTAGTTGACTTTTTGAGTTCGTTTCATCAACTTACTGTAGTGGTTAGGGATTTTGTCAAATTCCTAAACAAATATAGTGAAATGAAAAAGCGTGTCACGTTTTTTGGCCGATTTTGTCTTCCCACTAAACAGAGTCAGTGATTAGGTGAAATTACTGAATTTTTCTAGGGAAATGATGATATGGAGTCTCCATTTTAACATCCTGCGTGATTTGATCATATCCCTTAGAGATTTGTTCAAATCTCTGTTTTAATCATTTCCCTGCGACATATATAAGGTTAAAACGATTAGTAGTTTCTTTGGGCATTCATAAGCCCATTGCCTGAAGAGACAAGTAGGTACTCTCGAAGTATGGTTTTCCATGCTGGTATGGAAAACCATACAAAATGTATGAGTCAGTTTTGTGATGGATCATACAAAATGTTACGAACATTGAACATGTGGGCGTCACAAAATTCACAAAAAAATTAGGACATTTTTCTGTTATTTATATCGATAGTCCTTGTAATTCTAAGTATAACTAACTCAAAGGTAATAAAAGACAGAATTTTTCTTCATTTTTTTTCCGAAATAAAACACCCTTAAATCCAAGTTTTCCTTCAATTGACAAGTTCGAAGGTCAAAACCGCTGAGATATGACCGGAATTTAATCAATGGCCGACTTCCAAACGATGGATATCGTTAGAGTTCGAGGTCCTTTGATGTTTGAAATTATTAGTAACTTTTTTAAGGGGGACAAAAGTTTATTGAACCTTTGAGCTTTGTCATTTTATACTTTTTTTGTAATAATAAAAATTGGGGAACCAATGTTTGGTTAGCAACAGAGTCATGAAAATAAAGTAAAAATATCTCGTAGCTTTTTTTACTTGTAAACTGAGAAAACAGACTTGCATAAAAATGTAACGTAATAATATAATTTTTAGTATCCGAAAACGATAGGTAGTCTATTATCTCCACGCTACCTCAAGGCGAATTTGAGACTTCACAAACATTACATATATAAATATACCTTTGAACAAATAATTTTAAACAAAAAAGAACTGATACCTTTCCAAAAGCAAATGCTCGAGCTGTTGTAAAAAATACTCAAATCACTATAAGTGTGCCTATAATAGTTGAAGAGTTCCCTCGATTTCTCCAGTATCCCATTATCAGATCCTGACCTGGTTACAATGGGACCAAATGTGAATTATACTCTTTCAAACAAAAAAAGAATTTTCCAAATCGGTCCAGCCGTCTTCGAATAATCGGTGAACATACATAAAAAAATAACAAAAAAACAAAGATCCCGACGAATTGATAACCTCCTCCTTCGAAATCTTGAAGTCTGCTGAAAATACACAGACACGTAATTTATTCCTAACTAGGACTATTGTGTGTTCTTTTGTGCAACTCTAGCCAAAGAATAAAAATGGCGTTTGCTCGGCCAATCGCTTTCTGATGCTCGAGTTTCCTTGTTTATCGACACGGACAGGCTTTATGAAAATCGGTATGAGCTAGGGTTGCCACTTTTAATTACATTCAAAATACGTTAAAAAGACTTGATTTTTAATTTTAATTGTATTTTGACGATCCTTATTCGGAGATACTAATAAGATTACTGTTCATATTGCTATTATTTTTATATTTTTTAATATAACTATAATGACGAATTGACAGAAATTCATTTAACTTTGAAAATAATGCAATATTGCTTGTTGATGTATACTTATAATGTAATTGTCTTTTGTAAAATAAAATCTAATCTAATATAATCTAAAAAAAAACAAAGTACTTGAATACTTAGTGAATAATATACCTGAGAACATACAAGATGACCTATTTTATTTGTCATTAAGCGAATTTTACACATATATTTGACAGTTGAAATAGTGCTGCCTGACACTGCGTTTACTGTTAACTAGATTGTGTAACGTTTGCGCTTGATAATAAAACTATTGTTTTGACCACTTGTTATCATTTTATTAATAAATCAAAAATATAAATATTATTTCAACTCTTAATATAATGGTTAAGGTTTAAAATATTCGAATCCATTAAACAAAATTAAACCTGGGCTATTTCATTATGTAAACTCATAGGTGATTTATAAAACTAATTAAAGGGTTCTGATAACCCTGCTTAAAATTATAAATTAAGGGTTAAATGCATTTTTAAACTAATTACATACACTTAAAGCTCAAAAGCATAGAGCAAACTTAGATAAACACTTTAATTTCAATTATAATTTCGTGCCTAGGACCTAAAACAATTTAAATTAGTTATAATAGTTTGAACTAGGGATGTTACGGAGGTTCGGCTTCGGCTCCGATATACCGAAACTTTCGGCTGAATTCACACCTCCGGCTTCGGTTTCGTCTAATTTGAAGCGAATACCTCCGGCTCCGGCTTCGGTTTCGTCTAATTTTAAGCGGAGGTTTTAACGGAGCCGGAAGTCAGCAGCCGCGGCGCGCGGCGTGTGCCTAGGAGTACAAACAGGTTTTGACTTGTCTCCCCGGGAATCACCCCACCCTGTTTTACGACGATGGTTTACTTCACATCACATTAGTCTCCCTCCAGGCCTCCACCTCCACCTTCACCTCTGGCTCCGGCTTCGGATTCGGTTTCGCTTTCGGTTTCGCTTTTGGGTTCGCTTTCGGTTTCGGATTCGCTTTCGGTTTCGTTAAAACAAATTTAAAAACTCCGGTTTCGGCTTCGGTTCCGATAAAACCACCTCCGTAACATCCCTAGTTTGAACCTATAGTCCCGTCCCACTGGCAATATTTTGAGGGTTAAGTTTCGAAAATTCTAAAGTCATTTATTATTGAAGTTGGAAATACAGTGTGTACATGAGAATCTTTCAGTGCGTTTTGTGTCATATTCAATTGGTGCTTTTTTTGTAATTCAATAATTTGAGGATAACTTTTTTAGCTTGCCATAACTTGAGTAAAAGAATATTAGAGTTACAAAATATAACTGTTTTGTATTTAGAACAGTTTTATTGTTGCACAAAACCAGTTTGTGTTATTTACGTCGAGTGCAATTTGATATAGTATGACAACGCTAAAAAACTTCGTATAAAAAATTAGAGTTAATAAAATAAGGATTAACTATATCATCACCTTAAAATACGTCAATAAAATCAATATGTGTGAAATTAAGCAATGAAAATTTAAGTTTCTTGGTAAATTCGTTTTCTTAGGCTGTGATCGTTTCAATAAATTATTAAAGTCACCAGAGTTCACATTATAATAATCACAAAGGGATTTTAAAGTAGATATTTCAATTTGTGTCACTTTCATCAATGATATTTCGACAAAAATTAAACAGAAACAATATTTGCGTTCAGACTAAGTCCTAACTATAGCGCGTGACCTTCATGGCAAGCCTGTTCGGCGTGCTTCTGTAGTGACTACTAGAAGTAGACCTCCGGCTCGCTTCTTAATAAGTTAAACCATGGGTCAACCAGGCGCTGGAATCTGAGCAGTTACGATGTAGGTACTTGCTCACGGAGGCGCGCGCGGGGTGATCTAGCTGACATACTCGACAAAGGAACTGAGCGGTGGAGCGGGGCGCGGGTAGCCGGGGAGTGGGGCAATGAACTCGTGCTTGTCTCGCCCCGACGTACCTTTTAAGCGGTAGCTTACTGTTTGTTTGTGTTTTGACTAGATTTTTGAGTACATTTTCGAAGATTTCAAGCATCGTGAAGTATGGGTAGAAAACGCAACGTATATTTTTTGTTTTAGTTTCGTTTTATTTTTGTTTTACTTTTGTTTTACTTTTGTTTTATTTTTGTTAATATTTTGTTATTATTTTGTCTTTATTTTGTTTTCATTTTGTTTTTATTCTGTTTTTATTTTGTTTTATTTTATTCTTTTTTTTATACCATGACGGTGGCAAACAAGCATACGGCCTGCCAGATAGTAAGCCGTAGCCTATGGATGCCTACAACTCCAGAGGTGTCACATGCGCGTTGCCGACCCTTTACAAAAAGGAGGAGAATATCTCGGCCGTTTTTTATTTTAGAGAAAAAATTTTCAGATAAAACACGCTTATTTTAGCGTTTTCTATACGGAAAAATCATAAAAAGTACATGTTATAATGACGTCCCGTCGATGGCCGTCGATGGCGGTCGTAAGGCCGGAAGATGGCGTTTTTTTGAAAAACACTAAAAACTCGAATAACTCGAAAACCACTTAATTTAGACCCCTGGTTGACTGGGCTAAAAACATTGTAAATAACCTCTAGAATAAACCCCTTTCCAGGAATAGGTCGAATTACCAGTCACCCTGTATACAAGTTCAGAGTCCATTATCTCGGCCATTTTTGATTTTAGAGAAAAGTTTTTCGAATAAAACAAGCTTAGTTTAGCGTATTCTATAAGGAAAAATCATAAAAAGTACATGTTATAACGACGCCCCGTCGATGGTTTTTTCTTTGAATTCCAAATTATATACAAGTTCAAAGTCCATTATCTAGGCCATTTTTGATTTTAGAGAAAAGTTTTTAAAATAAAACACGCTTAGTTTAGCATATTCTATACGGAATAATCATAAAAAGTACACGTTATAATGTAGTCCCGTCGATGATTTTTTTTTCAAAGTCCAAATTATATACAAGTTCAGATTCCATTATCTCAGCCATTTTTGATTTTAGGGAAAAATCATAAAAAGTACTCGTTAAAATGATACCCCGTCGCCATTTTATTATTTAAGTCCAAATTTTACTCCATGTAGTCAATCTTCAAAGTAAGGTAACTCAAAAGTTTTTGAGTTAAAAAAATGTTTCTAATAAAACTTGCTTATTTGAGTACATTATACACAATAAGACAAAAAAAAGTATGTGTCATAATGACACCACTTCAACCAACCCCATAACTTTCAAAACTATTGAGTTAAAAAAAAATGTTAAAGAAAAGTTGCTTATTTGTATGTATTTTATACAATAAGTTAATAAAAACATAGCGTTATTATGACATTTGATGAAAAATTTATTAAGCCCAGCCCGGCTCTTTGCTAGTTAAACCGAGAGGCAGATAACGAAATTTCGATTTTCGCGTTTCACGATTGGCACTCTGTAAACAAACCGCCTTGATGCATAAATTACATATTTATTAGTTAATAATGATCTGTGACAATTTGTCAAAATACTGTTTATATGGTAAACTAGGTTAACCGTGGCACACAGATCTGCCGTTGCAGTCCGTTACGGACTACGGTGTAGTCATACGTTATATCACCATTAATTACTTAAGTTTTATATTACTGCTTTCTTTACTATGAAAAATAAAGAAGAGCGATTAAAAACTCGCTGTTTGTGTTTGTCGCACTTATTACTATATGTATGTATAGAGCAATAATGTATAGAAAACAAACGAGCTGCTAGGCAGCCTGGCCGGTACATGCACCCCGCTCGCGCCTTACCCTTCCCTGCGCATGCCCTTTACGCAAAAAAAAAAATTGTTTTGAAAAATAAAAATAATCCATTGATTATAACGACACAAATTTCAAACATGGTTTCGATACGCTTTTATAAAAATACTAACGCAAACATTAATAACTTTAATATTTTATTCTACTGTTAACAGGGTTCTACAAGAAAAAAATTTTAAATAAATAAATATCATTGATTAATATGGCACAAATTTATTCAAATATTAGATACCGATATTTTAGAAAGCACAGTACCTAATCAATCAACTTTAATTTTATATAGGCTTATAAAAGTCCACATGTTTGTCCTGATTGAATGTCAGTATTCCCATTGACGAAAGTGACACAAAACGCGTGCGTGCGTCAGTAACAACTTTGCTGTTACAGTGAAAAAACAATTTTGATCTCTAATTTTATATTCACCGAATAATGTTTAAAAACAGAAATGTCTAAGTATCTACCTAAGCAACAACCTAGGATGACACAAATTATTATTATTAGCTAAGTTGGATGCCCTAAATTCTGTATGTGAAAAATAAGCATCTTTAATATTATCGAAACTTCATAATTTATCGGTACGGGTCTACTAGGCACATTACGAATTAAACTTGTTAGGAGAGAGTATATATTTAATAGAGCGCGACAATCTAAGAACTTTTATAAGCTTCAACTCTGATTCTCCATCGGAACGAGAGCAATCCAAAGATACCCAAAATGTACGAGGAAATAACATCAGTACTGCAGGGCCATATAGTAACGAGTAAAGTTGGGGCTAGACGGCAAAAAGCCGCAGATTCTGCCACGTGACCTTGGTTGGAGCGAGTTGTTGAAGCGAGCGGCTACATGGCTGACAACCAACTAACCGCTTTTGCCAATGGTTGGCAGAGCACACCTAGCCGCCAAGGGCGTTTAAAGGTCATGTAGAATTTGGCACCAACTACTGGCTACATGGTTTAAAATCTCTGTTTTCTGCCAAGGGCTCGTGGCAGAGGGCTGTGGTTGTATCCCGTCTGGCCGCAACTTAACGTTACCGTCGTTACTAGATAGCGCTGCAGCGTAGATGTCATTTCCTCGTACATTTTGGGTATCTTTGGGTTGCTCTCGTTCAGACATCGAGTCTCAAAAAGTTATTAGACTGTGGCTGTCTATATATGTACAGTCTCTGTTATTAGTGAACATTGACAAGGATGACTTTGGAACTTAAATTCAGAATTTGCATATACACATATTTACACTACACGTTGCATAAAGGATTACCAAAAGATTCTGCCACGTGACCTTGGTTGGAGCGAGTTGTTGAAGCGAGCGGCTACATGGCTGACAACCAACTAACCGCTTTTGCCAATGGTTGGCAGAGCACACCTAGCCGCCAAGGGCGTTTAAAGGTCATGTAGAATTTGGCACCAACTACTGGCTACATGGTTTAAAATCTCTGTTTTCTGCCAAGGGCTCGTGGCAGAGGGCTGTGGTTGTATCCCGTTTGGCCGCAACTTAACGTTACCGTCGTTACTAGATAGCGCTGCAGCGTAGATGTCATTTCCTCGTACATTTTGGGTATCTTTGGGTTGCTCTCGTTCAGACATCGAGTCTCAAAAAGTTATTAGACTGTGGCTGTCTATATATGTACAGTCTCTGTTATTAGTGAACATTGACAAGGATGACTTTGGACCTTAAATTCAGAATTTGCATATACACATATTTACACTACACGTTGCATAAAGGATTACCAAAATACCTTACGTTACGTGGCAAATAATAACAGCTTAGGTTTAAAACGGTGTATTTTCATCGACTTCCAAAAATAAACGTAGCAATATTGATTGAACGTAATAATATTGATTTTGTTTTGTTATGTTTGTGGCCTCTGCTTTAGAGCTTAAGATTTCCCCAGCTATTTATTTCCAAGATTTATATTTTTACTCATTTATTATGCTTCCAAAGCATGCTTTGACCCAAAGTGCTAAAACATTTCGGGAGAGCCAAATGAAAGCTAAAACATTTGGGCCATTCTACTATTCGTTGTAGGTATATAAGTTTTTGACACTTTCGTAAAATGCATATTTTAGAATACTTGGCCATTACTTTCATTTGCTGTTTTGTGACGGAGAAAGAGGCTTAATTAGGCTATCAATCCCGATACCTTAGTTTAATAAAAACAAGTGTAAATATTCATCACAGTAACTTAGTGGTTTTTGATTGTCTCCCGATTTGTAAGAAAATAAGGGATTTACCACTGCGTTACCATCTTTTTACATTAATCAACATTATTATATGAATTTTAGTCAACATATTCCTATCATTTGGTTCAGGTACAATTTGGGAATACAATTTTATACACGAACTCAATGTCCATCATATTTTTTTCTGGCAATAGATTAATGGTCATCAAAAAGAAGAATGACCCATTTATTAATATTTACATACGCAGCAGGCCCCAACTATGTTCCATTAGAACATAGCGAATCGTAGCGATAAAAATATATTTAAAAAATGCATCGATTTTTTTTCCAAGTTTTCTGTCTACTGACAACCCTGCTTCGGTTTTATGAGCCGGAAACGCTGTCGATGTTTATCGGCGATATAACGGCCATTTTTGAGCGTCCCTTATTATCAAACATTCCCGAATATTTCCGATACTTCTGAACTAATTAGGATGTTTGTTGATTCCAGCCTGATTTTTTTCTCCTTTTTGTGATGATTCTTACAAAATGTACCAGCCTATAGAAGGTCTGTGTAACAAAAAATGCTGGTGATCCGTTTAAGGTATATAAATGGTATCTATACATATAATAAAGATGAAGAGGGTCGAAAGTCTGTACATGGAATATATTCGAAAAAAAGTTGGCTGGGGATACTTAGAATCGATAACAGAACACGTTCCAACAATTTTTAGAATTTTTGTCTGTTTGTCTGTTTATCTGTTTGACTGTTTGTCTGTTTATTTGACCGCGCATCACGTGAAAACGGCTGAACGGATTTTGATGAAATTTTGTATAGAGATAGTTTGAGTCCCGGGAAAGGATAATAAATAGTTTTCATCCCAAAATCAACCCTTGAGGGGGTGAAAAAGGGGTTGAAAGTTTGTATGGAGATTTTTTAATATAAATTAGTATGGAGATAATTTGAGTCCCGAGAAACGACAATAGTTGTCATCCCGAAAATAAACCCTTGTGGGGGTGAAAAGGGGGTTGAAAGTTGGTATGAGGATTTTTTTACCGCTGAACTGATAAAGATGAAATTTGGTATAGAGATAGTATGGGTCTCAAGAAAGGACGAAGGATTGACCCTAAAGGGGTGAAAAGGGAGTTGGAAATTTGTATCTGTAGGGAATTATTAAGCGCAGAATTGATTTAGATAAAATTTGGTATGGAGATAATTTGAGCTCTGGAAAAGAAAATAAAATAGTTTTATCTCAGAAATTATACCTTAAGCGGATGCAAAAGGAAGTTTGCATGGAAGAGAAACATCCAATAAAGCAAAAGGAAGGTGGATGTTTACATGGGGAAGAAACAACCAATAACCGCTGTACGTATTCAGATGAAATTTTGTATTGAAATACAAGTGGAATAGTGACCCAGTGTCCTAAAAATAGTACATCATATTTTAAAATTTCATCTTCTGGAACAAGATCTAATTTTGAATAAAAAAGTTGACCTCGTGGGTCATTATGACAAAATTGTATCGTCCTAATAATTAAGCGGATGCAAAAGGGGTGGAAGTTTACATGGGGAAGAAACAACCAATAACCGCTGTGCGTATTTAGATGAAATTTGGTATTGAAATAGTTTGTAATTTTTTGATCAAGGTGTTCATATTTATAACAAGTTACCCGTCGATGCTTTAAATTTAACTTTACCCGCTCTAAATAAATATTTGAAAATGTCATTAATGTCAAAGGGTTATTGTAGGTTCGAGGACTATATATGACGGACGGCATGGCCCAAACCAGAAACTACTACAAAATCATCTAACATTTCTGGGACACCGTTTCGGTAGGAAAACATATCAAACGTTTTGTGAAGCAGTCAGATTAGGATTTATTTTTCTTTATAATTAAACAATAGATACATTATCTGTCTCTCAAGCTGTTTTGATATGTCTTCTTGAAGAACTACGCATTATTTTGTATCTTTAAGAGCTAATGTAAGTATTGCTGTTTTGAAAAAATAAGTCCCGTCGAGTTTCTTTTCGGTCATAACATAATACTTCTCGGGCCAGGTGTGAACCGGTGATGGTAGTTTTGGAACGAAGTTCCTTATCCGACGGTTCGCGGATGGGGGGGGCTAGGCGAAAAAAAATCACGTGACCGCCACGAAAAAGCGTCACGTCACGAAAACTCGACACCCATACGATTGAGAAACATGTAAAATGGAATGAAATAAAAAAAATATAAAGTGAAGTGAAGTGTAGTGAAAAGTGAAATTGAGAAGTGACAAAGTGAAAAAAGTCGAGAACCTAAAAGTAAAAAATGTCAAATATGTCGAAAATGTCAAAAATTTCAAAATGTCAAAAATTTCAATAATGTCAAAACTGTCAAAAATTTCGAAAATTTCAAAAATTTCGATAATTTCAAAAATTTCAAAAAGTTCAAAAATTACAAAAAAAAAAAAAATTACCAAAAAGTCAAAAATGAAATAAAATGAAATAATATAAATTCGTTCGTATTTTTTTTTCTCTGACGTTCATTAGTGCATTGTAATGTGCGTACATTGAATAATAAATATTGTTGTGTGCAGACCGGATTACCACGTCGAACCAAGCAGCGCTGACCCGCTGTACCATTTACCAGGTCATGTAGGGAGATGAATAAAAACACTTATTTAGAATTGTAAAACATTTGAGCAGTGTAGTTGCAGGTGTTTCCCCGCTGGGAGTAGTTGTAGAAGTGAGCAACGAGTACGAGTGCTGGCCTCTTTTATGGGTTTTTTAGCATGCTCGTACTAGTGGCTGGTATGTGCCGTGTAAATTAGATATTTATTCACGAATAAGCTTACAGTATTACATGTTGGTAGGAGGGTTAAAATTGATATTTATATGGGACATTTCTTCATAAATTAGTACAAAATTCTTATAATCTAGACATTTTGCGTATTATGACATGATATCAATAAAATTAAGACATAAATCAGTACTTAAGAACTAGACATGTAAACACGAATTTATACACTTTATTAAATTACAAAAATAAACAAATTGGTATAAATCGAGAAAATGATTAACTTAGATCTAGTTACACAAAAACAACAGTAATTTTAAGCTATCTGCGACAAATATCTTGATCTACACCAATATCATAAATCCTCTATTCCGCGTTCGGAAACCGTATGTAACCACCATTATTGCAACCAGTAACGTAACATCAGTGTATTATCTGTGACAGTGTGGTAAAAACGTATGAAATTTAACTACCTACGGTAAGTAAAGTCCACCCTCCCACCCGACCGCCGGCACAATAAGGTTGGTCATGGCGGTGTAATGGCGGTGATTGTAATGGTTTCCGAACACGTCATTTAGGATTTTTAATATGTGTGTAGATAAAGCAGTGTATGCTTTTATACGTATTTAGGCCTTATTATTACGTAATAGTTACATAAACTACTATTTATCTCTTTTTAGGGTTCCGTAGTCAACTAGGAACCCTTATAGTTTCGCCATGTCCGTCTGTCCGCGGTCTAGCTCAGTGACCATTCGCACTGGAAAGCTGAAATTTGGTATCAGTATGTGCATTAATCACGCGGCCAAAGTAATAGAATAAAAACTAAAAAAATATTTTTATTAGGGTACACATAAAATGGGGGGTGAATTTTTTTTTCGCTCTAACCCTATCGTGTTGGGTATTATTGAATAGGTCTTTCAAAAAGAATAGAGGTCTTCTAAAACATTTTTTGGATGAAACTGATAGTTTCAAAAATAATAGATCTGAGTGTTCAAAAAAGGGCGTCTCCTCCATCTAACTTTTGAACCGTGGGTGCAAAAAAATAGAAAACAATAATGGAAGTGAGGCCTGATAAGAACTTTCAATAAAAACTATATTGAATAAAATCGTTTCAGCCGTTTTTGAATTATCAGTCAAAAACGCATAGTGAAATGAAGTGCCGGATAGTAAAATGACGTAAGCGCCGCCAAATATCCCTTAATAAACGACCGTTTGAACGGATGTTTTGTAACAGGGCGGCAACTACGAAACTCTACACTGAGCATCGCCCGACATGCTCTTGGCCGGGGTTTTTTTTTGCGTTGTTATCCCAGAAATCACCCCTTAAGGATTACTAATTCCAGTTCAAGAAAATCCCCAGCCAGGTTATACGTAGCCTATAAAAAAACCTGGTCTAAATGGTGGGGTAGCCACTACACTCGATTAATACACCTCAAATAGAAAAAATCATTACTGGCCCCCCACAAATAGTCATTCCTGCATTTGTGACCCCCCAAATTTCAACCGCGCTGCAACCGCGCGTGTGTTCATGCTTAGACTGATTTGACGGGAGGATCGATTTGGATGATATTTGCCGTGTACATGAACGTATTTAAATACGAAAGTGGTACTGTATCGTCCGATATACACCTGCTACTCTATGTCGTTTAAATCATAGCAAAAAAAATTATAATTTAGTGGTAATTGTAAAAATAAAAATTTCAGGACTACTGTCCTCTAGCGTATCCATCTGTCAACTTTACTTCACGTTCCGCCTCCAGGGTAGCGGGAGAGAAATTAGGGGTGAATTAGCCGCTTACTGACACAGACCGAATTCCACGCGGGCGGAGCCGCGGGCACAGCTAGTCGTAATATAATTACAAAATACTAAAAAAAAAATTGACACGCGAAAAAAAATTAGTTTTGGAGGGATGCGTTAAAAAAATGTTTCTCCTATTTATTCTTAGTCGCAATATGATACCAATTTTGCTCTTAAAAGTATCACCAGTATTTTGGTTTCATCCTGTATAAGGGCATATTCAGAAAAAAAAAGTTTACCATTTCCTTTTTTAGAAAAATGTTACAAATTTGGGTTTTTACTGCTCAGAATCACCATAAGGTCATTGGGTAAGTAGGAGTCACCAAGAGGGGATGTTTGGAGTTACTCGAGCGCGTCAGATTAAGATATTGTGATATCTTGCAACCCGTGGAAATCTCCTTCGACCACTTTTAGCTAACATAATAAGTTTTCCATGGAACTTTGGGGTAACTCTTTACAAAAATGGTTCATTTTTTCTGAAAATACAATTACCTACTTTTTTTTCAATTCCCAACCCTGGTTTGGCCCTTATGAGCCGGAATCGCTGGCGATGTTTGTTTGACATTTTTGAGCGTCCCTTATTATCCCCGATACTTCCGAACTCGTTAGGCTGCTTGCTGATTCCAGTGTCTACGCAAACAAGCTTTGTTCTTGTCATTAAAAAAAACTTTAAAAAGTACGCGCCCCTTTCCATGGCTGCTTCGCCTACTTTCAGAATTTAATCCTTAGCGAATTTTGTGCGAGGCGCGTCGTTAACGCATGCAAATACCGGCACTCTCAGAGCTTGAAAATGGAGGCCTGGGGGCTTAGGCAAGATGACAATCGTTTGCAGAAAACGAATCGAAACGCTATTCATCTCTTTATCGCACTAATACGTAAGAGTGTGCGTGAGCGTGTAGCGTTTCGTTTCGTTTTCTGCAAACGATTGTCATCTTTGCTACGGGGCCTGTGCTCTCTGAAACATGTCATGCGAAGTGACTCAAAATCCGTGAGTTAAACAGTAAAATCTGATACTTAATCTATATCAGAGGTCGGCAAAGGGTAGCCCGCGAGCCCCCTATTAGTTTAGTAGTCGTCGTTATTGACAACCGACAATGTAGTAACTTTGATAAAGTTACAACTCATTAACAGAGTGCGTCTCGCGCCATTTTGGTTAGCTATGTGGCCCTTGGCTGCTGAAAAGTCTACCCCTGATCTAGATCAAAATAATTACGCTTCTATTGCTTGGTACAATATTGAATCTGTACAACGTTGACTGTAAGCGCTTGGTACGCTTTCAAAAAAAGTGTCACAAATTATCGTTCATCTAAAGCAGGGAGTCTTGTTTGCGTCTGTGATACTAGTCCCCCAACCGATTCGATCCTACCGACACTTCCTCTTAGCTTTTGTCGAAGCTTTTTTTTATATGTTTTGAGCCTTGAGCAGCAATTGGCGTAGGCATTAGTTTTTACGAAAGTGACTGCGAACTGACCTTCCAACCCAGAGGGGAAATTAGGCCTTTTTGGGATTAGATCCGGTTTCCTCACGATGTTTTCCTTCACCGAAAAGCAACTGGTAAATATCAAATGATATTTCGGACATAAGTTCCGAAAAACTCATTGGTACGAGCCGGAGTTCGAAGCCGCGACCTTCTGATTGAAAGTCTGACGTTTTACCGCCAAGTCATCAGCGCTTTTTTTTTCGATCCTACCGACAGCGCCACATAATATTTGTTTAGAAGAGACAATTAATATTACTAAAATACATATTTGTTTACCGTGCATTGCCCAAGATAGGCCAAATCCTGCTACTCGATGAGGTAAGGTTGCCAACGGCCTACTCTTAGTCTATATCAAATTTGCTCGTAATTAAGTTGGCAGTACCTCATCGCTCGTGTGTAATCTTGGCATGAATCATTCATTGTAACATTAAACATAATTGGTTCCCGAGTAAATCCTCAGCCAATTAGCGAGGGATTTTAAACTGGCCAAGCGCGAGTCGGGTTTAAAGGATTTGTTTTAAAACCTAATAAGTAGTTTTCTAAAACGCGAATTGAGGCCTTCGTTATTACCTACCGTCCGTGAGGTGTACACAAGGCATTGATTTATACAAAAAGGGACATACCTACCATAGTAGGTACCAGGCGCTCGATTCTGTGCCATCGTGTGTATGCGACGTGTTTGCGAGTAGATGGGAGGTAGTGCGCAACGAATGTCTGAGGTTCAGCGAGAAGATGGATGTTCGGCCCTCAACTGTGCCTGTTTGACATATTGTGTCATATTCATGTGTTTATTGATTTTAGGTCATATGATTTTGTAAATTATTTTGTTCTTTAGCCTTAAATTGTAATTTCACAGTACTTTAGTGTAATAACTGTCATGCTGTGTAATTAAATTGTATAAATAAAAATAAAAAAAAATCAAATATAGGTTCCGGGACCTATATTGAATTAGTCGTGTGGCAGAGTCTTTCATGTCACACTTTGTGCAATGCGCAAAATTTGGAGATCGGGAGATGAATGTGTATCATGGGTTCATGGGTATGCAAGTGTAGCATTTTACAAGAATTACAATGTAGGTGCTGGACCACATTTTAATTTTGTTTACTATGAACATCACTCATCTTCCTTTTTGTTTATGTCTATGACACAAGGAGGGTTTCCTGAATTCCAGGTGGCGCCACTGTGACGAGAGGTCTTTTTGACCGCAGCTGTCAAAATCCACCAATCAAAAAAAAATCCTTTTGACCGCCGTCGTCTGATATATAAGACAAAGTGACAACGGGAATGACAACTTCATAAATTATGACAGAGTTCAAAATTTAACGTTCAGTTTTTGACGTGTGACGGTCATATGGTTAAGCATGATTGGTGGATTATGACAGCTAGACCTCTCGCCACGGTGCTGCCACCTGGTAAAGAAATGGATTTAGGAAACCCTCATTTTACGTCTTCACCTGGGTGTGAAGTGAGATTTGCCGCTGCGCGCGCGGGCGGTAAATCTCACTTGCCGCCCGGAGTGACGTAAAATATTACAACAAATCTTTAAAAAGTGTAGGTAAAACGGCGTACTTATCACTATAAAGAATCTCTTTAGCTAACGTACTATAGTAGAATAAACACTCTTAAAGGGTTATATGGCGTTAAAGTTTTTGAACTAGAATGCATTTTATTTATCTTTTTCCTGGATTTTGTCCTCCTCCTGTATGAACCTTTCAGTCGTGTTTGGAGCGTCCATTGTGTACGTGAGTCGTATAGAGGAGGGAGGGGGTTGAGATATGTTTCAACAAAATTTCAGATTAGGTGTAATATCGTACAGAAAACTGCATTTTGAAATATCTTACATACAATAAAACTCACCAGAAAGGAAGATGGGGCAAAAAAAGCACAGACTTGTAACCGTAGTGATGGACGTCCCCCTTTTCCTTTGATACTGTTGTGTATACGCGGTATAATACAAGTAGATGTATGCTTGCTACTGACATTATAATTACCCTCTGAAATTCACTGACGCTACCTGGAAACTATTTATATTGTACGTCACACGCAGAATGTCTTTGTGGCGTTTTAATCTAAAAGTAAATACGAGAGAATTCATGTTAGGTTAGTGGATTGATAGGATGTTGCATTTTAAAAGCGCTGCCATTCAAACGCACTGTACAGTCGCCATCAGATATATCGGAGCGTCCAAGGTGGTCACAAATATCTGAACAAGGACTCTATTGTCAAGGCGATAAAGTGCTTTTTCTGATATTTTTGAGTACCTTGGCCACTCCGATATATCTGATGGCGACTGTACAATATACTGTGAAATAATCTGTTGTTTTTGATTGACGTTGTTTTAACTTCAAGCCCGTCACAGACGTAGCTATAATATATATTATTCAGAGCAATGACGCGTAGTTTCACCGGATGGCTCGCGGTACTACGTCTGTGACAGGCTTAAAATATTGAGTAGACGGGTAGTAGGGACATAATTAATAACAAGCAATGATAATGTAAACGTACAAAAAAAGCCGCATGCCGCGTTTGAAATGTGGTGTTGGCGACGGCTTTTACCGCGGACTGCGATGTGCACTAATCAGTCCTTACTAGACGCATAAAACGCCGGTTGTCGACGACATGCCAGGACCATATACTCACATACTTTGGACACCTCTCACGACGCTCCTCGGATAGCCTGGTGAAAATTATCATGACGGGAATTGAACTAGTACCTTCAACCTTAGAGACCCTCCCCCTGCAAGATGGTGTGCCCAAATCACCGCACCCATGCAATTTAAACTGCACGAAGCCATGTGCTTGGCGAGGGATAGAAGCCTATCGAGGAACCTGGTCTTCAACAGAAGGACATGATATCAAGATCCTCAGCCCTGATTAAACGACTGATAATGATGATTATATAAAACTTTCGTGAGACTCTAACATATTAAAAATATTTATGCGTACGCGCTCGTGAGAATGATCGTCGTAAATTGATCGAAACATGTCGAGCAAAAATCGACTTAAATTACGTGAGTAACCCATTATAAATATTTTTAATTATGATTATGTATACAAATTGTAAAATAAAACAACAGTGCCTAGGTAATTTAGGAAGCAATATAAAATACCAATCCGAAACTTAGCTTTAATGTTAATTTTAGTAATTTTACTCTTTCGCAATAAATTGTACATGTACAGTTTCCATCTGATATATATCTTAGGCATCGGAGTGGCCAAGGTGGTCGCAAATATCGGAAAAACGCCTCTATTGTCAAGGCGATAAAGTCAATGTTCCTTGGCTGCTCCGATACATTGTAACGTGGCAAACCTACATAGTGCAGCCGCCGCACGCACTGGCCGGCGAGAATAAAAAAGTTCCCGATCACGCGCTCGGCTTTTGTTTTTCAGACGGAAAATTTGCTTTGAATTCGCTGATGCTAGAATTCTATTGATTTATATTGTTGGAAATATCTAATTACTTTCTGTGTCGAGTACTGATTAAAGTATTTAATAAGGGCTGCCACTTATGGAGGTAACTATTGTATATATTTTAATCATTTAGTGTTATTGTTAAAACTCAATCCAAGTCTCGCTTTAAAGGAATTTTCTTCACACCCGAAAGACTCCAGGTTTTCATGGAATCCTACAAGAATGTATATATAAATCCGACTGAACGGATTGCCGACTTCAACTTGGACTGCCTTCTACTTCACTAAAGGCCAGTGACCTCTGTTTCGAATTAAATAGTGGCTCTCGTATTGACTGATTCCTTGTAGATTTGTATATAGTTTATTTTATTATATTATATTTTTGTATATTTAAAAATTTGTTTAATTTCCCGCGACCTAGCCTGGTACAACATTTGATGGCAACTGTACCTCTACGAGTACATACACCCCCAATTTTGCCGATGACAATGCCTTGTGAAACTTTCTTCAGAAATTATAGTCTATCAAAATACATAATGATCAAACTTTGTGAATCTAAAACATTGCTAAAATATTCATATTATTTTTCTTCAAAATTAGTCCTTATTATTAATGAAGTAAGGATTATAGTTAACTGAAGTAGAATGTTAGTTTGTAAGAAAAATCGCTCTCCAAATATATTCCTCTCACTTATCTGAAGCCATCATTCAAAACTCCAAAATTAGCTATATCATGCTTTTTTATATGCACCCCATTTCCTGACAACTTTTGCTACGACATATCTCAGTCACTAGCAACGTGCAAAAATCAGCCTTATAATGTTAACTATAGCGTTTAAAATTGAGGACTTTTAGTTGTGATATTAACTTGAAATGTAAACGAATATATTTCGTTCTTGACTAATCGTAGAGGAAGAAAATCAGAAGAAAAAAGACGTATGTGCTTTAAATTGTAGTATACCTTATGCTATTTTGTTGTGTATTAAACAAAACAAAGTTGGGTGAAAAAACAATCGAAGTTTGTTAATCTTTCCGCCTCTTTGGCGACAGTGCCATTACGACTATGGGATTTGGGAGCGCCAGAGCAGGTGTCCATATAAATACAATAAATAAAATGAGAGTGATAGTAGTTTTCGTTACCGAGTCCAGCACGTTGCAAAGAATTTAATGGAGTTTATGTACGGAATATTCCTCTGCGAAAAAAGGCCTGATAGGCTTGCAGTCTAGTTTATAAAATATCAGATGGCAGTAGCTTTTGTGTGTCTAGCGATATTTGACTCGAATTACGTGAGTCACGTGAGTGTTTCTGCTGATTGGTCTCTCGGAAGTTTTTAAATTAAATCTACGCTTCCCAGTAGTAAGTTGAAACTACACATGTTTTACCAATAAACCAAACGTGACTTGAAATAACACAGCCGAAAATAAATATTATGGAACAATCTTACACAAATCAACCTAGTCCCACAGTAAGCCCAATAAGGCTTGTGTTGTGGGTACTAGCCAACGATATACATTATACAGCCTTGGCCAGAAGTGTTGAGCACCCTTGCGATTTTCATACAAAACTCGAAAGTTTAGACCACTGTTTCTATCTTTTTTGAAGTTATTTTATCAATTCATTCAAACTGAACAGGCATGATTTGTTGAAGTGAGTAGTAACTGCATAGAATATTAGCAATTTTTCGCACCGACCTAAATTCGCATTTTTGGGACCTCCACTTTTCATATTTTATCGGTACCTTGAAAGTGTTATTAAGTGAAGTTTTCTAGATGTATCAATAAAATATAACATTTTACGTCATCGTACATTGTTATGATAGGGAATTTATATATATATATATATATATATATATATATATATATATATACTTAACATCAAAATTGTAAACAAAAAAGAGCTATGCTCAACACTTCTGGCCAAGGCTGTAGATAGATATAGATAAATACTTAAATACATAGAAAATATTCATAACTCAGGAAGTAACACGGATATTTGTTCAAAACCCAAATAAGTGCCTTGACCGGGATTCGAACCCGGGACCTCCTGCTTCATAGGCAGGGTCACTAGAGTGTCACTACCGACTAGGCTAGGAGGCCGGTTTTTTAAATTTATAAATGTACAAACATTTAACGATACATAATTCGCATTTAGAATATTAGTAATAAGAGGTATACAATATACATAAATAAATTAAGCAATTAAAACTTAAAATTTGTATGTTTGGAATATTTTTTTTGCGGAAACTCGTTTGTATGGAAACCGGCAACCAAATAAATCTCTTATCTCCCTAGAGAGGGTGCAGTATTTATGTTAGAAGTGCAAATGGAGGGGCGGGGCGGGGCTACTAATGCATTGATACACAATAAAACTACCTTTTAGAACGTCCTAAGTGCCTTAAGTTTCTTATGAGGATAGATCGTTTTCTTAAGATTGGCTTTAAGTAGGAAAGTTGGACATTAGTCGAAATATTAAGGAAAAGGGCCAGTTTTATTTCCCAACAGTGTGTAATGTATATGCCTACTATTAGTATCTACATGCCTTAAATGACGAAGTCGCGCGCAAAGACTAATAGTAAAAAATTTCAACCCACTTCAAGATTTCGAATGATATTCTTCCTTCATACGCAACGAGATATTACGCGGCCGGTGTCTAGTGAATTGTAATAGAACTGCAGTTTTTATTTTATTTTATTGAAGGTAATTACTTTCATCGCACAAAGTGATTATCAAATGTTGGAGTCGAGACAATAATTGTAATAAGACAAATGACGGACCGTAAACTAAACGTCCAATATAATCAAAGTTGCTCAACATCCAAGAGGTATCGATCGGCGCAATGAGTAAAATTTTAAAATATTGCAGTCGGCTGTATTACAAGAAAACTGCAGCCAAGAGCATTGGTCAAAATAGAAACAAATGAAACGCGTCTTCATCTACGTGCTCTACTTTTACCCATCGACAGAAATATAACGAACGAAGAGTGTTATCGACTTTTTATTGATTAATCAATCACAAATTCAACACAGAAAACGAGCACAAGCGAGAGTTTTACATTTCCTCAAGTAGCGAAGACTAAGAACAGCAACTAGCAGTATTTTATCAACGCTCATCCCTCTTCATCTTAACCCATCTCTCCTCATCTCCTATATTGGCTTAAGGCTGCATAGCCGGTCGATTGTAAGTTGCTGCCGTGTGTAGTAATTCGTCCTTCCTCATCCCAGAGCGTGTCTCACAAATTTGTGCCCCCCGGTATGCCGGCTTGTCCGGAGCAGGCATGTCCCTGGCTGGGTGTGGTACCTATGTTCATGTTCATGTTGTGATAACGTCTTATAAATCGATGAACACTGGTAGCATGCATGAAAAAGTGTCACGTTGTGGACAGATCTCCATGGTAACGTTACGAAAAACACTTAAACTCCTCTTTGTATTATAATTCAATTCAATTCATAAATAAATGCATGTATGCAATTTCTCATCAATGTTTTCTTGTGATGTTATCTTATCACGCAAAATTATCGTCCGTAAACCGATTGAGCCTGGGGTCTACTCGGCAGCCTTACACTAGGAGTTGCCGTAGGCACTAATTTCGAAAACGACTGCCATCTGACCTTCGAACTCAGGGGGTAAACTAGGCCTTATTGGGATTAGTTCTGGTTTTGTCACGCTTATTTCACTGAAAAACGAGCGAAATCATTTAATAATCATATCAAAATCAAGATCAGATATTTTATAGTTGGATTGCCACGGGCTTGTGCGCTTTTATTAACATGTTAGTATATTTAATTTCCCATAAACGGGATGTATAAAGATAAGAAAACATATAAAAGTTTATAACTTAGCATGGAATGTTATGTTTTATTATTAATTCTATTATGTACAGTTGGCTTCAAAAGTATGGTTCGACAAATCGGCACGTTAACACAATCTGTTAGTTTATAATTTATTATAATCATTATGGTATCATAATAAATATTACGATTAATGATGTAAATCCTATAATATAATTCCATTTAATTCCTTGGCCAATTTTTCCAAGTCTAAATTTAATTTTATCATCCTAACATTAAAATATCTTTAAAAGTTTCTTCTCTTTTATAAATACAAAAAAAAAGGTTTTTTAAGACTTCTGCATGTCACTAAATGTTCGAAGAAAATCGGTATTCTTTGTTTTGATTGATCTGTAAGGAATAAATATTAACAGTGAATTATTGTTAGCCTATACACGTCCCATTGCTGGGCAGGGCACAGGCCTCCCCTGCACAAGAGGGATCGGGCTGTAGTCCACACGCAGGCCCAAAGCGGATTGGGGACTACACATTCATCTTTGAATTTCTCCGTTGATGCATGTTTCCTCACGGTGTTTTCCTTCACATAATAACAATTGGTAAATATCAAATTATATTCCGTACGTAAATTCCGAAAACTCATTGGTACAAGCCGAGGTTTGAACCTCAGACCTCCGACTGATAGTCGGACGTCTTACCGCTAGGCTACCAAATTCTATCTATCTATTTATCTATAGCAGGTTTTACAGCGCCCGTCTTCGGACATAGGCCTCCTCTCTATACTTCCATGCTTCTCGATCCATTGCCATCTGCATCCAATTCTCGCCAGCCTGTTGACAGATGTCGTTCTTCCATCTCATTGGTGGTTTGCCACGACAGCGTGTTAGCGGGTTTCCAATTGAGGGTGCATCTCACCCAGCGGGTATTGTCCATCCTGTCAATATGCACTGCCCATCTCCACTTCCTATGACCAATCTCATCCACCTCGTCTTTGAGTTTTGTGATTCGTCTGATCCACTCGTTTCTTTTTCGGTGCATTAGCGTTATTCCGAGCATTTCATGACCTGTAAAATTTTAAATTTACTAATAAAATATCTGTATCTGTATTGACCGCTCCATTGCTCTTTGTGCAACACGAAGCTTTTCTTAATTAAAAATAAATTATTTTGGTTGCCGACTGTACTACAGGTATTACTTTTACGATACACCACGTCGTCGATTAAGTCCGGCACGAATGTTTGTCACTTTACGACTCTTTAAATGTTCGACACTTACGGCACTTTTAGAACTAATAGCCGTATAGTCGGGTAGTTTACTGGGTATTGAATCGGTGGACATTTACATACCGTATTTGAAAAAGCTCTTTCGCGCTGTTAAATGCGCATAAATTTCTAAGCCCGCTCTACACTCGCGGCGCGAACGCTCGCGAACGCCCGCGAAAGCCGCGAACCGCGAGTGTAGATGTTGTTCACGCCTTCGCGTTCGCGCTTCGCGCCATTCCCCGATCAGTGTCGGTTTTTTGGTCCGCGATAAAGGGTACGTGGCGCGCGAACACGAACGCAGCTACACTCGCAGTTTTTCGCAGTAGCGTACAAGACATCGTGGGGAACGTCGTCGTCCATTTTCGTTGAAGTCGCGAACAAGACTGCTAAGCTTTGCGAGTGTGGAGGGACACAGGTGTGTGTGAACCGCTGCGTAAATTCACGGAGCGACTTCGCGCCGTGAGTGTAGAGCGGGCTCTACACACGTACAGACAAAAGTCACATGCACACATAGTTATTTCAACCGTAAAAAAAGTGCGCATAATGGAGGGTTCCGTACATTCATTCTTTTATGTGTAAATATGTAAATATTATTTAATTTGCATGTCTACTCGTACTTATATACTTTTAGCTAATAAATTATTTGATTAGATTTTTTTATTTTATTTGGATCGATTCACTTGGATCGGGGAACGACAAAAGCATACAATACTATAATTATTCTATAAGCTAACTAGAGACTGATCTCTATATTAATTTAGTAATAATAATCTCAAATGTTAATGTGTGTCTGAGATTTGAACTAAGTTTTGAAATAATTGTAACTTAGAGAAGAAATTGAAATAAACAGATTTGTTTTAGTCTTATCAGTGTTATCACTGACTAGTCTAATAAACTGACCGGGAAACTGCTGTACGAGTCGTTCTTACAGCACTATTGTGTTGTGGGGCCATGTTTTTGGGCTGATTGTGTATCTCGTTCTTTATTACATATCAGTGTTAACCGCGCCTAATCTAAATATATAAAAGAAGAAACTGACTGACTGACTGACTGACTGACTGACATATCAACGCACAGCCCAAACCGCTGGTTCTAGAGATTCCAAATTTGGCACGTAGGTTCCTTATAAAGTTGAGGGATGCACTAAGAAAGGATTTTTCAAAATTCACCCCCTAAGGGGGTAAAATGGGGGTCCAAAGTTTGTATGGCGAATCAAGATTTGTTAGACTATTTTAATCGAAACTTCACAGGAGTATTCCTAACGATAAATAAGTAAACACGTGTTTCAGGTTTTTTGAAAATTCACATGAGTGTAGCGACAGTATCTCGCGGTCGAGATAGACATCTGTCACTGTCTAACTGTATTCATCAGAAAGTGACAGATGTCTATCTCGACCGCGAGATACTGTCGCTACACTCATGTGCTAGGCCTACTGACCAGGATTCGAACCCGGGACCTCCTGCTTCGTAGGCAGGGTCACTACCGGCTAGGAGGCCGTTAATGTACGTACAAAATGTAATTTATCCAATGAATACTTTGAAAAGTGCCTTTTCGGATATTTTGAGTACCTTGTTCGCTCCGATATATT
This sequence comes from Pammene aurita, assembly GCA_947086415.1. NCBI lineage: Eukaryota > Metazoa > Arthropoda > Insecta > Lepidoptera > Tortricidae > Pammene > Pammene aurita. The sequence continues at coordinate 8,532,765 of OX352315.1, read as the reverse complement.
TAATGGCGACTGTACTGAGGACGCCAACATTATCTCTTATATCATACACTTGGCTACACTTGTTAGGTTTCTAGACATTTATATTTTAATAAGTACGTTTCTGTAGAAAAAAAACCACATGTTAAACTTTATAGACTAATTTGCTAGTTTTAATTGTTTTAAAATGTAACGAACATTGCACTTAATTAAACGTGACAATTAATATCACTGGAAAACTAAAATGTAATTTACTATGTAAACTTAATTCCAACTGTAACTTTTACATGACAAGTGACATTGAGTAATTAAATAGATTTACTGGCTTTTATCCAAAAACATCTAGTTTTAACACATATAATTTCATATTTAATTTGTCAGTATAAAACAGGAGAAAAAATTTTTTGAACGCAAAAAATTTTTTTTATGGGACATGTCGTTTCAGCTGGTCAACCCAATCATACAAAATCTTTTTTTTTTCTCACGAGAATATTTTTTTTTCCTTCAATTTTCATAATATGTATATATCAAATTCATTAAACAAAACCTTAAGCAGATATGTACTCTCACTTATGTACGGTCAACCAATTTGATTCCTAGGCCACTGTAGAACCTTGTCGTAATGACAGTTGCCCGTGGATACGTATAAACGTAACCTATTCGCTACCAAACTAGCTATTGTGAAAAGGTTCTAGAGTGGCCTAGGAGTGGCATAGTATCTTCCTCAACGCAAGCCGCAAAAATATGTGACACGCTCTTATGGCCCTATAAATAAGAGATACTATTGCATGTGACTATACTAAGCAGTTAGTATTACAGAGCCATCTAGAAAGATCAAACCTTCAATTAGGCTCGAACCGTTGGTAGGTTTTTTTCTGAGATTAATGAGTAAATTGCAATGTGCCTGAATTGATTTATTTATCGTATGGCTACATGACACTGGATATAGATAGGCATTTCTTCACTGGGGTAGTAGTAGTGGGAAAGCAGATGATAAAGAAAATCCAGTGACTGCTGCGAGGTCTAGATGGGACAGTGCAGCTGCCAAGTTTGTTACTCTTTTAGCACCACCCAGGAATCACGTGTAAGGTGTTTCCTACGCACGCAGAGTAACAATGATCCCCAAAAATTGATGAAAAAATAAGACTGCCCTCAAATTTCGGACTTAAAGTGCCAAAGACATACACAGATATACACAAACACGTCTTTTGACACCTTAATTCGCCCTTCAAGTTATCCTTCGTTGTTACAAAGTCGAGAAGCCAGCCATTGGGTGTTGTCGTTAAAATCGTCGACATCGGTGACGCTAAATGGCCATTGCCATGTTCCATGTATGGGATAAAGCCAGAGATGAACAGCTTATTTGGATAACTTAAGAACGCAGCGTTTTAAAAACATCTACCACTGTCTTCCAGCGTGTCCAGCGACGGTAAAATGGCCCATGCAGGCATGTATACGATAATAATAGAGATGTACAGCATATTCAGAGAAAATATAACCGCTGTAGCAAAAATCTTAGTCGATGTTGACGTTAAAATAAATGGCCTATGGCATAGGCCCTATGTCATTTAGCAGCTTGATACTGCTAGTCATGTGAAATTCAAGCAGACATGGATCATATCGCTCGAAAAAGAAAATGTACAAAATGTGTAAATGTAATGTAGGTTGACTGCTAATTTTTATTAATGGAGAAAATGGAGAGGTAGTTAGGGCCAGTTGCATTGCACCAAGATGGTGAACAACGTATTTGAGCGAAGATCTATTAAACTCCCATTCAATAAGTACAGTGACAGACGGTTGGGGGCAACTGACACTTAATTAAAGTATTTTTGCTTTATATTTATACTAAGCTGTTGCTCGCGACTTCGTCTGGAAGTAATTAGTAATACACAGCGCTTTTTACCCCCCTAAAGTGATGATTTCGGCGGTAACAACTATTTTATGTCTATCTCCGGTACTCAAAACTATCTTCATACCAAATTTCATCTAAATCGGTTCCACGGTTTACGCGTGAAGAGGTAATAGACAGAGAGACAGACACACCTTCGCTTACTGATGTGCCGTCGGAAAGTTCCCAAAATTGCGAAATTTTCCATATATGTTAATTTAGGAAAATTCTCAATTGTATGGGATTTGAAACTTTCCATTTCTTAAATTTCCAATTTCCTATATTTCTTACAAAACCGCAACTTGCACATCTGTACCTTCGCTTATTATAATATGTATGGATTGATTTTCGTGCTTTTCTTGTCAACTGAATAGGCTGTCCCTCTCTTCCTGAACGTATCGTATCGACGCTGAATATTTTACAACGCAGGCTGTATCGTAACTTTGAGGACAAATTTATCGGGGCAGCTTTAAAGTTAGAGGGGGACGGGGTTATATGTCTTGGGCGGGCTGTTCTGTTTCTTCGTTTTCGGATATTTATAGTCCTGTAAAAAGGAGGTCATGGTTTTATCAGAGGTATAAACTCGGGGTTTTTAAATGTGAAATTCTTTGGTGTGAAATTTTTTCATTGGTTATGCGTGGTGGTACTTTGTTATATGTAAGTGGTTTCGTCTGTTTTTTTTATACCACGACGGTGGTAAACAAGCTTACGGCCTGCCTGATAGTAAGCAGCTACCGTAGCCTATGGACGCCTGCCTCTCCAGGGGTGTCACATGCGCGCTGACGGCTAAAGAAACAAGAGGGTCCATCATCGTCAACACAGTGCGTCCTCTTTGAGCTCTCTGGCGACCTTTTTCAACGGCGGGAACACAACACTATGAGTAGGGTCTAGTGCTATTTGGCTGTGGTTTTCTGTAAGGTGGAGGTACTTCCCCAGTCGGGCTCTGCTCCAGATTGAGCGAGAAGACATTCGCTGTGCTGTGCCCTACCACACATAGCGAGATGACATTCGCATACCCATACCTCTCTTTAAGTATCATAAACTTGAAGTTTGTTCTTTATTTTGTCCCGTAGTGCAACACTTAGCGCCGCGAGCTGAATAACCGATAACTTTCGATGACGTGAGGTATAATCGATTAAACGAATCGACATAAACTCGATATAAACGACTCGCGGAAAATTGGAGATCCGTAGGGACGTGTGACATGGACAAGCATTTATTTAAAACTGCTATGGAAGGGAAGAACGCGAGAGGACGAGGACATCTTCAATAAGTAGGTACAGTCACCGGCAATAGTATCTTCCTACACGAAGGCCGCAAATGTATGTGACACGCTCTTATTTGTAGGGCCACAAGAGCGTGTCACATATTTTGGCGGCCTTCGTGTAGGAAGATACTTATTGCCGGTGACTACTGTACGGTAAGATACAGACATACAAGAGTCAAAATTTGCGGCATGGATGGTCCTAATTTAACACAATCACAATACAATTTCAAATGTAACTTAAGGCTCCTTATTCCCTAAAAGGTCGAAAAACTCTATTAATGAAAAAAGCCGCATAAAATGCTATTTATAAGATAGTTTGAAGTATTAGTAATACAAAAAAATAATTTTGAACCATGTTTATTAATATTTAAAATACGATTATTACAAAAAGTGTCATGTGAAGTGTGATTTAAGTGTCATTTTTAAAAATTCATAGTAATTTGAAATTTACTGCTATAGTAATGTTTTTTTTTATCGTGATAGAAATATAGTTTAACTTTGCAATGGTAATATTTTTAGGGCAAAATATTCATAGGGTTTTCGTGGAAAAAATGAAATGTAACCGTGTTTTCATCAAAAAATTGGCATATAATCAGAAGGTATTTTGTCGATTATCCAAGATGAATCTTCGATTTTTATTTCCATGGCCGTCTCATACATGATATACTCAATTAAATTTAATTCAAATTGAATAAAAAAATTTACCCTTTTTTGCGTAATCTGAAAATGAACGGTACACCTAACTGGAAAATCCGGAAAGGCCTTCCAAGACAAACAATTTTTTTCATATTTCACTCGTTAAAATGTAATATTTGCTCCGATGGCCGTCTAGATAAAGAAATGAACTATTATGTGCATCAATAGTTGATTTAAAAAAACTTAGTATTTTCGCCATAGCCTTCGAAGTAAATGAAGCATTTCGTGAAATTCGCGCGTTTTGGGAATAAGGCCTCTTAAATACCTCTTCAATTAGCTGACCAAGGGCGGGTTTAAATCCAACAAGCTGTACCCGCGCCTTTTTCATTACATGATTCTAAATTAAATATGATTCATATCCTAAAATTGTTACCTAACATAGACTACTTACGGGCCTAACCTCTATACCTTAAGAACAACTGTAAAAAGTTATGAAATAAACGCATTGGTATTTGTATTTTGTATTAATTTATTTATATTGCTTCTACACGCAATATAGAAATACCGAGTGCGCGCGCGTCAGTGAGACGATTTTTCTTTCCAATGCTTAGCGGTCAAAGGATTAACGAACTCGTTTTTGTACTTACGGCCTATACAGGGTGTAACAAAAATAGTGGTAATCGGTAATCCGTTTAAAGGCATAATTGGTATTGTATTGCGGCTAAGAGAAAGTCGAAAAAAATTTTTTGGACGCGAAAAAAAATATTTTTTTTTATATGAGACACGCCCAAGTAACACAGGAAGCATTATAACATATGAATAGTTAACTTATTTCGAACTTAAGGACCGTATAAACTCTTATATACGTTCACCGAGCAACTTGTCGCATTATATGATGCTTTGAGCTGTATAACGGTTGTATAATGGCATATCTAAATGCTTTTGTAAAGCCTTTAGCTTTAGTGCAGCAAACCACAACGCAACTGTACAGCTTTCGACTGTTTAAAAGCACTTAAGTGCTTTAGGTTCTACAATAGCGTTATATAATGCTTTAAGCTGTATAACGGTTGTATAATGGCATGTATAAATGCTTTTTTAAAGCCTTTAGTTTTAGTGCAGCGAACCAAAATGCAACTGTACAGCTGAATGCTGTACAGTTGCGTTTTGGTTTGCTACACTAATGCTTCGGTTTGGTTTAGTGCCTTAGGTTCTACAATAGCATAAATAAATGCTTAATGCTGTTTAAGAGCATGAACATTAGCCATTATAATGCCACGTAAATTCGCTATACAGCTTTCAGCTATTTTTAATGCCTTAGGGTGTACAATAGCATTTATAAGTAGGTAATACGTTCCTAATGCAGTATAATAGCAATAATATAAACCATTATAAAGCCAAGTAATTCACTATAAGGGGCTGTACATAAATTACGTCATTTCAAATGGGGGGGGTCTGGACATCGGATGATGGTAGCATGACGTAGGAGGGGGGGGGGGGGGGTCGTTCCGAAGATCACATCATCAATGTGTAAAAAAGGAATGAAAGTCGTGTTTCTATAAACTTTTAATGCTATAAAATATTATCTACTAAATAGTTTTTTATTTTACAATTAAGCTTAAAACGCATTTTTTTTAATGACGTCACTTTATTTGGCAGCTTTACTATCAAAAATTGATGACGTAATTTATGAACAGCCCCTATACATTATTTTTTGATAGTAGTAGTATTAGTAGTTTATGCAACTGATACATAATGAGGGGGTGATGAAACACTCGTGTTTTAAGGCCTAATTATGTACAGTTGCATACATTACTTTATCTACACACATACCTATTGCAAGTACTCAAAGATGGATTCAGAAGCCGAAGGCAATTGACCTGCATTACTAGGTAGATAGATACAAGTGCTGAAACATACCCACAGGTGTAAGCTTAATAAAAATAAATAAATTAGAACTGATAAGGAAAGTATATTTATTTATTATAATATAATTGGGAGGGATGTAATTTAAACTCAATACACGCGATAAAATCCGTTTTTAATTGTTTTATTTCATGAATAACTATCGCGGCAACCGAAGACAATATTATTATAATATAGTTAATAGTAAACATTTACATTTTCGCAATTAAAAATGTTTCGACAAACAATAACTGACAAGTTGATAACAGAAATGGCGGCCGTACAAACCATAGAGAAATATATTTATGTACAAACTTCTGTCGCGAGTTTTTTTTTAAATATTAGCCAACGAACGAAGTCCTTATTCTCATGTCATCCGAGATCAAAATGTCGTGCGGTTTATGTCAAAAAATATATCGTACTGACGTTTCGTATCGACAACATTTTAAAATCTATGGATACTAGAATAGAAACCTATTGAAATTGTGTTGGTTTTGACAGCTGTTCCAAATTTGAAACTCATAACTTAACAATATTTGAGCATGTAAAGTTAAAATTACATTACTGCCACAGATAAGAAACTTGTCATAGTGAAATCGTTTGTTGTAATGCTGGTCATTGCCTACGGTTTTTGAACGCATTTTAGAGGACTTACAATATGAGTGTAGATAAAATACTTTATTGTACAACAAAGAAATATACAACAGGAAAGAATACACAATATTTGTACAAAGGCGGACTTATCTCTTAATTTTTTTTTATAAAAATAAAACCCGGAGGGGAAACTGTAGAAGAGTGGTTGTACCTAAGTATAACGGGTTGTAAATAGCTGTAATCTTTAACACAGAACTGTCGTTGCACACTTGTCGTTGAACAGGTTGCTCTTGTGCTGCCCCCTATTGCTGTAGGGGGCAGCATCTGCTACTAATATGAAGTAGCTTAAGCTTCTGATTTAGACATCGCATGTACATACTCGTACATACTGTTCCATTTAATTTACTAACCTAAACATGTTTTTGTTACAGGTAAGTGTTACCTGAGCAGATCCGCACCACCCTGGACACTTTTCACATCGCCCTCCACACCGCCAGATACAGAAACAGGTGGAGAAAGATCGCAAGAGAGGAAGTGATGCAGAAGGGGAGGTCACGACCCTCAATACTAAGGAATACAACACAAGGAGGAGGAGGACGTATTACCTACTCAACGAAACAGGAGCCTCATAGGAGCAACACATAACGGAGTAACGCCTTGTTTTGACAATGCAAAAAAAGGCAACAACTTATGTATGAATTGATTGAAACTTACTTTGGCAAACGAGCACACGGGCCGCCATATGGCGCGGTCGCTTATTCAGTATTAAATAACCCTTACAGCACGAGACATTTTTTTTGGATTTTTGGTTTGAAGTTACATTTTTCAGTGCATTTAAGGCCCATAAAAAGACAAAAAAATACAAAAAAAAATCTGCCCCCCAAAAATTTTGTGAAAACCCACCCGCACGATCGTTTCATTTCGTTGCGACCTCTAGTAAAGTTGTTATAATTTTTTTTGAAATATAAGGGTAAATTACAGAGTTCAAAGGAGTTAATAAACATTTGTTAATACAATTTTAGATTTCTTACATGTTTTACATGAAATGATTAAAAAAAAACGCTTTCGATAGATCATATTTTCAATTTATCATAGTCAACACAATTTAAATTTGTCGACTTGCGTCTTGACCCGCACGATCGTGCGTTATAACTTTAGGCACAAATAATTTTTAAGAAAAAAAAACCGACTTCAATGGGGGTAGCCGGTGAAGGATTATTGTAGATAGATGGTGCACTTAGATTCCATACAATGAAATAACTTGCTTAAAAAACGCAGCGGAGAGGACCAATCGCCAAACGTGAACTATGCGTCGTTGAAGAGTTCCGTTCTGATTATCATCAACAGTTCCACTTCATCAAATGTCACTCTTTTGAATGAAAATGCTTGATTTGTTGATAAAAATACAAAAGTCACTTTATGTATGCCTTTAAGATTTGAGGAATTCCCTCGATTCCTCGTGGAACTCATCATCAGAACTTGAGCTTGACGAAAATTGGTCCTGACAATCTAACTTGCTTAACAAACATAGCGAAGAGGAAGAATCGCCAAACATGAACTATGCGTCGTTGAAGAGTTCCGTTCTGTTCATCATCAGCAGTTCCACTTCATCAAATGTCACTCTTTTGAATGAAAATGCTTGATTTGTTGATAAAAATACAAAAGTCACTATGTGTAAGCCCTTAAGATTTGAGGAGTTCCCTCGATTCTTCATGGATCCCATCATCAGAACTTGAGCTGGACGAACATTTGTTCTGACAATTAAACTTGCTAAACAAACACAGCGAAGAGGACGAATCGCCAAACGTGAACTATGCGTCGTTGAAGAGTTCCGTTCTGATCATCATCAGCAGTTCTACTTCATCCAATGTCACTGTTTTGAATGAAAATGATGGTTTTGTTGATAAAAATATAAAAATCACTATATGTATGCCTTTAAGATTTGAGGAGTTCCCTCGATTCCTCATGGATCCCATCATCAGAACTGCGTTTTGACAAAAACGGGACCAATCTGTATATATATACTTACAATCAAAAAAAGAATTTTCAAAATCGGTTCAGACATGACGGAGTTATGGAGTAACAAACATAAAAAATAAAAAAAAAAAAAAAAAAAACATACACGCCGAATTGAGAACCTCCTCTTTTCAAATCTTGAAGTCGGTTAAAAAATGACTAAAATTTCTGGTTAAACTTTTAATTATCTACATTATACGACAGAAGAACGTTTAATTTAATAAAAAACGAATTGAACACATTTAAAAATCACAAATTAAAAAAAATCGTGGATACCTACTTCTGACCTGGTCGTCCGTCTCGTACACGTACCTGCTTGACGCTCACCGCGCCGACGACTGGCCCCCTAACTAAACGCACGCGGGTTTAAAGTGAATAATAATCGAACGCACGATCGACCGATGCCGGACTGAAGCGGCAAACTTGATTATTTTTCAAACTAGATTTTTTTAAAGTTGAACGCACGATCGTATCAGCCGGTGCTGTAAGGGATAAGAGAGCCGCTGGAGAGGCTGCACTTTCTAAATTGTTTATTCAGTATTTAATCCCATCCCATCCCATCCCATCCCAGTCCAGTCCAGTCCCTCTGCAGTCAGCGTAGCGTAACGCCTGCAGCTCGAAAGGTGTCACATGCGCTTTAGAAAAGGCTTTCTCACCAGCAGGAACACAACACTATGAGTAGGGTACGTCTAGTGCTTTTTTTCCGTGGTTTTCTGTAAGGTGGTGTTTTTTATTTGAATTACACTGCCCTTACACTGCCTATCATTGAGTGTTTGGGATGTCAATGTTACAGCTTAACTCACCTTTAAATGACTTTCGAATAGGAAATCTGATTGAGTACGACCGTAATAGACTCTTCATAAATGTATAATGGACTATCACTCATTGAATATATCATTTATTAAATATCTTCCGCTCAGTGTCCATATATTACCGGCATGTTTCAACCCGCCCGCTGCAGGCGAGTATACAGAATCACGCCCGATTGACTTAACACATCCACAATGAAATTTTAATCATACAAACGAATGATTTACCTAAAATTGCAGAAGAACAGTAGTCGATGCGATTTGGATAGACATTCAGAACATCGACACTTTTACAATCATGCTATTGCTAATGGATTTAAAGGCCCCTAAACATTATTGGTGTATGGAGCATGACTTTTCATCGACGGCATTTGACGTCTTTGGTGATAAGTGATAAAGTACTGCTTGCATATTCTTTACTTGCTCCTTGCATGTCGTTGGTGGTCAGTGTTAAACTTCAGATAATTTTGTGAAAGCCATGATTTAAAATATCTGCAGCTGTCAACCTACGACTTTGACGGTCAGTGTACTACACACACAGCCACACGTACACGATGCACACGTAGGTACACGTTCAATCAGTGTACACGACTTGAGCGGCGTCAATGGCAAGGGTCTGGACACGGAGTGACCGTGGTTGTTGTGAGGCTCAGTACTCTTTGGGCGCGTTCAACGTTACATCAAGCATCAAGGTTTTTAACAGCGTTCACCGAGTGTATATCCATCACCAGCAGAGCAGTCACCGCGGCACCGCTGCACAAATTCACCGAGTTGTCCGTAGAATAGAGCGCGAAACAATAGAGCATCCGACAGCTCTAACTTGCATATGTACCATCGCGCTATCTCTATCACGCGCGGTTCCGCGTTCGGTCCGCGAATCTGCTTTCACATCTACCCACGCTTTCCGTGTACGCAGTACAATGGCGAAAACAACGAGGAGATGTGAAACTACTGACTAGCGGACCGAACGCGAAACGGCATGGCAGAGACAGCGCGAAGGTATATAATGCGCGTTAGAGCAGTCGGACTAGCTTACGCACTGTTTCGGCTGCATACAACGGGTAACTCGGCGAAAACGTACAGCGGCGCCCTACAGATGTGCAAAAGGCCCTTCTGCGTGCTGTACCCTGTGCCCCGCGGTCGCCGATGACACGTGATTTCCACGTAATTACGCTACGATCGCTCATTTATTTAAAAACGAGCCGTTGATTAATTATTGAATGTTTGCATCGTTTATTTGGCGTGTTCGTTTCATTACTTCGGTGTTTTTCAGTTTTACCCTTCGGTAAATAATTATTTTTAAAAAGGTTAGAGCGTGTGCCGCTAATGAAGAAGACTCCCTGGGCACTAATTCCCTGAGTACTATTTCCTTTGTATATGACATCTATTTATGTTAACAATATACGAAGTTTGAAAACAATTGGAACCTTCAATTCAACGCTTATGAGTAATGTTTCAATACATTTGAACTGTAGGTTTGTGTGAACCTCTTAATTAACATCACAGACAAACCCTTGACGGAATTGTCGATACGCTTCCGGGATAATTGGGTTCCTTATCGTGAATAATGCTAACTAGGAGCGTGTAACTGGACTGGTTTAAACTGGGCTCTCGAAGTACCTAATTATACCATTCATATCTAAAATCATAGGACAATATATGTCAAATAATGCAGGAAAACCGGTAGGACCTTTTGTCGATATACATTTATTAGTATTTCCCAAAACTAGCTGCTGGATGCATATCATTATCGATCCTACCTACGGCACGATCAAGCGCTGCCTTGTTAACTTTAACTTGAAGATTTACTTATATGAAAATAATGATGTGTCTATGTAGGTATACCGCTAAAAATGGGACCGTTCACTAAACTTGTCCACATAGATTATTAGTCTGACAATTTGGTTGTACATTTTTATAGCCTATATAGGAGACCAGTAATTATATTGCTCTCTATCAAAATCTGCCACATCTATCAAAAGGTTTTCACAGAAGTGATTCCTAAACCCGAATATGTTAGGTATTACCTGTGTTTTGTTTTCAAATGATTAAAAAAATTACGGGCCTTAATATGTTTAAAAACAATGTGAATCCGTGCAGTTTTGCTTCGGCAAAAAGTAAGTACGTAGTAGTTAGTGCACCGGTAGATATAAGACTTGTAGGGATAAAATTTGTATACTAAGGGATGTTAACAAATACTTCTCAAAGACATTATCACACTTTTCTCTGGGATTATTACTAAAAATGTTGTAGTATACTTGAAAAAAAAACTTACAAAGTATCGAATTTAACCGAGTATCTACTGAAAAATATGATTTCTAATAAAATTTTCTTCAGTAATCGAAGTAATGAACGAATAAGCTAAAAATAACTAATTACGATGTCTCGATTGACACCCGTTTGTTTACATATTAATACAAGTAAAGATGAATTCTGTATACCTATATTTTAACGGCCTCTTAGCCCAGTAGGTAGTGACCCTGCCTACGAAGCAGGAGGTCCCGGGTTCAAATCCTGGTCAGGGCATTCATTTGTGTGTTTATCACAGATATTTGAACCTGAGTTATGGATGTTTTCTATATATTTAAGTATTTATCTATAGGTATATCTATTTATTATATATATCGTCGTCTAGTATCCACAACACAAGCCTTATTGAGCTTACTGTGGGACTAGGTCGGTTTGTGTAAGATTGTCCGATAATATTTATTTATTTATTGGTGAGACCCGGAGCGTTCATTACAAAGTAGTCACCTTACAGCCTGTCAGCGCCATGTTAATTTGATTTGCCGACACGATACAATAATTAGTTCGTACACGTAATAATTTATACGTGGATTAGTACACCTGTGTAGACAATGTTTAATTTTAGATGTTTGAGCTTCATTAAAAAAAATACAGATAAGTCTTACCTACTTTATTGCATAGAGAATATACATAACTATACAAAATAGACATGGGTCGTTCACGTTCTCGTGAGTGATTTAAATGAACTATATCTTTTGATTCAACTCACTCACTCTTCAACTCACCTCACTAAAGATTTAACTCGCTCAGTAACTCATCTATCTCAGTGATTACAGTGTTACTTGCTAGCTCTTTCTCACTCATGAATGAGCCGGCCGAGTCAAACGAGTGACACGATGCGCTTGAGGCGAATATGCGAACAGATCTACTGAGCTAAATGAGCGAAACGAGTGATACACATCTCCGCGAGCGTAAGATATGAATCAATCTTTTCAATTCAGGGAAGCGTTCTGCGCATCTCTAATACAGAAACCATAGAACAGTCAACATAAGTAGCTTACCTACTCGTAGCGGGCGAGGTGTTTAAAATACATCATTGACGCACCCAGGGCGGTAAAACAAGGAACGGCTCAGATCGCGAGCATTTGTGGACCGAACCGAAGGTGCGGGTCATAACATGCGATCATGAAATGTCACTTACCGCCCGGAGTGACGTATATGACCTTTACACGCTATTATTATTTTAACAATAAAGTCGTGCCAGTACTTAGCTTTACGTAATAGAACCGTCTCTGTTACTTCTACAACTAACTCCAGTCGCCAGCAAAAACATCTACGTATACGAAGGCCGAAAAAATACGAGTATGACACGCTCTTATGGCCCTACAAATAAGATATTTTTGCGGCCTTCATGTAGGAAGATCCTATTGCCGGTGACTGTATCTAACCAAAAACCGTTTTACACCAAATCAGTTATGATAAGATTAAAAAAAGAAAAACTACATAGTAAATTTGAAAACATTTAACCATGCAATAACTTAACCGTTTCGCTACTCGCATGAGTGCTAAGTGGCCTATCTAGCCCAATAGAAATGTAAGCGTTCGAAAATAACCTAAAATCCTTAACGGCGCCACTCAAAAATCAACTTTACAGCCTGGTTTTAAAGTTGAATTTTGAATGGATATGTGAGGCTATAGAAATAAAAATGGTTGAGTGTGGAATAAACTTCCTAACGCTGCTTTTATGTTCGTGGATAAGCGGTTTTAGTTTCAATCAGCGAATATAAAGGCTATCACACACGTGTATAGAAAAATATGCATAGTAAATGCGTGTCGTACCACTGTGATCGTGGCCCACAAATGGTCTCGCCGGAAGATCAGCGCTGGCTTTCATGTCAGCATTACTTATATGCTGAGGCGGGCCCATTTCGTGGTACACTGTTTTTATGTTTAAAATATTTTTTTCACACCACCTAATCGTATACGGGCTTTTTCTTCCCTGCTAGGAGGGAAGAAAGTGGCACTTTTCTGTTCTAGGACATTATCTTTTTTTTCAGCTAGTCCGTCATTAAAAACATATTTCTTATTGAATTAATCGATTAATTATAATCAGGAAGCACATTAGAAGCACATATAAAGTTAAAATAAATATGATTCAGCAATAACAAAAATATTTTCTCTAAGGTGGTGTGAAAAGCAGGATGTGTCACATAGGAGCAAAACAATTTTCACCTCAGGATTCTACTTTAATTTTGAAAGCGCTTACTCGCTGCGCTCGGGATTCTATTATAGACTCCATCGCTTCGTTTGGGATTCAATGCACGCCCTCGCCGTAAATGAAATATTTTGCTCCCTTGTTACACAATCTACTATTTTACTGCTCATTTTCAGAGAATGTGTTTTTATTTAAATCAAGTAAACCCAAAATATAACGGTTACACTCACGTCACTTTAGTCACTTCGCGTGACATGTTGGCGATGGAGACCTAGGGGAGGGAGCGATTCTTGAAATTCGAGCGCTCGAATCTGACATTTTAAACTCTGAATAAAATGATGAAATAATGTTTAAAAATAACAGCAATAGGAATTTAAAATGACGATTATCTAAACTATTAATTTCATGCAAAAAAAATGGCGACAAACTCTTCTGTGCGATTATTTTCGTGCTTCATTTCTTTGAATTTGAGCGCTCGAAAGTCAAAAATCGGCCCCCTAGGCTTTCCGAAACATGTCGCGCGAAGTGACTCAAGTAAATCGTTCAGGAATTTGATTTTTTTAATTAAAACAAGGCTTTCCGAAACATGTCGCGCGAAGTGACTCAAGTAAATCGTTCACGAATTTGATTTTTTGAATTAAAACAACAAAGCAATAAAGGTGAATCAATCGTAGTTTATTACTTAACCCTTTGATTGCCGCTGACGGATTTAGTGCCAGCTTAGTGACGTCCTGTAATTGAGTTATGTGTTAGTGCCATGCCAGGGTTACGTCAGTTACGTCACTTTGTAAAAACGACCTTAATGCCTTGAGATAAAGAGTAGTTTTAATTGGATATCTGGTGGTTTGGACAATGACAATTGGTAATGTGACGTGGATAGGAAATGCGACTTTATTTTGTGCGGTTAGGGTTGTATTTGCAATAAGTTTTATTGAGATAGGATGTAAGGAAAGATAGGAATTAGTTGTCCCCCTTAGTTAAGTTGGATGATTAAGTAATTATCGCTTTGATTGGTGACATCTATTGACAAGTTTTTTTTATTTTTTTTACGGAGAATAGGCAGATGTTTGACCGCGATCTCACCTGATGGTAAGTGATGATGCGGTCTACGGTGGAGCACGCTTACCTATGAGAGGTGCATTCCATTGTCACGTCCCCGACATTTGTACTCAGATTTGTTAGTTTAAACTTCATATTTAGGCTTCTATTTGTTATTGAAGAAAAAACTTTACTACAGAAACACGGCTTAAGGCTTTCGGCTTAATATGAGAAATCAGTGACATTCATCGGCTTTCAAAATTAAACGTTACAACAAACCAATTAAGTGTCACGTCCCCGACAGCCTCGTCACGTCGCCGACACGTACGATTTTAAAACTTATATCGTATAGGTTTCTGTTGGAAAACTGACTCTTCATCGGCCATTGCATGTCTTTTACCTTTTAAAGCATCTCCATCACATTGCAGTAGATGAAAACGTGAGATCCCTTGTACTGGACTAACCTTCTCCCATGGCGTTTTTGCAGCTATTTCCGAATTGATTTGCAATTCCGAGATGTAAATAATTTTTGTTTTGGGAACTAATTTGGTAGCCAACTTAGCAAACTCTTCAGCAGACTGAACAATACACCTTCCATCTTGAGACATCGCCTTTTGTCTCACAAGGCGTTTCACGTTGCCTCCAATGCCATCAATGACTCCTTTTCCGTGTGCAGTAGTAAAATATTTCCATGAAAACGGTTTGTTGTGTTTTTTAGTTAAATAGTGCAATAGTCTAGTCATAAATTTATTTTTAAATTCAGAGGATGGTCCATCGCTCCAGATAGTGTCCTTTATATTCTCATCGTTATTTTCAGATATGATTAGATCATAGAGATAATTTACAAATACAAATATGGTGTCTTTGTTTTTATTGTGGCAATCAGAGCATATTATGTACGATTGGCACTCATTTTTAAAAAAAGTAGCAGCCGTAAACAAAGTTACACTTGACCTAGCCCATAGAGCACTTTGAATTTCATTTTGATATTCACATGAATATGACATCGAAAAATCAACTTGTAGAATACGTACATTTGAATCATTTTTGTCGGATATAAACACTTCGCTCTGTATTCTTTTAATAAGAACATGTTCTAAAAATGGACCATAGTCATTTAACATCTGATCTAATAATTCTCCAGCACTCGTTTCTTGCAACTTAAGTTTTAATCTGTTGTCGGTATTTTTGATCCATTCTTTCCAATTAACTTCTTTAGATGTATCAATAGATACTTCAAGCTTCTTTAAAGTCATACAATTCTCGCAAGTGTTTTTCCAGCATTCCGAAGTCAAAGAAATATCACATAAGTTATCATGCCAAATCTTCTGACAATAGTCTATTTTCAGTCCTTTTAATTTCATAATAAAATTTTCATGCAATTTGCATCTGCACTGTTCAGATGGGGTGTCTTTTAATAACAATACGTTTTTCGGCCGTAAGTTGCAAAATGTAGTAAAGCCAATTGTTATTTCCGGGTTTTCAGACGTAAAAATAGAAAAAGCCTCTTTCAGAAACATGATCAAATAATATTTTTGTAAAGTTGCTTTGCGTCCATTCTCCCAAACAACAATACAATCCTTCATTCCAGGGCATGTGTAAACCACGTCAGGTCTGAAATAAAAGTCTCTTACCATTTGAACCAAGTCATCGTTTCTTGTGTCATTCAAATCATGATCCATCTTTGTAACTAGCTTTATACCAATACGACTAGCTGCACCTCTGACAACGCATTTTTTCTTCAATGGACATAATGGTAAGCTACGAAGACACTTTAACACCGCTTTACTGTATGTCTGTTTACATTTGTACGGATAAAATTCCGTTTCATTTGATGAAAGCTCTACAGATGAGGTTGACGTAAATAAATCTTCTTCTAGATCTCTTTTTCTTTCTTTTCTCTTTTCTTCACGTTTCTTGGTCTGTAAATCTAGGAGCTCTTGTTTAGATAACCCTTGTTTCTTTTCCTTTTTAATGATTTCAAACGTTCCCTTTCTTTTCGTTGATAATCTGGATCCTGCTTTTTTTTACGATACTTCTTCATTCTTTCCGCGGATGTACTTGGTTTCGACTGTTCCATGTTGAAAACTAGCTTCGGCAAAATCAAACTAAATAATTATTCAACGTTTGTGACGATGATGCATAAACGCGTCACGTCCCCGACAGATTAATATTTATATATACCACAAGTTAAATAACGCAAGAAGTACAATCGAAGTATGACTAATTGTAGATATCTCAATAAGCTGTTTGGTCAGTGGTGTAATTGAAATAGGCTACCATCGGTTTGAAAATATATATACAGAAAATGCTAAAATGTCACGTACCCGACACTAAAACTATCGATTGAAAAATGACATAAATACGGTCTTTTTACTAACTGGTTTTAAAACCAGCACCTATGTAATATAAAAAGGTTAAATATACTTTATTGTGTTGAACAAACCTTTATACCTAAAGATGCATACACTCCGAGTAATTGAAACTAAAAGTTGGTAACATATTGTTGGTTTAAAAGCCAGCTAATTAGATGTTCTTGCGTTTTATCATACATTGACTACTAACGAATTTTAAGCAATGTAATTATTTGAAAAATAAGGACCAAGTGTAGTAGTTTTTATTAGTTAGGAACGCAAATGTATAAAACGGGGCTTAAAAAAAAAAAAAATATATATAAATTTACCGTTTTGGCTGGAATGCACCTGAGATACCTATTTACTCTCGCTTTGAAGAGACCCAAATTGTACTCAAGTGGATACAGACTCGGGCAGGCCGTTCCACTCCTTGGCAGTTCGCATAAAGAATGTTGAAGCAAAACGCTTCGTGCGTATATGTGGAATACTTACCATGAAGCGATGCCGGAGTGCCGATTGTCTGGTAGTCCAGACAAGTACAGACAACATCGAAAATATCGATCAAGACAATGGGACAATAATATGTGAACACTTGTCAATTGTTTTAAGGCCGTGTAGATATTTTTGTTCCTTCTCAACGTATATTACTTGAGTTACGTTAGTTACACTAGTAATCAAATTGCCATAAAATATTAACTGGTCATTCTATTATCTTTCGTTATTCTTTGGTTAAGCTAATTCTAATACAAGTAAACGAAATTAAACTAAGCCCGTTAACCGCACTAGGGATTATAGACGGAGAGCTAGCCACGTCAGATATGACACAATTATGAGAGCAACGAAACCCCTCTAGTTAGTTTTCTATACTATGCTTATTTCTAGATTCGGACACCTGGCAGCTGTAAAGTGGTGGAGGTCAAAGAATGCAAATAACTTGAAGAAAACAAATCCTAGAGTTCTGGGTGTTATGTTAAGTTTATGTAGGGGGAAGTAGTGCCAAATGATGTATAATGCAATTTATAGTTAGTCGCCTACTGTTTTTGTTTCCGCAATAATACACAATGCTTTTTGTTCTACTGTTAAAATATAGGCCCTGTCCTCTATAAATGACACAAGTTCGGCAGTTTTTACCTATTTGGTATTACTTTTTAGGGTTCCGTACCTCAAAAGGAAAAAATGGAACCCTTATAGGATCACTTTGTTGTCCGTCTGTCTGTCTGTCTGTCTGTCTGTCTGTCTGTCTGTCTGTCTGTCTGTCTGTCTGTCAAGACCATTTTTCTCAGGAACGCGTGGAGGTATCAAGCTGAAATTTATACCAAATACTCAGGTTTATTGTCTCTTGGAGCTGTGAAAAAATCAAACTTAAAAGCCAACGCAATCAAAAGATACAGTCATTTATGCTGCAAATTTTAGTTTTTCGGCACTCGCAAAACCTACGGGGTACTTCCCGTGAACTCAGAAACTTGAAATTTGGCACGAAGCAACGTCATATAGCATAGACAATGGAAAAATTACAAAAAGTAGACATTTTTAATAAAATCATACAAAAAAACATTTTTTTAAATTTTAAACTTACATTTTTTTTCTCGTAAACGAGTGGAGATATTAAATTGAAATTCATGTCAAATACTCAGGGCTATAGGACCTTTCAGATGTAGCAAAACCAAACTTTTATGTCAACGCAATCAAAAGAAATAGCAATTTAAGTCGCATATTTTCAAACTGAGTACTCGCAAGAAACTCAAAACCTACAGGGTACTTCCCGTAAACTCAGAAACTTGAAACTTGGCACGAAGAAACTTCATATAGTACAGACAAAGGAAAAATTACGAAAAGTAGACATTTTTAGTAAAATCATACAATAAATATTTTTAAAAATTTTAAACTTACTACCTTTTTCCTCGTAAACGCGTAGAGGTATTAAATTGAAATTCATATCAAATACTCAGGTCTATAATACCTTTAAGTTGTAAAGGTTTGTACGGAACCCTCGGTGCGCGAGTCCGACTCGCACTTGGCCGGTTTTTTTCCAATTGAAAAACTTTGATGATCTTTCACTCTGACCTCCACCCAAAAGCTGCTAGATGCTAGATAGCAATAAGGATGATAAAGCATAAACTAGACAGGTTTCATTGCTTTCATTATTGTGTCATATCTGACGTGGCCAGCTCTTAGTCCACTTACTCTTTGGTTGGCTAATTCTAATACAAGCTAATGAAATTAAACAAACGAAGCACATAACTCGCACGTAGCACTAACTAGGGATTAGTTTAGCTTGTTCATGCAAATTTGCGCAGTCGGTGAACTCCGTGCTAATTTACACTAGTGTTCCTAGGTTAGGTACAGGGTACAGGTTCTACCAAGGAAATTAGGACCGATGTAGTTTGCATGTCGTTTTTTAATGGATGTTTATTTCTTTATTTTAAAAGGAGGATGGACAGATTTGTATGGACTCTGGCCTAGAAACGAATAATGACAAGCCATATATCATTGGAAAGGTTTTTTATATTCTACAACTTTTTGTATGGCGGAAAATCTCGCATCGCTGTGTGATAAATGAACCATAATGGCACAAAAAAACATGAAAACGCATAAAAAACATGACACATAATCATCAACAGTTATAAAACCTTCATAATCTGTAGAGCGATGTAAGAACTTGTATCAAATAATTGTAAACAAAAAAGAACCGACTTCACTTAGCATCCCCCTTTCCAAATGCAAGCAAATGCTCGAGATGCTGTAAAAAATACTCAAATAGGTGTGCCTATAATAGTTGAAGATTTCCCTCGATTTCTCCAGGATCCCATCATCAGATCCTGACCTGGTTACAATGGCACCAACTGTGAAGATACTCTTTCAAACAAAAAAAGAATTTTCCAAATCGGTCCAGCCGTCTTCGTATAATCGGTGAACATACATTAAAAGCAAAAAAAACAAATATCCCGACGAATTGATAACCTCCTCCTTCGAAATCTTGAAGTCAGTTGAAAAACTAACTTGTTACGTTTCATTTCAAACTACTTTTATGCCTCGCTCCTTAACTTTTTTTACACAAAGATTTGGGGCTACCTGTCATAGTAAAAGTTTTAGAACTTAGAATAAGCTATCCAGTGACATATCGCTTGACCTTATTGGTCAGATAGGCCCACCCATCTTTATTCTACAAAATCTATCAAGAAAAGTTCCTTTAGTAACTCTTTCCTACAAGAACTATTTGTAGAAGAGTACCATGATCCGTACTTTATTTCTTTCTATAGGGTGATTCTATTGAAAATACTGTAGTTAAGTTAAATTAACTTGATAGTAGCTATTGTCAATGTCAAGAGAATAACCCTGCAAAGGGTACGGTAAATTCAACGTGACCTCAAGAAATGGCCTCATATAGTATCCCCAGGTAAGTAATTTATCAATAAATTGTGTTATGTAAATAATTTTAAACAAAAATGAACCGATTTCGCTTAGCATCCACCTTTCCGACAGCAAATGCTCGAGCTGCTGTAAAAAAATACTGAAATTACTATAGGTGCGTCTATAATAGTTGAAGAGTTCCCTCGATCCCATCATCAGATCCTGACCTGGTTACAATGGGACGAACTGTGAAGTAACTCTTTCAAACAAAACAAGAATTCTCCAAATCGGTCCAGCCGTCTTCGAATAATCGGTAAACATACATTTAAAAAAAATAGAAAAAAAAAAGATCGCGACGAATTGATAACCTCCTCCTTCGAAATCTTCAAGTCGGTTGAATACACAAATTATGAATAATCCACGGAAATGCTTCGTAGCCGATAAAGAACATTTTGCAATAAAATTCCTGCTTATATCTAAACAAAACACTGCCCATTACATTCCATAAACAAAAATAATATAAAACTAAATTAAAACGCATACGCTTCATCAAAAGCTAATTCTCTCATAATAATCTCCATTTCATGCCAATGCAAGCTATTAAACATATTAAAACATAGACAGGCCGCCAAACAAAAACGAGGTATTTTATAATCGCAGCACTTAGCATTATCCTACTAATTATCCTATAAAAGCGGGTAAAAATAACCCAACGCTCCGATGGAAGAGCAAACGTGGCAATGACCATATAAATACTTGGACTAGGTGCCATCTAAACATCGGTATCAACGTTCAAATTTCGTGGCACTTGGTAAGGGTCGCAAAAAAAGAAATACATAGGTATCATTGTTTTATTTATTAGTAATAAATAACATTTAATTTATTTTTATTCTTAATCGTACTTTGGTAAACTGTACATATATTTAAAGAGGTTTATATTCTTAATACGTCATAGAACCTCAATACTCATTTCATTATCCATTTGTAAAAAAAATTCTAAATGCCAAATAGGCAACAAATGTCAATTTAATTGTCATGCAAAATAATATGTGGTAAAATCTTCAACGATAATAGTTCTTAAAAACACTTACAACTACAATTTAGCATTGATAAATCTTTACCCAACTCCCTATCAGACTTGAGAAAATGGATTTGACGCAGTATACTGATTTTATATTCACTAACGAAGGTGCTTGCTGTACTATTTGCGAAATGAATATAAAAAAGAAAAGGTACAATATAGAGAAACATTTGAAATCAAAATCTCATCAAGATAAATTATCTGATTCACGCTGCCATTTACAGGATATAATACGAGATAATGCTGATTTCGAAATTAAAGACGATATCGTATATTGCAAATTGTGTAATTCGAAATTATTTCCCTCTAAATCTAGTATCGACCGCCATTTAAAAACAGATTTACACAACAAAATTCATAAAAATAATGCACAAGAAAAATTTAATAAAGATTTAACAGAGTTTATGATTTGTTCGAATATACTGTGGTCAAAATTAGACAATCCTAAATTTAGAAATTTTGTAGAAAACCTTTTAAATCATAAATATGGAAACGATATTACTGTGCCGAGTGAAACAAAAATACGAGTAAAATGCTTACCTGAATTGTATGAAAAGAAAAAAAATGAATTGAAAGAGAAATTACAAAATAAAATGATTTACCTCAGTGTTGATGAAACATCAGATTCCGTGGGAAAAAAAGTGGCAAATATTTTGATCGGAGCTCTAGATGGAACTAGTACCCAGCCACATTTATTTGCTTCTAAGGTATTGGAGGCGACTAACCATTCGACAATAACCAAACTCGTTGAGGAAACCCTTGAAGATCTTTGGGGCGATGAATACAAAAAAAACATGGATAAATTATTATTTTTTATAACGGATGCCGGTTCCTACATGGTAAAAGCAGCTAAAAACCTTGTTCAGAAATATAAAAATATGACTCATGTAACATGCATAGCACATGGATGTAATCGAGTCGCAGAGATAATTAGAAGTCTTTACCCGACCATAAACAGTTTGATTGACTGTATCAAAAAATATTTCGTAACGCTCCTTCAAGGACAAATTTATTTCATCAAATGTGTGTAAATATTCCTCTACCACCCCGACCCGTGATAACAAGATGGGGAACATGGTTAAATGCTGCCTCATATTATCACATGCATTATGATAAAATCAAATCTGTCATCGATGCCTTAAATCCGCGTGAAGCGAGTGCAATTTCTAAAGCAAAAAAAATTTTCCGTAACCGGAATTTAAAAACTGAGTTACTATTCGTCGATACACACTTTAGTATAATTGCTAAGTCAATAAAATTATTGGAGGATCCAAAACTGAGTCTAGCAGAATCATTAAACATTGTTCATGGTTTGCAAAAAAAAATATCAACGTTAAGGTTACATCAAAATGCCAGAAAAGTTTATTTTAAATTAAAAAGTGTATTAAAGAAAAATCCTGGTTATAAGACTGTACAAATAATTAACCAACTATCTAAACACAACGAGGCTGAAATACCAGAAAGTGTAAATAAAAACTGTGTGCAAAATTTTCAATGCTTGACATACCTTCCTATTACCTCAGTCAGCGTGGAAAGATCTTTTAGTCATTTAAAATGGATATATTCTTACAGACGTCAAAGATTGACAGCAAAATCTATGGAACAAATTTTAGTGATCTATTCTAACTCGTAAAATATTGTATGCCACACCTGGACATAAAGTGGCTTTTTCCGCACGCTACGCGTACGGATAGAGCCGCTTTCTGGCCAAATGTGCACATATTTTTCCAACACGGGAGGTAATAAAGAAAGCCCTCGATCGCATAATTACGTCCCTCGCTTGCAGCTTGGGCCGCAACAATTGCGATTGCGCGGCCTTTCTTTGTTTTACCACCCTAATTAGGAAATGTACTATTTAGGGGCTTTTTTATTTACATATACAAAATAAAGGTTAAAAATACTAAGTGATTTGTTTGTATTTATTTTTCTGCCAACCGTACATTGCCACGAAATTTGAACGTTGATACCGATGTTTAGCTGCCATCACCAGCATTTGCTATACCAAAAGGTTGTAAGGTGTATTGGTGTAATAATAGTAGTTTATGTAACTGTTACGTAATAAGGGTCCTTAAAACATGAGTGTGGTTTTATGAAACGAGCCGCAGGTGAGTTTCATAATAAGATCACACGAGTGTTTTAAGGCCTAATTACGTACAGTTGCATACACTGCTTTATCTACACTCATATTATTTATCCAAAATGCCGTATTCGGAAACCATAGAATGGCCGCCATTGCACCGCCATGACCAACTCGATTGTGTCGGGGAGGCGCGTGTCGGGCTGTCGGCGGATGCGCGGAAGGGTGCAGGTGTACATTATGTTATCAAAACTCATAGCACATCAATATTGAGCATGAAAAGTTAAAATTACGTTACTGCGACGGATAAAAAGCTTATCATAGTAAAATCGGTCGTGGTAATGCTAGCCATAGCCTACCGTTTTCGAACACGTTTTAGAGAACTTACAATATGAGTGTAGATAAAAATGCTGGTAATCCTATTAAGGGAATCATTGGTATCGTGTTCTTATTATAAAAAACTAAGAAAAACATTTTTCGCGCGAAAATAAAATGGTTTTGTATGGAGGGTCGGCCGGCTGGGACTACGTGTACATACAAAAAAATTCGCGACTAAAAAATTGTTCACCTACTTTTTCTTATAGTCGCAATACGATACCAAATGTATATGTATTTGCCCTTAAACGGATCACTGGTGTTTTTGTTACATACTGTATTTAGGCCGGGCATCAGCATACGGCTACGGTAATCCTTGCCTGTCGTACGAGGCGACTGTGATGCTCCATACAAAAAAAAACCGGCCAAGTGCGTGTCGGACCACGCATAGGAGGGTTCTGTACCTTCAATGGAATAAGAACAAAACTAATGCGAAAAGGTCGCATCTGATGCTAAGGAAGAAGTTTTTTGGAGATAACCCAAAAATGGCTGAACCGATAATGCTCAAAATAATTTTCGTAGAAAGAATATGATAAGGCGCATCTCTTCCAATTTTTTCATATTTTTTGAACTTACGGTTCAAAAGTCACGGGGGGGGGGGGGGGGGGGCTACAACAAAATAGTCAAAGAAACCTCAATGTTATTTTGAAAGACCTATCGATTGTGTCACATGTTGATATTTGGTTAATTTAGTTACCTGTATGGAGCGCCCCCCTAAAAATATTTTTTTTTTCAAATTTAACTACATAACTAAGTAGCTGCATACAAAATACACCTTATGTGTAAATTTTATTCAGATACGTCGTATAGTTTCCGTGTAAAATGCCTGTGACATACGGACGGACAGACAGACAGACATGACGAATCCATAAGGTTCCGTTTTTTACCATTTGGCTACGGAACCCTAAAAAGGTGGAACCCGCAGAGGCATAACGCCAGCGGCAGTGGCGCTTTCCGTAGGAGGTCCCAGAGCCCTCCAAATGGCGTTGAGGAGGACTTGTGGAGTTTTTGTTTAGACATCAGTCTAGATATTATATGGTCCTTGAAATGTGGCTTAAAAGCGTTCGTATGTTCATTGCTTTAACGCTTGCGAGTGCGACGTGTGGACGTGGCTTTAGTTTTGCCTTTAAAGAGATCGAATGAGGTTACACGCGCAAAGCAGATGGCACTGTAATCGAGTAGAGAAACATCTTATAGGATACTAAAACATAGACAAGAAAAGTTTGCAGATTTTTGTTTGGTTCCAAGATGTACGTCATAACTATACTCGAAACTGGAATTCAAGATCAAAAAAACTACGACAGATTCACTGTCAAAACTGTAGATGTCGCTTATGACAAGTAAACTTTCAGGTTTCGCCAACCTTTTTGTAATGTGCTTCTTTATATTAACAGAAAACAAAAAGTCAACAAGGCAAAAATCACCACGAAGCAAAAAGAATTCGAACACTCGGAATAGACGTCAGATCTCGAATGAGAATGACAATCCATGGTGTCATGGCCGATAAAGGCGCATGCATACATTTGATCTGAATTCAGCTCTGAATTCATCATTTCATAGATCAAATCAGACGGAAATGCTTTAATTTGTCTATGGTTCATTTATACATTCTCTTTGATAGTTGCGGAAATTCTATGGTAGCTGAATTTTTGTATAGAGGCCATATACACATTTTCGCAACCATTAAATAACTTAAGATTGATGATGAATTTCTGAATTGAGTTCAAGTGTGTGGATCGCCAAAAATAAATTTCACTATTATTCTAAAATTGCGCCGATTAGTTAAAAGGTATGGAAATAAATCACATCTGAGTTTGTTCACAACATATTTGTAAATTATTGCACCTAAGGTTATGAATACCCGAAGTGATACAAGTACAATTACCAGCTTTGCAACTAAAAATCACGGATGTTTAAGCTTTTATTAGGGTGTCTAGTATTTATATACAAATGAGTATTAAAATTATTTCTTTAAATCTAAGGATTGAAATTACTAATACAAAAACTATCTTAGCGTGGTTTCTTATAAAAAAGGAATATACTATTGTACAAACATTTTACTGCAGTGGCAACATTGTCGTAGTTTTTTTGGTCTTGAATTCCAGTTTCGAGTTTAGGGTTTGCAATGCGCATCCGAAATGTATGAAATTATCCGGATTTGGATCCAGATCTACTTATCTTCCTATACATTTCAAATCTGTCGTGCAAAACCCTATTTTTTTTTTTTTTTTGGGTAGTCGGGACTTAGAGATGGGCCTCTAGCTGCCCGAGGTGGGGACGCCGGGGGGACCCGAAGGGTCTCCCCGGGGAGATTTAGATTTTGCCTGGAGCCTGAGGGGTTCGCAGGTCTTTTTACCACATAGGGTGTCGTTTGTCTGTTGGTATGTTATGTAATGTTGAAGTTAAGGTCTAAGTCTAGAAGTAGTCAGTTGGTTTGTTTAGTCTACGGGGAGGGCGAGAAGCCATCATGGATTTGATGATTAACTGCGTTGTGTGGAGGCTGATTCAGGTGGCGTCGATCGCCGCCGTCGCCGCCGCCATCGTCGCGTCATCTGTAATTCCTGCGGGTTGCAGGAGCGGGGGGTGGGGGTCCCCCCGTTGTTGTAAGGTTGCACCTGCTCGTTGGTGCATATTATTATTGTGTCTTAGTCTGTTGATTATGTCAGTTACGTCTGTCAGGTTTGATACGTCTGTGAGGATGTTAGGGTTTGCAGGATAGGAATCTTTGGGGCTTGGGTCTGTTTTTTGTCTGGTTGTTATTTCGTCGTCGGCGTCTGTCAGTACGTGCTTGGGTCTACGGTGGCCCCTTTTGGGGTTAGGGCGGGGGAGGTAGTTGGAAGCAGAGTTGATTAGTGGGTTAGAGTGGTGGGGTGTGCCATCAAAGAACCGCCTCGATGCCATCTGGAAGAAGTTGTTTATACTTTGGAGGCCGAGTTCTCTATGGAGGTCGACGTTCCGCATATACCACGGAGCGCCGACCGCCATCCTAGTGAATCTGTTTTGTAAGGTTTGAAGGCAAGCGAGGCGGTGCTTCGGTGAGTGAGCGAACACCACCGAAGCGTACGAGAGGACAGGTCTAACACACGTTTTGTACAGCGTAATTTTGCCCTGCAGGGAGAGTTTGCTGTTCTTATTTAGTAGCGGATTGAGTCTACCCATGATGTAAGCCGCCCTGTCACGGACGATTTTGATGTGGTTACGAAAGTAGAGTTTGCTATCTAGCGTGACCCCGAGGTATTTTGCCGTGTGGCTCCAGCCTATTGGTTTGCCTAGCATTTGGATGTGACGCATGCCCTGTCCAGGTGTGGCGTTATTGTGTCTCGTGAAAAGCACGGCAACACTCTTATCAGGGTTCACCTCGATCCTCCAGCGGTCGAACCATTCTCCTAGGGAGGTTGCCGCTCGCTGGAGGAGCGAGGCAAGCTTGTCTGGTGAGCGCGAGGAGACGTAAAATGCTGTGTCGTCCGCGAACAACGCATAGTTGACCCCGTCAACTTTAGGGAGATCGTTCACATAGATGGCGAACAGGGTCGGGGACAGGACCGAGCCCTGCGGCACCCCTGCCTTGACCGGATGTAGAGTCGAAAGAGACCCTTCCACTCTGTAGCTGAAGGTCCTGTTGACAAGGAAGTCTCCTATGATGTGCAGGAGACGGATTGGCACGTTGGCTCTAGACAGCTTGCAGAGCAAGCCGTTGTGCCAAACCTTGTCAAAGGCCTTCGCCACATCGAGGAATATGACTCCCGTGGGGGTCGGCCTCCTATGGCTCGTCATCCGGTCAATGATGTGCTCCGTGATACGGTGCACTTGGTGCACACATGAGTGACCGGCCCTGAACCCAAACTGCTCATCCATAATTGTTTTGTTGGATGTGACGACCTCCATAAGTCGCGTGAGGATGACACGCTCGAGAAGTTTGCCCAGGATGTTAAGTAGGCTAATGGGGCGATAGCTATTAGGAGTGTTGCTGGGCTTTCCCGGTTTGTGAATCCCGATTACCGACGCTACCTTCCAGGCTGCCGGGAAGTGTGAGTTTGTTAGCGCTGCGTTGTATATGTTTGTTAGGATGGTGATTATGTCATCTGGAAGGAGTTTTAGCAACCTGTTTGTGATCCCGTCCGGACCCGGGGCCTTTCGTGGTTTGAGTTTCTTTATGAGAGATTTGATTTCTATAAAGGAGACTTCTAGTCATAGGAAAGCACCTATAAGGTGATAAACGATGTGACATAGTAAAACTCCCCTGACAAAACGCTGATTTTTATTATTAACACTAACTAAACTTAATCTAACTAGAAAGTAAGAAGTTGACAACAATATTTCTAGGTGACATTCTAATACACGTCACCACTGGCTTGCCGCATGATCGGTTTGGTTTCCTGGCCTATGCATAGGTAGGTATTAATTTCTTCGCGTGCTTAGGTACTATATATAACTAATCCAGAGTAACAATAAACCAATAAGTCCGACACTTAAGAGCATACACCCTCATCCAATTATACTAAAATCACTCTTGTTTTGCTAAAACAAAACTGATAAAACTAATTGCATTGCAAGTAATATTATTCAAATGGGGAGCAGTAACTCACTGGGTTTAATTAAAGATTACATGAAATATCCAAGAAAGTCCTAACCGCCGTATTGTTTCTAATATCATACGCTTTATTTCCGGCCTAGGACGGGAAAAGAGAAGTTTTCTTTGCGTGATTGTGTTTTCTTTTTCCAGATGTTGTCGAGGGTAATTTATATGTTGGGGAGTTTGTAACTGTAGGTACTTGTCGGGTCAGTGACCGGAAGGTACTCCTGATTTATCTAAAATAGAAAAGATAGTATTAACATAGGTATAGTGTTTTATTACTGACATTATTACTTATAAGTTTCGTGTTTTGTATATTTGAATTGATTTTTTTTTTTCGAAGTAAGCGTTTTATTGATACTTACTTATATTTATCATTGATGCAGTTACTGAACTCGTATATTTTTCTTTAAACACTTTAAAAAAGAAACACTAAGAAAGCACTTATTTCTTTAAGGTACAACCTGAATTACTTATCATGTCTTTGTTGTTGTTGTTGTTGTGTGTTGTTGTTGTTGGTTGTTGTTGTGTGTTGTGTTGGTGTTCTAGACGGACGAAATCGCGGGCAGAGACTTGTGCATAATAGACTATAGAGTATAGAGATTACTCCATAGCCCGCAGCTTGTCTTAGATTATAAGTGCCGTAAGTTCAGCGAAAATCTTCGTTTCACTAAGCGGACGGCCGGTACGACCAGGCCTGCGGATATCCTTGTGATTGAATAGAATAGAATACATTTTTATTGACCAACTGTGTACAGAGATGTTATATTAGGTATAAAGTTCCAACAGTTACCCAATTTGGGCATGCAATATTTACATACTTGTATCTACTTAAGTCCTACTTATAAACTATCTGTCACTCAACTACCAGTTAAGCCTTAAACTAATTAATAGTATTGTATCAATATCATTAAAATTAAATGGGTTAATTACGATTAATATTGAATTATTTGAAATTAATTACGATTCCAATTGAAAAAATAATACATCAAAATTTTATATGTTAATTAAATAATATTACTTATTACAAAAAATTCATTCAAACTATAGAATTCCCTTTTAATTAGCCAGGTTTTTAATTTATACCTACATTGTTTTCCCTCTAGAGCTTTTAGTTCTTCTGGGAGGTTATGGAAGACAAGTATTGCGCTTATAAATACTAATAATAATAATATTTCTAGATATGTGTATGGATTTTAGGAGGCACTAAATAGTGCTCGTATTGGCTACGTAGGTGTATTTCACTTCCAGATTCTTTTATAAAATATTCAGCGTTATTTCTAAGGAAGTTTTATTCGTTATTTTATTCAGCGTTATTTCTAAGGAAGTTTTATTCATTATTTCGTATTAAGAATTATTCGTTACATGCCATTGTTTTAATAATAGTCATGCTAAGGTAATTTTAAACACCTAGCACTTTAATTCTAGTGCTGAATATTATAAATATACATTTTTAAGTGGATTTGCGTATTTTAGTAAGCACAACACGTTGAAAACTCTGAACCTCCATATTGCATTATGCCACTTATTAAGCAACAATTTGCATTTTAACTATATTTATGCAAGTAAAATAATCTCTAACTTAGCTGTTTTGAATGCGAATGTGTTTTGTTTAGAATTTGGAATAAGTGGAATAATTTAAAGGTGGACTTTGAAGCGAAGTTTTTAAATATGTTGTCCTGATTGGACGCTGAGAGAAATAGTAAAATATTTAAAGAAAAGGCAAAAATTAAAAACTGAAATAAAAACTAAAAATAAATTTAAACTAAAACTACATTTTTGAGTTTGTGAGATGTCCTTAGGGTTAAATTCCAGAAAAAGTCACAAAGAAGTAAAATAAACATGTACAGTAGAGACGTTTTGGCTGTAGAATTTGGTTATGAATGGCATATTCAACCCTACGAAGCAGGAGGTCCCGGGTTCGAATCCTAGTCAGGGCATTTATTTGTGTGTTTATCACAGATATTTGTTCCTGAGTTATGGATGTTTTCTATTTATTTATGTATTTATATGTATACACCGTGGGCTGGAATAACCCGACAGATCTTAACCACGAATTTCTAAAACCAAAAGAAGGAAAAAATATTATGTGACTTTAGGTTTCGCCGAAAAAAAAATTTTTTTTCCTCTTTTTTTTTTGTCCATTTTTTGAATGTTTATTGCACATGAAAAGCAAATTTTATTAATAAAATTATCGCCTAAAACAAATTGTTACATTTTTTTTGTAAAAATTAAGTTTCTGCAAAGTTTTCCTTGTCACTTTGATATCTGTCAATAAGGACGTGTAAACTATGTCCAATAGTGGCAACAACGCCATTAGGAAGGCGTTTTGTGATGAGTTATAATAAAAAGTGTTTTTTTTTTTAAATTGGTATTAACTCTGAAACTAGGCGTATTCCAGAAAAGATTATAGGACATTTTAGTATCTAAATATGATCAGGAACTGTTAAAATCTGTCTAGTTATATGGGCCCACGGTGTATATATATTTTATATATCGTCGCCTAGTACCCATACCACAAATTGAGATTACTGTGGGACTAGTTTGATTTGTGTAAGATTGTCCCACAATATTTATTTATTTATTTATATTCTATTAATCAAAATTTAGTCTGGGATATTTGGACTACCAGATGTATGAATTACGATAAAACAAGGGAAAATAGTTCATGCAAAATTAGGTATAAATAAAATTCTTAAAAGGAACAAGTTTTTTTTGAAGCATCAGCCGTCGACGCGATCGTTAAGTCGAGGGGGTCGTTATTAAAACTAAGCGAAACAAGGAAAAGGCCCATGAAATATGACATTGACGTTTTATAATCTTTTTTTAAATTGGTCGGGATCTTAGAGTCAAGTCATCAGGCTTATGATGAAGAAGGTGGCCACCGTTTTTTTTTTAAATCATGGCCACCGCGTGAGGTTTCGTCACAATACCTATTTATAAAAAGAAACATGAGATCATAGTGACAGGTTAAATATCACTTGTAAAATTTTATTTTCAATTGACAGAAACAAATTAAATAAAATTTCAGGGCAATTCTAGTTTTCGTTGTACATAAGTTTTTGAAACTTTTTCGTAAAATGCATATTTTACAATACTTGGCCATTACTCTCATTTGCTGTTTTGTGACTCGGAAAGAGGCTTAATTAGGCTGTCAATCCCGATAGAGTAGTTTAATAATTACAACTGTTAATATTCCTAATCACAGTAACTCAGTGGTCCTTGATTGTCTCCCGATTTATATGAAAATTAGGCATTTACCACTGCGTTACCATCTTTTTACATTAATCAATATTAATATATGAATTTTGGTTAACACATTCCTGGTTTAGGTCAATTTGGTTCAGGTACAATTTGGGAATACAATTTTATACACGAAATTCAATGTCAATCATACTTTTATCTTCACTCACATTGTGTCCTCTAAAACGTGTTCAAAAACGGTAGGCAATGGCTAGCATTACCACAACCGATTTTACTATGATAAGCTTTTTATCTGTGGCAATACCGTAATTTTAACTTTACGTGCTCAAATATTGATAGGTATTTGGAACATCGAATTTGATAACATAATGTAAATCCTGTCCACCTTCCCGACCACCGGCACGCGCCCGCCCGACCGCCGGCACAATCGAGTTGGCCATGGCGGTGCAATGGCGGTCATTTTATGGTTTCCGAACCCGTCATTTAGGATATATAATATGAGTGTAGATAAAGCAGTTGCATAACTGTACGTAATTAGGCCTTAAAACACTCGTGTGATCTTATTATGAAACTCGCCTGCGGCTCGTTTCAAAAAACCACACTCGTATTATAATGACCCTTATTAAGTTATTACGTAACAGTTACATAAACTACTATTTTCGGGCAATAGATTAAAGGTCACGAAAAATTAGAATGAGCCTTTAGAGACCCTTTAGGAACAAAGTAAAACTAGAAAAATAAGTTTTCAAATCAACATAATATAAATAGCTCGATATAATTTCACCGGATTTGTACCTAAAAAACTCCAATTATTAGAGAAAAAACTTTCCTAACGAATTTCATTCTTTAATTTACTTTACACCTTTGAGGAACTCTTCTTTCCTAATTACAACGTAATATGATTTTAAGGGTTTACACTCAAAGAAAAAAGTAGAAGATTCTTTTACTGGGTCCGAGAGATGTTTTTTTATAAACTTTGAACGAACTTGATCCCTTTTGAGCCTGTTTTTCATCAATTCAGAGGCTAGTTTATTTAATTTACTTTTTTAATAGTATATACCTATTCTAAACGAATAAAACATTAGAAATTACACTATTACAGGTTTTAAAAAACGGAAAAGAAATTCTGTTATACGTACATAGCGAATACATCAGCGATATTTCGAAGTATTTTTCATTATGAATTTTAAGAATATTAAACGCTAGGAGCGAATAAGAAGAAAGATAAAGTAATGTTAATTTAATTTTAATAGAATGTAATAATGGCATTAATTCAGGTAATTTACAAGAGGAATCAACGAATTCTGTAAGAGGCTGTAACATTTTACTGTACCGTAAAGAGGGTCTAGTGCAAATAAAGCCTTCGTAAAACAGTTGAACAGATCTGCATGTCATTTCATTGATGATTTTGTTCAGCATGAACAAATAGTTACCTATTTTATCTAGTATCATCAAAAAGGATAGAATGAGGTAACCTACATTACCATTCGTTTTCGCCTATCTAAATATGGCATTTGAATCCGGAATGAAGCGAAGGATTCTTCAAAACTAAGTACGTATTTGAAGTCCTAAAACAGAACGTTTAGTTGGTGCAGTGGTTTGTAATTTTATCAAAAAGACGTTTGCCTTATTTTATGGAGAATAGGCAGACGTTTGAGCGCGATCTCACCTGATGGTAAGTGATGATGCGGTCTACGGTGAAGCACGCTTACCTATGAGATACCTATTTACTTTCGCTTTGAAGAGACCCAAATTGTACTCAAGTGGAAACACAGACTCGGGCAGGCCGTTCCACTCCTTGACAGTTCGCATAAGGAATGTTGGAGCAAAACGCTTCGTGCGTATATGTGGAATACTTACCGTGAAGCGTTGCCGGAGTGCTGATTGTCTGGTAGTCCGATGGTAAAATGGGGACGGAGGAATAAGGTTGTGCAGTTCCTCGGCACACTCTCCGAAATGGATCCTATAAAGGATGGATAGGCTGGCAACCTGGCTGACTTTAAATGGAAAAATCAAGATAAGAGGGATATGCGTAACACAGCGGGGTAAAATTTCTGCAGATTCTGCGACAAGATAACACCAAACACTGTAGGTACCTGGGTTATTTAGACAGCCTGATTGTGGACCTGTACAGTTCATTATCTAAATCTGCCTGTAGTTTTTACCTAGTGCATACTTGCATTTTTGTTATTATAGTGACTAAATTTCGGGAGCAGAACACAGAATCAGATATATAGCTATTATGTATGACTCATTAAAAAAACAATAATGTAAATTTTAATGAAACAAAAATATTTTGTTTAATAATACATAACGAAAACTGAATAGCAACATATAGCCTCGATAAAGTAGTAGCTAAGTCCATGCAAAGACAACTTCAGTAAAAAGCGATAAAAAGCTTTAAATGTAAAATGGTTCCTAATTATTTTTTTGCAACCCTAAGTACACACCTTTGGACACTTTTATCATAGAGTGTATGGTTTTAACATAACCAAAAAGGTTTTTTCAAACGCGTTCCTTAAAAATGTTTGCAAAAATGTGGGACACACTTTGCTTCCTTTCCAGCTAGAACAACGAACGTGCGTGTTTAACCTAATTGAATTATTGCCATTAAAAACAATATAAACCCGAAATGACGGCCTAATAACAAGGGCTGTAACTCAAACGCTCCCCTGCCATAAACTAGATCAAAACATCATGCTTTACGTGTCACTTCTCCATAATGGCGGGACTAATAAATCACTGGATTAGCTAGCACGATGGCGTTCGTTTCTATAACATTGTCCCTTACTGATAAATACAAGTGTGAAAGTGACGAAACGAGTCCGTTACAAAATTCCGGTGTAACGTGAGTCCGGTGATGCGGATCCATAAGCCGCTCCGATGAGGGAGCGGGACTTCGCTATATAAGTGCATAGCGCTGTCTCGCGCATCATACCATACCATCATATCATATCATACATCACTTAGACGCCAGGGTGGAAGCTAGTTGATATAAACCATTCTTGAAAACTTGAAGCAGTGACAGGGCACATCATAACATTTACGCTTCGGTGTGTGAGCGAGATAGCACTATGGACGCATATAGCTAAGTCCCACTGGCACATCAGAGCGACGTGGCTAACCGCATCCGATGTGAGAACAGCCTTATAAACCCGCCGCCGCGTTCTAGGCGCTATGGTCACGACTCAAACCAAGAATTTAACTAAAGACCGCACACGCGTACTACCGTAAGGGATAGATAAGATATAGATGACGATAAAATCACTTTTACAGCTCAAAACAGAACATTTTACCATCGTTTTCCTTATGCGACACAACTTTCTAAGAAAAATATCAGGTTTTCTCGTGGTAAACACAGAAATTCTTGAAGAAATCGCGAATTATATCTGTTTGTGACCACTGCTATAAGTAATGGCGTAGAGGGTAATAAAAAAATGTGCGTCTATGACATGGACCAACGATAATAGCACCTTCTCTGTCGTACCGATCGAAAGTGTAATAAGACCATCCCGTTCGATCTTGGTATTGTTATTGCCATGCCCTGTTTATACCTTTCACCATATGTCATCACACGCCACGACTAGTTAAGAAGTTCTTGCTGTTCAGCAAGAGCTAAGAAGACGAGGTGTTCATAATGCCCGACTATTGTAAAGAGGACAATAACATTTCAACTACATTTTGAATTG
Organism: Pammene aurita; assembly: GCA_947086415.1. Taxonomy (NCBI): domain Eukaryota; kingdom Metazoa; phylum Arthropoda; class Insecta; order Lepidoptera; family Tortricidae; genus Pammene; species Pammene aurita. The sequence goes on along the minus strand of OX352315.1, from coordinate 8,497,473 downwards.
TTGACTACGATTCGGTATTTAAACAAAGAGCACACCACAGTAATCTAGATACTAGAACGCATTCTGAATTCGCGACCACATTACCTCCCACATCGCCCGAATCTAAATTCAAATCTACCCTCATTCTCGCGAATTCCAAAATCTAGATTTTAGCGTAGATTTCATTCTGCGAAACAAAAGCTTTTAAAAGCCATTTCCAGAAACAGCGTTCTTATCATATCTTTAGATTTATGTTGAAAACAACTTTATGTGCTTGTGATAACGTTTAAATTCTCGAACAACGTTGCCGCGTTAGCATAAGAGAGAAATATGTGTATTTAATCTTCGTGCTTACATACGACATTGCGATAATAGAAATGTATGTTAAAGTTTTTGTAATTTACTAGGATATCTAAGATTTAGTTTAAAAGGTCTTAAGGGTTATTTAGTAATATGCTACTTACGATCTTTTTGTTAGGTGGATGGTATAGGAAAATTCGAAACTTGAAATATTCTTAACGTATTATTTCAATAGCTTGCCAAGTCGAGGGCTCAGGTGAGCCAGTGTATGTCATAAATTCATCATTATCAACCTTATCCTGTTGACTAGCCAAGGTTGTAGTGTAGTAGACTTATACACGGTGAATCTGAGTAACCCGAAAGATTTTAACCATAAATTCCTGAGGTCATAAGGAGTAATAAGTGTTATATGAATTTAGGTCAATTTCGCCAAAAGTAATAATTTTTTTTTAATTTTTTTTCGATTTTTTAAATGCTATTGAACATAAAAACATAAATGTTATTGTTAAAACTGTCGATTAAAATAAATTAGTACATTTTTTTTCTTAAAAAATAGTTTACGTTAAGTAATCCTTGGCACTTTGATATCTGTCAATAAGAATGTCTAGACTAGACCCCATAAAGGGTGAAATCGCCATCAAAAAAGCGTTATGCACTGAGTCACAATAAAAAATGTTTTTTTATTCCAGAAAAGTTTATACGACATTTTAGTCTCCAATTATGATCAGGAATTTATGGTTAAAATCTGTCGGGTTACTCAGATTCACCGCGTCGTGTATACGGATATAAATTATGCCTTTTGTTAGGTTAGGTTAGGTTAGATTAGGTTAGGCACAAATTCATTTCACCTTAGGGTCTGTAATAGCGATACTGTCATCGTTGGCCTTCTTCATCAATAGTGTGATGATTTAAACGGTGTCCGTAGAGGAGCGATACTTTCGTAAATGGCTCACAAGGCCGATGCGCGACCGACAGCCGCGGCCGCATATGTGGCAGCTAAAACGTGTGCCTGGTGGTGAAGGTAAGAGAGCAGCGCGGCCGGTGCCTCAGTTCACGTTTTGTGGATAGTAGGTCGAACCATGCCTTATCATGTAATAATAATAACGATACAGAAGAGTTATAGTCTGGCAAACCATTTCTGTCAGTAGAAACGCGCGGCAAATTCAAAATACGTACATGTGGCAACCCTTTGTGATGAGACACCGTATTTCATGACGAACATTTCAATTCACATTGAATTTGTTTCTAGTGCATTTCACTCTCTCATCTTAAGCGCGAGTGAGATAGAACTCCTGCAACGTTCCCAATTAAATTTAAATTCATTTTTAAGCCATATTTCAATTGCCTCAACCAGATTATCTGTTGCAGTTGATGACATATCAGACGAAATATATCCGTCTCCTTTTTACACACCGTAATTGTCACCTAATGAATGGGGCGGAAATACCACCTAAAATTAAAAACATAAAATTTGATGATCATTGCTGCTTTTTTCACTGATTCTTCGTGTTGTCATACTTTTGTTCGCTGTACATTGCTACTGCGTTCGTTGGCTGGCCAGACTATAGTAAATTAAATTAAGGGTGAAAGTGTGCTAGCAGTGGAGATATAATAGGGTTTATTAAGTATATGTAACACTGAGCGTTCATCTCTGTATATTGTGATTGTATTATATTTTTTATATAAAAAAATATATTTATTCCTCAATTTAGGCACATTACAATGCACTTATGATCGTCAGAGAAAGAGAAAAAAAAAATACCACCAGTTATAACCGTCTCTGACCCGAGAAGTATTATGACCGGCAAGAAACTGGGCGGGACTTATTATTCTATTTTTGTAAAATGAATCCTCTTCCTCCTCCTTATCCTCCTTTTTTGTAATGGGTCGGCAACGCGCATGTGACACCTCTGGAGTTGCAGGCGTCCATAGGATACGGCAGCTGCTTACTATCAGGCGGGCCTTATGCTTGTTTGCCACCGTCGTGGTATTTAAAAAAAACTTATGTCAATGTTCTTGTTTTGATTCAGTATACTTTTGTTGCTAATGTTTAACGTCAGCTGGTTAATTTCGTTTGTTTCCCATAACGCTATCAAAGCCTATACTGTAAGCAGTTGGAACACACCTAAAGTTGAGCGGAACAGGGAAGTGGGTCGTGCCCGACTCAAGCGATTTGTTTTCATAAAGAAACTTAGGTCATAAATGACATCGGCACGTCATTACATTACGCGTCTCGCGTGACTCGTGGCCGGGTTCTTCTAGTTTCTACTTTGAATTTATCAAAAATCCTACCGGTTAGAGATTGTTAGTGGTGAATCCGTGGTTAACATCAATATGTCAGGTTTTAAAAAAAGGAGCCTAATATAACGACATAAGGCATAAATTCGGAAGTCAGCGTCGCGCCTCATGCGACACCGGGGCATCCCGCTCGAGTATGACTAAGCCTTTAAAATTAAGTTGAAAGGATGCACTATGACCAATATAATATCCTAACAAAGTAAAAATTAAAAGAATCTATTGAAATAGTTCAAATCAACAAAATCGACATTTCAATATTTTACGATTTATATTTAAACACATTGGTAATATAGTAAGTCCTCCACATGTACTTATATAATGTGTACATCACTGACAAAGTAACTGAAATTCAAACCATTACCTATAATTTAAAATTTTAATTTATCAGATACAGGGAAACATTTTCATCAGTTATTGAATAAGTGTGGTGCAATTAATAAATAATTGGACCACGGAATTTTAAAATACGTACGAGTAAAGTCTTTAATTATGATGTCGGTTGCATTAATAATCCGCGGTAGTTTTCATTGTATTTTAAAATGTTTCATTATTTTGTTCTTTTCCTTCTTTAACATTTTACGTACTAACAAGTGCAGTTAGATACATAGTTAAGTTTAAACGAGTTAATTGGAGAAAAATTTAGTACTTATTGCAACGATTGTATATTTATTTCGACGGTATAAATATGCACCTTTGTTCACTACTTGATAAAACTAGTATAGTTAATTAACGTGAAAAACTCGCAATTACGCATCCATATTTTGCAATATAAATAAAACCGACCGAGTGCGAGTCGGACTTGCGCACGAAGGGTTCCGTACTATTATCTATAAAAACGGCCTAAAAGTCATGTCTGTTGTAAGGGAGCCCCCTTAAATATTTATTTTATTCTGTTTTTTAGTATGTGTTGTTATAGCGGCAAAAGAAATAAATCATCTGTGAAAATTTCAACTGTTTCACTATCACGGTTTATGAGGCGACAGACGGATAGTGGAGTCTTAGTAATACGGTCCCGTTTTTACCCTTTGGGTATGGAACCCCAAAGTGACCAACATGGATACTTGATTATCTGCAATCTTCGTGACTCGTGACGTCACTTGTTTATTGAATCGAGATAGTGTGATTGGACATCTGGTGGTTCTGTATAAAACACCAAGACCTGCTACTTTTAGGCATTTGTAAACGTGTGTTATAATTATATTATAAATCTTACAATATATTGTGTAATTTTGGGATACTTGTACAATTATGTGATTGAGAAGTATTAATTACTTGAAAAAAATAATTATATTGTACTGTTTTTGTGATATTTATTCAAAAGAATATGCCTCGCCAAGTTTATTTTTGAGACAGATGCCCGCTTTCCGATACAGCGGTAGAATCAGTACCTTTTTGATTTTGACATAAATTATGATATTAAAATAATCATTTGTTTTATCCTTTTTCACCTTTAATCTAACACGCTCATTTCTAAGACTGAAAAAAGAGTGTAGTGTTAGGTAGAATTGGGAATAGCCTGAAAGTAGTTTAGCCCTCAATGAATCTAAGATTACATATTATGAGTGAAGTCTCTTTTTGCAAGGTTACGAGTATATTACAAATTACTAACATTGGGTAGAATTGGGGACAGCCCGAAAGTAACTTCAGCCCTCAATGTGACTGAGACTGTAATATGAGTAAAGACTTGTTTTAGCTTGCGAAGCACTATGTTTTGAGCAAGACTATTACAAATTAATAAGATTGGGTAGAATTGGGAACAGCCTGAAAGTAGTTCAGCTTTCAATGTTGAGACTTTGAATGATGAAAGACTCGTTTTAGTTAGCGGAGCGCCATGTTTTGAGACTCGAATTTATGGCGAAGTTCATAATAACTTGCATTTTGTGAATGTTCATTGACAAATTTATATGAATTGTAGACATATAACTTTATGTTTGTTAAGTGTGTTTGTGTTTATATACGCATTACGCAGTCTGGTATTTTTAGATTTAGTTAAGATTTTCGTTCTTCAAGCGATTTACATTATAGGTACATGTAAATTTGTGTATGTGACATGGTTAAAATTCATCGTTGTATTTTTCTCAATAGTTTAAAATAATATATATAAAAATTAAACAATAAATGTTGTTTTAACTTCGTTTACGGTAATAGAAATTCAGATTTAAGGAAAAAAAATCTTTTAAACATGCCACGTTAAACATATTTTTTTTTACTGAAATATAACTTTGCATACGTTTTATCCGTAATATCCGGGTATCCGAATCCGTGTGATTATAAGATCCGAAATGTCCGGAACTAAAAATTCGATGGATTTTGCAAACCCTTAAAATAATTTAAGAAAATACCATTCTTTAACACTGTCATTAGTGTCGTTACTTAAAATTAAGATTTAAATATTCTTTAAAAAGTATGTGCCATGAAATAATTTCAAACAGCCCTTTCTTAACAACCGACACATGTTTTATAATTTATCACCAAACCCAACCTCTAACCGTATACACCGTGTTTCCAGCACCTTTAAACGGTATCTATACACCGTGTTTCCTGTTAAGCAAGACGTTAGAAACCGACAATAACTCACTGCACATAAAGTTCACGCCCCATTGGCTTTATAATTATAATTATAGCAAATATAATATTTCACCGCGGACCATTTCGTAAATGAGTTCAAGTAGCGTGGGGCCGGGCAAAGGGCGTGGCGCCAGTAACAGCGGTTTTGTCTCGGAGAGCACATTTATAAGGGGTCAAGAAATATTAAACCCAATGACGACTGACGACCCAGTAAAGACCACTCTAGGTTCTAAGACCATTATCACACGGTAGCGTAAGCGTAGCGTAAGTTTATCGTAAAATGAGTGATACGAGCACATACACATTCGAAGAAGAAGAGGCAATTTACGATTACGAATACGATTCGCTTCGTGTGCGGACTTCTTTGTACATGTACGAGCTTGTATCGCTCTCGTCTTACGTGATTATTACGATATGTTGACGCAACGCTTACTCTACAAGGCGACGCCGTGTGCACAGGGCCTAAGGATAAGGAGAGCCGACCCCAAAAAAAGGGAATAAGGCCCGAAGAAGAAGATTTCAAAAAAATATTAAAATACTGACTTGCACAGCAAAAAAATCTAAATACACATCAAAAAGTTATGATGTTCATTTGTATTTTTTGCTGTGCAAGTCAGTATAATAGTTAGGTTATGATTATTTCTTGTTGTGCCTTTAAATACTAGCTTTTGATTTTATTTTGTATACTTAAAGGTTTCTCTTAGTAGCAAATTTCGGTTATCTTATGAGTTAAGCTGGATGAAATGATGAATCAGCCATTTTTTTTACTTGTAACTTAACAATTGAAACATTATTACAGCCCAGTCAGTACACATTGATAGTATATCATACAAAAAATCAAAAGTTTAGTCCGTCCATTTTATCAGTTAATTCAAACTGAACAGATATGTTTTGTTGAAGTTAGTAGTAACTGCATAGAATATTTGCAATTTGTCGCACCGTCTTATTGTCGCATTCTTGTTACCTCCACTTTTCATATTTTATAGGTCCTTGCCGCTGGCAGTGAAACTCAATCCGGTAGCATGATATTTAAAAAGGTTAGGGATTACTTTAATGAAGGGGCGTATACGGTCCGCTGAATACGCCAATCTTAATGCAATGCGTTTTGGTTGTTTTACATTTAGAAACTTAATAACTTCAACAACATTAACATCACAAATGGAGCATTCCATCAGATTGTGGCTTATGAAAGCAATTTATTTGATTTTTGTGCCAACAGCTGTTAAGGATATCATGACTCCTTTATCATTTTTTTACATTCTTACACTTTAACGGCCTCCTAGCCCAGTCGGTAGTGACCCTGCCTGCGAAGCAGGAGGTCCCGGGTTCGAATCCTAGTCAGGGCATTTATGTTTATTACAGATATTTGTTCCTGAGTTATGGATGTTTTCTATGTATTGAAGTATTTATCCATATTTATCTATTATATATATCGTCGTCTAGTACCCATACCACAAGTCTTATTGAGCTTACTGTGGGCCTAGGTTTTTGATAATATGATAAAATTATCAAACACTAGCATAAAATATACACACACAAGTATAAACACAAACACAGACAACCTGTCCGTGAACGAGATAATGTCATCTTTAAGTAAACGTACACAGTGCGAGGAACGCGTCGTTAATAATATACTTAAGTATCGATATTTGTGACGTTTTCAAGTCAAAGGTACATCATTGTCGGTTGTTAATAGAGTTAATTTCTAAATTATTTTTTTATGGTAACGCCTTATTGACAACCGATAATGATATATATACCTTTGACTTGAAAATGTCACATTTTATCGTAGATTTATTTATCGTATGCCTACATTTCACTGGATATAGATAGGCATTTCTTCCCTAGGGTAGTGGGAAAGCAGATGATGAAGAAAATCCAGTGAGCGCTGCGAGGTCCAGGTAGGACAGTAGAGCTGCCAAGTTTGTAACTCTTTTAGCACCACCCAGGGATTACGTGTAGGGTTGTCTAAGGTGTTTCCTACGGACGCAGAGAAACATTGATCGTAGGTTAGTTATATATTTTTGTTTCTTTACCAAGTATAAGGTTTAGCTATTGATAAAATTATAATGTTAAGTTGTGATTAAATATCAAGTTTTTCTACCAGCATATTACTTACAATGTTAGTATTCTACGTAAGTTAGTTTGTCTATTTGTTCAGGATAAATCTTGCAAGCTGATTTAGAATAACTTTTATATTATCAATTTAATATTTTGATGTGTATTTGCTTTTAAATTTAGTGGAAAATACTACAAATTGGAAAATAAAACAAATAACTATTACAATGAAACATTGAATTGCAAAGAACTCTGGAACATCACGGGATTCGAACCCACGTGTTTAGATTACCGTTCCAATGTGCTTCCAATTACACTAGACGTTCCTCTATCCACCGCAGTGAATTTTTCACTGTAATGAACAATGATGAATCAGTCACTAGCGACATCGTGATGTTCCAGAGTCCTTCGCAGTTGATATTTTGATTGTAATGGGCATCTGTTTCCAATTTTTGTTTCTATTTCTATTATCTCTTCTTCATTTTCTATTATAAATAAAACGTACATATAACATACTGCTAATGTTAGTATCGACATTTATTTTTGTGCTGTCCCATTACTAAAACTCACCTGTTAGGTGTACAGTGATACCAGAGTCAGAAATTAAAAATGCCTATTTAAGGGGATAAGTGTGTATACCGTACCTTATAATAAATAAAGTATAATCCATACAAAATTAAAATGCTACATAAAATGTATGGTGAAAATAAAGGAACGAATTAATTTCTAAACAGGAATATCGTTATTTCAAGCATCTACAAGTATATTTCACTTATGAATGAATAATATTTATTGCGGATTATAAACGATCCATATTTTTGTTAGTAATTACATACATCATTATTTCCTGGTGGTTAGTAAAACTATTCTAAACACTATCTACATATTATAATAAAATTTTTGGGGGGATGCACTTGGATGTCGAGTGCATTTTCACCCAGAAAAATAATATAGGGTTGTCCCATCTTTCAGCAATGGCTTTCAGGAAGCTGTTGGGGCTGTCCAACACCCTGTGCATCAGAGATGCGACTCGTTTACGAATTATTGTGTAAAAACAATCCGCTCGAGCCTCCGCAAACATCCCTGATGCACTGCAATGTCTCCTCAACCCCATCAGCACCCTGAAAGCATTGTTGTATTGGATGCGGAGAGCGCTGTAAGATTTCTGCGTATATCTGGTCCACAGGGCGCAAGTGTACATGGACTGGCAGTAAGCCTTGAACACCTTGTGAACCTGCGTGCCAGCATATTGCAGCGTACTGCCAGCGCTCTCCGCTCTCTCTTCATATCCAGATCATCTGTGAGATCATCCGTGACCGAGTGACCCAAGTATTTGAATTTTCTTACTCTAACAAGCGGGTTGCCGTTGAGCGTGACTGGTGGGACTTTCGAATATATTTTATTCCCTGCCTTAAAAACAAGAAGCTCGCTTTTCGTTTCATTGTACTTGAGTCCATGTGTCACGGCATATTTCTCACAGATGTTAATCAACTTTTGCAGAGCATTGACTGATGGGCACAGCAGCACCATATCGTCGGCGTAACTTATGTTGTTAACGAACTTACCACCGATTGAACATCCGACTCCGGCGCTGCTGAGCTCACCTATCAGCCCGTTCACGTACAGGTTGAAGAGCAACGGCGAAGACAACCCCCCCCTGCCTCACCCCGCACTCCAACCTGTATGTGTCTGAAAGTTGACCTGACCATCTCACAACGTTTGTCTGGTTGCCGTACCAGTACTTAAAAATAGACAGGAGGTCTGAGGGAAGCTTAGTCTCATGCCTAATCTTATGCCAAAGTACGTCGTACGACACCAGATCAAACGCTTTCGATAAATCCAAAAGGCAAGCGTACACGGGTGAATCCGCTTTAGCATAGTACTGGACGGTGTGCTTCAGGCACAGCACGGCTGACTCCGTAGACATTACCTCTGTCGGAGACATTCCCTGTCCTGTTCTTTACCATTGGGACGACTACAGTTTTCATCAGATCTTGTGGTAGGTAGGAATGTCCGATACATAAGGTGAATAACATGGCCAGTACCCGCGGTAGATGTACACCCGCGTACTTAAGGTGCTCGATACTAAGGCATCGTGCCCCGGTGACTTGCCCCTAGCCATGTGTCTAATTATACTGGTCACTTCTTTGGCAGTAACTAGGGTCGGAACACTCGACACTCGATTTCCTGCATCTGGTCCTTCTTTGGCACTACAATTTACAGAGGGACCCAACGGAGAGTCCATTTTGAAATTTTTTACAAAAAGATTGGCTATTTCCCTGGGCTCGGTCAACCCATCGACGCTCATCGGGGTCCTCGACTTTGGACTTAATATACTGGTTTCTTTCCAAAACTTACCAAATCTTTGAGCCGAGTGAAGCTGTGCCAAAAGGTGTTACTTAAAGGGCGCCACACATTAGAGCGGAATTCAGCACACTAGCTGAAATTTGTCTATTAAAACGGAAATTTGTTTATGGTAGCTGTATTTTTGAGACCATAGACAAATTTCAGCTATTGTGCCGTACTACAAGCACACATACGCTGAGTTTCTTACGCTGGTTCTTCTCAGTTGGGGCTCCTTTCCGAACCAGTAGTAGTTTATTACCCTTCCCATAATACGGTTTTAAAAAGATTTGATTTCAATACAGTTGTTAAACCAGTGTTTATGTTTTATTTCATTACCGTGCGTCCGTGCGTAATGTGCTATAGGCTAGTTTATCCTGATAGTGTCCGTTTTTTGAGTTCCAAACCACCTTACAGCCCTGCCCTCGGCAGTCCTCGACGACATATATAATTTAAAAAGCTATGCGTGTGAATGAGTTTTACCTTTGAAGTACTGACGTTAATCTTTTCATTTTTGTTAATGATTAAAAATAATATGTAATTTGAATAATTTAAAAGTCGATTAAAATATGTTTAGAAACAATTTAATAACAACACACACACACACACAGACACACTGCTTTTTTAACAGAGCAATGCTTTACAATTATGGCTGTATACCGAATGGGTCTCTGCTTAACCCACGGAGTATCTTTTAAGTGTATTGCCTAACCTGTCATAACAATGAATGACATAATGGCGGACGTATTTCTGTCGCACTGGAGTCGATTACTCTTGTTTGCAATATTTCACTTACCTCCCTCGATGTAATCGTGTTCATAATTGCATACCCAATTTATGAATTAATTCATTGATAAATTGGGTATGCAATTATGAACCCGATGGTACAATGTACTATGAAGAGTCAAGTTTAAAAATTACCCTAAAGCAGATGTAGTACCATTAAGTGGCAACACTTTTTGATTGACAATATTTTTTAGTTTTTTGCTAATTTCGTGCACTATTTGATGATATTTAGACGTAATTATACTTACAGATGAAAAGAAACGTTATCCTTATGTAAACTAGATAATTCAGATCTTTTCTTACATGAAAACACGCAGCTATTCGGCATTTTTACCTCAGATCGTTCCGGGCTGACTGACATTCATTGAATGGCGTTTGACGCGCGACAACTAGTTTTATATAACCGCTACGACCAGTGGTCTTGTACTTTTGGCAGAGGGGGACGCCTGACAATTACCACTCCATTGGTTTATTTCTCTGAGGCCTAGGTCGATTTGTGTCGAGATTTTCCCATAATATAATACATAAAATAATATAATATTTACACTTACATCTCGTAGAATAAGGTGTACTTAGTTTCCAGTTGAGTTAAAATTAGACACCTTAGAGACCTTGCCCAAATCATAAGTGAATACTGCATTATGCTTAAGCTAACCATAATATAATATATATATAAAAATACAGAAATAGCTATCTTGGGTCAGTTGTAATTACCTACTCATTTAGGTTTATATAGATACTACTTAATTTGTGATCGTTTTTTAATTACTTTGGACATGTGATATTTTGTGATATTGTGAATACTTAATTTATATGACCTACTAAATTTATTTATTTATATTTAGGATAAGGATTAGGTACTTATATCTTAGGATAAGAAAACTTGGTAGAAATACTGAAAGTGAGTGTTACATTCGCCGATAAACATAATGATTAGCGAAACTGATAGATTTGTTAATTGTACCATACCTACTCTTATTGGAAATAAATGAAATAAAAACCAATCTAGCAAACAATCTTAGTTTTAACTTTAGTAAATAATGTGAAAATAGATGTCATATACTTCAGAAAAAGTGACCAAACCCTCCGGTGTCCGAGGCCAGATCTCAAAATCAAAAAATATTGAACAAAATAATTTGATTTGCTTCAATATTTTTTGTAAATAATGTTTGCGAAAGAGAATATTAAGAAATCGAACGGTCCTCAGCTCCTTTAGAAGGTACTTATGTAATGAGTAGATTTTGGATAATTCTCTAAAATTTTTCTACATAATTTCAACAACCTGCAGATCTCTAGATGCAACTTGGAAATCGCTACAATGAGGAGGAAAACAGCTTACAGTGACACCACGCCCCAAAGAGCGATGTTTTAAAAATGTTAGGGATTACTTTAATGAAGGGCCGAATACGGAGCAACCCTAATGCAATGTAATATTAGCATCGCATTTCACTGTTTACGAATGGGGGAATATTTACAACATGGCTTCTTGGTAGTATTAACATTTTGGAGAATTTAAGAATTTTATCAGTGCTTTGTATACAGTGTGGAAAGATAAGTCGGGCCCTGGAGGGAAACTACCTTAAAACGTTGAGATAGCTCAATTCACTGAAAGGAAACATTATTTAATTTTTTTAAAGGGACATAACTGCATTTATATTTTTTTTGAAAAGAGTACAGTTTACAAAAAACTATTTATTTTGTAATTTTTGTCATAAATATTTTTTATGACAATTGATGCCAATCGATCCTATTTCCAACAAGGATAAAAACGTCTTAATACCAACCAAGTTTAGGGCACAAGAGAACCCATAAATAATCATAAAAATATTTTTCATTCAAATAGTATGGAAAAATGTGAAAATTAAGAAAAAAACTGTGAATGCAGTTTTAGTTTTTAGGAAAAATAAAAGAGCGAATTGAGCTATCTCAAGGTTTTAAGGTAGTTTCCCTCCAGGGCCCGACTTATCTTTCCACACTGTATATTGCCGTAATGGAACTTTCCCCTTCTTCCTGTTGGACCACAACTCGTTGATTGCGCGTGCACACTCCAGCTCTAGAATACATGAAAACTGATGTGCCATCTTACATACAATTCTATACATTACAACCAGACGCGTTACGCACCTAGTGTGACCTTCATTTTGAAATTGGAACGTTCGATGTGTCGTTACGCGATAGCCGCACGGGACATTGCGCTCGGTCATTACAACAATTTATTGGACATTTAATGGTATGATTCTGGCCCTGTTGTGTTTTATGAAAATGGTGTAAATATGTGTGACTTTACAGTACTAACTAATTTTTAAAAACGAAGCACTTAGATGGCGTTCGAAAATCGGTTTCATACAAAAGACCCCGGATTGTATGGGGTAGCGGGGTCACTCCGAGGTATCTCTAAAAGGACTCTAGATCGTTATGCATGCACTGGTTCTTTTCTAATATAAATATGTGGAAACTAATGTGCCATCTCACATATAACTCTATGCATTACAACCAGCGTGTTACGCACCTAGTGTGACATAGTGCCTTCATTTTGAAATTGGAACGTTCGATGTGTCGTTACCCGATAGCCGCACGGGCCATTGCGCTCGGTCATTAAAACAATTTATTGGACATTTAATGGTACGATTCTGGTCCTATAAAATATAACGGTTACAGTCGCGTCTCTTTAGTCGCTTCGCGATATGTTTCGGAGAGCCAAGGTCTTCATCTTCAAGTACTTAGATACCTAGGCTCTCCGATACATAACGCACGAAGTGACTAAAGAGACGTCAGTGGTGAGTGTAACCGTTATGTTTTATTGTTTTTGGGGTGGGTTGCACCGCGCATAACTAACGAAGTGATCAACGTTAAATATGGCGACGGAGCTGTCATCCCATAGAAAACGGTCAAACTTTTCATAAATTTTTTTTAACGATGACGTTGACGTTAACAGACGTTTTCGTGCAACCGGCCCTTAGTATGTTTCACGAAAGTTTAAATTTAATGATTTTGGCCGTTTTACGAAAATTTTGTGTTATTTGACTGTAGTGGGTAATATACGGCAATGAACACTTATAAAGACCGAAGCATCGTCTTCTTTAAAACCTTTCACCGCCATTGGACGGAAAAATCGTACCCTCAGCACCAGGCAGCAGCTATATTTTGGACGTGATATCACGTGCTGCTGCTAAGGGCACGACTTTCCGTGCGCGTGATTTGACGTCTTTGGCGGTCAAAGGGTAAAACGAGTTATTATTTATTGTTCTCAAAAAATATGACTTTATAAACGGTTTGTTTTACGATGGTGGTTGTTTTTTGGTGTTAAAATATACATGCCTATTTCATTGATTATGTGCTTTATTTAATTACCTACAGGAGAAAAAGGTTAGAATATTTAGGAAACCTCCAGATATCAGATTATCTCCAGCCACTTAAGTTTAAATTAAATTCATTATATAGTGAAATAAAAACCAAAATACCACTCTTAATTAAAATACCTAGAATAGTCTGTAATTATGCCAAAAGTAAAACAATTTGTAAAGAGAAAATATTTAATTACGAAATCATTTCATACGTACATTCCTCGGTGCGAGATTCGTGAAGTTTAATATGAAATGCTACACTGACGTATGTTAATTAAAATTTAGTAAATAGTACAAAATTATGAGACGGGTGATTCCTCGCTCTACATATTTAATCGGATATCAGTAAAAAAAAATTACAATGTAAGGATCTTTAGAAAAAACCGGCCAAGTGCGTGTCGACCCCGCATACTGGTGGGTTCCGTGCCTTCAATGGAATAAGAACGAAACTAATACCAAAAGGTCGTATCTGATGCCTATGGAAGAAGTTTTTTGGGGATAACTTAAAAATGGCTCAACCGATAATGTTCAAAACAATTTTCGTAGAAAGTATTTGGTAATGTGCATCTTTTTCTGACTTTCGAAGCGATTATTTCTGAAAATATTCACTTAATCACAAAATGTTCAGAAAAACCTGGATATTATTTTTAAGACCTATCGATTGATGTGCATCATGTTGATATTAGGTAATTTATTTAGTTACAGGTAAGTAGCGCCCCCCCTAAAAATATTTATTCCTGCATTTTAACTACGTAACTAAATAGCGGTATGCAATATTTTGCATCCTTATGTCTAATTTTAAGATACGTCTTATTGTTTCAGAGTAAAATGGCTGTTCCATACGGACCGACGGACGGACATGAGGACATGACGAAACTAAAAAAAAATTGAGTTTAAACCAGTATCTAAACTACATTCGTAAATTAAAAATTAATATCTACATTTATGTACGTAAGTACCTGTGAGTGCAATTGTGCATTGTGAATAAACGTCAAAGGGTACATATTATCGCTTAGAAAAACATATTTCGATATGTCAGCGCTATAAACCACAGACTTTGTCAACAACTTACCCCTGTGTTCTTCTTATCCCACCTGACCTTCTGACTTCATTTTTTATTTAGCCGTGTTTAACAAAATAAATAAATAAATAATAAATAAATATTATAGGACAATCTGACACAAATCGACCTACAGTAAGCTCAATAAGGCTTGTGTTATGGGTACTAGACGATATATATAATAAATAATAATAATAATAATAATAAATAATAAATACTCTTTATTGCACACCTCATACAGTTACAAGCACAAATTTTACAATTAGATAAATTTAGGTAGAGGTAACAACAGGCGGTCTTATCGCTAATGAGCGATTTCTTCCAGACAACCTTTGGGTAGTGGAGACTAGAGAAAAACAATAAGCAGTAGGTGGTGCATAGAAACAAAAGAGACGAAATAGATAACACAGCACATTCATATGAATATACATACTTAAATAAATACAAAATAAACATACATATACGTACATATATACATATATAATACACACAATAAGAAACAACAGTGTCAACTTAAAAACCTAAGGAAGAGATAAATAGTATTCCTTAAGTTGCGATTTAAAGCTACCAATAGATTGCGCGCGTTTAATGTTGAGAGGGAGAGAATTCCACAAACGAACGGCCTGGAACGTAAATGAGCAATTATAAAATTTGGAAGATGAAGATGGCACTTTTAGGAGCAATTTTTGAGAGGATCTAATAGAATTAAGATAAGAGAAACGCTCTTTGAGGTAGCGGGGAGTTGCAGGGTTAAAAAGTATAGAAAAGAGTAAAGAAAGTATGTGAGAGTTACGGCGGTGACGGATAGGGAGCCATTTGAGTTGAGAACGAAAACTAGAAACATGGTCGAATTTGCGTAATCCGAAAATGAACCGAATGCAGGCATTTTGAATACGCTCAAGCTTATTAAGTTGCTCCTCGGTTAGGTCTAAATAGGAGATATCTGCATAAATATGGATAAATACTTAGGAAACATCCATAACTCAGGAACAAATATCTGTGATAAGCACACAAATAAATGCCCTGACCAGGATTCGAACCAGGGACCTCCTGCTTCATAGGCAGGGTCACTACCGACTGGGCTAGGAGGCCGTTAAAAAATATTTAATTTTTTATAATATAAATCTATGTATATTTTATGGATATTATAAGTCTGTATATTTGTATGTGATATCTATTTTACTGCACTAATCCTTTATTAATAAAAGGCACATCGTCGACATCAAACAAACCTGAAAATATTATTTCATTTAAGACGTTGCTTGTAATGAAAACCCTATGTGCAACACTTAAGTTTCAAAGTACAGTGCCCGGCTAAACAATAGATTTCCAAGGAAGACATGTTCTTAAAAACGGTTTGTTCCCTTTGCTACTGAATACATTCATCCTGTTACTTAATACGTTGTCTATCGTAATTATAATTGTTTTGGTTTTGTTCAACGGAACATGAATTTAATATTCGACGGTTTCATGTAGGCCTTCTTTTGTAATTCTGTTTCCTTGGTTCGCTTTTGTTTCTATTAATTAACATTCTATTCGACGCATTTGAGCTGATTTGTGAAAATTACTAATGCGTAAAAGGTCCAATCAAAGCCAAAAATAAGTATACAATTTTGAACTTTATTACAATGGAGTAAGGTGCAAAAGTGTATACATATTTTTGGCGTTGACTGTAAACTCGAAGGTGGAACAAGGCGTCTCTGTCTGCTTTCAAAAATTTAGATATTACATAAAATTGCATTTGGAAGTCGGTGATATTTTGAAAACGAGTATCTTACATTTGGAACTAAATAAAAATCTATAAACATTTTTATATATAGTGTTTGGAACAGTTTTGATTTAAAATAACCAAATAGATTTTTTGAAACGATTTTAGCGCTATCTACCCGTAGTTTTGTGTATTTATCCTCAACTACACTTACTACGATCTGATCATGTCTTCTTTCTATACTAACTCTTAATGGGATTTGCAGCAATTTTCGGATTTCAATACATAGATTGCATAGATTTTTTGAAACGATTTTAGCGCTATCTACTCGTACTTTTGTGTATCTATCCTCAACTACACTTGCTACAATCTGATCATGTCTTCTTTCACCTTCATATATCTGAATCGGCTTGTGATTTGTCAGTTTTCTTGTAATGCGGTAATGTCCGGATTTCAATTAGAAGGACAGCATGATGTCACAATCGACAGAATCCTCAGCTCTGAGGGAAATGTTGATGATGATGAGTGTTCGGATTTAACCGATATTAATTTATTGTAGTCGTAAGCGGAGCAAAGCAAGCGGCCATGGAATAAATCCTTGAACAACAATAGAGTATAAGACGACAATGGCATATGGAAAGCGTATTGAAGTACAAACAGCAACACCCTTAACCGGCCATCGATAGGCCTTATGGTGGTTGCAATAGGGATTACAAATGGCCGGTTAACAGTGTTGGCGATGGTACTACAGTGGAGTAGTCTAGGCAACGACTTAGTATGGTCACTAAATAGATAAGTACTTAAAACCTCAATCCGAGAAGCAGATTGGAAATGTCTCCTATATAATCTTCCCCCCGGGAGGGAACTCCTTCTTGTCTCTTTAGCTGTCAACACAATGAATACGTTTTTAGGGTTCCGTACCTCGAAAGGAAAAAACGGAACCCTTATAGGATCACTTTGTTGTCCGTCCGCCCGTCCGTCTGTTAAGACCCTTTTGTCAGGAACGCGTGGAGGTATCAAACTCGGGTCTACTGTCCCTTGGAGCTGTGAAAAAATAAAAATTCTAAGCCAACGCAATCAAAAGATACAGCCATTTATGCCGCAAATTTTCGAAACTCGCACGAGAATCAAAACCTACAGGAACTCAGAATCTTGAAATTTGGTACAGTCGCCATCAAATATATCTGAGCGGCCAAGGTGGTCACAAATATCTGAACAACGTCTCTATTGTCAAGGGGATAAAGTGCATGTTCAGATATTTTTGAGTACCGTGGCCGCTCCGATATATTTGATGGCGACTGTACGAAGCAACGTTTTATAGCACAGATAAAGGAAAAATTGCGAAAACCGTACATTTTCAGTTACATCATATAATAAAAATATTTTTAATAATTTTAAAGTCCAGCGGACTCCCGCGGATATCCGCTGGATGCGGGTGGCGCAGGACCGGTCATTGTGGCACTCTTTGGGGGAGGCCTATGTCCAGCAGTGGACGTCTTTCGGCTGATATGATGATGATGATGATGAATTTTAAAGTTACTACCTCTATATACCTACAGGTTTGTACGGAACCCTCGGTGTGCGAGTCCGATTCGCACTTGGCCGGTTTTTTTATAAAGGCTGTTCAACGCATATGTGACACTTCTGGACTTACAGGCGTCATCGAGAGCCTTCCCACACTTATTCAAACCAATGCATTGCCCAAATTAATGCACATAATTCCTCCAAGTGTTGCGGTTACGCGAATTACCGCAATAAACACAAACTGTACCAAACTGTTTAATCTTTGCCCTAGGGTTAACGCACACTGCATAGTTTGGAAACAGTAAACAAATAGTAGTAGTAGGCAGACATGACTCATAATTGACATGCCAAACTGTGACACGTGGATTTCCATGTGGCTAAGTATATGCGAGATCGCTACTTGTTTGATATATGTACTTGATGTACAAGAGCAGGGGTGCCCAACCTTTAACCTTATGCATCTTGCCCAAACCTAAAATATTCATATGCCATGCCGAACAAGGGCCGAATTGGGGAGTCAAACCCCCCAGGAGGCTCGCTGGGGCTGGGGAATTGGATGATGCTTTCTGCGAGTGTGGTATCCTTCAAACAACGATACACATAAGACAGTGCCCTATGTGCCCAACGACGTGCACTGAGGAAGATCTTCCTTGAGGAAAATAAGTGGCAAAATATTGGCAAGCAAAAGTTTAACCTTAAGAAATTGGATCCCTTTATACGAATAAGAAGGGGAGTCAAAACCGTGCACCGTCCGCGCCGCGGTACAGGCCTTATCCAGTTTCAACCTGGAGCCGCATGCTGCGCCCCCGCTTGGACCACTATAGCTAAAAGCTTGGAGCACTAAAGCAACCTCGCTACTCGGCAGGGTGAGGAACAGCACCAACAGCATCCTAGCCATG
The DNA here is from genome assembly GCA_947086415.1 of Pammene aurita. NCBI lineage: Eukaryota > Metazoa > Arthropoda > Insecta > Lepidoptera > Tortricidae > Pammene > Pammene aurita. Next base: position 8,478,606 of record OX352315.1, on the reverse strand, counting down.
TTTGCACACAGGTTCGATGGGGCCTATTTGAACCACTGTAGTGAACTTCATTTAATTGTTTAACATAATGTTGAATAGTTGAATGAATTTCGCTACAGACATTTTTAAATAAATATGTTTTATATAAGTGTACTAACCTAGAATAAATAGTCAATTACTAACCATGACATGTGTAAATGTAATGTATAATTTTATTATTAATGTATTTTATCTTATTAATGTATTGTAATGTTCTATGAAGCCTAGTGTTTCGAAATAAACGTATATTTGATTTGATTTTGATTTTATACGCCCCCAAAGTGGGGCGCGGCCCACTGGTTGGGAAACCCTGTACTCGAGATTTGAAGTGGTCTTTCTCTGTCTTTCGGCTGTCGAATTAGGTCCCTGAGTGACGGGCAGGTGGACTGAAATGTTGACGGATTGGTGGCTAGCGTATAAGAAGAGCTCTTGGCGTCCGTTGGCTCGTTGTGAGGACGACAGTCGGAAGATCGCAGGTCACTTGGATCAGAAAAGCTTAGGACCGGGATAAGTTATGTATACAAAGAGGCCTATTCCCATCAATGGGCGACAAAGGCTAAATGATGATGATGAAACAAAAGAAATGTGACATCTCTCTATGTCAGCATTATCCAAATTAGTGCACATAATTCCTTCAAGTGTCGCGGCTACGCGAATTACCGCAATGAACACAAACTGTGCCAAACTGTTTAATCTTTGCCCTGGGGTTAACGCACACAGTACAGTTTGGAAACAGTATGCTATATACGAATAATGCGGAAGCAAAATGGGAAGTTAAATTAGCTAAGCCTTTTTAGCCAAGAGGAGTATTTTAACATTTTTGTATTAAGCAGAAACGTCTGCTAACAAAATGTTTAGAAATACAGGAACAGTCTCGCTTGAGGCAGTGGATTTTTCTACTTTCCCTTTTAAACATTGTGAACTATTTGAAGTTTGAAAGTCTCTGGCAGATTGAGGTGTCTCAAGCTCGTATCTTTACTTTGGGCTGTAACCATCGGTTTTGGCATTCTTCGCACTTCTTCAGCCCCCAATTTTAAATACGTCATCGGTCCACCTTTTCGAAGCCTGCTAGATCTTTCTAAACATAATCGCCTTTCTCATAATACGATTCAGGAATTATTTTGCCCAGCAGCCTTATCGCTTTAGCCTAGTTAGCACGAGTAGTGACCCTGTGCCTACGTTTATCTGTCTCTCTATTTGAGGCATCGAAGCTCTAAAAAGAGAGAAATAATTTTAGAGCGTTTGTCGAAGTCTTGTCCGTCGAAACGGTTCATAGATAGGTTTCAACAAATTAAATGGTGCAACAATTCTGTCAAGGTTTTTTTTTATTTTAGTTAAGGGTTATGTTTATTTAGCATACCGTTGACAACATGGTCACTGCGGCTCCCGGTGGGTTAATGCGATCGCGAGCCAAATGCACCAATTATGCCCGAAGCGCGTTTTAAACATGCCCGTTGTACCGTCCAGGATCACAACGTTATAATTGTATAACTATCTCACTAAAGTACTATTGAAACAAACGTTTTGGAGCACTCAGAACGGGACACTTTGAGCGGAACTACTATGTAAAGTGACCCGATTTAGTGGTAAAATGGAAACTGTTCAGTTTGATCTCATTTTTAATTAAAAAGAGCTACTAAAGAGTAAAGAATAGTTCATAATTATTTTTACATATTTTTTAAAGTGGGGCATTCCACTCATACAATAGTATGTTATTCAATCAAATACAAACACTGAAAACATTGAAAAAATAGTCGATCGCTTTACCAATTAAGCTATGGGTTCTGAACCCATAGCTTAATTGGTAAAGCGATCGAGCCCCGGTAAGGCGTATCGATGCGAGGTTCAAATCCTGCTGGGTTGATTATTTTTTCAATGTTTTCAGTGTTTGTATTTGATTGAATAACATACTAAAGAATAGTTCTTTTTCAATTAACAACGACGATTCAATTAATCGATTAAGATTTTTTGGACGAGTAGGTACTAATCGTTGTTTGTTTAGTACTGAAGTATAAGAAACGATTTTAGTGTTTACATTTTTTTTTGTTGACTGCTCCTTCGACATAATATCGATTTTTAAGTAGCAGTCGGTCGTGTAAAAAGATGATTTTTCAAACTGTGATCAATTAATAAAATTGGGTTATTATGTTAAAATTAATCGAGTTTTTCTTCGATCGATAATTTTTACTCAGTCCTAAACATGTACATGCTGTTAAAATACAAATATCAGTAGAGTGGTTTTTAAAATGTCTTCAAAAATATATATATGAGAATAATATTAAGTTCTAAAAGTTGTATAAAATCAAAACTGCGTTTAACGAAATGTGCTATTGTTGCAGGTAAACTAATTAACCCGTTGTTCGCCGGGGCATTTAAAAAATGCAGTAAGTAATTACTGTGAAAAACCAAGTAAGTGTATGCTGAATTTTTTTTGTTAACATTGCTACGAAGCGCAACTTTTGTGTTTTAACATGTAATTGTAATTTTGTTCTATTATAATTATTAATAACAATTTCCTAACAATAATGTTCATTATCAATCCATCGGATTTTTTTGGACCAGGACCATAAGTGGACCAATAGTGGTAACTATTGCAAATAATTAGAATAGAATAGAAGAAACTTTATTCAGAAACACTTAACAAGTCGCACCTAACTATTGATTTTAATGAGCAGTTACTGAACAGTCATACCCAACAATAAAGACTAAATAAGACAAAATTGTGACAAAAATGAGAGGAATACAAATAAGATTCTGGATGATATTGGCACTATACATAACATATATTTAAAGTTTTCTGTAAATTTAAAATGTGTTTTTTTAACTTAACTTTAAAATAATTAACTGAAACAGGGTTCCATATAGGTGGTGGTATATTGTTCCAACATTTCGTAGCAGAGTATTTAAAACTGCCACGAAATGCCGCGGTGCCGTGACTGTTGTGCCGAGGACATATAGTAGACGAGTTGCTCCCCTAATATGACGATGTGAAAAACGTAACTTTTCATATAGGTACTGAGGCATCATCGTTTTCACAATGCCGAAAAGCATACAGGCAAATTGTAGTGCGCGTTTTGACTCCATATTCATTAACCCGCTATTATTTTGGTAAGGTGTAATTAAGCCTACTTTGAGAAAAAAAATGTTATAGTTTCGAATGAATGAATGGAATTCGAACTTTTTTGCAACCTGTATATGGTTAAACGGCGGGCTAAAACCTTACGATATCCGAGACGTACTCCACAACAATGTATGAAAGCTAATCGATAGGAAATTTGATAAATTTAGGCCCCCGGGGCTACTACCTAGTGTTAGGATGGGTCACTACCGACTAGGCTACGAAGGCCGTTAATATAGACATAGAAAAATATATTTGGCAAACTCTATGATATCGATAACTTATAGCTGAATATACTCACGGACTTTGACAATTTAAAATTTTCATGCAACGTGACCCTTTTTCATTGTCCTAGAGTGTAGATAGCCAATTGAGTTTGCCATATGACCATACAAAGCGCAAAAGCTAGTTAATATAAGATTCAGTTTTTACGCGTCTAGACGGCATTATGCTTCAATGAATAGATAAACATGCCATACAAAGCTTTGAAGCTGACACCACAGAGATACAATGTTAATAGACTACGCAAACGTTTGTGCGAACGCTTATCACGAGCTACACTTGTAATTTATACATATGGCTACGCAGAGGCCTTCTCATCAATAAGGAGTCTTCATTGTTTAAAAGTTTTTAAGCTTAAATCTCTACTTAAGCTTTTGATTTTTATTGCAGATAAATTGTTGCATACAAATTCTGGCGGACAAGCCCGGCGGACAGATCCATCAATATACAGAGTGATTCAGGCGACGTGAGCAGGAACAACCCTACATACTTATTTAGCGATAATAAATCGGTCGCCATCGTGTTCTACATAAACAGATCAATAAACATAAAATCTCTTTAACAGACTCTTAATGACATGACAGAACTTCGATTATAAAAAAAATAATTGTCAAATTAAGTGACATACGATGTTTCCAAAGTAACCAGACATCAATTTGACACATATCACAGAAAAACAAGAGAATATAAGTACTCGACGGAGAATTACAATACAATACAATAATATACAATATTCTTTATTGCACCACACAAAGAAAAGAAGTACAGAAACAGATTTCACAATAGTAGTTTATGTAACTGTTACGTAATAAGGGTCCTTAAAACATGAGTGTGGTTTTATGAAATGAGCCGCAGGCGAATCACACGAGTGTTTTAAGGCCTAATTACGTACAGTTGCATACACTGCTTTATCTACACTCATATTATTTATTCTAAATGCCTTATTTGGAAACCATAGAATGGCCGCCGTTGCACCGCCACCATGGCCAACTCTCGTGTGCCGGCGGTCGCGCGGGCGCGTGTCGGGCTGTCGGCGGATCCCCGGGAGGGTTCAGGTGTACATTATGTTATCAAAACTCATAGCACAACAATAATTGAGCATGTAAAGTTAAAATTACGTTACTGCCACGGATAAAAAGCTTATCATAGTAAAATCGGTCGTGGTAATTCCATTGCCTACCGTTTTCGAACACGTTTTAGAGAACTTACAATATGAGTGTAGATAAAGTAAATAATGGTAACAACAGGCGGTCTTATCGCTATTAAGCGATCTCTACCAGACAACCTTATAACCAGACCAGGAGAATTATAACCAGACATAGAAGTTTTTGTGGCAATAACGTCAATTAACTAGGGACTTTCTTCCAATAATAAATTTATCGATATCTTTCGAAGTGACATTTCATAGCAGATGATACTAAGTTCACCGGGTAAAGTATAAATTAACCTGTAATGCTGATAACTATCTAACGCCGTTATGTAATGGTAATATGCTATATTTTAACACTTATTAGAAATTTAAAAAAAATGGAATAAGGCGTTACTTTGCGGAAGTCCATATTATTAACTAAAATAATATTAATGAAGTTAAAACAAGAAATCATTTTAACAAAACAAAACGAATGACTACCATTTTCATAATCGATTTATATATCGATCTTATAATAAGTTCACGTTGTTTTATTATATAATAATGTATACAACTTGCAAATTCAAATTATATGTACATCATAACTGTCATCACGATTTATCGATAAATTAATATCGTCTGGAAGTCTCTATGACATTTTCATTCTTGCCACTAAAACTTCTACGTCTGATTATAACTAATTGTAGAGTGGCCATGCGTGTCATATATAATTTAAAACCTTTAATTTTTACTTTATTTTTTTTAGCGCTAATCACACTAATACCGGTGTCAAACATTAGCTTGTTATTAACACTCTAACCGCCACGTGGTACGGCGGCCGCCCACAAAACTTCGAGCGCAGCATGTATGATGGCAGTGAGAGTGTTAACTAAATCCGGAGTGTTAATCCTGCTCACGTCTACTGAATCAACCTGTATGGCGCTATACAGATCTACAGACACATCCGTGTCCAATTTCCGCCATACATTGACGGATCTTCCCACCGGGCACATCCGCCAGACAGATCCGATCCGTGCGTGTATCCTAGTCTAGGAGACACGCACGGATTGGATCCTAGTAGACGGAGAGCAGCTCTCTGAGCTGGCTGAGCTAGCCACGTCAGATATGACACAATAATGAGAGCAACGAAACCCCTCTCGTTAGTTTACTGTACTATGCTTATTTCTAGATCCGGACATCTGGCAGCTGTAAGTGGTGGAGGTCAAAGAATGCAGACCACTTCAAGAATACTAATCTTTTCTGAGCTTGATGCAATATTATGAAAAATTATATAAATAATTAGATTATATCATTGCCCCAAAAGTTTCTGATGGGGAAAGTAGTCCAAAACAACGTATAATGTGACTCATGGTTTATCACCTACTGTTTCTGTTTCCGAAATAATACGCATGTTTTTTGTTCTATTGTTAAAATATAGGCCCCGTGGCCCGTCCTCTATAAATAAGATAACTTCGGCAGTTTTTATGTATTAAAGCATTGATTTTTTCCAACTGAAAAACTTTGCTAGTCCGTCCCTCTGAAATCCACCCATTAAAAGATGCCCGGATCTAGCAATAAGGATAGTACGAGTATAGCAATCTTAATAGACGGGTTTCGTTGCTCTCATTATTGTATCATATCTGACGTGGCCAGCTCTTGCATAGGGTAATATCGGTTTTCTCATAATGTTTTTTTTTAACGAAAATTAATTGTAGAGCAAGCGGGTTGCTCTTTCTCGTAGCTCATGTGCAGAGTTTACCAACCATTTATATGTCTTTGCAAGTACAGCTAGCAGCACAAGTAGCTAAGCGGGTGAGGTGTTCAAATCTTGACACGACTTTATTGTTAAGAGAATAAGGGCGTGTGAAAGTCATTTTATAACACCTCACCCGCTTAGCTACTTCTGCTGCTGACTGTACCTCAGGGAGGGACAAATAGGTCCATACATGTTTGAAGGTCTTTGGATACGTGACCGTAACACATGGTTCTGATACGTTGAATGTATCTTTTTACTGTATAAAGAAATGATACAAATCCATGTGAGAAGGTCAAAAAGAGCGTTAAATTATCATCCTAGCGTTTGTCCCGGCTTGGGGTCCGCTTCCCATGAATCGACGTAGGCCGCTTACTAGTTTTTACGAAAGACTTTCCAACCCAGAGGGGAAACTAGGCCTTATCGAAATTAGGTCCGGTTTCCTTACGATGTTTTCCTTCACCGAAAAGCAACTGGTAAATATCAAATGATATTACGTAGGTACATATAAGTTCCGAAAATCTCAGTGGTACGAGCCGCGGTTTGAATCCGAGATTCCGGATTGAAAGTCGGACGTCTTACCGTTAGGCTACCGGCGCTCTAAAAAAAAGAGCGTTAAAATAATATAAATATTAATTTATACAACTTTACATTAATAAATCTCGTCCCAGGGTAAATAAGCCTTGTTTTTTGATACTAGATGCCCGGGCCCGGTAAATAATGAATAACCTGACTCCGACAGGGCACCTTGGCTGGGCCCGAAAATGGATAAGTAGTAGTAAAAGTCCTCTGGTTTCCGAGATAATCTCACTTTTATTTTTTCTTCAGTATGCCAGTACCAGTACTAGTACCCGTGAACCAGTTAGTGTTTATGTTAAAGAAACTTAGCTTAGTATTTAAGTGAGTAGTTTGTAAGTTACTAACTCATTAACATACGTAGTTAGGTAAACGATAAAGAGTGCCCTTTTTCGCCAACAAACCGTTATACCGTTTAGCGAAGTTAGAAAATATTGCACAACTAAAACATTTATTTGGTTAAAAAAAAGTACCTCATCATTTCCTAATGAATATTAGGTTATATATTTATTTGTAAAGGTGTTAAAGATACATTACATTAGCATTGGATAAAGCAAATTTTGAACGCGAACTTTCACGAGAACGACTGGTACAAACATACAAAAGATGACTTATTTAAATAAAATAAATAAATAAATATTAAGGGACAATCTTACACAAATCGACCTAGTCCTACGGTAAGCTCAATAAGGCTTGTGTTGGGGGTACCTACTAGATAGGCTACTATATTTATATATATATATATATAGATAAATACTTAAATACATAGAATAAATCCATAAGTCGGGAACAAATATCTGTGATTAACACACAAATAAATGCCTTTACCAGGATTCGAACCCGGGACCTCTTGCTTCGTAGGCATGGTCGCTACCAATTGAGCTAAGCGGCCGTTTAACAAAGCTAACCAAAGTTTACCTACATATAATATTCTGTAATCCATAAATTAGCCACTTTCTCCATGCATTATATAATTTAATATCCACAGTACCGACACCGCGTCATTACGTGCCGCTTCGACATGGTAAGAGCTATTTTAGGGTGCTACCACAGCACGGGAGGTGGTGGGTGACAAGTTACAGCACTTGAGTTTAAATTAGCAACAAAAAGAAGCCTAGTGATTGACCATGATATCGCTCGAGCTATCGCTAAGATCAGTTAAGTTTTGAAAGAGAGTTGTTGAGTCGGAACTTCAGTTGCTTGGTCCACTGGTCCCACTGACATCACCGCAACAGAAATACATATTATAAACACGCAATGGCAAACGCTACTAGGCGACAATATATAATAGATAATAGATATATATAGATAAATACCTTAATACATAGAAAACATCCATAACTCAGGAACAAATATCCGTGATTAACACACAAATAAATGCCCTGACCAGGATTCGAACCCGGGACCTCCTGCTTCATAGGCAGGGTCACTACCGACTAGGCTAGGAGGCCGTTATAAAAGGGAATCAATTTTGCCTCTAAAATGTCTAGATAAATACAAACTAGAGTGCCTTTGCAGGGTTCTATACGCACCGCCAAATTGAACCTATGAAAGCAATAAACGACTTATGAAATCGCTCCCGCCTATGCCTGTGCCCGCTCCCGCCTCTGCCTGTGCCCGCTCCCGTCCTAAGTCCACGCGTAGGTGATAAATAATCCTCGACCATTACAACCTCGGACGCTCCTTAATGTATGACGCGATTAAACAGCATCACTAATGGACCAGCCGGCTGTGTTTTACTTAGCGTATCGCATCGCAAATGATACATTGAATGCAACTGAACAAATAGAATTTTAGGTCTGTTTTAGTGGGCTTAGGGTAGACCAAGTGCTGTATTATAATTTTGAAATACATAATCGGTTCAGCCATTTTTGAGTTATATCCAGAAAAATAGGCATCAGATACGATCTTTTGGTATTTTGGTTCTTATTCCATTGAAGGTACGGAACCGTCCATTATGCGTGGTCCGACACGTACATGGGCGGATTTTTTTCTTCTTCTGACAAATTTGGTTTGACTCATTATCCTCCGAGCTCCCGCTTTTTTGCCAAGTCTGGATGTCTGAGCTCCGGTTGGTATTTAATGTAATGTACCATACTTTATAAATCGTGCAAGTTCAACAAACCAACAAAATTGTTTTCCAATCACAAACCCTTATCAAAACTCACGTGTCCGGCGGATTTCGATTTAACTTCGTACGAGACGTTTATAGACTCAATTCTGCGAAGATTGGAAAAGTAAGGTTCACCGATTTGTTAAAGTTGGCTTGCGAAGTTTTGCGGAACCTGAGAACGAAATATCGTAAAGAAACATGATATTTTTATTTTAGGTTTTGATTTTTGAAATATATAAAGACGTTCTATAACTATTATTGCATAGCAAGGATGATTAAGACATGGATTGACAATGCCTATACAAAACCGCGTTCCCTTATTGCAGGCTAAAGCAAGCGTCATCTATCGGTCACCACAAACACTAAATTCCTACTTAACCTTTCTGTTAAGCCCATTGTTTGACTGGTAGAAAATGCCTTATGGCATTAGGTCCGCCATTTGTACCATCTTATTTTGTGCAATTAAGATTAAATAAATAAATTCTAGTTTCTAATATTTTGTTCGGCGATTAACGCTGACAGAATAACTCGACTCCAGACTCAACAGATGGCGCTGTGGCACTTGTGGCAGTAGCAAAATTTGGCACTATAAAAGTCCTGAGAACATTTTAGAACGTGCTAATTAGTGTTCATGATTAGCACTATAATGGTGTCGTAAACCTTTACCTAACCCCAAATAGGCCCTAGTTTTATCACTGATTTATTCTATAAACATTACATAAAGGCTCTCACTGTGATAAATCAGCTCTATAATTGAAATGTCTGCAATGTTTATGTCACAATTAGGAACTATTAAAGTAACCAAAACATGTTTATAGTGCTAATTTGCGCCGTAAACGATTCCAGTGATCTTTTTTATCACCAAAAGCCTCGTGTTGTGTGCTGTCGTTGTCGTGAGGTTATTTCACAAGAAATTAAACAAATATATTTGTAAGTCATTCGCCATGTCCCTTTAGTTCCTTAAAGTGACATATAAAGGTACATACTAAAAAACATTCGTGAACCGTAATTCTGCCGGTACTTGCACTTGCGAAAATAATTGTATTGACAAAATCATTATGCTGATTTCAAATTTTACAATGCGCCTTCATAATTTTACTGTTTTAATTAAATTTTAATTAATAAAATTAGGACTTGTCCCGACTGTGGCTGCTATAGTACACATGGGCTCCAGTCGTGCTGCTAATGTGCTATCACTTTCAGAAAACGGCAGCCATATTTTAATGGATTTGGGTAGCCCTATAGCGATGTTGAGGGAGCATTTAAAAAGCTAAAACGTTATGTAATGGTCGTGCAAAGTCCTTTTATAGTGCAGATTGATCCCGTAATAGTGTTTGCGATACTGCTACAATACTAGTACTATAAAAGTTAATTCGACGCATTATTAGTGCATAATAGGTACATAAAAGTGTCAGTAAAGTGTCTATAGTATTAAATAGTACTATAATCGCTTTTTGCAAATCTATTACAGTGCAACACTTTAAAGATTCTTTTTTATGGTCCTTTAAGCGTTCTAAGAGCTAACTTATAGAACTAAATTGCTCTTTAATTTATAGAACCAAAACGCTCTATTAAAAACCTTTATAGTACAAGCAGTCACAATGGTTACCATTATAGGCCTACTATATCACTGATTGGTGATAAAAGGCCTTAGTTATAGAAGCTTTTGTTACTTGGGTAGTACCGAAAACAGACGTATAGGCTGAAGGTTCAAGGAACGCGATTTTGTATACGCATTGTCCATCCATGTCTTAATCATCCTTGTTGCATAGATATGAGAACTAAGAAAAATATGATACGTGTACCTAAATATACAGCTTGTCTATAAATAATTTTGAACAAAAAGAACCGATTTCACTAAGCCTCGGGATCTTTGTTACTATTTTTTTTATGAGTGTTCAAAGATTATTCAATATTCAAGATATTTATTCATGACGTACACAATATTACATAAAAAAATACATACAAACAAAATAAAGACGTATTGCTGTAGCACCACGAAATGGACCCTGCTCAGGAAAATGCTAGCTAGTAAATATGTCAGCTAGCGCTGGTCTTCCGTAGGATATTCGATGACGGCTTGACCGATTTTGATTTTTTTTTTGTTTGAAAGAGTAGGCGGAGATGGCGAGATGACCTGGACGCATTTGATAACGACTGGCCTGAAAACGCAAGGGACCGAGACGGATGGAAATCGAGGGGGGAGGCCTTTGCCCAGCAGTGGGACACACTATCCTCCTCCTCCTTAATAATAATAAATAATTGAAAGAGTATACTTTACAGTTGTACATATTGTAATTAGGTCAGGATCTTATGATGGGATCCTGGAGAAATCGAGGGAACTCTTCAAATGTTATACTTAGCACACTTCTAGTATTTTTTAGAGTAGCTAAAACATTTCCTTTCGGAAAGGTGGAGTCTAAGTGAAGTCGTTTCGTTTTTGTTTAACATTATTTGATGAAAGCAAAGCACGTAGTAACATAGATGTTGCATGTTCTAACGCCACATGTATAGTCATATCGTGCACTACCTAATTGTATACTTAGATGATTGTTACATACTCTAGATAATGGTTTGTCAATAATGTATGCAGCCACAAGAGTGTAGGGGCCATTAATTTGTTGAGTGGGCTCGTAAAGTGACGGTTTCCAGATATCAGCTAAATTATTGAGACCGTGAGTATGATGCATTATATGACCAGTTCCATCTACAATGATAATGGGTAACTCAACATACTGACTTTTTGCCGACTTTCAGCCACGGCTCAATTGAGCCGGGGCTTGGCAACCTAATCCCATGAATAGGCATGATGTATTTTTTTCATGTATGGTATCAATCGATTCGTTTTGTTGTAAGGATCAAATGTCTATATTGGGCCAATTGCGTCAACACCAAAATCAGAAATGAGATTCAAAATCTGGCACTCGCTTTTGTTTACAGTGACGTCACGGTTGCATAGTTGCCCTGTTTAAAGTATGGAAAAATTATGAAATTGTTATTTTGACAGTGAAATATTGCGTTTATGTATATGGTTGCCATACAATTTATTTTACAGTAATCTGTTAAAAATCTAATGGTATCAATGGTTTTTTTGAAAATCGTACTTTATAAAATCGTAAAATTTTGATTTTTAAGTCTCATGAACCTTTTCAATATATTTTTTTAAATTTCACTTTATTGGGATATATTTATCATATTGCATCCATTTAACTTAATTTTATTACAAAATTCAACATGTGTCATCATGCCTATTGCGTTGGCACTAGTTATACAAAAACCACTGCCATCTGACCTGGGTGCGTAGCCAACGTGCCAATCATTAACGCTCCGTAGCGTATCGTAGTCACCTCTCTCTATCACTCTTCCATATTAGTGCGACAGTGACAGTTGCGTTTCGTTCGGAGTTCGTTTCGGAGCGTTAACGATTGGCACGTTGGCTACGCACCCTGGTTAGACTTAAAATTAATTAGACGGGAAACAAGACCTGGTTAGATTTAGATCCGGTGTCCTTACGATTCATTTACCGAAAAGCGACTGCTATATAAATTCAAATGATATTTTACAAGTTCGGGAAACTCAGCTGAGGTTTGAATCCGAGACCTCCGGATTGATAAATAAATATTATAGGACAATCGTACACAAATCGACCTAGGCCCAGTCTAAACTCAATAAGGCTTGTGTTATGGGTACTAGACGACGATATATATAATAGACTATAATAATATATAAATATGGATAAATACTAATATACATAGAAAACATCCATAACTCAGGAACAAATATCTGTGATAAACACACAATTAAATGCTTTGACCAAGATTCGAACCCGGGACCTCCTGCTTCGTCGGCAGGGTTACTACCGACTGGGCTAGGAGGCCGTTAATTGATAGGCGGATATTCTATGGTTCTGAGAAATCTAAGAGGTTCCTAAATATGACTCAGATAAATTCTGTATAACGAAGCTGTTCGCTGGCCTGCATGCACTTACCTTCTCGATCTGATGCAAGACCTTTGTGTAAGATTGTCGTACATACAGTGTGGAAAGATAAATCGGTCCCTGGAGGGAAACTACCTTAAAACGTTGAGATAGCTCAATTCACTGAAAGGAAACATTCTTTAATTTTTTTAAAGGGACATAACTGCATTTATAAATTTTTGGAAAAGAGTACAGTTTTCAAAAAAAATGTTTATTTTGTAACTTTTGCCATAAATAATTTTTATGACAATTGATGCCAATCGATCCTATTTCCAACAAGGATAAAAACTTATTAATACCAACCAAGTTTAGGGCACAAGAGAACCCATAAATAATAATAAAAATATTTTTCATACAATTAGTATGGAAAAAAGTGAAAATTAAGAAAAACACTGTGATTGCAGTTTTAGTTTTTAGGAAAAATAAAAGAATGTTTCCTTTCAGTGAATTGAGCTATCTCAACGTTTTAAGGTAGTTTCCCTCCAGGGCCCGACTTATCGTTCCACACTGTATTTATATTTTTTATAACAATAAAAAACGATTAGGCAAATTAGTTGCTCTCTACATTGTTCTAATCACAATAAAAAAATCCTCTTTCTTTGTTGAGCCGAGACAAAGAAACATCTTAATAAATAATTATAAAAAGTGGATGCCATTTCGAATTCTTGCCTTTTTGGTCCGATCATGTTAAACGCAATATCTTGGTAATTTACTTTTTTATTTGAAATGTCTGGAAGAGATCGCTCTCTAGCGATAAGACGGCCTGTTGACGGCCTCTACTTTGAATCTGTGTACTGTAAAGTATGGCGAATTTATCCTTAAGCCGCCGGACAAACTATACAGACCTATTTTAGTCAGGTGTGCAATAATAGTAGTTTATCTACACTCATATTGTAAGTTCTCTAAAACGTGTTCGAAAACGGTAGGCAATGGCTAGCATTACCACGACCGATTTTACTATGATAAGCTTTTTATCTGTAGCAGTAACGTAATTTTAACTTTTCTTGCTCAATTATTGATGTGCTATGAGTTTTGATAACATAATGTACACCTGCACCCTCCCGGGGATCCGCCGACAGCCCGACACGCGCCCGCACGACCGCCGGCACACGAGAGTTGGCCATGGTGGCGGTGCGATGGCGGCCATTCTATGGTTTCCGAATACGGCATTTAGAATAAATAATATGAGTGTAGATAAAGCAGTGTATGCAACTGTACGTAATTAGGCCTTAAAACACTCGTGTGATCTTATTATGAAATTCGCCTGCGGCTCATTTCATAAAACCACACTCATGTTTTAAGGACCCTTATTACGTAACAGTTACATAAACTACTATTATGCAACAGTTGTATAAGAGGGGTCAAAAAAGGTGAGCGGCGTGGGTAACAATTTGAGCCGTAGGCGAAAATTGTTAAGAAAAACGCCACGAACATTTTTTTATCTACTTATACGACGTTGCATACAATACTTTTTCTACGAATACACTTACTTTTACATAAAATGCGAAATTGAAATCTTCATGGATATCGCAGTTATTTTGTCAACATAATCAACAATCATTTAAGTTTTACCTTTGAAAACACTATTTTTCAATAATACTAACATTACTAACACAAATACCGTCGTTATTTGATCAATTATTAAAGAGCTACAGAGATTAGTAAAAATACCTAAATTACTTTCAAAGTTTGCAATTCGCCCCAACAAACGAACGGGAAACGTAAAAAACTACGAAGTAGGTCTGTGGTTCTTATAATTTTTTCTTTTTTAAAGTGTTTTTTTCTAAAAACGCTGTGTTTATTTAGGTTTCTTAGGTTGGCAGTAATTTATTTTATATTAATAGCCGTGTTTGCACGCGATTCCGCGATACTATTTTGGCGCTTTTATAGAACAAGTGTTATTTTGGGGAATAGACTAGATAGACTTTTCATCGAGTGTATTATCTATGTTCTTATAAAGGTGTTAACGAATGTATAAATGACAGATAAAAGTACAGGAGTAGAAAAAGAGTATTTGTAGTAGCAGTAGTAGTAGTAGTAGTAAACACTACAACTACATGAGCAACAAAAATATAATGAGTGTGTCAAAGGCGAACTTATCCCTTTAAGGGATCTCTTTCAGCTAACCTTTTGTATTGTTGTATTATATTGTGTGTCCACATTTTCGGTCTGATCGCGTTAAAATTCGATAACTAAGGGTTCTAGAAGTCTCTATAAGAGATCTTATATGGCTCTTAGGTTAAAAATATAACAAAGTCATTTCAAAAGTAACTCCGCTTGCCTGCATACACTTATATACCTTCCCGAACTGAGACCCATTAGGCAAATTAGGTGCCCCCTACATTGTTCAAATAACGATAAAAGTTCCTCGTTGGTTAACTGAGCCATGAAGCATTGAAATTTCCGAAGAAGGTCCCTACGTAATAATATAAATGCTAAAGTAAATCTATGTGTTTGTCTGTATGTTGCCTCTTCACGCTTAAACGATTTAGATGAAATTAGGTATGAAGATAGCTTCCAGAGTTAGCTTTCATTGTATTACGCATAGTACTATCGGGTTCAGTATTGCATGGCCAATTTATGAATGAATTCATTGATAAATTGACCATGCAATTTTGAACCTGATGGTACATCTGAATGTCAGTCCCGGGAAGGACGTGGGATAGTGTTTATGGTGAAAATCATCCAAGTACCAATTCTACGCTGACAAATCGCGGGTAGAAGCTAGTGTTAATATTGTATAACAGTGTTAGTGTTGTATTTGACGCTTACTCAATGTTACATTGTAGCTACCCTATAACTTATGTACTTAAATAGGTATTTGTAAGCAGCACGAGCAAAATTATGTTAAATAAAGTATTTGTATTTGTATTTTGTATTCGAGCCAATAATATTATGTAACTTAGTTCCAGACCGTGACTTCGTCAGTATAGAAGTCTTGAATTTCTCCCTCCCCTCCCGTATAAGTAGTTGTAATTTTTTAAGATGTCGGAATCTTACTAAGGAGTTCTACCGACCATTTCGACATCTTAAAGAAATCGTACTATACCAGGAAGCAGGAACCCTCTATTTTAGGTAAATAATTCCTGGATATAAAATATACTCCACCCGCCAGCGTGCCAATTTTTTTCCAAACCCGTCAGCTATTTATGCGTAAATATCAACTAACTGCCAACTTTGGCGTTTATAACAGGTAGCGTAGGGTAGGTTGCCTATTACTGGCCATCCTCTGCCGAATCGTAAAATTGCGACATAAAGCCCTTGCTTTAGATCCTTATCTACATAATTAGATAAAATGTATAAATTCTAATTCTGTCTTACTACTGTTCTCCCCCTGGTATACAATATCGTAAATATATATGAAGAACTGTCAAAACAAAAATTCTAACTACATATCCGTTGAAGCGGGAGAAAGTTGATAACTCGAGATTTAAAATTGAAGAAATTTGAACCTCGTGTATTTCTACTTTAAGTTTTCATCTCAACTTGCCAACTTCCCACCATGAACGGATATAATTATAGGTATATATGAAATATATTAAAACGTAAGAAGAAATTTATTAAAACTTTTATTTGGAGCATAGCATTATATGGGTGTGAGACGTGGACCATGACACAGAGAGACAGAGAAACATTGGAGGCATTTGAAATGTGGTGCTGGCGAAGGATGGAAAAAATTAGTTGGATAGAACATGTTACGAACGAAGACGTATTGAAAAGAGTAGGAGAAAAAAGGAGATTATTGAACACGATAGAGAGTAGAAGGGGGAAAATGATTGGTCACCTTATACGGCATGACGCGTTTATAAAGAACATCATAGAAGGCAAGGTTGAAGGCAAGCGAGGAAGAGGAAGACCGAGAATAAGTTATATTAACCAAATCAAAGAGAAGATAGCCGTCACATCGTATAGGGAGGTCAAGGAGGCGGCTCTGGACAGAAACAGATGGAGAGAGCTACACGCTCCGTCAGCTACACCGACAAGAGTTTGACTCTTAAATTGGATGGAATGAAATATACATTCAAATAGTAAAATAAATCGCGACGAAAGTTGCGGCCAGTAATGAAATAAATAGGACCAGTTATTGGTGTTTTACCTTATTAGCAAGATTGATTATCTCCGTCACTAGGTATCTCATGGCAGAGACGACTTGTGGGCCACGGTTAACATGCTATTTTTCATTTGTATTGCTCCTCGGATTAGGGTACTTTTTAAGCGTTTTTCAGCAAAAAAGGGCACTTCAGAAGGGCTGAGGCTTCAGTTTGTCCAAAGAGAAAGTAGGGCAGTGAATATACACATTTTTTATACGTTGGGTTAATTTCTAAGTTTTTAAGTACTTAATATCCATATTGAATATTCTAGAATTTGACGTCCGTAATAGTTGGGGGTGAACCTGCCTACGAAGCTGAAGGTTCCGGGTTCGAATCCTGGAAAGTGCATTTGTTTGTGTGTTTGTCACAAATATTTGTTCTAGAGTTATGGGTGCTTTCTGTCTAAATATCTAAATGTTATATATATGTGTATATATATATATCGTTCTGTACCGCCCATTGTTTCTTTAAAGCTAGTTTGATTAAAGTAAGACTGTACCCAAATATTTATTTATTTATATAATGTAATTTTAATATAAACTTTTTAATCGTCAGTTTGTTTGAATGGAAAATAAATAAGGTAACGTATCTTTCAGTTCTATCGTGAATTTCGGTATTTGAATTTCGTTTATTAAACCAAGCCTCATGCATATAAGTACAATGATCCGTTCCCTTAAGGGGCTCCACACGTTTTTATCGATTTTTGACCAGTTTTTTTTTTATACCACGACGGTGGAAAACAAGCATACGGCCCGCCTGATGGCAAGCAGCTACCGCAGCCTATGGACGCCTGCAACCCCAGAGGATTCATATGCGCGTTGCCTACCCTAAAAAAAACTAACGACACGTTATAATCCAGCAGTTATGTCGAATTAAGTTAAGGGTAGTTGGAAAGTAATCCAAACTCAATGGAACTTTTACGGGTAGTTTGGGGGTATGCCACGAAGATATGTTTTCGACCTCGAGGACCTTGTGGAATTTGGAGGGGGTGCAAAAACCTACTTTTTTTTTTAGTTTTTCGCTTATATTTCATAAACTAAGCACTTTTCGTGTACAACTTGTATAGTAAAGTTAAAGAGTCATATATTTTCTGAAAGTAAGCTGTGATACCAGATTTTCAGGCGAAATATTAACGAAGATAGAGTCGAAACAAGTTATTAAGATTTAAAAAGTAGCTTATCTGTTTTTTTCACCAATGCTATGTTAATTATGTCAATCAATCACCAATATTTACATCTTTGAAAACCTGTAACATCGGAACTTTGTGGATATATTATTTTTCCTCTCTATTGCACACCTCAGACTTAGGAAACAGCACACCAAACCTATTTACATACGAAGAGAGGCAAACAACATGCGGCCCTATTGCTAATAAGCGATATCTTTCAGACAATCTTTGGATTTTGGTAAACTGTCAAGTTTTATGACACTTGAAAAGTCATAACTTTTCAGACTTGCTAAAAAATTTATGGTCCCGCCGCCATATTGGAATCTCGACAATCAATTGGTTGTATCTTCGTTAATATTTGGCCTGAAAATATAGTAGACAGCTAACATTCAGGAAATTTATTGCTCTTCAACTTTGCCATACAAGGTGTATACAAAAAGTGCTTAGTTTATGAGAAATAAGCAAAACACTGAAAAAAAAATTTTTTTTTGTCCCCCCTCATAATTCCACAAGGTCCTCGAGGTCGAAAACTTATGAGAGTCTTCGTGGCATACCCCTAAACTACCCGTTAAAGTTCCATTGAGTTTGGATTACTTTCCAGGTGAATGTCCATAACTGCTGGGCTATTAGTTTTGAGTCGATATTCTAACATTTGCACTATAGATAGAATTATAAGTCAAACGGATTTTGAAATACGAAATCTACATTACATATTAGGGTTCCTCTTTGACGTCTCTAAAAACTGACGAGAGACTTTAAGTTTAAACTAATTAACACAAATGTTATGACCAGAAAACCACTTTTTTGGCCTAAAATTGTTCGACGTTGATATCAAATATCTCGAAGACAATGAATATTGAAGTAAATATAAGATACTATATTGTTTAAGGCCGTTACTGATAATATAATAATCTTATAGAAATATTAAAAATCATTAGAAAACGAAGGGATTCAGATCGAAAGTCATTGGCGCCAAGGAGCCCCCTAAAGTCATGTCATTACCCTAATCATCTCATCACATTTTATACCTAACCGTTAAAATCTGTCTATAACATAACATTTAATCAAACAATAATCGACCTTGCCTCCTGAACAATAAAATACACCACACCCGCACATTTTTTGTTTTGCCTAAGCAACTCAGTGCCATATGGTCCTAAGTGATCGCTCTAAGTGATTAACTTGTGACTAATGTGGATTATGTGTTCTCGATGACGGGGTGATGTTGATATCTAATCTAAGATGCAACTAATTGCTTTGCCCATGTGTTGCTCCTTGCAGTCCTTGCTAACCGGACGATACGGTTAGTTTGGGACCACTGTAACTAAGACTTAGAGGTCCGTATTTCCGTAACTGTTTTCATTCAGTTTTCAACCGACTTCAAGATTTCGAAGACGAAGGTTCTCAATTCGTTGGGATCTTTGTTTTTGCTATTTTTTTTAAATGTTTGTTCACCGATTATTCGAAGACGGCTGCACCGATTTGGAAAATTCTTCTTTTGTTTGATGGTCACAGTTGGTCCCATGTAACCAGGTCAGGATCTCATGATGGGATCCCGGAGAAATCGAGAGAACTCTTCAAATATAGTGATTAAAATATTTTTTACAGTAGCTCGCGCATTTCCTTTTGGAAAGGTGGAGTTTAAGTGAAGTCGGTTCTTTTTTGTTTAAAATTAATTTAGGGACCTTTGTCTCAAAACCTGAGTCAGTTCTACGTTACACCTAACAGTTGGAAAATATGAAATGAGGTCATAATGAGGTGAAGATTTTTCTTACAATTTGAGACTTTCTACCTGAGTTCTTATAATTGGCTTTATATTGTTACCTAAGTCCGTATGCCTAAGGTTTTTTACTTTTAGTTGTTGAGACTCCTCAAGGATGACGGGATACGCAAACGCAAAATTGAAATGTTTTTGTGCAAGTTTTGTGCAATATTTACATTAACCATTTATTTTAATTATAATTCTACCTTGAAATTTCACATGAACGATTGGCTCGCTTGCGCTCCTCGGCGATTGGAATATTAGACCACTATACTGGTATCATTAGCATCGTCGCTTGAGCATACAAATAGGCATAGATTAGGAATTAGTGCTTCTAGAATGTTCTAGAAGTTTAGCCTAACGGAGGTTTAAAGGAGTTTAAAATATTGTCGAGATGACGGATAGTTCTCACGTTTATGTTGGAAAACGAATTATCTTATCTGTGACTCAGCTCCCATAGAACAATAGTAGTTTTCATACCTATACTTGGAGTTTTTCAGATTAGAAAAATCGTGCGATTGTCGTAATGCGATTTTTGGGAAAACGGTTTTAAAATTCGCCTTTTTGCTTCATATTGGCTTAAGCGTATCATATAAAGTTGTCTCATAATTTTTCGTGATATGGCTAAAAATAAAAAGATAATATGTACCTACATTGGCGAAATCGACCGTTTTTTTCTAACCCGAAAAAAAACGAGGTATAGATTTACTGATTAAGTGACTAGGATGCTGATAAGCAATATGTGTCAACCCACATGACCACCATTTCTAGAAAATGGCGCCTAAAAGTATTTTTAAGGTTTGGACTTGTTTGTTTTTTGAAAGCATGGGCATTTGCTATTGGAAAGGTGGAGTAAGCTAAGTGAAGTCGGTTCTTTTTTTGTTTAAAATTATCACTTTTCCGATAAACGACTGCCATGGTGCCGGATTCTAATTTTAAAATACATTAACAATACAATAAGAACACAACCTATCTCAAACATAACTCCAACACACAACAAACAATCAACCAATATTGAAGTTGTATTGGAGTTGCGTTGGAATATTTCTCAAGCAAATTCTGATATTTCTGATTCAGATGTTTATGCCGTAGCTGTATTGCGTTGTTAATGCATTGGAGTTGTATTGAAGTTGGATCGTGTTTATACGTGTTTTAAAGTAAATATAAGGCCCATGTTAGCTACGTCCCCTGATTTATTTAAACCTTTCAATACGGATATAAACATGTCAGCGCTACAGCACCGCGTCTACTCCATAATCTATGGAGCCTTATTAGAATTTGTAATGACGCGAAGGGCGGTTAATGCGGTCGCATTATTTACTGCTCATGTATTCTCAAATCTATTCTAACTCCAATATAACTTGATCTCTACATTAATAAATAAAGTAGACTCCGTTCGGGACTTAATCAGAAGTTGTTTAAACGTTCAACCCTGTTTCAAAAACCATCTTCACGACATTTAAGAGAGGTATACGTTACGGCATACATAACTGGTATCGTATTGCGATTAAGAAAAAGTAGGATAAAAAATTTTTGGACGCAAAAATATTTTTTTTTAATGGGACACGTCTAGGGTTGCCAACTTTTTTTGATAGAAATATAGTATTTTCCAAAAGTACATGAACAAAATATAGTACACCTTGTTATTACCTCATGAGACGCTACAAAAATATATTATTTTCGCCTTTTTTCAACAATTCACCAAGCCAAAATATAGTACAATACTATATATCATAGTACGGTTGGTAACCCTAGACACGTCATCCCAGCCGGCCATCCTTCCAGTATGCTCGATATATACGCCAGGCTCCATACAAAACAAATATTTTTTTCGCGTGAAAAATTTTTTCCTTAGTTTTTCATAATTAGAATACGATACCACTTATGCCCTTAAACTGATCACCACTATTTATGTTACACCTTGTATTAGGCACTGCGAATGTCATCTCGCTAAGTGTGGTAAGGCAACAGCTCAGCGAATGTCATTTCGCTCAAATCTGGAGCAGACCCCGACTGGGGACGTACCTCCTTACAGAAAACCACAGCCAAATAGCAGTATACGCTACTCATAGTGTTGTTTTCCTAATGTGTACTCAGGTTGCCAGAGAGATAAAAAACGATGCAGTATGTTAACGACGAGTGATCCTCTTGTGCGTTTAGCCGTCAACACGTGAATCCTGTGAAGCATACGGCTCGTCCGATGGTATGCACTACCGTAGCCTAGGACGCCTGCAACTCCAGACGTGTCAAGTGCGCGTTGCCGCCTTAAGAAATCTGTGCACTCCTTTTTTGAAGGACGACATAATGTAACTGTGAAACTCGACAGATAACAAAAATAATAAAAATACACTAAGGCGATTATCACACTGGCGCCGCAACCGGCTGTGGTGACGGTGTGCAAGCGTAATAGCGCTATACACATGCAGAGCGCTATCTCGCTCGCGCACCGGCGCTGCATGCGGAAACCGCAGCAGTGTCAAAGCTGCCTAAGACTTGAACCCAGGACCTTCAGCTTCGTAGGCAGGGACACGCTCACTACCAACTAGTCTGAAGTGACACTGACTATTTACAATCGTGGATCAGATTTATCTGGTTCCTAATATTCCAATGCGCGTCGTAAATTGACCGATACATTCATAGCAATAGTAACTAACAAGGTCGAGATATTCTGGTTTTTGCGATGAGGTTGGGTGTCATTGTAATGTGACGTGGTCAGGATTAGGCTTATGTCGAGCATTTGAAGTGTTGAAACCGGCACTCGAGGCTTCTTAGGGTAATGATGACTTGGTAGATTTTCGGATTAAGGGTATTAAAATTTTTTGAAACATACCACGGATCAGGACTTATTAGGGGTAAAGTACCCCTAACATGTGCTGATCCGTGGTATGTAGTTATGTAACTACTTTAGAGACCAGTAGATTGTTTCAAACTTATCCTCATTGCACTATTCCAGCTCAATTTTCCACGGCTTATTTAACCCTGAGGTCCGCTCGGCAAACTAGTTCCGTAGCCAAAATGGCAAAAACGGAACCCTTGTAGTTTCGTCATGTCCGTTTGTCCGTCTGTCCGTCCGTATGTCACAGCCATTTTACTCGGAATAATACGTATAAAGATACGATATGATAAAATATTACCATAAGGGTTTTTTTTGTATGCCGCTACTTAGTTTTGTAGTAAAATTGCAAAAAAATATATTTTAAGGGGCACTGCATACATGTAACTAATTGTTAATTTTTTTACCACATATCAACATGTGGCACATCCATCGATAGGTAATAAAAATAATATTGAGTTTTGTTTAAACATTTTTTGATTTAGTGAAAATTGTGTCCCCCACAACTTTTGAACCGCAGATCCAAAAATTATGAAAAAATTTTTGAAAAGATGCATACATTTTTGCATATTCTTTCAACAAAATTTGTTTTGAACATTATCGGTTAAAGCGTTTTCGAGTTATCTCTAAACAACCTCTTCTATAGGCAGATACGACCTTTTGATAATTATTTTTTCTTATTCCGTTGTGCGTGGGCCGACACGAACTCGCGTTTTAGACTTCTTTAGTACCAAGCCGAGTAAGTAGACGCCTACTTTTAGGCGCTTTTGGCATAATAAAACAGAGTTATTTATCTCTGGAAAAAGTATCAGTGTATCTAGAAGGTAAGTACTATTACATCTTCGTACTTAATAAGTTCTGTTATTTTGTCTGGGAGGATACAATACGTATTGATAGTGTCCAAAACATTGTTTTAAATGTCACCTGAACTAAAACAACAACCCGAAAACAGGTTTGATATCATAACTAGGGTTTCTGGTTTCTCGCCTCATTTTTTTTCTCGAGTTTCGAGAGTTCTCGACTCCAATTTCTCGAGTTGTCTCGACTCTCGAGTCTTTGATGAGAAATTGTAAATTATTGCTGAAAATAAAATGAAAAACAAATAAAAATCAAAATTATTTTATTGCACTTTGCACTACAAGTTAGAAATACAAAACAAAACAAAATTAAAACTCTTCTTACAAACATACAAAAACTAAAGTCTTACAAAAAATCAACAATTAAAATAAAACAGTATACCTAATCTACTTTTTCAGTCTTTTGATCAGACAATTCAGACATAAACTGGTATTTTTGTTACAGATATTTTCTTCTAACAAGGCTAGACTTAAATTTTAATAAGATTAGGACTAGGAATCTTATTTAACAGTCTTTTAATGATCTAAGTCAGATATATTAATCACTTGTACGATCATTCATGTGTGAGTGTTAATCATTTTTATAATTCAGTAATTATTAAAAAGTTACTTTTGTCTTAAAAAGTAGGCCTTTAAGAATATTAAAGCGTTAATCGATTTGTCCGAAAGTCGGTTTCTTATCTTGGTTACTATGTTTCCAGCCAGACTGAAAACACGCTCGTTTTCTGTACCTAAAGTGGGCTTGACGATTAGGAGTACGTTTTCCCATAGACTCATAAATATTAAACTCTTTCCTAATTAAACTTTTCGTGACTTGGTGTGGATCACGTTCTGCTGGAATCATATCTACTTTATCTATAGTTTTTTTTAATAGTGACTCAAAACTGCTGGTGCCTTGTTCTTCCAATTCCAATTCATTCACGTCCTGCTTTGACAATCGGTGGTTGAGGTTGTTGTTGACTTGCTCGGAAAAAGTCTGTTATAAAGACCTTCGGTGAAGTTATTAAAGCAGTTTTACTGCAATTCCTGTCACTACTAGAATATGCCACAGGATCGTGCAGGTATTTGATTAAGGAAATCAAATTAACATTTCGCCTGCCTTCAATTTTGTTATTAAGATTTTCTAAAAATCGTTTGGCTAAGTCAATGTCCATAGAATTTAACTTTTCAGTCAGCACGTTTAATATGGCTTCAGATGTCAGGATCGATGCGTCTCTTCTTGACAAAGCTTCGATGGATAATTTTAATGGATATAATACTTCCAATAATATTTGTAAAACCGCGATATTTCCTTCATTCCATTTTGACGACATATTCAGGTCAATCAATGACTTCTTCAAAGCATTTTTAAGTTTTAGAAATCGCTCTACTAGTTATTAACATTGTTGAGTTAAGTCATTATTTCGAGCCTGACTCAAGTCATTATTTCGTGTTCGCCGGAACTCGAGAGTCTCGAGAGTAGGCTATTTTTTTCTCGTCTCGAATGGAGGCGAAACTCTCGAGTTGTCTCGAGTTCGAGAAGTCTCGAGCAGAAACCCTAATCATAACAATTGAAATATTCCAGTTTCGAGCTTTAAATCAAAACCGTCAGACGCCTGTCAAAGTTTGACATGTTTGACAGCTGACCGGGCGGTGAATTTACGGCGGGACGAGGGAACCCTAATAAATCTATTGTTCAATGGGTGCCGGCCTGAATATCGTTGTTTTAATATACGTAGGTTCGTTTATTTCAGATTTTTTAGGGCGCTTTTTTTTTCATATATAGAAAACCGTGTCGGGAACACTGATTTATTATGCTACTAGATGTGACATCTAGAACAAATTTTGTGTGCATGTTTTTTTTAAATCGAGGATAGGCAAACGTTTGACCGCGATCTCACCTGATGGTAAGTGGTGATGCGGTCTACGGTCTAGGCACGCTTACGTATGAGATACCTATTTACTTTCGCCTTGAAGAGCCCCAAATTGAACTCAAGTGGAAACACAGACTCGGGCAGGCCGTTACACTCCTTGGCAGCCACACTGAGAAAAAAATGTTGTTGGGCGTAACAATAAAACTTAAACGCTATACAACCGTCTATGGAGCTTGGTCTATAGTACAACTTTTATGTTGTCAAACTCTTATTGTTAATCTGACAATATTATATAAATAACATTTTCACTTTGTTATTATTACAATGCTTTATATGTTGTCGTTAC
Organism: Pammene aurita; assembly: GCA_947086415.1. NCBI lineage: Eukaryota > Metazoa > Arthropoda > Insecta > Lepidoptera > Tortricidae > Pammene > Pammene aurita. Next base: position 8,452,731 of record OX352315.1, on the reverse strand, counting down.
AACAATATAAACTTTGTGATATTGGCAACTTTTAACCTAGTACGTTCTGTTTTAAGTTGCTACCTAGACAAAATTGCTTTGTGCAAATGACAAAGTAATTTTGTTATTGTATTGTTTAAATTATGTTCTTGCAACAAATTTGTATTGTATTGTGGCAATACCACAAAATAGTTTTTGTTAACCTAACCAAATAAACGTTGTTATAATAGCAATGTGCTTTGTTTTGGCATCAAATCTTTGAGGTGACTATTCTGCTAACGTAGTTAATCTAACCAAATTAAACGTTGTCATAGCAGCAAAATGCTTTGTTTTGGCATCAAATCTTTAGGTCACTATTCTGCTAACGTTGTTAAATTAACCAAATCTTACGTGGTCGCAATAGCAACATGCTTTGTTTCGGCATCATTTTTTATAGTCATAATGACAAAGGCACTTTGTTGTGCTAACCATTTGGTATTTCTGTTTCAAGATACAATTTATTGTTATTCATACAACATTAGTTCAATATTTTAATAACAACGACCTTCAACTTTAATTTTCGACATTTTAATTTATATCTCGCAATTGGATAATTATGCAAAAGACCAATTTCTATAAATTGCATATTTTTCAATTGCGAGAGACCAAATAGTTAAAATGTCGATCAATGGTGGTTCAAGGCCGTTGACATTATTAAAGGTGGAACCAATGTTGTATGAATAACATTATGTACCTAAATGTTATGTTGAAACAGAAAAAACAAAAAGCAGTGCCAAGCATGACCAAACTGCGAGCAAGTGCAAACCATTACGACCCAAAAAAATGATGCTGAAACAAAGCATATTCCTGTTGCGCGATTATTACATCAAGAAACAGCGTTTCACGTTAGCAAAACAGTGACCTAAAAATATTTAGGGAGTATAAAACGTAAGATCAAACCAAAAAGTAATATATTTTCGTTTATTTTAAAATGGACGTTTCAAAGTATATTGCAGAGCCCTCAATATAATATCAGCAACTTCCATGATGGTGACTTCTTTGGTGCCGAAAAGCATTTCCCTTTGATAACAGTATGTTCCTATGTCTGAAACTGTCGCAACACGAGCCAGGTAATCATGTCTTGCTCTTCTTTGGATAATTTCCACACATTTCTCTTCGCCTACTGAAAAATAAATTAATATAAGTTTTTTGTCAAACGTTTCATTTTTGACATAAGCTTTTAGGGTCATATTACTCATCCAAACAATTATAACAGACTCAAACACAATTAGGTTTTGTTGTTTTATTGCAGAGTACTTATAGTCACCTCCAGTGTCCAACAATCAGATCAGCTCGATGGTACCAAAACATTGCATTTTTATCCGAGTTACGAAGGAATGAAAATTTTCAGATCGGTCAGAAATCGGGAGCTGGTTTAAAATTCAGATGCAAGTTTTGAACCGTGTACTTATACATAAACCTTAAATATACTACTGTCCTGACTGTTTTACGAAACGTGCTACTGTATAAAGTCGTCATGAGCAACCTTTTAAAAATGCAGAAATTATTTGAAGAAATACAAAACATAAAATACATATTTAGGATCTTACCAGAGGCCAAATCGAGAAGGTCGATGGTTGATAAGTCAGCCTTGTTACATTCTCCTCTTTCAACGAGTACTCGTAGTTTCAGAATCTTCAACTTTATAAGAGGAAATCTTTCTTTATATGTTTTATTTGCTGCTGGGTACACACATTGAAAGTCAGGCGACACCTGAAACAAACATATATCATAATGCTACAAACAACAACACACTTAAATATTAATTACCACGGTAGACCTTATGGCAATGTTAAAGTGAAAATGAAAATAATTATTAATTATTCTTCAATTTAGGTACTTTACAATGCACTTATGAAAATCAAAAAGAAACTATAGCGGGTCTGGCTGTATATAAACAGCGGCACTGATATTAAAAATGTTTATTTAAACAAATTGAACACAAATGGGTTATACAGACACAAGTCTAGCTAATATTTTAAAGTCTAGGTTAACAAAGTAACGAATGGGTATCGTAGGTCGGTGGCACGCGAGTACAGCGTGCTTACCATGCGGCGGTGCGCTGCCCACTGGCGAGAGCACTTGAAACGCTCCGCGGTGATACAAGATGGCGGCACACGCCAAGGTCTAGTTGACCCACGGTTTAGCTTATTAAGAAGCGAGCCGGGGTCTACCTCTAGTGGTTCTTACGGAAACACGCCGAACAGGCGTGTCGTCAAGGTCACGCGCTATAAAACTACTTCCGATTCTAACCCTACAGCTCCTACATAGATATTTTTTCAATACATACATCTTACAACTATCATGCATTTTTTTACTAAGATTATTGACATACAGTAGGTACGGTTACACCGTATGTAATTTAGATACATTAGATTACTTATACGGGACGTTACTATTGTCATACTCATACCAATAAAGTCTGCCGATGGTCAGTAAAGTATTTCGTTGATGGCAGATACCCACGTACTTACAAATGATAAATAAAATCGTAAATACCTATTTAAGAGATTAAGTTAAATTATCAGCTACTTGTGCTATTACTTGTGTGCAAGATGGCGCGCGGCCGCGTGGTTGCCCAGTTAGACCGAATGTTTAATATAAATAGTGTTGTATGTAATGAGCTAAAGAAAAATTGTGCAACCTAATGAAGAGTTCAATCTGGAATGCATACAATTTTGCATTCGACAGTCCTGCGCATGCGTGTAAAATGGAATTGAAGTACAACATTACCTAAGTAATAAAAAATAATGAGTAGTTACTTACCAAGCATGCTAGGGATTAGGTGTACAAGCCTTGCAGAAACCAATCTTGCAGAAACACGCCCACCTCGACACACATTCCTATTGAAAAACCACAACACTAAGCGCTTATTACACCGCCCGCGCTCCGTCACGTCCTCCACTTCCGGCATCCATTAGCAACTGACCTGTACAACGTCGTTCCGTTCCCGCCTCCCCTCCATTCCGCGCATTTTGTTAATGCGTTAATGTAATTTTGTCAATTTTTTACATTGTCAATCTAACAATAAAACCATTTAATGCAGATACAAATGTGCTTTGTTAAGTAGTTGACTTTGTTGCCGTACTAATGTTAAACTTGTTAAATTCACAAAATTCAATTGTCAAGTCAACAAACCCAAAAATATTGTCTTGGTGACAAAATACGACTTGTTAATAGTTGTTGACTTTGTTGCCGTACTAATGTTAAACTAGTTAAATTCACAAAATTCTATTGTCAAGTCAACAAACCCAAAAATATTGTCTCGGTGACAAAATACGACTTGTTAATACTGCAATATATATTTGACAACAAAAACGTTGTGATAGTAAATAGACCCGCTTTGTTACAAATGCAATACTTATTGTGCCTACAACAAAAAAAACCTGACAAAGCGTATTTTGTGACTTTGTTAGCCATTATTTTTCTCAGTGCATGTTTGTCGGTTGGCAGCTATGACACTACAACTTTTGGGACAAAGAATTTCTTAGGGACGTCATCTCCTGTTACTTAATGGTCGGGAAGTGCGATTTTTTTTTAAATCTCGCTTGCTCCAAGAGTGATTCATTCCTGCCCTAGGTTACACTTTTCAATTATATTTTCCCTTATGTATTTATTTGTGTTTAATCTCCTGAATGGATATCATGGTTGCTATTTTATCGCCTATCACGTCATACGTCACTTTCGTACTTACATACTTGTTATAACGTGACCGCTAAGGTGACAGACGATAAAAACCCGACCATATTGGGCTAGCAGATTTTATGATCTAATTTCCACATTCTTCCTTCCACACTTCCACATTTCCAAGGAAACACTGAATCGATTTTTTCAACAGGTGGCAGCACCGTGGTGAGAGTTCCAGCTGTCATAATCCACCAATCATGTTTATTCACTTTTTTTTATTGGTGGATTTTGACAGCTGCTGTCAAAAAGACCTCGTCACAGTGGCGCCATCTGGATTTCCGGAGGCCCTCATTCGTTTCGTTTGTTTTTTTGTATGTTACCCGATTATTTGAAGACGGCCCGACCGATATAATTTGTTCGTTCAAAATGAGCCTTTAATTACGTAAATATATCAAAGGCGCCGTAGGTACGAGGTATACCTGTTCCAAGAACCGTTGGTACCAAGTACAATCAGCCTGATAATAATCTACGGGAATGCGGGAGCGGTCACGACTGGTGTACCAATACTACCAAGTACCGTTACCGACTTAAAAAAGGTTTACGTAACAGATGGTTATGCTACTCCTTAGCTTAGTAAAAAGCAGGTATTTATAATAAGCAGGTATTTATAATTTATCTTCTATACATATAATAAAGCTGAAGAGGGTCGAAAGTCTGTACATGGAAGATAATCGAAAAAAAGTTGGCTGGGGATACTTAGAATCGATAACAGAACACGTTCCAACAATTTTTAGAATTTTTGTCTGTTTATCTGTTTGTCTGTTTGTCTGTTTATCTGTTTGTCTGTTTATCTGTTTGTCTGTTTATTTGACCGCGCATCACGTGAAAACGGCTAAACGGATTTTGATGAAATTTTGTATAGAGATAGTTTGAGTCCCGGGAAAGGATAATATATAGTTTTAATCCCGAAAATCAACCCTGGTGGGGATGAAAATGGGGTTGAAAGTTTGTATGGAGAATTTTTAACCGCTGAAACGATTTAGATAGAAATGAGTATGGAGATAATTTGAGTCAATAAAGTGAGCCAAAATTTCCAAAATTTCCAAAATATCCAAAATTTCCAAAATTTCCAAAATATCCAAAATTTCCAAAATTTCCAATATTTCCAAAACCTTCAAAATTTCCAAAATTACAAAATTTCCAAAAGTTCCAAATTTTCCAAAATTACTTAAGTTACCAAAGTTACCAAAATTTAAAAAAAAACAAAAAAAAGTAAAACCACAAAATTTACGAAAAAGTCAAAAATTAAATAACATAACTTTGTTCCAATCGAGTGTTCCACGACACTCACGTATTTTTAGGGTTTCGTAGCCAAATGGCAAAAAACGGAACCCTTATGGATTCGTCATGTCTGTCTGTCTGTCCGTCCGTATGTTACAGGCATTTTACTCGGAAACTATACGACGTATCTGAATAAAATTTACACATAAGGTGTATTTTGTATGCAGCTACTTATTTATGTAGTTAAATTTGAAAAAAAAAATATTTTTAGGGGGGCGCTCCATACAGGTAACTAAAAAAAAAAAGTTTAACCAAATATCAACATGTGACACATCAATCGATAGGTATTTCAAAATAACATTCAAGTTTCTTTGACTATTTTGTGATTAAGTGAATATTTTCTGAAATAATCGCTTCAAAATTCAGAAAAGTTGTGTAGGCCCCCCCCGTAACTTTTGAACTGTAAGTTCAAAAATATGAAAAAATTTGAAGAGATGCGCCTTATCATATACTTTCTACGAAAATTGTTTTGAACATTATCGGTTCAGCCATTTTTGTGTTATCTCCAAAAAACTTCTTCCATAGGCATCAGATACGACCTTTTAGTATTAGTTTGGTTCTTATTCCATTGAAGGTACGGAACCCTCCTATGCGTGGTCCGACACGCACTTGGCCGGTTTTTTTTTTCTGACGTTCATTAGTGCATTGTAATGTGCTTACATTGAAGAATAAATATCTTGATCTACACCAATATCATAAATCCTCTATTCCATGTTCGGAACCGTATGTAATTACCACCATTATTACAACCAGTAACGTAACATCAGTGTATTATCTGTGACAGTGTGGTAAAAACGTATGAAAATTCATTACCTACGGAAACGTAATGAAAATCCCCCCCGACCGCAATAAGGTTGGTCATGGCGGTGTAATGGCGGTCATTCTAATGGTTTCAATGGATTTTTAATATGTGTGTAGGTAAAGCAGTGTATGCTTCTGTACATAATTAGGCATTATTACGTAACAGTTACATTAACTACTATTTATCTCTTTTTAGGGTTCCATAGTCAACTAGGAACCCTTATAGTTTCGCCATGTCCGTCCGTCTGTCCACGGTCTTGCTCAGTTACCGTTCGCACTAGAAAGCTGAAATTTGGTGAGGCCTGATAAGAACTTTCAATAAAAACTATATTGAATAAAATCGGTTCAGCCGTTTATGAATTATCAATCAAAAACGCATAGTGAAAGGAAGTATTGAATAGTAAAATGACGTAAGCGCCGCCAAATATCCCTTAATAAACGACCTTTTGAACGGATGTTTTGTAACAGGGCGGCATCTACGAAACTCTACACTAAGCATCGCCCGACATGCTCTTGGCCGGTTTTTTTTTGCATTGTTATCCCGGAAATCACCCCTTAAGGATTACTATTTCCAATTCAAGAAAATCTCCAAAAATTCAAAGTCTAAAAGGGGGGGGGGTAGCCACTACACTCGATTGAGTTAAATTTGCATGGGTCATGGACTCCCCCCCCCCCCTCCAAGTGCACCTCAAATAGAAATAAAATCATTTCTGCATTTGTGACCCCCCCCCCCCCCCCATTTCAACCGCGCCTGTTCTTACCTTTAACCTTAAACGTATAAATACAAAAGTGGTCCTGTATCGTCCGATATGCACCTAGTACTCTCTATGTATGTCATTTAAATCATGCAAAAAAATAATATGATAAAAAAAGTATTCATTTTTTAATGTAGTTTCATTTAGTGGTAATTGTAAAATATTCTATTAGGACTACTGTCCTCTAGCGTATCCATCTGTCAACTTTACTTCAAGTTCCGCCTCCAGGGTAGCGGGAGAGAAATTAGGGGTGAATTAGCCGCTTACTGACACAGACCGAATTCCACGCGGGCGGAGCCGCGGGCACAGCTAGTTATTATAATAAAATACATATACAATACAAAAAATATATACAAAAATGTACGATGAAGGTATTAACGGGGGGGGGGGGGGGGGGGGAGGGAGGGGGTTGGGTGTAAGATCTTGCTTTATAGAATTCCGGCACCGTCTTCGCATTCGAAGACCTTGATGCGTCTTCTATGTAGTGCTGAGAGGCACCCTCATGGATACTGCTCGAATGACCAATATTTGTACTTTAACTTGTGTATTTTTTTAAATATTTTGGCCTTAGAATTGGTTTTAAGCGCAGATATAAAAACTACAATTTTACGCAGTTCCGTTCTAATGTAGCATTTATCGATGCAAGACACGAAAATGGACATTTTACATCCCTAATTCGCATAATAATAAACATTTTACACACAAGTGTAAGAAGCAAACGGACGAAAGTGATAAGATGTCTTGTCAAAGTATAGTTGTCTTATTTATCAAATGGCATTAGCTACAAGAGCGAGGAGTATGATATGATATGACAGTTCTGACTTACGACGTCAAAGAGAAAAAAAAACACGTTGGTGATTTGTAAGAAAATACAGTAAAAGTCTATATTCCTCCTAATTTTAATTCCGTATTCAATACCTCTGGCTCCAAAAATCGTTGGTATCCTGGCGGTAAGACGTCCGACTTTCAATCCGGAGGTCTCGGGTTCAAACCTCGGCTCGTACCACTAAGTTTTTCGGAACTTATGTACGAAATATCAATTTTCGGTGAAGGAAAACATCTTGAGGAAACCGGATCTAATCCCAACAAGGCCTTGTTTCCCCTCTAGTTTGAAAGGTCCGATGGTAGTCGCTTTCGTAAAAACTAGTTCCTACTCAATTCCTGGGATTAGGTTGACGAGCGGATCCCAGGCTCAATAGTGCAAAAGGCTGGGACAAACGCTAGGAGGAAGAACCTCTGGCTTCTGTCAATCATTCACCACAAAAAGAATAACTACCTAATAACAATCACGTTACCTATGGTATTAAGGGCCTGTTTCACAATCTCCAGATAAACTTATCTGCCAGTTAAAATTAGTGCTATCCTTTTCTCCAGTCATATAAAAGAAAAGGACAGCAAACATTTATCTGACAGATATGCTTTAACTGGAGATTATGAAACAGGCCATAAAAGGAATATCTAAACCGATCGATCTTGGCTTAACTTAACTGCATTCCTAAATAACATAACAACACCAAGCAAATTAACAATTATCGAACCTAATTACATCTTATTAAGATTGAAATTCAATAAAGTTTTAAACTTAAAGAAATATCTTAACCGATCGATCTTGGCTTAACTTAACTGCATTCCTAAATTACATAACAACACCAAGCAAATTAACAATTATCGAACCTAATTACATCTTATTAAGATTGAAATTCAATAAAGTTTTAAACTTAAAGAAATATCTTAACCGATCGATCTTGGCTTAACTTAACTGCATTCCTAAATAACATAACAACACCAAGCAAATTAACAATTATCGAACCTAATTACATCTTATTAAGATTGAAATTCAATAAAGTATTAAACTTTATAGCTTTAACCTGTCGATCTTTAGTTGCACCACTGGCATCCCTGTATTCGTAGCTACTGCTATTTTAAACCTTATCGCATTACGCTAGGATTGATAATTGATCGTAACAACCAATGACAGTCGATTGACAAGCAGATACGGGTATTTATACGGGTATTTTGTGACGGTAGCCATATTTCTTTTTTGACATTTAATTTGGACTTTGAGCGATTGTGGCATGAACCATAAAGTAAAGGACCGCCATCTTATATACGGGAAAGGTCGAAAATGTCTCCAGCTGTAAGCGTAAACGATAGTTCCAAATCTCTCCGGGTGGCGCTAGGGTATAGTTGAGCGTATGAAATGAACTTTATATTGTAAGTGTGTAAAGTGCATTAAATACGCTTACTTATGATATTTTTTAAATTTGAAATTATCGATATATGACGTTCTAAATAAAATTAATATTCGGAGTATTTTTCTTCTCCGCAAATAATTATTTTATAAATATGTATGGATTTGTATTTTCATAATCTCAAAAATCATAATATACATAATAACAAATATCCGTAAAAAAATAAAAAAAAATAATGCCTTTAACGGGATTCGAACCAGGGACCCTCTGCTTCGTAGGCAGGGTCACTACTGACCGGGCTAGAAACGTATGCTCATGCTATTTGTGGCGCCATCAGTTTAGCGCCTTTTGACGGACACTTTTGTAACATAGAGATTGCTATCCTTACCTTCTACCATCCATAGATTGTGGTCTCATGCCTTGAAGGGTAAAAGTCAATGTCCTAAATCTTTATTTCCATAATCTTGGACTGTCATGACATGAGTCATGATTTATTTTTTAATTTTCGACAAACTGGGGAAACTGGCCTCCTTCTGAGAAGAAAGGTATTTGTGAAGTCCCGAACCCGGTTTAGGCCAGCGTTGGGATAGCTCTCTTGAATGAGAGTTCTGAGCCCAGCCTATATATTTACGGTCCACGTAATTCGCATGAATAACGTGACAATCTGGTTGAAATTATCATAAATATGAACGAAAAAAAACGGCAACTGTCTTTTTTACAAGCTAATCAGCATGCTTTGCTGATAACCGTTTTTGTCCAGATGCTTAAATGACAGCTCAATCTGGGCAATCTATCTCAATCTGCCCAATCCAACCGTCAAAGTAATTAAAAACTAGATACTACCTGATATAGCAGTTCTTTTAGTATTATAGGTATTATGAAGCTGCCTCATATTTAACCAAATTGTAAACAGAACTCTATTATTATTTAACCTAGTTGGGAAGAGAACTCTATTATTATTTAACCTAGGTGTGAAGAGAACTCTATTCTTATTTAACCAAGTTGTGAAGAGAACTATATTCTTATTTAACCAAATTGTAAACAGAACTCTATTATTATTTAACCTAGGTGTGAAGAGAACTCTATTCTTATTTAATCAAGTCGTGAAGAGAACTCTATTCTTATTTAACCAAATTGTAAACAGAACTCTATTATTATTTAACCTAGTTGGGAAGAGAACTCTATAATTATTTAACCTAGGTGTGAAGAGAACTCTATTCTTATTTAACCAAGTTGTGAAGAGAACTATATTCTTATTTAACCAAATTGTAAACAGAACTCTATTATTATTTAACCTAGTTGGGAAGAGAACTCTATTATTATTTAACCTAGGTGTGAAGCGAACTCTATTCTTATTTAACCAAGTTGTGAAGAGAACTATATTCTTATTTAACCAAATTGTAAACAGAACTCTATTATTATTTAACCTAGGTGTGAAGAGAACTCTATTCTTATTTAATCAAGTCGTGAAGAGAACTCTATTCTTATTTAACCAAATTGTAAACAGAACTCTATTATTATTTAACCTAGTTGGGAAGAGAACTCTATTATTATTTAACCTAGGTGTGAAGAGAACTCTATTCTTATTTAACCAAGTCGTGAAGAGAACTCTATTCTTATTTAACCAAGTTGTGAAGAGAACTATATTCTTATTTAACCAAATTGTAAACAGAACTCTATTATTATTTAACCTAGGTGTGAAGAGAACTCTATTATTATTTAACCAAGTTGTGAAGAGAACTCTATTCTTATTTAACCAAATTGTAAACAGAACTCTATTATTATTTAACCTAGTTGGGAAGAGAACTCTATTATTATTTAACCTAGGTGTGAAGAGAACTCTATTCTTATTTAACCAAGTCGTGAAGAGAACTCTATTCTTATTTAACCAAGTTGTGAAGAGAACTATATTCTTATTTAACCAAATTGTAAACAGAACTCTATTATTATTTAACCTAGTTGGGAAGAGAACTCTATTATTATTTAACCTAGGTGTGAAGAGAACTCTATTCTTATTTAACCAAGTCGTAAAGAGAACTCTATTCTTATTTAACCAAGTTGTGAAGAGAACTATATTCTTATTTTACCAAATTGTAAACAGAACTCTATAATGATTTAACCTAGTTGGGAAGAGAACTCTATTATTATTTAACCTAGGTGTGAAGAGAACTCTATTATTATTTAACCAAGTTGTGAAGAGAACTATATTCTTATTGAACCAAGTTGTGAAGAGAACTCTATTCTTATTCAACCAAATTGTGAATAGAACTCTGTTCTTATCAAACCAACTTGTAAAGAGAACTCTATTCTTATTTAACCAAGTTGTGAAGAGAACTCTATTTTTATTTAACCAACTTGTGAAGAGAACTCAATTCTTATTTAACCAAATTGTGAATTTGCCAGATCAGCTATCGCCCGCCGCTCTCGCATAGTACTCCCACTCCCATCTTTAAAGTCTAGTTTAAAGAGGAGGAGGTAGGAGATGAAATGAGGGTTTAAAGTAAGGAATGCAACCCGGGTTTTTTTTATATGAAAAAACCCGGGATCGGTTCTTTTTTCACACTAGAAAAACCCGATTTGAATTCCCTACTTTAAACACTCATTTCATTTCCTTAGTAAATGCATTCCGGGATAAAAGTTAGTCCCATTCCATGTTTAATCTACTTGAGCCGTTTTGTATGACGAACAAACATTCTTAGCATACAGTTTTTTGCGTATTTAATATTAGTAAGATATAACGCATTGTTTCTAGACCTTAAACAGGATAAGACGCATTTCTCATTCCTATTATCGGACCCTTGTGGGTCCAATAATGGCCAGGTCAAATAGGGATCACGCACAGAGCCCGTTTCAGAACCAAAACGGCTCAATAGTCCTGTATATTATTATTTATACGTCATTTAAGCCATCTCGAGTTCTTGGCATAACTTTGAAGCAGGTTCTGTAATGAGGTATACACCATGAGCTGAATCAAATCGACAAACTTGAACCGGTCTTATCCCAGAATTAGAGTGAAGTATTCTGGCAAACCAGACATGCCAGTTACAGTAGAAGAGAACTCTATACTCATTTCTTGCTTTGCGGTGATAGTATTAACGTAAGAAAGAAAATATTCTCTTTATCTGTATTCTAAGTAAGAAACTCGTAGGCTATACTATAGTTATATGACTTTTCGGAAAAATATTTGCGTGTGAGAAAATCCTTAGGAACTTACAAGTAGTAGTGTCTATCTTATATTTATTTAATCTCTTATTAATTTACTTATCTCCTCAGACTTTTTATAAAAGAACAATTGAACAAAATTGTTTTTGTTTCAAATTATCTCCATATTTTTGTATCTCCATATATTTGCATATCTCTGGTGCTAAACGCGAAATCCCTCCGAATTTCAAAATTAGCAGTGAACTTTTTCAGTCCGTGGTTAAATATATTTGGTAACAACACTATAAACATAACATTTTCATAGTAGCTTGACGATTAGGCGGGTAACAAATTTTAACAGACTTTTTTTGTTACTTTTAAGTTCGTTTTTATTTCATTTATTTGTAACCTATTTTATAAGTAAAAATTTTAGAGTAAGATTGATTTATTCTTTAGAAACTGACCATAAATATGTTTAATGTATTTAACTGTAGATTCTATAAGAAACTAAAAATTATTTTGCTAACAACGAGACTAATTGAGGCACACGGTGTATAAGTATCCTTTCTTACGTCTTTCTAGAACGTAGATGTACAATAGTGTTCCGTATATTTATCCTTAGGCTATAGGTGCCGGTGCTCACAACCTTCAAAACAAGAAGGACATAAGCCGTACAGCACGGCAAATATGTTTACTAGTTTTGAACCTTATAGTGTTGTAATATAGTATAGAATTGAATGCAAGTATACGGATGAAATTTAGTTAGGTCGTTTTGTATGGGATGCGCTGGCGCAGGTAATCACGCGCAGGAAACGCGAATGTACAGATGTACGGTTAGATGGTGTATATTAGGGGCTATTCATGAATTACGTAAGGGGGGAGGGTTGACTATGTCTTACTTCACCTTACGAGAGGAGGATTCTATTTCTTGTTTTTTCTTACGTGGGGGTGGGAGGGGGTCAAAGTGTCAAATATTATCTTGCGTAATAAATGAAAGACGTCTTATGAATGATATCTTGCGTAATAGATGGGTCCGGAATATGGGCCCTATGGAAAGAAACGGAAGTATTATTAATTAGCCGTAGCCTAGCTGGTAGACTTGGTAGTGATTCTGCTTACGAAGGTCCTGGTTCGAAATAGTTTATATTTATTTTCGCGAAAACGATTCAAGATTTTGTCTGGAATTGCTCCGAAATTGAAATCCACCGGTTTGTGTGCACGGCACATCCGTACACTCTTGAATGTGTGCGTGCATCTTAGGGCGCTGTTTCCACTGTCGTAAATGACGTTTGACAATGCACCGCCATTTTGCTTTTTATCGATGCGCTGCCAACCTAACAGAATAGCCTACTAGTTCCCTACCAATCGGCCGCCGCGGGGGAGGTAATTCCGATCGGGGCGGAGCGGAGCGTGGCCATTCTGTATGAAATACCATTATTTATTCTGCGTCCGGATTGCAAACCCTAGAGACAATCGACCAGCCTGTCCGGCCTAGACAGATCGACCAAGGCCCAAACTGAGCAGTTTGTACTTTTTCTGCTAGGCGACGATATAAATACTTATTGATATAAACAAATACATACTTATACATTGAAAACGTCCAGAACTACATAAATATGCTAAATTTATTTTATGCTGAGTTTAAGCCTTTTATTTATGGCGCACATTGTTGAACACATTAAGATGTTCTGTAGTACCTATATATACTCGACTAGTGTTTACCTTTAGGTATGCATTTTTCAACCTCTTGTTTTTTTATATTCTGTAGTATGTGCTTTATAGAATAAAATTCTATCTATCTATCAAATTTCAGCTCAATCGAACACCGGGAACGGGACCAAACGTTGCTCACAAAATTTGGTACTAACATTGTAAGTTAAAATAATTTTAAACAAAAAAAACCGACTTCACTTAGCGTCCACCTTTCCAAAAGCAAATGCTCGAGCTGCTGTAAAAAATACTCAAATCACTATAGGTGTGCCTATAATAGTTGAAGAGTTCCCTCGATTTCTCCAGGATCCCATCATCAGATCCTGACCTGGTTACAATGGGACCAACTGCGAAGTACTCTTTCAACCACAAAAATAATTTTCTAAATCGGTCCATCCATCTTCGAATAATCGGTGAACATTCATAAAAAAAACAAAGATCCCGATTGATAACCTCCTCCTTCGAAATCTTGAAGTCGGTTGATAAGATGTTGTAACAGTCTATAGTAAATATATTTTACTTAACCAATGACCTAACTTGAGTAACTTGTAAAATGTAATTGCTTTTTTTTTCATGTGTATTTACCGGTTATTCAAAAACGGCCTGACCGATTTGGAAAACTCTTTTTTTGTTTGAAAATGTATACTTGACAGCTAGTCCCATTGTCATCAGATGGGGATCTGATGAGGGGATCCTGGAGAAATCGAGGGAACTGTTCAAATATTATAGGCATGCGTATAGCGATTTGAGTAATTACAGTCGCTCGGGCATTTTCTCTTGGAAAGAGTTTTTTTAATACCACGACGGTGGCAAACAAGCATACGGCCCGCCTGATGGTAAGCAGCTACTTGGAAATTTGGAGTAGCCTAACTGAATTCGGCTCTTTTTTCATTAAAATTATTTTATTATTTCATTAAAGTCACTGACTGTGAATGAATATGTTCTGTAGTAAATATATTTTCCTTCGATCTTAATGAGCTTACTTGTAAATGTAAAGTCAAATACTCGGCCATAAGATACAGAAGTGTATCTAAGCCGCCGAAGGCTGCGCGTGTCACTGACACTGCGCACAGGCCGTGGACATAGGCGGAAGCGGGGCGGGAATCATAGACATATTATAAGCTGAAGCGGGAGTGCGTAATTTGCTTGCTACTTGAGGAGGTGGGTCACTTCACTTCACATTCTTTGGACTCTTTATTTATTCTATGGTAAATATATTTTACTTCGATCGGAATCAGCTTATTTATAAGACGAGCAAGCACAGCGTAGCGAAGCGAAGTTCTTACAGACAACTTCGAACACAACGGAACTGTCAACTAGCTACCGCGACCCTGCATTTCGATGGCTTTTTGATTTTGAATAGTTGTTCCGCGATAACTTTAGTAACGTTTTTCTGAATTTTTATATGATTGATCAAGAGATTATGGAGCTAGAAGGCGCATAAGCGATCTTCATAAGGATCTTGTTATATTGGTCGCCTCCTACGGCCTCCTAGCCCCTGCTAGGTAGTGACCCTGCCTACGAAGCAGGAGGTCCCGGGTTCGAATCCTGGTCGGGGCATTTATTTGTGTGTTGATCACAGATATATTCCTGAGTTATGGATGTTTTCTATGTATTTAAGAGGCCTTATTCCTAAAACGCGCAAATTTCACGAAATGCTTCATTTTCTTCGAAGGCTATGGCGAAAATACTAAGTTTTTTTAAATGAACTATTGATGCACATAATAGTTCATTTCTTTATCTAGACGGCCATCGGAGCAAATATTACATTTTAACGAGTGAAATATGAAAAAAATTGGTTGTCTTGGAAGGCCTTTCCGGATTTTCCAGTAAGGTGTACAGTTCATTTTCAGATTACGCAAAAAAGGGTAAAAATTCTTATTCAATTTGAATTAAATTCAATTGAGTATATCATGTATGAGACGGCCATGGAAATAAAAATCGAAGATTCATCTTGGATAATCGACAAAATACCTTCTGATTATATGTCGGTTTTTTGATGAAAACACGGTTACATTTAATTTTTTCCACGAAAACCCTATGAATATTTTGCCCTAAAAATATTACCATTGCAAAGTTAAACTATATTTCTATCACGATAAAAAAAACATTACTATGGCAGTAAATTTCAATGACTATGAATTTTTAAAAATGACACTTAAATCACACTTCACAGGACACTTTTTGTAAGAATCGTATTTTTGGGTACTTAATAATAATAAACATGGTTCAACATTATTTTTTTGTATTACTAATACTTCAAACTATCTTATAAATAGCATTCTATGCGGCTTTTTTCATTAATAGAGTTTTTCGACCTTTTAGGGAATAAGGAGCCTTAAGTATTTATCTATTATATATATCGTCGTCTAGTACCCATAACACAAGCCTTATTGAGCTTACAATGGGCCTAGGTCGATTTGTGTAACATTGTCCTATAATATTTATTTATTTATTTATTTATTGGTGAATTCGTTTGCAATGCAAGTAAATCGCGAGTTCTCAATTCGAGGCGGACTACTAGTTATATATTTATTTATATCTCTATAAATAACATGCAACAGTGATGCAACCATTTAGTTAGCCACCTGACGTTTACGACAGTTCTACGTAACCTCATTGATAGATAGATAGATTGATTTATTATTCGAAAAGTATACTTTAAGTTGTACAGTTTGTCTGCAGGTGAGATAGTTAACTAATTATTCTACTTGCTATGCGATACTACTTATGACTACTACTACTTATGTTATGCTAATGTTATTTATTGGCACATTTAAGCGGCATCCTGTTTGTGATACAGGTGTGACTTAAATTTATCCAGTAGGTATTTCTTTAGCTGTTTTTAGGGTTCCGTAGTCAACTAGGAACCCTTATAGTTTCGCCATGTCTGCCCGTCCGTCCGTCCGTCCGCGGATAATCTCAGTGACCGTTAGCACTAGAAAGCTGAAATTTGGTACTAATATGTATATCAATGACGCCGACAAAGTGGTAAAATAAAAATTGGAAAAAAAAGTTTTATTAGGGTACCTCCCCTATACGTAAAGTGGGGAGTGATTTTTTTTTTCATTTAAACCCTAACGTGTGATATATTGTTGGATAGGTATTTAAAAATGAATAGGGGTTTACTAAAATATTTTTTTGATAATGTACATATTTTCGGAAATAATCGCTCCAGAAGTAAAAAAAAATGTGTCCCCCCCCTCTAACTTTTGAACCATAAGTTTTAAAAATATGAAAAAAATCTCAAAGTAGAACTTTATAAAAACTTTCTAGGAAAATTATTTTGAACTTGATAGGTTCAATAGTTTTTGAAAAAAAATTACTAAATAATTTCTGAACTAAGTTTGTAATTTAACTGTATAAGCAGGTGTTTATTGTACCTGTAATTTCTACAAAATCACAATGAAAAGACGCGCTTTCAAATAAAGTAAAAACGGTGAAAATCGGTTCACGCAATAAAGAATTATCCCATAAAAATCATCTTTCATACTTTAAGCTCGCGCGCAATAGTTTACTTAATTTGCCGATAGATGTCGCTGTACGTGGAACGCTCATATCATATTCTACATGGCGGTGTTATTTTAACTCTTAAGTGGGGACACTTACTGTGACGGACGGAAAACTACGGAACCCTACACTGAGCGTGGCCCGACACGCTCTTGGCCGGTTTTTATATTTCAATTTGTAAGGCTGGTGTCTTATCTGAAACGGTAAGTTATTGAGGTAGTACGGTTATCTTTTCTTTAGCATTCTGTCACCGAAATAGTTGGAATGAGGAATGATTCATTTTGAATGTACGTATGTTTCGACGCTTATTTTTGAGTAGTCTAAATGTTTTTGGCATTAACAGACTTAAATTCTAAAGTAAATCATAAAGGAACCCATCGGTTTGAGACTTTTGAAACTATTGAAAACGGTCCCGCTTCCGCTCTAACCGCACCCGCTCCCGAAACGGCAGACGTCTCGAGCGAGTTCGCGCAACCGGTTTCCGAACAATATGCGCAGGCGCAGGTGTGAGTGCACACACACATACACGCGATGTATAAACACGGAGGCTTTAAGAGGACTTGCCTATTATATTTATAGATTTATGATTGTCATAGTAGGTAGATGTAGATATTTTAGAGTTGACAGCTGTCAGTTATGTCAGTACGTGGTTTCCAATTGTCATTTTTTATGTCAGTTTTGATTTACTCTTGGCCGCGATTCGAAAAATAAACACACACACTGGAAAGACACAGCTCCAACCCAACTCAACCTAACTCAACTCAACGCTATAATGACATTAACATTTGCTATTCGAACAGATATTCATTCAACATTGGTATCACATTGGTCTCACATTGGTCACACATTGGTCGCACATTGTAGCAATGTTGTACCAATGTGAGACCAATGTGAGACCAATGTGATACCAATGTTGAATGAAAATCTGTTCGAATAGCAAATGTCAATGTCGTTATAGCGTTGAGTTGAGTTGGGTTGGAGCTGTGTCTGTCCAGTGTGTATGTTTATTTTTCGAATCGCGGCCCTTATCTTAATAAATGTTAGGCACTTTTTATACTAAATACTTGCTAAATACGCATATCTTATACAGAGTTTTTTTTTTTAGGTATAACTAGAATTTTCTCGGTGACTCTATTTTTTCGTATCGCCTCTTAAAACCATTTTCGCGTAGCTTCATGGGATCTGGTAGTTGCTCTTTTTGATCCATTTGGAAAACCACCCTGTATATATATTACAATAAAGGCCTTTTTATACAGGCCGTTTTATTCGAATGTGTCTGTAACAGTTATCATGTATGATTGTGCCTGTGTGAGTTGATTTACAATACAATTGAATTGACTGTTGATTCTATTAAGAAATATTCTCGGAGTTGTTATTGATTTCTTTAACCGATTGTGGATGGGTTAAGAGGGTTCAAGAATGGTGGGATACGAATCGGTGATTGACCGGACGGTTATGTGATTTAGTGGTGATTATTTTTTGTAAAAACTGTGCAGTACAAATAAAAAATAATGATTAATCTCGTATTAAGCAGAAACGTCGGTAACGATACTACAATGCTTAGAGATAAAGGAAAAAATCCGCTGTAAATATTATTTGAAACGGGGTATTTACCATATACAGGGTGGAATGATAAGTTGGGCCCTGGAGGGACTACCTTAAAACCATGAGATAGCTCAATTCGCTCAAAGGAAACATTCTTTTATTTTTACTAAAAACTAAAACTGCATTCACAATTTTTTTCTTAATTTTCACTTTTTTCGATACTAATTGTATGAAAATTATTATTATTTATGGGTTCTCTTGTGCCCTGAACTTGGTTGGTATTTAGAAGTTTTTATCCTCGTTGGAAACAGGATCGATTGGCATCAATTGTCATAAAAATTATTTATGGCAAAAAATACAAAATAAATACTTTTTTTGCCAAAAAATTGTAAATGCAGTTATGTCCCTTTAAATAAATTAAAGAATGTTTCCTTTCAGTGAATTGAGCTATCTCAACGTTTTAAGGTAGTATTCCTCCGCGGCCCGACTTATCTTTCCATCCTGTATATTAGAGGTCGGTGGTAATGGTTTGCTGCAATAGGCCTTAAATCGATTTTTTGATTTAACGGCCTCCTAGCCCAGTCGGTAGTGACCCTGCCTACGAAACAGGAGGTCCCGGGTTCGAATCCTGGTAAGGGCATTTATTTGTGTGTTTATCACGAATATTTGTTCCTGAGTTATGGGTGTTTTCTATGTATCTAAGTATATATTTATCTATATAAGTATGTATATCGTCGCCTAGTACCCATAGTACAAGCTTTGCTTAGTTTGGGACTAGGTTGATTTGTGTAAGATTGTCCCCAAATATTTATTTATTTATAATGTGAATGACCATGTGAGCTTGAAATCATATAAATATCCACTGCCTTGGGCGAGACTCGAACTCGCGACTCCGGGATATCAGCCCGCCGTTCTACCAACTGAGCTACCTAGACTTTTTATATAAATAAAATACAGACACTCGACCAGATAAAAAGCGCTTGCAAAATTGATTTCAAACTAACTTACTGTTTCTACGCCCCCTAACATTGTATCGCCCCGGAGGTATCATTGTTACAATTTTAATACAACCTAAAACTCAATTTAGGATATAGTAGGGGTAGCATTCCTTCGCTACCCTGCCTCTGCAAAAATCACTACAAAATGTAGTATGATATTAATAGCAACGTGGCGTTTACGTCTTTTTTTAGTTCAAATAATGGTAAATTGAAATCCATTTAATAATTGACTTTTCCTTCCCCTAGTGATAATAGTACTCCTGTGGGACACAAAATTTAGAGATCGATGGATTACGAGTACAACCGATTTATGATGACGAAGTTCTGTTGACGCGTAAAATACTTGTTTATGTTTAGGAGACTGTTTTAAACATATGTAGATCTATTAGCGCGTAGTAAAGATAGTTGAAGCGTGTAAAATAGTGGCCTATTATTCGTATGAATTGATTCATGAGTACGAAAGTAGAGAGAGTAAAAAAAAATAGACAAGAAAGAATATTGCGTGTTTTTTTGAGCTTTTATAATAATTCGCTTGATGGTGCTAGATTATATAGTTATCGGACTGGCAAGTACGAAACACTACATTCGGAAGTGATTTTGATGTTCGCCTAAGAATTGAAAGAAATAATACACGCAATCACATACGCTTTTAATATTGTTTTCATGCACTGTTTGCCACTCTAAATAGTTATGTGGTTTTATAAGCATTTTGATTGACTTATAATAAACGCCTGAATAAAAACGCTTTTAAATCTTTTAAAACTAAATTCCAAAATTCCCTTTTCTCATAGAAACAACTCTAATATAAACTGAAATAGGTGTCATATGGTACTTCAGAAAAAGTGAAGTCCTCCGGTGTGCGAGGCCTGATTTGCCTCAGCTTTCGCGGCTGATGCTTTGACCACTAGACCACCCGGGCCGCGATTCGAAAAATAAACACACACACTGGACAGACACAGCTCCAACCCAACTCAACTCAACGCTATAACGACATTGACATTTGCTATTCGAACAGATTTTCATTCAACATTGGTCTCACATTGGTCTGACATTGGTCACACATTGGTCTCACATTGGTACAACATTGGTACAATGTGTGACCAATGTCAGACCAATGTGAGACCAATGTTGAATGAAAATCTGTTCGAATAGCAAATGTCAATGTCGTTATAGCGTTGAGTTGAGTTGGGTTGGAGCTGTGTCTGTCCAGTGTGTGTGTTTATTTTTCGAATCGCGGCACCGGTCACGGCGGAACCCGTCGAATTTTCTCAAGTATATGCAATCTCTGAAATGAAACGGCTAGGCGTCGTTGACCATACCATATGGGCATGGACTACGTGCTTGTGCCTCCTCTAAAAAATATTCAACAAAATATTTTGATTTGCTTCAAGAATTAACTCTAATATAATAAGAAAACATAATAACACAAGATGATTTTCTATAAATATTTAAATAATTTTAATGGGACCACATTTACAATTCAGTAACTTGAACTGTTTTATAAGTTCTGTTACTAATAAAGTATAGCATAATTATAATTTATCGCCCGTTTTAAATAACTTTGACACTCAATATAATAAACTTCATGACTTGGCAACATGCAAATTATAAATTTACATAACGCCATGATTAGGGATTATGTTTCTCTTAATTTTAGCAAAATACAAACACATTGTTTGAGAAACTTCAAAACATAAATTATGTATGAAACTTTGTCAAGTTTTTGGTGTAAATTGTGATGAAATATGATCGTAATTTGCCCTCATCTGTGAAAGCGAAAGTCACATTGCTTGGAGGTAATGTTCACCTTTACTCACACGTGTTTGTGATTTTGTTGAAGTCGGTTAAAAGGTATCTTGTATCGTTAAAACTTTATAAAACCTCCAGCTTTACAACATTACTTAGATTGAATTCTACTTGTTATACTCAGTCTAGATCTATACAAGCTGGCTTGTCAGTTAAATTATTTACAAATCACCAGGCAACCAGAGTCGCGTATATACATAAAAAGCAACAAATTCCCAAGTTATTTACAATTTAGCTGTTTTTAACATACGTGGTTATTAGAGGCAAATAGCGCCATTTTCAACCGACTTCTTCTCAATTCTTCGGAATCTTTGTGGTGTTTGCTATTTTTGTATTGTTTTATGTATGTTCACCAATTATTCGAAGACGGCTGAACCCGATTAAGAAAATTATTTTTTGTTTGAAAGGGTATACTTGACAGTTTGTCCCATTGTCATCAGCTCAGGGTCTGATAACGGGATCCTAGAGAAATTGAAGGAACTCTTTAAATATTATAGGCAGACCTATTAGTGATATAAGTATTTTTTCTAGTAGTTCGGGCATTTGCTCAGGAAATGGAATAGCCTAACTGAATTCGATCCTTTTCTTTCATAATTATAACTTATAACTTTATAGAACGCGCATTTTTTGGGTATGAAATATAAATAAAATAAATAAATGTTTATTCACGACACGACATAGATTTTTTTTTTACATCAGTACTTCTGCCAAACTACAGTGTGGATTTTGGTGGACGTGGCTTGCAAATTCTATAGTAAGCTATATATATATATATATATTAATTTATTCTAACTTCTTCTTCTTCTTCTTCTTCAGCGAGTATTCGTCCACTGTTGGGAATTTCCTCCAATAAGCCCGGTTCGCGGTTACTGTCCTCCAGAGTGGGCCTGCAATCTTTTTAAATTCTAACTTACATCACACTAAAAGTAATAGCTACCCGCGCTATTTACACAGGTATTTCCACCACCACCAACAAAACAGTAACACCCGACTATTGATAGACCCTATCCCAATGTAATAAGACTCATAAGGTCCACAAACGGTCACACATAAAAATAAAATTTCTATATAATATGTAATTTGAATACAGATACAGTAAAATGAAAGTTTGGTTTGGTTTGGTATAGTATGGTATTGTAGTTAAAATAAACCCTAACGATGCTTTGGTAATTTCGAAATCTAACTATAATAATGCGGTAGGTAACGCACTACCGCCAATGCGCAACCCGCAGTCCAAATCCCGGTGATCCCGAGATCCCGCGATCCCGCGATGAGTCCCACATAAAGTCCCGTGAGCCGTCCATTACTTGTTGCTGGCGGCTAATCAGTTTGGATACTTACTGGTTTTAATTGAAATTCGAATAAGATAACGATGTTTTAGCACAGAATAACTAATAGTACTGTTTTAGTTATAATTACCTAATCTCTCGAAAAGCTTGGTCATGGTGAATTACTCACACAAAGCATTTTTTCGCAAGCAAGCTAGATTATATGCTTTGATGGTGGCAAACAAGCATACGGTTAGCCTAATAGTAAGCCGCTACCGTAGTATATGGACGCCTGCAGCTTCAGACATGTCACATGCACGTTGCTCTTTAATATGAAGGATGATTCACTGTGACTCTGACGACTAGGGACTCCCTTGTCCGTTTAGCCGTTAACACACTGGGTCCTCTCTGACCTCTGGCAACCTTACTCACCAACAGGAACTCAACACTGTACCTAAGCAGGGCCTCGGTGCTATTTGGATCTGGTTTTTTTAAATGGTTAAGTCGGTGGTAATGGTTTGGTGCCATCGGCCCTAAATCGATTTTTGGATGCTTAACTAGTAAAACTATGTCATATAGTATACAGGGTGTTTGGTAACCGGATGCAAAGCCGAAAGTAGGAGATAGTCTAGGTCATGTAGAACATTTTTAGCCATACTTGTCTTAGACAAATGTTATTAGTTTTTTTTTAATTTAAATTTTAAGATTTGTCGGAGAAAACTGCAAAACTTCAGACTAAATCGATAATTAGTACTTTTTTTACTGCAGGTAGATTTTTTTTTGTTTTATTTCGTATTGTGAAATGTCTATCAAACACTAGAAAAGTGATTTCAAACATCTGTGTCTAAAGAAAACAAGTTGACAGCGATTTAAAATTTTAGTTACATGAAAATGTAAACGATTTAAGTGATTTCAAAGTACGATAAAAAAAAAACTAAAATAGCCACGAATTTTCAAACCATTTTAAAAACATGCTTGGCTTTTACCCTTTTATTTAAGCTATCAAACACGACTGTAGCTACTGTATCCTTGAAAATAAGCCACCTAAACCAACTGGGTAGCTAAAATGTTTCACTCTACTTGTGATACTTGTGGTAGTTGTGGTGACGAATCTCATTATGATTTTACAATAAAACATTGGTTCTGAATACTAAGTTGGCGTTGACTTGACATTTGACTTGTTTTAAAAGGGTTAAGTGTACTGGACAAAACTACCACATGCAATTTTAACAAACAAAGGCTTGCGGCGGTGAGAGACAAAAGGGACTGATAGCGGCAGGCGGCGGGCGATAAGACAATCATGTCTCAAGCCATTTTATCTTTGAAAATAGGCTACCTGTACTAATAGGAGGGAATGTTTAGGGTAAATTAAAACAAAAGCATAAAAGATAAGTTATTTATTTTTACGATCAACACATTAAAATTACACATCATCGCTCGTTTTCAAAATGTGACCCGCCGTTTCGAATACAAGCACGAGCCCGTCTTCTTACTTCTGTGGTGGTTGTTCCGAATATCATTTCTTCCCTCATCCTTTCGAACGCCGCTTCTATCCTCTCCCTCAGCTCTTCTACGGTATTAATGACCTCTTGTGTGTAGACTAGCTCCTTAGCTCGGCCCCAAACGAAAAAATCCAATGGTGTCAAATCAGGTGACCGAGCGGGCCAAGGGATTCGTCCGCCTCTGCCGATCCAACCGTCCGGGAAACAGTTATCCAGATGCTCCCTTACAGCCAGAGAGTAATGGGCGGGACAACCGTCGTGTTGAAATGTCACTGCACCGGGCAGCTGGTCTTCGTCAATAAGCCTGGGCAAATCGTTTTGTAAAAATTCCAAATAATTTGCCCCATTTAAATTATTTGGCAAAAAATGTGGCCCAATAAGGACTCTGCCGATGATTCCAGCCCACACATTGACGGAAAACTTTCTTTGGAAGGACACTTGCTTTTTCCAATGTGGATTGTTGTTTTTGTCAGCCCATTGGTGTAGGTTATGGAAATTTGTGATCCCCTCCCGGGAAAATTTCGATTCATCGGTCCAAAGAATGCTTCGCAAAAAACGTCGGTCTTCGATATCCGCATTGAGTAAAAATCGGCAGAAGTCCACTCGGCGTGCAGGATCTCCTTCGTCCAAACCTTGAACTCCGATGCCGCGAAAAGGATATTTTCCCTCACGATTCATTGTGGCCCATACTTTCCATGTGGACAAGTTCAGATTACGAGCTACCACTCTGATGCTCGTATTCGGATCCTCTGCAAATGCCTGTAGAACGTCTTCCTCCACTTCAGGGCGATTACGTCCTGGATTCCCTCCATGTTGCACAGCAATACCATTCTCACGTAGCCTTCGGAATGAATTGTAAAACACTCTCACATTAGGCAATCTCCGGTTTGGAAAACGCTCTTGGTACATCCGTCGGGCCATCGCTCCATTACTGTCAGCTTTGCAGTACATGTAGATAATGTCGGCGTATTCTTCGTTCGTAAACTCCATGTTTACAATGAAGAAGTCGTAATTACACGTGAAGGAGCGCCTACGGCAGCTACAACTTGACACGGTAAATTGAGATGAGAGCGGGAAATTAAACCACAATGAACGTCTAATCGCAACTGAAGTTGTAACTAGACTAAATTACTAGTTTTTGCACAAATACTCATGTAGCTAATCAGTTTATCTTTGTCAATAAAGCACAAAACCGATCATCTTTGTTTAACGCCGCTCACCGCCTGCCGCTATCAGTCTCTTTTGTCTCTCACCGCCGCAAGCCTTTGTTTGTTAAAATTGCATGTGGTAGTTTTGTCCAGTACACTTAACCCTTTTAAAACAAGTCAAATGTCAAGTCAATGCCAACTTAGTATTCAGAACCAATGTTTTATTGTAAAATCATAATGAGATTCGTCACCACAACTACCACAAGTATCACAAGTAGAGTGAAACATTTTAGCTACCCAGTTGGTTTAGGTGGCTTATTTTCAAGGATACAGTAGCTACAGTCGTGTTTGATAGCTTAAATAAAAGGGTAAAAGCCAAGCATGTTTTTAAAATGGTTTGAAAATTCGTGGCTATTTTAGTTTTTTTTTATCGTACTTTGAAATCACTTAAATCGTTTACATTTTCATGTAACTAAAATTTTAAATCGCTGTCAACTTGTTTTCTTTAGACACAGATGTTTGAAATCACTTTTCTAGTGTTTGATAGACATTGCACAATACGAAATAAAACAAAAAAAAATCTACCTGCAGTAAAAAAAGTTCTAATTATCGATTTAGTCTGAAGTTTTGCAGTTTTCTCCGACAAATCTTAAAATTTAAATAAAAAAAAAACTAATAACATTTGTCTAAGACAAGTATGGCTAAAAATGTTCTACATGACCTAGACTATCTCCTACTTTCGGCTTTGCATCCGGTTACCAAACACCCTGTATGTCGTTTTTTCTTCTCTGTCTAACGTTAATAAGTGCATTGTAATGTGCCTAAATTGAAGAATCTTCTTCTTTGGCCAATCCTCTTCCCAACTTATCTGGAGTCGAGTCTCCTTGTACATCTGCGCCATGCCAGAGAGAGCCTGTTGCATCTCTCTGAAGAATAAATATCCATTATCTTTTGTAATTGAATAAACCATTTTGTTTTTGTTTCAGGTACATACCTGACATTGCGACATCGCAATAAGCGGTTAGAGTGAATGATGTACAATCGCCATCAGATATATCGGAGCGGCCAAGGTGGTCACAAATATCTGAACAACTGCTAAGCAGTAATTGAACAACGCCTCTATTGTCAAGGCGGTAAAGTGCATTTTCTGATATTTTTGAGTACCTTGGCCGCTCTGATATAATTTATGGAGAATGTACATGGATTTAGAACGGTTTGTAGATTTATTTAAAATTATTTAAAAATTAGAACTTGAAACCAGGGATCGAATACCGGTATTATTTTCATACAAATAAACCGGTATTCATTTTCGGTATCTTGGTTTTAAATAAATATTTTGGAATATATTTTGGACTAGCTTTTGCCCGCGGCTTCGCTCGCGTTAAATTCGGGGTAACACGGTTCCCCTTTCCTGATTGCCCCCCGGAATGCTCCATACAAACTTCCACCCCCCATTTTAGGGAAGTGGGGGGTTAGAAAGAGACAAAAATTAGCCTATGTCACTCTCCATCCCTTCAACTATCTCGACTTAAAAAATCACGTCAATTCGTCGCCCCGCTTTGCCGTGAAAGACGGACAAACAAACAAACAAACACACATACACTTTCCCATTTATAATATTAGTATGGATGTACATGGATTTAGAACGGTTTGTAGATTTATTAAAAATTATTTAATAATTAGAACATAAACCAGGGATCGAATTCCGGTATTATTTTCATACAAATTAACCGGTATGCATTTTCGGTATCTCGGTTTTTAATAAATATTTTTGAATATATTTTGGATAATCTGATAATTTACTGCCTTTACCTATATTATATTATATTATGAGAATATCATGTAAATATTGTAAAAGTTGGACGCTATTTAGATTTTTAGTATAATACCGACAACGATAACTGCTTAAAACACAGAACAGTGTATAAAATTTATCCAAGTATTTTATTTCGACAAAATTTTCCCTTTTATTTCTAGACAGACTATAGAGGAGAGGCTAAAGAACTTACTTTTAATAGGTATATCTGGACGATATTTTGACTCTGTATTCTTACAAACACCCAATATCCTTCGCATGTGTTGTCCCAAAATTATTTGTGTCCAAGTTCGGCCAACGTGACGTCCCAACACTTGTGTAATCGCGTCGTGTTGCGCGACAACTTGGACTTACGAGTTTTGCTTTTAGAAGATAACAGTTTTTACAAGTTTTTTGTCACGTTTTTATCGTGTATCGTGTTTGGGGGCGATCGGAGTCCAAAATAATAATAATAATAATAATAAATACTCTTTATTGCACACCTCATACAGTTACAAGCACAAATTTCGTCGTCGAAAAATTTTTTGTATGTTTCCGATGCTATGTCAAGGGGGCGTCCATTAATCGCGTCATACGTTTTTGGCTTGTTTTAGACCCCCCCCCTCCCCCATGGTGATCTTTGGTGATATTTTCAGGACCCCTCCCCCCCCTGTCCAATATGACGTGTAATATTTTGCTAACTAAAGGAAGTACAGTTTTCAAATACGTGAACCTACTTACGTATCGTACGTACACGTAAAGGGTAAAAAAATGAAACTACATGTATACATATAAAATAACATTATCTTTAATAGAAAAAAAACCGGCCAAGTGCGTGTCGGACCACGCGGTTTCGTACCTACTATCGAAAAAGTCATATGAAAAGGTGGTGGTATGTGCGTATGAAATGAGTTTTTAGGAGATAACTCAATAATTCCTAAACCGATAATGTTCTCAATTTTTTTCATATTTTTTGGATCTCCGGTTCAAAGTGACACAAGTTTTTTAGACATACGGCGTGATTTTTTCTTAAAATATTCACTAAATAAAAAAAATTCAAACAGACCTCAATGTTATTTTGAAAGACCTATCGAGTGATGTGAAATTTGGTAAATAAACATTTTTTGACAAATAATTACATGTATGGAGTAGTGCCCCTCCTTAAAATATCTTTTTCAGCAATTTTACTACAAATACACACCTTATATTTAAATATTTATTGAGATACGTTTTAGTTTCCGAGTAAAATGGCTGTGACATACGGATCGACGGACAGGCAGACGGACATAACGAAACTATCTATCAGGGTTACGTTTTTGCCACTTTATCTACGGAACTGTAAAAACCTACTTCACAAAATAATATGTCAAATGCCATTACAAATTATTTACAATCATAATGCTAGTGCAATTTTACTCTGCTTTTGACAGATTGATACATTTAAAGGTTGTTAATTTTTATTTTCTTGACCATAATACAGTACCTTGTGCATAAATATATATATGCACAAGGAACAAAAAAATTACACGTGATATGTGTCCAGACCCCCTCCCCCCTGTGGTGATTTTTTCTTGATCCCCCCCCCCCCCCCCCCCCCCTATACAATATGACGCGATTAATGGACGCCCCCCAAGTAGCACAGTTTTGCGAAAATGCAATTGCGGCACAGGTGGACATAGTTTTAATTTTAAATCAGAAAACAATACTCGATTAATTTTGTAAGAAGTAGACACGCCTGCTAACGATACCATGATGTAAAAAAAATCTAACCTGTCATGTCCGAGGCAGTACGTTTGTCCCGGCTTGGGGTCCGCTTGAAAACCTAATCCAATGAATTGGCGTAGACACTAGTTTTAACGAAAGCGACTGCCATCTGACCCAACCCAGAGGGAAAACTAGGCCTTATCGGGATTAGATCCGGTTTCCTTACGATGTTTTCCTTCACCGAAAAGCGACTGGTAAATATCAAATGATATTTCGTACATTAAGTTCCGAAAAACTCAGTGGTACGAGCCGGGGTTTGAACCCGAGACCTCCGGATTGAAAGTCACGTCTTACCGCCAGGCTACTAACGCTCTTAATATTCGCTCTTCCTATATAGATAATATTTCTAGATAACCCCCATTTTTTTAAATCCTATTGTTAGTTTCTTAGGGATTAAATTTCCTAAAACCGTTTTTATAGATGAGCTTTATAAAGAAGTCTTTCGAGCTTCCTCTATTAACGGTTTAGTTTTTTGTCAATCTCAATAAATGAAGGAACAGTTTCCAAGGAGCAATGCAGCCATTGCCACCCTGATTCAGTGTTGTGGTGGATGTTGAAATAGTGCAGATAAAACAGCATATTTTTGAGGCAAAATATGAACAGCAATGAAACTTTGTTTATTAACTTTATCTTGGCACTAGAAATAAGGATCTGCAGAGTCCTATCAAAATTCCCCCCTGCCCATAATGAGTCCTATCCCTGCCCATAATCCCACAATAGCCACTAGGCAGATCTTCATTCCTAGTGCAACGATAAAGTTATAAAGCAAAGTTTCATATTTACAAGGATGTACATATTTTGCCACTAAAATGGCATAATATGTAGTCTTACTTTACCTGTATTAAAAAGCTAATACGTAAATACCCCTGTCTTACACGCACCCCTTTTCCCTTTTACCTACATATGCGTATAGATTTTTCAATCAAATTACGAAGGTAGCTTATGCCGTAACAAATTAATTTCAATCAGCCCATATTGGCGATGACCCCATCCATCTTTGAGGGGATTTAGGCATTCTCCCCGATTTTAGGGTAATTCCCGTGTTTTGGGGTATTTTCTGTATGCGGCTTAACTAAGTGCGCGAGGGGAGAAAGGCACAGAAGGACGTTTAGGTTGGAATATGTGCTTAGTGTAATTGACAGTAAATCAGACTATTCTGTTCAATACGCGTTTATATTCCATTGAACATCGTAGGTAATATATAAATTAATACGGATAGGATTCAAATTATAATTAGGTATATTTTATGACAAGACATATTTATTTTTCTGCGTCGTATAATTAATTATACCTGACGGTAGAGACACGATTGAAGATGTAAAAGCAGGTTTTATACGAAATAAAGTAGTTTAACTTAATAATAAAATGATTTTCTCTATAAAAACAGTCACATTGTTTAGAATCTGACAGACTTAACCGTTGAAGGTAGAACATGTAAATGGTATATAGTCTTCAAATGTCACAGAACGCCACTATAAAGGATTTTTGGAATTTAATCCCTAAGCCAGTGGGTCCTAATCTAAAGTAACCCACGGGTAATAGAGCAAGCAAGTAAACAGAATGGGTAGTCTATAAAACACTTAATATGTTTTATGCCATAGTTGTTTACCCAATCTCCCGGTAGATGGCGCTGATCCCATCGCAAACTATCCAACGCTTGTCAGCCAGCATAATAGTGGTTTAAAATCTTTTTGTTTTTAGAGTCTGACTAGCCAAATATTGTTGACAGATATTACCTTGTTGTATCACCAATTGTCTATGATTTAAAAAAAAGCTAAAAGACTGTTGTTAATTTATGTCATTATTTCAAATTGTTCACGGTTTATAAGGGGTTTATTTTAAATAATATTAAACTGTACCGAGTGGTTCGCAAACTATTATTTAGGCTCGTAAATAATTACGACGATGTGCGAAGTTGACGTGAAGCGTGTTGTACAACGAAAAACTGCAATGTTTACAAGTCGTCAACAATTTTGTAGGTTGGAGCTCTATTAATATTTTGATACTTTAAGTACTAGTTCTAACATTTGCCTATAACTTTGATTAAGTACGTGAATTTATTAATACCTGAATCTCATAAACAGGACAAGTGTGTAAAGAAACGGATAAACTAGAAGTTCTGGAAAATATCAAGACAATCAAAACATTGGAACGTAAGAAGTTACTTACTGAAAACCAAAATTTAGGAGAAATCTGTGGACTGACTGGTCAGTAGTAATTTTATGTAAAAATAGAAATAAAAATATTTTCGCGAAACATGTCTATACAGTACGTAAACCAACTAAACCCATCCCTTAAAACAAGTGAATAGGGAACTCAAGTACATAGTTATTAGATTATTTTTACTTGCTTCTGAGCATGTATTGGAGAATTTAATTTCTGAATGTATTTCTCTTGTTGCAGTCGGTTAAAGATCTTTCTAACACCCTGTGAAGCTTGTTTACTTCGTTGACTTCTGTCTGTTTACCTAAACCTACCTACCTACCTACCTACCTTACGTGTACACAGAAGTCAAAAGTATTTTATAGTATCAAATCTATTATTCCTGCTACACAAGGTGTGACCAGCCCATGATTTTTTGAATTTCCCGCCAAATATTTGGGTAATATTTCTATAGTCAGACTCTATATGTGACGATTTGTGTGGAGATTTGTCGGCTGGAATAAACAACCAGTAGTTAACTGATCTCGGTGTTTAATTCTCACTCCCCTTCGAAGTACCCCCAGAGTACAGGTAGTGTTTACTTTAAAATCGTTTTATGTTGGGGGTAAAATCGGTTTCCCGTGTATACACGGTGTAACATGAGGAAACCGAATAATTTTAACAGCGTATTCCTGATCATAATTGGAGACTAAAATGTCGTATAAACTTTTCTTAATTTCGCCAAAAAAAAAAATTTTTTTTTGAATGCTTTTTAACATAAAAACAAAAATATTATTAGTAAAACTGTCGATTAAAATAAATTAGTACATTTTTTTCCGTAAAAAATAGCTTACGTAAATTATTCCTTGGCACTTTGATATTTGTCAATAAGAATGTCTAGACTAGACCCCATAAAGGGTGAAATCGCCATCGAAAAAGCGTTTTACACTGAGTCACATTAAAAAATGTTTTTTTATTTAAGTGGTAGTAACTCTCAAACTAGGCGAATTCCAGAAAAGTTTATACGACATTTTAGTCTCCAATTATGATCAGGAATACGCTGTTAAAATGATTCGGTTTTCTCATGTTACACCGTGTATATTAGGTAGAATGAAAAGGTAAGGAATCACCGCCGTAGTAGTAACATGTGGTTGAAATCTTTGCGACTTCCAAGCTGGCAAAATCACGGGCGGAGGTTATTTGTACTGTAAATAAATAACATGAATGACCTTCTGCACCTTGGTTACTGTCGCCAATATAACACGGAATTAATCGGTTCCGTCGTTGCATACGTAACCCTATTAACTGACTTCCGACGGGTTCTTTTGCGGATTTGGACTTAATACTGACCTGGCGGAAGGTATAACCAATAATCAAATTACTCATAATACATTTAGAGTTCACTATCATCAGCAGAGCTCGGATTTTTCACGGCAAAACAAAACACTAGCGTAATTTAGCCAGTGCTTGAAATATTATTTTATCGACACCTATCGAGTCTTACTAGAGTATATGACAGGTATTGCCTCAGTACATTTTTTCTTTTTTTATTCGATGGTACACCTATCAGTGTGAATGTCAAAATTTAAAAACTAACAAACGTGCGAAAATTTCGAAAAACAGGAGACTTACTAGAGCTCAAAATCAATATTTTTGACCAGTCTAAGGTGACCTACTGGGGGTTAGAAGGTTGTGCATTAATTACCGGACATCCTGTATAAGTAATAAAATAACTTTTCATTTTAGCTTTGCCATAGTCGAGCAACAAAGAGGTAGGTCTGCATGTACAACTTAGAACGAAGTAACTATACCACCTCATTTAAAATGATAGAAACGACTGCAAATTTCATATCACATGACATATGACATTCACACTTTAACTGTCATTTCATTACGTATAAAACGTAAATTGCATCTAGGTATTATTTATTTCGCAACGCATTGAATCCAACGTGTTGGATATACGTATAATAACTTAATATTGCAAGGTATCAATTAATACAAAAATGAGTAATGTACAAGATCGGATCAAAACGTGGATTGAAAATCACCCTGAGTTAGTCTATAATGAAGTGACCTCCACTATATACTGCTCTATGTGCGATATGCATCTAAAACTGAAGAAATGCAGTATTGAGAATCATGTGAAAAGCAACCGCCACAATTACCGTTCGGGGCAACCAAATAGGAAACATCAATTTTATTTCGATTTAATTATTTTTCTTATTTCATGCAACATACCATGGGCAACAGTCAACAACAATAATTTTCGTCATTTTTTTAACAAGTATTTATGTTGCGACTGCTCTATGACTTCTTTACCGGACGAATCGACCCTGCGAAAAATTTATTTAAATCTCGTGTACAAAAAACTATACAGGGTATAAGAGAGGTAAACAAAACCAATTATTTGTGGATATCTATAGACGAAACACCAGATTTCATGGGAAAATGTGTGACAAACGTGGTGATTCGGTCTTTGCAAAAAAATTGTTCTAAGCAATTTTATCTTTTGGGGTCGAAGGTTTTAGAGAAGGTAAATGGGGAAACAATAGCAAACCTAATAATAAACCAATTAAAATTTTTGTTTCAAAATTCTTTCAATGACAACGTAAACAATTTGCTTTTACTTTGCACAGATAGTGCCGCATATATGCTTAAAGCCGGTCGTATTTTAAAAGCAACGTTTCCTCGTATGAAACACGTTACGTGTTTAGCTCATGGTCTGCACCGGGTTGCCGAAGAAGTGCGAGATAATTTCAAAGGTGTGGATGGGTTGATATCGAATGTCAAAAAGATATTCCTAAAATCTCCAGAGCGTGTACGCCTTTTTAAGGCAAAATATCCGTCCATTCCCCTACCTCCCGAGCCAGTTATCACCAGATGGGGAACTTGGATATCTGCTGCGGTATATTACGCTCAATACTATGAGCAAATACGTGATGTCGTCTCCATACTTGCTAATGACTCGGCAGCTATAAGAGCTGCAAAAAAATGTTTTCAAACACGCAAACTACGACCGGAGTTAAATTTCATTCGCGACAACTACGAAGTAATAGCCTCTTCAATAGAACAATTGCAATGTTCGACTTTATCCATTGCGGAATCCTTCCTCATTCTGGATACTGTTCGTTGCTACGTAAACTGGAGTAAACTTTTACCAGTGATACGTAAATTTGAAGCCGTGCTCGAACGAAATCCTGATTACGAAATTTTAAGAGACATATCTGAAAATATTACCCGAACTGATAATGAATTCTATAAATTTGCTCCCTTGACGTCAACTGAAGTTGAACGTACATTTAGTGTACATAAATGGATTTATAGTGATAAACGCAACTGTTTACTCCCAGAGAATGTTGAAAAGATAATGATCATCTACTCCTATCACTATTACCCAAATAAAATGTCTTGTGCTGCTGTGTGTACTGACGTAGATTTTGAAGAAGAAATTGCGTCTGTTTCTAATATATAGTAACTTTATACAAATGTTTTTATTAGTTTTATTACATATTAATTTTATTTGGTGACTTTTATTTCTTCTAGTTCTGAATTATCGATATCGATAAAATAATATTTCAAGCACTGGCTAAATTACGCTAGTGTTTTGTTTTGCCGTGAAAAATCCGAGCTCTGATCATCAGTGTATTGATTATCCATATTTTTTTATTATATAGAATATATAGATCAAGACACTTGGAGACCTTATACATCTCTAAGGATAATTTGGAAATAGTATGTTTATTGTATACTAGAATCACTTACTTTTTTTATTATTTAAATTCAAAATTTGTTTCTAACTGTTGATGATGGATTATTATAATTTGGAAATTTATGTAGAAGACACAGTTCAGGTAAGAAAGTATATCAAACTTGTATGTAATTCATTTTCAAATAGTCAGATTTAGACTCATCTTTTTTCTTTGGTATTTTTCTTAAACTATAACCTATTGTTGGTTAATCTAACCTTGGTTTGATATGTTTTCTTATAGAACAACGCACTTATATGTATTGTTTAGTTTTGATGTACTGTTGTTTTGAAAAAATAAGTCCCGCCGAGTTTCTTGCCGGACATAATTCTTCTCGGGTCAGAGGTGTAGGGTTAGAACTGGTGTAGTTTGATTTTTTTTTCTCTCTGTTACTTTGACGTGTAAAAGTGCCCTTGTGGCCTACTTACTGAATAAATGTTTGAGTTTGAGCTATCCTGATATTCCTGATATTATGTTTTCTTAAAAACTAAGTTTCTCCATCTATAGGCTTCTCCTTCTGTCCCTCGCTAAGTTTATGGCCCTGTACAGATTTAATTGTATTAATTTCTTTCAACTTTAAAATTTGACTGGCTACAACTGCATAACGCCCTCCAGCAACTTTTAAAAAAACTGGCTACAAAAACATATCACCATCCAGCACTTTCCTGAAATATTGTTAGCTAAATAAGCTTCATAATACCATCCAGTAACTTAGAATAAGCTGGTTAACATTGCATTAAACCATCCTGTAATTTAAAATACGCTGGTTACCTAGTAACTAGAGACAAGCATTCTCAAGCTGCATAACACTATCCAATATTTTTTCTAAAATAAAATGGCTTAAACTGCAATATGAATATATTACATATTTAAGTGTACGAAATTCATCTAATTATTTTATGTCGACAAAATTGCCCCTTTTATTTCTAGACAGACAATAGAGAGACTAAAGTACCTACTTTTTATAGGTATATCTGGACGATATTTTGACTTTGTATTCTTACAAATACCCAATATCCTTGGGTAGAATTTCAAACATTATATTCTTCTGAAAACAAGCGGATTAAAACTGCATAACACCATCCAGTACCAAAAATATGCTGGCTAAAATTGTATTAAACCATCCAGTACCTTGGAATAAGCTCGCCGAAGCGCGATGAGAGTCGCTTCAGTATTTCCAACTGCAATAATGAGAAAGTGCGGAATCCATTGCACTAACATTAACTTTAGGGTTATAAAACTTATGCAAACGAAATGAAACAAAGTAGAAATACAGAGTAGTTTGGGCAGTGGTTTCTTTATATAATTGTTTTGTTTATGTCTCAAAGCAAGAATTTAACTAGAGACCGCACACGCGTACTACCGTAAGGGATAGACATAGATAACGATAAAATCTCTTCTACAGCATAAAACAAAACAATTTATCATTGTTTTCCTTAGCCGACACAACTTTCTAAGAAAAATATCAGGTTTTCTCGTAGTAAACACAGAAATTCTTGAAGAAATCGTGAATTGTATCTGTTTGTGACCCTCCACTGCTATAAGTAATGACGTGGAGGGTAACAAAAACAGGTGAGACTATGACAAGGACCAACGATAATAGCACCTTCTCTGTCGTACCTATTGAAAGCGTAATAAGACCATCCCGTTCGATCTTGGTATTGATATTACCATGACAGGTCTATGGCTTGTATGTATATGTGCAGGTCCGCTAATTTCCTTTACCCGTGCTTACATATTAATTTGCTGAAAAATTACAAATAATTGCCATAATTGGTAATGTTTTCAGCAATTTCTAGAAAATTACACAAGAAATATAGAAAACTGGAAACTTATGAAATGAAAATTTCCGGTACAAGATTCCAAAACTTTCATATTTGGAAATTTCCGCAATTTTAGACGTCAGTACTGCCGGGTCGTGCTAGATACGTGCAATCTGACTTACGTGGGTGTTTTTATTAATGAAAACAATAGACTTACGATTAACCATATACTCGGCATGGCGGTTACACAGAAAAAAAATCCAAAAAATTATAAAGATATTATGGGTCACTTTTTAGGGTTCCGTACCTCGAAAGGAAAAAACGGAACCCTTATAGGATCACTTTGTTGTCCGTCTGTCTGTCTGTCTGTCTGTCTGTCTGTCTGTCTGTCTGTCTGTCAAGACCATTTTTCTCAGGAACGCGTGGAGGTATCAAGCTGAAATTTATATCAAATACTCAGGCATATTGTCCCTTGGAGCTGTAAAAAAATCAAACTTAAAAGCCAACGCAATCAAAAGGTACAGTCGTTTATGCTGCAAATTTTAGAGTTTCGGCACTCGCAAAACCTATGGGGTACTTCCCGTGAACTCAGAAACTTAAAATTTGGCACGAAGCAACATCATATAGCATAGACAATGGAAAAATTACAAAAAGTAGATATTTTTAGTAAAATCATACAAAAACATATTTTTTTAAATTTTAAACTTACTACCTTTCCCTCGTAAACGCGTGGATGTATTAAATTGAAATTGATGTCAAATACTCAGGGCTATAGGACCTTTCAGATGTAGCAAAACCAAACTTTTATATCAACGCAATCAAAAGAAATGGCAATTTAAGTCGCATATTTTGAAACTGAGTACTCGCAAGAAACTCAAAACCTAAAGGGTACTTCCCGTAAACTCAGAAACTTGAAACTTGACACGAAGAAACTTCATATAGTACAGACAAAGGAAAAAATCTTCTTATTCGTGTAAAGGGATCAAATTTCTTAAGGTTAAACTTTTGATTGCCAATATTTTGCCAAGGAAAAGTTACGAAAAGTAGACATTTTTAGTAAAATCATACAAAAAACATTTTTTTAAATTTTAAATTTACTATATTTTTCCTCGTAAACGCGTAGAGGTATTAAATTGAAATTCATATCAAATACTCAGGTCTATAATACCTTTAAGTTCTAAAGGTTTGTACGGAACCCTCGGTGCGCGAGTCCGACTCGCACTTGGCCGGTTTTTTTTAAATCAGAATGGAAAGATTGTGATTTTGAAAATACTTGACTCATAAGTTGCAAATTCCGTTACAATAAAACAGTATATTTTTTAAGAAACACTAGCTTCAATGAAACCACTGCACTGTCCGCGCTGTAGCCCCCTTAAAGACATTGCCAAGTGAAACGGCTGCGCTCAGAACGAATTCATTTCTGTCTGAAGACCCCTTAATGAGGCCAGTTCCCGCCCCTTTGTTCCATCAAACAAGGGACGCACTTTAAATGTTTTCAAACTTATTTATTCTGAAAAAGTATTTAAGTTTTCAGTCGGAGTTGGTCACCCTACTTAACTAGTTACTCATTTTGTCTCTGTATTGTTTCTACAAGGTATCTTATCAACCCTTTGCTATATTGTACGAGATAAGGTAGGTCACCTTGAATAACTTCTATTATCAACTCACTTGCCTCCACTCTTGTTACCAGTCATCGCCCCTATTACCTAGGCAATAGAGCAATGAATAAAACCACCAAGCGAGTGGGTTTTTATCCCCATTAATTAATATATTATGAGTTAATTCTTTAACACTTTCCTGTGTCTAAGTAATTGAACTGGCGTTGTACGGTAAAATACTTTATCTACACTCATATCATAAATCTTCTATTCTGCGTTCGGAAACTGTATGTAATTACCACCATTATTGCAACCAGTAATGTAACATCAATGTATTTTCTGTGCCAGTGTTGTAAAAATGTATAAAAATTCATAACCCTCTCAAACCCTCATAAATCTCCTCGACTGCCGGCACAATCAAGTTGGCTATGGCGGGTCATTCTAATTGTTCCCGAACACATCATTAAGGTTTAATAATATGTGTTTAGATAAAGCAGTTAATGTAACTGTACATAATAAGGCATTATGTAGCAGCTACATAAACTTCTATATCACTCATAACCAATAAACTAATCTATCTAGCTCACGTTTGCTCATGAGCATTGCCAGCTTCCCGACCTGAACATAAAAATCCCTCCAAAACACCTTCTACCTTAACAAGTCGTTCAAATTCCGGCCGCAGACCCTTTCCAATAGAATTAGGGCTCCCTGTTTGAGCCCTCGGGTAAATAAAATTGTTTTGACAATCACTGGATAGCTAGGGGTGATTAAATTTTTACTTTCCAAATTATTCAAAGTTGCGACGGTGTTAATTTCGCTTGAAATGGAGTTTTGTAATTGAGAGTTGACAACCGCAAATTATAGGATTGGTTGTAATAAATCACAGGGAAGAGGGTTAATAATAAATCAAATTTCTAGTAGTAGAATCTTACAGATGATTAGGTTTAGGTTAGTTTTATTTACAGTTTTCTTAAAAGTTAATTGAATGTAAGTTTGTCTATTTATCAAAATTGAAATATTTCACTTACCCAATAGGTTGCTGGAAGCAATTCCTAATAGAGATAAATAAATTTGCGTTTTTACCGCAATGTATGTAAAATTGTATATATACTACTATTAATTTATTCGTGAAGCTACTAAATTTAAAAAAGTTTAATTAACGAAACACTTCAAAAACAGAATTCCAAAAGTTTTTAAACGAATGAAATACTCGTAAATGGAGTACGTAGGAGTGGAAATAAACTAGGACTAACGATGTATTAGAGAAACAAGAAACGACCGACAGAGAACGATTAGACTCGTTAATTGCTGTGTGGAGCATGTTTCAGTCCAAACGGTGGGATTGAAAACTCGTATTGTACTTTTTGGTGTGTGATATTTCTTTTTTCGTCTCTGCCTCGATTTACATAAGGACGATTAGGAAAGGTGTATAAGCCAGAGCTGTAGAGTTTTATGTAGGTTGTCAAGCTACTTTTAGACAGGTTCTATTGTAACAGGAAATGGTAAATAATTAATTGTAAACACTAATGACAGTACAAATGTGAGTAAAATGTATATAAAAGGATCGGGATTTACGCACATTCGCCACTTACCGTATCTTTATTGTCACTGACTTGGTATAAAAGCATACTAGGAGCCTTAGCAACCGTAATATAAATACCATAATAGTAAACCATGAAAGTAGAGACAGAAACAGATGGAGAAAGATCACACGAGAGAGAGTGATACAGAAGGGAAGTCACGACCCTCAGCACTGAGGAATACGAATCAAGGAGGAGGAAACCATGAAAGTATTCATGTTTCATTGTCATTAAGGCTGTTTCTAATGTAAGCTGGATGAAATTTCAATCCCTGCTACTTTGCCTGTACAGAGAACTGTTATCCAATGTATCAAAAATACAGTGGCGTCCGAATCCTCCAATACAGTTAACAAAGGAGTTCTTTGCGGAGCTCGCAGGGAATGTGAGATGCACCGGCCATTTGACTAAGGCGCTCTCGGAGAGGCGTGACGTTGGCACGAAGCAGAAGCGACAGCGGGAGCGGATACTAAAATACAGTGGCGTCCGAATCCTCCAATACGGTTTACAAAGGAGTTCTTAGCGGAGCTCGCAGAGAATGTGAGATACACCGGTCATTTGACTAAGGCGCTCTTGGAGAGGCGTGACGTTGGCACGAAGCAGAAGCGACAGCGGGAGCGGATAGTAAAATAGAGTGACGTCCGAATCCTCCAATACGGTTAACAAAGGAGTTTTGCGGAGCTCGCAGGGAATGTCAGATGCACCGGCCATTTGACTAAGGCGCTCTCGGAGAGGCGTGACGTTGGCACGAAGCAGAAGCGACAGCGGGAGCGGATGGTAAAATAGAGTGGCGTCCGAATCCTCCAATACGGTTTACAAAGTAGTTCTTAGCGGAGTTCGCAGGGAATGTGAGATGCACCCGCTATTTGACTAAGGTGATCTCGGAGAGGCTTGACGTTAGCACGAGGCAGAAGCGATAGCGGGATTAGAAAGTTCTTACCGGTGCTCGTATTGAAAAAGAACCTGCCATTTTACGGTGCTCTCGAACAAGATCGAGTAGAGGATGTCTAACACGTGTTGGCTGAATGTGTGCAGAACGAAGGTAATATACCTTACCTATTGAGATTCAATGACTTCAATATATATAGTATTATTGAAGTCATTGAATCTCAATAGGTTAGGTATAAGAGCATTTCAGAGTATATTAGATAATCCATTGTCAGAACAGGCGAAAGAGAAATATATATTTGTTTGTAATTATCTTAGTCAGTATGTTATGATCTCAGATCTTATCTAGTTTAAGGTGCAGTCCGCTGCATAGAAAAAGGCCCACGCTGCATACAATGTTTGTATGCAGCGTGGATCTGCAGCTGACTGTACGATGAGACTGGCGTAATCTTACTATTAAAAGTCCCTAAATAAATAAACGAAAAAAGGAGTGACGTCGGCGCAAAGTTGGAGAGGTAGCGGGAGCGGAACTTAAAACTTTTGTTTAAAAAATAATGTTATACATAGATAAGTGAACTTAGGTATTTTTGATAGGCATGTCGTCGACACAATTAGGGCTTGCACAATTCGTGACCACACAATTACACACAAGTCAACAGAAGTGCTCTTCAGAATCACTAGATAGGCGAACACTATTTAGGTTATACGTCACACAAATATCTATAATTGGTTAACAAACTTATCCTTCGTTTCAATACGCGGTCGAGACTCAAGATCATTTCTGTCCCTGGTTATTTTCTACCAGGCATCTATCGTACCCACTGCCAGAAACAGGGCGAGTTTTTGAAATGTAAAAAATACTTAAAAGAA
The DNA here is from genome assembly GCA_947086415.1 of Pammene aurita. Taxonomy (NCBI): domain Eukaryota; kingdom Metazoa; phylum Arthropoda; class Insecta; order Lepidoptera; family Tortricidae; genus Pammene; species Pammene aurita. Next base: position 8,411,223 of record OX352315.1, on the reverse strand, counting down.
TCTGTTTGTTTTGTTCAGCTTGGACCATACGCTGGCGTTTCGCGGGACCTAAATAATGACACAAGAGAATCCGTAATGTCAGCTGCCGGGACAATACTTACACAACTATTTACGGCTCTCAATTCCCTTTGCGTTTGTTTACTTTGCGAAGTTTGTGAAAAATAAGTGGACTGTAGCTAACACGACAAATGTGTCGATGCGACAAAAATGAGACAGTGTCAACTGTCACTGATATAAACTGAAACATTTAGTCTTATACTTGGTTAAGTTTTATACTTGGTTGGTCTGGTTAGACCAGGCCCTCCTGTATTAAAAATAAATATTATTACTGTACTACAGAATATTTTGCTAATGATTTAGACTAAATCTTTATCTGACATATAACATTATGTTTAATGTACCAAACTCTGACATCTATTAAATTAAAATTTTAAGTTATATTTTGAGTGTTGCTTTGGATGTGTATTTTAATTTTAATTAATTTTTTTAATAGTAGTAGTAGTAGTATAATACTTTATTGTACAACAAAGAAAAATACAACAGAAAGAATACATAATAATTGTACAAAGGTGGACTTGTAACCCTTAAGGGATCTCTTCCAGTCAACCTTTGAGCAGTTGAGAGAGAATAATTATATTTGCAAGCATTTAAGTATGTTTGATTGCTGATATATTCTTTGACTGTAGTGTCCGAGGACGGATTTGAACAGGCGCGACGCCATGTACCGCTAAAGCCTAACGCCCTGACCTCTAGGCGGTCACGACGGAACCCAAATTATCTTTTATACGAACATTTCATGAGTAAATATAAACAATAAATCCAAAATGGTGACCACTTATGCGCTTTTATAAAATTACATTGCTAATATAAAATTACAAAATGCTAGTTATAGGGCTGAAAAACTAAAAACTGCATTCGGGACATGTGTTTAATGTTAAAAAAGGAAACAATATCATTACTTACATACTATTAATGCTATTTGGCACTATTGCGTCCTAGGTTACGTTTTCAATAGTTCTCAAGCACTTTTTGTCACGCTTCTATGCTATAACAACGCTTCTATTCGATTTAACACACACATGCTAAACAGGCTTTGGCATAATAGAAATTGGTCTATAGTATCTACGCTCTTTGGGCGTTGGAAATAGGGAATAGGTACTCCCGGTTCCGATTTTGCATGGCGAGAACCGATTCCCGGTTCCGGTACTAGATTATAGAAAACGAGTACCAGGAGCACACCTTGGTTGGAAACTTCTCAGATAACTTCCAACTCCCATTTAAATGTTTTCTCTAGTCCTTCAACAAGCTAGCATTAAAAGTTACTCAAAATAGTGGTTCTATAGAAGTTGCCGTGTTTTGTTTTACCCAAATTCGTTTGTCCAAACTCCGAGCTAACCGAGCTTGTCTATTTCAAAACTTGAGCGTAGATAAATAATATGACAGAAGCAGGAAGTAAAACTTTACTTAAAGTTAGTTTATGAAATAATTAGATATATATACTATGGTTATTAGATAGATATACATAACTAGTGGACTGTAAACTTAAAATTTTCTACCGAAACAACAAACTCACAGACTCACTGTGAGTTAAATAACAGCTTGTAAAAAGAAAGGAAAACCTACAAAGATCATCACATTAACCTAAAGGCTAACAAGCAACATAAAAACAGCGAATATAAGAGATTGCTATTAGTCCTCATTAGATATTTAGTACACTCAGGCTGAATATAATTGGCCTACAGCCGGCTCGACCTTGGCCGAATTTGGCCCAGCACTCGCTTTGGGAATAAAGGAAATGAAAGAGATGCCTATGCCTGATTATCTATGTATATTGCTATCGGTATTGCTTTAAAAAAAATTAAACTGTTTATTGCATTCTAAGATAAAATTTGACAAACAAAACTCTTAATCTATTTATTGTAAGATTTTTAGTGAGTTAGGTCCATGAAAAAAAGAAAGAAAAAACAATGCCTTATATTGATAATAAAGGCAATTCAAGCATGTAATGCTTACAACCGTGACTTTTTACACCTTTTCACCTCTTAGCGGGGATACCTAAAGGGTTAAATTAAAAAAAAATCTTTCTTAATGGAGCTGCACGACATTTCAACAAATTAATTCACCCAAATTTTAAGGTTTTATTTTCAGCGATTTAGGCGGTACGTTCGTTATCTGTCAGTTTTTAGGTAACGTGAGTGTTTATTTATGTGTTTTTATTTTGACAAAGGTAAAATGTCGAGGTCTCAGCGCTTACGCTTTTTTTGATTGAAATGAAATAAAATGTTTATTTGTATAACACAATTGTTCGAATACAATATTGAATCTACGACGTAGCGTACGACGTACGACGGTAGCGTCAACCTCCAAATGGCACCTTTGCCAAAATAATGACACGTAATATTTTATAAAATTCAATAAAATTCTAATACACCGTTTTTGTCAGAAACTTCATATCCGATATTTCTAACACAAGCTTTTGTACCCGACAATACTACTCTACACGTAGCCTTCGAAACATTTTTAACGAGCTTAGTTTGCTTAGATATATCAAGTTGGTAGTCTGTAATTTTAAAAAGTCTGTAAGCTTTTAATTAGGTTAAACTATTCTACAGACTTTAATTTTTAGTTGGATATTCATCATTATGGTTGAAGATTTTTTTATTTCTTCATAGCGTTTATCCCGGCATTTTGCCACCGAAAAACGATTAGACATTAAATATAAAATAGTATCCTCGACCAACCGTATCGTACATAAGAAACCCGATGTAATGAGCCGAGATTCTAACCCAGGAGCAAAAATGGAAATACTTTCCTCTTAAAACGATGGACTTGATATTAACTTAAGTATTTTTAACATTATAACTTCTACGCATCTTAATATTCCTTTGTCCTTGCTTGATAGCAATCTAAGACACGTAATCAAAGAGTCTCGTGATACAAATAAGGACAGCAGCCGCAGAACATTGTCGAGATGGACGGCTACCCGACTATTATTTACGACATGCGTGCAATTGTGTCACTGTACAGAAAAAGGGCCCACTTTGTCGGTATGGAGTTTTTGGTACCTAATCCCTGAAACTACACAATATACAGTATTGATTATATTGTCTATCTATCTATTAGTGAAAAAAATAGGTGTTCTTGTAAATCGACAAAGTGGGACCTTTCACTAAACTCGTCCACAACTTATTTCATTTTGAGTTTTTACCTTTTACTCTTATTTTGGAGGTTGTATGTGTTTTGCAGTGAGCCCTACTTTCAATCCGAAGGTCGTGGGTTGTAATCCCGGTTCGTACCACAGAGTTCTCGGAACTTATGTGGGAAATATCATTTGATATCTACCAATCGCTTGTTGGTGCAGGAAAACATCATGAAAACACCGGGCCTAATTCCAACAAGGCCTTGGTTCCCCTCTATATTGGAAGATCAGATGACGGCAGCTTAGGTTAAAACTAATTGCCCATTTTTGGAATAAGTTGCATTTATAATAATTTTAATCAAAAAAGAACCGACTTCACTTAGACTCCACATTTCCAAAAGCAAATGCCCGAGTTAGCTTTAAAAATACTTAAATAACTATAGGTGTGCCGTGCCTATAATAGGTGAAGAGTTTCCTCGATTTCTCCAGGATCCCATCATCAGGTACTGACCTGATGACAATGGGACCAACTGTGAAGTATACTCTTTCAAACAACAAAAAAATCTTGAAGTCGGTTGAAATTATATCATACTAGCTTTCGCCCGCGGCTTCGCTCGCGTTAAATTCGGGGTAACACGGTTCCCCTTTGCCCCCCGTAATGCTCCATACAAACTTCCACCCCCCATTTTAGGGAAGTGGGGGGTTAGAAAGAGACAAAAAGTAGCCTAATGTCACTCTCCATCCCTTCAACTATCTCCACTTAAAAAATCACGTCAATTCGTCGCCCCGTTTTGCCGTGAAAGACGGACAAACAAACAAACAAACAAACAAACACATACACTTTCCCATTTATAATATTAGTATGGATTAGTATAGATTGAAAATAAAGGTTTTCATTGAACATAAACTCTACAATGCGTAAAAAGTCATAAAATGTATTATACACCGTGGGCCCATATAACTAGACAGATTTTAACAGTGTATTCCTGATCATATTTAGATACTAAAATGTCCTATAAACTTTTCTGAAATATGCCTAGTTTCAGAGTTAATACCACTTTAAAAAAAATACACTTTTTATTATAACTCATCACAAAACGCCTTTCTAATGGCGTTGTTGCCCCTATTGGGCATAGTTTACACGTCCTTATTGACAGATATCAAAGTGACAAGGAAAACTTTGCAGAAACTAAATTTTTACAAAAAAAATGTACCAATTTGTTTTAGGCGACAATTTTAATAATAACATTAGCTTTTCATGTGCAATAAACATTCAAAAAATGGAAAAAAAAACGAAAAAAAATTTTATTATTTTTTTTTTGGCGAAATTGACCTAAAGTCATATAATATTTTTTCCTACTTTTGGTCTTAGAAAGTCGTGGTTGAGATCAGTCGGGTTATTCCAGCCCACGGTGTATAACCTACAGGTAAAATAAAGGACATTATTTTTAAAAGTAATAAATATAAATGGTCAGATTTTATTACGCGCCTTAATGTGTATTAATTTAGCTCCAAAGCAAGGAGCGGCATTTTCAATTTAATATTTTGATTTGTTAAGGGTTTGTAATCGGTATGATCTTCTTTTGTAGCCTGTTCTGATAATAAAAGAAGATCATATCAATAACAAAACATTTTTTTTTAAAACCGGCATTTGGAATAAGGACCAAATTAATACCTAAAGTTCGTATTTGATGTCTGATATGAAGTTTTTTGGATTCCAGTAGGTACCATCAGGTTCAAAATTGCATGGTCAATTAATTTATCAATGAATTTATTCATAAATTGGCCATGCAATTCTGAACCCGATAGTACCTACCACCAAGCATTTATTCTAATTATGTATTGTATAAAAATCATAAAAAATACAGAAAATAATGAATGTAATATTTTCGCTGGCGTAACAAAATGCCAATTAACGTTATATCAATATTTTTTTAGGTATTACAGCCGGTGAATATTTTGTATGAGTGTTGCCGGTATATTTGATACATTTTTAACGGCTTGTATTCCCTATTTTCCCCTTGAACTGAAGTTCAGAAAACATCAAAATTGGAAACGTTATTTCCGATTCACCGACCTAAAAGTGAATAGTTGTAAACAACTTCATAATTTAATATTCAATCCTTCAAAATATATACGAGTATAATAATAACGATAGTTTTTGGGTCGTTCTCTTTTTTTTATCGACAATAACTTTTCCCTTTGTACCAGTAGGGATCCGATTTAGAAATTTATAAAAAAAACCGGCCAATTGCGTGTCGGACCACGCATAGGAGGGTTCCGTACCTTCAATGTAATAAGAACCAAACTAATACCAAAAGGTCGTATCTGATGCCTATGGAAGAAGTTTGTTGGAGATAACTCAAAAATGGCTGAACCGATAATGTTCAAAATAATTTTCGTAGAAAGTACATGATAAGGCACATCGCCTCAAATTTTTTCATATTTTTTGAACTTACGGTTCAATAGTTACAGGGGGGGACACAATTTTTCTGACTTTCGAAGCGATTATTTCAGAAAATATTCACTTAATCACAAAACGGTCAAAGAAACCTCAATGTTATTTTTAAAGACCTATCGATTGATGTGTCACATGTTGATATTTGGTTAAAAAACATTTTTTGAAATTTAGTTACATCTATGGAGCGCCCCCCTAAAAATATTTTTTTTTCAAATTTAACTCCATAACTAAGTAGCGGCATACAAAATACACCTTATGTGTAAATTTTATTCAGATACGTCGTATGGTTTCCGAGTAAAATGGCTGTGACATACGGACGGACAGACAGACAGACAGACATGACGAATCCATAAGGGTTCCGTTTTTTTGCCATTTGGCTACGGAACCCTAAAAATGTAGAAAGAGGTGTCCAAAATATATTTTCCCTAATTAATACAAAACTATCTGTTAATTCTTCTTGCTAGTATCTATATATTTAAAATAAACATTTATACACAAAATACCGTAGCCAAGTAGCAAAACTTAATGCACGCTCGCTAAAAAAGGACCACTCTGTCATAATGTTTTACTCTACCGACTCGAAAAACTCTTTACCGACGTGAAAAAAACATTTGTTAGTAATTTTAAAAACTATTGTTGTTTTATTAAAATTTATTAGGTTAGTACCGTTATCATTTTAATGATGCTTGAAAAATCTAAAATTTAATCGAATTGAAGCTGAAAAAGGAGAACGACCCATTGCGTAATTCGCGAATAAGCATATTTCTCCAAGCGTTTATTATATCGCTTGCCCAATACTACAGGGTTCTATGTAACATTTTAACTACCTAGCCACTATAACAATGTTCAAATTTCAATTCGATAAAAGTGAAACATAGAACTCTGTAATATTGGGCCAGTGATATGTATATGTCGCAGTAAGATAGATAAAACCGTTATACAGCTATAACCCTAGGGATATAATTATAAATAAATAAATAAATAAATAAATATAAATAAATATTATGGGACAATCTTACACAAATCGACCTAGGCCCACGGTAAGCTCAATAAGGCTTGTGTTATGGGTACTAGACGACGATATATATAATAGATAAATACTTAAATACATAGAAAACATCCATAACTCAGGAACAAATATCTGTGATAAACACACAAATAAATGCCCTGACCAGGATTCGAACCCGGGACCTCCTGCTTCGTAGGCAGTGTTACTACCGACTAGGCTAGGAGGCCGTTAATTATATGTCGTAACATAGTTATACGAAAGCGATTCATTACTATCTTACTAGGAATATAACTATAATACGTCTTTAGTTTAGTGATATAGTAAAAAAAAAAAATTAAAATTTTAAACTGTTTATTATCAATAAAAAAAAAACACAATTTTTACATGATACCCTTAGCATAATCTCAATTTATAGAGATTTTTTGCCAAGCGTCAAAGTATCAATATTTTCATGCTTTACATATATGTTTTCTTCATTAAATTATATTTTTAACAAATTGACTATAAACTATTATTGCTCAAAGAGAGCTTTTTTAATAATAATTTTAAGCTTATGGGGTTTCTCCCCTAGGTTGTCTATTACATTTCTAGGAAAACCATTCAGGATATTAGGTAAGTAACTGGACCAGACTCTCTGTCCATAGAAGTTGTTACTATTCGGTATAGTGAAGTGCTTCGAATCTTTTAGTGCTCTAAGGTTATTTGATCTATTATACCTGTTTAGTTTTCCTAGACTATGTTTGTACTCCAGTATCACTGCCAGTTTGACTTTATCATATACATTCATTATTTTACAATGTTGCAAGAGGCGATCATAGTTATGTTTATACTTGTATTTGATTTTTAGTGGTACAATGGTTTTAAGGATTCTTAGCTGTATACTGTATATTCGTTGGAGGTGAGTTTTGTAGGTTCTTCCATAGCTAGACATACCATAGTTTATTACTGAGTCAGCCATGGCCATGTATATAAGTCGAAGTGTGTTATAAGGCATTTTATTTTTAAGTATTGTAAGGTTACTAACTATGGCTCTTAATCTCTTGCATACATGGTCAATGTGCTGTCCCCAGTTAAACCTGTCATTTATTGTTAGACCGAGGTATGTATGCTGTTTTACTATATCCAGAGGCTCACAGTCACAGCATGAACTTGGCTTATGCAGGCAAGAGTGTTTGTGTGCTACTATCTTTGGTGTAATGTTGGTTTTAATGTAGGGAGAGTGTATATGCAGTATTTTAGTTTTCTGATAGTTAATAGTTAGTCCTGCATCGTGGGACCATTTGCATAGTACATCAAATTCACGCTGCATCCTGCGCTCTGCCTCTATGATGTTAGCATCAGCTGTTATTAGGCAGGTGTCGTCAGCAAACTGGTATACAGATGACTCCCTGAATATGTTGCACATATCGTTGACATATATTAGGTATTCGGTTGGGCCGATTATGGAACCTTGAGCTGTACCTTGGGCAATCTGCAGCGGCTCACATTGTTTACCTGCAATGCTAACCGTATCATACCTATTTGTGTGGTAATTTTTTATCAAGTTCAGAGCTGGTCCCTGTATACCATTTTGCTGTAATTTCACATATAATTTATTATGATTTAGTGTGTCAAACGCCTTGCTGAAGTCAATCATAACAGCAATGACATGTTTTTTCGCATTAAGGTGCATGTTTATCTCATCTGTGAATTGCGCTAACAATTGGGTGGTGTTTTTTCCCTTTTGAAATCCAAATTGTTTTTCATGAATTACTCCATTACTCGATAACAAATCATTGATTGATTTGCCTATGTGTTTTTCTATGATTTTATCTACTACGGGCAATATTGTGATAGGTCTATAGTTGTTAGTGTCAGTATAACTACCTTTCTTATGTATGGGCCTAATTAATCCAATTTTTAATTTGTCTGGGTATATGGAATTGCTAATGCATTGGTTTACAAGGTGGGTAAGAGTGGGTGATATTTGTTTACTAATATATTTTATATCCCTAGCCCTTATTTTGTCATGGCCCGCACTCTTTTTTCCTAGTAAGATATTACTATCTGTTTACACTTAAGATATTACTATCTTACTAGGAATATGATTATAATACGTATTATACGGCATATAACTATATCCCTAGGGATATAACTATACCTCCGCCGCACTTCTACCTACAATTAATTCACTAAACTTAATCCAGTAATATAACTATATCACTAAACTAAAGACGTATTATAGTTCTATTCCTATCAGCGACGCACTCCACCAAGCTACAGAACGGGACCAATGGAGACAACTAGTTGACGGAATCAAACGGAGTCACGATCCTCAGCAATGAGGGACCGATTGGTGAGAGAGAGAGTTCTATTCCTAGTAAGATAGTAATGAATCGCTTTCGTATAACTATGTTTCGACATATTATTATATCCCTAGGGTTATAGCTATATAACGGCTTTATCTATCTTACTGCGACATATAGATAAATTTAGGTAATAAACTACTTGCGAGGCAACCTGACGTATTCCAAGAAGGTCTGACCCCTCTGGGTGGTTGCTTTCGTTAAAACTAGTCCGTGCACAAATTATTGGGATTAAAATGGCCAAGTAGAGACTTCATTGAGCTGTGGCAGAAGAGCAAACGCAAAGTTATTTACTATTTTTCAAGGTTCGCCAGCATATACTTACTTTATCTAACGTCGTTATGAAAATTGAAACAGAGATAAAACTACCTCAAACACCAAAAAATATAATACGAGTTTTCAATTCTGCCGTTTGGATTGAAAAATGCTCCACACAGCAATTAACGAGTCAAATCGTTCTCTGCCAGTACGTTTCTTGTTTCTCTAATACATCGTGAGTCCTAGTTTATTTCCAGTTCTACATACTCCATTTACGAGTGCATTTGTTTAGGATTTCAGTTTTTAGAATTGTTTTAATTTCAGCGCAGCTTCACAAAAATCTCATCAAGTAAATACTACTCAGATTTTACATTATTTGAAATACACCAAGATGGGCTAATATTGTTATGCTTTATCGCGCTAATACATAAACGTCTATTATAACGTATTCATAAAGGCCTCAATTAGTTACCTACCTAATTTATGTTTTGTCCTCATCTGTCATTTTGACAGTTGTGCTTGTTAGAAATAGACAGAACATAAATTAACTAATTGAGGCCTGAGAGACCTTTATGGGGGTAAGATTGTAGGTTATTGCTAAATTTCTTTTGTTTCTGAAATTTTCTTGCTATCATTATGCAGTACATACCTACAAGATACCGCCGTTGGAGTTTGTTTAATTATTGTTCACAATCTAAATTTAATTGGGTAGGACTGTTTGCCGCATGTATTCAGAAAGGTGGACCAAACTTGGCACCAAGTGGCTATCACATCATAGGATGATTACCGGGACAGAAGCAAACCAAAAAAAGATAGAGAGATGACTTGATGGACGCATTCTGTAAAGAGTGGTCAAAAATTTCACTAACAGGTACGAGTGAAGAAAAAGAGGGAGAGGCCTATGCCCGCCTGTGGGATACTAAAAAGCCTACTGAAAAAAAAATCGTGTTTAAAATATTTCTTATTTGTATCAAATTGCATTTCAGCTCACTTCACTTCCATCTTGTCTTAAGCTATTTCTTTTGTTAACCGACTTCTTTCTTACTTTATCCAGCCTGCAGCACTAAAGGCAATAAAACAAGCTCTAAACTTGTTACAGAAAGTCTTATTCACCATTAGAGTCGTATGTGTTTAAGCTGTTTAGCAAAGTGCAAGACAAGTTAACTAAGTTGCGGGAAGTTTGAACGTTTTTCTCCTTTTAGTTAGCAGTCTTAGCATGGTTCATGGCACGTCACTAGTTGAAGATAAAAGTTAAGCCGTGCAGTGAAATAACAATTCATTTTAACATTGTTCTAACTCGCAAACGGTTAATCTATCTTAACTTATCTTAATAAGTTTTGCTTTAACCGTACTTAGTTTCATACTTGTTTAAAGCATGTCTTCATGGTTTGTTTTGTTTTAATTTGGGTCCAATAGGGATAGGGATGATGACACATCTTAAATTTTGTGACAAAAATGTAAATAGATACAAAATATACCTTAATAAAGTGAAAATTTAAAAATCTATGGAAATCGTCCAAAATTTAACGATTTATTTAAAGTACGAAATATAAAAAAAACCGGCCAAGTGCGAGTCGGACTCGCGCACCGAGGGTTCCGTACAAACCTGTAGGTATATATTGCGTTGGCTTTTAAGTTTGATTTTTTCACAGCTCCAAGGGACAATAGAAATTTGCTGATTACCGCTGAAATTTGTATCAAATACACAGGAGTATTTGATACAAATTTCAGCTGTATCAAGCTGAAATTTATATCAAATACTCACAACAAAACGAATCTATTGATACCATAAATAAATAAAAAACATCAAGTTGTTTAAAAAGAACACCGCTTTAAATGTCTTTGAGTGTATATAGTATATGGCAGTAATCTCAGGTTTTGAGTGAAAATTGGAATTCCACAAGTTAAGCTGTTAAAGTGACTGTCAAATAAAATACATTAATGTGAGCACAATATTGTATAAACCTTACGTAATGACTATAAAATCCTGCAGACAGGGACGGGCTTGGCAATGGAAATGTAAAGAATTTATGAGTGCGGAGTGAATGAATGTATCGGAGGGTCGAACTCAAGCAAGTAGTACTTGAGTTCGACCCTCCGAATCAAGTGAAGTTGTGATCAAATGCCTTTCTATTTAGAAAGGCATTTGATTGATTTGAACCTACAAAGTTTCTAATCAATACCGAGTGCTTTAAGGTGTAAGGTGATAGTGGTGATGACTGATTACACAGACTAGTTGTTAAACTTTATAGCTATTAACAACCCTCTTTGAACAAATAATTTCAAAACGTTATAGGTAACAAACAAGCAATGCTAAATACAGACCACCTGATGGTATTAACTTTTGTTCTTACTGTATGTAAGGATATGGGTAATACCCGTACCCATTGGGTATGTGAATCTTAATTCCTATAAATAATGCACAATATGTTCCTGATCTAATAGTTATTGTTATGTACCAAAAATATATATTTCTATATTACCGAATTTTTTTTTTAATTCAAGTCCGCCCCTGTCCATAAAAGCGGCAAGAGTCACAATCGAACGTAACCGATATATAAATTAAATAAAGGCAAAACAAAGATGGTCGCTGGATTAATGTTCCCGGTTCGATTCCCCGTTTAAATACAATATACGATTTCTTTATTTATCGGAACGAAGTTAATCCGGCCAGTAATGTGGATATCCTTGGTTTTTCTTTTGTTTATGGCCTTCTTTTTAAGAAAGAAGTAGGAAGTGTAAGCTTTTTTTTTATTGCGGGAGTTTAACCTTAAATATTTTAGAAGATGATTGCTGAATCTTGTATTCCATAAAAGTGGGTACGTAATTTTTTTTCTTATATATGGCATCGGAACGATTTGGACGCTCTCAGCACCTGGCCGGAAAAAGCACGGGACCGAGAGTTATGGAAATCAGCGTGGGAGGCCTTTGCCCAGCAGTGGGACACTGTTTTAGGCTAATAAAAAAATGATGGTTATGTATATTGACATAGTTTTTATATAATTCTGTTGATTTTATCATATCTTTTTTTTATGGAGAATAGGCAGACGTTTGACCACGATCTCACCTGATGGTAAGTGGTGATGCGGTCTACGGTGGAGCACGCTTACCTATTAGGACAGCCAGTTTACGGGCGGCTAGTATGGCGAATTGGAAATAATTAATACTAGTGTTATTTACGCAATGAAATCCTACAAAATATTGTTATTCGCTAACCGCCACAGCGTTTTTCTTGTAGGATTTTAATGAATATATCGTTTCTAAGTCTTTTAATTAGGTGTAAGGATAAACTACGACTAATACTCAATATTTGTTTCTACTGAATCCATACTTCCATACTAATATTATAAATGGGAAAGTGTGTGTGTTTGTTTGTTTGTCCGTCTTTCACGGCAAAACGGGGCGACGAATTGACGTGATTTTTTAAGTGGAGATAGTTGAAGGGATGGAGAGTGACATAGGCTACTTTTTGTCTCTTTCTAACCCCCCACTTCCCTAAAATGGGGGGTGGAAGTTTGTATGGAGCATTACGGGGGGCAAAGGGGAACCGTGTTACCCCGAATATAACGCGAGCGAAGCCGCGGGCAAAAGCTAGTAGGATATATATCGGTCGCGCCGTACATTTTGTAAATTACGTGGTTTTACATGAACACGATTTCTTGTTTTTCGCTTTCAACAGAAAGAACACTTATATAGCGTCAGTTTACATATAAAAATAACAGATATTATTGTAAATTGAACCATACTTTTTGATATATATATATATTTTTTACCTATTTAACTACTTCCGGGTGAAAAGTTTGTTGGATTTTTCCATATATTATCTATAAATATCCCATAAGAAAATAAAAAAAGACAGGCTATTATAAATGAATGTTTGACGCAACCATATAGACTGGGCTATATGAGATACCTATTTACTCTCGCTTTGAAGAGACCCAAATTGTACTCAAGTGGAAACACAGACTCGGGCAGGCCGTTCCACTCCTTGGCATTTCGCATAAGGAATGTTGAAGCGAAGCTAACTCTTAGCCCTTGGTGTCATTTTCCTTTCTCGGAAGTAGTAGCTATTAATACATACGAGTATGTTCAGAATTTTTAAAGATTATTTTCTACGCTTTAAAAGATTTTTTTATTTTTAGGGATTTAAAAGCCCAGTAACTTCCGGACCCAGGAGGACATATATTTTTAAACTTTCGTTAACTCTACAAACTAATCGTTATATCCAAAATATATTTTGGAAGACCCCTAATCTTTTTGAAAGACCTATCCAACGACACCCCACACAATAGGGCTAGAGCGAAAAATAATCACCCCCCATTTCATGTGTACGGGAGGTACCCTAACAAAAAAAACAGTTTTTGTTTTACCACTTTGTCGGCGTGATTAATACACATACTCATACCAAATTTCAGTTTTCTAGTGATAACGATCACTGAGCTAGGCCGAGGACTGACAAACGGACAGACGGACATGGCGAAACTATAAGGGTTCCTAGTTGACTACGGATCCGTAGTCAACTAGGAACCCTAAAGCCAGTTCGAACTGGCCTCATTTTAAGATGGACGTTATACGACACAATTACTCTCCTACCAGAACGCGTATCATGGTTGTCATTTTATCGCCTATCACGTTATACATCACTTTCGCACTTACATACTTGTTAGAACGTGACAGCTATAAAAATCCGACCATATTAGGCTAGCAGGAAACTTCTCGAAATTCATCAACACTACGTCTAATTTAATTTCCCCGTAATATTTCTCCATATCGACTTTCGGCGGTATTAAGTTTCGACATTCCGCAAATACGTCGTCGCCCAAGCAACGCGGTTTATTCCAAGTATATCTAGCTGTCAAACACAGGTGCGTAGATAAAAACAAAGAGAGCACTTGTTGGAAAAACGCTATAGAAAAATGATATTCGTTTACGAGGCTCAAAGAGGACCCAGTGTGTTGACGATGAGGGACCTTCTTGTTCCTTTAGTCGTCAACACAGTGAATCCTCCTTTTTGTAAAGGGTCGGCAACGCGCATGTGACGCCTTCGGAGTTGCAGGCGTCCATAGGTTACGGTAGCTGCTTACCATCAGGCGGGCCGTATGCTTGTTTGCCACCGTCGTGGTATAAAAAAAAAAAAAAAAAAAAAAACGAGGGCCCGCCTAAAAGGTTTTTGCTAAGAAATATAATAGATCTGGGCAAGTTTGAATACCTACCTTAACCTTTTTAAACAAAGCTAATACAAACCGGCGAGGGTATTTTTATGCCTCAGTTAGTAATATTTCTGCATGTAAACCGAATTAGATGTACGAAAGAAAAGTGACCAAATCAAAATATTTAATTGAGGGTCTTAATAATGTAAACAATATTCTAAAACGTTTATATATGTTTAACAGATACCTACTTAATGTCACAGAAAACATTACTTTTAGGTTAATTTTAGTACTAAGCAGAAACGTCTGCAAGCGAAGTTACAAATTTATAATTGAAAGAAACACACGTCGTGTCCCCGTGACGTAAGCAATGAAGGAACTGATGGAAAAAATCATCGAGGTTAAGTAAGCTTCGATCGCTCAGTTGGTCAGAGCGATCGGAGCGGTGTTCTGAAAAGTCGCAAGTTCAAACCTTGCTTGACGCGGAGAATTTTTCAATTATAAAATTAAAATTGAGTACCTTTAGGTTTTTTCGGTTCTAGACTTGAGAAACTTAAATGTTATCCGAATCTTACAAACTAATATTTTCTTGTGCAAAGTTAATAGAAGTTAACGACTCCGTTAACATTTTTTTAAGTCAACTTCTTCTGTTGTGTTCTGTGTGTCAAAATGTTAACTTCGTAAATGATAATTAACGGTTAAAGGTTTTGTGCCCAGTTTTGATTGTCGAGTTCTTACAACACTCACCCACGAAGTAAACGTCACTTTTCTACAGCGTTTTTCCAAAAAGTACTCCCTCTGTGTTTTAATTCCTCTATGTCAGAACCCCTTTGCAAGTAATTGTGGTTATTGTTAGAGACAGGCTACGAACAGTTTAAAACGCCGCGGGCGGGCCCGGGTGGAGAGCTTGTATACTTTATAGAAAATTGTTTTTCACAAAGATGAGAGTAATTATGAATAATGCGGTGTTTGGAACTCACAAAGGTTCTTTGTTTTTTTTTGTGTGTTAATTTTTGTGTTCTGGTCTTTATAATGTTTTATTAACTCAATTATTATTAATTATTTGCTTTTGTAGCTTTGTTTTTCGTCTTCAAAGAAATTTTCGAGGCTTCAAGCGATCGAACAGGGCAACTAGGGTCAAGGAAAAGGCTTTTGTATAAAAAAACACTTGAATTTTTGCATACTCATATTTAAAAAATCAGACGCTAGTAACTGGTCGTGCGGTAAGACGTCCGACTTTCAAATCTGAGATTTCGGGTTCTAAATCAGACTCGAACCACTAGGTTTTTCTGAACTTATAAACCGTAAGCTAGGAACAGAATTCGTTAATCATCGCGTCTCCGGCGATAACTTGTGAAGTGATTAAGGGCGATGTATAATGAAGCCTCGTGAAGTTCAGCTGCCGCTCCGTTGGCGGATTAAGGCACAGCAGTCATTGAATCACTTTAAATAAAAGGTCATCGCGTCCTGATTTAAACTTTGTCAGATGATTGTTTATATGCTATTATAAATACACAAGAACACACACATTTCCTTATGCGAACTGCCAAGGAGTGGAACGGCCTGCCCGAGTCTGTATCCACTTGAGTACAATTTGGGTCTCTTCAAAGCGAGAGTAAATAGGTATCTCAGCAGAGGTAAGCGTTCTCCACCGTAGACCGCATCATCACTTACCATCAGGTGAGATCGTGGTCAAACGCCTTCCTATCCTCCGTCGAAAAAAAAACAAGTTAACGAGTCTAAAAAGCGCTATGGTGGTTAGGAATAATTCCAAAAACATACGAATTCCTACCTGACACTTGTCTTTAGTCAATTTCACTATCTTTAGTTTTGGCAGACCAGACAATTTATGGTTCCCTTTGTGTTAGTTAATATGTATTTAGCGAACGTCAGTTAGTAGCCTAAGGATGCAACTCCGGAGATGTCTTAAGATAACCCAATACCTATAAGGATTAATAATAATTGGCAGCTCTTTAACTGTCCCTTTATTTAGATAAAATGTAGGTGTTTTTGTAAATATTTTTGAGCGGCATAACTGTATGATTATTACGTATACTAAAGTCAAATAAGATTAAGTGTTTAAGACCTGACTGGGTACGGCTATTCCATCAGTAGTAAAAAACATCAGCCGGCTGAATCGCAGTGGAAAGACCGACAGCTGGTCATACAGACTACACAGACTACTCATCATTAAGCTTTTACAAGGAGCACGAGGTCACCATACTTAAGCTCAATTTAATTCGTAAATTTCTACAATTTGAACAGCACATCTCAATAGTATTTTACCCCATTTTGTAGTGTAATAATCCAGGTTTATAGATATTTTTATTGGACATTGAGTAATGATCAAAAACGTTAACTCAACTAAAATAAGCGGTCGCGCTCTCATACTTAATTAGTACGGGAGCGCCTATATGTGGTGACCTCGAGTTGTACTTATGATCTATCTAGTGGTTGAGGTTGTCTGTCCCTGGTCATAAACATATGGTCTTCAGGGCCATCAGCTGACTGTCTTTCCATCTCGACTGTGGTCTGTATTCCTTGACCTCTAAACGATGAACAGCTGCCAGATGCCCGCATATAGAAATAAGGATAAATAGTATAGCAAACTAGGGTTTCGTTACTCTCGTTATTGGTATTGTGTCATAGTTTTCGGGATTAGCTCTCGGTCTAGTCTCATAAAGCACTAGTGTCGGGCATCGTACAGTAGAAAAGTCATATCCTTAACATAAAACTACATAAAATGTGGACTGGTTTGATGAAAGGGTCCAGTTTGTCGATTTACTTAGACACTTCAGTCTATCACTAATAGATATCATATTGCTTAGTTTTAGGAAGTACTAATAATTCCAGATCAACTAAGTGGGACCTTTTTTCGTGGACTGCCACAAATATATATAATTTGGCGTTGAACAAACGTAAACGAGTGTCATGGCGGAAACCAGTCCTAGTTTATTGAAAACAAATTCCCGCCTGCCACTGAGGTCTCGTTTAAAAATCACAATGCACTTCAACACAGTGTAGGTACTACAGTACTGTAGTACAGTACCTACTTAAATACTGTAAGTATTTATATAATCTTATATAATTATTATGACAAAAACGGGACTTAATCGCGTACACTTACTTTTATTATTTTCCTGACGTTTCGAGCGTGCCGTAACGCTCGTGGTCGCAGGCAGACTGGCGAGGAATTGTATCAGCATCTCCTAGCTGCGCGGGTTTTTCGAACTACCCGCACTTGTTCTCGATTATGCACATTCACGCTAGGGTTGTCACTTTGCCTACACACAACACTCACGACATCTGATGGTTTGGAAATGCAAGGAACAGAGCACATGATCTTTGTGACCCTGAATTTTTAGAGAGTGAGATGTCACATATTCAGGAGGTCCTTAGGAGGAATGGGTACAGGGTGGACAGTAGGCAACCCAGACGGAAACCGGGAAGGAAGCATCCGGATGTTGCAAGACGACCGGCATTTTTGCCTTATGTCAAAGGAGTGACGGACAAAGTAGGTACAGTACTAAGGAAGTACTCTATACAAACCGTATACATGCCGTTATCCAGGGTGTCGGGGCATTTAAGGTCGGCTAAGGATGTTATCCCTTATCAAACACCGGGTGTTTATAAGATTGATTGTAGCTGTGGTAGTTCCTATATTGGGGAAACCAAACGCAAAATAGCGGAAAGGGTCAGGGAACATATCACAGCAGTCAAAAATCGGCAAATAAACAAGTCTGCTGTGGCCGAACATTTGTTAGAATCTGGACCAAACCACTGGATTGAGCTCCATAATCCAAAAGTCCTCTCTACAGAACGTCTTCGTTATAGCAGGAAACTACGAGAAGCTATTGAAATTAGGAAGCATAAGAATTTCAACCAGAACGAGGGACACGGGATCTCGTCTTCGTGGAATCCAGTGATCAGCAAATGTAAGCGCGAAAATACTTGCATTTCCAAACCACCAGATGTCGTGAGTGTTGTGTGTAGGCAAAGTGACAACCCTAGCGTGAATGTGCATAATCGAGAACAAGTGCGGGTAGTTCGAAAAACCCGCGCAGCTAGGAGATGCTGATACAATTCCTCGCCAGTCTGCCTGCGACCACGAGCGTTACGGCACGCTCGAAACGTCAGGAAAATAATAAAAGTAAGTGTACGCGATTAAGTCCCGTTTTTGTCATAATAATGAGTGAACATCGTGTAAGTTTAAATCAGTACATCTTATATAATGACAGTATAAATATAATCTATCGAAGTTAGCCTTAGGAATTTAACCCGGATGGAATTTAACCGTCTGTCATTTCCGATACAAAAAAAGTCTGCCGATTTTTTCGGGGGAGGGGAACGTCAAATGTATGACTATTCGTACTTACGTACGTACAAGAAGCCACGTCAGATAAACGTCAGTCCATACATGTGTATGACCACTGGTCATATGTTTTCGGCAGAGGGGACGCCTGTCGATGGCGATTCCGGTTGGTTTAATTCTCAAAGAAGTTAGTCATGTCATGTGTAATAATCTATAGATCTCCCTATCTAAATTAAAAGGTACCATTTGTGATTTTGCGGCCGGTGCTAAAGCTTTCATGGCTCGAATCGAAGAAAGAAGGAAAAAACGTTTATTCGTGACGTAATACTTATACTACAGTCATTTTACGGGCGGCTAGTATGGGGAATTGGAAATAATTAATAATAGCTAATATTTTTAGTGTAACGGATATATCATGATAAGTACTAGTATTAGTTACGCAATGAAATCCTACAAAACATCGTTATTCGCTAACCGCCACAAATATGTACACACATATTACAAGCGCTTTTCTTATAGGATTTTAATGAATATATCGTTTCTATGTATTTTAAAATGTGTAAGAACAAACTACTACTTATTACTATTTGTTTGTAACGAATTAGGATATATATCGCCCGTGCCGTACATTTTGTAAATAGTGTCGTTTTACATGGACATGGTTTCTTGTTTTTCGCTTTCAACAGAAAGAAGACTTAAATATCTTCATGTTTACTAATAAAAATAATTGATATCATTGTAAATAAAAATATACAATTTTTTTACATTTTTTTTTTGCCTATTTAACTACTTCCGGGTGAAAAGTTTGTAGGATTTTTGCATATATTATCTATAAATATTCCATAAGTATGAATAATAAAAAAAAAGGCTATTATAAATTAATGTTTGACGCAACCGTATCTTTACTGTACTATTAAGCCTAATCAATGGTATAGTTTGTTCGGCGGCTTAAGGACAAAATATACGAGTACACATGTACTTAATGAATAAGATTAAAAACGATTCATTTGTCACGAAATGGTCCCGACTCAGCGTGGTGCTAGCCTGGAGGGCCAGCGCTGGTCTTCCGTCGGGGCCACATGTGGGTGAGGTCACGAAGATAATATATTAAATTAATGCAGCAAAGAGACATACCATTAAAACTAAAAAAATACGACAGTTATCCCGCCTAAGGGCACTGAACGATTTAAGAGGAGTTACGAACGCTGCGGCTGTGGAATGAACTCCCTGCCGAGGTTTTCCCAGCGGGCCACAGCATTGCAGGCATCCATAGGCTACGGTGACTGCTTACCGTCAGGCGGGCCGTATGCTAGTTAAACAGGTAATACATACACAATATTGAATCTGTACAAAATACAACGTAAACGCCTTCCCCAAAATGGTACCTGTGCCAAAACAGTGTCACGTATCGTTTTACTGCTACTGAGCTGTACTGCGATGCAACTCAGCAATAAACGCGGGAAACAAACGATTTATTTACTATACCGCGCGTCCAATGTCAACAAATAAAATAAAACTGCTTTTAATTTCGCATTTTATACGATACCTTTTACCGACGTACGCTTCTGCATTTTACTGATTCTGTACATATAGATTCTGCATATTACTGATTCTGTAGCGTGTAAATCAAACACGGGCGGTTAGCATAGGACGTAAGAGCTGGAGCAGAGCCCGACTGGGGAAGTACCTCCACCTTACAGAAAACCACAGCCAAATAGCACTAGACCCTACTCATAGTGTTGTGTTCCTGCTGGTGAGTAAGGTTGCCAAAGAGCTCAAAGAGGACCCAGTGTGTTAACGATGAGGGACCTTCTTGTTCCTTTAGTCGTCAACACAGTGAATCCTCCTTTTTGTAAAGGGTCGGCAACGCGCATGTGACTCCTTTGGAGTAGCAGGCGTCCATAGGTTACGGTAGCTGCTTACCATCAGGCGGGCCGTATGCTTGTTTGCCACCGTCGTGGTATAAAAAAAAAAAAAAAGAAGTATATTTAGATGTAACTTTTGTAATGTACGTTCAGAGGTAAGATTTGTAATGTGCACTTTAAGCAGTCGATGTAAGGTTGAGTATTCGTGGAGCATCCAGTTGCTCAGGTAGTGACGGCATTATTCGGCAGTTCACTTAATGACTCGCTAGACCAGCGGTATGTAGGTGCGACTGCGGTGCAAGACGTCGGGCGTTCAAACCCAGGCTCCCGGTGTATCTTTTAAATTTTATTTATTTTTAAGATCAGGACAACATATTTGTTCCTTAGTTTAAATTAGTTAAATAACAACCGTGTCAAGTCAAATGGTCATTCCAGCTCATCTCATAGTGGTGTACACACCGGTGCATTGACGCTGGTTGTACGTGTTGAATATACCCACCAAAATGAAGTTAATAGTATAGTGCAAATTAAATGCCAATTCAAGTAATGTAACACTTGAAATTGTGTAGACATTTTTAGTAATTTGTGAGTGTTTTGTACGGCGAAGGGGTAAGTGGTAGTTTTTAGCTAAAACCAGAACCACTAGTTTTAGCCTCTGGAAATGCCCTTCAAGTTCCGGGTACAATTTGATGTGGAGACTCGTACAAGTGAAATACGATTGTTGTCATTGCGACGCTAGCCGGTGGCATTTGGATAGGCAGGGTTCCTTAAGTCGAAAAATCCCTCCTGGCGCCCAACGTGGGGCCCGATACGTCTCTGTGCTGACCCATTAGACCACAAGGAACCTGTTGAGATACTTTGTATTTCGCGCAAGTCTCACAATTGCTTACGTAAGCTTTAACGTCATGCAACATATTCGGCCAGAAATATTTTTGTTTTATCTTATAATACGTTTTACGTATTCCAAGATGTCCAGCTGTTGGTTTGTCATGACATTCCTCAAGTACTTCCTTCCGCAAGACTTCTGGTACCACCAGCTTCCAAGCACTTGACTTAGGGTAAAGCTTTAAACTCATCTTCTTAAATAATCGCCCATCAATAACCATCCAATCTGATGCCTTTGTCTGGCTAAGTACATTTTCCATCTTATGTCTATACCACTCGTCCTTGTGATGATCTAATATTTCTAGATTATTTATTTCAGCATCCATTTTCAATCTTGATAACGCGTCTTGAACAATGTGACTTTTACCTGGCTTATGAATGATGTCAAAGCTAAACTGTTGCAGTTTCATTGCCCATCTCGCTAGTCTACCGTGAGGGTCTTTCATCTTGTGCAACCACTGTAATGCACTGTGATCTGTTATGACCGTAAAATGTGTGCCATCGATATATGGTCTAAACTTGTCGATTGCATACATAACGCTCAGCAGCTCTCTCTCTGACGTTGAATAGCGACATTCTTGATCCGAAAGCTTCCTGCTCAGATACGCCACTGGTTGCTCTATATTACCTTCTTTTTGACATAGTACTGCCCCTATGCCCTTGTTTGAGGCATCGCATTGTATAAGGAACGGTTTGGAGTGGTCCGGGCATGTCATTACTGGCGCTGTCGTAAGTAGGGTTTTCAGTTTGACGAAAGCAGCCTCGGCCTCTTCATTCCAATTTAGGAGTTTTTTCTTATTGCCCTTTGTCAAGTCATGCAAAGGTGCTGCATTTGTCGAAAAGTCCTGTACGAAACGTCTGTACCAGCTCGCTAGCCCAATGAATCGTTTTAGTTCTCTAAAAGTCTTTGGCCTTTGAAAGTTCAGTATCGCGGATACTTTCTCTGGGTCTGTTCTTAATCCGTCCTTGTCTATCACATAACCTAAAAAACGAAGACTAGGTCGCGCAAATTTACACTTTTCAACATTTATTGTTAACCTGGCTCTTTGCAAGGTATTCATTACCTTTTTCACAAGCGTCAAATGCTCTTCAAAGTCTGACGAGCATACCACAATGTCATCCAGGTAAGACCATATTTTGTCTTCATTCGAGCAAAAGAGAACGTCCATCAACCGTTGTTGGGTTTGAGAAGCATTAACCAATCCAAATGGCATAATTTTAAATTGAAATAGGCCCCTCCCCGCTACCGCAAACGCCGTCTTCTCTTTGCTTTGTTGCTCCAGCGGTATTTGCCAGAAAGCTGACTTTAAGTCTATAGTGCTTAGATACTTTGCGTTACGAAGGCTGTCGAGGATATTCGTCACTCTTGGTAGTGGATATGTGTCTCTTTTTGTTGCCTTATTTAATTGCCTACTGTCTAGGCACAACCTATTCTCTCCATTGGGTTTTTTAACAATTAACACCGGCGAACACCACGCGCTGACTGACGGTTCAACAACATCTTGAGATAGCATGGCGTCCAATTCTCTTTCAATTTCCTTTTTTATAACCGGAGAGAAGTTGTATTGCTTCTGGTGAATTGGCTTCACCGCCCCTGTATCTATTGTGTGGCTTAACAAATTCGTCCTTCCTAGATTACCTGCCCCGATTGTGCGTTTCATTTCTTCTACGATCTCGTCTAATTGTGCTTGCTGATGAGTCTCTAAGCATTCCCTGGAAATTACTGCCCTATCCCTAAGTGTCAAGGTCTCTATGTCTACTTTACCTGCATTATTGAGACGATAAACGTTCTCGGATAACTTTGAAGTAATAACGGCCTTTTCAAATTTAGGCGCTAGCTTAGCCTTAAACTTTTTTTGAGCATTCGACAAAAATTTTGTCCTACGTAACACTACATCACCCACCTGAAACTCACTCCGCTTCTAAATTTTATTTTAATTCCAAATGCATCAAAAAAGTCTTGACCTAATATCAGATTTTGTTTCACACTAGGCATCACCAAAATTGGAATGACCTTAAACTGGTCATCAAACTTACAAGGCACGTGGAATATTTTAGGTACTTTATGACTTACTCCCGTTGCTGTTGAAGCTTCCATGCTATCAACACAAATTGGTTTTAGACCTAGGGAACAAAAAATGTCCGCATAAGCATCATTGATAACCGTGCGCATCGCCCCACAATCTAGCAACCCAATTAATTGCACCTGTAAGATGTCTACAAAGACATACGATCTGTTATCCATTTCCTTATTCACCACCACCGGACATATTTCCTTATCTTTACGCGAAAAAAATTATCTTACAATTAACAACCACTCCTGCCACTCTGTGCCTTTATTATGGGGTAAGTCTACTGGGCAGGATTTGAAACTCCCCCGAAGCGTTTCCCTTTGTGCACTTACAATCTTTTGATGTAAGCCCAAATCGTCCACAGCGATAGCAAAACAAGTGTTGTCTTGGTATGGTACAATCCCTGAATAAATGCCCTCCCTCGCGGCAGTTCCAGCATCGCCAACAAATGCACAGGATCCACCTTTGTCTTGGACACACTAACCAACTCACTTACCTCTGCGACTCTTGGAGCTATCTCTACTTTATATGCTAAGTCAGGCTCCAACAAGTTTTTAGGCGCCTGCGGCTCCTTAAAGTTGTCGCAATTTATCTTTGTTCGCTCAACTACCCGCAACACATTAAATAGATCCATAAGTGACGAAAATTCATCCCTACACACCGCCCTCTGATAGTAAGGTTGAATATTGCGCAATATTATCATGATTTTTTCTTTATCTGTAATTCTTGTTGGTAGCCTGTTAAACATATTTTGCATAATAGAAATGTATTTGACTACTGATTCATCCTTACCCTGAGTTCTCGCTTTAATTTCCGCCAGCAATTCTTCCTGATAGAATGGTGGCTGAAATGTACGCTTAAGGAGGATCACCAAATCTTCCCAACAACCGGCATACTCCTTGTTGGCTCTATACCATATCAATGCATCGCCTTCAAATAAATCTATTGCACACCTCCATAAATCTGCATCAGTGGCATTTCTAGCCTCCTTTAGTTCATTAACCCGTTCTATAAAGGCATTAACACTAGATTTATTGTTCCCTGAAAATTTAACCCCCCACTTAGCGATTGGTACCAGCTTACGCGTGACAAAGTCTTCTTCGAGTGTCGATGTGCGTACAAGTCCGTCTCTAATACCCCCAAATTTTCCTAACTTCCCTACCCCAATGTCAATGTTTCCACTTACCGTAGGGCCCTTGACCTGTTCTTTTACCTCGACTCTCTTGGATAGCTCCCTTCTACTGCTCTCAATTTTCCCCACTATTTGTTGACCTAAGTTTCCTAAGGTCGCGTTCAACACCTTTTTGTCCTCTTCAGTCAAGTCTTCACTTTCCGATAAGTCGTCTTGTTCCTCTAACTTGCCTATAAGCGAATATGCCTTCTGTGTCAACTCTGCTTGGTAAGCATTTTCGACCTCTGTACCAGACGACACAAGACTTAACCTATTAATGACGTGGTATAATCTAGATACAATTCGCTTAAATAAATTCCGGTCAGGTTTACCTACAATCTCACTTATATAATTGCTCAATATAGTTAGTTTTGTGGCACATGCCTCTAACTCCGGGGCCAACTTGTCGCTGACCCCCAAAACAGGCTTATTGCCTGACCCAGACACCCCCGATGCATCACTTATCATAAGTTCTTTTAAAATCTTCTTCATTACCGGCACTGAGCTCTTAACTGTAACACCACGGCAAGCCAGTTCGAATTCCAGTTCATCTTTAAGTAAAAAGTTGGGATCCATCGCGGTATCGCGGATACTTTCTCTGGGTCTGTTCTTAATCCGTCCTTGTCTATCACATAACCTAAAAAACGAAGACTAGGTCGCGCAAATTTACACTTTTCAACATTTATTGTTAACCTGGCTCTTTGCAAGGTATTCATTACCTTTTTCACAAGCGTCAAATGCTCTTCAAAGTCTGACGAGCATACCACAATGTCATCCAGGTAAGACCATATTTTGTCTTCATTCGAGCAAAAGAGAACGTCCATCAACCGTTGTTGGGTTTGAGAAGCATTAACCAATCCAAATGGCATAATTTTAAATTGAAATAGGCCCCTCCCCGCTACCGCAAACGCCGTCTTCTCTTTGCTTTGTTGCTCCAGCGGTATTTGCCAGAAAGCTGACTTTAAGTCTATAGTGCTTAGATACTTTGCGTTACGAAGGCTGTCGAGGATATTCGTCACTCTTGGTAGTGGATATGTGTCTCTTTTTGTTGCCTTATTTAATTGCCTACTGTCTAGGCACAACCTATTCTCTCCATTGGGTTTTTTAACAATTAACACCGGCGAACACCACGCGCTGACTGACGGTTCAACAACATCTTGAGATAGCATGGCGTCCAATTCTCTAATGAGGAAATTTCAGCTGTTAACCAATTCAAAATTTATGTTCTAATTATAACTAACTATTGCTATTTATAGCTATAATATAACTAATTTTAGCTAACTAAATATTAACAATCGAAGTATTTATATTTACCCATTATATGCCTAAACATAAACACTACAAATAGTGTACCTTTAAAAAAAACAGTATAGTTCCAAAACTACCGCAAAGTAAACAAATTAGATGACACCAACAAAAAACTTACTTATTTAAAAAACACTATTAGTATGTTAAAAAAACTTAAAAATTAATGTTTTAAGTATGAATGGCGCAAAAAAAAAAACACGTATAATATCAATATCACCTAAGAAATATCTAACCAAATACAATACCAACCCGTCTATTTTTTACGTTGGGCGCTATATTACGGGCGATTATGACATGAATATCAATTAATTTCACGTTCAAGTACATTTAATGAAATCTCCACTGTTGTGTGCAGACCGGATTACCACGTCGAACCAAGCAGCGCTGACCCGCTGTACCATTTACCAGGTCATGTAGGGAGATGAATAAAAACACTTATTTAGCTTTGTAAAACATTTGAGCAGTGTAGTTGCAGGTGTTTCCCCGCTGGGAGTAGTTGTTGAAGTGAGCGGTGAGAAGTGAATGAGCAACGAGTACGAGTGCTGACCTCTTTTATGGGTTTTCTAGCGTGCTCGTACTAGTGGCTGGTATGTGCCGTGTAAGTCAGATATTTATTGGCGAATAAGCTTACAGTATTACATGTTTGTAGGAGGGTTAAAATTGATATTTATATGGGACATTTCTTCATAAATTAGTACAAAATTCTTATAATCTAGACATTTTGCGTATTATGACATGATATCAATAAAATTAGGACATAAATCAGTACTTAAGAACTAGACATGGAAACACAATATTTATACACGTTATTAAATTACAAATCATAAACAAATGGGTATAAATAGAGAAAATGATTGACTTAGATCTAGTTACACAAAAACAACAGTAATTTTAAGCTATCTGCGACAACCACGTAGGATACAAACTAAACCATAAACTAATATTTAATCATGCAATAAACTAAGATGTTGATTCTTAACTCTTTTCGTTCTGGTGGTCATCTGCAATAACCACCTAATTATCGACCAATTATTTAGTAACAGAGCCATCCTTGGGCAAAATGGCGTACTACGTGGGCAACAAGAAGGCCTTAGTTTGACAATAATGTGATTCGCAGGTCGATAGACGGTTGTTTACGGAACTAAATTTCTATTCGATAACCGCCGTTTCTGTAAATGTGAAAGTGTAATTTTGCTGGTATGTAAAATATCATAAATAATAGTTCTTTTGCTGTGTTTTGTGATGCGTATTATGAAATATACCTATTCATTTATTTTAAGTGAAAAATATTTACATTTTCATTTGTAACTTTTGGTAGAAGTGGACTTATTCAAAGTGGTTAATAGCGATAACCACTGTGACACAATTGTGTTTTGTTACTCGATATATTTTTTTGTAAAAAGTAGTTCTTCATTAATAGGAAGTGTTAAATATTTACATTTTAAAAGGTAGTTTTATGTTAAAGCTGACTTAGTTAGCAGCGATGACCACCATGATACAAATGTTCCAAGGTTTAGGTAAAAATATGGTTCAAAACGGTCATTTATCAAGACATGCTAGCCCCTGCTTATGTTCATACCAACAACGGGATGGCAAACCGCAGTTCTAGGAAAAGCAACACTAACTCGCCGACTTATATATCTATAAAAAAGCACAAACCCTTTGTACCGACTTCTATAAGGCATGCAGTAGCCTACCATCTACCAATTAGAGGTACATCGAGACGTTGCAGCGTATGCAGCACTAAAGCCAAACCTGTCCGCACTGTGTGGAGTTGCAAAATATGCAAAGTACCACTTTGCTATCGTAAAGAGAGGAATGCGTGCTTTAGCTCACATCACGGTCTTGTGTATTAATTGACTTTCTTTTGTATGTAATACAATATTTCGCGTAAACAAAACTGTGTACTTGTTTCACGGTGGTTACTCCCACTGACCACCCTATAAAACACCCCCTTCAGGCTGAAAATGAAAACAAGCTATGGTTTTCCATATAATTAGCCCAAAGTAATAAACAAACGTAAAAAATAAGTTTTTATTACAAAAAACAAAAATCTGTGACACAAAGAGTTAAACTAAGTCTTGTTAGGCGGCAGGAGGGATTTTTCGACTTAAGGAACCCTGCCTATCCAAATGCCACCGGCTAGCGTCGCAATGACAACAATCGTATTTCACTTGTACGAGTCTCCACACCAAATTGTACCCGGAACTTGAAGGGCATTTCCAGAGGCTAAAACAATTTCTCTAATTAAATTTAACTAAATACACAGTGTTTAGTGGTTCTGGTTTTAGCTAAAAACTACCACTTACCCCTTCGCCGTACAAAACACTTACAAATTACTAAAAATGTCTACACAATTTCAAGTGTTACATTACTTGAATTGGCATTTAATTTGCACTATACTATTAACTTCATTTTGGTGGGTATATTCACTGAGAGAAATAACAACCAGAATTCACGTTCGTTCAACCAAACTCTCATTTTAAAATAGCGCCTACAAGCTCTTTGGTTAAAACTACAAGTTCGATTTTGTTAAGTGTAATTAGTTCAATCTACAAGTTACTTGTCATTTTATTTCTACGTTAAAAGTAACTAGTAGATTCCATAAGCTACTTATCATGTTGTTTCTACGTTAAGTGTGACTTGTAGATTTTACAAGCTACTTATCACGTTGGTTCCACGTTAAGCGTAACTTGTTGAATTTATATGCTATTTGGTCAGGTTGAATTTATGTTAAATATTCAGATTGTTTTTATAAGTTAAGCATGTAGTTTTGACGTGCTTGACTTGTTAAAGCAAAATGATAAGCTTGTTGAGTCAAAAAATAGCTTGTTAGATTATCTTGTCATTTTTACATGGCTGGCATAAAGTTGCAACATGCTCGCTTTGTTATTTTAATTTGCTTGAAATGTTGTCGTGACATGACTAGCTTGTTGAGTCAACAATTAGCTTGTTATGTTATCTAATTATTTTTATATTTCAAGCATATAGTTTCAACATGCCCGCCTGGTTGTTCTAACACGCTCGTCATGTCATTGAGACATGACTTGCTTGTTGAATCTATAATCAGCTTGTTGTTTTATTCGATTGTAGTTACAGTAAGTGCTTGTTCTATCAACATGCTGCTGGTTAAGTTAACTTGTTGAATTTGCATTATTGATTTGTTCTATTTACAGTCAACTTGTAGTGTTATCTTATTGTTACATTACTTGCATGCTGTATTCACATTTTGATTGTTGAAAGATCTTGTTGAATTTGCGGTTATACTTCTTAACATATTCCAGTTTCGTTCTACTTTCAGATGGAAACTTTAACAACAACAAGAAAAAATGTTTCTTCTTGGTGTTAGGTTTCCATCTAAAAGTAGAATAAAACATGAGAATACGCGAAGTACAGCCGCAAAATGAACAAGATCTTGCAACAATTAAAATATTAACGAAAGCAAAGCAAGTAATGTAACAATAATAAGATATACATAGCTACAAGTCGACTATGAATAGAAAAAAAAACCAGAAAAGATAGAACAAATACAAACTTAACTGACAATGGAGGTATAGGGTAAAAACTAAAAACCGGCGCGATAAGAGACTGGTCGTGGGCGAAAGGTGGGCCCCTCTGTACAAATTGATAGATTTTGTAAGTAGTTTGAAAGTTTTCTAATCAGTATTATGGACCATAACATTCTCCCTTTTCTTTCCGCCGCGACCATATTCTTTCTGCACAAAGTCTAGAACAAATGACGTAACTTCATGAGAGATTTTATTTGATTTTAAAATGTTGAATTACTTAATTATTTACAAAACGTCCAGGTAGTTAGTAGTTAGGTCCAAGCCGCACGTGAGCTCCGTGGCCGGCAAATCTATCCCCCCCATACCCCGCACTCTATTATTTATAGAAAACTTTAATTTAAAAAACAATCACTGCTCAAAGCACTACACTGCATTTTCACTGTCTTGAAATGTTAAGTCATTGATGTGGCTTCCTACCATGTACTGGAGAAATTTCATGATTTGAACGTAACCCTTTGTTGGAATACATGGATGTACATATTTGAATTGTTCAGCTACTAGTTGCCCAAACAGTTCGTTTCTTTTATCTTCATTTTGGTAATATTTATCACAGTCAGAACAGTAACCCTTTGATGGAATACATGGATGTACATATTTGAATTGTTCAGCTACTAGTTGCCCAAACAGTTCGTTTCTTTTATCTTCATTTTGGTAATATTTATCACAGTCAGTACATACTCTTTTTTCCTGTTTGGTTTGTGCAACTTTTTGAGGTTTTTGCTCATATTTCTTTTCATAAAAACGGCGGCGTCTCAATATAGACGGCGATAAGGTATCATCACGTTGAGTCTCGTCGTTTTGGCGATCAACGATCGGCGATAGGCAGCGATTCCTGTTTTTTTCTAAAAAGTAAAAAAAATGCAATAAGTATTTAATTATTTTTCATACAAATTAGGCATATCACATAAGGTACCTGTGGACAAAAAAGACCTAGTTGAATTTTGTATGCAATTATCTACTGATCCTGACTCAGCACAACTTTTTCATTATGTTGCCATGCATTTTAAAGTGATGTCATGTTACGTAGGTATACTCGGTATAGGCTTACAGACTAAGTAATAGTTTTGTCTGCAGCCACAACTAACGCACGCGCGCAACCCTATTTGTTATGTTAATGTCAACATCCTGATAGATAATTAGTAGGTACTTGATTTCAGTTTAAATCTAAACTGAAATCAAGTACTATTTCCTCTATAGTATTGTGGCAATGGTTTTTAAACTGTTTTGGCAGATGTAAGTTTATGATGAAATAAATAAATAAGTATGATAAATATGCAGTTGCGTGTGCACTCAAATGGAAACTTATATCTGAAACTCACCTTATTCCTGTTAGTTGTTAAGTTTGCTTTGTTCGATTCTTGCAATAGTTGTAAGTCACTCACGCACCGCTCGGCACGGGTCACGTTTGACGCAACTAAACTGGCGGACGGCGGTAGTGTTACCAGCTCTCAGAAAATTAAATCCCTGGACTTTGTTAGTTTGTTCCCAAAGTCAAAATCATAAAATACTTTAAGACAAGATCCATACTAAACGTAATTATACAATTAATGTGTGTAAACGTCGCAACGGACCTTCGGCGTACTGCTGTCTGAAATTCGGCTTTTATACACATAGAAATCGAAGTTGACTATTTAATGATTTTTGCTTGAAATGGCTTTTGCTAAATTATAATTTTTGACATAAAAATATTACAAAATTATGAAAAATATAATGTACAGAATGAGGTACACATCATACCAGTACCAAGTTGGTACAACAATTTGGAGAAACTCCTATCTTTATTTAAGACGGTTAAAAACGTGAAGTAGGTAGGTAGGTAGCCAGTGAGTGTTTAGCATCTAACTATGTAACTACTTGAGTTTATTCTAAAAACCAAATTGTTGTAGACTTTCTCAGATAAGAAAACTTTGATAACATGACTGGTACGGCGAACATCAAAATTTCGAGAATTTATCTCTGTCACTCACTCCGATTAAGGCGGCAGCATTAGAGTGACAGAGCCCGATGCCCACAATTTCCGATTTTCGATGTCCACGAACATCGAAAATCGGAAATTGCGTCTCTCTTCTCGTGTACGTTGAATTTATGATTGATTTGATCCAAATATCACATGCGTTGTCTCGTAATTAATTATACAATTAGTGTAATTAGGCGCTCTTTTTGTTTACAATGTCGGATCGTATTTTTGAACATTATTTTTATCATTTACTGACTGTTGCTTTAAACTACCCTGTTATTCTTTTTTTATTTTAATACGGCAATACTGTAGCGTCTCTGCTAAATTTTAACATTAATAATGTTCAAACAACAAGATAAGATGTAGGTAGGTTTGTGAAGCGTCGTCACGTGACCGGTATCATGTACCATCAACTAGTTTGTTTGTAACGCTTAGCTTATTCAGTCTACAAGATCCGAAAGGCTACCGCGAAAATCAAAATTTGAAAAACGTCGTGTTTGCCTCTTTGTCGCTTGAATATGCAAGAGTTATAGAGAGACATAATGATGATGGATGTTTGCCTACCTACCGTCATGTAGTAGGTATCAATAAACACCGTATAGATCGAGCAATAAAGAGGAGGACCTCGGACTAATTCCTCAGTAAAAAAACCTTTTATTTACAGTGTGGTTAAGTGTCTTATGGAGAATATAGATTACTATTTTTGAAAAAATAAATCTATGATAGGACATAAAAATGTTTTTCTTTTATATTTTCCATCAGAAAAATTATCCGTTCATTTTTTAACTTCTTCCCTCCTACTTACTCCATTCACTAAGAAAAAGAACTGCGACCACAAACATCGAAATTCGTAAATTTCGAGAAATCTCTCTATCGCACTTACATATTTGAAAGAAAGGGATGCAGATAGAAAATTCGAAATTTACGATTTTCGCGGTAGCCGGCCTGTTTGCTAACCTATGTGGTGCCTTTGAATTTGTAATAAACGCTGCTTATTCTTGATTGTGAATTTACAGTTTCTGAGGAACAGTTCACTGTACAATTTAATGCTCCTGCTAGCAATTTTTATATATATATGATTTTTATATAACCACATAGGTACCACAATCTTAAAAGTAACAACTTGTAACAAATTTTCAACCAGAAAGTATTTTACAAGTTAAGTAATGTATTATCAGCAACATATACTGTTTATTTTAACAACCAGTAATATTGTTTAAACAAGATAGCATTTAACAAGTTAAGTAATGTATTTTCAGCAACATATACTGTTTATTTTAATAACCAGTAATATTGTTTTAACAAGATAGCATTTAACAAGTTAGGTAATGTATTTTCAGCAACATATACTGTTTATTTTAACAACCAGTAATATTGTTTTAACAAGATAGCATTTAACAAGTTAGGTAATGTATTTTCAGCAACATATACTGTTTATTTTAACAACCAGTAATATTGTTTTAACAAGATAGCATTTAACAAGTTAGGTAATGTATTATCAGCAACATATACTGTTTATTTTAACAACCAGTAATATTTTTTTAACAAGATAGCATATAACAAGTTAAGTAATGTATTTTCAGCAACATATACTGTTGAAATTATCAAACAATATTTTTAGTTGAACATGACACCAGCTTGTAAATGTTACAAGTTTAAGTGTTATTTAAATCAACAACTCGATTATATAAAACCAACATGGCACATATTGTTTTAAACATATATTTGGCTGATTCAATCCAATATCTTTTAACAAGTTTGACCTTGTTCTTCGTACAAATTCGACTTGTATTATCAATATTGTGATCGATTCCGTTTACTAAAATACTTTAGTCTCAAACGGATAAACACGCAACAAATCGAATTTGTTAAATTCACAAAGCAAATTTCTCTCAGTGTTCAACACGTACAATCAGCGTCAATGCACCGGTGTGTACACCACTATGAGATGAGCTGGAATGACCATTTGACTTGACACGGTTGTTATTTAACTAATTTAAACTAAGGAACAAATATGTTGTCCTGATCTTAAAAATAAATAAAATGTAAAAGATACACCGGGAGCCTGGGTTTGAACGCCCGACGTCTTGCACCGCAGTCGCACCTGCATACCGCTGGTCTAGCGAGTCATTAAGTGAACTGCCGAATAATGCCGTCACTATCTGAGCAACTGGATGCTCCACGAATACTCAACCTTACATCGACTGCTTAATGTGCACATTACAAATCTTACCTCTGAACGTACATTACACTTTTGCTTAGAATTACAATAAATTAATTAACCGGCCAAGTGCGTGTCGGACTCGCGCACCGAGGGTTCCGAACAAACCTGTAGATATATAGGGGTAGTAACTTCAAAATTATTAAAAATATTTTTATTATATGATGTAACTAAAAAAATACGGTTTTCGCAATTTTTCCTTTATCTGTGCTATAAGACGTTGCTTCGTACCAAATTTCAAGATTCTGAGTTCACGGGAAGTACCCTGTAGGTCTTGATTCCCTTGCGAGTTTCGAAAATTTGCGGCATAAACGGCTGTATCTTTTGATTGCGTTGGCTTAGAAGTTTGATTTTTTGACAGCTCCAAGGGACAGTAGACATGAGTATTTGATATAAATTTCAGCAATACCTCCACGCGTTCCTGAGAAAAAGGGCCTAGACAGACAGACGGACAACAAAGTGATCCTATAAGGGTTTCGTTTTTTCCTTTCGAGGTACGGAACCCTAAAAATCTGAATTTGCGCAGATTTTATGTACTTTCTCAATAATTCTCGTGTAGAGAAAACGTTCTCGAGAAAGTGCGGAAACTCTCAGGAGAAGGAACTCTCGAGAGTGAGAACGTTCTCGCCGGCATCGGCACAACTCTAGTCACGTATCGTTGTTTTACTGCTACTGAGTTTACTGCGATGCAACTCAGCAATAAACGCGGGAAACAGACGATTTGTTTACTATACCGCGCGTCCAATGTCAACAAATAAAATAAAACTGCTTTTAATTTCGCATTTTATACGATACCTTTTACCGACGTATGCTTCTGCATTTTACTGATTCTGCATTTTACTGATTCTGTAGCGTGTAAATCAAACACGGGCGGTTAGCATAGGACGTAAGAAGTATGTTTAGATATAACTTTTGCTTAGAATTACAATAAATAAAAAATAACCTTACAAAATAATTCGGGAATGTATTGCAACACACTCAAGTGAACGCTCGTTGACAGACAGTTACTTACATTTCTTACTTCAAACATTGGACTAAGAGCTGGCCTGTGGTCACGTCAGATATGACACAATAATGAGAGCAATGAAACCCGTCCAGTAAGATTGCAATACTATCCTTATTGATAGATCCGGGCATCTGGCAGCTTTGAATGGGTGGAAGTCAGATTTACAGACTAGCAAAATTTTTGAGATGGAAATAAGTAATACCAAAATAGGTATAAACTTTGTTTAGTAGTTTAGCCGAAGTTGTTTTATTTATTACATTACAACAAAAAACTGTACTGTACTTGTATATTTTAACATTACAACAAAAAATATTGTGTATTATTTCGGAATCAGAAACAGTAGGCGACAAACTATGAATTAAATTATACGTCGGTTTGGACTACTTTCCCCCATCAGCAAGTTTTGGCAATGACATAATCTAATTATTTGTATAATTTCTCATAATACTGTATCAAAACCAGAGCTCAAGGATTTGTATTCTTAAAGTGGTTTGCATTCTTTGACGTCCTCTACTTTACAGATGCCAGATGTCCGGATCTAGAAATAAGCATGATATAGCGAACTAACGAGAGAGGTTTCGTCGCTCTCATTATTGTGTCATATCTGACGTGGCTAGCTCTCCGTCCAATATTTGCTGCTCGGAAAATTTTCAAAAAATAACCACTTTACGCTATAATATTATATGAGATCGGACAAAATAAATGGGGAAGGCAGGTGAAAACTTTTTGTAGAGGGCGCTGTTCCAGATTCCATACAGTAAGAGAAAGAGACACATACAATGCGAGAAAGAGACAGAAGATGAATGGTCCTTAACTAGTATGCAGTCAAAAAGCTTTTCTGAGGCAAAAACCTTCCCTATGGGGTTAATCTACAGCATTTTAATTTTAATGTATTTCAAAAACCGGTGGATTTCAATTTCTGAGCAATTCGAGACAAAACACAGAGTCGCTTTTGCGAAAATAAATAAAAACTACTTGCTTTTCTTAGGACCAATATTGGAGATGTCACTTTGACATTTGCCTTCCTCATTACATTCAAATTTGTCATTAAAACAAACATGCAAAAGCACACAGTATGAAACATGTTTTTACTTATTTTCACACTTTTAACAGGTATTACTCATGAAAGAAATCAAATAAATAATAGCTTGAACCCTTTGAAATACACTCAATAAACATTTCTGTACGAAGCGACCCATTTCCAATGTCCTTGAGTATACCATTGAGTAACAGGAGATGACATCCCTAAGAATTTGTTTGTCCCAAAAGTTGTAGTGATAATCACTACAAGTCTATACTACTCTTTGATTCTGTCACAGCTGTCAACTGCCAAACATGGCGTACAAAATTTGTTCTAGATGTCACATCTAGTAGAATCTATACATATAATAAAGCTGAAGAGGGTCGAAAGTCTGTACATGGAAGATAATCGAAAAAAAGTTGGCTGGGGATACTTAGAATCGATAACAGAACACGTTACAACAATTTTTAGAATTTTTGTCTGTTTGTCTGTTTATCTGTTTGTCTGTTTATTTGACCGCGCATCACGTGAAAACGGCTGAACGGATTTTGATGAAATTTTGTATAGAGATAGTTTGAGTCCCGGGAAAGGATAATATATAGTTTTAATCCCGAAAATCAACCCTGGTGGGGGTGAAAATGGGGTTGAAAGTTTGTATGGAGAATTTTTAACCGCTGAAACGATTTAGATAGAAATGAGTATGGAGATAATTTGAGTCTCGAGAAACGTCAAAGGATAGTTTTCAAACCCGTGTGGGGGTGAAAAGGGGGTTGGAAGGTGGTATGAGGAATTTTTTACAGCTGAACTGATTTAGATGAAAATTGGTATAGAGATAGTATGGGTCTCGAGAAATGACATAGGATAGTTTCTTTTTCAAACCCCCCCCCCCCCTCCCCCCCCATCTTACTTTCGAACCGTAGGTCCAAAAAAATGAAAAAAAGAATGGAAGTGACGCCTGTTACCCGTCGATGCTTTAAATTTACCTTTACCCGCTCTTAAGAAATATTTGAAAATGTCATGAATGTCAAAGGGTTATTGCAGGTTCGAGGACTATATATGACGTACAAAGATGCATGGCCCAAACCAAAAAACTACTACAAAATCATCTAACATTTATAGGACACCGTTTAGGTAGGAAATAGTAGTTTATGTAACGTAATAAGGGTCCTTAAAACATGAGTGTGGTTTTCATAATAAGATCACACGAGTGTTTTAAGGCCTAATTACGTACAGTTGCATACACTGATTTATCTACACTCATATTATTTATCCTAAATGCATTATTCGGAAACCATAGAATGGCTGCCATTGCACC
This sequence comes from Pammene aurita, assembly GCA_947086415.1. Classification (NCBI taxonomy): domain Eukaryota; kingdom Metazoa; phylum Arthropoda; class Insecta; order Lepidoptera; family Tortricidae; genus Pammene; species Pammene aurita. Next base: position 8,374,159 of record OX352315.1, on the reverse strand, counting down.
GCCATGGCCAACTCGATTGTGCCGGCGGTCGCGCGGGCGCGTATCGGCGGCCGCGCGGGAGCGTGCAGGTGTACATTATGTTATCAAAACTCATAACACATCAATATTTGAGCATGTAAAGTTAAAATTACGTTACTGATACAGATAAAAAGCTTATCATAGTAAAATCAGTTGTGGTAATGCTAGCATTGCCTACCGTTTTCGAACACATTTTAGAGAACTTACAATGTGAGTGTAGATAAACATGTCAAACGTTTTGTGAAGCAGTCAGATTAGGATTTATTTTTCTTTATAATTAAACAATAGGTACATTATCTGTCTCTCAACCTGTTTTGATATGTCTTCTTGAAGAACTACGCCTTATTTTGTATCTTTAAGATCTAATAATGTATTACTGTTTAAAAAAAATGAGTCCCGTCGAATTTCTTTTCGGTCATAATACTTCTTGGGCCAGAGATGTAGGGTTAGAACCGGTGGTAGTTTTGGAACGAAGTTCCTTATCGGATGGTTCGCGGATCCGGCCAAGGCGAAAAAAAGTCACGTGACAGTCACGAAAAAGCGTCACGTCACGAAAACGCGACACCCATACCATTAAGAAACATGTAAAATGGAATGGAATAAAAAATATATAAAATAGAATAAAGTGAAGTGAAGTGTAGTGAAATTGAGAAGTGACAAAGTGATAAAAGTGAAAAAAGTTGAGAACCTTAAAAGTCGAGAATTTTAAAAATGTCGAAAATGTCAAAAATGTCAAAATTTCCAAAATTTCCAAAATTTCCAAAACATAACTTCGTTCCAATCGCACTCGATTCACATACTTTCCACGACACTCACGTATTTTATTTTTCTCTGACGTTCATTAGTGCATTGTAATGTGCTTACATTGACGAATAAATATCATGATCTACACCAATATCATAAATCCTCTATTCCGCGTTCAGAACCGTATGTAATTAATTACCAACATTATTGCAACCAGTAACGTAACATCAGTGTATTATCTGTGACAGTGTGGTAAAAACGTATGAAAATTCATTACCTACGGTAACGTAATGAAAATTCGCCCCCCCCCCGACCGCCGGCGCAATAATGTTGGTCATGGCGGTGTAATGGCGGTCATTCTAATGGTTTCAATGGATTTTTAATATGTGTGTAGGTAAAGCAGTGTATGCTTCTGTACATAATTAGGCCTTATTACGTGACAGTTATATCGCCATGTCCGTCCTGTCCGCGGTCTAGCTCAGTTACCGTTCGCACTAGAAAGCTGAAATTTGGTGAGGCCTGATAAGAACTTTCAATAAAAACTATATTGAATAAAATCGGTCCAGCCGTTTTTGAATTATTAGTCAAAAACGCATAGTGAAAGGAAGTGCCGAATAGTAAAATGACGTAAGCGCCGCCAAATAAACGACCTTTTGAACGGATGTTTTGTAACAGGGCAGCATCTACGAAACTCTACACGGAGCATCGCCCTACATGCTCTTGGCCGGTTTTTTTTTGCATTGTTATCCCGGAAATCACCCCTTAAGGATTATTAATTCCAACTGAAGAACAAATCAAATTATTTTTAATAAATATTTTGATTTGTTTATTTTAAGTAGACACACTACTATATGAATCATAAACTTATATAGATGTCATATACAAAGGAAAAAGTGACCTAGGCCTCCGGTGCCCAGGGCTTACCACTTGGCGTCTGCCGCGAATGCAGAAGACGCTGGTTCGATCCCAGCCCTGGGCACCGGAGGCCTAGGTCACTTTTTCCTTTGTATATGACATCTATATAAGTTTATGATTTATATAGTAGTGTGTCTACTTAAAATAAACAAATCAAAATATTTATTAAAAATAAATTGATTTTTTCTTCAGTTGTACTGAGGGCAGCGCCATCTCTCTCACTTTCAATGAACTCCTACGAGTTCGGATTGGAGGTACGGACTCATAATGTTCTACCTTAGATGATTGGCTAAAATGCGCCTGAGCATTTACAAAGATTGCATATACACGGGAAAATTCGACCGGTGCAGCTGTGACCCGGGTTGCCAAGTGGTAAAGGCGTCTGCCGCGAATGCAGAAGACGCTGGTTCGATCCCAGCCCTGGGCACCGGAGGCCTAGGTCACTGTTGCCTTTGTATATGACATCTATATAAATTTATTACTAATTCCAATTCCAGAAAATCCCCAGCCAGGTTATACGTAGCCTATAAAAATTCAACGTCTAAAAGGGGGGGGGGGGGGTAGCCACTACACTCGATTGAGTTAAATTTGCATGGGTCATGGAACTCCCTCCTCCAAGTGCACCTCAAATAGAAAAAAATCATTTCTGCATTTGTGACCCCCCCCCCCCCCCCCCAATTTCAACCGCGCCTGTTCTTACCTTTCATGCTTTGACTGATTTGACGGGAGGATCGATTTGGATGATATTTGCAGTAGACATAAACGTATAAAAACAAAAGTGGTCCTGTATCGTCCGATATACACCTACTATACTCTCTATGTTGTCGTTAAAATCATGCCAAAAAAAATTAATAAAAAAAAGGATTCATTTATGAGTGTAGTTTCATTTAGTGGTAATTGTAAAATATTTTATTAGGACTACTGTCCTCTAGCGTATCCATCTGTCAACTTTACTTCAAGTTCCGCCTCCAGGGTAGCGGGAGAGAAATTAGGGGTGAATTAGCCGCTTACTGACACAGACCGAATTCCACGCGGGCGGAGCCGCGGGCACAGCTAGTACATAATAAATCAATGGAGTATACCTATTATGTAGCTAATAACACATACAACTTTATCCTAACAACGCTTTTCGCAGCTTCATCAAAAGTAAGTAGTAAGTTTTTTTCTTTTTAATTAAACAATAGGTAAATTGTCTGTCTCTTAAGCTGTTAATGTTTTTTTAAACGTTAAAAGCTGTTGTCATTAAAAGCCGTCAAATCTTTTTGGTCTAAGACCATAGAAACATGTATACTTACTTAGATACGAATATTAAGATTAGTGTTTTCGGTTGATGAGTTTCGTCTATATAATATATTTGTATATATTTATAATAATATATGTACAGTCACCAGCATAAATATATGACTGTGGGCAGCCCTGCAAAAATATCTGATTCTCCATTGAGGGCAAAAGTATATGACGACACTTCCACGGTAAAAATATGTGATGCTTTGTGGCCGGCATAAACATCGTTTTGCATCGATCAGCATAAATATCGGATCCGGCCGCTTCAAAATATCTGATTACCCATCAAAATCAGAATTATGTGACTACCGGCACCGGCCTAAATATCTAACCACTGTGAAAGCTTTAACATCGGATGACAGGTCGACCGCATAAATATCTGACATAATAACAAAATCAAAATTAAGTCATCAATATATAAAACCAAACCTTATCTGGCTGGCATAGAGGTCTTAATTGTAAAAAGGTATTTGACAATTCACGAAAAGAGTGCAGACTTGTCATTGAAGTGTCATTGCATATGTCTATCTCACATTTTCTATCACGAATTTGACACATTCAAATTGATAATGTTTCATTGCATTAAAAGCTTCATTACAATATTTACGATTTATTCATACAGTTAGGACTCGGTGCGACTGCCGTCAATCTGCGAGAAGCGATATTTTACTTTATTAAATTAAAGAAAAAAATCGCGCCAACACTGTAAACGGTTGATTTACGTATATAGAGTAAATAAAATGTTAATATAAAGAAGCAGTACTGTTTATTTAATACATTACTTTGAACATTTACGGGTAGTATTTTTATAATATAACTTCCCGGCGACACAATAATATCTAACTAGTCACTATAATACCAGGTTAATTGTTGTTTTGTCAACGGTCCTTGTTACTCAAGTTTGCAATATTCTTACGAATTACACACAATTTTTTTCATCACTCTTGTGAAAAAAAAAATTGTGTCAAAAAATATCTAAATAAATCATTAATAAATTAATAAATTTGTATTAAGTCCATAACTCCCTTGGGAACACTCACCACCGGGAGGTAAGTTAAATATTGCAAACGAAAATTAGAAATCTATTATACGATTTCTAATTGAAAAAGCAGGAATGTCATAAAATATTCGCAGTTTCGCACATCCATTCGTAAATGTAGTCCTAAACCGGCAGGGGCAGATTCGCCCATTTGAAATCCGGCGAGTGACTGAGGTAAAGGGGTCTATACTCACCGCGACATGGCGCCAACTTGACGTCTGGATCGCCGTTGACCGTATTCGGCACTCCACACACTTGATCTGAATTCAGTTCTGAATTCATCAATTCGCAGAAAAAATCAGAGGTAAATGCTTAAATTTGTCTATGGTAGCTAAAAATGGTTTATTTCTACGATTCGTGTGTGATACGAAGGTTCATTGGCTCCAGAGTTGGGGACTCATGATTTAAATCGGTGATTTGATTAAAAATTCTCATTATCAAATCATCGCTGATAACACAAAACAATTAAGTAATTTCGCCAAGAATATATCAATAACGACGGGTGCTGATTTAAACTAAAGTAACGCCAATCAACTTAAGTCAATCATGATTCATTTAATATGATTGACGAATATATGATTAGCATATTTTTAAGTTGATTTATATTACAAGGATATAAATAAGGCCTTTATTCTGAATTGTAGAAATTTTCGTTATTATACAATTTGCTTAGCGGGTAATTTAATAAAAAAATGTGATTTGTAAAAATCCTGTCAAGCTAAAAAGGTTTCCACAAAATATACTTATCCGATAGCAACTAAATTCTAATATAGGTAACGAAAAGTGTGGGAGGACTTTGTTAGTCTATCTCACTGCTTTATTTTTTATTTACCTACTTCTTTCAAATTGAAATCATTGAACAGTTTAATAGTGAATGCTCTATTGTGGACTACATATGAGGCTTCGTCATTTTTTTTTGTAAATAAATAATTTTAGGCGACTACTCTACAATACAGCTGTGATCAGATATTGAGGTAAACATCAGTATTCTCGATAAATTCTAGTTTTTATTGCAGTTACTAAAACGAAATTTTGATTTAATTTTAATACAAAACTTGATAGATTGAGAATTTACCACCTAATCTACCAAATTAAGTAAATTATTATTTTAGTCCAAAACCAAATAGAATGGGTAGATATTGTAGAACCGAACTCCGTTTTTTTATCGGGGATAAAAATAGACTTCAAATTAGCCTAAGCATATTAGGGTAACCGTCGGAATCAGAGATAATACGCTGGAAACTCTTATACACTTTCATTATGATGTTTTTACTCGTAACGTTATCTCAAAAATCTCGGAAAATCTCGTGTCTGGGCCTGAAGTTATGCAAGGTATATTGGTATAAAGTATATTGGTTTTTATAACTCCATTTAAGTTGATATCTATTAGTAAATTGTAGAGCATTAAATTTGCAACAAGTTTTATTCTGAAGATTTTTTTATGCGTTCAACTGTTTACAAGAACAAAGGGTTTCAACACTGACACGTTTAAAGATTCTCGGAGCGATTATTTTTGAAACTATGTTTGTCCTTAAACTACGTCCGGACCTGGGTATGTCCTTAAACTACGCCAAAAAGAGAGGTATGGGCACTGCGAATGGCATCTCGCTAAGTGTGGTAGGGCACGTTCAGCGAATGTCATCGCTCAAATCTGGAGCAGAGCCCGACTGGGGAAGTACCTCCACCTTACAGAAAACCACAGCCAAATAGCACTAGACCCTACTCATAGTGTTGTGTTCCTGCTGGTGAGTAAGGTTGCCAAAGAGCTCAAAGAGGACCCAGTGTGTTGACGATGAGGGACCTTCTTGTTCCTTTAGTCGTCAACACAGTGAATCCTCCTTTTTGTAAAGGGTCGGCAACGCGCATGTGACGCCTTTGGAGTTGCAGGCGTCCATAGGTTACGGTAGCTGCTTACCATCAGGCGGGCCGTATGCTTGTTTGCCACCGTCGTGGTATAAAAAAAAAAAAAAAAAAAAAAAAAAGCTAAAAATTGTTCAAAGTTTTTTTATAAGACCTATCTAATGATATGGCACACGTTGATAGTTCCTAAAATGTTTTTTTTTTTCATTTAGTTGCATGTATGGAGTGCCCCCCTTAAACATATTTTTTACTACAAAACTAAGTAGCGGCACATAAATCAGACCTTTGATTGAGATTTCTTGAATATACTCCGTATGCGACCCGCCCGCCCATCTGTCCGTTAATCTGCATATCACAGTCATATTACTCGGTATTAGCTTTTAAACTAGACGTTTTGACACATATATGAGTCAAGGAAATAGCACTATACATATGCAAAACGCTATCTCGCTCGAACGTCATCGCCGCATGTGGAAACCGCAGCAGTGTGATAGTTACCTTAACCGTAACCGAAAACTGCAATGTAATCGAACAGGCCGTTTCAAAGTTTAATGGGAGCATTCATTTGTACACATACCAAAAAATTTACAAACAAATGTGTCGGTATTTTGATAAAGGTAACATTTGGCAGCTGGCACATACTTTTTTTTTGCTCGAATACAATATTGAATCTGTATAATACATTTTATGACGTAAGCGCCAACCACCAAGTGATACCTTTACCAAAACATTGTCACAAATAGCCATTTATCCGTTAATTGAAAAGTAAAATAATGTAACCAAACACATTTACCTTCATTGCTTCACAATTACACTTTTTTAAAGATCAATTATGTTTTTTTTTGTCAATTCATACACAAACTTATTATTTACATATTTTAGTGAAAACAGATTTCTTTAATATTGCCAAATGCCTTTCTTGCATACAAATTCAGACATATTTGTTTACCTTATTTTACTTTTCTATTGACACTGACCTTACTCGTACCGCCTCTGTTCCACCAGGGAAAATATAATGGAGCTAGTAGCTATGCAAAATCTAATCCTGTTTAAAACATCATTAAAACAACTAATAAAGCGTTAGTTTAACTAAACATCTGTCTTACTATAACTTCAGCTAAGTAAGCATGATAGAAACTGCAAATCGTCATGATTTACTCATGTCGGTGCTCAATCTGATTGGAAAGCTCATGATTGAAATCGTAATCATGTTTATATAATAAAGATTAACGTTCTAATTTTTAACTTTAGTTTCAATACACAAATTTTTGCCCAACCCTGATTGGCTCATTGCTCTCCTGTCACTTGTCGGACAGGTGCCTTGCAACATGCAATAAAACAAGGTCAAGATTCAATAATTTTATTTTGCACTATTTATCTTCAGTATTATAAATTCGACCATTCTGGGCCCTCCAGGTTATATACTGAATAAGTCTTAAGCTGTATTTTCAAAAATACGGCCTAAATTTTTAGGATGGTCGATTTTGCATCTTCCACTTGCAAGTAATCCATGATTTCACGGCATTTATCTAAAAACAATATTAAATTACAAATGCATTATTAAGTCGGTAGAACCTATTGATTACGTAGGTATCATGTAAGTAAACAAGAAACAACTCACATAAACTCGCAATGGATTAATTATTTAATGGAGCGGTCTATTTTTTCGTATATTTAAATAATCCTGTGCTTCAATTGCTCGTAGATTTGATAAGACGCGCTATACATGGCATTGAATTAATCTAATTATTACGAGTTGCAATCTATGCAAAATAGTAATTTAACTTGTTTATTTCTAATGTGACATGCCATATTGACGTAAAATTTTTACTTTTTAATGATAGTTTAGGATAGTAATAAGAAGGTTTATCACATCTATTAAACGTCATGATGAATATCAACCATACCATCATATACCATTTACTGCTTTATACCAGCTAGATAAGGTTTGGTTTTGTATATTGATGACATAATTTTGATTTTGTTATTATGTCAGATATTTATGCGGTCGACCTGTCATCCGATGTTAAAGCTTTCACAGTGGTTAGATATTTATGCCGGTGGCAGTAGTCACATAATTTTGCTTTTGATAGGTAATCAGATATTTTTAAGTGGACGGATCCGATATTTATGCTGATCGATGCAAAACGATGTTTATGCGGGCCAGAAACCATCACATATTTTTACCGTGGAAGTATCGTCATATACTTTTGCCCTCAATGGAGAATCAAATATTTTTACAGCGCTGCCCACAGTCATATATTTATGCTGGTGACTGGTGTATGTATTTTTTGTTATATATCGTATATTATGTATATATTGTATTGTATATTATTTTATTCATTGTTTACTTGTAGTTAACTCTTCACCTTTTGTTCTCGTAAACACCGCCCACAACTTCTCTGCTTTGCCTTAAGGTTGATTGGTAGAGAATGCCTACTGGCATTAAGTCCGCCTTTTGTACATCAAGTTTTTCTTTTGTGCAATAAAGTTTAAATAAATAAATAAATATCCTGACACCCAAAAACATTATTCTCCCTTTTTCATCAGTCGGTTAACAACCTAACTTGATACCTTTACATTCCTTAGCATCACATTTTAACATATCATTAAATACATGTCTTATACACTCGCATGACATCTAAAGCCGTCACTCTGTCAAGCTAAAATTAATCTTAAGTTATTGTGATAAGGTTTAAAATATAATGTAAAGAAGTGTGACGAGTTGGCAAGCCGTTAAGACTTCTACCTTTGCATTAAAGTCGGCCCATCAAATGTTTAGTGGTAGTAAAAGCAGAGACACAGGTTGGTTATACAGATGAGGCAGTTTTAAGGGTTCCGTACCCAAAGGGTAAAAACCCCTATTAATTACTAAGACTCCGCTGTCCGTCTGTCACCAGGCTGTATCTCATGAACCGTGATAGTTGGACAGTTGAAATTTTTTACAGATGATGTATTTATGTTGCCGCTATTACAACAAATAATAAAAAACAGAACCAAATAAATATTTAAGGGGCTCCCATATAACAGACTTGATTTTTTTGCCGTTTTTATTGTGCCCGACGCACCTTCTTGGCACATATTTTTACCTTTTTATACTTTTTCTATTATTTGATAGATTTTGTTTTATGCTTCATTCTGGTCTTTTTCTGTCAATGTATCATAGTTTCTTAGCAATATAATTAATTACTATCTTTAATGAACCAGTGCAGTTTTTATTATAACATTAACATTTGGTCCCTCGTGGATTAAAAAAGTAATTGATAGTATTCTGAAGAAGCTACATCGTTGCAATAAGAAAATGGTTGTTACGAGATCCGAAACAGCCATGGGTAAGAATAGTGAAAAAGGTAAGACCGTTACGGGGAGTGAGGCAGGGCTGTCTACCGCGCCCTCAGCCCCTCCTGTCGACTCGACAACCGTACTCCCGGCGCCGTCCCATTCCTCCCGTGTAAGTACGTCATCTCGCTCTTCAGCCACAGTGTTGGCCAAAAAGTTAGCGGCTGAGGCACAACACGCGCGCCGCCTCGCCGCGCTTGAGGCGGAACAAATACGCCGCCTTGCCGACCTGCAGCGTACAACCGCCAAGCTTGAACTAAAAGCTGAAATCGCGGCCATCGAGGCAGACGCGAGTCAGCATAGCTCAAGAAGTCGCCATTTGGACGAGTGGTTTCGTAAGTCAGAGGCTGCATTTAACGATAAAAAAGCACTAAATATTGATTATGATTTCAGGGATTCTGAAATTAAAGCACCACAGATCCGTGTCGCGTCTCTTGCGCGGACAGTGACCGTGCCTCATGACTGCGGTGCCGCGATGTCAGCGGCCCCTCCCGCGCCTCCTGCGAGCGCGGGAGTCCCGCAGCTAGTGAAGAGCTTAGGTGTTTTAGTTGATAGTGTTAATAAAGGCATTGGCCACGCTATAAACCGCGTTCCGTTACCTAAGTTCGACGGGAAATCTTACCTAGACTGGCTCAGTCTGAAAAAAGCATTCGAAAATACGCAAGGGTCCTATACAGATGCAAATAATCTATCAAGATTGAATTCGGCGCTAACGGGCGCAGCGCGCGAGACAGTGGCAGCGCTCCTGGTGTCGGCGCGCGAGCCCGGCGTTGTGGTGCGCGCGCTTGATGCGCGCTTCGGCCGCCCTGAGATCGTGGTAGCGCACGAAGTAGCCACGGTGCGCGCATTGCCGCGCGTAAGCTCGGAAGGTAAGGATTTAGCTGTTTTTGCCTGTAAGGTTCGCAACTGTGTAGAAGTTATCCGTTTGCTAGGTCACACGGAATATTTGGCTTCGCCAGAACTATTCCAAGCTCTAATTTCAAAAATTTCCCCACTGCTGCGAACCAAATGGCTAGATTATGCCGTTCGTTATGAGACTGCCGGCCTGTCGAAGCTCGAAAATCTGGCCGATTTTCTAGCTAACGAAGTCGACCTGCAGTCTCGCTTCGGCATACTCCCTGAGCCGACTACTGCTTCATACGCCGTAGATAGTAGGCGGGCCAGGGATAATGTGCATGTCGCCGCTGACGATCAATCCGTGAGTTCAAATTCAACATCGCGAAATACCGCTAAATTGAATTCATCGACGACTGCACCTAAAAATAAATCATGCGTTGTTTGTCAAAAACCGCATGACTTATTTGAGTGTGATAGATTTGCGTCAATGTCAATCGATGACAGATGGAATCTAACTAAAAAGAAAAAAGTCTGTCATCGATGCCTCAAAGTAGGTTGGCATAGGTTGAATTTTTGTAAGGCGAAGAAAACTTGTGACGTTGACGGATGTACGTTCCGTCACCATAGATTATTGCATAATCCGAATTATGACCGCTCTGCAGCCGCGCATGTAGAAGTAGAGAAAGACGAGCTGGTTGCGGGAATATCAGGCGCTGCGCCGCGGGGCCCTGCCCTCGCTCCGGCACCCGCTATCACGCACGACCCTGCTTCATACGATGTCGAAACCAAGGATACTCTTACCCACACGTCGACCTCTGTTGCTGTGGGCTTATCAACTCAGCCATTGCCCCCTCCTCGACCATTGTTGAAGATCGTAGCCGTGACCGTATCCGGCCCATTAGGTTCCGTGAATACATACGCTATGTTAGATGACGGGGCCACAGGATCTTTTATAGAACTAGAGATTGCTGCGAAGATAGGCGCTTGTGGATCCGAAAGACGTATGCGACTAGACTGCGTAGGCGGTTTAGGAAAAGATACAACAGTGCAGTATGTTGATTTTCAAATAAAAGGTCGTCGTGCTAACGAAACTTACGATGTTAGTAGAGCCCGGGCGATGAAAGGGTTAGGTCTCGCGTCACAGGCTGCTGATAAATCGAGTGTGTCCAACTATTCTCATCTTTCAGATATTGCAGATGAGTTTTGTTACGGCCACGTGCAGCCGATGATTATAGTCGGTCTCGACAACTGGCATCTCACTATACCTAGGGACTTGCGTGAGGGCACTAAAACACAACCGGTCGCAATTAAAACCGCTCTCGGTTGGGTTTTATTCGCCTTTGGGTGTAGCAAAACTGCACCGCTTGAAACTGTCAACCACGCGTTGGTTAGTGAGCCCGAGGTTGCTTCGGTAGGCGATCGCGCAGTATTAGAGCAATTAATTCGTGAGCAATACAGCATAGATTCAATCGGTATTTCCAAACGCGAAGCGCGCAGCCCTGATGACGAGCGCGCTATCCAAATTCTTGACCGTACAGCGCGTCGCCTGCCTAACGGGCATTACGAAGTCGGTTTGCTGTGGAAAGCAGATGATTTAACCGTGCCTGATAGTTTCAAGCTTGCCTTATCTAGATTTCTTAGTCTCGAAAGAAAAATGGCAAGAGATTTTCAATACGCAGAGCGTTACCGGGAAAATATAAACGGTATGATTGGGAAAGGTTATGCTGAACTGTGCACGGAAGAGCTGAGCGCTAAGTCACCTGTTTGGGTTTTACCACATTTCGGCGTAACCAATCCTAACAAGCCCAATAAATTAAGGATTGTCCATGACGCTGCTGCTAAAAGTAATGGAGTTTCACTAAACTCGCTTTTACTTACTGGGCCCGACTTACTGCAACCTCTGCTCGGAATCTTGTTGCGTTTTAGGGAGGGAAAGGTTGCTCTAACGGGAGATATTCGCGAAATGTTCCCTCAAATAAAAATACGAGCAGAGGACCGCGATGCGCAGAGATTTTTGTGGCGAGACAGCCCAAAAGAGCCCATAAGGACATACCGGATGTCATCTATGATTTTCGGTGCCGCTTCTAGTCCTTTCACTGCGATTTATATTAAAAACAAAAACGCAGAGGAATGGCAAGATCGCTATCCAGACGCTGCTCAAGCCATCATAGTCGATCACTACATGGATGATTGTATTGTGAGCTTAAATTCCGTTGACGAAGCCGCAAAACTTGCTGCTGATATCAACCTTATTCACCGACATGCTGGCTTCGAGATGCGTCCGTGGGTTTCAAACAATACCTCTGCTCTCGCTTTACTTCCAAAAGAGAGCCTGGTTGAAATGCCTGTAGCTAGCAATCACGTAGACGTTGATCTCGGTCACCTTTCTGCGCCCGTGCGTACACTTGGACTTATTTGGCAACCCGTTTCCGATACAATTGGGTTTAACATTGGGATAAAAAGAGAATGTTCGTTGCCAAATAAGCTCACCAAACGTGAAGTGTTGGCTCACGTGATGCGGGTTTTCGACCCATTCGGTATCCTGGCGCCAGTAGTGATCACGGGTCGCATCATATTCCAAGATGCGTGGCGTAAGGGTCTCGATTGGGACGAGGAGCTGTCACAGAGTGATAGTGCAGCGTGGAGACTTTGGTTTGAAGATTTATTTGCCGTTTCAGGTTTACAGATTCCACGCTGCTACTGCCTTAGCGAATTGCAAGTTGAGAAAGCCGAGCTTCACCTCTTTTGCGACGCGAGCGAGTCAGCTTTCGCTGCGGTCGCGTATTGGCGTTTTGTCTTAGAAAATGGAGAAGTGAAGCTAGCACTTATATGTAGCAAAGTTCGTGTAGCCCCTTTGAAGCAAATTTCCATCAATCGTTTAGAGCTCCAAGGAGCTTTGATTGCAGCTCGCCTCGCTTCTACGATTTGTGAAGCCCACAGGTTAAAGCCAGTTAACCGCATCTTTTGGTGTGATAGTATGACCGTTTTGGGGTGGCTACGAAGCGAGGCGCGCTTTTTTAAGCCGTTTGTTTCTCACAGAGTAGCTGAGATTATGGAGATAACTGACGTCAAAGAATGGCGATGGGTGCCAAGTCAGCTTAATGTTGCGGACGATGCTACCCGCATGAAGCGAGTCACGTTATCTCCAGAGTCACGTTGGATATCGGGTCCTGAATTTTTGCTCTCTTCAGAGTGGCCCAGCGAGCCTGCTACACCTGAGTATCCAGGTATAGACGAAGAAAGCAAACGTGCAGCTCGTTCTGACTTAGTTCATCTCATTAGTGACAGTGACAAGCATGAGCCAGTCTCAGCCGACCCTACTCGTTTCAGTTCTTGGCTAAGGTTGGTACGTGCAACAGCTACAGCGCATAAGTATCTTACATTATTGCGAATGCGTAGTCTAACTCGAAGGGGTCTGTGTGTAGATAATTTAGTCCGTATCGAGGGAGGGTTGTGTACCTTTATGTTTCAGCCTTCAAGCCAATGGCAACAGTACACCGACCCGCGCTCTACGCGCGAAACATCTGCGGCACTGACTGCCGCAGACCTTCATCTATCTGTGCTGCATATTTTGCACCGGTCACAGCTAGACACATTTCCTGACGAGATGATTCATTTTATAAATCATCCTACCCAGCCGGTGCCACGTTCCAGCCGCTTATCCAAATTGACAGTTAATCTTGGAGATGACACGCTCATGCGTTTATCCGGCCGCATTGGAGCAGCGAGAAGCGTACAGAACTCAATGAAAAGCCCTATTGTACTAGACGGCAGACACCCAGCCGTACGCTTACTTGTTTCACACGTGCATCGCAGGGCCGCTCATGCAAACACAGAGACTGTAGTTAATGAGCTCCGGCAAGAATACCACCTGTTAAGTCTTCGGAGTACCGTCCGCAAGGTGGCGTATACCTGCCAATTCTGCAGAATCCGGAATGCCAAGCAGTTTCAGCCTCCTGCAGGAGACCTACCAGAGGCGCGCTTAGGTCATCACAAGCGACCGTTTACGTTCACTGGGCTTGACTACTTTGGCCCTGTGCAAGTTTCCGTTGGACGAAGACGAGAAAAAAGATATGTCGCCCTATATACCTGCCTCGTAATTAGAGCCGTCCACCTGGAAGTCGTCGACAGCCTTTCCACTGACTCTGCAATTATGAGCCTCCGCCGCTTCATAGCCCGAAGAGGTACACCATCGGAGCTATGGTCGGACAATGGGACTGCGTTCGTAGGCGCCGACCGAGAGCTACGACGCTTATACGCCGATGCGACATCCCAATTCGCAGCAACGGAGCAAATCAATTGGCGTTTTATCCCTCCATCTGCTCCGTTTATGGGAGGCTCATGGGAGAGGCTCGTGAAAAGTATAAAGACAGCGCTCAAAGTGACGTTGACTGAACGAGCACCGAAAGATGAAGTCCTACGAACATTGCTGGCGGAGGCAGAGTATTTAGTGAATACTAGACCGCTGACGCATGTTTCAGTTGACCCTGTAAATGAAGAATCGTTGACGCCAATGCATTTTTTACTGTCGTCATCTTCTGGACGTGCATTACCGGCGACACTGACCGATTCTGACCTAGTGTCACGAGCCAGCTGGCGTAAAGCCGTACGACTAGCTGACCATTTCTGGCGCCGCTGGATGAGGGAGTACCTCCCAACCCTGACTCCAAGACGTGGACGAGGAGAGGTTCCCCAAATTGTGATCGGCGACCTAGTGCTCATTGCGGACGGTAACACTCCTCGAGGAACCTGGCCCCGCGGACGGATTACAGCTGTTTTCCCAGGCCCTGATGGCATCGTCTGTGTAGCGGACGTGCGCACGCTGGCGGGCGTTTTGCGGCGGCCACTAAGGAAGCTGGTGAAGCTGGACGTGGCTGGATCCTCATGAAAAAAGGGAGGAAATGTGCCCGACGCACCTTCTTGGCACATATTTTTACCTTTTTATACTTTTTCTATTTTTTGATAGATTTTGTTTTATGCTTCATTCTGGTCTTTTTCTGTCAATGTATCATAGTTTCTTAGCAATATAATTACTATCTTTAATGAACCAGTGCAGTTTTTATTATAACATTAACATTTATAGATAATCGTACGGAACCCTTCGTGCGCGAGTCGGACTCGCACTTGGCCGGTTTTTTTTTTAATATGGTCTAGTTATTTGTGACGTTTTCAAGTCAAAGGTACATCATTGTCGGTTGACAATACGGCATTCCTGCCATGAAAATGATTTAGAAATTAACTCCATAACCGAAAATGATGTATCTTTAACTTGAAAATGTCACATTTGTATACATTTTTCTCCTATCGTTTGTATCGGTGTTTCGCCACGGCTCAGTTGAGTACGAGTACGGGTTAAATATCAAATAATAATAATATAAAATATCATAACTCCACTCGACTCTTAGTGTACTAGTAAATACCTAGCAAATGTTATTTCGTACATAAATTCCAAAAATTCGGTGGTACGCACCGGGGTTAGAACTCGAGACCTTCTTCAGAGTGAAGGTTTGACATCTTACCGCTAGGTTATTACGATTTTACGAGAAAGTTATTGAGAATGTGGAGGGACGTAAGTGAATAGTGAAACCCAGTAACCCAGGAAAACCTGAAACGATTTGACTCAGAAATAAATAAAAAAATGATGTGAGTGATAAAATAACAGGCAACATAGTGGGGAAAAAAAAGACACGCCGCATGTTGATTGATCTGTATAGGCTGTGAGACACATATAAGAGGTTCTCTATGGATTAAAGATATATCGGAAGTGAGTTAGCTGTTTTTCTACATTACACCTAAGGTGTCTTCGGTAATTTAAACTCCATATTAGCGCTACGAATCCATAAACATTTGACTTCATTGCAGGGGACATTATAGAGGATATGGTTTCATATTCTCTTAGGGATAACTAAGCTGGGAATAACTAAGCGTAATATTCATGGATAGTATTAAAATATATTTTATAACAGGTTATTTCCAGTTATGTACCTGTATGACAGTATATGTTAGATCTTTTCAAAGTGCATACACACTTTTTAGGTAGGTATGCTTCATGCTCGAATGCATCGTTACTGCCCATCAGTTGAGATAGCGATTATATTATTACCTTTTTTATCAGTTATAAAAATAACTAGAAATATAGTTTTTTTTATTATTGATTTGAATAGCCAACATTGTTGAACAATTCGAATTTGTACAGACATTGTCTTCTTGTTATTGATATTTTTTTCTGAGTTATGGATGTTTTCTATGTACCTATTTTCTATTAATATATACATATCGTCATCTAGTAATCTAGTACCCACAACAAGCTATTTACAAGCTTGTCCCATAATATTTTTATTTTTTTATTTATATCCTAAAACGCATATACCACCCGCGACATGGTACATAAAATAAATTTTTCACCTAATTAACATAACCACCTCCTATCACCCCGAGTATAAATTACAAAATTACCTTCCTATCGACTCGATCGAATCTTTTTTTATATTTATAATCGATTCGTCCAGTAAATTTGGAGGAATGCGAATTCACGGGCCGTTAATCGATACCCAATGCGATGGCAGATCGAGATTAAGGAGTCGAGAGTATTGGAGTGCTGTTACACCGCACTGAAGTGCAATAAAGTTCAGAATTAAATAATATATACTAGATATTAAACATAATATTAGTTACTTCTCCATCAAAACAACAATTTATTTCACAAACTCTCGCCTATTTCTCGAACGGTATTAGACTAATATTAGACATGTGTATGTGTAATTCAAAATTGTGGTCCAATATTTTTTTTTTTTTAGGGAAACAAACAGCATACAATAATACAAGAAGGTAAGCATATAAGTTAATACATAAGCCAAAACAGTTTCCACTTATAAGTAATACAGAATTCCTTTGCTCCGAAAAATTAACATGAGAAAGAAAACATGATATTGAGAAGAGCCTAAGAATTTTACAATATTATCATTATTGTCAGGTTAGAAAAGAAAAAGTAACATAATAATAACAATAACATATAATAATTTAATTTAGTGTCAAATCAAAAGGTATACATGCATATAACCAATAAAATAAGCACATTTAGAATTTAAAATTAAGCAAGAACAATTTGAAATTGAATTTAGGTACAACATGCAAAAGACTTTATTTGTAAATTTTCTTATTTCTACTTTTAAACTAAATTTTTAAGTTTTTTGATGGCGGAAACAAACCTAAAGAGTGGTCCGGAAAAAAAGTAGCCGTGCCTTTTTTGATTTATCTTTTTATTTTGTGCCGATTTAGAAGCAGTGATTATATTTAAATAATCTCTAGATACAATCATATCAATATACGACTATTTTTTATTGTAAATATTGGAAGATCTAGCAAGGAACCCATTACTTACATATCTTTTGCATATGATAGCAAAGCAGTGGACCGTGTTCGGAAACGAGGACATTTCAAAAGAATCTTGTTATGGAGGGCCTCAGAATCGACAAAATTATTTTTTCTACTCCGGTACTTTTATCTGTCAATTATATGGTCCCGCAAACGAATATAAAAGCATGTCTTATGCAATTTCAAAAAAGTATATCTAGTCTATTCTTCATAAAGACCCTAGGGTTATTATGTGATATAATGCAACTGCAAACAGAGGTGCCCTGTGAACACAACAATTTTTATCTATCATTTATACATTCGTCATCATCTATATACTCGAAGAAACACAGATAATATACTCAAAGAAAAATCTAGTCTATTCCCCAAAAAAACAACTTAAATAAAAGCGCCAAAATAGAATGGCGTGCAGTCACGACTTTAGAAGAAAATAAATTACTGCCAACCTAAGAAACCTAAATAAACGTAGCGTTTTTAGAAAAAAAAAAATGAAAAAATGAAAAGAACCACGGACATACTTTGTAGTTTTTACGTTTGCCATTCGTTTGTGGTAGCAAACTTTGAAAATAATACATTTTTACTAATCTCTGTCGCTCTTTGATAATTGATTTAATAACGACGGTGTGTGTTTGTGTTAGTAATCTTGAAATACAGTGTTTTAAAACGTGAAACTTAAATTATTGTTGATTATGTTGACAAAATAACTGCAATATCCATGAAGTGTTCAATTTCGCACTTTTTGTAAAACTATGTGTAGTCGTAGAAAAAGTATTGTATGCAACGTCGTATAAGTAGGTCAAAAAATGTTCGTGGCGTTTTTCTTAACAATTTTCGCCTCCGGCTGCGCCTCCGGCTCAAATTGTTACCCACGCCACTCACCTTTTTTGACCCCTCTTATACAACTGTTGCATAAAATACTATAATTATTTGTATAAGAATATTATATCTCTCTTTTCTCTTCTCACCTGGAGGGACTCAAAATTCTCAGATATGAAAGATTTAAATTTATACTTCACTAGCTTTTGCCCGCGGCTTCGCTCGCGTTAAATTCGGGGTAACACGGTTCCCCTTTGCCCCCCGTAATGCTCCATACAAACTTCCACCCCCCATTTTAGGGAAGTGGGGGGTTAGAAAGAGACAAAAAGTAGCCTATGTCACTCTCCATCCCTTCAACTATCTCCACTTAAAAAAATCACGTCAATTCGTCGCCCCGTTTTGCCGTGAAAGACGGACAAACAAACAAACAAACACACACACTTTCCTATTTATAATATTAGTATGGATACGATTAATGAACTTATTTTGAATACATTCTATAGATTTCATGTGCACTAAAAAGTGGGGGTTCCAAACTGTAGACGCATATTCCAAGTGTGATCTTACAAACGCATTATATAAAAGTAGTAACGTCGTAGGGTTTATAAAATCCTTACTCTGACGAAAAATTAAACCTAGCATTTTATAAGCTTTAGATGTTTTCTTGTTTATATGTGATACCAATTGAATTTCACTATCCAGATCCAATTTTGACTGTTTCAAAGATCATTTTGATAACGTCGTTACTGGGCAGATTGACCTCTTCAAGACTATTTGCAGGCAGTTTTACCTATTAATATAACTAAGCATATACTAAAAGTCAGTGCTGGTCACCAAATATTTAATTCATTTATTGTTAAATTAAACTAAATTTCTAAATACGTAGTCCACACGCATTTGAAAATTCAAAGAACGTTAATTTAAATGCAATGTTGATATTGATGCATATTCTGTAAAAATACGACTTCAATCAGTTAATTTTTAGGGAAATCTTTACTATAGCTGGCATTTCTGTACATAAACTAGCACTATATATAAAGCTGGTAAAGGTCGCGGGAGTCCGCTGGATGCGGGTGGCGCAGGACCGGTCATTGTGACACTCTTTGGGAGAGGCCTATGTTCAATAGTGGACGTCTTACGGCTGATATGATGATGATGATACTTACTTACGTACTGCAGTGGCGCAGCGACCCAAAGTGGATCTTGGCCTCCGACACCAAAGATCGCCAGGCTTCTTTGTTCACAACCGTCTCTGTCAAGTCAACAGCGCCCAGCGCAGTGAAATCCTTCAGCACCTCGCCTTTACAGCGGTACCTAGGACGCCCAGGTGGTCTTCGACAAGTTGGCTGGCCAGAGTATGCTCTCCAGACAGCACGATCTTCACCCATACGAACTACGTGCCTAACATCATTGGGGAAACAAAAGCCTCTAGACTCCGACAATAATGATGATGATATAAAAAGTTTAGATATTCTACGGTGTGACAAGCACCCGAGCCATCAAGGTATCGGGTTCCAAGCCTCTCCCGACTTTTTTCGAGTTTTTCACTGATGGCCCGACTTGTTTACGTACTCGCCGTTTGCATATCTGCTTATTTTTGCCGATCACTTGATTTCTGGAACTTAATGCTTATCTTGTTTTCGTGAAGCTTGAATAACAAGTGACCGGTAACTTGAAGCGGTATTCTGATTTTAAAATTTTGATATGATATGGATAACCATATCATATCAAAATTTTACCTATTTATTTAACCTATTTTATTTTTGTAGACCAATAAGGTCTGGATTTGAAACTCGCCCATTGGCTCACGTGTTATTTGGCTATTCGCGACCGACTTCAAGATTTCGAAGGAGGAGGTTATCAATTCGTCGGGATCTTTGTTTTTGCTATTTTTTTTATTTTTTTTTATGTATGTTCACCGATTATTCGAAGACGGCTGGACCGATTTGGAAAATTCTTTTTTTGTTTGAAAGCGTATACTTCACAGTTGGTCCCATTGTAACCATGTCAGGATCTGATGATGGGATCCTGGAGAAATCGAGGGAACTCTTCAACTATTATACCTATGGTGATTTGAGTATTTTTTACAGCAGATCGAACATTTGGTGTTGGAAAGGTGGATGCTTAGTGAAGTCGGTTCTTTTTTGTTTAAAATTATTAAGTCAAAGATACATCATTGTCGGTAATCAAGGACCTAGTTTTTACGATAGCGAGTGCCATCTGACCTTCAAACCCTGAAGAGTTGCAAAACCTTACTGAGATTTGGGATAAGGACCGGTTTCCTTACGATGTTTTCCTTCACCGAAAAGCGACTGCCGAATATAAAATGACGTTTCTTTGACAGGGTTTTTCGTTTTCGGGTTTTAAACATATGTCTATGGTTTAAATTTATATAGATATAAATTTATTCAATTAAGCACACACTACAAAACATAAAAAACAGATGTAGAAAAATGCATACCTGAAGGTAAACACTAGTCGAGCATAGGTAACTACAGAAGTTCACAATGTGTTCAGCAATGTGCGCGATAAAGAACAGGCTCAGACTCAGCATAATGTTGCGAAATTGACAAGCTTAGAATACTCGGAATTTTCAGTAAACTAAATACATAACACACAATTCCGAAATTTGGATAGTTCCGAAAATCACACAATAATAATTTATATTACATTTTCGGGTAAATTCGCCATCATTAGGGTTCCGTGCTACTATAAGCTTTAAGCTTTAGGGGCTCCTAGTTGACTGCGGAACCCTAAAAAGTAAGGTGTTCCAATCTTACACATGATTAAACAGTTACACGTAGATATTAAATAGGTAAGAAAGTTCTTCGCAGTTAACAAAAATTCACTGACACTTTTTAGAAACGGAAAAATTGAGTTTTTTTGCTGATGATTGAAATTTATGTTTACGTAAAAATCCATCTTCTTACTCCGAAAATATAGTCTTAATTTTCTAAAGATTGTCAATAACCTAGAACTTAGGTGATGATGACCTTATTTTGTAACCTACGCAAACAATGAGGGTATTTAGACGGCCTGAAACTTGTAAATGAGTCTAGACTTGTAGTTCGGCTGTAGTTTATCGAATGTCTGAGGTGTTTTTGATATTTGAGAAATGAATTGTTGATTTTATGAAAATGCTTTTTTAGTAAGTTTCATTAGGTTTCATAGCGAGTGAATATTATTTATTTTGAATTTTATTATCGCTTCATGCGGCTGTACTGACTTGTGTTGTGTTGTACTACAGTCATTTTACGGGCGGCTAGTATGGGGAATTGGAAATAATTAATAATAGCTAATATTTTTAGTGCAACGGATATATCACGATACTAGTATTATTTACGCGATCAAATCCTACAAAATATAGTTATTCGCTAACTGTCACAAATATGTACACACATATTACAAGCGCCTTTCTTGTAGGATTTTAATGCATATATCGTTTCTAAGTCTTTTAAAATGTGTAACAAACTGCCACTTATTACTGTTTGTTTCTAACGAATTAGGATATATATCGCCCTCGCCGTACATTTTGTAAATTATGTGGTTTTACATGGACACGGTTTCTTGTTTTTCGCTTTCTACAGAAAGAAGACTTAAATATCGTCATGTTTACAAATAAAAATAATTGATATTATTGTAAATAAAAATATACAATTTTTTTATATATTTTTTTTTACCTATTTAACTACTTCCGGGTGAAAAGTTTGTAGGATTTTTGCACATATTATCTATAAATATCCCATAAGAATGTAAAATAAAAAAATCAGGCTATTATAAATTAATGTTTGACGCAACCGTATCATTACTGTACTAAAGTGAGTACAACCGCATGAAGTGATAATGGTGTTAATATGTCTCACGAAAGTTTAAATTCGATTTTGAATTTTATTGCTTAACAGTGTCCAAAAGACCGTCTGTTAACATCAAAGTCATCGTTAAAAAAATCTTGTATGAAAAGTTTGACAGTTTTCTATGGGATTACAGCTCCGTCGCCATATTTAACGTTGATCAGTTCGTTACTTATGCGTGGTGCAACCCACCCTAATAAATAATTATAAAATAAATAAATAAATATTATAGGACAATCTTACACAAATCGACCTAGGCCCACAGTAAGCTCAATAAGGCTTGTGTTATGGGTACTAGACGACGATATATATAATAGATAAATATGAATAAATACTTAAAGAACATAGAAAACACCCATAACTCAGGAACAAATATCTGTGATAAACACACAAATAAATGCCCTGACCAGGATTCGAACCCGGGACCTCTTGCTTCGTAGGCAGGGTCACTACCGACTGGGCTAGGAGGCCGTTAAATGCCTTAACGTATCCTTTAACAGTCAAACTTAACTCTCAATTTTTGTTTTCAAGTTTTCATGCAATAATTAGGTGTTTTCGTTTGTTTCAGGTATGGAAATAAATATTAGAAAGACAATTCGAGTCCGACAAATCATAACTGTCGTGGGCTACTTTCCTTCGAGCGCCGCTTATTTCAGTTGAGTTATCATTTTCGATCATTGCTCATGTAAATTAAAAACATCTACAAAAATCGAGTTATAGAAGTGAACCTGAATTGTTGTAGTAAGTAAGTAAGTTCTTTATTTGCGTTAAAAGTGGTAACAATAGGTCAAAGTTTATGGTTTAAAAAAATATCACACATTTAGCCGTGTAACGGCAGGCAAATGTATTCCTTAAACGATCTTAAAATAAAAATAATAAACACTATAAATTAAACTACAAGTAGAAAATATCTCCTGGATCGCTGCCAATGGGTAGTGTGCCCAGAAGGCTGGCCGCATTGCCACGTTGTATGGCAATGCTTATTCGCTGAGCGAAATACTGGCCACTCTGGTCACCTGTTGTTTCAATCAGGCGCGACGCTAGGTTTTTATATACCCTGCGCGCGCTCGGTCCCCATGGCCCCAGCGTCTCGACCCCAAACGCCTCAAATATGTAGCCACTGCCAAGGGCAGCATACTTGCGGCGTTTGAGGTGTTCGGTTCTGGATGCTGCAGATCCAGCACTACTACTAGTGCCTGGAAGATAGGACGGCGCCAGGGTGTCTACACATGTAGCATCCTTAAACTAAAACTTAAATCTACTAGAGCATGCAATATTACACCTTAATAAATACAGTGTACTATTGAGGTGTGATGTTCGAACCGTAGAATTTTACTAATAAAATTGAGCCTATGTGTGGTGACCTCGTGCTCTTCGTAAAAGGTTCATGAAGCGGTGTCTGTGTAGTCTGTGGATCACCTCAACCACACTTTCAGACACTTAAAGCGAAACCTAATCTTCACATTCTTCTTTTCGTGTCGAAGTTTCCTTACGTTTCATACGTGAGATAGCCAATAGACGACGGTGACAGCCCTGTGCATCGTGTCCATTAGATACAAGAAGACTTTTATAGAACCTTTATTAAAAATATTATAAAGACACACGGCTAGACCAGACATATTGACGTGTTTTAATAGCTGGACGATGCAGTTAAGGTACTTTTACTGTTTTACATATAAACGTTATTGAAACTCGATGAAACGTTGAACGTAAATGTTGTTTCAAAAGAAAAAAAAAACTAAAATGAGATAGACATATACCATCGCGGTATTTTTTGTAGACCTTTTTAAGGTGTACATTATTGTTATACTTACATTATTTTGATCTATCTCGTAGGGTTCAGCCAGCGTTTGCAATGTAAGCGCACTAAAATGTGTTACGACATCACATTAGAAACCTCTAAAATTATCAGTTTTTCTCTATACATATAAACCTTCCTCTTGAATCTCTCTATCTATTAAAAAAAACCGCATTAAAATCCGTTGCGTAGTTTTAAAGATCTAAGCATACATAGGGACATACAGCGGAAAGCGGCTTTGTTTTATACTACTTATGTAGTGATGTAGTGATGTTTAGTGAAGCTTGTGTAAAAGTTTTCATGTCAGACTAATTTTATCTTTCAACGTTGTAAGGGACATAAACATAGTCGTAAAATATTTTTTTTACTTAAAATTATACTTAAATAGACGTTTTCCCTTACAATATTTGAAGATATGATCGCTAAGCTAAGATAGATACGTTAGCATAATTGCTTGCGTTGACATATATTTTCTCAAAAATAGACTATAGGAAAATTAAACAAAAGTCGTCTCCTTCACGATTTTCGTAGACATCTCTTCAAAATACCTAAAACTGGAATGGATGTGTTCCTCGTTGTCTCCAGAATACGAATTGCCCGGTTTTAGTTTCTGGAGGAGGGGACAGGTCGGAAAAAAGGGGGGGAAAGATGGCGGCCGACTGTCATCGAAATTTGTTCACATCTCGAGTCCTATGAGACCGATCGGTTTGTATGATATGTTATTCGAAAGATTATTAGACGTACTATAATTTTTTCTAAGTAACCATACTCATAACTTTAGTCGTTTACAAAATATTTGATAAAAACTGTTTTTTTTACCGTGCATGTTTGCGTAAGTATTGATAAAACATGCTTATAACTCAATAATGTATAACTTTACCGCAATTAGTGTTATAATAAAATATACGGGAAATTTTATAAGCTTTCCAAAAACATAAGTTTTGTTTGTATATAATATAATATAACCAAGTAAAGATGTTTTTTTTTCAGCATGGGTCGCTGCGCATCGTCATATAAATGGCGCCGACTGTGTCGTATTATCATTATTTCTCGAAATCTATTTTACGGATCAAATCATAATAAGTATCATTTGAACGCCTTTTAAATGTACTTTAATCGGTTCTGTTAAGTCTGAGCTGCAAAATTAACCGTTAATTTTGTTTTAAAGAAAATGTAAGATTTTTACCTAATAGACTGGAGGAAACCGGCTTGATTAATTAAAATAAACGGTTAATTTTGCAGCTCCGATCTCTAAGAACCGATTACAGTACATTTAAAATGCTTTCAAATTATACCTATCACGATTTGATCCGTATAATAGATTCTGAGAAATAATGAAAATACATTAACGGTCGACCGCCATTCATATGACGATACACAGTGACCCATGCTGAACAAAATTCGCTATTACTTGGTTATTTAATATTATATACAAATAAAACTTACGTTTTTGGAAAGCTCATCAAATTTTCTGTAAATTTTATACTGACATTCATTATGGTTAAGTGATAATTTATTGAGTTATAAGCATGTTTTATCAGTACTTACGTAAACATGCACGGTAAAAATTCATATTTTTTGAAATATTTTGTAAACGACTAAAGTGATGACTAGGGTTAGTTAAAAACAATCATAGTACGTTTAATAATCTTTCAAGTGGCATCTGACACGAACCGATTTGTTCCATAGGATTCGAGATATGAACAAATTTCGATGACGGTCGGCCGCCATCTTTCCCCTCCCCCTTTTTTTCGATTAATCCCTCCTCCATAAAATAAAACTGGTCAATTCGTATACAAAAGACCATGAGGAACACATCCATACCCGTTTTAGGTATTTAGAAGAGATTTTGAGGACTTTAGTCCTAACAAGCCTGTTTCCTCCAGTCTATTAGGTAAAAATCTTACATTTTCTTAAAAAAAAACTTAACGGTTAATTTTGCAGCTCAGACTTCAAAACACCGATTGAAGTACATTTAAAATGCTTTCAAATGATACCTATTACGATTTGATCCGTAAAATATATTCCGAGAAATAATGATAATACGACGACAGTTCGCCGTCATTTATATGACGCTGCGCAGCGATCGATGCTGAATAAAATTCATCATTATTTGGTTATACAGTGTGGAAAGATAAGTCGGGCCCTGGAGGGAAACTACCTTAAAATGTTGAGATAGCTCAATTCACTGAAAGGAAACATTTTTTAATTTTTTTAAAGGGACATAACTGCATTTACAAATTTTTGGAAAAGAGTACAGTTTACAAAAAAATATATTGTCATTGTGCCAGGCTTGTGGTCTACCACATGACATTTTATTAGTATTTCTTATTAACACGAAGCAAGTATCTCTAGAGTGAAACACGCGTACACCCAAAAAGGACAGAATACACGTAACGCGACTAATTTGGAAATGCATTTCAAGATGGCTGAAAGTAACTAGCCTACATAATTAAGTCGGTTTCTTTGTTCCCCTTCAAAAAGCTTTTGGAAGTAAGCAATAATCATAATGTGAATAATCATAACAGGACCAATGATAATAGCGCCATCTCTGTCATACCTATTGAAAGTTTAATAAGACCATCCCGTTCAATCTTGGTATTATTATTACCATGAGTGATCTATGGCTAGTATAACTATGTCTGGCAAGCTTTTCCAGAAATACACTGTAGGTACAGTCGCCATCAGAAATATCGGAGCGGCCAAGGTGGTCACAAATATCTGAACAACGCCTCTATTGTCATGGCGATAAAGTCCATGTTCAGATATTTTTGAGTACCTTGGCCGCTCCGATGTATTTGATGGTGATTGTACATTACCCACAGGTAGGGCCAGGCTAAAGCTTTACGAATTTGAAAATAAAATCTTTGAATTTTTTAATTTGAATTAGATTATACGAATATTTAAACAATAGGCATGATGACACATGTCGAATTATGCAATAAAATTTAGTTGATAGGATGCAAAATGATCAATATATCCAACTAAAGTAAAAATTTATAAATTCTATTGAAATGGCTCAAAGATATCAAGCTGCAAAATTTCTAAATTTTACGATTTTTTAAGTGCGAAGTTTTAAAAAAACATTGATACCATTCGATTTTTAACATTTTACTGCAAAAATAGTAATTTCATACTTTAAACAGGGCGAATATGTGACCGTGACGTCACTTTTGCACGTCATTTTGTTAGGAGCGTTTTGAGAAACAAATGCAAATCTCGGACTTTAAGTCTCATTTCTGACTTTTGTGTTGCTTTAACGCAATTGGTCGCATATAGACATTTGATCCTCACAACAAAACGAATCGATTGATACCATACATGAAATAAATTCACCATGCCTATTACACCAAGTGTGGATCTAGCCGGTTACCTGTGACACTTGTCTTTCTAAACAACGGTGCAAGTTTCACCCCTAATTTGGCTGTGGTTAATTCACCATTTCACATGCTACCTTATCTGACATCGCAACACTTTGAAACCCAACCCCTTCCTCCCCATAAGAAGCCTGTCAACTACCTTATCCGTTCAGTGCCTTGATATTGATACTTATATTATATGTACGTCTATAGTGTAAGGGGATATGACTAGGATTATAAAATAAACCAGTACTTTACCAGTATTTACACTTGTATTCGTTTGTTACAAGGTTTAAATATGAATAAATTACACTATGTGACAATAATATTTTCAAGACGTCTTTACAACAATCTGGTCAAGATCCGAATGGCGGCCGCAGCTGTATACCCGTCATTTTATAACATCAAAATGGCGGGAACGAGCAACAAGGAATAGTCAATTGACAGTCTTTTAAGATGATGCTAAATAAAAAGTAGTTATCCTTACAAGTTAAAGTATTTATCAATAATAATGCTTACAATATATACTATAAAATAGATACATAGATACGAGTACATGTTATGTTACGTAGTATGATATACTCGTAATTTGTGTTGTATTATAGATTACATCCATTAATAGTTAATGTTAGGCTTTGGAGGTAGAGCGCTGGTAGCCTGGCGGTAAAACGCCCGACTTTCAAATCCGGAGGTCTCGGGTTCAAACCCCGGCTCGTACCACTGATTTTCGGAACCTCATTTGATATTGACCAGTCCTTTTCGGTCGAGGAAAACATCGTAAGGAAACCGGACCTAATCCCGATAAGGCCTAGTATTCTTTCTGGGTTGGAAGGTCAGATGGCAGTCGCTTTCCTAAAAACTAGTGCCTACGCCAATTCATGGGATTAGGTTGTCAAGCAGACCCCAAGCTGGGACAAACGCTTGGAGGAAAAAGTAGAAGTAGGGTTTCCAAACCCTGTGTGGCCTATCGGTAAGAATTTAAATCGGGGGTCTCAGGTTATTAGGTATCAGGTTTCATACATATTTTCGGAACTTATGTATAAAATATCAGGTGATATTGACCTCTTTACCAGTCGCTTTTCGGTGAAGAAAAACTTCGTGAGGAAACCGGATCTAATCCCAATAAGTCCATTGGTCGACTGTTGAGGTTTGATGTTTCAGTACATTCCTTAAAAATGCATAATATATGTCGTAGTATTTAGAGATAGGATCAATTTTATTTAGTGGTAGTATAGTACGTAGTAAAACACTTTATTGTACAACAAATGAAAATAAAATATACATAACATTTTTACAAAGGCGAACTTATCCCTTTAGGGATCTCTTCCAGTTAACCTTTAGTCTACAAATTAGGCCAGAAACAGGGTGAAAATTCATGTACCTCTGTTAAATGTATTTGTTTTGTTACGCAAATGCAAGGACCATATAAAACTTGGACTGAATGTCTATTAAATCACTCAGGAAAACGCACTAGCATTATCATGAAGTCTCATTTCGATATACTCGTACTTATGTTGGTTTTACGAAAAAACGCTCCGATCTATCGCTCGGATTTTAACGTTATCGGCGGTGAGCGTGTGAAATAAACGCATATCCTTGTCACCTTTACGAAAATACGCTCCAATTTGCCAAGTTTTTTTGTTGAAGCAGGCGTCAAACGCTTGGGGGGTTCGTCAAACAGGCATTATTAGTTGAGCGATATAACTCAACTTTCTTTCAATAGATTGCGCTGCGACATCTGATACCAAACAGGTATATTTTGAATGTTGAAGAACGCGATTTTATTTATTTATTAATTTAAACAATTTATTACACAAAATACAAATGGCGGGCTTAACGCCTAAAGGTATTCTCTACCATTCAACCACAGAGCTAAGCAGAGAAAGGCAAATGTGGTGCAAAGAAAAAAGTAGGAATATGTACGATTTTGTAGGCATTGTAGTCCTGTAGTCTATGGTCCATGCACACAGGTTAGTAGGTTAGACAGACGCAAAGCCGAATGTTTGGTTCGCTGGACAGCTAATCGGGTGTGTAGATACACATGATTTATCTGAGTGCACAGGTTCGTATACGCGTTGGAATGACTTATTGCCTAACTGACGTGGTATTGTTTTTGAGCATTTGTAGGTGACGTAGATGTATTTGCGCACCCTACTGGCAAAATAAGATTACAGTAGCTTTAAATCTGTAGATTGTTTTTAGGGTTCCGTCCCTCGAAAGGAAAAAAACGGAATCCTTATAGGATCACTGTTCTCCGTCCGTCCGTCCGTCTGTCAAGACCTTTTTTCCCAAGAACGCGTGGAGGTATCAAGCTGAAATTTATATCAAATACTCAGGTCTACTGTCCCTTGGAGCTGTGAAAATATCAAACTTCTAAGCCAACGCAATCAAAAGATACAGCCGTTTATGCCGCAAATTTCCGTAAATTTTCGAAACTCGCAAGGGAATCAAAACCTACTTCCCCTGAACTCAGAATCTTGAAATTGGGTACGAAGCAACGTCTTATAGCACAAATAAAGGAAAAATTGCGAAAACCGTAAATTTTTAGTGACATCATATAATAAAAATATTTTTAATATTTTTAAAGTTACTACCCCTTTCCTCATGAACGCGTAGCTATGACTCGATTTTCGTGATGGGTGAACTTGTACTTATACTCGTATACCTAAAGGTTTATACGGAACCCTCGGTGCGTGACGTCGACTCGCACTTGGCCGGTTTTTCTATACATTATCGAACGAGCGGAGCGTGACTGAAGTGAAGTTGTTACAGACAACTTCAGCACGCAACTGTCAGCTGGCTACTGGGATGTTTTCCTGGTCTTTGTGAGTTGTGGTTGTAGCAGAGATACATATAATTTGAGAGTTCGTATATAATCAAGATCGATGAAGGGATTATGGAGCTACTGGGTGCGAGGCAGAATATAGTATTTATTAGCAAAGCTAACTCGACATTAAGCTGAAAGGGAACCCTTTCAGTGACGTTTAGTAACTCTATGCGATATTGACGCTACGGCGACGCGACGACATTGGTCGCTTTTATACTTTGCCCTTGACGACAACTTACAGTCATGTTATTCTGGTGCGTTCATAATGTATGTTGTTGTATGGTTTCATTCTATATAGTGTAAGAAAAAAGTATGTAACTGGCTAAAAAACCTGAGTTATGATGAAATTGAACAAATGATAAAACAATAGAACACACACACTCACTCACACACACACACACACACACAAATATATAAACACTAATAATACATAAAAACTATTATTAATATATTAGATTGTAAGAAAAACAACCTGTGGAAGAGCGGTGTTCTCTTAACACATGTATCTTAAATACTTAAAAAAAGCACCAGCAGTACCAGCACAGCTATTGTAAACCTGATCTTAGTTACTGTTTTTTTTCTATGAGACAGATGCGTCCGGCGCACCGAATTTGAACGCACCAGAATATCGTGACTATAATTTGCTGTCAACGGCAATGTCAAGGCCTAGAACATTGATTTGTATTCTATTAGATGGGACATCTAGAAGAAATTTTGTGCGCCATGTTTGTCGGTTGACAGTTGTCACTCAATCAAAGAGTAGTTTACTTTTATTGATTTTGACTACAACTTAAGAGCAAATTTCTTAGGGATGTCATCTCCTGTTACTCAATGGCATAGACGTTGACGCTCAAAATAGTGTGGAGTCTTTAAATAAACGTGGTAGTCTATTTAGGCAAAAGGTTGCGGCCGACACTTACGCTATTTATTTAAACTCATCATCATTCTCTTGCCCTTGTCCCATTTACTTAGGGTCGGCGCAGCATGTCTTTTTCTTCCACACATCTCTGTCACCCGTCATCTCATCACTCACATCCTTTCTTTTCATATCATCTCTCACATAGTCCATCCACCTTTTCCTAGGTTTGCCTCTTCTTTAATACCTTTCTCGTATCATGAATTTCTTCACTCCGCATAACATGCCCGTACCACGCTGCTCACGCACGTTGCTCGAATTCACGATTAATTCTATACAACGTAAACGCCTTTTGCCAAATGGTACCTTTTCCAAAAAAGTGTCACAAATACAGTAAAGCAGAGACTTAAACTTCATACGAGCCACATAAAGCACTCATAACTATGCCATGTAGCCGTTTCTCACTCCAACTTGCCACAAAACTCAGAAATAAATTCATAGTCGGACTTTAAATCCTGGTGTTTTAGTTTTATCCGGTGACCCGGGTATATCCGCATTTATTGCTCGGGCAGGCTTACATGTGGCTAGAAAGGCCAGCGAGATTTTACGGTAAACTGTATTTTACTAAAATCCTTGATTCTGGGTTCTAGATCATAGATTCTAGTTAGATCCTTCTGTATTCGAATATAGGACGGCATGACATTGTTATTATTTAAATTTAGGTGTGAATTTTTTTTAGTTTTTTATTTACAGATTTTTGTAAAAAATCTGTTTTTTACCCACATAGTAGGCATGTGGGTAAAAAAACTGATTTCCCTACTTATTACATGTATGTGTGCAAAGTCATGGTTTTTTTGTGTTTTAAACACGTTTGGTTCAAAAAAGCATTGATGATTTATGGAAATTGGATAAAATTACACCGTATCTATATGTGCATCCACACTCACAACTCGCAATGGTGTGACCGTCTCTCTCTTCAACTTACAAAACTGGAAAAATTCATACGCTGACTTTAAATCCGGTTGTTTTATTTATCCGATGACCCGGGTCCGCATTATTGCTTGGGCGGGCTTACATGGACATGGCTAGAGAGTCCGACGAGGTTTTGCTGCAGAATATCATGTGTTTTGCTAGAACTGGTCCTAGATTAAAACCTTGGACAGTATATTACACACTGAGCTACACGGCAAAAGCTAATTTACTTTTTTATGTGAATATTTTTCGTACATGTAGGTATGTCAAATATTGGAAAGAATTTTTTTTGTGGCTTCTATTTTATTTCAAGCTTAGTTGGTCTTTAAACAGTTTTTGATAATTTTGTATCAACAATTATTCTTTTACTGACCAAATTTTTGTCCAAAAATCTGTAATAATTAAAATTTAAAAAAAATGTTTCCCTTCAGAAAACTAAGCTAACTTTACTTTTTTAGTAGTTCACCATGAGCTCTAAAAATTATTCCAATCTGTACCTATAACATCTTTATAGTCGTGTTCAGATATTTAAGAGCACATGCTCGTTTCGATATATTTGAAAGCAACTGTGTCAATTTATACTCCATATCTCGTATAATCTTATCGTGCGTAAGATTAAAGTTATCTCCCGCGTTCACAATAATCATATTACGTGTGTATCATCATTATTTACATATTTATCTACCTTTTCACATTATGTACTTATTTTTCCCCTTTATGCTCGCGGCATTGCTTAGTGAAGTGATGGGAGGATGTACCGGTTTGAAAGTGGTACATAACATACTTAGTGGTTTATTTTACACAGTGCGTGGAGATAAACTTAAAATATTGGAGCCGTATGACGTCATTTATAGTTTGTCGCCTATAGTTTTTTTTTTATAAAAACTGTGGGCGACAAACTATATGCAGTGTTTTTCTAATATTAAAATATGGGCCAAGCCCTTTACAGATATGGCGATTCGGCAGTTTTTAAGTAGGTACTTTGAATATTATTTTACTCCAACTGAAAAGTTTTGCTGACCCGTCGTTCTGACTTCCACCGATGAATAGCCGCCATGTGTTCAGATCTAGTAATAAGGACCGTATATCGTCAGCTGACAACCAAACCTCACTAATTGAAAAAAAAAAGAAAAATCTATAGTAATATGTGTATTTTCAAGTCAAATGTACATCAAGGTACATTGTCGGTTGTCAATAAGGCGTTACTGCCACAAAAACATTCAGAAATGAACTTTATTAACAACCGACAAAGATGTACCTTTGACTTGAAAACGTCAAATATGTTCCACTGAGTGTTTATGAAATGACCGTTGCGGTGTACCAAAACTTGTCTCGGTCCACGTACCAAAACCAAACCGGTACAGGTCCTGTCCCGGGATCTCTACAGAGCCGTATACGCGCCGTAAAGGCTTACCGGGATCAAAAGTTCCCGGATTGTGGGAATAACACATACACCAGGATATTAAACCTTTTCCCGGAATATATTTAGAGTTCTTAGCAGTATTACTGCTGAACGTTGGAGGAATATTAAGATTTTTTGGTTTTGAAGTTATTTTTAGACTGAAGAATTTTGTCTGGTAATAAATAGGCCTTTCATGAAACGACGAACACGTGATAGAAAAACACGTGTAAATGATAAAAGAGTTTATATTGAGTTCGTCCCATTACTGCAAATATCGACTAAGTGTTATTTTGTCAAAAATAATATTTTTACAATTTCGTAATTTGCGTTTAAAAATTTATAAAGTTATAAGATTCTTTTTTCAATACAATGCTTAGTTTCAAAGATAGATGACCTATACTAGCAGAATTTACTGAAGTAAACTTTAATGTATGTATTAATAAAATTATTTCTATTTTAATGTTCAAGTTAAAAATATAACACTTTTTTGCACAGAAAATATTGTAAAAATGTTCTACTTTTTCTTAGCCGAAATACGACACCAATTATGCCCTTAAACGAATCAACAGTATTTTGGTAACATCCTGTATTTTGGTAACATCCTGTATTCTGGTAACATCCTGTATTTTGGTAACATCCTGTATTTTGGTAACATCCTGTATTTTGGGAACATCCTGTATTTTGGTAACATCCTGTATTTTGGTAACATCCTGTATTCTGGTAACATCCTGTATTTTGGTAACATCCTGTATTTTGGTAACATCCTGTATTTTGGTAACATCCTGTATTTTGCGACTTTCGTTGAGGAATGTACTATTGCAAGGATGTAATGACTGTACTGCACCAAAGCTTCCATAGGCTACGATGTTCATTTACCGCCCACATTTTTTGCCACTATTACGAAAACTATCTCCACCCAACCAATCCGCCTTACCTGATATTTATTCGCAACCTTTTAACCTCAGTTACCACGGGTTCTCGAACGTAATCCACTTCGGATAACTCGATATAGATCGCTAGGTTTACTTCAGCCGATAATGTTGCGATTTACATCTCATTGTGGTACGTACCATGGGTGGGTGTTGAGACTGTTGAGTGAGTTATGATCGAGGAAGGATATTTGTAACGTTTTCAATTCAAAGGTACATCATTGTCGGTTTTTACTAAAAAACTTTTTAAAACTATTTTTAATGGCAGTAACGACTTATTGGCAACCGACAATGATCGGATTCGGGTTCGAATCCTGGTCAGGGCATTTATTTGTGTGTTTATCACAGATATTTGTTCCTGAGTTATTGATGTTTTCTATGTATTTAAGTATTTATCCATATTTATCTATTATATATATCGTCGTCTAGTACCCATAACACAAGCCTTATTGAGCTTACCGTGGGCCTAGGTCGATTTGTGTAAGATTGTCCTATAATATTTATTATTTATTTTATTATTATTATTTTATGACGTACTCGTACATTTGACTTAAAAATGTGACTTTTATAGGATCTGTTCTGTTATGTACACATGCATTTTTCTCCTAAAATGCAAAGTTATGATCTAAAACTTGACCCCTACGTCATACTTGATAAGGATCTAAAAATCCTAAATAATAATTTATGAAAATACTAGCCTTTTCCCGCGGCTTCGCCCGCGTACTATAAGTACTCAAAAATGATACGATACCCATTCTGATTTTCAGACTTTGTGACCACGTTTGTCCCTTTTAGGGGTTGAATTTTCAAAAAACCTGAAACACGTGTTTACTTATTTATCGTTAGGAATACTCCTGTCAAGTTTCGAATAAAATAGTCTAACAAATCTTGATTCGCCATACAAACTTTGGACCCCCGTTTTACCCCCTTAAGGGGTGAATTTTGAAAAATCCTTTCTTAGTGCACCCCTAGACCTTATAAGGAACCTACGTGCCAAATTTGGAATCTCTAGATCCAGCGGTTTGGGATGTGCGTTGATATGTCGTCAGTCAGTCAATCAGTCAGTCAGTCAGTCAGTCAGTCAGTCAGTTTCTTCTTTTATATATTTAGATAATATATTTTAAATAAAATAAATAAATTAATATTATAGGACAATCTTACACAAACCGACCTAGTCCCACAGTAAGCTCAATAAGTAGTGGAGTACGGGAACGGTAAAATTGCCCTGAAAAAAAACATAACTCACAAGTCCGATTTTTTTTGGTATCAGCAAGAGTACACTGAGCACTAATGGCGAAAACTTTTTTCTAACTGTTTTTGAGGTCGCTGTAGGTATTAAAAATTAATTTGTTAGCGACATTTATAAGTTTAATAAAAGATAATTCGAGTGGTATTTCTTTTCATTAAATTATCGTATTTAACTATGTGAATGTCCCCTGACATTTACTAACAGATTTATTAGAAAAACGGCTATCGTTTTTAAAACAAATAAAAAATATATGCTTCCTCCAAAAGATAATTAAAGTGTTATATGGCAACTGAAATATGTTAAAAACTATCGAAGGCAAGTAATGGGTTTGATTTATAACACATTATTCAATCGCTTAAATTTTAATGAACAATTGAATTTTAAAAGCGTTCTAATAGGCATAAAAGAAATCTCGAAATTTTCAAGTCAACGCGTTGTGTTCATTATCATTTTACTAAAACTTGCACCAAAATTATAACAAATCCATCAATCGCTCCCTGTTTTTTTTACTTATCAGTTCTTAACTTAATTCAAACGCGCGGAGATTATGGCAGCCGTCATGGCGCTAGCGGCGGGACCAATCATTACGCGCACGCGACGTTGCCTGTTCGCCGTGCGCCGTTGCCCGGCTGCTGCGCTGTTTCCATGGTAAACCAGTAGGTACGCGAATATTGTCTCTGGACGTTTGGTTTAGTTTAGGGTACAGAGTAAATAATAGTACTGCCCCGAATGTGAACAGTTTTGAGCGTTGATAACGATTTATTTTTTTAGTTGGAGAGTATAATATAAAGGTATTACAATAGGTCAGTGAGTTATTTCATTTTTATACGTAAAAAGGCGTTCCCGTATGTAC
This sequence comes from Pammene aurita, assembly GCA_947086415.1. Lineage (NCBI taxonomy): Eukaryota > Metazoa > Arthropoda > Insecta > Lepidoptera > Tortricidae > Pammene > Pammene aurita. Next base: position 8,337,837 of record OX352315.1, on the reverse strand, counting down.
CTACTAGTCATTGTCACTTCTTCTTTCATGACACGTTCTTTTTTCTCTTATGCATGTACTCGAGTATGATGTCAAACTGGTTGAGTAACACATTGCTGGCTTAGGTATAAAATGTAAAAAAACTACTATTTTTGAAGTTGCGATATTTCAATCCCTCTGAGTTATAAGTGAGTCTGAGTGATAATGATTTGGTGAAACTAAATAAGAATGGGAAGAAAAAACAGTCAATACACCTAATAGCAGAATAAAACATTCCCACCTGCTCCCATATGGCTTTGTATGTGCGAGGAGTTAGAAAGTTTTTTGCCCCTTCCTATATTCATATGGAGGGAAATATTCCCATCGGTTCCCAGCAGGCACAGATGGAAATAGGTGTATTTTCATCCGTTCCTGGCGGGTACAGACGTCGAACGAGAGGAGTCATTCACATGTGCGCTGGCCTTGATGAAGGTCATGCGCGGTGGGGACAGATAATAAATCTAATACGGGAATAAAAAAATCCCACCTGCTCCCACATGACTATCCATGTGGGAGTAGATGGAAAGTTTATAATGCCTCCTACTATTTTTACATGAAGGGAACTATTCCCATCGGTCCCTAGCGGGCACATGTGGGAATTGCTACCTATGTTCTCATCCGTTCCCGGCGGGTACTGACGTCGAACGAGAGGAGTTGTTCCCATCTCATCTATGCCCGCCTTGGTCATGCGAGGCCGGGGCAGATGGGAATACATCTAATAGCGGAATAAAATATTTTCACCTGCTCCCATATGGCTTTTTATGGCTTTTTAGATGGAAAGTTTTTTTTACCCTTTCCTATATACATATGGAGGGAAATATTTCCATCGGTTCCCAGCGGGCCCAGATGGACACATGATTATGTAACATTTTAAACAAAGATATTAGTTAAAGCCATGGCGCGTAGTTATGGTGTCCGAGAGGCAGCCAGATGGCTTGCGGTATTTGAGCTCCCGAAGTGTTGTGGAACCGCCCTGTGCAACTCGAACTAACCCAACTTGTACTTAGTCCCCCCCCCCCCCCCCCTTCTTATATTTTCTCGGTTTCCAACACTGATGGATTGATCGACTGACCAGGCCAGGGTGAATGGCAAGTTGCACGCTCGGTCTTCATCACACGCATACACTGGAAATTAAAAAAAGTTAAAGTGGGGTTAGTTCGGGTTGCACAGTCCCACAACACGTTGGAAGCTCAAATACCGCAAGCCACCCGGTTGCCTCGCGAACACTGCAACTACGCGTCATTGCTCTGAATATATCAGTAAACGAATAACAGCCATCTATATTAATTAGTATGATTTAATCAACTTACTGCGTTAACGGCTTCCTAGCCTAGTCGGTAGTGACACTGCCTATGAAGCAGGAGGTCCCGGATTCGAATCCTGAATAAGGTATTTATTTGCGTGTTTATCACGTTCCTGAGTTATGGATGCTTTCTATGTATTTAAGTATTTATCTATTATATAACGTGTTATACCCAAGACTAGAAACCTAAAAACTGTTTGTTCAGAATCTAGAGTGGAATCGATTGCAGTATATCCTTACATGGGTATAATAAAGTATACAGTGATACAGTGATAAAAGCTAGGTAACAACAGGCGGTCTTATCGCTAAAAAGCGATCTCTACCAGACAACCTTTGGGTAGCAGGAAACTGTGAACTGTAAACAATGATCGGGTAGTGCCGATATGATTCTAGTAATTAAATAGTAAGCACTTACTTTAATTACTTATACCTAAATACACTACTATGGGTATACTTTTTCTTTAATTTTCCAATTTTATACGCGTTGAGTCTAAAAGTTTCTAATACTACAGTTTAATATTTTATCGAGAGGTTAGGAGATAGAGGTTGACTATTTAATAAAGGCTGGCAGCTTTGACAAACTTGTTTTTTCACTGTACATAGTGTCATATGGGTTGTAATTGTCAAAGTATATCATCTTATGTCATGTCATAGAAATTGACAAAGTAGGTTGATAGGTTGACATGACATGACACATGTAGAGATGTGACAACAACGCAACAAGTACACTCGCGATCAAAAAAATCGACTCAAACTAATTTTTAATTTCATCGTTTAATATCTCAGGAACCAATCATGAGATCAAAAAAGCAACGGTACCATTTTAGAGCTAACAGTGTCAGCTTTCAATACGAGCATGTTTTTCAGGCGAAAAATTTCAGTTCATGAAAAACAAGCTAGCATACCAAGGAGGTGTAAAATTTGGGTGCAAAAATCACCTTAACAACGAAAGAAAAAACATTTTCATGAACGAATAACAATTTATTTTTATCTTTAATACCTGGTGTTACCACCAAAAACCTTTTTCACACATGCCATGCGTCTCTTCATTGACCTTATCAGCTTCCTGATGGTATCCTGGGGGCATGCTTCCCACTCTTCGACCAAAGCTTCTTTCAGGGCCAAAATTGTCTCCGGAGCAGGATTGCGAGCTCGAACCTTGCGTTTCAGGTAATCCCATAAGTGCTCGATAGGATTTAAATCAGGACTCAGAGGTGGCCACTTCAGAGTCGGGATGCCAACTGCGTCAAGGTACTCCTTTGTGACGCGGGCGGTATGACAAGGGGCGTTGTCTTGCATGAAATGGAACCCCTCGTCAAAGAACCCGGCGTAGGGGACGACATGGTCTTGCAGGATGTCGGTGATGTACCTGTCTGCATTCAAACCACCGCCTCGACCCCCGCCATCAACAAAAACCAGCTCGGTCCGCCCCTCCATGGAAATCCCCGCCCACATCATGGCGGAACCTCCACCGTAGGCGACTGTTTCAGCGAAGCAACACTGGGCGAACCTCTCTCCAGGTCTTCGGTACACCCGTCCTCTTCTGTCGCTGCCATGGAGACACACTCTGCACTCGTCGCTGAAGAGTACGCGGCTCCATTGGTCGTAGGTCCAATTTTCGTAGGTCGCCACGAATTCCTTCCGAGCGTCCCGATGCCTCTGAGTCAGTTTGGGCCCAGTAGCAGGTCTTCTTGGGGTAAGGTTGGCTTCCTTGAGTCTCCGCCGAACTGTTGAGGTGCTAACAGGCACAACCCGGTTCCGCATCAGGTCTTGCTGGATGGCAACAGCGGTACGGTGGCGATTACGAAGACTGGAGGTGGCGATGAAGCGGTCATCCCTCTCCGATGTGCACCGCTGACGGCCAGATCCTTGTTTCCGTTTCAAGGTTCCAAACCGACAAAACCGACGATAAACTCTGGAGACAGCAGACTGGCTTAAATTCAGCTGCTCAGCAACAGAACGCTGCGAGAATCCTCGATTCACCAAGGTGACGACTTCGGTGGCTTCAGCTTCGGTGGTATCCATTTTTCGAAGGTGATTCCGGTGTAAGATTGCGAGGAGATGTGCACTGGTCAACTTCTGATAAGCGAATGATAAGAAATAACCGGTTACACCGGTTTTTATTGGTCTCAAGAGGGCACAACTCGTGCATATCATAACCATGTAAAATGCCATTTTGTACAAAAACTGCGATAACCTAAAAACTACGCAACTGAGATTGATGTCTTTTACTGTTTTTTGTAGCTGAATAAATTCGTAATAAAATTGCATTCAAAGTTTTATTAAAATATTTCCCGCTTTCCGGAAATACGACCAAAAGTAAAAAATGTTGCTTGAGTCGATTTTTTTGATCGCGAGTGTATGTAGTTAATAATTGAATAGAATTGCAAGGAAAACGAAACGTACGAATATCTTTCAAAATAAGTAACCGGTGTAAAAACAAATACTCGAGATTAATTAGCAATAATAAAAAACCGGGCAAGAGCGTGTCGGGCCACGCTCAGTGTAGGGTTCCGTAGTTTTCCGTCCGTCACAGTAAGTGTCCCCACTTAAGAGTTAAAATAACACAGCCATGTAGGATATGATCGTTCAAAGTACAGCGACATCTATCGGCAAATTAAGTAAACTATTGCGCGCGAGCTTAAAGTATGGAAGATGATTTTTATGGGATAATTCTTTATTGCGTGACCCGATTTTCACCGTTTTTACTTAATTTGAAAGCACGTTATTCCATTGTGATTCTGTAGAAATTACAGGTACAATAAACACCTGCTTATACGGTTAAATTACAAACTTAGTTCAGAAATTATTTTGTAATTTTTTTTCAAAAACTATTTAACCTATCAAGTTCAAAATAATTTTTCTAGAAATTTTTTATAAAGTTCAACTTTTGAGATTTTTTTCATATTTTTAAAACTTATGGTTCAAATGTTAGAGGGGGCGGGACACATTTTTTTTAACTTCTGGAGCGATTATTTCCGAAAATATTTACATTATCAAAAAATGATTTTAGTAAACCTCTATTCATTTTTAAATACCTATCTAACAATATATCACTCATTAGGGTTGAAATGAAAAAAAAATCACTCCCCACTTTACGTATAGGGGAGGTACCCTAATAAAACATTTTTTTCCACTTTTTATTTTACGACTTTGTCGGCGTGATTGATATACATAAAAGTACCAAACTTCAGCTTTCTAGTGCTAACGGTCACTGAGATTATCCGCGGACGGACGGACAGACATGGCGAAACTATAAAGGTTCCTAGTTGACTACGGAACCCTATAAATCATTTGGGGGGTCTGGGGTTTTTAGTGGCTCAAGTAACATGTTGTATATACTCGTATCGTCGCCTAGTAACTACAACTACAACATAAGTCTTACTCGTATTGAGTAAGCTGTGGGACTAGGTTGATTTGTGTAAGGTTGTCCCATAATATTTATTATTTACTGCTAAAACAAGTTTTGTGACATCTAAACTAAGAGTGTATTTCCATTTTTCCACACCACATGTGCCGAACCGATAGGAATACAGCGTATAAAGATATCAATAAACGATAAGTCTTTCATTTTGATTTATTTTACTAGTCAATACACTACTGGAATACATTATGTAACATCTAAACAAAGACATTAGTTAATATAAAAGAAAAAACTGATTGACTGACTGACTGACTGACTGACTGACATATCAACGCACAGCCCAAACCGCTGGTTTTAGAGATTCCAAATTTGGCACGTAGGTTCCTTATAAGGTCTAGGGATGCACTAAGAAAGGATTTTTCAAAATTCACTCCCTAAGGGGGTAAAATGGGGGTCCAAAGTTTGTATGGCGAATCAAGATTTGTTAGACTATTTTATTCGAAACTTCACAGGAATATTCCTAACGATAAATGAGTAAACACGTGTTTCAGGTTTTTCGAAAATTCAACCCCCAAAAGGAGCAAATGTGGTCACAAAGTCTGAAAATCAACATGGGTATCGCATCCTTTTTGAGTACTTACAGTACGCGGGCGAAGCCGCGGGAAAAGGCTAGTTACTTTTCATATTTATTTGTTTGATTTAGTCAATTTACAACTGGTACAAGTTATGTAACAAAGTAGTGTGAAGATCATTTAGAATCCCTTTTCCGTTTACCTATTTCTGCTGCGGACTGTACAAATTACGTAACGGCATCAATAAACGATAACAGTCTTTAATATTTATTTATTTGTACGTAAAGAATGTACGCTGATTATACAACAAAAATTTATTGCCATCCCTCCTGGTTGGACTGGTTCCCTGTACGAGACGAAAAAAAAATAAAAATTTTTTTGTCAGGTAACCGCTTGAAAATTAGCATGCTTATTCTTCATCACATACAGACACCGGAAACTGCCATCCACCCAGGCCAGGCAGGTATCGAACCATCAGAGTTGGAAGTCGGACGCAAGGTGTATTTTTCAATCGGTGGAGGAGAACTTAGGAAAAACGTACTTACAATCATTGAAATCGGATGGCATTCGTTTTATGAGTTTTGTATGATGTGGAAAACGATATGCCCAAATGCCATCCCTCTCCTATGAAACTTCATCCCTCTCCAACCAGGAGGGATGGCAGTAAAATTTTGTTATATAACATTCTTTCAGGCAACCGCTGTTTCAATCGGTTGCCTAGCGATAAAAATTTTTTTTTGCACTCCCCCTCCATTTCCGCTCCAGTCCAAGTTGGGTCAGTTCGGGTTCCCCGGGCGGTTCCTCATCACTTCAGGAGCTTAAATACCGCGAGCCATCCGGTTGCCTCGCGGTCACTGAAATTACGCGTCATTGCTCTGAATATACTGTAATGAAAGAAATTTTGCTTTATATAATAATTTCCTGTAAATTCTAATGATTTGTTTAGTTTTATTTAGCATGCAAATTTGAATGTTAGAATAAGTCAATTTAATTTAGTTTTTTCTATTGTTTTAATTTTGCAAGTTACTGTTTTATATTACATTATCATTGTAACCTACCATCTGTGGAAGAGCAGTATCTCTTGATGCAAGTATCAAAAATATTTATATTAACGATATACTAGCTCAGCTACTGTAAGTTATACAATAAATTATCTTATTTATTATTTTTAACTAAACAAACCACTCGAAGTTATGTAATATCTAAAGGAAGACATTAGTTAATGAACGATAAAAACTTTGCATATTTATTTGTTTGACCAAGTCATTTACAACTGGCGTAGTCAGTAGCAGAAGTAGCTTAGTGGGTGAGGTGTTCAAAACTACGTTCAATCACTCTTATTCTCTTAACAATAAAATAGTGTCAAGAAATTTTTGAACACCTCCCCGCTAAGCTACTTCTGCTGCTGACTGTACAAATTAAGGAACATCTTAAGTAACGGCATCAATTAACGATTACAGTCTTTCATATTTATTTAGGTGAACTGGTCAATCCACTGGAATAAGTTATTTAATTTAATCATCTAACCAAAGACATTCATTAATAAACGATAACAGCCTTTCAATGTAACTTTTCCCATCTGTGCCCACCGTGGACCGAAGGGAACAGTTTGTTTTTCATCTGTGCCTAACCGACGTGACCACAGGCGGAGACAGGTGAGAATATACTTAACAAAAACATCAATAAACGATAAGACTTTAAGAGTTTACTTCATTAAACTTGTCGATCCACTACTGGGATAAGTAATGTAATATTCATATCGCATATGAAAGCTATTTGAATCCACAACACCACAGACAGCTATTTGAATTCGGCACAAAACATAATAACATGCTCATAAATATACATGTCCATGTAAAATTCAATAATTGACCACAAAATGCACTTATCTTTGACATTTTGTTGTTTGAGAGGATCATCGCCATCGCGGTTGAGCGGTGAGAGTTAAACACAAACAAAGACAGTGACACGGTGCGTCGTGATTGGTGGACCCGCTCGCGCTGCCTGCGCACAAGACTCCCGCGCCAATCCCCATGCGTTCAAATTACGAATTGAACTGATAAGTTCATAAAACTTACAGCGATTGATAAATTCGTTATTTCTTTTTAATAAACATTACTATAATAATAATAAACTAAACACGCTGACTTGAAAATTACGGAGATTTCTTTTATGGTCAAGACAACGCTTTTAAAATTCAAATGCTGTAATAAAATCAATCTATTGATGAATCTATTATAATTTAAACATGATAGTTACTTTACATAGCTTTCAATATAATGCAGTCATCATAAAACACTTGAAAAATGTTTTTGTGGAAATATGATTTTTTTAAATGTTTTACATTATACTGAATTAAGCTGTTGAAAAATACGTTATTAAATGACAGCCGATGTTCAAACAGTCAAATACTATTATATCATGAAGAAAAATGCCATTTGTATAATCTTACCTTGAATTGAGAAGGCCTGTTAACAAATACCTACTTTATACCTAAATCTACACCAAAATCCGATATATTTTTTTATAAGGAGTAGTTCTCAGAGTATTCTAACCGACTACAAAAAATTGGCCACTTGTGAGTTATCGAAGCTGATTTTGTTCGTGTACCCTACTAAAGGCTTGTGTTGTGGGTACTAGACGACGTTATATCATCATCATCATCATCATCAGCCTGTATCGGTCCACAGCTGGACATAGACCTCTCCCATGGCACGCAACTGCTCGATCTTCAGCACTCCTCTTCCAATCTGAACCCGCCACCCTACGGATATCGTCGCTCCACCCTGCTGCAGGGCGCCAAGCACTGCGTTTGCTGTCATACGGTCTCCACTCAAGAACCAGCTTTCCCCAACGGCCATCGGTTCTTCAGCATATGTGGCCTGCCCATTGCCACTTCAGCTTGCTTATTCGCTGAGCTATGTCGGTAACCTTGGTTCTCTGACGAATAACCTCGTCCCGGATTGGATCCCTAAGAGAAACTCCGAGCATAGCTCTTTCCATAGCTCGCTGTGCAATCTTGAGCTGCACAATCTTGAGCTGTGCAATCTTGAGCTGGCGCACACGTTGCACAGTGAGTGGCCACGTTTCAGCTCCGTATGTTAAGACAGGTAAGACCAAGACGCATTGGTTAAAAACTTTTGTTTTTAGGCTCTGTGGTATGGGCGATGAAAAGACTCGACGTAGTTTCCCAAATGCTGCCCAGCCTAGCTGTATGCGTCTCTTAATCTCCTTGTCGAGGTTGTTGCTGCCTAGTTGGAGTATCTGACCTAGATATACGTACTCAGAAACAACCTCGAGAGGGATTCCGTTTATGGCGATAGGGCCCGGGTTGATATGATCATTGATCATGACTTTCGTCTTTTCTAAGTTCACCCGGAGACCAATTCGCTGAGACGAAACAGCCAGGCTGTCCAGCATCTGTTGTAAGTCCTGCAACGTTTCCGCCATTATTACAATGTCATCTGCGAATCGCAGGTGAGAGATGTAAGCACCATTAATGCTGATACCGCGATCTTTCCAGTCCAACGTCTTGAAGACATCCGCCAATGCGTTCGTGAACAGTTTTGGCGAGATAACATCACCCTGTCGCACTCCGCGGCCGGCGGCGTAAGGGGATGTCCTCAGTCCGCCGGTTTCGTACTTGAACGGTCATAGATGCGGCTTTATAGAAACATCTCAACACCTCGATGTACCGCCAATCGACTTTGCTTCGCTGCAAGGAGTCCATAACAGACCAGGTCTCGACAGTATCAAAAGCTTTTTCATAGTCCACAAAAGCTAAACACAGGGGCTTATTATACTCTTCAGTCTTCTGTATAATTTGCCGCACTGTGTGGATGTGGTCTATGGTGCCGTAACCACGTCTAAACCCGGCCTGCTCCGGCGGTTTAAACTCGTTGAGCCTTCGCCTGAGGCGGTTCGTTATGACCCTGGAGAACAGCTTATATACATGACTCAGAAGCGATATTGGTCGATAGTTTTTCAGAAGGGTTTTGTCGCCCTTCTTAAAAAACAGAACGACCACGCTTCAACATCCATAACTCAGGTACAAATATCTGTGATAACCACACAAATAAATGCCCTGACCAGGATTCGAACCCGGGACCTCCTGCCAGGGGGGTGTCACTACGCAGTTTAGGTACATTTGGCCGGCGCGCCTCCCGGGCAGGCGTATGACTGTGGGCTGCCGCTCGCTCAGCTCGCACGATAGTCGTGTCACGTGGCGCTCGCGCAAAATTGAAAATACACAATGGCTTCGAAACCTAAACCTCTATTATAATCCGTATAAAAGATATAATATATAATATTGGTTGCCCAAAACAATATAAGGAACTGACCGATATAATTCTTTTCAAAGGAATACGGCGGTTGTGGCATACCTATTTCCGTGAGAATCAAACATACTATGTCCGGATAAAAATGTTATGTTTACAGAATCAACATTTGTAATTCCTACATATTTATCTTATTAATAAATCAGTAGGTACAGGTACAAATACTTGTCAAGTGAGAACCCCGACAGCTCGGTCATAAAACTGCGGCGCGCAAAGAAGATTCACGGTTCGTGCGCGGTTATAAGTTTCAATTTTGTTTGCAGACGGCAAGTATAGGTATAATTTTATACCTAAATCTGACTTTTGTGAAGGAGTGAATTTTCTGTACGGTAGTACTATTGTCTATTAGTTATTCTGTGCTCCTGCTTCGTAAGCAGTGTCACTACCGACTGGGCTAGGAGGCCGTCAAATAATTAATATTTAATATTTAATTTATTTAATATTTGGCACTTAACCTTTTTTGTTACCCTGTGGGCAAAATTTCCCCTCTTTTTCTCCTCTCAGCTCGGTTGCATATTCCCACCATGTCATGAATCCAATTCTGTCTGCGTTTTTTAATACCACATCGGTGGCAAACAAGCAAGCCCGCCCGTCATGAACCCAGATTGTTGAGCTTTTGATTTAGCCGTGTTATGAATGACCGATGTTACCGGCTAGCTGTCAACTGTCAGTTACATCGGTCATTTATTACACGGCTAAATTACGAACAATGGCAAGTGGCTCAACGACCCGAGTTCGTGATTGTACATATAGCTACATGGAGAAGGCTGTATGGTTAAATTACTACTGGTTGACATGTAATAGGCATGGTGAATTTTTTTCATGTATGGTATCAATCGATTCGTTTTGTTGTGAGGATCAAAAGTCAGAAATGAGACTTAAAGTTCGAGATTTGCATTTGTTTCTCAAAACGCTCCTAACAAAATGTCGTGCAAAAGTGACGTCACGATCACATAGTCGCCCTATTTAAAGTATGGAAAAAATATAAAATTGCTATTTTTACAGTGAAATGTTGCGTTTATGTATATGGTTGCCAGACAATTTATTTTACAGTAAAATGTTAAAAATCGAATGGTATCATTGTTTTTTAAAATTTCGCACTTAAAAAAATCGTAAAATTTAGAAATTTTGCAGTTTGCTATCTTTGAGCCATTTCAATAGAATTTATAAATTTTCACTTTAGTTGGATATATTGATCATTTTGCATCCTATCAACTTAATTTTATTGCATAATTCAACATGTGTCATCATGCCTATTATTTGCATTGAAGAAATAATTGTGTTTAATTTTCACCGACTTACTCTGTAGCGTATGGAAGATTGCTTCGCGAATATGTCAGGCGCATTTGTATTCCTTACTGTAATTGTAGTTAAGCAAGATCCTGTCTAGTTTTATTGGTTTCACTGTCGTAAACTCGTAATATGTCTTCCTTTGTTTGTTATAAGTGTTCTTATTTTGGGGATGTGACCGTGGCGTCAATGCGCCGTGTCGTCAAATGGTTGCAACGGAAGACCAGCGCCGTGCCGGCATTTAACGCTGAGTGGCGACCATTTGGTGGCAATTAATGTTTCGGATTATATATGTTATTGTTTGTTATGTTTTTTGTAATTGTCATGAATAAATCTTTCATTCATTCATTCATTCATCTTGGATAAGCCCATAATACTCCTAAATAAAATGAAACATGACTCCAATCGACTTCCAATATAACACCTTTCGACAACCAATAGTAGCATCCCCAAAAGTAATCTGATAGTTTCGTCCCAGTATACCGATGAAATTTGATACCCAGGAAATATTGGGCCGGATCGCACCCGGGATTGTATGTGGTGCGTAATAGCCGCCTATCCCAGTTTTAGCCAATCTTTTAACACTTCCCTATCCATTAGAAATTGAATCTTAAGATTAGGGAATAAGGTTGCTTTTTGGACGGTTTTTGTGTTTTATATAGGAGGTTGTGAAAATTGGTGTTTATGTAAAGTGTTATATTGGTATTGCCGAATATTTTTAGGTGCAAATTTGCTTCGTTTTGTTTGTATCCCCTGTGAGTTTTACTTTTGCGGTACCGATATTTGTATGTGGTAAAAAAAATATTCGAAAAATATTTGTATTTTTTAAGCATAAGTCTTTATATGTATAACTTTTGGCCATTTTTGTGAAATTGTGTATATTACACACAATTTCACAAAAAAGTGCATTTTGTTCCGCATATATGATAAACGCTTTGAACGCCATACGTAGGGTTGCCACCTTTTTTAAAGAGAATTATAGAATTTTTCCAAACCTACATGAAAAAAATATAGTACACCTTGTCAACCAATTTTTTGCATTTTTCCAACAGTACACCAAAATATAGTACGATTCATTATATTAAAGTACGGTTGGCAACCCTAGCCTAGCCATACTTACGTGATTTATAAAAAACCGGCCAAGAGCGTGTCGGGCCACGCTCAGTGTAGGGTTCCGTAGTTTTCCGTCCGTCACAGAAAGTGTCCCCACTTAAGAGTTAAAATAACACCGCCATGTAGGATATGATATGAGCGTTCCACCTACAGCGACATCTATCGGCAAATTAAGTAAACTATTGCGCGCGAGCTTAAAGTATGGAAGATGATTTTTATGGGATAATTCTTTATTGCGTGAACCGATTTTCACCATTTTTACTTTATTTGAAAGCACGTCATTTCATTGTGATTTTGTAGAAATTACAAGTACAATAAACACCTGCTTATATGGTTAAATTACAAACTAAGTTCAGAAATTATTTTGTAAATTTTTTTCAAAAACTATTAAACCTATCAAGTTCAAAATAATTTTCCTAGAAAGTTTTTATAAAGTTCTACTTTTGAGATTTTTTTCATATTTTTAAAACTTATGGTTCAAAAGTTAGAGGGGGGGGGACACATTTTTTTTTACTTCTGGAGCGATTATTTCCGAAAAGATTTACATTATCGAAAAATGATTTTAGTAAACCCCTATTCATTTTTAAATACCTATCCAACAATATATCACACGTTAGGGTTGAAATGAAAAAAAATCACTCCCCACTTTACGTATAGGGGAGGTACCCCAATAAAACATTTTTTTCCACTTTTTATTTTACCACTTTGTCGGCGTGATTGATATACATATTAGTACCAAATTTCAGCTTTCTAGTGCTAACGGTCACTGAGATTATCCGCGGACGGACGGACGGGCAGACATGGCGAAACTATAAGGGTTCCTAGTTGACTACGGAACCCTAAAAATATAATCATACGCCAAGAACATGGGTACAAGCGAGCTACAATAAAGATTACTTGAAAGCATGAAAATATATAGGTAGCTTACCTATGCTATGTTTGTTTGCGATGCTGTCTTACCTTATAGACGGAGAGCTAGCCACGTCAGATATGAGACAATAATGAGAGCAACGAAACTCCTCTAGTCAGTTTGCTACTATGCTTATTTCTAGATCTGGATATCTGGAAGCTGTAAAGTGGTGAATAATGCATACCACTTCAAGAAAACAAATCCTAGAGTTCTGGGCTTATAATATTGTGAGAAGTTATATAAATAATTAGATTATATCATTTCCAAAAGTTTCTGATGTGGGAAGGTAGTGTCAAACGAAGTATATTGTAATTCATAGATTCTACTACTCGAACAATATTTTTTTTGTTCAACAACTATTAAAAAAATTGTACATTTTAGATTGTGTCTTTTTCATACAAACTATATAGTATTTTCAATGTACGCTAAAATCCGTCTAATTGACATTGCTGGTTAGTCTTGTCACCCTACAGACATAATAAATTTTGGAATACATTGCGTGTTCGAATAAACTTTAAAGTGTACTAAAAATCAAACCATAAGCTATTTTCAAAAGTCGCTGATCAAACGTTGTCTGGTTTGAGGAGTAGAATCTACGTTTTAATTTATTGCTCCTATTACAGGAAACATCCGGTATAACAACTCATGATGATTTAAAAAGTCCTTATCATCTTAAAAGTTCGTTTTATATCACGCCGTAAGCGACCACCGTAGCATATGGACGCCTGGAACTGCAGGGGTGTTACATGCGTGTTACCAACCATTTAAAAAACCGTACACTCCATTTTTGAAGCTATTATTTTAATCACTCGAAATAAACTCGACATAGCTCATTAACTTTCGTAACAATTATCTACAATAAGTGGAGTCTAATATTTCATTCATTCGAAAATAACCTAAAACGGAATAGCAAAAGACATGTCAATTAAACGTTTCTATGAAACGGGCGAAATAAAATGAAAACACGGTACACTTCTCCTGAATTATTCCACTGAAATTGGTCCCAAGCGCCGTTTTCAATTAAGTTTGATGATTGTACCGTTAGGGCCAAAAATATGTATACAAATTTGAACCTTATTACAATGAAGTAAGGTACAAACGTGTATACATATTTTTGGCATTGATTGTAGGTACACTTCAGTCTACAAAAAGAACTAAAATAATATAGTTCTAGTGGTTCATGTTACCTTTTTAAGCTGAGTGGTTCGGTATGTGTTTTTTGCTTGGCCGTTATTTGAAATAGTGAGGGAGTGAATAAAGCATATGTTTGAATGTATTTTTTTAAAAGAGGGTCTTTATTCCCACTACTTTTTTAAACTTCTGCTATAAAATATAGCTTTTTACCAAAGTATATGTTTCTAGTTGGAAGAGATTTTTCTTAGGGTTTTTGAAAATAGAACTAGTGATTTTGTTTGAAAGGTATTCATTAATTTTCCATGTAGCAGTATCGTGAACATTTTTATTTACAACCACAGTATAAATCCTTTATTTTGCGTTCGGAAACCGTATGAATTACCACCATTATTGCAACCAGTAATGTAACATAAGTGTATTATCTGTAAAAATGAATGAAAATTCATAACCACATCGATTTTGGTAACGTAATGAAAATCCAGCCCTCCGCCCCCGACCGCGGTTATCCTCCTTTCCGACCATTCGCACAATCGAGTTGGCCATGGCGGTCATTCTAATGGTTTCCGAACACGTCATTTAGGATTTATAATATGTGTGTAGATAAGGCAGTGTATGCATTACAACTGTACGTAATTAGGCCTTAAAACACTCGTGTGATATTTTAAAAAATATTAAAATCACTAGGCATAGGTGTGCCTATATTTAAGAGTTCCCTCGATTTCTCCAGGATTCTATCATCAGATACAATGGTACCTGGTGACAATGTGACCAACCGTGAAAACAAAACAAATAATTATACAAATCGGCCAAGCCGTCATTGAATAATCGGTGAACATACATTAAAAAAAATAGCAAAAACAAAGATCCCGGCGAATTGAGAATCTCCTCCTTCGAAATCTTGAAGTCGATTGAAAATGCACAATATTCGCGAAACCTCTAAATCCTTCACAGCCGTTTTTGTCCATTTCCCCGTAATCCTAATCCAAACACTAGGCAAAGTACAGTCGGACGGAAAAATGGTATAATTGCTTTTCGGACAAAGGTATTTTATCCCATAGGAGGCAAATGAAATTGTTTGTAGTTCAAAGCTTTCTGTGCTGACTTTGGGCTTTTGTTAGGTTTAATAACAGCTGTCAGAATTCTAAACGAAACTTGGAAAAATAATCGTAAAAGAATTAAAAAATGGGTAATTTTGGGTCATCGTCCTCCTAGCGTTTTTTTTTACACCACAGCGGTGGCAAACTAGCACATGGCTCGCCTGATGATGAGCGTTGGTCCGGGTTTTTTGCCACTGCTCAATTTGAGCTTGAGGTCCGCTTGGCAACTTAATCCCATGAATTGGCGCAGGCTTTAGAGTGTACGCAAGCGACTGCCATGTGACCTTCAAACTCAGGGCCTAGGCCTTATTGGGTTTAGGTCACTTAAATTGTTTTGATATGGCTCCTGGAAGAACTACGCATTATTGAGTAATTTTAAGATTTAATGAATTATTACTTTGAGAAATAAGTCCCGCCGAGTTTCTTGCCGGTCATAATACTTCTCGGGTGAGAGGTGTAGGGTTAGAACCGGTAGTAGTTTTTTTCTCTCTCTGACGTTCATAAGTGCATTGTAAATCAGAATTTGTAATGTGACTAAATTGAAGAATAAGTATCTTTTATCTTTTGATCTTTTTTTGGGTATATGTACTCGTAGTTCTTAAATGCAAAAGTTCTCAATTTGAAAATTTGAGTTTTTAGTGGGCCTATTCGACTATGTGAGTGAAAGGTAAGGTAACCAATCTCATCACATCAACCAGAGGCGTTGCGTCAAAAAAATGTTAGTCAAGCTGAAGCTAGGTCGTCATTATATGTGGCAGTGCAGGGGAAAAGGTCCCTGTTGATATGGAGTTATTAGTACTTTCTGAAACTACGCTATCGGTTAGTGAAAGAATTTGAATTCTCATGTGTACCGACAAAGTAGGAGCTTTCACTTGACTCGAGCACATATTTCGTCATGTAGGAAAAGTGCTTAGAATCCTAATAATTAGGCAAGCAGGTGGGAATCGAGTTTTCCGGACGCACTGCCACTGATGGCAATGTCACGATCAGTTGTTCTGACAAGTCGAAAAGGCCGTATTCATATAATAGGCGTAGACATTACTTATTCAACGCACAAAAGCAAAGTCCTTGTGTTAATAAACATCCCTCGAAACTATCAAATACCGCATCAGCGAAACTTCCATTTATCTTACTGATTCCGATACTTTCACCCCCTGAGCACAGACATAATTTTTATTAGGCATCGCATGTTTAGTGATATTTTTTTCGTACTGATTTAAACTCACACGATTTTCATTCATGGTTTTGATAAAAATGGGATTTAATCGCGTACTCCCTGACGTTTCGAGCGCGCAGTAACGCTCGTGGCGTTTTTATCTAAATATTGTTTTATTTCTATGAAGAGTGTCCTAAGTATTTGGGCGAAGTAAATAACTTCAAAAAGATGTTTTAATAAACGCTGAATGTAGAATAGACTACTTAACCGAGATAGAAAGTGAATCAATGAGAATTTTCTATTGATCATTTTATTCTAGATCTATACTATTAGAGTAAAAACAACAAACCACCACCACACCTCCACCTTACAGAAAACCACAGCTTTTTTTTAAAATTTATTTCCAATAAAAGTATGCTACAATTTACAAAATATCAGTTTCCAGTTTTTGTACCAGGTTTTCTTATCCTATTACCTAAGTACCTAATCCTTAATTTAAATTAGTAAGTAAGCACAACTAACCCAAGATGGGTATTTATTTAGCTACTAGCCTTTTCCCGCGGCTTCGCCCGCGTACTATAAGTACTCAAAAAGGATTCGATACCCATGTTGATTATCAGACTTTGTGACCACATTTGCCCCTTTTAGGGGTTGAATTTTCAAAAAAACCTGAAACACGTGTTTACTCATTTATCGTTAGGAATACTCCTGTGAAGTTTCGAATAAAATAATCTAACAAATCTTAATTCGCCATACAAACTTTGGACCCCCATTTTACCCCCTTAGGGGGTGAATTTTGAAAAATCCTTTCGTAGTGCACCCCTAGACCCTAAAAGGAACCTACGTGCCAAATTTGGAATCTCTAGAACCAGCGGTTTGGGCTGTGCGGTGATAAGTCAGTCAGTCAGTCAGTCAGTCAGTTTCTTCTTTTATGTATGTATTTAGATTTAACTCATATATTTAATAATCAGTATTTATTTAATCTTGAGTTCAAGTATTTAATAGAAACTTTTTGAGTTTGATTTTAAAGATATTTTTACTACTACACTCGGTTTCAAAATTAATAGTGTTAAATATCCGCTTACCATAATATGTAGTTGTTAGCCGTAGTTTCCGCATATTTTCGTCGCTCTGTCCCTCTTGGCGGTCGTGTGTAGACTCGCGGAGTTTTAAAATCGGTACATTTATATTGGTCAATTGCTATTAAATAATTTTTCATGCACTGGTAAGACGTTCAGTGTCTTGAATAACGGCGTGTAATCATTGTTACAGTTTTTTTTAGTTTTTATATCTATAACATTTTTAATAGTCTTAATTGCAAGTTCAAAACATTATCTAAATAGGTTTTAAAAGTACGTCCGTAAGCTATTAGCCCGTATCCAATCACCGCGTCTGCCAGCGCATGGTATAACATAAGTAATATTTTTTTATTTACTATATTTACAGAGCTGAGCGAGGATGCGTTGCGAGGAATGTGTTTAAGAAGAACCAACCCTGGAGTTGCGCTGTGCGAGTATTGGCAAATGAAGTGATTCTATAATAGTTCTTAGGGTCTCTATCGGTTCCCATAAATTTTTACTTCCGTTTTTTTTCAGTCCATAACGTTTTCCATCATAATTTTTATTAGTCATATTGTCAATAGTCATAAAATTTAACAATCTAAATTGCTTGTCCGATTTTTGTAGGTCATCATTATTGTTAGTCATAAAATCTGTTACTCATAATATTCAAAGTCCAGATGGTATTTATTACATAATGTTGAAGGCAATAAACTTGCTTATAATAATTGTTTCAAGTTATTTAATCGCAGATTATAATGATAACTAGGGGTGTGTATTGGTTTCCACAAATTTTAAGATCCGAATTTTTATAGTCCATAACGTTAGCCATCATAAGTTTTATTAGTCATATTGTCAATAGTTATAATTAAACAGCACAAATTACATTTCCGATAACTCATTGCGTCGAGGACACGATACTAGGTAATTTGAACAGAGGTGTTTTAATTGTTAGTTGACTTATTTCAATAAAATTCATGTCATGGCTTTTCATTTCGGGATTTTTTACTTATTTTTTTACATGTAATAATATTTATTCTGCATACAATTATTTTTCTTAGGGGTCGCAGTTCTAACCTAACCTAACCCACTTCTGGCAACAGTTCGATTTCTTGGGGGACGCAGTTCTAACCTAACCTAACCCACTTCTGGCAACAGTTCGTTTTCTTGGGGGTCGCAGTTCTAACCTAACCTAACCCACTTCTGACAACAGTTTCATTTTCTTGGGGGTCGCAGTTCTAACCTAAGCTAACCCACTTCTGACAACAGTTCGATTTCTTGGGGGACGCAGTTCTAACCTAACCCACTTCTGGCAACAGTTCGTTTTCTTGGGGGTCGCAGTTCTAACCTAACCTAACCCACTTCTGACAACAGTTTCATTTTCTTGGGGGTCGCAGTTCTAACCTAAGCTAACCCACTTCTGACAACAGTTCGTTTTCTTGGGGGTCGCAGTTCTAACCTAACCTAACCCACTTCTGGCAACAGTTCGTTTTCTTGAGGGTCGCATTTAGTAAACATTATACTTGGAAAAAAATATGACTATTGATGTTTATGTCCATAAATAATAAAGGATATCATTTTATGACTATCGAAATTCGAAACAATAAGTTTATGGGAAACAAAGGGATCCCTAGTTCTTAACAAACACATTTCTCGCAACGCATCCACAGGTGATTATCACACTGGTGCCGCAACCGGATGCTGCGACGGTGTGCAAGCGTGACAGCGCATAAACATGCAGAGCACTATCTCACTCGCGCACAGGCGCCGCTTGCCGAATCCGCAGCAGTGTGATAGCTGCCTTACTCATCCTCACGTAGCCTTAGTCCTGTATGCATTTGCGTGACCTATTTAGAAATATGTCTGTGCTTGCAACATTAACATTCAAGCACCGTCTCTGCCCCATCATTAGTTCCATTCGTCATGTACCGACATGAACTCGGATATTGTCTTATTTCTTGCTATTCTAATGGCGTGCGGCGTGCGGGGTGTTTTTTTGTTACTTATATCAAGGACCATATAATACCTAGACGACTAATGGCTACAAAATCACATTCCCGTAGGTAATTCAGGCAAACGCCCTATTGCCATGTATTGCGTCACTAACACAATTGGACCTAATTATTTTTTTTAAATTAATGGCATCTGTCTATTAATAGGGACAATTTTGCCAGTTTCAAGATAGCGTGACAATGTTTGGTTAAATGTAAAAAGTTTGCTCGTAGAGTTTGACGTTGTTTAGTAGAAGCCTTTTATTTTACAAATAATCACTAGCAGATTTTTGAGACTCGAGCACTCGAATATGACATTTAAAACTCTGAATAAAACGAAGAAATAATGTTTTGAAAATAATAGCAATAGTAACTTAAAATCACGATTATTTATACTATTCATTTCATGCGTAAATAATGGCGGCAAATTTTTGTGTGAGATTATATTCCAGGTTGAATTATTTGAATTCGAGCGCTCGATTGTTAAAAATCGACTCCCAGGCTGCAACCCCGGGACTACCGGTTGTTATTCAAAGAGTAGTTACACGCGTTTCGAGTAATTACTAATTAGCTGCACACTTGTCCGTTAGATGGCTGCACAATAACAATAAGCTACCAATATTACACACTGAACTACGTAAATTAACAAAAAACTACTGTAGACAACTTCGCCAGGCTGAGTTTCTGAACCGGAATTCTCCACTGGTCTCACTATCATTCTCATATTTTGTTCGGCGAATTGACGTTGTCAAAATAACTCGGCCTTCGTTCGAAAGACGGCGCTGGCGCACCCGATACCGAGAACAGGTATAGCCTGTGGAGGAACACGATTTTATAGACATTGCAGTCCAGGTAATATATCATCTTTGCTCATAGTATGCTCACGTTTAGCGAATGTACGTAGTATGGTAGACAGGAAATACTTTGGAAAGTGAAAGTTAGAAAAGTTGTGCATGAACAAATACTTATATTTTAGTATTAAGGCCCGCCAGCTACCGTAGCCTATGGACACATGCAACTCCAGAGGTGTCACATGCGCCTTGCCACCCTTTAATAAAGGAGGATTTACTGTGTTGACGGCTAATGAGACAACTAGGTCCCCCCCCCCCCGGCGTCAACATCAACACACTGCAATCCTGTTGGCGACCTTACTCACTGACAGGAACACAACATTATAAATGGGTAGGGTAGGGGATTTTTATTACTATTTTCGCCTTTTCAAAGACATTGTAATTTCTTATCGAAAATGTTTTATTTACATCTTTATGTCTGTAAAAATAAAGATAGCTTCACATTCGTTTTAACCCGCATCGACTCGGCCATAAAACACAAAATCTACACGCAAATATCTCTTCAATACAAAACAATACATTCCATATTCACATATAATTTTAAGTACCATCTTTATCTCAATAAAGTTTATAGGAAATACAACTTTACCTTCAAGCAGTAAAGGTTTATTTTTGGTATTTAGTGTGAATAAAAAGTGACCTTGTGAAAGTAATCGTGGATGTAAAATCGCTTCAGAGGTATCAAGTATCGCGTCGTTACTGACATCCAATTTAGTTCCAAGAAATGAAGACGTTGTAATAAAAACCCTTTATGTTTCTGATAATGTGATTGGGAGAGCCTAGAGCCAAGTTTGATAGAAAATTAATTTTCTTGATCATACTTGTATGGACTTGTATAACGATATTCATATTTATTTATACATTTGTAATAAAAATATTTAAAAGGTTAACATTTAAATATGTCTCATTGATTTGATTTGTCAGTTGGGGCCTTTATAAGTAAATAATAATAAATAAATAAATATTATAGGACAATTTTACACAAATCGATCTAAGCCGACAGTAAGCTCAATAAGGCTTGTGTTAAGGGTACTAGACGACGATACATATAATAAATAAAGATGTATGAACAAATACTTAAATACATAGAAAAAATCCATAACTCCGGAACAAATATCTGTGATAAACACACAAATAAATGTCCTGACCAAGATTCGAACCCGGTGCCTCCTGCTTCGTAGGCACTACCGACTGGGCTATAATTTTAAAGTAGGTACATAGGTAAAACTTACCCTACCCCCATCCCATCAGACCGTGCAATGAAAATTTTGGAAATGTATTTGACAATATTGTATTTTGACAATATTGCGGTGGCGTCATATAAATAGTTGCACAATATCCTCTTGGTTGTCAAAATAACTCAACTGCCGTTCAAACAATAACAGTATCGATATTTTTGACTAATAAATCGCATCAGGCGGGCTGTATGCTTGTTTGCCACAGTAGTGGTATAAAAAAAACAATATTTTATACATGAATATTGATAGATAGACATTCAAGAATGAAGCGGTGGCAGCCTAGAGGTAAGAAAGCGCTGGTAGCGTGGTTCAAGCCTCGACTCGTACAACTGAGTGTTTCGGAACCCATGTACGAAATATATGATATTTCCCAAGTGCTGTTCAGATAAGGAAAACATCGTGAGGTAACCGGACCTAATCCCAATAAGGTCTAGTTTCTCCTCTGGGATAGTTGGGAGTCGCTTTCGCAAAAACTAGTGCCCACGCCAATTCATGGGATTAGGTTGCTAAGCGGCTCCTACGCTCAGTTTAGACGTAGCAAAAGCGGTACAAACGCTAGAAGGATGACACATTCAAGAATGTATTATTCCATGACCAAATGTTCAGAACTTGGCCCATACGCTTGTCTGTTCACGGCACGTTAAAACTGAATAAATTATTGATTATAGTTGTTGCAACAAGGCCCTTTTGTTTTAATGGTTTTTTATATCGATATTTGTGTGAAATAAATGTTCCGATCAACTTTACAAGCGAGTATTTATGTGTATGTGTTATTTTATACTTTTATTTGATTGCTGCCATCTATGGAGCAAGTGAAGCCATTAAAAAGAAAATAGTGATAGTATCTTATCTAAATTAAAACATAAATAATATCCGTGTAAGTAGTTATAGTCTTCTCGACTGATTTTTTCACAGAATTTAGTTTTCTAAGTATGTATGTATGTAGTTACATACTTGTTACATACATATTTCCTTTTTCTTTATACCACGACGGTGGCAAACAAGCATACGGCCCGCCTGATGGTAAGCAGCTACCGTAACCTATGGACGCCTGCATCTCCAAAGGAGTCACATGCGCGTTGGCGACACTTAACAAAAAGGAGGATTCACTGTGTTGATGGCTAAAGGAACAAGAGGGTCCCTCATCGTCAACACACTGGGTCCTCTTTGAGCTCTTTAGCAACCTTACTCACCAGCAGGAACACAACACTATGAGTTCCTTTCTTTCTCTTTAGTTTTCATAAGTTTAATGCTTATAGGCCGTCGTGGTCGTGGTATAGGTGTTGTTATTTCTTACTTAGCCTTGTTAATCGTCTTAACAAAAGATGTTTTTAACCGACTTTGAAGGAGGAGGTTCTAATTTCGTCTTTGTTTTTGCTATTTTTATTTTTCATGTATTTTATGGACCGATTGGGAAAATTCTTTATTTGTTTGAAAATGTGTACTTCACAGTTGGTCCCATTGTAACTAGGTCAGGATCTGATGATGGGATCCTGGAGAAATCGAGGGAACTCTTCAAATATTATAAGCACACCAATAGTATTAATTTAAATATTTTGAACAATAGCGTTACTTTTTCAATAGAAAGCACACATAATTGTCGGTTGTCATTAAGACGTTAACTGCCATAAAAAGTAATTTAGAATTAAACTCTATTAACAACCGATGATGTGCCTATGACTTGAAAACGTCACATATTGTTGAACGCACCTATAAGGTGATAAGCTATGTGCCAACCCTTTCCTCAGTAGCCCTCGCGGTGCGGTAAGCGCATCGGGAAAAACGGTAAATGGAGAGAGTCATAGTGAAACCCCCCTGACCCTAACAGAATTTATTTAGTTACCTACGTGTGCCTACAATTATTTTTAACTAATAAATCTAATAATAGTAATAATAATCTTTTGTTTTCAGGTACTTTATCCAATTCATCTTTCCCTTCGGTAATACCACCTGCATGCCCATTCATAATAAAATCAATAATACTTGATCCAGAAAAAACCTTTACATAATAGGTATATCAAATTACAAAAAAATCTTAATTCTATTTTATAACTCTTACCTACTTGTAATAAAGTTGAAAGTTGCCTGAGTTTATAAAAAAAGTTCCCTTAAGTTAAACAATGACTAATCATTCGGACCCTTGTCATATTTTCAAGTTTTCAAGAAGGTCGTAAGTCTCTTAAAAATGTAAGGAGTTTGTGCTGTTTTAATGTGAGCCCTAATTTTTATGACGCGCAATAGATTTTGGGGTTCAGTGTATTATGTTCATTGTGTGGCGATTAGCGGACCGCGTGGGGTTGTGGGTTCGAATCCGGTAAATCGATATGGGTTGCGTAAAGACGAGTTTTGTGGAGTTTTATTTAATTTTGTTTTTTTCGTAAAGATGATTTCGTGACCATCCCGCGTACTGCTCGTGATGCACGTCTAATGGAAAAGGACCATTGTTGGAAACTCTCACAACGACGTTTCCAACAATGATTCTTGGAAACAAAATTTGTACGGCGGGAATTAGTTTTTATTTTTGCGAAAATTGCTGACTGTTTCGTCTCGAATTGGACCCATAGGGAAATTCGTCGGTTTCAGAAATACTCTAAAAGTAAAATACCGTAGTAAAAAACTATATATACTCGTATATATATATTTTTTTATACCACGACGGTGGCAAACAAGCATACGGCCCGCGTGATGGTAAGCAGTTGCCGTAGCCTATAGACGCCTGCAACTCCAGAGGTGTCACATGCGCGTTGCCGACCCTTTACAAAAAGGAGGACTCACTGTGTTGACGGCTAAAGGAACAATAGGGTCCCTCATCATCAACACACTGGGTCCTCTTTGAGCTCTTTGGCAACTTTACTCACCAGCAGGAGCACAACACTATGAGTAGGGTCTAGTGCTATGTGGCTGTGGTTTTCTGTAAGGTGGAGGTACTTCCCCAGTCGGGCTCTGCTCCAGATTTGAGCGAGATGACATTCGCTGTGCTGTGCCCTACCACACATAGCGAGATGACATTCGCAGTACCCATACCTCTCTTAATATATATATATATATATATAGAGGGAGAATTTTTTAATTCGTTTCTATTTTTAGAAAAAATTGTCCGGTGTGACTTACATAATCACCTCTCACAATATGGCCTCTCGCAATATATTGAAAAAACATTCTGTATATGAGAATGTATACCAAAATATGTAGATGTTGAAATCCATAATTTTGGAAGCCGCTGCGCATGCAAACAAAATTCCTTTCACAAAAATTAATTTCATACAAAATTACGAGTAACTTAATATACTAATAACCGCAAATAGGTCCGAACAAAATTATCACCGGCCATATTCTCACTGGTTGCGCGATAGCCGAGTTGGGCGCTAACTGGTGTTAAGTTCAACATTTAAGGCCCTACTTGCCTGCAAAATACCTATTCCTAAGCCACGCCCAAGGACACACCAAGTAGGATTACTGATAAAGAGAAGATAACTGACACGTACTCTTATTATACGGAATGTAACAATAGTAGTTTATGTAACTGTTACGTAATAAGGGTCCTTAAAACATGAGTGTGGTTTTATGAAATGAGCCGCAGGCGAATTTCATAATAAGATCACACGAGTGTTTTAAGGCCTAATTACGTACAGTTGCATACACTGCTTTATCTGCACTCATATTATATAAATTAAATTAGTGTTCGGAAACCATAGAATGACCGCCATTGTACCGTCATGGCCAACTCGATTGTGCCGGCGCTCGCGCGGGATCAATCGAGTTGGCCATGGCGGTAACATTATGTTATCAAATTCGATGTTCCAAATTTGAAACTCATTGCTTAACAATATTTGAGCATGCAAAGTTGAAATTACGTTACTGCCGCAGATAAGAAACTTATCATAGTTAAATCGTTTGTTGTAATGCTTGTCATTATCTACGGTTTTTGAACGCATTTTAGAGTACTTACAGTATGAGTGTAGATAAAAAATCTAGAAGGGCATAATTGGTATCCGTAGACTACGCATAGCCGGGCGACCCCCCCGCCCCGCTCGAAGAAATTACACCCTGTAGTGAGACACTAATTAATTGTAAGTGACAGTAAACTTAGTACGTCTCCGTGGCAACCATTAATGTCTGACTCTCTTACGTCCCAGGGAACAATGGCGCATTCCCTGTCTAGCATTGCGTGTTCCCCTCCCGCACCCCTTCTTTTTGGCAGCTTAGGTTTCAAAGAAATAACGCGCTAAACGGAGTATAGAGATATCTTGTGTGTATGTTGGTATTGTATTGCGACTAGGAAAAAGGTAAAGAAAATATTTGCAACGTATTTTTTTGAAGTCAATGAACATTGTTTTTAAACCTGTGTACACACATTTGCCTGAATTTGTAGCGATTGGAATGATGGTGTTGTTAAATTTCGATAATTTACGACTGATTACATTTAATTGGAATAAATAATTTGCGAGAATTTACGCTGAAAGCTGAATATTAGTAAATTGATCGGATTTTCAATAAATGCTCAAAACGATTTTGTATTAAGCGGTTATTTACTAACTAATGTAATTTTATCATTATTATTTTATTACGAGAGCCTACACGATATGGTTATTGGGGTTTTCAAAGACGTCGTAGGTATTAAAGATTCTAAAGGCGTCCATAGGCTACGGTGACCGCTTATCATCCGTCATCATCATCACTGATGTACGGTTTAAGAGGAATTTCCTCCCACGAACGCTGCGGCTGTGGAATGAACTCCCTGCCGAGGTTTTCCCAGCGGGCTACAGTATGAGGTTCTTCAAAAAAGGAGTGTATAGGTTCTTGAAGGGTAGGCAACGCGCATGTGAATCCTCTGGGGCTGCAGTCGTCGATAGGCTACGGTAACTGCTTACCATCAGGCCGCATGCTTGTTTGCCACCGTCGTGGTATAAAAAATAATCTGTCATCTATCTATCTATATATATATAAAAGAAGAAACTGACTGACTGACTGACTGACTGACTGACTGACTGACATATCAACGCACAGCCCAAACCGCTGGGTCTAGAGATTTCAAATTTGGCACATATAGGTAGGTTCCTTATAAGGTCTAGGGGAGCACTAAGAAAGGATTTTTCAAAATTCACCCCCTAAGGGGTTACCCTAATGGGGGTCCAAAATTTGTATGGCGAAATAAGATTTGTTAGACTATTTTATTCGAAACTTCACAGGAGTATTCCTAACGATAAATGAGTAAACACGTGTTTCAGATTTTTTGAAATTCAACCCCCAAAAGGGGCAAATGTGGTCACAAAGTCTGAAAATCAACATGGGTATCGTATCCTTTTTGAGTACTTATAGTACGCGGGCGAAGCCGCGGGAAAAGGCTAGTGACATATAATTTACTCAGAGTAGAGAAACCCCTAAAAGTCCTATTCCGCTATTTTCGGAGCCGACGAAGCTAGAATTTAATCACACGAGCGGTTTAAAAAACGCGTTAGTCAAACAGCGGGCGCGAATATGCAAAGTGGCTGCTGCTTTTGATGCTCGAGTCCTCCACTCACACCGTAACGTAATAATGAAGACAGACGTAGGCAATAGAATGCTTAGTCCATACAACTGTTATTATTTATTTATCGTATGGCTACATGTCATTGGATATAGATAGGCATTTCTTCCCTGAGCTAGTAGTAGCGGGAAACAGATGATAAAGAAAATCCAGTGAGTGCTGCGAGGACCAGATGGGACAGTGCAGCTGCCAAGTTTGTTACTCTTTTAGCACCACCCAGGGATCACGTGTAGGGTTGTCTTAGGTGTTTTCTACGGACGCAGAGTAACATTGATCCCCACAACTGATTCTCCACTCGCTTGCTTTAAAATTTTCAGTGGATTCTATTGCCTAGGTAATAAGAGTGACGGCTGGTAGCTAGAGCTACCAAAAGTAACTGAGTGGATTAGACGGGACAGGAAGGAGCGGGCATGGGGTGTGAATATCAAGTTTAACAACGGGCGCCCTATTCAGTCACTTGGACGTCATGTCATTCCTTCCTAATGTTAAGGTTTTGGGCTAATAACCAGTTTTATGGAGTGAGTGAGTACGTAGGGATGTGAATACCCAATTGCGTACTGGTTTTACGAGTGCAATAAGTCAACGCAGGGCAGCTTGTGGCGGGCTGTTGCAGAGTATCGACTCTACGTACCTGAGCTCCCCTGAAGGTGTACCTGTCGGATGTGTGGGACAGGTTGCCTCTGAATGGCCTTAGCCGGTCGTCCAAAGTGGGGTCGCTGTTAGCTGCGTTCTCGAGGGTAGATGTGGAAACATAAGTGGCGAGTTGGATATATGTTTAAAGCCCTGTAACACCTCTTTACTCCCACCCCTGTACACTGGTTTTACCTTAGACCCATCTTTGATGTCGCCTTTTTTATGGGTCTTGTGGTATCCGCTTAGATAGTGTTTGTCATCACAACTTAATGCCAACTCGTATGTACCGCATAAAATAACGACGATAATCTATCATCAATCAGATGACAAGCGTTTATCGAGAAAGTAAACTGAAAATCTATGCACTAGTTTCCTCCCGAGACGTTGACTACTTAGAGGTTGCTAAACCTTTCAACTCCATAAGAATGGTGATGGATCTCCATGATATTTAAAGAACATGTGTTTGAAATATCTAAGGTTCCCCTTTAACTGTTCAGGCTGTGAGTTGTCAGTCAGTACTTCTTGTTTTAAATAGAAATAAAACTGTCGCGTATTACTATTCGGTGTGACGGACGACCGGTCGACTTTAATATTCATGCTCAGCTTATCTCCAGAATGGAACACGCTGTATATCAGCTTCAGCTCGCTCAGCGCTAAGCCGCATATCCCGAGACAAAATCTAGGCTCCTGGCAGTTACCTGTTGGTGGACCTCGAAATGGTCGTTTATTTATTTTTTATTAGGGGATATATTGTATTTAACTCACGTTTGTTAGTCGAAAATTGCTATTATAGAAAGATTCCTTTCTATAACGAGGAGCTTATGAGATTGACCGAAAAACGTGAATTTCAAAATACATATCTGAGTCTCTAAAATACAGTCGACGCCATAAATATGTATATACTTTTGCACCTTACTCCATTGTGATAAGGTTCAAAAGTGCTTACATATTTTTGGCGTTGACAGTACAGTCGGGTCGCCTAAAATAATGTAGGGGTACCTAAAATAATTCAGACATGGTAACATGTTGCTTTAGCGTTATATGTAGTGTCTTCTTTAAATATAGAGGCTAAATTTGCTTGGCTTCAAAGTCGCGGAAGGGTTAGGGTATGTATCATTTCTAGGCTGTGTTTACACTGTAAGTTATTATCCGAGCCAACAAGGTTCGGTGGAAGATAAATGGGTGCGCTAGTGTAAACCCACCTTTAGATTAATATTTTGTGATGGTAATATATAATGTAGGTAATTTAACAGAATTTAAGGGTAGGTATATATATATTTTTTTTTATACCACGACGGTGGACACAAACGGCTTGCCTGATGGTAAGCAGCGGTCGTAGCCTATGGACGCCTGCAACTCCAGAGGTGTCATATGGGCGTTGCCGATCCTTTACAAAAAGAAGGGTTCACTGTGTTGACGGCTAAAGGAACAAGAGGGTCCCTCATCGTCAACACACTGGGTCCTCTTGGAGCTCTTTGACAACCTTACTCACCAGCAGGAACACAACACTGTGAGTAGGGTCCAGTGCTATTTGGCTGTGATTGTCTGTAAGGTGGAGGTACTTCCCCAGTCGGGCTCTGTTTCGCTGTGCTGTCATGACTTTATGACAGTCGTTTAAAACATTGTTCTTGGCGTTCTTGACACCAGTGGAGGTCCGTGAAATATCCTCGCAGGTAAGCCGGATTTATTTCAATTTAGTTTTCTTCTGGTGCTCCCACAACAGTTGTTATAAATGTTATATAACAAAGTATAACAAGGATAAGGCTAAGTAGCACTATGTTGTTAAAGAAAGATAGTTGCTGTTATATAACATTTATAACAGCTGATGTGGGAGCACCATTCGTGGCCTGTAGGAATTGTGATGAAGATTCTGAAAATCAGGCAAGCCCCTGGGAATAGAGTTCCATGGAACCGCCACTGATGTGTGTGACAACTTACGACGGATTTTTTAAGGTTTTTAAAAACATTAAGAAATACATTCGTCATTTTTAAATGACATATGAATGTTAAATTTAACGATGTATTGTCAGTTTTAATTAGTTTGTTATGGCATTAATATTTATGGTTTTAAAATATTGCATACTTATTTATATTTACATAAGACACACGAGTTCGTTTCTTTTAATGTGACTTTAACGACACATTAATAAAATTAGCTAATATTTACGCTGACATATTTGACATCTCAAAGCATTCCAAAGCATTATATATTTATTAGTGTTTACCTGCAACTTTGTGTTTCGGAACTTTTTATGGTATATTTTGTACATAGTTTTTCTTTTACCATTTGTATTTAAATCCTTTCTCATTTTCTCATGGGTTGGCTGGAGAGATCCCTATCAGGGATAAGCTTGCCTTTGTGCATATCTTTTATATATGTTACTGTTGTTTTTATGTTATACCTACTTGTTTATGTGCAATAAAGTATACATAGTAGTAAAGTAGTCATAGTCATAGTCAATCATTTATTTGCATTATAATACATAACAATGCATGCAAATACAATTTTAAACAATTAGGCAGTAAACTTACTTAAGGCAAGTCAAATAGGATAATTAATATATGGATAATCATTAGTAACATTATAAATCAATGTGACAAAAATAAAAGCAAATAAAATAATAATAATTTAAACAATATGTCAAGCACGATACATTTATCAGTAACAAATAAAAATAATAAATAATTGTGTAACAAAATAAATTAAATGTCAGGTACATTGGTCAAAGACCCTATCATAATATTCATTTATTGAGTAAAATGGACGTTTAAGAAAATATTCCTTAACTGTCTTATCAAACGTTTTGAAGTCTTGTATATTTTTTATTTCATTTGACAGTAAATTATAAACTCTTATGGCAGTATTGTTTAGACTATTGTCGAAATGTACGTAATGTGCGTCTTTTAAAAGTAGTTTATTTCTATGTCGCAGATTATATTGATTTATAGTAGCACCCCGTTCCACGTCCAAATGTTTACTGGTTGTATTATATTTTGACAAAGATTTTCTTTTCACGATTAATTCGGTATTTTGTCAACGTCCCGCCCTGAAACACTCAGGGAAGAGGAGCATCGGCATTCCCAGTATCCTCAATATAAACTGTATTACCCAGTACTTTGGACAAAATATTTGTAGTATGAATGGCTGCCTGTTTCTGTATAATGTGTATGTCTATGTGCGCATCTAATTTGTCTATGTATCTGTGTATGTTTTTGGCTACAACGCCAGTGGCACCTATTACTATCGGAATGAGTGTGGTAGGCATTTTCCATAATCTTGTTACTTCTGTTCTTAGTAGGTGATATTTACTCAGCTTTTCTATCTCTTTTGGTCCTATGTTGTAGTCTGATGGAACAGTTACGTCTATTAAATATATGTGTTCTTGTAATTTATTTATGTATATAATATCTGGCCTATTGTGAGTTACTGTTACATCTGTCTGAACCGGTATCTCCCACATTAGTTTAGCAGTATCATTTTCTATAACTTTTGGTTGTACTAATACTTCCTTCCACCATAGGCTATTAACATTGAATTTGTGCTTCCTTGCTAGTGACCAGTGCACGTATTGAACAATATTATTGTGTCGTCTGGTATAGTAAGTGCCAGCCAGTTTCTCACATCCGGAAACAATATGCTGAACGGTCTCATCTTTCGAAAGACAAAGCCGGCACTTACCATCCACATCTTTTTTGAGTATGTCTCTCTCGATTTGGTTAGTGATGACTGCTTGATCTTGAATGGCGAATATGGCTGCTTCTAGTATAGGAGATATTGGCTGCTTCTTGAGCCACCTAAATGAGTATTCGGTGTCAATATTTGGTTTCTCTAACACTGATTTAAGGAATTGACCATGCAGTGGCTTGCTCTTCTATATATTAATATGCTTTTTCACTACAGCTGATTTGATTTCTTCATCGGTCCAGTTCTCATCTCTTGGGATTGCCAGCTCTGAACAAAATTCTGTCGCGTCCTTTTCTATTGAGTACTTGTCCCTGTTTCTGTCATGTGTCCCTATTGCCTTTATCAAATTGTCCTGTTGGTTACGCAAATATTGCTTGTATTTAATTATCTGTGTTTTATACATATACTCCATATTAATTAATCCCCTACCCCCTTTCTCTGTTGGTAGGTAGAGTCTATTGACATCTGCTTTCTGTTGTTGAGCTTTGTTCATGGCTAGGAGTTTTCTTGTTTTTGTATCTATTGCCTTAAGGTTGCCTTAAAATTTTATAGTTTACTATACCGAAGGAGTACAACAAGACTGGCACTGCATAAGTGTTAATGGATTTAATGAGATTATTTGAACTGAGGTGGGTGTTGGTTAGGAGCTTGACTCTTTTAAAGTATTTCTTTTGTATCTGCTGTCTTAGATTGGCGTGATCAATTTTTCCTGATTCATTGATACCTAGGTATTTGTAGTTTTCTGCAGCCCCCAGATACTCAAACTCCTCGCCGCTAAGTAATATGTGCCCTTGCCCTTCAGTTCCACTCCTTCTTCCTGCAGTTAAGTGTAATATGCTGCATTTGTTCA
The DNA here is from genome assembly GCA_947086415.1 of Pammene aurita. Lineage (NCBI taxonomy): Eukaryota > Metazoa > Arthropoda > Insecta > Lepidoptera > Tortricidae > Pammene > Pammene aurita. Next base: position 8,305,710 of record OX352315.1, on the reverse strand, counting down.
ATCCGAAACTCATCCCTATGTCGCTTGTAAATACTTCAGTGCTATCCAACAACACTTTTACATTATTTTTATTGTTTGCATAGACTTTAAGGTCGTCCATGTATAGCAAATGGTTGACATGTATACTGTCTTTTAGTAAATATCCTTTAGAGCCATATTTGTTTAAGATCTGTGAGAGAGGATTTATTGCTAAGCAAAAGAGTAAAGGCGACAGTGAATATATATTATATTATATTATATTATATTATATTATATTATGTTATATTATATATTATATTATATTATATTATACATCCTTGAACTTGAACAAACATCGCTAAAATAAACTTTATTATATTTGTATCGTAAACCACAGATTGTAAACAGATGACTCACTGCACTTGTCTGACTCAGTCGTTGAAATAAACGTTTAATTTCAAGTGTGACGGTTTGTTTGATGGATGTGTCATTGTATTTTAAAACTGTTCTAGGGAATTCACATTTTAGCACAAAATGCCTCATTTAGTACAAAATTAGGTACATGGATAATTTACTTACACGATTCACGCTGCCTATTTAAAGTCTTGTACTAGAATTGCATGTTTTTTCGCACATTTTTAGGGTTCCGTACCTCGAAAGGGAAAAACGGATCCCTTATAGGATCACTTTCTTGTCCGTCCGTCCGTCCGTCCGTCCGTCTGTCAAGACCCTTTTTCTCAGGAACGCGTGGAGGTATTAAGCTGAAATTTATATCAAATACTCAGGTCTACTGTCCCTTGGAGCTGTGAAAAAATCAAACTTCTAAGCCAACGCAATCAAAAGATACAGCCGTTAATGCCGCAAATTTTCGAAACTCGCAAGGAAATCAAAAACCTACAGGGTACTTACTGCCCGTGAATTCGGATCAGAATCTTGAAACTTTTTACGAAGCAACGTCTTATAGCACAGATAAAGGAAAAACTGCGAAAACCGTAAATTTTTAGTTACCTACAGGTTTGTACGGAACCCTCGGTGCGCGAGTCCGACTCGCACTTGGCCGGTTTTATTTTACGTGTTCTGTATTAAATCGCAATTATTTGTCGTTTTATATCGAGCTGGAGTGCGATTTTTGAATCTCACCAAGTGACTAATTCTCACCGATGTGAGTGATTTACTTTCGGAAATCACTCACATCGGTGAGAATTAGTCACTTGGTGAGATTCAAAAATCGCACTCCTGGGGGTTTAGCCAAGATGACAATCGTTTGTAGAAAACGAATCGAAATGGTATCCGTCTCTCTATCGCACTAATATGGAAGAGTGAGCGAGAGCGTGTAGCGTTTCGTTTCGTTTTCTGCAAACGATTGTCATCTTGGCTACAGGGCCTTGTCTAATAATAGAGGCGAATGAGCAATAAATAGGTACTTGTTTACGAGTAAACTAATGATATTTCAGACAGATACTTTATTAACTAATCTGGCTTACCTATACAGTGTGTTTTTTTAAGTGGGTCAGTATGAGGAAATCCTAAATTATAGGGGAAGATAGAGGAGATATTGGAATATGCAATACTTTTTTTTAATATAAACCTTGCAGTGTACCTTAGCTAGGCAATTTACACAGGTTGTAATAATGAAAACTATTTTTTTAAATTTGACTAACTGCTGTTCCGATTTTTTTCTTCCGATTAGGGCATGCAATACCGGTATTGCTTGTATGGGCAATCCTGGAATTCCGGTATTAGCCCATTCAAGGAGGGCCGGATTAACCACCCCCGGGGCCCCTAGGCAATAAAATTCATGGGCCCCTTTTTAACAAAAAAATGTTCAATAAATATTCTTTTTTTTTTTTTTTTTTTTTTTTTTATACCACGACGGTGGCAAACAAGCATACGGCCCGCCTGATGGTAAGCAGCTACCGTAACCTATGGACGCCTGCAACTCCAAAGGCGTCACATGCGCGTTGCCGACCCTTTACAAAAAGGAGGATTCACTGTGTTGACGACTAAAGGAACAAGAAGGTCCCTCATCGTCAACACACTGGGTCCTCTTTGAGCTCTTTGGCAACCTTACTCACCAGCAGGAACACAACACTATGAGTAGGGTCTAGTGCTATTTGGCTGTGGTTTTCTGTAAGGTGGAGGTACTTCCCCAGTCGGGCTCTGCTCCAGATTTGAGCGATGACATTCGCTGAACGTGCCCTACCACACTTAGCGAGATGCCATTCGCAGTGCCCATACCTCTCTTTTTGGCGTAGTTTAAGGACATACCCAGGTCCGGACGTAGTTTAAGGACATACCCCGGGTCCAATATTTTTATACCACGACGGTGGTAAACAACCATACGGCCCGCCTGATGGTAAGCAGTTACCGTAGCCTGTAACTCCAGAAGATTCACATGCGCGTTGCCTACCCTAAAACTTAACTTTTATATTAACTCTCTCCTATTTATCTCTTTTTTTTAAACTCCTATATCAACTTTTCAACTTTTTAGGGTATAGTACTCAACGTAGTGCTTTTTGTTTCGTTATGTCCTTGTCCACCTGTCTGTTTGCGGCTTAGCTTAGCGCTTGAGGGACCAAAAAAAGGAAAACAAATATTAAAGAAAGCTTAGACCCGCTTATGAGTTAAGTATCGCAAAAATATATCACTTCTTATATTATTCGTACTCGCGTCAGTGCTTGTCGAATCATTCGCGTACGAGTGCCAACACGAATGTCCGACTTGTCCGTTCACATATTCGTCTCCCCGTACAACCCCCCGATTCGAAACCCACGCGAATAACCGAGACGCATAATATGTAAACAGTCCGCACACTATTCGCCTCGGCATTCGGCTCGGCACTCGCGCGCAAGTGTAATCGCAACATTAGTTAAAGTACTTTTAGATGTATGTATTTATGTATTAAGCAAGGCCTTAAATGCTCTTAGCCGATTTTTTAGATACATAATCGTTCATAAAATATTGAAATTTGCCCTATTTACCGAGTCCCATAAAGATAATCTACATAGCAATTGAAAAAATATTAAAAGTTAGGTCAGCTGGATAATTATGTCGTGGCCTTTCAGATGCCAGCTTTTAGTCAACGTCTTAACGTTAAACGTCTCGTTCTTCTTTTTTTACCGACACTGATTTGTGAGAGTGGTAAAACTTAACGCTGTCCCCACTAAAAAGGACTACTCTTGTCACAATGTTTTCTGAAAAACCACTGCATACGCACGGTCTTGTGGTATCCGCTTAGATAGTGTTTGTCATCACAACTTAATGCCAACTCGTATGTACCGCATAAAATAACGACGATAATCTATCATCAATCAGATGACAAGCGTTTATCGAGAAAGTAAACTGAAAATCTATGCACTAGTTTCCTCCCGAGACGTTGTCTACTTAGAGGTCGCTAAACCTTTCAACTCCATAAGAATGGTGATGGATCTCCATAATATTTAAAGAACATGTGTTTGAAATATCTAAGGTTCCCCTTTAACTGTTCAGGCTGTGAGTTGTCAGTCAGTACTTCTTGTTTTAAATAGAAATAAAACTGTCGCGTATTACTATTCGGTGTGACGGACGACCGGTCGACTTTAATATTCATGCTCAGCTTATCTCCAGAATGAAACACGCTGTATATCAGCTTCAGCTCGCTCAGCGCTAAGTCGCATATCCCGAGACAAAATCTAGGCTCCTGGCAGTTACCTGTTGGTGGACCTCGAAATGGTCGTTTATTTATTTTTTATTAGGGGCTATATTGTAACTCACGTTTGTTAGTCGAAAATTGCTATTATAGAAAGATTCCTTTCTATAACGAGGAGCTTATGAGATTGACCGAAAAACGTGAATTTCAAAATACATATCCGAGTCTCTAAAATACAGTCGACGCCATAAATATGTATATACTTTTGCACCTTACTCCATTGTGATAAGGTTCAAAAGTGCTTACATATTTTTGGCGTTGACAGTACAGTCGGGTCGCCTAAAATAATGTAGGGGTACTTAAAATAATTCAGACATGGTAACATGTTGCTTTAGAATGCTAAAGCATATAATGATATGTAGTGTCTTCTTTCTTCTCTATAGAGGCTAAGTTTGCTTGGCTTCAAAGTCGCGGAAGGGTTAGGGTATGTATCATTTCTAGGCTGTGTTTACACTGTAAGTTATTATCCGAGCCAACAAGGTTCGGTGGAAGATAAATGGGTGCGCTAGTGTAAACCCACCTTTAGATTAATATTTTGTGAAGGTAATATATAATGTAGGTAATTTAACAGAATTTAAGGGTAGGTATATTTTTAATTTTTTTTATACCACGACGGTGGACATAAACGGCTTGCCTGATGGTAAGCAGCGGTCGTAGCCTATGGACGCCTGCAACTCCAGAGGTGTCACATGGGCGTTGCCGATCCTTTACAAAAAGAAGGGTTCACTGTGTTGACGGCTAAAGGAACAAGAGGGTCCCTCATCGTCAACACACTGGGTCCTCTTGGAGCTCTTTGACAACCTTACTCACCAGCAGGAACACGACACTGTGAGTAGGGTCTAGTGCTATTTGGCTGTGATTGTCTGTAAGGTGGAGGTACTTCCCCAGTCGGGCTCTGTTTCGCTGTGCTGTCATGACTTTATGACAGTCGTTTAAAACATTGTTCTTGGCGTTCTTGACACCAGTGGAGGTCCGTGAAATATCCTCGCAGGTAAGCCGGATTTATTTCAATTTAGTTTTGTTCTGGTGCTCCCACAACAGTTGTTATAAATGTTAAATTACAAAGTGTAACAAGGATAAGGCTAAGTAGCACTATGTTGTTAAAGAAAGATAGTTGCTGTTATATAACATTTATAACAGCTGATGTGGGAGCACCATTCCTGGCCTGTAGGAATTGTGATGAAGATTCTGAAAATCAGGCAAGCCCCTGGGAATAGAGTTCCATGGAACCGCCACTGATGTGTGTGACAACTTACGACGGATTTTTTAAGGTTTTTAAAAACATTAAGAAATACATTCGTCATTTTTAAATGACATATGAATGTTAAATTTAACGATGTATTGTCAGTTTTAATTAGTTTGTTATGGCATTAATATTTATGGTTTTAAAATATTGCATACTTATTTATATTTACATAAGACACACGAGTTCGTTTCTTTTAATGTGACTTTAACGACACATTAATAAAATTAGCTAATATTTACGCTGACATATTTGACATCTCAAAGCATTCCAAAGCATTATATATTTATTAGTGTTTACCTGCAACTTTGTGTTTCGGAACTTTTTATGGTATATTTTGTACATAGTTTTTCTTTTACCATTTGTATTTAAATCCTTTCTCATTTTCTCATGGGTTGGTTGGCCAAGAGATCCCTATCAGGGATAAGCTTGCCTTTGTGCATATCTTTTATATATGTTACTGTTGTTTTTATGTTATACCTACTTGTTTATGTGCAATAAAGTATACAAACATACATACATACATTCCTTGTCATAGTCATAGTCATAGTCAATCATTTATTTGCATTATAATACATAACAATGCATGCAAATACAATTTTAAACAATTAGGCAGTAACTTACATAAGGCAAGTCAAATAGGATAATTAATATATGGATAATCATTAGTAACATTATAAATCAATGTGACAAAAATAAAAGCAAATAAAATAATAATAATTTAAACAATATGTCAAGCACGATACATTTATCAGTAACAAATAAAAATAATAAATAATTGTGTAACAAAATAAATTAAATGTCAGGTACTTTGGTCAAAGACCCTATCATAATATTCATTTATTGAGTAAAATGGACGTTTAAGAAAATATTCCTTAACTGTCTTATCAAACGTTTTGAAGTCTTGTATATTTTTTATTTCATTTGACAGTAAATTATAAACTCTTATGGCAGTATTGTTTAGACTATTGTCGAAATGTACGTAATGTGCGTCTTTTAAAAGTAGTTTATTTCTATGTCGCAGATTATATTGATTTATAGTAGCACCCCGTTCCACGTACAAATGTTTACTGGTTGTATATTATATTATATTATATTATATTATATTATATTATATTATATTATATTATATTATATTATATTATATTATATTATATTATACATCCTTGAACTTGAACAAACATCGCTAAAATAAACTTTATTACATTTGTATCGTAAACCACAGATTGTAAACAGATGACTCACTGCACTTGTCTGACTCAGTCGTTGAAATAAACGTTAATTTTCAAGTGTGACGGTTTGTTTGATGGATGTGTCATTGTATTTTAAAACTGTTCTAGGGAATTCACATTTTAGCACAAAATGCCTCATTTAGTACACAATTAGGTACATGGATAATTTACTTACACGATTCACGCTGCCTATTTAAAGTCTTGTACTAGAATTGCATGTTTTTTCGCACATTTTTAGGGTTCCATACCTCGAAAGGGAAAAACGGATCCCTTATAGGATCACTTTCTTGTCCGTCCGTCCGTCCGTCCGTCCGTCTGTCAAGACCCTTTTTCTCAGGAACGCGTGGAGGTATTAAGCTGAAATTTATATCAAATACTCAGGTCTACTGTCCCTTGGAGCTGTGAAAAAATCAAACTTCTACGCCAACGCAATCAAAAGATACAGCCGTTTATGCCGCAAATTTTCGAAACTCGCAAGGGAATCAAAAACCTACAGGGTACTTACTGCCCGTGAATTCGGATCAGAATCTTGAAACTTTTTACGAAGCAACGTCTTATAGCACAGATAAAGGAAAAACTGCGAAAACCGTAAATTTTTAGTTACCTACAGGTTTGTACGGAACCCTCGGTGCGCGAGTCCGACTCGCACTTGGCCGGTTTTATTTTACGTGTTCTGTATTAAATCGCAATTATTTGTCGTTTTATATCGAGCTGGAGTGCGATTTTTGAATCTCACCAAGTGACTAATTCTCACCGATGTGAGTGATTTACTTTCGGAAATCACTCACATCGGTGAGAATTAGTCACTTGGTGAGATTCAAAAATCGCACTCCTGGGGGTTTAGCCAAGATGACAATCGTTTGTAGAAAACGAATCGAAATGGTATCCGTCTCTCTATCGCACTAATATGGAAGAGTGAGCGAGAGCGTGTAGCGTTTCGTTTCGTTTTCTGCAAACGATTGTCATCTTGGCTACAGGGCCTTGTCTAATAATAGAGGCGAATGAGCAATAAATAGGTACTTGTTTACGAGTAAACTAATGATATTTCAGACAGATACTTTATTAACTAATCTGGCTTACCTATACAGTGTGTTTTTTTAAGTGGGTCAGTATGAGGAAATCCTAAAGTATAGGGGATACAGGAAGATAGAGGAGATATTGGAATATGCAATACTTTTTTTTAATATAAACCTTGCAGTGTACCTTAGCTAGGCAATTTACACAGGTTGTAATAATGAAAACTATTTTATTAAATTTGACTAACTGCTGTTCTGATTTTTTTCTTCCGATTAGGGCATGCAATACCGGTATTGCTTGTATGGGCAATCCTGGAATTCCGGTATTAGCCCATACAAGGAGGGCCGGATTAACCACCCCCGGGGCCCCTAGGCAATAAAATTCATGGGCCCCTTTTTAACAAAAAAATGTTCAATAAATATTCTTTTTATACCACCACGGTGGCAAACAACCATACGGCCCGCCTGATGGTAAGCAGTTACCGTAGCCTGTAACTCCAGAAGATTCACATGCGCGTTGCCTACCCTAAAACTTAACTTTTATATTAACTCTCTCCTATTTATCTCTTTTTTTTTAACTCCTATATCAACTTTTCAACTTTTTAGGGTATAGTACTCAACGTAGTGCTTTTTGTTTCGTTATGTCCTTGTCCACCTGTCTGTTTGCGGCTTAGCTTAGCGCTTGAGGGACCAAAAAAAGGAAAACAAATATTAAAGAAAGCTTAGACCCGCTTATGAGTTAAGTATCGCAAAAATAAATCACTTCTTATATTATTCGTACTCGCGTCAGTGCTTGTCGAATCATTCGCGTACGAGTGCCAACACGAATGTCCGACTTGTCCGTTCACATATTCGTCTCCCCGTACAACCCCCCGATTCGAAACCCACGCGAATAACCGAGACGCATAATATGTAAACAGTCCGCACACTATTCGCCTCGGCATTCGGCTCGGCACTCGCGCGCAAGTGTAATCGCAACATTAGTTAAAGTACTTTTAGATGTATGTATTTATGTATTAAGCAAGGCCTTAAATGCTCTTAGCCGATTTTTTAGATACATAATCGTTCATAAAATATTGAAATTTGCCCTATTTACCGAGTCCCATAAAGATAATCTACATAGCAATTGAAAAAATATTAAAAGTTAGGTCAGCTGGATAATTATGTCGTGGCCTTTCAGATGCCAGCTTTTAGTCAACGTCTTAACGTTAAACGTCTCGTTCTTCTTTTTTTACCGACACTGATTTGTGAGAGTGGTAAAACTTAACGCTGTCCCCACTAAAAAGGACTACTCTTGTCACAATGTTTTCTGAAAAACCACTGCATATAAAAAATCTTTATCGACGTAAAACATTTACTTGTCCTCTAAAAACACTTTTGTAGTTTTTATGTACTTTTTTACCATTATTATTTAACTGACGCTAGAAAAACCGAAAATATCATCTGATTGTCGGCGATGAAAGAGAACGGCTTAAAACAAGATGTATATTTGTATGGAACTTTCGAACTTGTAATGCATTTTTCATCATTATTTTTTTTTACAAGCTTGATTGATTTAACAATAATTTCACCCTTGCACACGCGGGGACCCTTGCCGATATTTATTTTATTAGCCGATAAATACAGATTTTCCAATTAATATTTAACTCTATGAAACAATTTCATTTTCCACTGTTCACCTGCGGGGCCCCTAGCCGACATTTGCCTATACAAATTTCCCAATTTAATTTTCACTTGTAAGATTTTAATTTTTTTCTGTGTACGCGGGGCCCCTGGTCGATAAGGGGCCCCTAGGCAGAACTGCCTACTCTGCCTAAAGGCTAATCCGGCTCTGCATACAAGTAATACCGGTATTACATGCCCTACTTCTGATACAATAAAATGATCCTCTCATGAAACTGTGTAGATCTGCGTCAAAAAAAAACATTAATATTATGAATTTTTAGGGACAACTCACACTTGACCAAAATTTTGACTACACCAATTTTTTTCCCCCAAAAAATATGTACCTAATGTTTCCTTAGATAGTTTCCCTGTATCTCCTATACTTTAGGATTTCCCCATACTGTCCCACTTTAAAAAAACGCACTGTATACAGGGTGGAAAGATAAGTCGGGCCCTGGAGGGAAACTACCTTAAAACCTTGAGATAGCTCAATTCGCTGAAAGGAAACATTCTTTTATTTTTCCTAAAAACTAAAACTGCATTCACAGTTTTTTTCTTAATTTTCACTTTTTTCTATACTAATTGTATGAAAAATATTATTATTATTATTTATGGGTTCTCTTGTGCCCTAAACATGGTTGGTATTCAGAAGTTATTATCCTCGTTGGAAACAGGATCGATTGGCATCAATTGTCATAAAAATTATTTATGGCAAAAATTACAAAATACATACTTTTTTTTAAAACTGTACTCTTTTCCAAAAATTTGTAAATGCAGTTATATCCCTTTAAAGAAATTAAAGAATGTTTCCTTTCAGTTAATTGAGCTATCTCAACGTTTTAAGGTAGTTTTCCTCCAGGGCCCGACTTATCTTTCCACCCTGTATAATGAATGAGCTTTAATTATTTACTTCCACCTCTCCCGTTGTCTGTAATCAAATCTTGCAAGTTCAATTTGTCCCACTTCCAGTTTTCCAATTGAGCTGAAATTTTGCACGCATGTGCGAATCGGATGACAATACAATATTATTATGACATGGAACTGATCTGATGATGGAACTGGAAAGTGGCCATAGGAACTACTAATCTACTTAACATTATCCCCTTGTGTTTGGGTTCGCTGCATTCGTCTTGGTGATCAGTTAGTGATCGTACAAAGAAAAGTAGTTTTTGAAAAAAAAAACTGTATGTTTTTAAACTCCGCTCCACTCGCCGTCGACAGGGTGTCCATCCTCACCCTGGAGCCGAAAGGGTCGCGCACTGTGCCGTTTAAGAGGAATTTCCTCCCGCGAACTCTCCGGCTGTGACATGAACTCCCTGCCGCGGTTTTGGAGTTGTGGGTTCTTCAAAAAAGGACTATAGGTTCTTAAAGGGCAGGCAACGCGCATGTCAATCTTCAAGAGTTACAGTACGTTTGTTTGCCTCCGTCGTGGTATAAAAAAAAGACTGAAATAGCCGTCAAAATCTGTGGACCACACAGGCTTTAAAATTTAAACAGGCCTCATGGAGTTTTGCATTGTTTATCACACTAATAAAGTCTACTTAATTTAGGTATCATATTATTATGCTAATCGTATGGTCAGAGAGACGTCATGTGATTAGGTCATTGATCTCTGTCCTGATGAATATCTAATGCGGTATTTTACTAGAAGTACTGACTGTCACGGTTTTTTAGGGAGTCATTTAGGGTTTACTTTAACGGCCTCCTAGCCTAGTCGGTAGTGACGCTGCCTATTACGAAGCAGGAGGTTCCGGGTTCGAATCCTGGTCAGCGTATTTTTTGTGTGTTTATCACAGATATTTGTTCCTGAGTTATGGATGTTTTCTATGTATTAAGTATTTATCCATATTTATCTATTATATATATCGTCGCCTAGTACCCATAACACAAGCCTTATTGAGCTTACCGTGAGCCTTATTAAGATTGTCCTATAATATTTATTTATTTTACTTTACATTGGACAACTGATTAAACAAAAAAATTGCAGGAACCGTAAATGGCATAATAACAATGAAAGTCCGTGACAGTAGTTCTAATAAAATACATGCCTCCAAGAAAAAAAGCTCGTATCATAGTGTTTACTATTCACAGAGAGGTAGTTATTTATTTGGCATAATATGATATTTTCTCAGACTAACTTATCTGTTTGTCTCTCATTATCATCATCATATCAGCCGAAAGACGTCCACTGCTGGACATAGGCCTCCCCCAAAGAGTGCCACAATGACGGGTCCTGCACCACCCGCATCCAGCGGACTCCCGCGACCTTTACCAGGTTATCAGTCCACCTTGTCCAGGGTCTACCAACGCTGCGCCTTTCGGTTCGTGGACTCAAGAACCTTTCCGCCCCAACGGCCATCGGTTCTACGTGCAATGTACCCCGCCCACTGCCACTTTAGAGATTCAGAGGGCTGTTGGTCTCTACTTTTTCTCAAATCGTTCCCGCACCGAAAACTCCGATGTATGTGATGTATCTGCAGATCTGTATAGCGCCATATATTGACATATCTGCCAGACAGATCCGGCGGGCTGTCTTGTGCGTGTATCCCTGTTTATTCTTACTGCAATAATTGATTTACGTACAGTCACCGGCAATAGTATCTCCCTACACGAAGGCCGTAAAAATATGTGACACGCTCTTATGGTCCTACAAATAAGAGCGTGTCACATATTTCTGCGGTCTTCGTGTAAGAAGATAGTGCCGGTGACTGTACATACTACATACCAATAAACGGTAAATATGGCTACAATATTGTCAATGGTTTCACAATCTAGATCTAATTTAGGATTGCCTTCAATTTCAAACCACTTGAATTATTTCCGTGAAATTATAGGTTTCAATAATAGAGCAAAGGTAAGGTGTATTATATTTTGAAATACAAGTATATTTGGCAATGATCGGCCCTATAATAAATTTCCCACCAGATAGACCAGCGCGCGTTTAGCCAAATGACACGTTATTACGAAAGCCATAAATCTGTCAGTGAGTGTAATAAGGCGCTTTGGCACGGAATGTTTGGTTCGACTTATTATGTATTATGAGTATGACAGATGACTTCCTAAGTGTGTGGTGTTGAGTTTAAATGAACCTCCTTCGTGGTCTTTTATCAAATCATGAACGAAATAAGAGGAAAGTGATCTTTCACCAGTTTTAAGCGTTTTAACTGATTTAGTTGTTAAATTATCAAAAAACTGAAGCAATTTTTTAACACCTATCGCGTCATTTGTCTTTCGCACTTACATACTTACTGTCTTTTTTTTTATTGTACAGCTAAAATTACACTGTCAATTTATAACCTTAAGATAAATATTACAAGACATAAATTAAATATTCAATACGAATCTAAGTAACTTAAAAATAAAATAATACTAAACTTATAAAATAAATCTAATCTACAAAAAACCCACTCCGAGCTGCTCCCGGTGCAAAAGTGCCCATCACGCTCGCTGCGTTTCCGCGTTGGATCGCGATGGACAACCTTTGCAGCAGGAACGACCCAGAGCGGGGGTCAAGGGGCTCTGCTGCAGGCGGCGACCCAACTCCCGAAGGAAAACCTTTTCCTCCGCGCACCAGCACCCTGATGTCTCTACCGCCAGAGGGACAAAGAAATACTTACTGTAATATCATCAATAGTGATCAAATTTTACGGTGCAACACGGCGGAATACATACACCTATTATGCGAATCTTAATGAAACGTTAAAATGTTTTTGAAATGTATCTGATATAACTAAAGTAAACAACGTGGGTTTAAAATCCCGAAGATTATCCATATAAGCATCATTTTTTAGGTAATAATTTTAAACAAAAAAGAACCGACTTCACTTAGCATCCACCTTTCCAACAGCAAATGCTCGAGCTGCTGTAAAAAATATTCAAATCACTATAGGTGTGCCTATAATAGTTTATTCTTTATTCTTTATTCATAAATATTCCACATACAAGCTAACAGCTAATGCCAACACACTTATATGGAACTATTATATTATATTTTATATTATTAGTTTGCGACAAATCAAAAAACAAATTTAAGCTCACAGGTGCCACACTTTAATATGCGGTTTAAATACATTTAGTTAAACGTTAATAATATCATAAAGATTATAAAATATAATTTACAGTAGTAGCTATTCAGGTGACTATTGATTTTACGCTTTAAAGAAGTCAAGTTGTCTGTGAATACATACATACACAATGTATATCGGCAATTTGGATGGAGGCAAGAAACTCATTCAGTAGTATTTGTGCTCGGTGCGTGGGTGCATTTGAGGCTTGACAGGTCCGGATATCATTTGGAATAGCGAAAAGGTTTCTTGTTTTGCGTACGCTCCGTCCGACTGAAGTTGAAGAGTTCCCTCGATTTCTCCAGGATCCCATCATCAGATCCTGACGTGGTTACAATGGGACCAACTGTGAAGTATGCTCTTTCAAACAAAAAAAGAATTTTCCAAATCGGTCCAGCCGTCTTCGAATAATCGGTGAACATACATAAAAAAATAAAAAAAAATAGTAAGAACAAAGATCCCGACGAATTGATAACCTCCTCCTTCGAAATCTTGAAGTCGGTTGAAAAAACCGTGTTGCACCCTAAAATCCAATCGCATTCCAGTAATCTGTTCATGGCACAGGGCGGAAACGTCATATTACAAAACTCGTTTGAGCGATTGTGTGCACGGCACGTCTGTACACGCTTCAATGTGTGCATGAGTTCTTTGGACTCTGTCATTCAATTATTTTTTCAAGTCCCGCTGTCGTAAATGACATTTGACAATACACTGACATTTGCATTGTTTTATCTACGCGTTGCCAACCTGACTGATAACCTACTAATCTCCTACCAATCAGCCCCCGCGGGATGAGGCAATTCCAATCGAGGCAGGGCGTAGCGTGGCCATTCTGTATGAAATACTATTGTTTATTCTGTAGTCATGATGGCAGTCAACAAAAACCCGACTATCTTAGTCCTAGAAGTAAAAGGGGTACCATGCAACAGCGTGTTATATTGAATTTCCTTGTTTTCGAAATTAATTAGTTCTGTCGTGAGACACCCTACACCACCACGTCTGGTATGATAGTTATGACAGATGGCTTCCTTGGTACGGTCGGGCTGCACCAAACGATGCGCGAACTATTTAGTGACCAAGTCTTTGTACAGTCGACGTCAAAGATATGTATACACTTTTGAATCTTATTACAAATGTAAGCATTATTATTGATAAATACTTGTAAGGATAACTAGTTTCTATTTAGCATCATCTTAAAAGACTGTCAATTGACTCCTTGTTGCTCGTTCCCGCCATTTTGATGTTATAAAATGACGGGTATACAGCTGCGGCCGCCATCAGCTGCAGCTTCAGAGGGAAAAAAGAGCCCTGAGAAAGAACCCTCACACCCCCTGAAAGGGGGAGTGTAAGAAGACAACGAAGAAGTTGCGGCCGCCATTCGGATCTTGACCAGATTGTTGTAAAGACGTCTTAAAAATATTATTGTCATATAGTGTAATTTATTCATATTTAAACCTTGTAACAAACGAATACAAGCGTAAATACTGGTTTTCAACCGACTTCAGAATTTCGAAGGAGGAAGTTATCAATTCGTCGGGATCTTTGTTTTTGCTATTTTTTTTTTATGTATGTTCACCGATTATTCGAAGACGGCTTGACCGATTTGGAAAATTCTATTTTTGTTTGAAAGCGTATACTTCACAGTTGGTCCCATTGTGACCATGTCAGGATCTGATGATGGGATCCTGGAGAAATCAAGGGAACTCTTCAACTATTATAGGCACACCTATGGTGATTTGAGTATTTTTACAGCAGATCGAGCATTTGGTGTTGGAAAGGTGGATGCTTAGTGAAGTCGGTTCTTTTTTGTTTAAAATTATTTATAATCCTAGTGATATCCCCTTACACAAAGGAGTTAGGTGAAAAAGTGTAAACATATCTTTGACGTCGACTGTACAGTCGCCAGATATATCGGAACGGTAAAGGTGGTCACAAATATCTGATAAACGCCTCTATTGTCAAGGCAATAAAGTACATGTTTAGGTATATATTTTGGAGAACGAACGAATATAAGAGTTCTAGAACCTGCTCATACAGGGTGTAACAAAAATAAAGCGTGATCCGTTTAAGGGCATAATTGGTATTGTATTGCGATTAAGAAAAAGTAGAAGAAGAAAATTTTTTGACGCGAATAATTTTTTTTTGTATGGGACTAGGGTTGCCAACTTTTTGAGAGAAATATAGTATTTTCCAAACCTAAGTGAAAAAAATAGTACACCGTGTTTTTACCTTATTAGACGTTCCAAAAATATATTATTTTCGCCTTTTTTGCATTTTTTCAACAGTAGACCAAGCCAAAACATAGTACAATACTATATATTATAGTACGGTTGGCAACCCTATATAGGACACGTCATCCCAGCCGGCCGACCCTCCATACAAAAACAATTTTTTTTTTGTTTAAATTTTTTTTTTCTTTTTTTTCGTTATTAGTATACGATACCAATTTTGCCCTTAAACGGATCACTAGCACGGCTAGCACGTCTTACGCGCGACTGGCGCGACTAGAGACAGATCTGCGCGACTTCATGCGTTGTCGCTATGTCGCTATGTTGGTAGCACAACTTGCGATCAAGTGCCACTGTCATAAAATTACAGGTTTTCCCTTCTCGCGGCTTAAGTCGCTCTTGTAAGACGTGCTAGCCGTGCCGAATTTTAGTTACACCTTGTATAAGAACTCTCTAATTATATTTATATCTGCTACAACTCCAACAAATTTCATGAAGATCAGAAAAACGTTACTCAATCGTAGTCCAACTATTCAAAATCAAAAAGTCATCTAAATGCAGGGACGTCCCGGTAGCCAGCAGACAGTTCCGTTGTGTCCGAAGTTGTCTGTAAGAACTTCGCTTCACTGCGCTCGCTCGTTCGATGATGTATGTCTCCACATCACAAGACAAGTAACCCAGTAAAGATAAGGTTGTGTTTGTGTCAAACATTAATTTATAATAGCTTGATTGTTTTATTTTTTATTCTTATGGGATATTTATAGATAATATATGCAAAACTCCTACATGCTTTGTCCCTAAAAGCATGTAGGATAAAGGAAAGTAGTTAAAAAGGTAAAAAAAAAATTTTTTTTATTTTTTTTTATTTACATTAATATCTATTTTTTTTTGTAAAAATGACGATATTTAACTCTTCTTTCTGTTGAAAGCGAAAAACAAGAAACCGTGTCCATGTAAAACCACATAATTTACAATAAAAAAAATTCCGATTCGCTATACTAGCCGTAAATTACTGTACTAAAGAGAACCCTCTGTATTTGTCCCATTACTTAAATTACTCTGTGTCCACGCTTTATTTAATAACTAGGCCTTATGTTAACTATTCAAATTTGATTAGGGGCAAGGGTGATCACTATTGTTTGTAACACTATAATTTGGTAATTTAGGTTAAGGTGAGAGCCCTTCATTATTACGAGGAGTAATAAAATAGTTTTGGAGTTAATCTGGTATTGCGGTATTGTAGCCGTAAAGGGTGGTTTGGAATAAGTTCGGTAAGGTTAACCGGGAAAATTACATCTGTACGAAGTAAGGTTAACCGGGAAAGTTACGTCTGTACGAGGTAATAGTAGTTTATGTAACTGTTACGTAATAAGGCCTAATTACGTACAGTTGCATACACTGCTTTATCTACACACATATTATTGATCCTAAATGAAGTGTTCGGAAACCATTAGAATGACCGTCATTGCACCGACATGGCCAACTCGATTGTGCCGGCGGGCAGGCGGGCGCGTGCCACAGGTCTGAGAGGAGGGCATATTTTACCGTAGGTAATGAATTTTCATACATTTTAACCACACTATCACTGATATTACGTTACTGGTTGCAGTAATGATAGTAATTACATGCGGTTTCCGAACGCGGAATAGAGGATTTATGATATTGCTGTAGATAAATAGTAGTTTATGTAACTGTTACGTTATAAGGGTCCTTAAAACATGAGTGTGGTTTTATGAAACGAGCCGCAGGTGAGTTTCATAATAAGATCACACGAGTGTTTTAAGGCCTAATTACGTACAGTTGCATATACTGCTTTATCTACACTCATATTATTTATCCAAAATGCCGTATTCGGAAACCATAGAATGGCCGCCATTGCACCGCCATGGCCAACTCAATTGTGCCGGCGGTCGGGCGGGCGCGTGTCGGGCTGTCGGCGGATGCGCAGGAGGGTGCAGGTGTACATTATGTTATCAAAACTCATAGCACATCAATAATTGAGCATGAAAAGTTAAAATTACGTTACTGCCACGGATAAAAAGCTTAAAATTAAAATCGGTCGTGGTAATGCTAGCCATTGCCTACCGTTTTCGAACACGTTTTAGAGAACTTACAATATGAGTGTAGATAAAGAATTTTATAGAATTACAAGAAGTTGCGAGCTGGTGTTACCGCTAAATAGTAACAGATATTTTGTTCTGTACCAATAGCATGACGTTAATTATGGCACTTCCACTTAGCCGCTGCGAATTCTATGCAGAGTTATCTTGGTCGTCGTGGCATAGACAAAGATAAACTACGTTGTTAGAGTGCGAGTGGGAATCATTGGATGAAAATGGAGCTCCGTTTCGATACAATCCGATTGTTGTTTAAGTTTCCACAATAACTTCGCAAAGAGTAAGTCAGCGGAGCCACTTGGGTTTATAACCGCCTTACAATGATTTATCGGTTTAATATAATTTGAAAAAAAGTTTAATTTATTTGTTTTTTTTAGCGGGGAGATTTCATGGATTTTTACTGGATTGGGAATTTATTACGTCTTGGTTTTCTATTATATTATTAATCTTTTCTAACCGGCACGACGAATGTAGAAAATGTTGATCATTTTTGTCTTGAACCTTTTATCAGACAGAGCCAGATTAATCTTGAACAAAAACGGCTATATTTGCTATTGCCGCGCCGTCAAAAATAATGTAAACAAAATTACACGTATAGTAGTATTTTTAATTGAATACAGTCATCTGACAATTCCTGCCATATATTGTCTTTGTATGACAAGAGCTGTCAGATTAATGTACTAAATTATAAAAACTTTGGACCCGGGTATGTCCTTAAACTATGTCCGGACACGGGTATGTCCTTAAACTACGTCCAAAAGAAAGGTATGGGTAGTATGTCATATCGCTATGTGTGATAGGGCACAGCACAGCGAATGTCATCGCGCTCAAATCTGGAGCGTAATCCGACTAGGGAAGTACCTCCACCTTACAGAAAACCACAGCCAAATAGCACTAAATCCTACTCATATTAGTGTTGTGTTCCTGCTGGTGACTTAAGTTGTCAAAGAGCTCAAAGAGGACCCAGTGTGTTGACGATGAGGGACCCTCTTGAGTCTTGTTCCTTTAGCCGTCAACAGTGAATCCTCCTTTTTGTAAAGGGTCGACAACGCGCATGTGACACCTCTGGAGTTGCAGGCGTCCATAGGATACGGTAGCTGCTTACCATAAATTTCAGCGTTTTTCGATATGTCCTCTCTACAATGTACTCTGTGCCTCACACGTTTCGTATAACGCAGATATAATTTCAAAACTAGGCCAAACTGATCCAGTATTGATTGTACTCCTTTGGTGCATCGGAACGTCCATCAATCGTGCAGGTGATAGGGTTGAAATTGGAATCAGTTAATCAATATTGAAAATACCTGTACTGTAGTTACGGCCTCCTAGCCCATTTGGTACTTACCCTGCCTATAAAGCAGGAGAACCTGGGTTCGAATCCTGGTCCATCCATTTATTTGTTATCACGGATATTTTGTTCCTGAGTTATGGATGTTTTCTATGTATTTAAGTATTTATTCATTTATCTATTATATGTGTCGTCGTCTAGTAGCCACAACACAAGTCTTATTGAGCTTACTGTGGGACTAGGTCGATTTGTGTAAGATTGTCCTGTATTTTTTTTCGATTTGTGTAAGATTGTCCTGTATTTTTTTTCGATTTGTGTAAGATTGTCCTGTATTTTTTTTCGATTTGTGTAAGATTGTCCTGTATTTTTTTTCGATTTGTGTAAGATTGTCCTGTATTTTTTTTCGATTTGTGTAAGATTGTCCTGTATTTTTTTTCGATTTGTGTAAGATTGTCCTGTATTTTTTTCGATTTGTGTAAGATTGTCCTGTATTTTTTTTTTTCAAGTTGTGTTAGAATTTGGAATACAAAATTCCGTAGCAATCATAATTATTTTAAAGAAAAAATGCTACTTTACTTAGGCTAATACATCTCAAACTCAAACTCAAACATTTATTCAGTAAGTAGGCCACAAGGGCACTTTTACACGTCAAAGTAATAGAGAGAAATAAAAATCAAACTACACCGGTTCTAACCCTACACCTCTGACTCGAGAAGAATTATGTCCGGCAAGAAACTCGGCGGGACTTATTTTTTCAAAACAACAGTACATCAAAACTAAACAATAGGTACATATAAGTGCGTTGTTCTATAAGAAAACATATCAAACCAAGGTTAGATTAACCAACAATAGATTATAGTTTAAAAAAACACCAAAGAAAAAAAGATGAGTCCAAATCTGACTATTTGAAAATGAATTACATACAAGTTTGATATTATCTGCAATCAACATCTTGCCAAGAGCTTGCAAATCACTATAGTTGTGCCTATAAGATTTGAAGAGTTCCCTCGATTTCTCCAGGATCCCATTATCAGATCCTGATGACAATGGGACCAATTGTAATTTTATAAGATTTTAATAGGCTACGGTAACTGCTTACCATCAGGCGGGCCGTATGCTTGTTTGCCACCGTCGTGGTATTAAAAAATGGCAACAACTGGCAAGTATGTCCTTCCAAATAAAAAAAGAACTTTCTACTCGTAAATCGTCCAGCGGTCTTTGAATAATCGATGAACATACATAAAAAATAACAAATTAAAAGTAACAACAACAGGAAGAGAACCTCCTCCTTCGAAATCTTGAAGTCGGTTGAATATAATATGTTATGTGTTTAACGGCCTCCTAGCCTAGTCGGTAGTGACCCTGCCTACGAAGCAGGAGGTCCCGGGTTTATTTGTGTGTTTATCACAGATATTTGTTCCTGAGTTATGGATGTTTTCTATGTATTTAAGTATTTATCCATATTTATCTATTATATATATCGTCGTCTAGTACCCATCACACAAGCCTTAAGCTTACTGTGGGCCTAGGTCGATTTGTGTAAGATTGTCCTATAATATATTTATTTATTTATTGAATATATTTATTCCGCTAAA
Organism: Pammene aurita; assembly: GCA_947086415.1. Taxonomy (NCBI): domain Eukaryota; kingdom Metazoa; phylum Arthropoda; class Insecta; order Lepidoptera; family Tortricidae; genus Pammene; species Pammene aurita. The sequence continues at coordinate 8,285,616 of OX352315.1, read as the reverse complement.
GTATACGGACACTGCTGCTGGGCACAGGAGACATCACGTACCTACTAGAGACATCGGTCCATAGTCTATTACGTTGGCTCAAAGCGGTTTAGGAATTTCACATACACCTTTCTATATTTTTCTACAGAATGTAACAAAAATGCTGGTGAACCTTTTAAGGGCATAAGTGGTATCGTATTCTAATTATACAAAACTAAGAAAAAAAAAATTGCGAAAAAAAAATGGTTTTGTATGAAGGGTTGGCCACCTCGTTGCTCCTACCTTTTCTTAGTATTTTAGTTACAGCCTGTATACAGAAAATAGTAGTTTATGTAACTGTTACGTAATAAGGGTCCTTAAAACATGAGTGTGGTTTTATGAAACGAGCCGCAGGTGAGTTTCATAATAAGATCACACGAGTGTTTTAAGGCCTAATTACGTACAGTTGCATACACTGCTTTATCTACACTCATATTATTTATCTAAAATGCCGTATTCGGAAACCATAGAATGGCCGCCATTGCACCGCCATGGCCAACTCGATTGTGCCGGCGGTCGCGCGGGCGCGTGTCGGGCTGTCGGCGGATGCGCGGGAGAGTGCAGGTGTACATTATGTTATCAAAACTCATAGCACATCAATAATTGAGCATGAAAAGTTAAAATTAGGTTACTGCCACGGATAAAAAGCTTATCATAGTAAAATCGGTCGTGGTAATGCCATTGCCTACCGTTTTCGAACCCGTTTTAGAGAACTTGCAATATGAGTGTAGATAAACGACTAATAAATATTGAAAGATATTTCGTACATAAGTTTTGAAAAACTTTTTACCAACCGAGGTTCGAACCCGAGGCCTCCAGAAGAAAAGTCACACGCCTTTTACGCTAGGTTACAAAAGCTATTAGCAACACGCATGTGAGTCCTATAAAGTAACAAGCGTTCATTGGCTACATCCTCATACTGTCGAAAAAATTGCTGACTATTTTTTTTTTATACCACGACGGTGGCAAACAAGCATACGGCTCGCCTGATGGTAAGCAGTTACCGTAGCCTATGCACGCCTGCAACCCCAGAGGATTCACATGCGCGTTACCTACCCTTTAAGAACCTATACACTCCTTTTTTAAAGAACCTCATACCGCCCGCTGGGAAAACCTCAGAAGAAATAAGGGGTGAAAATCTATTCTACAGCTTAAGTAAATATTTTAAAACCGTTCAATTTGCTATAAAATGCTCTCCAGTGCACAAAGGCGTACAGTGCAGTGCATTTAAATTATCGATTACGAAGGTAGACAAAGGGGCAGTCAGTAAAGAATCTTGAGCGATCCCGCGTCATGCGCATGCCTTGATGCAGATTAGTGATGGAACATGTCGGTAAATATCGATAATTATAAATTATCGTTGACGAAGGTAAAGGGGCAGCCAGTAAAGAATTTTCAGCGATCCCGCATCATACGCGTACCTTGATGCAGATTAGTGATGGGACGTATCGGTAAATACCGATAACGATATTGTAAATTAGCTATTGATACAACATAAGGATCACCATCATCTTCTTATCGTTTGTTTCAGCTTTTTGATAGTCCTGACGTCTAATATCCATGGAGAATCTCCATGGCAATCTTTGACAAACTTTTTGCCTTAGGTGAACCTTATCCTATCCTATTGAGTATCGCAAGTGTTTGCAAGTCAAAACTAATTAATAAGCCATTAAATTAATAAATTATGTACATTTTATAAATTTGCACATATAACGGAGTTATTGCATTTAAAAAATTTGCTCATAGTCTGCTAACCGACAATCTGTTGCAAAAGAAGTTTAACTGGCTAGGTTTCAAAACTATGTTCACATAGAAATAGAAATAGAAAACATGTACATGCTCTTACTACCTTAAAAAAACGTATCAAGAACATTTTGAACACCTGACCTGCTTAGCTACTTCCGCTGCATATTGTACAAGTTTGTATTCCAAGGTTTTAAATAATTAAATAATTTTAAACAAAAAAGAACCGACTTCACTTAGCCTCCACCTTTCCAAAAGCAAATACTCGAGCTGCTGTGCAAAATACTCAAATCATATAGGTGTGCCTATAGTAGTTGGAGAGTTCCCTTGATTTCTCCAGGATCCCATTATCAGGTCCTGACCTGATGCCAACGAGACCAATTGTTAAGTATACCCTTTCAAACAAAATAGTAGTTTATGTAACTGTTACGTAATAAGGGTCCTTAAAACATGAGTGTGGTTATAATAAGATCACACGAGTGTTTTAAGGCCTAATTACGTACAGTTGCATACACTGCTTTATCTACACTCATATTATTTATTATAAATGCCGTATTCGGAAACCATAGAATGGCCGCCATTGCACCGCCGTGGCCATCTCGATTGTGTCGGCGTGGCCAACTCGATTGTGTCGGCGGTCGCGCGGGCGCGTGTCGGGCTGTCGGTGGTAGCGCGGGAGGGTGCAGGTGTACATTATGTTATCAAAACTCATAGCACGTCAATAATTGAGCATGAAAAGTTATAATTACGTTACTGCCACAGATAAAAAGCTTATCATAGTAAAATCGGTCGTGGTAATGCTAGCCATTGCCTACCGTTTTCGAACACGTTTTAGAGAACTTACAATATGAGTGTATATAAAAGAATTTTCCAAATAGGTCCAGCCGTCTTCGAATAATCGGTGAACATACATTTAAAAAAATAGCAATAACAAATATCCCGACGAATTGAGAACCTCCTCCTTCGAAATCTTGAAGTCGGTTGAAAACAGAAAAGGTGGCACAGTTTCAGACGTCGCGCAGGCCGACTTTTACCATAGACAGTCGATCGAAATTGCTAGTCACAAAGGACCGACAAAGCGTTTCGTTAAAATTAGACCTAGCTAGACTACCAAACTCAAATAAAGTCAAATTAGACTAGTCAGGTAGTCGCAATAGAATCAATAGGCTCTGTGATTATAACCGCAATTGTCATGCCATATTTTCGGTGCCATTTTATCTGTTTTTTATAATATCTATAATTCTATCGATACATTACCAACTATCCCTACCCTAACCCAAGCTAAAATAAGAACAGCGCCACCCGAGGTCTTTTATTTTGAAGTCGGTTCAAGCGATCTAAGCTTTAAGCTATAATAATGTGTGTTTTATACTTGTTCGCGGCTTAAAGCGGTGGCGGAGAAATATTGCGAAGGAAAGCGCTTTTTCCGGTTTTTTATTCAATTAGGAATTTGTGACATGAACATGCATGCATGTGACGTGTTAGCTGAATTTAAAGCGAAGGTGCACATTCGGTTTAATGGAATTTGATATCATATTGATTTGGACATGTTTATTTTGACAATTTTAATCAAAGAAAGTTGAAATCTTTTAAGATTATGTTTGGATACCTCTAGTTATGTATCGATATTGACATAAAATAATTATATTTGTTTTAAAATACTTGAACTTTTTAATTGTTCTGGCGTTATCTAAGTAGTTCATAAATTCTCGGTACTTTTAGGAGAAGAATTGTCTTAACAGACGGACGGGCAGTCAGACAGATGGACGTAAAAGCGATAGTACATATAAGGGTTCCTTTTACGTTCTGAGCTACGGAACCGAAAAATCTAATATCTAAAGGTCGTATCTGCCTATGAAAGAAGTTTTTTGGAGATCACTCGAAAACGCCTTAACCTATGATGTTCAAAATAATTTTCGGTGAAAGAATGTACCTACAACGATGTATCATCTTAATTTTTTTCATATTTATTGGATTTCCGATTCATAAGTTACATGGGAGGGCACATTTTTTTTTGACTTTCGGAGTCATTACTTCTGCAGATATCCATTAAATCCAAGAAACCTCTATGTTATTTTTAAAGACCTGTAGATTGATGTGCAATATGTTGAATTTTGGTAAAAAATATATTTTTTGACAATAAGTGACATGTATCCAGGGAGCGCCCCCGTACAAATATTTTTTTCAGCAATTTTACTACAAAACTAATTGTAAGTAGCGGCACATAAAATACACCTTATGTTAAAAAATTTGTAAGATGAGTCTTATAGGACGGACGGACGGGCAGGCGGACATGACGCAACTATAAGGGTTCCGTTTTTGCCATTTTGCCTACTGAACCCTTAAAAGGATGCGGCCTTTTTCACGTTGGTTAAAAGACAGTTTACGTCTTCTATAGCTAATACTCATCACAAAACAAAATGGCGTCCGCAATTCAATGCGTAGGCAAAAATCTATGGCCCTAATTAAAAAACCCTACTAAAAATAAACATACAAGCATGTCACAGAAACAGGCAGACAGACAGCCGTCCTTGTCAATTAAACGACTGAGTTATTATTCCATTGCACGCGAGCGGGTTCGATTCCCGGCCATGTATGTAAATGTAGTTGAATTATTCATGTTGTTTTTTTTGTTACTTTTATTTCTGTGCTATGAGCAGGCATTGGGCCGAGTAAAAAGTTGAGTTTTTTATTATTGGTAAATAAAAATGAACATGGGTAAATTAATAATAGGTTATAGGTTATACGAATTCGTATTCGCCGATTATTATTATTATATTTTTACTAGCTTTTGCCCGCGGCTTCGCCCGCTTTAAATTCGGGGTAACATTATATCCCACCAATAACATAAATGTAATAATTTTTAAGAAAAAAAAACCGACTTCAATGGGGGTAGCCGGTGAAGGATTATTGTAGATAGATGGTGCACTTAGATTCCATACAATGAAATAACTTGCTTAAAAAACGCAGCGGAGAGGACCAATCGCCAAACGTGAACTATGCGTCGTTGAAGAGTTCCGTTCTGATTATCATCAACAGTTCCACTTCATCAAATGTCACTCTTTTGAATGAAAATGCTTGATTTGTTGATAAAAATACAAAAGTCACTTTATGTATGCCTTTAAGATTTGAGGAATTCCCTCGATTCCTCGTGGAACTCATCATCAGAACTTGAGCTTGACGAAAATTGGTCCTGACAATCTAACTTGCTTAACAAACATAGCGAAGAGGAAGAATCGCCAAACATGAACTATGCGTCGTTGAAGAGTTCCGTTCTGTTCATCATCAGCAGTTCCACTTCATCAAATGTCACTCTTTTGAATGAAAATGCTTGATTTGTTGATAAAAATACAAAAGTCACTATGTGTAAGCCCTTAAGATTTGAGGAGTTCCCTCGATTCTTCATGGATCCCATCATCAGAACTTGAGCTGGACGAACATTTGTTCTGACAATTAAACTTGCTAAACAAACACAGCGAAGAGGACGAATCGCCAAACGTGAACTATGCGTCGTTGAAGAGTTCCGTTCTGATCATCATCAGCAGTTCTACTTCATCCAATGTCACTGTTTTGAATGAAAATGATGGTTTTGTTGATAAAAATATAAAAATCACTATATGTATGCCTTTAAGATTTGAGGAGTTCCCTCGATTCCTCATGGATCCCATCATCAGAACTGCGTTTTGACAAAAACGGGACCAATCTGTATATATATACTTACAATCAAAAAAAGAATTTTCAAAATCGGTTCAGACATAACGGAGTTATGGAGTAACAAACATAAAAAAAAAAAAAAAAAAAAAAAAAAAAAAAAAAAAAAAAAAAACATACACGCCGAATTGAGAACCTCCTCTTTTCAAATCTTGAAGTCGGTTAAAAAAGGAGAGCCAAGTTCAATACAAAAATTATGCTTGGCTGTGGGCTTCGCCGCAAAAAGAATCGAGATCTAAATGAGTGCCAAGTTCTATGCAAAATCCAAATATGTATTTATAGGAACAAAATAACATTATGAACAAGTATTAAACTCTATTTCTTGGGTTGATTGGATACCTATAACATTCATTACATCTGTCATTTTATAAAGTTATTCAACATATATATATTTTTTTAATTCTGATAAAAACTGGCAAAGTCAAATCCAACCTACTTTAAGATCTCAGATTTTTAAATAACAGCAATTGTTATAGGTATCCAATAAAGCAAAGAAATAGAGTTTAATATTATTCATAATGTTATTTTGTTCCTATAAATACATATTTGGATTTTGCATAGAACTTGGCACTCATTTAGACCTCCATTCTTTTTGTGGCGAAGCCCACAGCCAAGCATAATTTTTGTATTGAACTTGGCTCTCCTTTTTTACATTTATGTGGTTGGTATCATTACTTTTTGTAAAGAAAACTAGGCAGGTATTGAGATTTAATGTTTTTTCTTGCGTTTCCGCTGCATGATTTTCTTTTTTATGCTATTGTCTACATTCTCTTGAATGTAAGAGATAATATGCTTAATATGCTTGTAACGGTTCCAACGATACAATTAAAAAAAAATTTAATCATGGGGACCTCCCTATTTTTTAACTTTTTTTTAGTTTTAGATTTTTTCCTACGCTTACAAACAATTTCCAAGCTGGATTCCAAATTTCATCCTTCTAGGTCATCTGGAAGTAGGTTAGATTTAGGTACTATATGTCAGTCAGTCAGTCAGTGCAAAAATTTATGACTTTTTGACCTTCATATCTTTATAACCGTTTGAGCTAGCTTCATGAAATTTGGGCTTCTAGATTTGAACTTGGCTTGACACGCTGCCGCGTGTCTAGATTTCTTTCCCAAAGTCCCATATAAAATGTTACCCCCTCTTTTAACGGGGTTGGGTGCAGATTTCCAAAAAAAAATGATGCACGATTTTTTTGTTAGTCACAAATAGTCCGCATACCAATTTTTAGCTTTCTACCTTGAAAATTGCGTTATGCTCCATACAAACTTCCACCCCCCTTTTAGGGAAGTGGGGGGTTAGAAAGAGACAAAAAGTAGCCTATGTCACTCTCCATCCCTTCAACTATCTCCACTTAAAAAACCACGTCAATTCCTTGCCCCGTTTTGCCGTGAAAGACGGACAAACAAACAAACACACACATACACTTTCCCATTTATAATATTAGTATGGAGATGGTTTTTTGGACTGATTCCCAGCGTAAAATAAATGCGTAAAACACCAAGGTTTTCCCAAGGGGCTGCAGTATAAGTTCTTTGTGACTTGGCCACACGCATGTAAATCATCTGGAGTTACAGGCGTCCATAGGCTAACTGTTTACGGGCGGGGCTTATGCTTGTTTGCCACCGTTGTGGTATAAAAAAATGCAACTTTTCGATAACGAAAATGTAAAAAATCTGCCAAAAGCATGTCGGGGTTTGCTCAGCGTAGGTTTCGTAGTAGGGAATGCACACCGGTTAAACCGAAACCGATATCCTTACCATACTCGCACATAAACAACCAACTTGACCACCACTGCAAACAACTACATCAAACATACTCGAAAGAAATGGATACCTGCAGACAAACCGAAGAAATAGTAACGGAAAACAACCACAAACTTTCCAAAACACTTTTGAGGACAAGAAGACCCCAACTACGCAAATTAGTGGGACTGATAAGAGGACACAACACACTAAACAAACACCTCTTAACAATAGGTAGGACACACTGAAAAAATACTTTCGTTGATTTTACGAAATTTTTACGAAATTTATGGGTTAAATTGGGACCTACACACAAATATTGTTGAATTTACCAAACATGCTTTGGTTGACTTTTTACAAAACTAGTTTAGTAAATAGATATTACAAAACTGCTTTAGTAAAGGACTTTTTACAAAACTGCTTTAGTAAAGGACTTTTTACAAAACTAGTTTAGTAAAACTAATATTTTGTGGGGTCACACCAATTTCGTACGTTTGACAAATAATATTTAGTAAATTTTACGGACTTTGTATTGTACTTTTAACGAAATAGATTTTGTAATTCGCCAAAAGGTTTTGTATGCTTCACTAAATTACTGTCGTAGCGTGTACGAATTTACTTTCGTAATAATTACTACATTTCTTTAATATGTATGACGTGCGTAACTTTTATAGATACTACTAAACGTCTTGCGTGTAATCAATTAATATGCTTTTGTAATACTTACTAATTTCTTTAGTATGTATGACCACTGAACTTTGATAGATGTTACTAAACTTATTTAGTGGAATTAAGTAATACACTTTTGTAATAGTTACTAAATTTCTTTATTATGTATTGCGTACTGACATTTCGTAGATATCACTAAACTTCTTTAGTGGAATAAAGTAATATACTTTTGTAATAATTACGAAGTTTCTTTCGTATGTATGACGCATTGAACTTTCGTAGATATCACCAAATTAAGGAATGTATAGATTACGAAATTTACTAAGGTTAATTCTACTAAACAACTCTAGTAAACTGTACTATTTAACTTTTGTATATTTTACCTAGTTTATGAGAGTGAATTATACTAAAGCGCTTTCGCATAATTTACTGCAAATTATTTTGTACGATTTACTAAACTGATTTTGTAATTTTTACTACATTGCTTAGGTGCAATTTACAAATTATCTCTAATAAATTCTACTAAATGGCTTTTGTAAAATGTACTACTCAACTTTTGTATATTTTACCTAGTTTATCTGAGTGAATTCTACTAAAGCGCTTTCGCATAATTTACTGCAAATTATTTTGTACGATTTACTAAACTGATTTTGTAATTTTTACTACATTGCTTAGGTGCAATTTACAAATTATCTCTAATAAATTCTACTAAATGGCTTTTGTAAAATGTACTACTCAACTTTTGTATATTTTACCTAGTTTATCTGAGTGAATTCTACTAAAGCGCTTTCGCATAATTTACTGCAAATGATTTTGTACGATTTACTAAACCAATTTTGTAATTTTTACTACTTTGCTTAGGTGCAATTTACAAAATATCTCTAATAAATTCTACTAAAAGGCTTTTGTGGATTTTAATAGATTACTTGCGTACATATTACGAAACATGATTTTGTTACATCAAACTACAATATTTCGTATATAATGCCAATATTAATTTAGTAAGAAATACCAAATTTGTATAATATACAAATTAAAATACATTACAGATCCAATAACCGTCCCATTACATGACCACATGCCATAAAACCTCTATAATATACATTACAGAAGATCGTTGACATGAGCGTAAAAAAAAATTGTTTATGCAACTTTAAAATCATTTCATTTTGAAACGCTATCGTGCACTTATTATGATCACAATCGTTTCAAACCCAAACATTATGAAGCAGTTGCATAAACAGAATCAAAACATCATTAAAATTTATACCTAAAATGCATTAAAGCGAATAAAAAAGCTACTTAATACAGGTTACCATAATGTACAATATACCAAAAAATAACAAAAGCCACTTAGTTTAATTTATAAAAGTAGACATAAGAGTAAATTGGCACACAATAACAATATCTAGAATAATTAATTACAACAAGTAATTTAATTTGTAACTCGTGTTAGGTAACTGTGCATAACTTTGTTTTGAAACAATCGTGTAACCTTAATATGAATCTGGCATTCGGCTTGTTTCATAAAATTATGTACAGTTGCATATACACAACGACATGACAGGCTCTATCACATCTGTAATGACAGGGTGAACAAGAAAATAAACAACAAATTGAGAAATTAAAATTTATTTTATTTTATTATAAAACATAACACATTTTTAATAACGTAACATCTTAATTGTTGCAGTTATCGCTAGGTTTAAGTTACATCACATCTTGTTACTGATATAAAATTGTTTAGGCATACATCCACAATCTTTTGATGCTGCTGCCTCTGGCAAAAGTGAGTTTACAATAAGAATGGAACAACCTTCTAAATTAAAACAAAATGGGCCCGCCGGGTTTTTGTTTTGTTTTAATTTAGAAGGTTGTTCCATTCTTATACCCGGTATAATGTTAATGGTTAAAAGCGCTCCGTACACAAAACGCTAAACATGGCCTTTTAACAGGGGCCTAACCCACAAGTCATCTTTTAGGTAAGTATTCTTTTCGTCTATTTTGAACGATGATTGAGAGGCAATTCAAACGTGTGTGCTGTGACCTCTGTAGTATTATTGCAGTAACCGTATTCGCTAGAAACTGCGTAAACGACGTTTGTGCGCGTTGTGTAGTAAGTATAGATAGCGCCCTTGGCGGTTACTTATAGAACATAAATCTCCATACTAATCGTTCACGCAGTCGCTAGCGAGTACGGTTACTGCAAACAGTGAACTCATGGTAAGGCTACTGGCACTTGTGATACATTCATATTTGGGCAATATGTAATACCTTTGCAATATAAGCGTTTATCAATTTGTCAAATTAATCCGCTCATATAAAGTTGTTAATGAGCATATAACAGAGGTGGGTGTAATTAGTTACTTTTGTAATTTAATACTTATAATTACTTATTCATGACCCCCTCGACCCTTCTCACGACCCCACCTCACGATGCCCACGATTCGCCTCCACTCGCCCTCACGATCCCTGGATCGACCCCCCTTACGAACCCCGCTAACCCCAGGAAATTATTATGTAAGGGGGGTTTAGCGGGGTTCGTAAGGGGGGTCGGTCCAGGGATCGTGAGGGCGAGTGGAGGCGAATCGTGGGCATCGTCAGGTGGGGTCGTGGGAAGGTTCGAGGGGGTCATGAAGAGGTTGAGATGGGGGGTCGAGGGGCATCAAGGGGGGGGGGGGGCTAGAGGGGCGTCGTGGGGGGTCATCAGGGCGGTCGGGGGTCGTGGAAAAGGGGTCGTACTGGGGGTTCGGAGGGGGGCGAGAGGGGTCAACTGCGGATCGTAAGGGGATGTCGTGAGGGTGCGTCGTGACGGGGTCGAGGAGTCGTGCGAAGCGGGGAAAGCACGCAGACCCCAATGAATTTCGCACTTTCGATTGAAACACCCTTTTGTATGGTCTGACCTAAAGTAATAATACTCTTAGCTGATTACGGTAGCTAGTAGGTAGTTTCGCTTGTGCGGGAATATATGTTTTTTCTCGAAGTTTCCGACTGGGGATGTAATATATCTCCTGTAATTTAAACCGTTTACTTTACGTCGACTGTTACAATGTCTTAATTAAATAAGAACCTATAAACTTATATAGATGTCATATACAAAGAAAAAAGTGACTTAGGCCTCCGGTGCCCAGCGCTGGGATCGAACCAGCGTCTTCTGCATTCGCGGCAGATAATTTATATAGTAGTGTGTCTACTTAAATAAACACATCAAAATATTTTTAAAATAATTTGATATGTTCTTCAGATGTATTGAAAGCAGCGCCATCTCTCTCGCCTTCGATGAACTCCTAAGTAGTTCCGATTGGAAGTAACAACTCATAATGATCATGTACCTTAGATGATTGACCAAATACGCCTTAGCATTTCGAAAGATTGCATATACACGTGAAAATTCCACTGGTGCCGTTGTGACCCGGGTAGCCTAGTGGTTTAGGGCATCTGCCGCGAATGCAGAAGACGCTGGTTCGATCCCAGCCCTGGGCACTGGAGATTTAGGTCACTTTTTCCTTTGTATATGACATAATGACATTTATAAAAGTTTATAATGTCTACTAAATAAACAAATCAAAATATTTATTAAAATAATTTGATTTGGTCTTCAGATGAATAAGTACCTATATAAATTGGTATGATGTCAAAGCTATGCAGTATTTAAAATGGCGTTACCTAAATACATTGATAAAAAAAAATATTTTGGTGAAACTACTGATAATAGAGATTCATTTTTTAGAGATAAGACCGCCTGTTGTTACTTAGATAGTTTTTGGTGCAACAAAGAATGCTTGCTCTGCATAATATGTAACTGTATCAACGTTATGTGTGTCTTTAGGCGTTTACAAAACAAGAAATTTAATTCCACGCGACTTTTAAACTTAGGGAAGAAATTCAGAACCCCGTATTATTAAATAATTATTTCCAATCAATTTAAAGCCCTTCTATGGCTTCTGGCGCGTACTGTCCCAATATCCAGCTGACTGACTATGTATGTCCACATAGTTTGTTAGGTATACACCCGTGGACAATTTTTGTAGATTTTCTTAATCTCTTTCACAAACCATATTTTTTTGACGAACTTTTAGCGGCGCGCTGACGCGTACTGTCCCGATATCCAGCTGATTGACTATGTCCAAATAGTTTGTTAGGTGCCTTACTACCCAGAAACAATTTTTCAGATTTTCTAAAACCGTTGCGACATACATACGTGTTTTTTTTTACATGTTTGCAACCACCCCACAGAATGGCCTAGCCTTGAGGCGAGTGTAGGATATAAATTGGTATGCTTTTTGTATTACACTTGGATTCATAGCAGAGCTTGAATTTGAAAAAATTGTGCGCATCGAGAAAAAGTCGTGAATTTTTGGCCATGTATAGAGTGAGAGAGATAACTAATAAATATAATTTATTTTTAAATACAAAAAATATCATAAGAAAGCATAATTAATGCAGTTCATAAATATATACAATTTTAAACCTTTTACTGAACGATAACTACGCAAAAAAAACTCATTCGCGTCGTGGTGTATATGTTTTCTCCATTATAAGTATAAAAAATCAATAAGAAACGGGAACATCCGTAGCGAATTGACCTTAAAATGTATGCATTGCTTATTAGTTATTATTAGTCAATTTTGCTCAGAATATCTTCTACCAAATAAAAAAAAAAAGAATTAAAAAACACATATTTCCTTATACTCACTTAAGTATTAATCTTTATAATTGGAACAAATGTGTTTTTTAATTCTTTTTTTTTTCATATCTGCATTTTGTAGAAGGTATTCTGAGCAAAAGTGACTAATAATAAACAACACATACATTTAAGGTCGATACGCTACGGATGTTCACGTTTCACATTGATTTTCGATACTTACTATGGAGAAAACATATACACCACGACGCGAATGATTTTTTTCATGTAGTTTTTGTATTTTAAGGGCCTTAAAATTGTATATATTTAAAAACTGCATATTAAATATGCCTCCTTATAACATTTTTTTATTTACAAATATATGATATTTATAACTTATACAACGATCTATAAAATAATATTTTTTTGAGTGTTTTTCCTCTTCGCAGATTTTTTTTATATGGATTTTTACTTTATTAATATCAAAAATTAATCTTTGCACTGTACTATCTACTGTACTTCTACCAACAAAAAAAAAAGTAAAAACCTTGCATTCCGTGGGAAACAGCATTATTATTTGATCGGACAATACATCAAAGTACTGGTCTGGTCTGGTCATTTTATTATAACGTTTGATGTAATATTCTACTACGGTTCGAACAATTTGGTTTCGTAATGCATTATCAAGGGACTTGTTTGATTTTTTCAAATTCAAGCTCTGCTATGAATCCAAGTGTAATACAAAAAGCATACCAATTTATACCCTACACTCGCCTCAAGGCTAGGCCATTCTGTGGGGTGGTTGCAAACATGTAAAAAAAACACGTATGTATATCGCAACGGTTTTAGAAAATCTGAAAAATTGTTTCTGGGTAGTAAGGCACCTAACAAACTATTTGGACATATATAGTCAGTCAGCTGGATATTGGGACAGTACGCACCAGAAGCCAATAGAGGGGCTTTGAATTGATTGGAAATAATAAATTAAGAATACGGGGTCCTGAATTTCTTCCATAAGTTTGAAAGTCTCGTGGAATTAAATTTCTTGTTTTGTAAACGCCTAAAGACACACATAACGTTGATACAGTTACATATTATGCAGTCTAAAAAGTCTTTAAAAATAAAATTGATGATTGTTTCAACGTTTTTTCATAAAGTTAATATTTTTAGATATAATCGCCCCGAAAGTAAAAATAAATGTGCCGCTTTTACTTTTGAACCGGAAATCTAAAAAATATGAAAAAGATCTAAAAGATACATGTTTATATATACTTGAACATTACCGGTTAGGTAGTTTTTGAATTATCTCCAATCAATTTAAAGCCTTTCTATTGGCTGCTGACGCGTACTGTCCCAATATCCAGCTGACTGACTATGTCCACATAGTTTGCTAGGTGCCTACAGCAACAAACAATTTTTCAAATTTTCTTAAACAGTAGCGACATACATTTTTTTTTTTACATGTTAGCAACCACCCTCCATCCAGCTCATCGTCAAGTACCATCAGTAGCATTAGCTCTGGAGTGAGCGACCGTTGCGTAGAGAAATCTCGTGTAAGTTTCAATGCTTTGTAAATTAAGTGTACTATAGGTTTATCTCTTTTTCCTTTCTAATATTTTTTTTATTTCACTATTAGGAACAAATTGATTTGAAACAAATCCTAACAACGACTAATTGTGGTGAACTGTGTCTCGGGCACTCTATCCATGTTTAAAAATTCACAATTTTTTCTCGATGCGAACAATTTTTTTTTCACTTTTGTACCGAGAGAGAACCCTACTATCATTGGTGTTCAAAGTATAACCATTTCAGTTATTTTTTAATAATATATTACCTCCAATTTATAAACAAACCCTAGTAACTAATTTACATCCGCTGATTTAAGATTTTTCAGTATTGGTCTTGCTTTTCCCTTAAATTGTGGCCAATTTTTAAACAAGTTAAGATTAAATAAGATTATAATATTTAATTTTATTTTATTAAGATTAAAATAAGTTGATTTTTTCTTCAGATAAATAAGTACCTATATAAATTGGTATGCTGTCAAAGCGATTGCAGTATTTAAAATGGGGTTACCTAAATACATTGATAAAAAAATATTTTTTTGGTGAAACTACTGATAATAGAGATTATTTTTTTAGAGATAAGACCGCCTGTTGTTACTTAGATAGTTTTTAGTGCAAAAAAGAATGCTTGCTCTGCAGTATGTGGTGCAGTGTTCCTGGTATTTTAATATTAGGTTACAAATAGGTTGACTATCGTCAATAACCTGCCGTCAGTCAGCCAGGTTCTGGGACACCTGGATGGAGGGTGGTTGCTAACATGTAAAAAAATATATTTATGTCGCTACTGTTTAAGAAAATCTGAAAAATTGTTTGTTGCTGTAGGCACCTAGCAAACTATGTGGACATAGTCAGTCAGCTGGATATTGGGACAGTACGCGTCAGCAGCCAATAGAAAGGCTTTAAATTGATTGGAGATAATTCAAAAACTACCTAACCGGTAATGTTCAAGTATATACAAACATGTATCTTTTAGATCTTTTTCATATTTTTTAGATTTCCGGTTCAAAAGTAAAAGCGGCTCATTTATTTTTACTTTTGGGGCGATTATATCTAAAAATATTAACTTTATCAAAAAACGTTGAAACAATCTTCAATTTTATTTTTAAAGACTTTTTATTGATTGATGTGTCACATGTTGGTATTTGGTAATATAATTTTTTACATTTATTTATATATGGATGCTGATAAGCCATAATGTGTCAACCCACAAAAACACAAAAAATAGATTTGAATGCCATTTTGTAGCCTATTTACTGATCTACGTTTTGCAAAAATGACCGATATGATTTAAGGTACATAAAACCCGTTGGGTAGTTTTTTAATAAGTTAGTGAATATTAATTAAGGAAAAGCGGAGCAATAAAACCACTATCCACCGGTGGTATTGGCACCAGTTCCAATACTAATGATGATACCATTCCAGGTAGGCTTGGCGTACTTGTGTGATGTGTGTATTTATAGAGGTTTTGTGTCATCGGTGTACATTATTAACAAACGACGAGGTATTAAATAGAATTAAAGAAGAACCATCGAAATTAGAAGAGGGAACATGTATTCCAGATTAAAATTGACATGCCCGAGATGCGAGTATACGGCGAATCATGTAACTATGCGGCCTGACAATTGTGGTGGTTTTCAATAAACCCCATTCTACTAAATACTGGAGTCCTAAACTTAGGGTGTCTTCATCTTCTTCAGATGCCATTTTCTAAACGAACAGACGAACACAAATGATGATACCATTCCAGGTAGGCTTGGCGTACTGGTGTGATGTGTGTATTTATAGAGGTTTTGTGTCATGGGTGTACATTATTAACGAACGACGAGGTATTAAATAGAATTAAAGAAGAACCATCGAAATTAAGAGGGAACATGTATTCCGGATTAAAATTGACATGCCCGAGATGCGAGTATACGACGAATCATGTAACTATGCGGCCTGACAATTGTGGTGGTTTTCAATAAACTCCCATTCTTCTAAATACTGGAGTCCTAAACTTAGGCTGTCTTCATCTTCTTCAGATGCCATTTTCTAAACGAACAGATGCTGAACACAGCTCTTAGCACAGTTAAGTTAGCACAGAGATTAAAAGTAAACTAGAAAACATAACATAACGCAAAACAACCAAATCAGGCAGACCGCCCGGCTTGCGCGCGCGCGTCGCTCTACAGTGTTGCCAGAGCACTTCCAAACTGCACGATTTTACTAAAAAAAAAAAAAACACTTTATACTAGTTGTTGTTTTGTAAACGCCGAAAGGCATACAACGTTTATTTTTCGTTTCGTTTCGTTTCAGCGTTTACGAAACAAGAAATTTAATTCCACGAGACTTTCAAACTTATGGAAGAAATTCAGAACCCCGTATTCTTAATTTATTATTTCCAATCAATTCAAAGCCCCTCTATTGGCTTCTGGTGCGTACTGTCCCAATATCCAGCTGACTGACTGACTATATATGTCCAAATAGTTTGTTAGGTGCCTTAATACCCAGAAACAATTTTTCAGATTTTCTAAAACAGTTGCGACATACATGTTCGCAATCACCCCACATAATGGCCAGTCAGTACTCGTTTCAGTCACGAAGTACTCGTTTGAAGGCTCCGTCAGACTGCCGCGTTTTGTTAGTTCGACGCGAGCACAATCCGCGCGTGGACGTAGCGCCGCGCCCGGGCAGACAAAGACAACCATACTACATAACTGTCAACCATAATATGTAACCGTATGAACGCTTTTTCCACAATTTATGGAAAAAGCAAGACCAATACTGAAAAATCTTAAATCAGCGGATGGAAATTAGTCACTAGGGTTTGTTTATAAATTGGAGGCAATATAACATGGTCAATTATTTTCGTAACGCATTTACGATTTAAATAAGGATTGCTGTACAACGATAATGCAAAGGCTGCAGTAGACCTCCGTAAACTTTATGTGGGTTGCAGATTACTACAGCATGCATTAACGTTACACGTATCCTGAGTATTATCTGATATACGTATATGCAGCGGGACGCCATGTAATTATTGTTTAGGTCCTAAATAATCGAGTTGGTATATATTTCTACCTGTCGATTTATGTACTTTAAAATTTCTACCTTTGCAAATTAATGAAAAAAAAAATGATTACAAACTTGCTAGTGACAACACATCTGATTGAAAACAGATCTGATATAAAGCAATACACAGAGGACATTTTCTTGTACAACTGAAGAACAAATCAAATTATTATTAATAAATGTTTTAATTTGTTTTATTTTAAGTAGACACGGAAACAAAGGAAAAAGTGACCTAGGCCTTCGGTGCCCAGGGCGTAGGTCACTTTTTCCTTTGTATATGACATCTATATAAGTTTATAAATTTTCTTGTCATTTTTGTTGTGCAAGTTATAAAAATAGAATTTTTGGATAAATGTCACACTTAAACATTCTAGCGGGCATTGAACGTTGGTGACGTGTATTACTTTGAAGCATACGTCGACATCATTTAGCAGTTTATCTACCTTGTAAAGAACTGACTCAACAGCTACGTAACATTTTTTTAAGTCCTTGCTCGTTGGTCCGACGGCAATCACCAGCGGTTAGAATTTCTGGTATTGCTCCAGTTTATTTACTTTAATATTAGGTTACAAATAGGTTGACTATCAAAAGCCTGTCGTAAGTCAGCCAAGTTTTGGGACACCTGGCTAGGGGGTGGTTGCAAACATGTAAAAAAATACGTACTTATGTCGCAACTGATTTAGAAAATCATTTAGAAAAACAAACTATGTGGACATAGTAAGTCTGCTGGATATTGGGACAGGCGTTCATAGGATACGGTAATATTCTCTCTTTCAGATTTGGAATCAACTCTTTCAGGTCGGGGTCCTGAATTTGTTCCATAAGTTTGAAGGTTACGTAGAATTCAATTTCTTGTTTTGTAAACGCCGAAAGACACACATATTTTTTTTACTATGAAAATGATTAGTCGTATACTCGCATTTCGGGCATGACAAGTTTAATCCAGAATACATGTTCCTTCTTCTAATTCCAATGGTTCTTAGTAGGCATATTTTTTCTTTAATTCTATTTAAGATCTCGTCGTTTGTTATTCATGTATACCCATGACATAAAACCTCTATAAATACACACATCAAACCAGTACGCTACGCCTACCTGGAATGGTATCATCGTTAGTATCGGGACTGGTGCCAATGCGACTGGTGGGAAGTGGTTTTACTACTGCATTTTTCCTTTATACTCACTAACTATAACTCAAAAACTACCCTTGTTTTGCCCCTCCTTTAACTTTTGAACCAGAAATTAAAATATACCTCTTTGTATATACTTGAGCTCTTTGGCAACCTTACTCACCGACAGGTACACAACACTATGAGTAGGGTCTAGTGCTATTTGGCTGTGGTTTTCTGTAAGGTGGAGGTACTTCTCCAGTCGGGCTCTGCTCCAGATTTTAGCGAGATGACATTCGCTGAGCTGTGCCCTACCACATATAGCGAGGTGATAGTCGCAGTACCCATACCTCTCTTTTGGACATAGTTTAAGGACATACCCGGGTCCGGACGTAATTTAAGGACATACTCGGGTCCGGACGTAGTTTAAGGACATACCCGGGTCCAAAAAAATTCCGGGGGGCTTTAAATTTATTGGAGATAACTCAAAAACTACCGAAACGGTAATGCTAAAATAATTTTAGTTTCAGGTAGGTATATACAAAGATGTATCTTTTAATTATTTTTTTGGATTTCTAGTTCAAAAGTAGGAGCCCAACACATTTGTTTTTCACTTTCTGGGTGATTAGTTCTGGAAATATTAACTTTATCAAAAAACGTAGAAACAAACTTTAATGTCATTTTAAAAGACTTGATGTGTCACATGTTGGTATTTGGTAAAAAAAATCGGACATTTTGTGGAAAAAGCAAGACAAATACATTAAAAAAACCCGCAAGTGATAAACTAATTGATAGCTACTGTAATCAAATAATATTAAACATTATTCTGACCGTGACATCATGTATCTAAATATATTTGATTCTGCAGTAAGAGTCGCCATTAGAGATAATATGACAAAAAGTTGGTGCGTAAATAAGATCTTGTGGCATAATTAGTCTATATAAACCAGTTTCTCGTTGATGCAGCTGGTGTGCTTGCAAATGATAATTGAATCCTATACAATCAATTTGTTCAGTTAGAAAATAGATGTTATTACTTGATGACGAAACACAAATAAATTTTATCTTAAAAAAATTGTAGCACGTCCGATTAGAAATTATTAGAATCATTCTTGGTACATATTTTATACCGTTATAATAAACCCAATTAAGAGCATTTGCTAAATTTACATCGTCAGAAATAATAACATCTTTAAGATAATCAGGAATATTATTCAGTGGTTCAGATATCCTAGTACCCAACTCTATTCTTGTTTCACATCCTTTTCCAGTGTAAATTTTTTTTTTGCGTTCCTTTCGTCGTCATATAGTTAGTCATAATGTCTCGGACCGGAATATATCTTCTGAATTAGCCCCGTCGCTTAATTTTAACACTGAAAACATTATCGAAAATTGCAATAATTTGGACATAACAGATAATACTCAGGTTACGGGTAACGTTAATGCATGCTGTAGTAATCTGCAGCCCACATCTGAAAGTTTACGGAAGTCTACTGCAGCATTTGCATTATCGTTGTATAGCAATCCCTATTTAAATCGTAAATGCACTATGAAAATAATTAATGATGTTTCAGAACTAGTAACTGGTGTTATTGGAACTATGTTGTCTGAATTTTCACTTAATGACGATACACCGAATAAAAACATGGTTGAAGCAATTTCCCATTCTTTCGACGGTTTGGATAGTGAAAGTCAAGTAATGAAATATTTTTCTGACCGTGATATTTACATACCTCCAAAAAAATTTACAATTAATGAAAGTGTGACTGTAAATACAGGAAACTCTACGGTAATGCTAAGACCTGTGTTGGAAACTGGAGCGATAGTACCTTTAAGAGCAGTTTTAAAAAAAATATTTGAACTTCCCAATTTTTTAAAATGCAGCACTAGTATTCCTGACGTTCAATCTATATCAAATTTTACCCAAGGTAATATCTGGAAGCAAAAATTGGCCGGAAAAATGGATGAAAAGAGCTTATACATTCCATATTTTCTGTATTTTGATGATTTCGAATGCAATAACCCTTTGGGGAGTCATGCTGGAGTCCATTCTATCGCTGCTACCTATTACACATTTCCAACGTTGTCAGCAGATTACGCTTCACTATTAGAAAATATATTTGTTGCAATGTTGCATAAATCATCTAGCAAAAGTCATGGAAACGCTTCAATTTATTACGAACTTATAAAGGAGTTGAGTAGCTTAGAACAAAATGGCATAGATTTAGAAACCAGTGAAGGTGATTTTAAAGTATATTTTATACTAGGGATGATTATTGGTGACAATTTGGGACTGAACACCGTTCTTGGATTTGCTAAATCGTTTTCTAGTAACTATTATTGTAGAATATGTAAAGCTCATAGAAATATAATGGGAAAACAGTGCAAGCAAGATGACGGTTTAATGCGGAACCGACACAATTATAGCACTGATGTCGAAATTAACAATGTCACAATGACAGGAATAAGTGAACGATGTGTTTTTAATGATATTAGTACTTTTCATGTTGTTGATAAAAAGATCCTACTGCGAAAGTCTTAAAATGTACTAAAGACCTAATTGGTGAATACTGCGAATCCCTTAATCTAGATGTTGCAGGTTTGGTTCCTGATTGCCCCGTGCCTCCTAAATTGTATGGGTTACCGAAGATACACAAGGCGGGTGCCCCGCTACGTCCAATAGTGAGTCAAATTGATGCTCCAACTTACAAATTGGCTCAATACTTAGCAGGAGTCCTTTCATCTTTACGGGGTAATACTAGAACACATACAAAGGATTCTTACCATTTCATCAGTGACATTAAAGACCTTACATTAACTGATGACGAGATCATGGTCAGTTTCGATGTCCAGTCACTCTTTACGAGTCTACCGGTACAAGACTGCATTGAAATTGTGAAGAAGAGGTTGCGTGAGCAGAACATGTCTGAAGAATATGCTAAGCTCTTGGAACACTGCCTTACATCAGGATATCTACTATGGAACAATGAATTCTTCCTGCAAGTCGACGGTGTAGCCATGGGGTCCCCGGTATCTCCAGTAGTCGCTGACATCTTTATGGAGGACTTTGAGGAGAGGGTGCTCTCATTGGCTCCCGTGCAGCCGAAGATTTTCAAAAGATACGTAGATGATACTTTTACTATATTACCTAAAAATAGTGTTTCAGTTTTCCTTGACCACCTCAATTCCATTCATAGTAAGATTAAGTTTACCATGGAATTGGAAAATAATTGTTCACTGCCTTTCTTAGATGTACTAGTATTGAGAAACCCCGATAATACCTTAGGCCGCACTGTATATAGGAAACCTACACATACAAATAGATATTTGAATGGTAGATCACACCACCACCCCAGTCAGCTAGCTACTGTAGGCAAGTCTTTGTTTCAGAGAGCCCAGAGGATATGTGATGAGCAGCACCTGGCGGCGGAACTCCGGCATGCCAAGGATGCACTTCAAGCGAACGGGCTCAAGATTCCACGGCTCAGTCAGAAAGCTCGGATGAAGATTCCTACAGTTGAGCGCCGGCCTGCCGTCTTGCCTTTTGTCCGAGGAGTCACTGACAGGATTGGCAACATCTTGAAACGTGCTTCTATAAAAACTTACTTTAAGCCAATGAAGAAGATGTCACAGTTCCTGAGGTCAGTGAAGTCGGCTACTCCTCTACAGAGTGCAGGGGTCTACAGGCTGGAATGTGAATGTGGTCTATCATATGTAGGCCAGACTAAGCGGAGCATCTCTACTCGGGTAAAGGAACATATAGCCGATGTAAAGCACCGTCGACCAAGGTCAGCAGTCTGTGAGCATGTCATGGATAGACCCAACCACTCAGTTAAATTTGACAAACCGCAAGTCCTCGTCAAGGAGAAACGATACATTCCCCGGATGTTGCGAGAGGCAATCGAGATTAAAAAATATCCAAATTTCAACAGAGAGGATGGTTTTTCGGTACCACCAGCTTGGGATCCAGTTATTCATTTGGTTAAGGACCAAGCTAGACATAGGACTGTGAGACCATAATGGTGGACAGTGTGGACACTAATAATAATTTAATACTAATTTAAAAAAATTAAAAATAAAAATGAAAATAATAATTAATAATAATAAAATAATTTGTTTAATAATTTGTTTTGTAATAAAAAATAATTTGTTTTTATAAAGGCCCTCCGGCATGTGCAAACACTAAATTTGTTTAATATTTAATATGTGGGTAGGTTTGCATATTGAGATAGTTTTTGAACGGAGGTAATTGTACATTTTTCCTCAGTCGACCCGTTGACCACGAACGCTGTAAAGTGTTTGAAACGTCGGGATGTAATTTAAACTCAATACACGCGATAAAATCCGTTTTTAATTGTTTTATTTCATGAATAACTATCGCGGCAACCGAAGACAATATTATGAACAATGTAATGCTTTCTGTAAAATACACAATAATATGAGTCAGATCATAATGACAAACACCTTCAAATATATCATGCATATTGTCAACACATAAATTATCAACAACATGAAAAGTACTAATATCATTAAAAACACATCGTTCACTTATTCCTGTCATTGTGACATTGTTAATTTCGACATCAGTGCTATAATTGTGTCGGTTCCGCATTAAACCGTCATCTTGCTTGCACTGTTTTCCCATTATATTTCTATGAGCTTTACATATTCTACAATAATAGTTACTAGAAAACGATTTAGCAAATCCAAGAACGGTGTTCAGTCCCAAATTGTCACCAATAATCATCCCTAGTATAAAATATACTTTAAAATCACCTTCACTGGTTTCTAAATCTATGCCATTTTGTTCTAAGCTACTTAACTCCTTTATAAGTTCGTAATAAATTGAAGCATTTCCATGACTTTTGCTAGATGATTTATGCAACATTGCAACAAATATATTTTCTAATAGTGAAGCGTAATCTGCTGACAACGTTGGAAATGTGTAATAGGTAGCAGCGATAGAATGGACTCCAGCATGACTCCCCAAAGGGTTATTGCATTCGAAAT
This sequence comes from Pammene aurita, assembly GCA_947086415.1. Classification (NCBI taxonomy): domain Eukaryota; kingdom Metazoa; phylum Arthropoda; class Insecta; order Lepidoptera; family Tortricidae; genus Pammene; species Pammene aurita. Next base: position 8,262,371 of record OX352315.1, on the reverse strand, counting down.
CATCAAAATACAGAAAATATGGAATGTATAAGCTCTTTTCATCCATTTTTCCGGCCAATTTTTGCTTCCAGATATTACCTTGGGTAAAATTTGATATAGATTGAACGTCAGGAATACTAGTGCTGCATTTTAAAAAATTGGGAAGTTCAAATATTTTTTTTAAAACTGCTCTTAAAGGTACTATCGCTCCAGTTTCCAACACAGGTCTTAGCATTACCGTAGAGTTTCCTGTATTTACAGTCACACTTTCATTAATTGTAAATTTTTTTGGAGGTATGTAAATATCACGGTCAGAAAAATATTTCATTACTTGACTTTCACTATCCAAACCGTCGAAAGAATGGGAAATTGCTTCAACCATGTTTTTATTCGGTGTATCGTCATTAAGTGAAAATTCAGACAACATAGTTCCAATAACACCAGTTACTAGTTCTGAAACATCATTAATTATTTTCATAGTGCATTTACGATTTAAATAGGGATTGCTATACAACGATAATGCAAATGCTGCAGTAGACTTCCGTAAACTTTCAGATGTGGGCTGCAGATTACTACAGCATGCATTAACGTTACCCGTAACCTGAGTATTATCTGTTATGTCCAAATTATTGCAATTTTCGATAATGTTTTCAGTGTTAAAATTAAGCGACGGGGCTAATTCAGAAGATATATTCCGGTCCGAGACATTATGACTAACTATATGACGACGAAAGGAACGCAAACTTTGAAATGCTCTGAAACAATTCGATTGCGCACATCGATAAATCGAGTTATGACCGAGATTGTGACTAGTTTTGTAATGGTGAATAAGATCTTGATGGTTTGCTGTTTCGATCGAACACAGGAAGCAAATAAACATTGTATACCTATAGCCAAAACACAAAAATTCTTAAGTTTTTGAAAGATACTCAATTAGTCAGTCAGATCTGATATAAAGCAATACACAGCGGAAATTTTCTTGTCATTTTTGTTGTGCAAGTTATAAAAATATTTTTGGATAAATGTCCATACACTTAAACATTCTAGCGGGTATTGAACGTTGGTGACGTGTATTACTTTGAAGCATACGTCGACAGCTTTTAGCAGTTTGTCTACCTTATAAAGAACTGACTCAACAGCTACGTAAAAATCTTTTAAGTCCTTGCTCGTTGGTCCGACGGCAATCACCAGCGGTTGGAAGGTGGTTCCTCTGGATAGATGCATTTTCTGGTATTGCTCCAGTTTATTTTTGATTTCACTCTGGTTCTGTAACAAACAAAAATATTATACGAAGTGTTTAGTGCACCATTTGCTAAAATAAAATGGAGGATAGGTAGGGTCGACATTTGCTACCTCTCAGGCCCGCAAGAAAGTTCTTGAGCCGGATTTTATATTGTAATTTTGAAATATGCTTTATTTAAAATTGAATTTAAAAAACGTAAATGGTGGCACCGACGGTAATGTAGCAAGCGTGAGGGGCACCTTTGCACCAGCAGTTATTCTACTAATTGAGCAATAAATAATAAAGACTTGTTATGTATTGAACCCATAATCCATACATTAATAATTGTAATAAATAATATAGGGTTTTCTAATAAGGGCGTTTCGATTTTAAAATGCAATAAAACAGGCTATGTGTAAGATATTAATTACTTTTAGTTTTATTTGAAATAAAATTGCCCTTAAGTGCCATTTAGTGTAAAATATGACATCGTTCAAATATCCGCCTTGACTGCTTCTGGTAGCCCATATCCTAAAAGGCCAATTCTCAATAACTCTGCCGCACAGATCAGGCTGAATTTGAGTGATGGCTTGGGTTATACTGTTTTTAAGGACATCTGTACATTTGACCCCGCTTGACTTTTTTTATGAGGTTTTCTGAAATCGGAAGTCTACTCAAACAAGCCGCAATCCACATATGCTACTTACCGTTACGTGTAAAATGAATGAATTCTGCGACTCAACAATGCTAGGTTTGTAAAATCTTTTTTTTCCATTTTCTTTGATTGGCACTTTAACGGTAGGCGGCATCTTGCACGACATTAATTTGAAGAAGATGTAGTTCGTGGCATCTAAAAGAAGCAAAGTATAATCATAAATTAATTATAATACTTATATGTGCAAAGAAATGCACGTCTGTGTATTTTTATTTTTTTACCGTCTTCAAAAGGAGGAAGTTCTCAATTTGGTTCAATTTTTTTTATGTTAGTTGCATCAAAGTTCACGTACAAGTCTCTTAGAATGAATGCATGGTGTTGGTAATTGATTAAACCTTCGGGTCTAGTCGTATTCCAGATTTTCCCCATGGAATAACTTAATTCACTATATCTGTACAAATATTTCAATGAAAAGATTTTTAATTAGGAACATTACGTCATTACCTAAATTAAGAGTCTTGTGTCTGTTTTGTTTTTGTATTAGGCATAGCCTTAGCTATACTTCAAACTTAGTATGAAGAAAAATGAAAAGAAAATGTGATCTAAGGAGCTTTGAAAGAACATAATTTCCAGTTAGTTCTCATTTCTTTTATAAGCGAAACCGTTTACGAGCTTGGCATTCATTCAAATTTATGTTTTGGATTGGATCAACCATTAACCAAACCGTCATCATCATCATCATGATGATCACATTAAAGGCTCCGCAAGACTGCCGCGTTTTGTTAGCGAGGCGGAAGCGGAGCGCGATGAGAACAGCGCGCGTTGCGCCCGCATTCAAGGGGCAGTTATATATTATGGTTGTCTCTGCACGGGCGCGGCGCTCTGGCGCGGCGCTGCGTCCACGCGCGGATTGCGCTCGCGTCGCGCTCCGCTTCCATCCCGCTAACAAAACGCGGCGACGGAGCCTTCAAACGAGTACTCCCTGACTGGCACGGGATGCACAGGAGCGTGGCGGTACGTACTGGATTCGTACCGCCACGCTCCTATGCATGATAATTACTGCTGCGCAAATGTAATACTGACAGTATATCGACAAGAGGAAATCTTGGCGACATCAGTACGGTCACCTCAATGTACAAAATATTGCATACTGATTCCGCCCCGCCAAGTCAGGAAATAGCCCAACTTAGAGATACCACATTCAACATACATAACTTACCTTCCTCAAGTTTTTCATCCAATAAATCTACATCTAATGATTTCAGATTTTTTAGTATTGGTCTTGCTTTTTCCATAAATTGTTGCCAGTTTTTAAACAAGTTAAGATCGCGATGCGGATGCATAGCGACAAAATCTGCTTCAATCTGAAAGTCACATTACGCATGTAAAGCCAAATAGAGTCGGTGATCATATGTTTTATAGATATTATTATAACATAGTCACTAGGGTTTGTTTATAAATTGGAGGCAATATATAATAAAAAAATTACTGAAATGGTTATATTTTGAATACCGATGAATCCAAGTATAATACAAAAAGCATACCAATTTGTATCCTAGACTCGCCTTAAGGCTAGGCCATTCTGTAAGAATATCTTGTATTGTATTTTTTTCTTCAGCGATAAATGCCACTCTGTATTTTCTGGTCTGGTTCCACTTATCCAAAATTTCTACCCATGGTTCTTTGTTAAATTTCAACCACAACTTATGTTCTTCAGCCTCTTCCGGTGAAATATCAGTACTAGATACTGGTTATAAAAAAATATACACGTTACTTACATGATCAACAAATAATACAATACACAACAAATAAGGTGATATGAAAAACCATTAGAGATGTAATTTTATTCGTGTACAGTCGACGTCAAAGATATGTACTTTACCCCATTGTAATAAGGTGCAAAAGTGTGGACATATCTTTAACGTCGACTATACACCCATAACATAAAACTTCAATGGTTACACACATCACACCAGTATGCCTACCTGAAATGGTATCATCGTTAGTATCGGAACTGGTGCAACTGGTGGGTCGTGTTACTGCTCCACTTTTCCTTAATACTCTTAGCTGATTACGGTAGCGAGTAGGTAGTTTCGCTTGTGCGGGAATATATGTTTTTTCTCCAACTTTCCGACTGGGGATGTAATATGTCTCCTGTAATTTAAACCGTTTACGTTACGTCGATTGTCACAATGTCTAAATTAAATAAGTGTATAAATTAGTATGCTGTCAAAGCTATGCAGTATTAAAAATGGGGTTACCTAAATATATTGATAAAAAAATATTTTTTGGTGAAAATACTGATAAAGTGATAATAGAGATTCACTTTTTAGAGATAAGACCTAGAGGTTTTGGTGCAACAAAGAATGCTTGCTCTGCAGGTATGTGGTGCTATGTTTCTGGTGGTGAGTAAGGTCGCCAGAGCTCCGGAGGACGCGCTGTGTTAAGAATGAGGTACCTGTTTTGTCTCTAGCCGTCAACACAACGAATCCTCAAATCAATAAAAGTAGGCAGCGCGCTTGTCATTCTTCTGGAGTCGCAGGAGTCCAAAGGTTACGGTTTCTGCTTACCATAAGGCAGGACGTAAGCTTCTTTGCACCGGTGTATTTAAGAAATGAATATTATTATTACTACGACTACTACTAATATTACCACTACTACCAGAGACTATAGATAACATAGACAGCCACAGTCTAACAACTTTTTGAAACTCAATTCTGCAGTGCTATCTGCACGAGAGCAACCTAAAGGTATAAAAATAGTAGGAAAAAATTACATTTACTGCGGTACGCTACTCATTACTAGATATCGCTGCGACGCGATGTAATTTTTCCTACTATTTTAATACCTTTAGGTTGCTCTCGTGCAGATAGCACTGCAGAATTGAGTTTCAAAAAGTTGTTAGACTGTGGCTGTCTATGTTATCTATAGTCTCTGTTACTACTAATACGACGACGACTTCTACTACCACTACTTATTGAAAAAGCTTTATGATTCAAGTTATGCATTTTAAGATAGAACTGTAATTTTTAATGAACTTATTATCGGGGTGAACCATGGTACAGTCGACAAGATAAAGATATGTTTAACCATATCTTTGACGTCGATTGTACAGGCATGTCAGAGTTTTTAGATTTTAATTTTTTTTTTATTATTTTAATTAAATTTAATTTTAATTATTTGTACATATATGGAAGCAACTTCTGGAATAAAACAATTTTATCTACACTCACATTGTAAGTCCTCTAAAACGTGTTCAAAAACGGTAGGCAATGCCTAGCATTACCACAACCGATTTTACTATGATAAGCTTTTTATCTGTGGCAGTAACGTAATTTTAACTTTACATGCTCAAATATTGATACGTTATGAGATATGATAACATAATGTACACCTGCGCGCGCCCGCGCGGCCGCCGACACGCGCCCGCGCGACCGCCGGCACAATCGAGTTGGCCATGGCGGTGCAATAGCGGCCATTCTATGGTTTCCGAACACGGCATTTAGGATAAATTATATGAGTGTAGATAAAGCAGTGTATGCAACTGTACGTAATTAGGCCTTATTACCTTATTAGTTACATAAACTACTATTAATTTAATTTCATTTCATTACTGATCCGTGATGACTTGAACATTATTTTTCAAAATGAAAACAAAAACATTATCATATGTTCTCCTGTAGTGTACTCGTACGTACGGTGACATGGTGACATGTATTGTGGTTTATAATTCTAATAAAACTCATTCTGTAATATGATTCATGCTAAATTGATAATGATGATTTGTAACGTTAACACTATTGCTCAAAACTTTATCAGATTAACTTTATTTTGTACCGAATAAATTAGAAACAGTGTGATTAAGAATACCGTTAGGGTGTCCCTTATATTGTGATTTTGAGAAATTAATAACACATACCCCCTAAATATATTTCGTTTACCACAAAATACTCCAGAAAAAAGTTTCAGGCCATCCCTGTAACTGTGACCCGTGCCGATTTTTATCCGATTTTCCCATACAAAGTATTAAATGTCCAAAAAACTGTTTTTATTTTATTTATTTTTTTCATATCTTCAGTGCATCCTACTCCTGTATGAACATTTTTTATGAAAAAAAATCTCGTTGCGAACCTATTACCAATAAAAAAAATAGCAACTTATGTTCTGCTCAAATTTCTTCATATATAGTAATGTGTATGGGGAAATTCGGATGCAAGTCGGTACGGGTTAGAATTACAGGAATGGACTGTTTTTTTTTGTAGAGTATTTTGGGGTAAAACAAATGCATTTAGGGGGTACCTATGCATTATAAATTTAAAAAAATCGCAAATTAAGGTACCCTAATACCAGTGACAAAGAAAAATTGGCCTTTCACCTAATAGACCGTCAGCCAGGAACAAATTTCGTTGGTCATCGCTTCCAAGCGACAACTTGGTGAAGTGGTTAAGAACGATGTGTAATGAAGCCTCGTAAAGGTCAGCTGCCTCTCCGTTGGTGGGTTGAGGTACGCCAGTTTTTTAATCACTTAAAAAACGGTCATCGTCCAATAATAACGTCCCGATTGAAACTTTGTCAGATGATAGTTTATACCCTATAATAAATATAAAAAAATCGTCAGTCAGCTGTATCTTAGTGTAAAGACCGTCAGCTGGTCACGTGAACATACGATCTTCAGGGCATCAGCTGACGGTCTTTCCACGTGGATACAGCCGGCTGACGATTTTTCATGTTTGTAAGAGCATAAAAACTATCATCTGACAAATTTTCAATCTTGACGCGATGACAGTATTATTTTAAGTGATTAAATAGCTACCGTTCCTCAACCCATTAACGGAGCAGTAGCTGACCTTTACGAGACTTCATTATACATCGCCCTTAATTGTCATGATTGGTCATGAAATTTGTTCCTCGCTTACAGGCCATAAAGAATTTGCCCTTAAATATAAACATAATAGCAAAGAGTTTCAAATCAAAGTCTACATGTATACCTATAGCATCAAATCCTCCATAGCCGGATGTGGTCGACCGGACGTGGTTAAACGCCCTCTCCATTCCCAGAGGGTGTCACAAAATGAGTCCCTTGGTGTAACCAGCTCCTCTCCGGCTCCGCTCCTAGCTGGTTATGTTATCTACATATGTGACGTTCCGCGGATAAAAGTACCTTAGGGGCTGTTCATAAATTATGTCATAAATTTTTGACGATTTTTTACCCACCTAAAATCATCCAACCCTCCCCTTGCCAAATAAAGTGACGTCATTTAAAAAAATGCGTTTTTAGCTTTTGATGCGAGAGATGATGTGCTCTTCGGAATGACCCCCCCCCCCTCCTACGTCATGCTACCATCATCCGATGTCCAGACCCCCCCCATTTGAAATGACGTAATTTATGAACAGCCCCTTATGGCGGTTGGCGCTTACGTTGCGAAGCATCGCATTGGTATTGATTGGAGCGTCGTAAGCAATAGCGTAAACGCCAACCGCCTTAAGGTACCTTTAACCGCGGAACATAAAAAGGAGTATAAAAATGTACTAAAGTTGTCTTAGTATTCTACTGTGCCTACGTACTATCTACTCTACTATCTACTGTACTTCTACCAACAAAAAAAAAGTAAAAACCTTGCATTCCGTGGGAAACAGCATTACTATTTGATCGGACAATATATCAAAGTCTTGACTGGTCATTTTATTATAACGTTTGATGTAATATTCTACTACGGTTCGAACAATTTGGTTTCGTAATGCATTATCAAGGGACTTGTTTGCAGATGCGAGACACAGTTCACCACAATTAGTCGTTGTTAGGATTTGTTTCAAATCAATTTGTTCCTAATAGTGAAATAAAAAAAATATTAGAAAGGAAGAAGAGATAAACCTATAGTAGACTTAAATTACAAAGCATTGAAACTTACACGAGATTTCTCTACGCAACGGTCGCTCACTCCAGAGCTAATGCTACTGATGGTACTTGACGATGAGCTTGGCACCACCAAGTCATCATTAATTGAAGCTGTATCTTCAGACGCAGTGTCCTGCAAAAATAAATGCTCAAGCACGAGTTACACCTAATAATATACTGCGCCAGGTACAGTCGAGTTCATAAATATATGAGCAAATCTGAGGGTTCAAAAATAAAGGAGCATAGAAAGGTATATATGCATCTGAACAGATTTACCAATCAAAAATATGCGTACATATCACCTGTCATATTAATCCGAGCAAGTCTAATAATAATATGTAAGCACCTGAAGCATGTATTGCCATATAAATATGTGTACTAACGTCCTACAATTTTATGTAAACACGTGGAAGTTCATAAATATCTAAACAAACATAACACTTAACAGTTTGACAATCATCGAAAAGAGTACCGTACTGTCAAATCATACATTTGTCTATTTCACTTTAAGTGTGATGTCATAGAAGTGTCATTAGGGTGATTGTGCTAGTTTCCCGTCCATGGTCAGTTTCCGTCCACCTGACGGTTCTGCTACAAATATATGGAGAAAACTTGAACGTAAATGAATTTTCCTGCGGAATTTTGGTCTTGTTGCGATCCATAATATCTCAGAAACAATTCTACTATCATAAAAAAGTAATTTGACAAATAGTGCCTTTAAAAATAAAACATTAATAGCCGCCTCGAATTCGGCCCTAGCAAATGTCATCGCAATGAAGAAAAAAACTTGTGGCGGGAAAAGTTTATGATGAGTTTTATTAATGATTTAGGCAGTGCACTAAATATGTTTGGCACAAATTATCTATTTTAAAGTTGATTGTACAATATTTTAAGTGGAGATTAAAGTTTTAGAATATAATTAATATATAAACTGTGTGGACCAAAACTAGCAGAGCAATTTGGTATAAATTTCAGTTTTGCGACCACCTGATCCCGGAAATCCAGACAGCTAGGTAAATATTTCTAATGGTTATTTTACTTCAAAATACAAAATTAATACGTAATATTATAGTATATAGTAGTATGGTAATATTATATTTGATTACCTACAACACTTTAGTTTCTGTCAATTCCTCATATAATGTTACGTAAATAAATGTAATAAATAAAACATTTAAATGACTTAAGCAAAGACTAAAACTAGCTCTTCTGTTGCATTGTTATCGTTAATATACGAGTTATTTGTGAGTAGACAAAACTATAATTAACATTAGAATGACCAAATGGTAGTAGAATAACAATTATAACCTCCATACTATGGCGTGCTCTGCTTATTTCACTTCAAAAGAAAGATTTGTGATCGTGCCATTGCCATCGTCCGTACACACACACACACACGCACACACACCCGTACATCTTTCACAATGAATATTATCCGTTATTTTCACTAAGCACTATCACGTCACCTTTATCTATTTACCGGCAATTAAAACCACACTAAAACAAACAAACAAAAACATGCGCTGTTAAATATTTGAACAAATATCCGAAAAAAGGAAGTCTCGTTTTTTGATCTGATTACTATGAAAAAAAGCTAAGCTACTTTTTTAAATAGTCGGATCTGATCGGAACCAATCGGAAACCTTCGGCGGCACGATTCCAGGTAATTCACGACCCTTAGAGAATTCAACCAACCGGAGTCGCCATTGACAGGCGTTCCCCCTTTGCCGAAAACATATGACCAGTGGTCATGCATACACCTATTTGTACGTTACGTACGAATAGCCACAGAATACACTTGACGTTCCCCTCCCCCGCAAACATCGGCAGACTTGCTTTGTAAAGAAAACGGCAGACATGGCTACTCCGGATTGAATTCTCTAAGAAACGACCCAATAATGAACGATCCAATGCGCGGTTAACTACGCTAGTCGTGTCAATTGCATTAAGCCTTGGTCAAACAGCAAGCGTGGCGCAGCGCCACGGTCGCGCGGCGCGACCGCGGCACATGTTAACAGGTTAGCGACGTCAAACAGACTTCGTCCCGCCGGCGCCGCGCCCCGCTTCTGTCGCGCCCCGCGCCGCGCGGCCCCCCGCGTCCACGCGGCGCGGGCGTAGCGCTGCGCGGCGGGACGCGGCGACACGCTGCGCCGCGCTGGGTCACATCAGTCGGACGTTAGGCAGCGCGGTGCGTCGTGCGAGCGTAGCAATATACTGTGATTGTGATTATGGATATAGAAAAAAATATCTTCTCTTCGAAAAAATAATCTTAGCTTCGGAAGGAATGAGCGAGTCACGCCCGCATCGCGCGCGGCCGCGCCGTGTTCATGCGCGCGCAATGAGGGCGTGTTGAGAGCGCGAGGCCGTCGCGATCCACGCGCGCCCTGTTTGAACAGTCATCGCTTCGGCGTCACGCGGCGCAGACGCGGCGCTGTGCCACGCTTGCTGTTTGGCCAAGGCTAAGGTACAAACAAGTTGGAACCCGACCGCAGGCCGCAGCAGTACGTTCGCGTATGAAGTTCTATTCAAAGTCAGTGACACGAAGTCAGGCGATATGTCGTCGCACGGCAGGTCGCGCCGCGCGACCGCGGCGCTGCGCCACGCTTGCTGTTTGGCCAAGGCTTTATAGTACAAGCAGTGACAGTGGTTAACATTAAAGGCCTACAATATCATTGTTTGGTGATGAAATGCCTTAGTTATAATATTCGATTGTTTGGTTGAGTTAAATATAATACCGTGATCGATTTAACAATACATACTTGTATGGAAAAAACAAATTTATAAAAACTAACTACGCCATATCGTTTCCTTAATCGTACCTAACTGTATGCTAATATTAACGGAAATAAAGAAACACGGTGTTAATCCTTACTATCATTAGTTTTTAGGATTCCGTAGCCAAAATGGCAAAAACGGAAACCTTATAGTTTCGTTATGTCCGTATGCCATGGCCATTTTTTATTTGGAGACTATAACTAATATTGATGAAATTATAACAGAAGCTGTATTTTGTATACCCCTACTTAGTATTGTAGTAAAATTGCTGAAAATATTTTTTTTAGGGGGGTGCCACAAGGGGTTTTCCATACATGTAACAATTTTTTTTACCAAAAATCATCATGTTGCACATCAATCGATAGGACTTTAAAAATAACATTGAGGTTTGTTTTATCATTTTTTGATTAAGCGGATATTTTCAGAAATAATCACCCTACTCAGTGGACGAAAACTAGCAGAGCCCAGGACGGAAAACTGACATTTATGGACGAAAACTAACGAATACCCCACTTTTTCAAATAATATTTTTTATACAAAATCTCGCAAGTATGGATAATTATCGCGTAATATTAACATAAACTAGACTATATAAGCTATAAAATGAAATATAATACATTTAAGTAAGGGTACTTTAAGATATTCTTTTTGCATCACAAAGCTGGTAAAATCGATAAGTGGACGAAAAGTAGCACAATTACCCTATTTGTTTACTTACACTTGGTTAAGTAATTTTGAAAAATATTAGTACAGATATTTATGAGTTTTCAGTTGCTTACATATTATTGTGAGACTTGCTCAGATTAATATGACAGGTGATATGTACACATATTTTTGATTGGTAAATGTGTTCAGATGCATATGTACCTTTCTATGCTCATTTATATTTGAAGCCTGGGATTTGCTCATATATTTATGAACTCGACTGTACTACACTCTGATACATAAGGGTTCCTTTATCTAAGTATTAGATCAATTAGGTTTGTTTGTTGCAGACTGACTTTTTTTGCACAATCAAGAACTTGTTGCGAGAATATCTTGTGTAACTAAGAAGTTCCTGTGGCCACCTTCCATCTCCATCACCAGATCATCTTTATGGTACAGTCGAGGACAAAAAGATGTATCCACTTTTGGACCTTATTACAACGCAATAAGGTGAAAAAGTGGATACATCTCTTTGTCCTCGACTGTACCTACTATCACATATTTGCACCCGACTTACATAATTATACAAAATTTCCACTTGATTGGACTTCGGGAAGTTGGTCTTTGACTTGCAAGATTTCACCCGCACATATAATTAAACAAATTAACAAGGCAAGTTAATAATGTTAAATAAAAAATTTAAATCACTCTCAACACAAGTAGCTGGTCATTATGAGACCCTCATTTAAGTAGTGAGTGGTGTATAGAAAAATGATATTAAATCTAATAACCGAAATTTGAAATTCTTAGCTTCAATACTGACTGAAATCCTATCAGTAGTTTCAATGAAAGCTGAATATCTTGGAGATGACTGCTTTTATTTTCACTAAACATAGCTTACAACAATCTCCGGTAGGTACATTTGATTTAAAAAATCTGACTTAAATCTGTCTCACGCTTGGCTGCTATGCTACGATGCCACAGACAGATACACAAAAATTCATGACTGTTAAGTGTTACACTTACTTATGAGACTTATAAAATCAAATATCAGATCAAGGGTGAGCATCCACCAGAGATATGCGAACCTGTGTTTCCACCCATACAAGTCACACAGCGTACGATGTTTCAGATGTATGAAAACACAGCCTTCTCACATGGTGTCTTATGTGTAACCATGCGGCCTGACATACATACAGTACAGTGAAGTTAGAAATACGTGCACGTGTAAAGTGGTCAAAAATATGTCAACACGCCTTAATAAAGTATGGTTGAACCCGATAATACAAGTATATTTCAGTGACGTGGCAACAGGGAACCCTCAGTGCGCGAGTCGAACTCGTCCTTAGCAGGTTTTGTTAGAAGATAACACACAAGCCTCTTTATAGAATACCTCTATGCAAATCATTTTTGAACACTAGAAAATAACAATCGAGTTTGTTTACTTACATGTATTATTCGACGTAATTTCTCGAGCCCTCTCTTGAATAATATTCTCTCTTTGAGATTTGGGATCAACTCTTTCAGCTCGGCATCCTGGATTTCTTCCATAAGTTTGAGAGTTATTTCATTATCTGAAAGAAAAAAACGAGCGACGCCATTTTAGTTTGGTAAAATCTACTAATTGAATTTCGTAAAATTACATTTGTTGTTTTGTAAACGCGAAAAGACACACATAATTATTTTTACTATACCTAACTAATACTTATGATTCTTAGTAATTGTAGTATATCCGCATCTCGGGCATGACAAGTTTAATCCAAATTTGTACATACCTACTCAAACTAAGTAAAATTAAAACTCAAAAAAGGACCCAAGTATTATAAAAAAGAGAATTCAAATAGGTACAATACATTGATCCCTCTTAATAAATAATCAGGTAAATACGGGATAATGATGGAATATTATAGGCAAGACTTACCTGAAAAATTATTGATGGTGCTTTTCGATAAGCCCCAATCTTCTAAATATTGGAGTCCTAAAGTTAGACTGTCTTCATCTTCTTCAGATGCCATTTTCTAAACGAACAGACGAACACAGCACTTAGCACAGTTAAGTTAGCACAAAAAATAAAATTAAACTCAGCCTGGAACAACCGAACTGGCACGCCGCTCCGCGTGGAAAAAAAATGGCTGCTGTCGCTGGCCGGCAGACCGCGCGGCTTGCGTGAGCGCGTCGGTCTACAGTGTTGCCAGAGCACTCCACTTTATACTAGTGGTTGCAAATAAGTTCCCTCATATTAAGAAAAAAAACGCCTATTTCATTAAATTAGTGTTATTATATGAAATAGGCGTTATTACAGTTGTATAAGAGAGGTTAAAACGGCTATTAGACATGGCAATTTGTAGGGCCCTACCTGTTGTGTCCAACTACTGTCGGCCCCAACGCCCGTTATTACACTTTCCCTACAAATCGCCCCTACCGACCCTACCTCACCAACAAATCGTGCCTACCGGCCTTAGCTCAACGTTTACAGAGATGGCTTCAAAACATCTAAAAAATGTATTAGTGAAGCACGATGATAGTACCCATAACAGTATACATTAAATTAAAAAAATAAACTGTTTTTATTATTATAGATATTTAAATGACCGCTCGAGCTGCCTGAATCTAACTTCATCTGCCCAACCCTTCTATTATTTAAATACAAAACTAGATAAATATATTAATTACCATCGAATCTACACATTTTAACTTTTATTTTAATTGAAAAACCAGACGGAATGTTTAGAAAATGGCTAACATTATTTAAAAAAATGGTAAAATAACTCTAACGACCTCCATAAACAGCCGCGGGTGTCGGGGCACTGCCGATCGCCCTAGATCGGGACTCCTACTTCCTAGGTGCCATTACCTACACTTACCAACCTGACAGATTGGGCCCTACAAATTGCCATTTCTAATAACAGTTTAAAAGAAGCGCGATGCGTGAATTACGATGTGAGCCGTCAGGTGAATATCGTAAAGATAGACGCCACGAGCATTTTTTGACTCAGTTATATACAACATTGCATACAATACTTTTTAGGGTTCCGTAGCCAATTGGCAAAAAACGGAACCCTTATGGATTCGTCACATCTGTCTGTCTGTCTGTCTGTCTGTCCGTCCGTATGTCACAGCCATTTTACTCGAAAACTAAACGTATCTGAATAAAATTTACACATATTTGGTGGGTATTTTGTAGGGTGCTACTAAGTTACGTATTTAAAGTTAAAAAAAAATTAGGGGTGGGGGGCGCTCCATACATGTAATTCAATAAAAAATTTTAACCAAATATCAACATGTGACACATCAATCAATAGGTCTTTAAAAATAATATTGAGGTTTCTGTGATCATTTTGTGATTAAGTGAAATAATCGCTTCGAAAGTCAGAAAAATTGTGTCCCCCCTGTAACTTTTGAACCGTAATCTCAAAAAATAAAAATAAAAATTGAGGAGATGCGCCTTATCATATACATTCTAAGAAAATTGTTTTGAACATTATAGGTTCAGCCATTTTAGAGTTATCTCCAAAAAACTTCTTCCACAGGCATCAGATACGAGCTTTTGGCATTAGTTTGGTTCTTATTCCATTGAAGGTACGAAACCCTCCTACGCGTGGTCCGACACGCACTTGGCCGGTTTTCCTACGACTACATTACTCAATTTTTAATAAAATATAAAATTGTAGAAACAAAAAAATTTCGCTCACCTCTTTGGCTGTTGCAGATATTTCATGAACAATAATTTAAGTTCATCTTTTAAACAATGTATTTTAATTTCGAGTATACTAATACAAACACACGCAGTTATTATTAAATAAAAAATCTTAATCTAGCTCAAATATAATGAAATATAGCTAAAAATAAAATTTCATTGGCTTATAGCGAATGTTAATCCCACGCAAACGAAGGCGCGGGCAAAAGTTAGTACTTATTTTATAACTTGAGAAAATATTACTCATACCTCTGAGAACGTTTAACGTTAGGTGGCCTGATTGCTTGTTTGCCTACCCTTTGATATAATAAAAGAGACAATATTATTTGGTATTCCTCTCAGTTTTCGAACGAGCGGAGCGTAAGCGAAGGGAGTTCTTACAGACAACTTCGGACACAACGGAACTGTCAGCTGGCTACCTAGACGTCTGTGCATTTTGATGGCTTTTTGATTTAGAATAGTTGTTCTGCGATAACTTTAGTGTCGTTTTTCTGATCTTAATGAAATTTGGTGAGGTTGTAGCAGATATAAGTACAATTTGAGAGTTCGTTTATGAGCAGGATCGATCAAGGGGTTATGGAGCTAGAAGGCGCGGAAAAATCATCATAAGGGTCTTGTTTATATTAGTCAACTCATTTTGCAAGTAAATCGCGAGTTCTCAGTTCGAGGCGGACTACTAGTTTATATAGCCAATATAAAGTATTCGAACAAGCGGAGCGTAAGCGAAGTGAAGACATTTGACTAAAACAGGTATTAGACATTGCAATATGTAGGGCCCAATCTGTCAGGTTGGGAGGTATAATAAGAGTTAGGGCCCGTAGGGAGCTGAAGGAGGGGCCGGGAGAGGCAGGGTACACAACAAATTGGGCCCTACAAATTGCTGTCTAATACCGGTTTTACAGACAACTTCGGATACAACGGAACTGTCACCTAGCTACACCTGTATATTTTTTTAAACCACGACGGTGGCAAACAAGCATACGGCCCGCCCGATGGTAAGTAGTTAACGTAGCCTATGGACGCCTGCAACCCCAGAGGATTCACATGCGCGTTGCCTACCCTTTAAGAACCCATACACTCCTTTTTTGAAGAACCTCATACTGTAGCCCGCTGCTGTATTTCGATGGCTTTTTGATTTTGATAACTTTAATAGCGTTTTTCTAATCTTTATGAAATTTGGTAAGGTTGTAGCATAGATAAGTACAATTTAAGAGTTCGTTCATGAGCAGGAGCGAACACAGAAGGGGTTATGGAGCTAGAAGGCACGAAACGGTCTTCATAAAGAGTCTTGTTATATTGGTCATCTCGTTTGCAAGTAAAACTCGAGTTCTCAATTCGAGGCGGACTAGGTACTAGTTAATTATAATATGTATACATATTTTACAATATTATCGAAAAAAGCACTGGTCTTTTCTACAACCTGCCAATTAATAGCCGCACGCAAAAATCCGGACCCTAGTAGTCTGAGACTTCTGAGAGTAATTTATTTTCACTTCAAACTACATTATCTGCAGTATTGCGGGGAAAAAAGCGGATAAGCGATGTAGATACCTAGCAGTGGCAACACTGAGTGATATGGAGCGGCCGGGGCGGGAATCGGGATGAGCGTGAGCATTGTCCCGTGCACGCACTCCTGTTTACATATCTCGCCATCTCACTCATGCACTCGTGCACAACGCATTACCAAAGTAAAGTTTGTATAATTTACAAAACATTTTTGGTTAATTTTAATAGTCTACTTTCGCAATAGCATTTATTCAGTTTTCTATTATGCAGTTAAAATTTCCATTAAATACCTACACATACATCCAAAACTGGGGCATCTGCCCTACAACTTTTGTTATGCATTTTTTTTATTGCGCATTTAAATTGGAATTACACATAATACATATAACTTATAAAAAAATCATTGTCCCTAACCTAGCTTATTCGATTATTCTCAGACCTCTATATTTCCATATATATCCATTACCATATTACCATAAGCCGTTACCTAAATGTTTAATTCGTCTTATCAGTAGGTAGGTATATTCCTGTCCAAACAAGAAAAATACAATAGACCTTTTTAATAATCTAGCTCCTGGTATAAAAATTATAAATAAAGAATCACTTCACCTCCTTGGCTGTCCCGTCTTGGACCAGTCATTTGAAATCTTTGTAGATTCTAAAATTCAAAATTTCAAAGCAACATCACATCGTTTATCAAAAATTAACATTCACTCCGTTTATTCAATCATAAAACATTGCCTATTTGTGCCAAAATTTACATACATTCTCCGCGGATCCCATCTTTGGAAATACCCTGATTTGGTTTCAAAATTAGATACATTAGTCGTAGAAACACTGACATCCATTTTCAACATATCTTTTGACGACAGAACTTGGACCCAGGCTAGCTTACCTATTAGGTTCGGTGGCCTGGGTATCCGCAAAATCTCCTGCGTGGCGTTATAACGGAGGCTGCACACTGCTCCGAGGCCAAGAACGTTTGGTCTATAACCTGCCCGAACACCGACTCACCTGACCATCCCTGCTCGCAGAGGCAATGGGACGAGCCGCTCTGTCGACTAGTACGGAAAAATCTCTTAGATACGTCACCTAGTCCGACAGACCGCGCTCGTCTCCTCGCTACTGCAGAGTGGGAGTCTGGTCTCTGGTTAACAGCTCTACCGTCTCCCAATAATGGAACACTGTTAGATAACACCACCTTTCGCCTCGCATCCTGCTTACGTTTGGGGGCACCAACAAACCAACCTCATCGCTGTCAATGCGGCGTCATGGTGGAAAGTCTAGGCCACCACGGTCTATCTTGCGTCCGAAGTGCTGGGAGGATCCCCCGCCACGCCAGCATTAACGACGTCATCCGAAGGGCCCTTGTCAGCGCCAAACTGCCGGCAGTCCTGGAACCTAGCGGTTTGGCCAGGGACGACGGCAAGAGGCCCGACGGCATGACACTGGTGCCCTGGAGTATGGGACGGCCGCTAGTTTGGGACGCTACTTGCGTTGATACCTTGGCATCGTCCCGTATTTCAGGCACCAAAATCAATGCTGGCGCCGCGGCATCCTCGGCCGAAGACCTCAAGCGCCGCAAGTATGTTGCTCTAGGAAGTAGCTACATATTTGCGGCGTTTGGGGTTGAAACTTTGGGGCCGTGGGGGCCAAGCGCGCGCCGACTATACAAAGATCTATCGGCGCGCCTAATAGAAGCCTCTGGTGACCAGAGGGCTGGCTACTATTTTGCACAACGTATAGCTATCGCCATTCAACGTGGCAATACGGCCAGCCTTCTGGGCACCCTGCCCGTTGACAGCGATCTGGGCCAAATTTTTTATCTCTAGTTTTAAGTTGTTTAGTGTTTATTATATGTACCGTTTACTCATTCTTAGTAAAAATATCGGTAGGTATATTGATATTGATTTAAACTTTTACTATTTTCGCACATATTTTATACCTACTAAAATTTAGTATAAAATACTGTGTCTTAACCGGGATTTCATAAATTATGGCTTGTAACTGTAAGGCACAATAGTCCCAAGTCAGAAGATACCTATAACCCTAAAGAGATTCAAGCATTTTTTGTTATGTTATTAATATCTATTTAATAAATAAATAGGTAGGTACATGTTAGGAGACAATTTTACATAAACCGAAAATGCTAAAATATTATGTATGGCGTATGCCACATGCTTTTTCTGCCATATTTTTATTTGCAATAACTTTAGGTACTTATAGGAGATTTTATATTCAAAATGGCATTTGAATTTTATGACAAGTTACTATTATATGGATAACACTGATAATGGAAAATTATATTATTGCATTTGAAATTATGGAAATTAACAATTATGACATAAATATTGCATTAAACGATAGTTATAGCCATTGATTTATACAATAAGGGAGATATGGTACCAGGCGCTCGATTGTGTGCCATCAAATATAGGTTCTGGAACCTATATTGAATTAGTCGTGTGGCAGAGTCTCTCAGTCACACTTTGTGCAATGCGCAAAATATGGAGGTCTCTCTTGCATACCCGTCAGTGTTGGCCGAACGTTAGTGTAATTGAAAATTAAAAATTGAAGATTGAAACACGTTAGTAAAAATTGAACACTAATAGTTTAGTGCAAATTGATTTCAATTAGAATTGAAATTAATTGTAACTAACGTGTTAATCCTTTGCGAGTAACTAATAATTGAAGATATTTAATTTTTAGTCTTTCTCAAAAATTGAAACATGGATTTAATTTTTAGTGTATATTGAATTGGTAATTGACATTAATAATTTACCTAACTAAACGCGAATTTAGGTTAAGCTACGAGGTTTTGATTTTTGTTTCGATTTTGACTCTGGACTCGGGGGCTTGTATTAATAAGCAATGGGACCGGTATCCTAAGATGGAAGTCATGCTGGACCCTGGGGATCCCTACTGGATCTCGGGTTTGGTGCATCATAGACTCATGCTGTTTGGGCTCATTCGACTTGTACTGATGAGCAGATGGTACCGATATCAAAATCTGGAGCTCATGCTGGACCCTGGGGATCCCTACTGGATCTCGGGTTTGGCGCATCATAGACTCATGCTGTTTGGGCTCATTCGACTTGTACTGATGTGCAGATGGTACCGGTATCAAAATCTGGAGCTCATGCTGGACCCTGGGGATCCCTACTGGATTTCGGGTTTGGCGCATCATAGACTCATGCTGTTTGGGCTCATTCGACTTGTACTGATGAGCAGATGGTACCGGTATCAAAATCTGGAGCTCATGCTGGACCCTGGGGATCCCTACTGGATCTCGGGTTTGGCGCATCATAGACTCATGCTGTTTGGGCTCATTCGACTTATGCTGATGAGCAGATGGTACCGGTATCAAAATCTGGAGCTCATGCTGGACCCTGGGGATCCCTACTGGATCTCGGGTTTGGCGCATCATAGACTCATGCTGTTTGGGCTCATTCGACTTGTACTGATGAGCAGATGGTACCGGTATAGCCCCTTTTTATTTTTACTTTTACTTTTACCTTGACCTTGACCTTGACCTTGACCTTGACTTTCACTTTCACTTTTACTAAGAAAGTAAAAGTAAAAAGGAGCTCCAGATTTTGATCCCGGTACCATCTGCTCATCAGTACAAGTCGAATGAGCCCAAACAGCATGAGTCTATGATGCGCCAAACCCGAGATCCAGTAGGGATCCCCAGGGTCCAGCATGAGCTCCAGATTTTGATACCGGTACCATCTGCTCATCAGTACAAGTCGAATGAGCCCAAACAGCATGAGTCTCTGATGCGCCAAACCCGAGATCCAGTAGGTAGCCCTAGGGTCCAGCATGAGCTCCATCTTGTGATATTGGTCCCGACTTCCGAACCCGGGAGGCAGTTTTAAAATTAATTATTAGTGTAAGATAGGATTAATTTAGTTACACTAACGTTAATCTAATTAACTGTAATTCTTATTAAATTTTCGAGACGTTAGTGTAACTAATAGGTTAATTCTAATTGACGGTTAGTGTAATTGACGACGTCACAAAATCAATGTGAACTAACGTTAGTAAAAATTGATGTTAGTGTAATTGATTAGTTACGGAATTAATCTTCAATCTTATTGATCAATTTTCAATTCTAATTGAAATTAACGGCCAACACTGATACCCGTGATAACTACTTATATATAGGTTTATCTCTTTTGCTCATGCACATACATTAGGTATAGCGGTGTGTAGCATTTTACAAGTAGGTGTAGGTGCTGGAACACATTTCAGTTTTATTTACTATGAACGTCACTCATCTTAAGTGTACACGTGACGAAACGGAAAAGTAAGACTCCAATTTTGAAATTTGACGGCTTTTCTGATTATTTATAAGTTTGAGTACATTAATTGAGAAAATGACTTTAAAATATTGAGGAATATAGGAAATCACAACATTAGCAGGTGAGATCGTGGTGAAACTAGTTCCGGTTCGTCACAAATGTTAAATTCATTATAAATTAAAAGTATTGTTATATCTACAGTTTTTATATGGAAAATACTCTCATAACCTTTTTTAAAACAGGCTTAGATTATAAACTAATCATTGAGGATAAAATATACGTCCAGTTCGTCACAACAGCGTTCTTTTCACTACTACATATTAAAATTTTCGGTAGAAATAAGGTACAAATAATTATATAATATTTAAATAGACATAACGGAATATCCATCTAGAGCAGTGTTGGCCGTTAATTTTAATTAGAATTGAAAATTCATCAATAAGATTGAAGATTAATTCCGTAACTAATCAATTACACTACATCAAGTTTTACTAACGTTAGTCCGCATTGATTTTGTGACGTCGTTAATTACATTAGTGTAATTGACGGTTAGCCGTCAATTAGAATTAACCTATTAGTTACACTAACGTCTCGAAAATTTAATAAGATTAACAGTTAATTAGATTAACGTTAGTGTAACTAAATGAATCCTGTCTTGCACTAATAATTTAATTAATTTTAAAACTGCATCTCGGGTTCGGAACTTGGGACCAATATCACAAGATGGAGCTCATGCTGGACCCTAGGGCTACCTACTGGATCTCGGGTTTGGCGCATCATAGACTCATGCTGTTTGGGCTCATTCGACTTGTACTATCGACGAAATAACATTCTTGGTCGAAGATTTTGTAACAGTAACACCCTGTATTTAAACAATGTACTTTAACCACTTTGATCAGAATGAGTATTCATAGTAATAAAATGAGTTTTACTTTGTCAAATTTTTCAAGTTCGTCACAAAATCTGTCCGGAAATATATTACGTGATGATTCGGATGTGACGATTTACCCCAGAAGAAATTAAAATCACAATATTAACTTGTCTAAACTAGTTTAACAGGGAAATCTGTCCAGTTTTGGATAAGCTATAAGTTTCTTAATGATTATTTGTATTATACTAAAGTTAATTGTCTGTACTTACCGAAAATACTGTGACTTTACCGGAACACGTTCTTTGTACCATCACGGCACAACCACCTTACGTCACCGTAATGAGGACATTAACAGAGATCCATCAAGATGGTAGCATTTGGGAAGTCTTCTAATGTTGCTTTGATCGAAATATTATAAACTTTTAAAAGGATTTTGGCTAGACTAGTCGTCAAATTTGCTGTGACGAAACAGGACTCTCCGGTACATTCCATTTCTTTGGACGGTAGAAAAGTAGTTTTTTATACATTAAAACTTATTGAAGTGTATATAAAGCACACATTTTTATAATCTAGACTCATTGAGTTATCTGTGTGACCCCATTAAATACTTATTAAAATTTGTGTTATATTTCAGATTGCCTTTAAACATAGCAGAGTCGACGTGGGACATCAAGAATTTTGTACTTATTGTTTTCTATTTAAAGATAAATCTTATAAATGAGAATATATTAATCGTTGTATACATCTATTTTGAATGCCTAACACTTCTGGGATCAAACTATATCACTGATATTCCTAAATAACAAGTGGAATATGAAATAAAAAATGATGAACTAGTGGGACAGCCAAATTTTTCAATGTAAATTTTAATTGAAAAACGCCCACAAAACTATTACTTTAGTAAATAATACTAAATTTCTTTGAGAATTTTAGCAAACCAGTTTGGTAAACTTACCAAACTGTATTAGTAAAAGTTACAAAACTATTACTTTAGTAAATAATACTAAATCACTTTGATAATTTTAGCAATACAGTTTGGTAAGTTTACCAAACTGGTTTGCTAGAATTCTCAAAGAGATTTAGTATTATTTACTAAAGTAATAGTTTCGTAACTTTTACTTATACTGTTTGGTAAGTTTACCAAACTGGTTTGCTAAAATTCCCAAAACGATTTACTATTATTTACTTAAGTAACAGTTTCGTAAGTTTTACTTGTACTGATTGGTAAGTTTACCAAACTGGTTTGCTAAAATTTTCAAAGAGATTTAGTATTATTTACTAAAGTAATAGTTTTGTAACTTTTACTTATACCGTTTGGTAAGTTTACCAAACTGGTTTGCTAAAATTCACAAAACGATTTACTATTATTTACTAAAGTAATAGTTTCGTAAGTTTTACTTGTACTGTTTGGTAACTTTACCAAACTGGTTTGCTAAAATTCACAAAACGATTTACTATTATTTAGTAAAGTAATAGTTTCGTAAGTTTTACTTGTACTGTTTGGTAAGTTTACCAAACTGGTTTGCTAAAATTCTCAAAGAGATTTAGTATTATTTACTAAAGTAATAGTTTTGTAAGTTTTACTTATACCGTTTGGTAGGTTTACCAAACTGGTTTGCTAAAATTCCCAAAACGATTTACTATTATTTACTAAAGTAATAGTTTCGTAAGTTTTACTTGTACTGTTTGGTAACTTTACCAAACTGGTTTGCTAAAATTCACAAAACGATTTACTATTATTTAGTAAAGTAATAGTTTCGTAAGTTTTACTTGTACTGTTTGGTAAGTTTACCAAACTGGTTTGCTAAAATTCTCAAAGAGATTTAGTATTATTTACTAAAGTAATAGTTTTGTAAGTTTTACTTATACCGTTTGGTAAGTTTACCAAACTGGTTTGCTAAAATTCCCAAAACGATTTACTATTATTTACTAAAGTAATAGTTTCGTAAGTTTTACTTGTACTGTTTGGTAACTTTACCAAACTGGTTTACTAAAATTCTCAAAGAGATTTAGTATTATTTACTAAAGTAATAGTTTTGTATGTTTTACTAATACAGTTTGGTAAGTTTACCAAACTGGTTTGCTAAAATTCCCAAAACGATTTACTATTATTTACTAAAGTAATAGTTTCGTAAGTTTTACTTGTACTGTTTGGTAACTTTACCAAACTGGTTTGCTAAAATTTTCAAAGAGATTTAGTATTATTTACTAAAGTAATAGTTTTGTAACTTTTACTTATACCGTTTGGTAAGTTTACCAAACTGGTTTGCTAAAATTCACAAAACGATTTACTATTATTTACTAAAGTAATAGTTTCGTAAGTTTTACTTGTACTGTTTGGTAACTTTACCAAACTGGTTTGCTAAAATTCACAAAACGATTTACTATTATTTACTAAAGTAATAGTTTCGTAAGTTTTACTTGTACTGTTTGGTAAGTTTACCAAACTGGTTTGCTAAAATTCTCAAAGAGATTTAGTATTATTTACTAAAGTAATAGTTTTGTATATTTTACTAATACAGTTTGGTAAGTTTACATAACTGGTTTGCTAAAATTCTCAAAGAAATTTAGTATTATTTACTAAAGTAAAGGTTTTGTAAGTTTTACTTATACAGTTTGGTAAATTTAACAAATTGTGTTTGCTAATATCTACAAGGAAATTTTGTATTATTTACGAAATGTATTGTTTTGTAAATTATATTTATACAGTTTGGTAAGTAATACAAACTGTGTGTGCAAAATCTACAAAGAGATTTTGTATTATTTACTAAACTAGAAGTTTTGTAAATTATACTCCTACAGTTTGGTAAGTTTTACATATCGTGTAGCTGAAATCTACAAAACTACTTGTTTAAAACGTCAACCCAAGTATGTTTCGTATTTTCAATCTTGCAGGTTTTGTAATATTAACTATAATTCTACTAAATTTTACAAAATTGAAATCAACCAATAAACATTTCGTAAAATCAACCAAGGCATTTTTTCAGTGCAGATAGCTCCATGCGCAGAGCATGCATGGAGGCGGATGAAACAATAAAACACATTCTGCTAGATTGCAAGCAGGTAGAAGTATACAGAACTAAACACCTAGGGACCCCAGGCACCTTGCGCGAGGCGGCAGGCAACCTTAAAGCTCTGCTGGGCTTCGTAGAGGAGCTGGGGTGGTTGGAATGATAGTGCTACCCCCGTTTCACGCAAAATAGGCACACTGGATGTCGCCTTGCGGAAAAACGCCCAGATTATTGAAAATTCGAGTTACCGGGTTCGGTTAATCTCGGTTATTTATTTAATGCTATTTATACCTACCTAAAATTGTATCATAAAAGGTTGTAAAATCATAGTTTTTTGTCAAGAACTATTACTTCCTATATATAATAATTACATATTTATTTCCTTTTACTCTATATTGGCGAGCGATTTGCAGCGAGTGTGACTGACCTTTAGTCACTGGTCCCACCAAGAGCGAGTTAGCGAGTAAAGTTAAGCGAGTAGCATTACATTGCGGTTTGTCGAGGTATAGAGTGATCGGTCGACCTTTCAAAGCCCGCGAAAATTTAAAGCTAGTTCTACAATAAAATCATGCCAAGATCATTTTGAAGTTTTGAACTCACCACTCGCTTAGCTACTTCTGCAGAAGATAGTACGTAACTGTAGGACCGCCCTGGCGGGTACATGATATAGTGAATATACATAGAATAGAGGTCATGTTAACTCGAGTCCCGGGCTCGCGCACTGAGTACTAACAACACTCTTGCTTAACTATTGGTATGCTTTAGCTCGTTACTATAAGGTCTACTTTAGAGTAACTGTCAAAGGTATATATACAAGGACAGGTGGAAGATTGATTACGCCTCACGTAGAAAAAGTCGTGGAGAGGCATTATGTGGCGGTTTTATTTTTAGGTTTCAGAGTAGTTTGTTGGAAAGACAGAAGACCTTTTTTAGAGGTCCGTAGCTTAAGGGTCGAAGCCTAAGTTGTCCGTCCGTCTGTTGTCTATCAACATGTATGTGTATAAAAATAATATTAAATGTGAGACGTTGCGGGTGCCTCAAACAACAACACATACCAAAAGACAAGTCATCATGAAATGAACGTAGAAGTTTAACAACACATCAGGCGTTCCTGTCGCTAAAAAGCAATCTCCTTCAGACAACCTTTGGGTTAGTGGACATAAGAATAAAATTAAAAGTAGGCAGTACAAACAATTAAATCTTAGAAGCCAAGCCGATCTTTCTGTCACTTTTTGCATAGACAGCTCTCAGTTTCCTCCTATCTGTCCAGCTTTTTACTAGCAATGTAAACTTAGCCAAAATGATCTGGCAGGCTGTAAGTTAAGCCTTTGCTAATTTAGGCCCAACCGTCGGCCTACTTGGCAGATCGCCCGCCGCATTTGCCAAGAACCACGCGAATTATTGTTTATATTAAACTATTATGTTTACAATTCGTATGTAGGTTATACGTTTATGCACTGGGCCGCGATTCGAAAAATAAACACACACACTGGACAGACAAAGCTCCAACCAAACTCAACCCAACTAAACTCAACGCTATAACTACATTGACATTTGCTATTCGAACAGATTTTCATTCAACATTGGTCTCACATTGGTCACACATTGTACCAACCAACCAATGACCAATGATTGTGTGACCAATGTGAGACCAATGTTGAATGAAAATCTGCTGGAATAGCAAATGTCAATGTCGTTATAGCGTTGAGTTGAACTGGGTTGAGTTGGTTTGGAGCTGTGTCTGTCCAGTGTGTGTGTTTATTTTTCGAATCGCGGCCCTAGTAGATATTTGTTTTTGTTACCTGGTGTGGATGTAAATGTTCTTTGAATTGGGTCATGGTTTTCTATATATTTACCTGTATTAGATTTAGTGGTTTTCTATACATTTACTTATAAAAACTTTTTTCATTTCAGGTACACGTGTTCTTTCGATAATATTTCGAGTAATGATAAGAAAGGTAAGTATTTTTCGTGTTATTGATTTAAGTAACTCAAAAAGCAAAAGGAAACCGCTAATAAACTTGGATGTAGATACCTAGCTGTGATGGAGCGTCCATACATCTCCATTCCCATCGGAGTGCCTGATTTTGATTGATTGGACAACGACTTATACTATTCGTGGAGAAAAAGAAAGCCAAATTAGATTCGGATTGCCTGTAATCATGTAGCAATTTTTATCAAAAGGTACCATTTGGCAAAGGGGCTTACGCTTATATTCCTCAAATAAAACATTGAATCTGTATTTTTTTTAACACCACGACGGTGGCAAACAAGCATACGGCCTGCCTGATGGTAAGCAGCTACCCGTAGCCTATGGACACCTGCAACTCCAGAGGTGTCAGATGCGCGTTGCCGACCCTTTACAAAAAGGAGAACAATAGGGTCCCTCATCGTCAACACTGGGTCCTCTTTGAGCGCTTACTTATCGCTCGTACTTAAGCGCTTTTCGCCAAATGGAACTATTTCATGTACAGTAGCCATCAAATATATCGGAGCGGCCAGGGCCGCGATTCGAAAAATAAACACACACACTGGACTGACACAGCTCCAACCCAACTCAACCCAACTCAACTCAACGCTATAACGACATTGACATTTGCTATTCGAACAGATTTTCATTCAACATTGGTCTCATATTGGTCTCACATTGGTCACACATTGATCTCACATTGGTACAATGTGTGACCAATGTGAGACCAATGTGAGACCAATGTTGAATGAAAATCTGTTCGAATAGCAAATGTCGTTATAGCGTTGAGTTGAGTTGGGTTGAGTTGGGTTGGAGCTGTGTCAGTCCAGTGTGTGTTTATTTCGGTCGGTCGGTCGGTCGGTCGGTTGGTCGGTCGGTCGGTCCGTCAGTTTGTTCTTTTATATATTTAGATAATGAGAGCTACGAAACCCCTCTCGTTAATTTGCTATATTATGCTTATTTCTAGATCCGGACATCTGGCAACCGTAAAGTGGTAGAGGTCAAATAATGCAAATCACTTTAAGAATACAAATCCTAGAGTTCTGGTTTTGATGCAGTATTATGAGAAATTATATAAATAATTATATTATATGATTGCCAAAACATTCTGCTGAAAAAAAAATTTTTTTTTTGAAAATTGAAAAATGAAAAAAAAAATTCCTTATTAAGCTTATTCTACAAATTGCCATCAGTAGTTGGGACTTCCTATTAGGTGAATGAACCTGTACCAGGATGCCCCGCTCCTCCACAACTAACAGTCTTCTTATTTTAGGAAATATTGTAGATACACATGAAAGTTACTTATTTTTATTTATAACCTAATTATAATATTAACTTATTATGGGGGATCTGATGGGGGAAATATTCCAAAACGACGTATAATGTAATTCATAGTTTGTCGCCTACTGTTTCTGTTTCCGAAATAATATGCTATGTTTTTTGTTCTTATGTTAAAATCTAGGCCCCGTCCTCTAATAATAAGACAACTGCGGCAGTTTTTACCTATTTTGGTATTAATTTTTTCCAACTGAAAAATTTTGCTAGTCTGTAGCTTTGACCTCCACCCATTAAAAGCTGTCAGATACCCGGATCTACCAATGAGGATAGTATTGCGATCTTACTAGACGGGTTTCGTTGCTCTCATTATTGTGTCATATATGGCGTGGCCAGCTCTTAGTCCATTGTATCGCAGGAGCTATCAGATTACTAAACTCAATTAAAAATACTACTTTAGAATGACAGTAAGGGTCTTGTAAGATAATGGCATAAGAAGGCAAATTCCGTCTTAGCTAGAAGCCATCTTAATACGTTTCCTCTCCTGTCAACGATTGGCACGCCGCCAATACGAGCGAGGTCATTAGCGTTACATGTCTCATAGTTTCACTATTGTCCTAGGACACTATAGTGCTTAAGTTAGGATGAAGTGACAATTGGCTGTTAAGTTATACCTTGTATTTATCGCAATAAGTATTATACAGGGAAATTGTTTAGGTTACAACCTGTAACCTATGCTGGACAAATAAAACAACGGGTTGCACTCCGGGAGTGCCGGCAGAAGTGAAAACTTGAAATTAAGAATAATTTATTTACTTTCGTCCTCCTTTTGACCAACTAATCTGTCAAATATGGCGGACGTAAACATAGTTCACCATTTCCGAACGCACCCCTCACTGTCAAGTTGTCAACCACTAAAATATGTAATATGGCCGACCATTTGTCATTAAATTAACACTTTTAAATGCAAAATACGCGACCATCCGAATTTTGCCCATATATGTCTTCGATTCAAAACTTTAATTTTTTTACGCTTTTTCATTTGAGCTTAATTTCATTCGGGTCTACCGTATCCCTCGACGGAATTATTAATATAGAGATTTATTCGATCAGGTCACGTGTCCGTCTTACGAATTTTCAATCTGACGAATCTGACGGTCACGTGACCTGACGCGAGTTTAACCCCATCACAAAAAGTGCACAGCGCCGCTGAAGAAGTTTTCACTTCAAAAAATAAATACCAAATCGTCGTCTCGATTGAAATTGTCGTGTTTTTTGAAGTTGGAGCTAAGATTCAAGTTTAACCTTTTTGCCATCAATGACTTGATATAAAGTCAGTACATTCCGTGTCCTACACTACACGCCACGACTTCATGTGAAATCGATGCGTTCGCCGGTTTTTACCATTGATGTATTATGTATTCTACTAGATGAGCTATCTAGAATAAAATTTGTGCCCCATGTTTGGCGGTTGACAGCTGTCACTGAATAAAAGAGTAGCTTTAACAAAAGAGACCTGACACGGTTTTGACAAAATTCATACTCTGCCTAAACAAATTTTGTAAGGAAACGTAATTAACTGAATGATTGTTTTATTTTTACCTAATGTTTACTTTGCTCCTTACTCTAGAGAGGAACGAATGGAGAAAAATACTATTTTTGCCGACAAGCTCCTTTCAATACGAACTTTGAGGGTTAATGATCCTTGATATTTACTTAAAATGACATTGATTTCCTCGCACGGATGAAAAAATATTGTATAAGTAGGTATAACATGAGTGAAATTTCGATATCTAAGTTTTAAATTCAGATCATAAAAATCTTTTGTATGTATTTTACTCACATTAACAACTCTAGTAAATTCACCCTTGTTGTAAAATAAAAATATGTTTAATGAATTAAACATCACGTAACGTACTTATCTAAAACTTGTTTATTACGTAAATATGTTTATGATGAGTACTATTAAACAATAATGCTGGTAAATCAAGTGTAGGCACATATGATGTTACTTCTGCGACATTAATCTGTGCGCCAAGAAATATGGCGTCGCACTGCCAACATTAATATTTTGAATTAATGTAACACCAAACTTTGCACTTACTTACCTATGGAATGTAATTCCCTGGCTTTTATTACTATTTTTAGAATTATTTTTACAGTTTATTATCATGCAAGAAGCCTTTACGTTTAGTATTTGATTTTATTAAAAGTTTGACACTTGCGTGTAATCATGTCAGTGGTCCAACAGCCACTGTCATACTTTTAGTGATTTTCACTACAACTCATGGTACAAATAATTTCTTGGGGATGTCATCTCCTGTTACTCAATGGTTTTTACATGTAAGCTTAAATTTAAGTTTTTTATTATTATTAGGCATCTTTCACACTGCTGCGGTTTCTTGCACTGTGCGCGAGTGAGATAGCGCTCTGCGTGTCTGCGCTGTCACGCTTGCACACCGTCGCCGCATGCGGTTGCGGCGCCAGTGTGATAATCGCCTTAGGCCTCATTTACTCATTGATTAGTGTTAATTGCGAGTATACATTTGTTTCTAAACACAAGTAAGAAGAATTGTATTGAGAACCTCGTCCTTCGAAATCTTGAAGTCGGTTGATAACTCTTGTTTTGTTTGAAAGAGTATACTTCACAGTTGGTCCCATTGTCATCAGGTCAGGATCTGATGATGCGATCCTGGAGAAATCGAGGGAACTCTTCTAGATAGTGATTTAAGTATTTTTTACAGCAGCTCGAGCATTAGCTTTTGGAAAGGTGGAGGCTAAGTGAAGTCGGTTCTTTTTTGTTTAATAGTAGTTTATGCAACTGATACATAATGAGGGGCTTTAAAACACGAGTGGGGTTTATTATAATGGTGGTGGGATTTATTATAAATGAAACTCGCTGCGCTCGTTTCATTATAGGATCACACGAGTGTTTTAAGGCCTAATTATGTACAGTTGCTTACAGTGCTTTATCTACACACATATTGCAAGTACTCAAATATGGGTTCAGAAGCCTAAAGCAATTGACCTGCATTACTAGGTTGATAGATACAAGTGCTGAAACATACCCACAGGTGTAAGCTTAATAAAAATAAATAAATTAGAACTGATAAGGAAAGTATATTTATTTATTATAATATAGTTAATAGTAAACATTTACATTTTCGCAATTAAAAATGTTTCGACAAACAATAACTGACAAGTTGATAACAGAAATGGCGGCCGTACAAACCATAGAGAAATATATATATGTACTAACTTCTGTCGCGAGTTTTTTTTTAATAAAGGCCAAGGAACGAAGTCCTTATTCTCATGTCATCCGAGATCAAAATGTCGTGCGGTTTATGTCAAAAAATATATCGTTCTGACGTTTCGTATCGACAACATTTTAAAATCTATGGATACTAGAATAGAAACCCATTGAAATTGTGTTGGTTTTGACAGCTGTTCCAAATTTGAAACTCATAACTTATTAACAATATTTGAGCATGTAAAGTTAAAATTACATTACTGCCACAGATAAGAAACTTATCATAGTGAAATCGTTTGTTGTAATGCTGGTCATTGCCTACGGTTTTTGAACGCATTTTAGAGGACTTACAATATGAGTGTACATAAAATTATTTACGTACAATTTTTTGCTTGGCATTGATGACACTTTATTATTTCATTGACGTGGCGGCGAAAAGGACACGTGGTTTATTCCCGCTTTGTGATAAATCAGTGAATTGTGTAAATCATCATCTCCTCCTAGCAGTTTTCGGCTACAGCGACTACGTTCTACCGCTGAGAGCGACGCTGGTGCGCTCCTAAGTGACTGATATAGCCAATTTTTGCAGTAAATGTGCGGCCACACTCGCTGCAAGTCAGCACCCCTCCGACATAGACATAGCAATAATTTGTGGCCACAGTTGATCTGGCCTATAACTTTTAGCTAATGTACGACGTACGTAAGTATAACATAGAGCTAGTCATCGGCGTATCTCGCAGGCCATTATGCATTATCATTTCTGTTTCAATCTAGCGTCGGTATGTTACCGAAACTATCTAGAAACGGTATCGAAAAGCACTTGCGGACCGTAACCCGGTCTTGGACATGTCACCGCAACTGGCAACCCTCCAGATTTCATCGGCCATGCTATTTAGATTTTATCTGAACCGCTGGAATTAAATTTAGAGTTGTATAGAGGATTATGGGTCTTTCAGTAGATACGTGGAAGTTATACAGGGTGGAAAGATAAGTCGGGCCCTGGAGGCAAACTACCTTAAAACCTTGAGATAGCTCAATTCGCTCAAAGGAAACATTCTTTTATTTTTCCTAAAAACTGAAACTGCATTCACAGTTTTTTTCTTAATTTTCACTTTTTTCCATACTAATTGTATGAAAAATATTATTATTATTATTTATGGGTTCTCTTGTGCCCTAAAGTTGGTTGGTATTTAAAAGTTTTTATCCTCGTTGGAAACAGGATCGATTGGCATCAATTGTCATAAAAATGATTTATGGCAAAAATTACAAAATAAATACTTTTTTTGAAAACTGTACTCTTTTCCAAAAAATTGTAAATGCAGTTATGTCCCTTTAAAGAAATTAAAAAATGTTTCCTTTCAGTGAATTGAGCTATCTCAACGTTTTAAGGTAGTTTTCCTCCAGGGCCCGACTTATCTTTCCATCCTGTATATTAACAAAATTACATGTATGACAGCAGAACAAGGGATGATTTGATGATTTTGAAAATCCGGACCTTTTTTTAGTTTATCTTATCTTCTTCGAGTAGGATGTACCATCGGGTTCAAAATTGCATGGTCAATTTATCAATGAATTCATTCATAAATTGGCCATGCAATTCTGAACCCGATAGTACCTACCTAAAAACTAGCGTGGGATTGGGAATTTTAACCCCGTTTCCTACTTAGGGGTTGGTACTCCCTTGAGGATTGAATATCGAAAAATCTTCCCTAGAGTTACGCAAGCTAAAGCGTCGGAAGCTCATTTTAATTCTAACTGCCGTTGCCTCTACACAATATTTTATCCGAATGGCACAGAGGGCCATGGAGCGCGCCATGTTCGGCATCAAGCTTCAAGACCGAGTGAGGAATGTCGAGATCCGGCGTCGCACTAAGGTGCAAGACGTGGGATTCGTGGGATTCCCTACCAAACTTAAATGCAGTTGGGCAGGACACGTTGCCAGGCAGAGTGATGGCAGGTGGACTAAAATGTTGAGGGAGTGGTGGCCGCTTTAAGATGAAAGAAGCCCCAGGCGTCTGTTGGCTCGTTGGGTAGACGACGTTCGGAAGGTTGCGGGTCACTTCTGGATGAAATTGGCACAAGACCGGGACAAGTGGCGTTCACGAAGAGAGGCCTATGCTCAGCAGTGGGCGATACCTTTAGCCCTTGCTGATGATGATCTTGAATAAGTTATCTAGTGTTATTAATAAGCTGTGAAAGAACGATCTTATTTACGTAAATACGGGTGTATGATATACAGTTTTCACACATTGGTGTTAAGCTCATACATAAAACAAGCTTCAAACTCCCTTTTTCAACAAATAAACTTATTCATAAAAAGGCTTAATACCGAGACCCTTCTAACTTATGCACGCACCGGAATTTGCGCCAAAACACCACATTTCTATAATTAATTCGGGCGGCATTGTCATCCTGTTGAATATTTCAGACAGCCTCAAAACTCATCGCTTCAATAAACCAGTTAGTCCCAGTGCTCGTCTTTGTCCCGTCCCAATACATGTCATCTTTATACTTAAGTCATTCGGGAGATCAATGTTACTCTGCGTCCGTTCATAGTCCAATGACAAAAGCCAGGACTTAATATCAATGATCAATTTTACTCTGCGTCCGTAGGAAACACCTTAGACAACCCTACACGTCATCCCTGGGTGGTGCTAAAAGAGTAACAAACTTGGCCGCTGCACTGTCCCATCTGGACCTCGCAGCACTCACTAAATTTCTTTATCATCTGCTAAAGCATCTGGTAAACCACTACTACTACCCCAGGAAAGAAGCTATCTTTATCCAGTGACATGTAGCCATACGATAAATAAAAAATTCGCAACAAAAATGTCAACTATTTGGTTACTACCAAATAGTTGACATTTTTGTTGCGAATCTTAGTGCTCGACACGCTACTGCGTGTCGAGCACTAAGATATTCACCTTGTTTTCAACATCTTTACAGACAAAGCTAAAATACCATCATCGTAAGCGCAATGCACTTGATTTCACCGCTCAGCTGCATTTACAGTCATCAGATATATCGGATTGGCCAATATGGTCACAAATATCTGAACAACGCCTCTATTGTTAAGGCGATAAAGTGCGTGTTCAGATATTGTTGGGTACCTTGGCCGCTCCGATATATTTGATGGCGACTGTTCATGCCGACGCCGGCGGCCGGTTGTTATGGGTCAGTTCTATAGCTAGATATATTTATGCTATATCTAGATCCAGTGTTATATGCGCCGAAATATATAGGTTTAAAGCAATAGAGAGAGACGGCTGCCAGCCACCTGGAGGTTAACTGTAGAAAGGGATTTAAAAGCCCAGAAACTCGCCAACGACAACATGGGATAGAATATCCTGGTACCGTTGCACAAGGAGGCCCGACCCTAGATAATATGGGACAAGGGCAGGAAGAAAAATAAGAGAAAAGACGGCTACGGTTAGGCACGTTTGGCATACCTATACCGGCTTTTGTTATCTATATTTATTATCTACCATAACATGTAATTGCTACGTACCTAAAGACCAAGTTATACTAGTCTAACATTTGACACAGCTTTCCGAACAGCCTTACTGAATATTTACAAAGCCGCAGCTGTGGGACCGCGGCCATTTTCATATTTTGATTCACTGTTCGGATCGGATGACAGCTGACGGCCGTACATATAAGATGTGGTCCTTCGATAATAACGGACGGGCGGTAGTTACACAAATACACAATGGAATACATATATAGTCCAGATAGTCTAGCTAGATAGATCTTAGTTATTTTGCTTTATGGGACTTCAATATTATTGTATTAAGTTGGTTTAGAATATGGGTACAGTCCTTGCTTTTCCTTTCTTTTTCTTAGTTGGTCATTCTTGACTAGTACAACGTATTGTTACTGATAAAATATAGTCAGCAATGGAAGTAGCTTGACGGGTGAGGTGTTAAAAAACAAAAACAAAGACAAAACATCATGAGGAAATAGCATATAATGAAGGCTATTAATATACGAGTGTGGTTTTAATAATATCACATGAGTTAATGCCTAATTATGTACAGATACATGCACTGCTTTATCTAAAGACATTAAGTATTATAAATCCTCAATGACGTGTTCGGGAACCATTAAAATGACCGCCACTGCACCGTCATGGGCAACTGGATTGTGCTGGGAGGACTGGGAGGACGTCCTCCTCCCCGACCTCCACCCCGAGCACATTATCAACTGTTATGAATTTTCATACATTATTGTAATTTCGGTCGGTCGGTTAAAATCGGTCATCGATACTCTAAAGTAAACTTTACGATGCACCACAGATACAGGTTTCATAATATAGGCTATCGTTTCTGAACATATTATAGGAAATTTATGATATGAATGTCGATAAAAATAGTTATTAATTTTGAATACTGTGGTTTAGACGTATGTTTGTAATTTTTTTAATGTTTAAACTCGGGTTTTAAATCACATTCCTCAAAGAAAATCTTAAAGATTGTTTTCCATGGGTAGGTCTATAATTTGCTAACCATATTGTTATTTATAAACGTGCTACGATTTTTTTTTAAACTGTGTTTGTTGACTATATGACAACTGCGCCTTAAGAGAGGTTTGTGCCCAGCCAATCAGTGGAACGTACACACAGGTTCTACCTTAAACGGTTTAGGCTATTTAGATTAGTTTTGAGTTCACAATTTAAATACATTATACTTCGAGATTTCAACCAACCGGAGCGGCCATTGACAGGCGTTCCCCTCTGCCGAAAACAAATGACCAGTGGTCATAATTATTGTATGGACTGACGTTTATCTGACGTGGCTATTTGTACGTTACGTATGAATAACCATATATTTGACGTTCCCCTCCCCCGCAAAAATCGACAGACTTTTTTGTATAGAAAATGACAACATGGCCGCTCTAGTTGGTTGAATTCTCTAAGACATTACATGCTCCTCGCGGAAAGCCGCGGTCACTAACTATCCAAGTCACTAAGCCACTTTGGTAACACCACAACTTATAAACTTTACGGGCCAATGTAAAACTAACCTTATACTTATGTATTAAGGTTGATTTTGAAAAGGTAATTTAGGCGTTGAAGCTTGACTTCTAAGCCAAGGTGAAATGAACCTTGCGTATCAGGTTTAGGGTTGTTTTTGAAATGCTGGCGTAGCGATAAGGCCTGATCCATCAATGTCGTGTCGGTCTTGATATTTGTTCCATCATATCTTGTTAGATAGCATTAATTATGATAAGGGATAGTATGGGAAGTGGTTCCTTGTGTTCTAGAAAGAATCTTAGCGAAGGTTTTAGTTTATTAGAACTATACTATATTACTTTTTAGGGTTCCGGACCTCGAAAGGAAAAAACGGAACCCTTATAGGATCACTTTGTTGTCCGTCCGTCCGTCCGTCTGTCTGTCTGTCAAGACCCTTTTTCTCAAGAACGCGTGGAGGTATCAAGCTGAAAGGTATCAAATACTTCAGGGACAGTTCCCTTGGAGCTGTGGTGAAAAAATCAAACTTCTAAGCCAACGCAATCAAAAGATACAGCCGTTTATGCCGCAAATTTTCGAAACTCGCAAGGGAATCAAAACCTACAGGGTACTTACTTCCCGTGAACTCAGAATCTTGAAACAATTAATCAAAGTGCTGTTTTTAAAAACAATTGCAGTGCCAGCGCCATCTACGCGTTTCTTATTTTCATTCGTAAAAACTATTTAAAACTCCGTAAAACAAGGACCGCTAAAGCAAATTACCACAGTTAAGTCTTTGTATACAGAAGCGCATCAACAGCTAAGCCTCGGCAGCATAGTTCAAAGTTCTAGTTGTAAGCAAACTTACTCAGGTCAGTTTCACGTCGTACCGGTTACTTTGATATAAAGATTGGCGTGATTTTTTAACGTGGGTCCTCCAATTTTTAAAAACCATAATAATACTGCTAGTTAAAGTGTCCCATATTTTCATATGATATTAGTAATTTTCAGTCACTAGTTTTTTAGGGTTCCGTAGTCAACTAGGAACCCTTATAGTTTCGCCATGTCTGCCCGTCCGTCCGTCCGTCCGCGGATAATCTCAGTGACCGTTAGCATTAGAAAGTTGAAATTTGGTACTAATATGTATATCAATCACGCCGACAAAGTTGTAAAATAAAAAGTCGAAAAAAAATGTTTTATTAGGGTACCTCCCCTATACGTAAAGTGGGGAGTGATTTTTTTTTTCATTTCAACCCTAACGTGTGATATATTGTTGGATAGGTATTTAAAAATGAATAGGGTTTACTAAAATCATTTTTTGATAATGTAAATATTTTCGGAAATAATCGCTCCAGAAGTAAAAAAAATGTCCCCCCCCCCTCTAACTTTTGAACCATATGTTTTAAAAGTATGAAAAAAATCTCAAAAGTAGAACTTTATAAAAAATTTCTAGGAAAATTATTTTGAACTTGATAGGTTGAATAGTTTTTGAAAAAAAATTACAAAATAATTTCTAAGTTTGTA
The DNA here is from genome assembly GCA_947086415.1 of Pammene aurita. Taxonomy (NCBI): domain Eukaryota; kingdom Metazoa; phylum Arthropoda; class Insecta; order Lepidoptera; family Tortricidae; genus Pammene; species Pammene aurita. Next base: position 8,224,844 of record OX352315.1, on the reverse strand, counting down.
ATTTAACCGTATAAGCAGGTGTTTATTGTACCTATAATTTCTACAAAATCACAATGAAATGACGTCCTTTCAAATAAAGTAAAAACGGTGAAAATCGGTTCAAGCAATAAAGAATTATCCCATAAAAATCATTTTCCATACTTTAAGCTCGCGCGCAATAGTTTACTTAATTTGCCGATAGATGTCGCTATACGTGGAACGCTCATATCATGTCCTACATGGCGGTGTTATTTTAACTCTTAAGTGGGGACACTTACTGTGACGGACGGAAAACTACGGAACCCTACACTGAGCGTGGCCCGACATGCTCTTGGCCGGTTTTGACGTGATAACGTCTTTAAAATCGTTTTAGTCGGGTGACATGTTCAGAAACTTGTGTCACACCAAAACCTCACGAGCGCGATCGCAGGTATAACGAGAGAGAGACGGACCGATCTCCCGTCTCATCTCGAGCGCTGCCAGTCATTCCGTGAAACTTGTCACGCGGAATCCTCACGAGCGGTTAGACGTTATCACGTAAACATCTCGATCGTAAACCTACTTTTTTTTAATGAGACTTTTGTTACAGCCGTTCATTTCATTTAACATAAAATTACATTAATTATTTTTATTTTATTTTATTTTATTTAGGATAAATTTATAGCTTAATATATATGTATATAACAGGTAGATGTACAACAAATTACACGACTACTAAAAATGTTCTCAAAGTAACTAAATTGAGGGTCAATAGAAAAGTAAAATAATGTAAACAAACCTTTATTGTTTCGCAATCACGCACTTTTAAAAACAACCATGGTGTCATTTTCAATATATACACAAACTTGTTATTTACATCCATTTTTAGTAAAAATATACGTTATTTACTTATATTTCAGTGAAATCGAATTTGTTTAATAATAATAATAATATTTGGTAATGTATCAATGCTTTATTTGCCTAGAAATGTAGTTGTCAGTCCGCCATATTTGTTTACCTGATTTTACTTTTCTATTGACCCTAAATTTCCTGCAATTAAATTCAATTGAAGGGTACACGGAACATGTCTAGTCACTTTTTTTGTAAAATGAGATTTTTATATCAAAATGTAGAGCTTGCAATGAACTATTAGTAACAAATTCTGTTACAGCTGTAAGTCTTAACGAATATCCACTTCTTAACTCATAAAAACCATCTAGTTACGAAAATAGTATGGTTAATTGAATCGTTCCAAATTTTAAAAGCGCTATAACTCAAAATGTTGTCAAAGTGACTAGACATGTTCTTTCCGTGTACCATTCAATTTGTGTTATCTAACGCTAAATTGAAACGCTAAAACACCTAAATAATTCCATGAATAATATTGGAATATTTGGAACTAAGTGCCGTATCATGTCTATTTGTCTAATTTCCATAGCTGCACACAACTTGACTCTAAATGAAATTGCATTTATATGTAAAATGCAGATTTCGAGTCCCAACATCGCTCATTATGGGTGTTTGTCGAACAATCAACGATATTGTATGGTAATCAATGTATCAATTGTGTTCAATTACAGACATATATTTGAATTGATACCGCATGTGCCGTTAATACAAAGCCAAACGTGGCCCGTGGTCGCTTGTCATTAACAACACCATAGTTGGTGCATTAAGTGTCAAAATAGTTGAACGAAATAACGAAATATTATGTTTTTACTTATCTATTAAGTAAAATTCATAACTAAGATAATTGACCTATTAAGATATTTAATGTAGAAAAAGTTATACAGTATACTACAGCGATCTTAGAGATCGCCTAAAAAAACTTGAATTTAAATAGCAAAAAAACCGGCCAAGTGCGAGTTGGACTCGCGCACCGAGGGTTCCGTACAAACCCTTTAGGTATATAGGGGTAGTAACTTTAAAATTATTAAAAATATTTTTATTATATGATGTAACTAAAAATTTACGGTTTTTGCAATTTTTCCTTTATCTGTGCTATAAGACGTTACTTCGTACCAAATTTCAAGATTCTGAGTTCACGGGAAGTACCCTGTAGGTTTTGATTCCCTTGCGATTTTCGAAAATTTGCGGAAATTTGCGGCATAAACGGCTGTATCTTTTGATTGCGTTGGCTTAGAAGTTTGATTTTTTACAGCTCCAAGGGACAGTAGACCTGAGTATTTGATATACATTTCAGCTTGATACCTCCACGCGTTCCTGAGAAAAATGGTCTTGACAGAGAGACAGACATACGGACAGACAGCAGGCGGACAACAAAGTGACCCTTATAGGAATAAGGGTTCCGTTTTTTCCTGTCGTGTTACGGAACCCTAAAAAAAATGGAATATGCTTTGTAGGAAAAGAAAAAACCTAATTCAATTAATAATGACAAAAAAATAAGTAAACGTCACAAAAAAATCTAAGAGTTTTAACTCATGACATATGTCACCTACTTTGCACCTACGTTTACGTATATAGTCTACTTACTTATATGTCTATGTGATAAATGTATCAATTGTGTCAAACAGTAGGGAGCCATCTTATTAACATAATTTATTGTGGGGTGCGAGGACTTGATTAAGATTTATACAGGGTGCATTTAATGCAAGGTTCAATTGTACTCAAACTAAATTCATTTTGTCACCACTTTAGAAAATATACCTACATATACCTTGAGATCCTTTCTGAAAGACTATCAAATAATAATGTTTTTAAATTCGTTATTTTAAAGTGACATTTGGCGTATTCAGACTATCCTTTTTTGTTCTTAATCAACCGACCTCATGATTTCGAGGGAGTTGTTTTTTTCTTGTATAATATGTTCACCGATTATTCGAAGACGGCTGGACCAATTTGGAATTTTTTATTTTATTTGAGTAGTCGGTCCGATTGTAACCTGGTCAGGATCTGACGATGGGATCCTGGAGAAATCGAGGGAACTCTTCAAATATTATAGGCACACCTATAGCGATTTAGGTATTTTTTACAGTAGTGCGGGCATTTGCTTTTGGAAATGTGGAGTCTGGGGGTTCTTTTTTGTTTAAAATTATTGATTATCAAGTTCATGTCAAATATCAAAAGAATGCCATCAAGATACTCGTAGATACGTATGTCATTTCTTTCAATGTCATTGGTTTCAAAAATCACAATTTTATGATATCTTCTCTATCACAGAATGAATAAAAAAACATTTTGACAATAAATATGCTACAAAAGATGATTATAGATGGACTTAATATATATCTGACGTAGCGGTAGTGTCTGGATACGTAACGCAGCAGATTGGGCTCAGTGGCGTGCCTTGGGAGAGGCCTATGTCCAGCAGTGGACTGCAACGGGTTGATGATGATGATGATATGTGACGTGGCTAGCTCTCCGTCTAGAGTTAGAATGTATGCTCCTACTTGAATTGCAGAATTTTCCATTGTTTCTATAAAATACATATTGTATTTCTAAAACAAAATACCATACACTTCTACGTCCCACGTCTGACTTCACCTGACTTTGCTCAGTTAATTTTGCTTCTAACAGCAACTTTAAATTAAATATAGCAGGCAGTAGTTTCGAACAACGAACATTTATAATTGGGGAATATTGCTAACTGGTCGAATTCGGAATTCTGTTAAGCGAGTGTAGATTCATTAGTATGGCGTACACAGACAAACAGAGAGATAGAGTGTGTGGAAGAGCCTTTATTTCATCATAAAGATCTCGTGAGACTCAAAACAGGTAAAAAAAACAACGGGTGCACTCCTGGAGTGCCGGCAGAAGTGAAAACTTGAATATCTTGAATATTAACGTTGTGCATTTTTATATTTTGGAATGGTTAGGGAATAATTTTGCACGAATTGCTTTAATTATCAGTATAAAAGTACTATAATTTCTGTGGTAAAATACAATATTCATTTATTGCGCTATCGTACACAAACATGACAATTTATATTACATTAAACACTTCAGAACTATTACAATTATTTATTCGATCAGGTCACGTTTACGAATTTTCAATCTGACGAATCTGTCGGTCACGTGACCTGTCGCGAGTTTAACATTTTTTCCCCATCACAAAAAGTGCACAGCGCCGCTAAAGAAGTTTTCACTTCAAAAATTAAAACGGAAAAGTCATTTCGGTCGCATCTCGCTCCACGTTGATTCATCGTCTTGGTCATTTTGGAGTATTGCTTGGTTGACGAGAGTGAAAAAGTGACCCTCGTCGCTGAAACATCAGCTATATGTGAAAATGACCAGCGAAGCCTGTTTGAAACGCGGAAACTCATGTATTAATTTAATTCGCAATACGTCTTATGTTAGTTAATATGTAAAAAATATTATTATTGTAAGGAGCATGTCGTGTCCCACTGCTGGGCAGCCTCCCCCCAGTTTTTCCACAGATCTTGATCCTGTGCTGTGTTTGGCCAGTCCTTCAAAAAGGAGTCTAGTTCATCCTGCCATCGCTGGCGCGGTTTGCTACGCCCCCGATTTGAGTTTTCGGGCTCCCACTGCGTAATGATTTTGCCCCACAACTCATTCGGCGTCTGACAGACATGATTAGCCCAGTCCCACTTTAAACTTTGCAGCCTTCCGAGCTACATCGACGATATGGGTCTAGAAGCACCGCACCGCTCGCCGTCACCAGGGTGTTCATCCTCACACCCTGGAGCCTAAACGGTCGCGCACTGTGCGGTTTAAGAGGAATTTCCTCCCGCGAACGCTCCAGTTGTGGGATAAACTCCCTGCCGAGGTTTTCCCAGTGGGCAACAGTATATTCTTCAAAAAAGGAGAGGAAAGGTTCTTAACGGGTAGGCAACGCGCATGTGAATCCTCTGGAGTTTCAGGCGTCCATAGGCTACGGTAACTGCTTACCATCAGGCGGGCAGTATGCTTGTTTGCCACATGGCGTTCCGTGGTGTGGTATGTAAAAGTAATAGACCTTTTGCACATCTAGGGCGGAATAGACTTAGCGGCATCGCTGCACGTTTTCGCCTTGTTGTTGTGTGTATGAAGCCGCAACAGTGCGTAGCGAGTCTGACTGCTCTGACGCGCATTTTCTACCTTCGTGCTATCTCTGTCACACGCGTTTCGGGTTCGGTCCGCTAGTCTGCATTTCATATCTCCTCGCTGTTTTCGCCATGGTACCGCGAGGACGAAAAAGCACGTAGATGTGAAAGCAGATGAGCGAACCGAATGCAGAACAGGGCGTGACAGAGATAGCGCGATGGTACATATGTGCGTTAGAGCTGTCGGATTCTCTATTGTTTCCCGGTACAACTCGGTTTTGTGCAGCGGTGCCGCGGCCTCGGCTTCGCGGCGAAGATGTGCTAAAGTCGTTTTTGACTTATGTATGATCGTTCAAATCTGTCCAAGTACCACATTTTCCTAAAGTCACCCGCTCCGTTATGATCATACATTGTGTGCCGCTTCCAGGATGCCCACAGCTACGATAGTGTTATCTAATTTGTCTGTCCCACTCTAGGTGGACCCGCTTTTAGGCTAAACTTAAGGATTAGCGCACACTAACGTGAAGAGATAAATATTTGAAGCCGGCTTTATTTTTCATTAATAATCTTAAACCATAGAAAAAATATATGAAATAAAGAAGTTGCGGCGCCTGGCATCCATCTGCTCGATGAGACAGACGATTACTCGAAAGGTTACGTTACGGTCACTTTAGAATGGAATTGGTTCAGGACCGGGATAAGTATACAGGTGGCCAAAAAAGAACTATATTCCCGTTGGCTGTAAGGTTTTAGGACCCAACCAATCCTCCCTAGATGGATTTGGAACCTCTTAGATTGATTTGATTTTTGGATTTTTGTAAGGCCATTGAGCGGCGGTGGGTAATGGCCCCTTCCAAAAATCCAAAAAACAAATCAAATTGAAAGGTTCCAAATCCATCTAGAGAGGGTTGGTTGGGTCCCAAAATCTTACAGCCAACGGGAATATAGTTCTTTTTTGGCCAGGCTATATTATATATGTATATCCTCCCGGCCAGTTTAGGCCACGGCGACTGCTTCAACTCCTGAATTGCTGGCGGTCGTGTGCCCGTGTGTGACTCACGTAACTGATCTTGTTTACAAAAAGTCGTGCACATAATGGGCATGTGAGCACACCATTTTTATAGTTATGTATACTCGTATTTGATAGCCGCAGGCGGCATATGGTGGTACAGAAAATAAAAACTTAATCTATTGACATCTTAATCCTAAAGTATAAAGCACCAAAAGGGATGCCGCTAAGCATATGCCGATAGCCTTTCGCTGCAACATTCCTTATGTAACTGCCAAGGAGTGGAACGGCCTGCCCGAGTCTGTGTTTTCACTTGACTACAATTTGAGTCTCTTCAAAGCGAAGTAAATAGGTATCTCATAGGTAAGCCTGCTCTACAGCAGACCGCATCATCACTTCTTCTTCATTCTTTACGCTATCGTCCTACGCGACAGCATTACCATCATCACCACTTAGATGGTTGGCAGTCCTCAACTGTGCGTTTCTCGAGAAACTTCCTGCCTCGCACAACAAAACTGTGGAATGAACTTTCGTCTGCGGTATTTCCGGACCGATACGACCTTCAAACCTTCAAGAAAAGAGCGTATTCCCATCTTAAAGGCCGGCAACGTCCATGGACGCCCGCAACACCAGAGGGGTCACCTCTGGTGTTGCGGGCGTCCATGGGCGGCGTTAATTGCTTACCATCAGGCGATTCGTCTGCTCGTTTGCCTCCTATTTCATAAAAAAAAAACTTACCATCAGGTGAGATCGTGGTCAAACTGCCTATCCTACATTTAAAAAAAAGCTAGGATTTCTTAGCCATGGCGCTGGTTTTCAGAGCAACTAAGAGACCACAATGAATGAATGATTTAGTGAATATATCTCTTTAATCCTGTAATTAATGGTATGTTTAATTTTTATTGTTGTGTGAAGTTCACACCTAAGAGTTATTTAATATTTCGAATTGTAATATTAGCGGGAACTTTGATCTGGAGTTTATTGCGTAACCTATATTTTAATACACCATTCGAGCTCCTCTTTTGCTTCTTTGGAGTAAGTTATAAGTTTCGATTCGTGCATTAAAAGCTATGCCACAGTAGCTTAGCTAAGCCATGGGTGCTCAACCTTTTGCGACAAATTAAGGCCGTGTTTTGCTCCGTGCAGTACTAATCCCGCCTAGAAAATTAGTGGTGTCTGGTTTAGCTCGCTTATGGTTATTTTTAGCTTGTCGGCTAACTTTGAACAACTTTTGCAGGCGTCTAACTCGTTAGTAGAATGTTAGCATGTGTTTTATGCTTGGATATTTGCATTTTTGTTCCTTCTTAACGCAAAAACATATCCTCCTAGCGTTTTGCTTCCTAGCCTGGGGTCCGCTTGGCAACCTGATCCAATGAATTGGCGCAGGCATTGGTTTTTACGAAAGCGACTGCCATCTGACTTTCCAACAAAGAGGAGATAGGCCTTGTTGGGATTAGGTCCGGTTTCATTACGATGTTTTCACAGTTAAATGATTTTTTGCATAGTTTGTTGAATAATGTAGTAGGTACATAGAGTCGCACTACGCTAACTCGGCATGAACTTTTCAATGCCAAAATGTGGATCTGTCATCATAAACGTTATATCTTTATATAAATGTGACGTTTATTAAAATTGTTAGATGAAAAATCAACAAACGCATCGGTGTGACAGACAGCTCAACCACCCCTGAATTCGGATTAAGGAGTTTCTTTTTCGAGCATTGCAGCACGCAAATACACTCACTTCTCACTTACCTTACATACTCACTGATTCACTTAGTGAGTTGCTCACTGAGTCAGTAAGTTGCAGCCTTGCAGCCAATTGTAGTCGGATTGTGAACAGCGAGCTATATGTACTCGTATATAACGAATTATGTACAATATGTACATGCTTTTGCTTTTGTCTGCGTTATATTATTACTTTTTCTCTCTGCGTCTTAGCATCGTCGCGGATACTGAAATGGATTTTCATACAATATTATAGGGTCGGGGAGGAGGACCGTCTCCTTCCCGACCGCCGGTACGATCCAGCGGGAGATCGAATTTACCAAATTGTATTGAGGGAACAGGTTGTACTGTAAGAAACTTGTCGAACTTAATTCTTACCGGCTTGCCTATTATGAGCACTCGTAGAAAAAGTATTGTATACAATAGTGACATAATTAAAGCATTTCAATCTCGTACCTTACTTAGGCCACTCAGCAAGCTTCGTTGCCTAAATACGGTACTCGACTGAAGAGATCTTTATTATGTCACAATTGTATAAAATACTACTGGGTAGCTTACAATTATTACACTACACTATTTTTCTCTCCCCTTTTTGAGTCCTTAACGGATGATTTCCGTCATAAACTTTCCCTGAAATTGAAACTACGAGTATTTCAGTACTTAAAATCTGTCTGTCTTTCACTTCTTCATGCTTAAACCGCTGAACCGATTTAGATGAAATTATACATGGAGAGTCCCGAGGAAGAACATAGGATGTTTTTTTTTTTTTAAATAAAGGGTCTAAAATTGGGAGGAATTGTATACGCTCTGTTTGCTGTTACAGTTTATTTAGTTGTTTATGCTGTCGCGTTTATAAGATAGTTTCCTATAAAACTATACGCTAAAGGTCTACGGCACGTATTTGTCTGGTTTAAGAAAAATACTTCCCTGAGAAGAAAAATGAAAAAATAAACATGCTTTTTTGCCACGGATTTGTCATTAATAGAACTATTTTGATTGCTCTATAGTAACATTTTACCTGGTTTAACCCGAAACACTAACTGTCACATAGTAGCAAACTGTCAAATCTGTCCAAGTACCACATTTTCCTAAAGTCACCCGCTCCGTTATGATCATACATTGTGTGCCGCTTCCAGGATGCCCACAGCTACGATAGTGTTATCTAATTTGTCTGTCCCACTCTAGGTGGACCCGCTTTTAGGCTAAACTTAAGGATTAGCGCACACTAACGTGAAGAGATAAATATTTGAAGCCGGCTTTATTTTTCATTAATAATCTTAAACCATAGAAAAAATATATGAAATAAAGAAGTTGCGGCGCCTGGCATCCATCTGCTCGATGAGACAGACGATTACTCGAAAGGTTACGTTACGGTCACTTTAGAATGGAATTGGTTCAGGACCGGGATAAGTATACAGGTGGCCAAAAAAGAACTATATTCCCGTTGGCTGTAAGGTTTTAGGACCCAACCAATCCTCCCTAGATGGATTTGGAACCTCTTAGATTGATTTGATTTTTGGATTTTTGTAAGGCCATTGAGCGGCGGTGGGTAATGGCCCCTTCCAAAAATCCAAAAAACAAATCAAATTGAAAGGTTCCAAATCCATCTAGAGAGGGTTGGTTGGGTCCCAAAATCTTACAGCCAACGGGAATATAGTTCTTTTTTGGCCAGGCTATATTATATATGTATATCCTCCCGGCCAGTTTAGGCCACGGCGACTGCTTCAACTCCTGAATTGCTGGCGGTCGTGTGCCCGTGTGTGACTCACGTAACTGATCTTGTTTACAAAAAGTCGTGCACATAATGGGCATGTGAGCACACCATTTTTATAGTTATGTATACTCGTATTTGATAGCCGCAGGCGGCATATGGTGGTACAGAAAAATAAAAACTTAATCTATTGACATCTTAATCCTAAAGTATAAAGCACCAAAAGGGATGCCGCTAAGCATATGCCGATAGCCTTTCGCTGCAACATTCCTTATGTAACTGCCAAGGAGTGGAACGGCCTGCCCGAGTCTGTGTTTTCACTTGACTACAATTTGAGTCTCTTCAAAGCGAAGTAAATAGGTATCTCATAGGTAAGCCTGCTCTACAGCAGACCGCATCATCACTTCTTCTTCATTCTTTACGCTATCGTCCTACGCGACAGCATTACCATCATCACCACTTAGATGGTTGGCAGTCCTCAACTGTGCGTTTCTCGAGAAACTTCCTGCCTCGCACAACAAAACTGTGGAATGAACTTTCGTCTGCGGTATTTCCGGACCGATACGACCTTCAAACCTTCAAGAAAAGAGCGTATTCCCATCTTAAAGGCCGGCAACGTCCATGGACGCCCGCAACACCAGAGGGGTCACCTCTGGTGTTGCGGGCGTCCATGGGCGGCGTTAATTGCTTACCATCAGGCGATTCGTCTGCTCGTTTGCCTCCTATTTCATAAAAAAAAAACTTACCATCAGGTGAGATCGTGGTCAAACTGCCTATCCTACATTTAAAAAAAAGCTAGGATTTCTTAGCCATGGCGCTGGTTTTCAGAGCAACTAAGAGACCACAATGAATGAATGATTTAGTGAATATATCTCTTTAATCCTGTAATTAATGGTATGTTTAATTTTTATTGTTGTGTGAAGTTCACACCTAAGAGTTATTTAATATTTCGAATTGTAATATTAGCGGGAACTTTGATCTGGAGTTTATTGCGTAACCTATATTTTAATACACCATTCGAGCTCCTCTTTTGCTTCTTTGGAGTAAGTTATAAGTTTCGATTCGTGCATTAAAAGCTATGCCACAGTAGCTTAGCTAAGCCATGGGTGCTCAACCTTTTGCGACAAATTAAGGCCGTGTTTTGCTCCGTGCAGTACTAATCCCGCCTAGAAAATTAGTGGTGTCTGGTTTAGCTCGCTTATGGTTATTTTTAGCTTGTCGGCTAACTTTGAACAACTTTTGCAGGCGTCTAACTCGTTAGTAGAATGTTAGCATGTGTTTTATGCTTGGATATTTGCATTTTTGTTCCTTCTTAACGCAAAAACATATCCTCCTAGCGTTTTGCTTCCTAGCCTGGGGTCCGCTTGGCAACCTGATCCAATGAATTGGCGCAGGCATTGGTTTTTACGAAAGCGACTGCCATCTGACTTTCCAACAAAGAGGAGATAGGCCTTGTTGGGATTAGGTCCGGTTTCATTACGATGTTTTCACAGTTAAAAGATTTTTTGCATAGTTTGTTGAATAATGTAGTAGGTACATAGAGTCGCACTACGCTAACTCGGCATGAACTTTTCAATGCCAAAATGTGGATCTGTCATCATAAACGTTATATCTTTATATAAATGTGACGTTTATTAAAATTGTTAGATGAAAAATCAACAAACGCATCGGTGTGACAGACAGCTCAACCACCCCTGAATTCGGATTAAGGAGTTTCTTTTTCGAGCATTGCAGCACGCAAATACACTCACTTCTCACTTACCTTACATACTCACTGATTCACTTAGTGAGTTGCTCACTGAGTCAGTAAGTTGCAGCCTTGCAGCCAATTGTAGTCGGATTGTGAACAGCGAGCTATATGTACTCGTATATAACGAATTATGTACAATATGTACATGCTTTTGCTTTTGTCTGCGTTATATTATTACTTTTTCTCTCTGCGTCTTAGCATCGTCGCGGATACTGAAATGGATTTTCATACAATATTATAGGGTCGGGGAGGAGGACCGTCTCCTTCCCGACCGCCGGTACGATCCAGCGGGAGATCGAATTTACCAAATTGTATTGAGGGAACAGGTTGTACTGTAAGAAACTTGTCGAACTTAATTCTTACCGGCTTGCCTATTATGAGCACTCGTAGAAAAAGTATTGTATACAATAGTGACATAATTAAAGCATTTCAATCTCGTACCTTACTTAGGCCACTCAGCAAGCTTCGTTGCCTAAATACGGTACTCGACTGAAGAGATCTTTATTATGTCACAATTGTATAAAATACTACTGGGTAGCTTACAATTATTACACTACACTATTTTTCTCTCCCCTTTTTGAGTCCTTAACGGATGATTTCCGTCATAAACTTTCCCTGAAATTGAAACTACGAGTATTTCAGTACTTAAAATCTGTCTGTCTTTCACTTCTTCATGCTTAAACCGCTGAACCGATTTAGATGAAATTATACATGGAGAGTCCCGAGGAAGAACATAGGATGTTTTTTTTTTTTTAAATAAAGGGTCTAAAATTGGGAGGAATTGTATACGCTCTGTTTGCTGTTACAGTTTATTTAGTTGTTTATGCTGTCGCGTTTATAAGATAGTTTCCTATAAAACTATACGCTAAAGGTCTACGGCACGTATTTGTCTGGTTTAAGAAAAATACTTCCCTGAGAAGAAAAATGAAAAAATAAACATGCTTTTTTGCCACGGATTTGTCATTAATAGAACTATTTTGATTGCTCTATAGTAACATTTTACCTGGTTTAACCCGAAACACTAACTGTCACATAGTAGCAAACTGTCAAATCTGTCCAAGTACCACATTTTCCTAAAGTCACCCGCTCCGTTATGATCATACATTGTGTGCCGCTTCCAGGATGCCCACAGCTACGATAGTGTTATCTAATTTGTCTGTCCCACTCTAGGTGGACCCGCTTTTAGGCTAAACTTAAGGATTAGCGCACACTAACGTGAAGAGATAAATATTTGAAGCCGGCTTTATTTTTCATTAATAATCTTAAACCATAGAAAAAATATATGAAATAAAGAAGTTGCGGCGCCTGGCATCCATCTGCTCGATGAGACAGACGATTACTCGAAAGGTTACGTTACGGTCACTTTAGAATGGAATTGGTTCAGGACCGGGATAAGTATACAGGTGGCCAAAAAAGAACTATATTCCCGTTGGCTGTAAGGTTTTAGGACCCAACCAATCCTCCCTAGATGGATTTGGAACCTCTTAGATTGATTTGATTTTTGGATTTTTGTAAGGCCATTGAGCGGCGGTGGGTAATGGCCCCTTCCAAAAATCCAAAAAACAAATCAAATTGAAAGGTTCCAAATCCATCTAGAGAGGGTTGGTTGGGTCCCAAAATCTTACAGCCAACGGGAATATAGTTCTTTTTTGGCCAGGCTATATTATATATGTATATCCTCCCGGCCAGTTTAGGCCACGGCGACTGCTTCAACTCCTGAATTGCTGGCGGTCGTGTGCCCGTGTGTGACTCACGTAACTGATCTTGTTTACAAAAAGTCGTGCACATAATGGGCATGTGAGCACACCATTTTTATAGTTATGTATACTCGTATTTGATAGCCGCAGGCGGCATATGGTGGTACAGAAAAATAAAAACTTAATCTATTGACATCTTAATCCTAAAGTATAAAGCACCAAAAGGGATGCCGCTAAGCATATGCCGATAGCCTTTCGCTGCAACATTCCTTATGTAACTGCCAAGGAGTGGAACGGCCTGCCCGAGTCTGTGTTTTCACTTGACTACAATTTGAGTCTCTTCAAAGCGAAGTAAATAGGTATCTCATAGGTAAGCCTGCTCTACAGCAGACCGCATCATCACTTCTTCTTCATTCTTTACGCTATCGTCCTACGCGACAGCATTACCATCATCACCACTTAGATGGTTGGCAGTCCTCAACTGTGCGTTTCTCGAGAAACTTCCTGCCTCGCACAACAAAACTGTGGAATGAACTTTCGTCTGCGGTATTTCCGGACCGATACGACCTTCAAACCTTCAAGAAAAGAGCGTATTCCCATCTTAAAGGCCGGCAACGTCCATGGACGCCCGCAACACCAGAGGGGTCACCTCTGGTGTTGCGGGCGTCCATGGGCGGCGTTAATTGCTTACCATCAGGCGATTCGTCTGCTCGTTTGCCTCCTATTTCATAAAAAAAAAACTTACCATCAGGTGAGATCGTGGTCAAACTGCCTATCCTACATTTAAAAAAAAGCTAGGATTTCTTAGCCATGGCGCTGGTTTTCAGAGCAACTAAGAGACCACAATGAATGAATGATTTAGTGAATATATCTCTTTAATCCTGTAATTAATGGTATGTTTAATTTTTATTGTTGTGTGAAGTTCACACCTAAGAGTTATTTAATATTTCGAATTGTAATATTAGCGGGAACTTTGATCTGGAGTTTATTGCGTAACCTATATTTTAATACACCATTCGAGCTCCTCTTTTGCTTCTTTGGAGTAAGTTATAAGTTTCGATTCGTGCATTAAAAGCTATGCCACAGTAGCTTAGCTAAGCCATGGGTGCTCAACCTTTTGCGACAAATTAAGGCCGTGTTTTGCTCCGTGCAGTACTAATCCCGCCTAGAAAATTAGTGGTGTCTGGTTTAGCTCGCTTATGGTTATTTTTAGCTTGTCGGCTAACTTTGAACAACTTTTGCAGGCGTCTAACTCGTTAGTAGAATGTTAGCATGTGTTTTATGCTTGGATATTTGCATTTTTGTTCCTTCTTAACGCAAAAACATATCCTCCTAGCGTTTTGCTTCCTAGCCTGGGGTCCGCTTGGCAACCTGATCCAATGAATTGGCGCAGGCATTGGTTTTTACGAAAGCGACTGCCATCTGACTTTCCAACAAAGAGGAGATAGGCCTTGTTGGGATTAGGTCCGGTTTCATTACGATGTTTTCACAGTTAAAAGATTTTTTGCATAGTTTGTTGAATAATGTAGTAGGTACATAGAGTCGCACTACGCTAACTCGGCATGAACTTTTCAATGCCAAAATGTGGATCTGTCATCATAAACGTTATATCTTTATATAAATGTGACGTTTATTAAAATTGTTAGATGAAAAATCAACAAACGCATCGGTGTGACAGACAGCTCAACCACCCCTGAATTCGGATTAAGGAGTTTCTTTTTCGAGCATTGCAGCACGCAAATACACTCACTTCTCACTTACCTTACATACTCACTGATTCACTTAGTGAGTTGCTCACTGAGTCAGTAAGTTGCAGCCTTGCAGCCAATTGTAGTCGGATTGTGAACAGCGAGCTATATGTACTCGTATATAACGAATTATGTACAATATGTACATGCTTTTGCTTTTGTCTGCGTTATATTATTACTTTTTCTCTCTGCGTCTTAGCATCGTCGCGGATACTGAAATGGATTTTCATACAATATTATAGGGTCGGGGAGGAGGACCGTCTCCTTCCCGACCGCCGGTACGATCCAGCGGGAGATCGAATTTACCAAATTGTATTGAGGGAACAGGTTGTACTGTAAGAAACTTGTCGAACTTAATTCTTACCGGCTTGCCTATTATGAGCACTCGTAGAAAAAGTATTGTATACAATAGTGACATAATTAAAGCATTTCAATCTCGTACCTTACTTAGGCCACTCAGCAAGCTTCGTTGCCTAAATACGGTACTCGACTGAAGAGATCTTTATTATGTCACAATTGTATAAAATACTACTGGGTAGCTTACAATTATTACACTACACTATTTTTCTCTCCCCTTTTTGAGTCCTTAACGGATGATTTCCGTCATAAACTTTCCCTGAAATTGAAACTACGAGTATTTCAGTACTTAAAATCTGTCTGTCTTTCACTTCTTCATGCTTAAACCGCTGAACCGATTTAGATGAAATTATACATGGAGAGTCCCGAGGAAGAACATAGGATGTTTTTTTTTTTTTAAATAAAGGGTCTAAAATTGGGAGGAATTGTATACGCTCTGTTTGCTGTTACAGTTTATTTAGTTGTTTATGCTGTCGCGTTTATAAGATAGTTTCCTATAAAACTATACGCTAAAGGTCTACGGCACGTATTTGTCTGGTTTAAGAAAAATACTTCCCTGAGAAGAAAAATGAAAAAATAAACATGCTTTTTTGCCACGGATTTGTCATTAATAGAACTATTTTGATTGCTCTATAGTAACATTTTACCTGGTTTAACCCGAAACACTAACTGTCACATAGTAGCAAACATTCATTGTTGCATGCTTATCGCGAGATTACACGCTGCTAAGCAAAAAAACTGTAACAACCAATTGAAAACCATTTGAATTTGAACTTTATTTCTCGAGGATACGGTTGATATTTGAATGATGTTTTTATGGTTGTTAAGGCTCTTATGTGTGGTGGAGTAGCGCTGACCAGAGTTTTAACTAGTTCATAGTTCAACTGTATTGGAGTATAACTAGTTAAACTATAGTTTGGTTATAACGACATTATGTGATTACTTTTGTTTGTCCAAATACATTGTTTAGAGTTAGGAGTCAGATGGTTAGAGTAGAGTTAGATGTGTGTTATGGACTAAGAGCTGGCTACGTCAGATATGACACATTAAGGAGAGCAAAAAACCCGTCTGGTTAGATTGCTATACTATCCTTATTGGTAGATTCGGGCATCTGGCAGCTTTTAATGGGTGAGTCTGAGAAGGTCTGAGTGACAGACTAGCAAAATTTTTGAATTGGAAAATAGTAATACCATAATTGGGTAAAAACTGCCGAAGTTGTCTTAGTTAATTATAACTTCATTGTAGTTCATTAGAACATGGCTTATATTTTAATACAATAACAAAAAACATAGCGTATTATTATCGAAACAAAAACAGTAGGCGACAAACTTTAACTCTAGGATTTGTTTTCTTGAAGCATTCTTTGACCTCCGCCACTTTACAACTGCCAGATGTCTAGATCTAGAAATACTGAAATAAGCAAAGCATAGCAAACTGACTAGAGGGATTTCATTGCTCTCATTATTGTGTCATATCTGACGCTTTCCGTCTATTAGGAGTATTTTTTTTTCTTTAAAAAAACCGTTTTTCGTATTAGGTGTATTTAGGTCAAGCATGAGGAAAATCACTGTTGGGCAAAACAATGAACGTCTGAAGTACATCATTATTATGTTTTCTTATTCGAGTTTCGAAAACAATAACTTCCCATCAATAATGGTGAAGCGTAATAAAGTTTCATAAGAGGTACAACTGCGGTTCGTGTATGTACTTACTTACTTACTTACTGCAGTGGCGCAGCGACCCAAGGTGGATCTTGGCCTCCGACACCAAAGATCGCCAGACTTCTCTGTTCACAGCCGTCTCTGTCCAGTCAACGGCGCCCAGCGCGGTGAGATCCTTCAGCACCTCGCCTTTCCAACGGTACCTAGGACGCCCAGAATTTTATTTATTTTTAGAAGAATTAAGGTATGTGCGATTGTGCCCCACTATTCCAAACCAAACCATGACTGTTCTAGGACCGCGTCAAGCATGGAAAAAAGCGTCGCACGCTGGTCTTTGCTCATTGCAACGATCAACGAATCAACAGCGGTTTATACCCGATAGTTTCTCGTAAGCTTAGTTACGTCTTTATTACACGTTGCGTTCATTCTAATTAAATGCCACAGATTTTATTCTCAATACTTAGAACTGCATTCAAACTGTATATTTAGTTGAATTGCATTTCGCTGCACCATCCTGATAGTTCGCAATAAATTACAAAGTTACATTGCTGTTAAAAACTTCAAACTTAAACCATAACTCCAAAGAAGTATCTCGCATTCTTTGTTTCAAAAGTGCATGTTTAAGTTTGTAAAAGGGGGCTCCACGTGCTTGGCCGGTGAGAAAAAAAAGGGACGAGCGCAGGTAGAAAACACAATACGAAGGATGCGTTCCGTTTCTACTTCATTCACATACTTGTTAATGAACCGTCAAACTTATCAATGATCTTTATTTAAACGGTATAAGATTGAAATCAGTTTGATTTCAATTTGCCCAACCGCAAGCAATTTGGTTTTCGAACTCTGCGTTTCTTTGGTGTATGGAGCGTTTATCGCCGGTCAAATTTTATGTTTGGAACGCAGCTTTTAGGTTAGTTTGGGCCGTTCGCGGTATGATGCGTTGCGTTCTGGTTTCGCGTTGTGTTTTTAAATGATTAATATTAGTTAATTAGTGATTTTTGTATGTAAATGTGTTTAATGTGCACAGTGTAGTGTTTTGTGTTGGATTGCCACTTGGAAATCGGAGTTTCTCGCTTGGTATGTACTGCATTTTGTTGGTGGCCCGTTGTTTACTCTATCTATGGTTGCAACTGCAACCATGCTTATACGTTATAGAGATGCACCATTTTTATGATATTTTAGACGATTTTTGTTATAATCTCAAATTGACTTATTAAAAGACTTGTAAGTAAGTAATTTAAGTTAATTTTTTTAAATTGCACATCGTAAGTTTCTATAGATATAACAATTGTAGAGCAACAAATACCTACGTTTCTACATTTGCTTTTGGTATCTACATAGATATACAGTGTAAATTCAATATAACATTACTCGGTGTACAGTCTCAGTCGTGAATTATTTTGGCTCCAAGAGTAGCTATAACTTTAACATTAATTTCTTTCTATTTAACAACAACGCTCAATAACGTTACAAAATGTCCGGTCTCTTGATCGTCGCTTTATACTCGTAAAGTTCACTCACACATCACACTGTACCTACCTATACTTCGTTTTTTTGGAGATTAGAAATTGAGTAAACATAGAAACAGTAGCTGCCAACCTGTTCTAAATGTTCAATTTAAACACACTGCAAGCACACCAACTAACGATTAGTTAACATGATTAACAGTTCACATTTGTGAATAAATTATAACAATTTGCAGATTAAATAATCCAATACAACAATAAAAATACAATTTCGTTTTGATTATCACGTTACAGACACGTAAAAATGAAAAACTGACCTGACAGTGACGCACGTACGTTCTAAAACGAAAACTTAACATCTAGTTTTTTATCAATATTCACGAAAATTATTTAATTGGCAATCATAATATACACTTACTAATAAATTTTAAATAGAAGTTCTTCTAAACGTTATTTAACAGTTTTATTTTAAAATACTAAATAATAAAACAATTGTCTTACGTAAAAGATTTGGTGGACTACGAGGTGGATTTTCTTGTTGTATGCCGCTCGGGTCTGCTTCTGATTGCTCCATAACCCTCCAACTAAACGCACGATAGTAGAGCAAGCAAATACCGTTACTTAAATAAGAAGCACAATAACCTTTAAACATTAAAAACTATCCAGGTATGGCTGAGAGATACTAATGACAGATGACGCGAGAAAATATTTAAATATCGAACCATCCGTTTAGAACCTCTACTTCTCTGGGTATTTTATTGTGAAACATTCACAAGAACATTAACAATGATAAAAATAAAATATTACACCTCGGCTACAGTATGAGGTTCGTAGACAACGCGCATGTGAATCCTCTGGAGTTACAGGCGTCCATAGGCTACGGTAACTGCTCGCTATCAGGCGGGCCGTATGCTTGTTTGACACCGTCGTGGTATGTAAAAAACAAAAGTTGATGCATTTTATTTAGAGTAGTAGAGTAGTAAAACACTATTACACACGAGATAATTACAAAAACATATAATACACAGAATACCAACATACAGAGTACCTAATATCTCTGCCTAAATTATTAATGTGTCAGAAAGAACCAATGTACAATAACATAAATACTTTACCTTAAAATGTTAGCTGGAAGAGATCCCTTAAAGGGATAAGTTAGCCTTTGTTCACACTCACTATATTTTTGTTGGTCATGTACTTGTTTTGTGCAATAAAGTGTTTTAGTACTACTGCTACTAATTTTTATTGCACACCTCAAATTAAAGAAAAAGTAGCCACAAGTTACAAACAGAAAAGTAGAGGTAAAACAATTGGCGGACTTATCGCTAAAGAGCGATCGCTAAATATCTTCGATTACTACATGTATTATTCCTATATTACTCTTACAATCTCCTTGTCTAGGTATATTTAGTTATGCCATTAATAATCGTGACTAAACCAATGTTAGTCATCATAAGCCATCAATGCCATCATAGTCACTATTCTGAACCTTTCCTAAGGATCCCCAAACCGACTGATTAAGCTTTGATTCCATCCAACGATTAGTGCCACTTGGCCTGATCGTGGCTTCGTCTTACTGTTTACAAAATAGTCGGCAATAATATATCAAAGTCAGTAATAATATCTAGTTTTTCATCGTTATTATTTATTACTATCAACAAATTGACAGTAACTTGAGAAAGTTCTCGTACTTCTTATAATGACTTAATTCCGGGAAACAGGGATCTAGAAATCCATACGAGCCGTTACCAAGAAATTGGTAGGTATTTACCGTCGTGTGGGGTATTTAATACTGCACTATCAAAAAGCTCTGATATCATGATATTAGAGCTTTTTCGTTAGGAAACTGGTCGAATACCGAGAATGCCTATAGGTTACGGTAGCTGCTTACCATCAGGCGGGCCGTATGCTTGTTTGCCACCGTCGTGGTATTTGGTATTAGTTGGCCCTTTGCATGGTTTGTATCTACATATACTTAGATACAAGTTCCAGAAAACTTCAAAACTTAATGTTATTCAAACATTTTTTTAAACCATTACTAGTTATTTACCTCGGACCCCAGCGATTTTGATACCTTGAATTTCTAACCGATCCTTCTTATATTCAAGTACGGAAAATATATTTATTTACTACCCAATTTCATAAATATTTGATATAGAATACTTGAGATTTTTTAAAATAAAAATTGATCATACAAACTAGACATAAAGATAAAATTATAATCGTTAATTCTACAATCTTTTAGTATCCTATAATGGATTTGCGCGGAATTACGTATTGAAAGAACTAAGTTAAATATTAAAATTACCGAGAATACGTTTGTTCGCAATGAAATGAACTAGAAATTGCCCCTTTGAGCTCAACTTCTTACGACTAGGGTCACCATATTTTATAATTTTGTACAAAATTTACGTATATATCACATAGAGCGGTGCTGAAAATTATCAAAAGGAGACGGGGAAAAAGGCAATACGATACTGCCAAGTCTACCAACAACAAAACTATATACTCGTATGTATAACACTGGATATGTAGGCAACTCGGAAGTCAAAAGTCAAAGAGCTGGCACACAACAGTGAGCGAGCCTCTTACTTTAATTATGACAATCAAACATACTATGTAGCATACTGACATAGGTATTTACCAACTTTAGTTCACTATCTATTTTTAAGCTTATCGAGTGTCCACTCTACTAATATTTAAGTTAAAAAAAAAGTAAATTACTACTGCTGCGTTCCTTTCCTAACTTTTTTCATTTAGCATTAAACTATTAATTATGTGTCGTCCCGATTTAGATTATTGTAGATACTTTCAACCAAATATGACATTGTGATTTCAATTTCAAATCTGAGTACAGCGGTTAATACAGGAATATCCCATTCTAACTCAAAACTGTGGCCGTCCTACTCGGAGCAAGAACAAAGGTTCTGCAATACTTTTAAAATAATATTTAGTTAGCGTTACCGTTTCAAGTTTCAAGCGAGATCCACTTAAATGTTTTTTTATCATTTCTCTCTAGAGTGGCAGTACTTTGGTATCTACTTTACTTAGTACTATCGGGTTCATAATTGCATACCCAATTTATGAATGAATTCATTGATAAACTGGGTATGCAATTATGAACCCGATGGTACTTGTATCAACTTTAGCAGTTGCGACGTCTACATACAACTCGATTCCCAATCACCATCGCGTAATTACTTTAATTCGGGCCAACATTTTCAGGACGACATTAAAACGGCCTTTGATGGATTATCAAAATTAAATTATCTCTTTTTATTTTCCGCTAACACGCTTCCTTGGGCACGAAAGAAATCTTTGACGGTAAGGCCTCTGTCCGACCGGCGGAAGAAAGCGATAAGCGAGTTAGTACTCTGGCTCCGTGACCAAAAGAGTGTTTTGTTGGGGTTATTCGCGGATGGTTCAGAACGCAATATGACTAGTGTAATATTTTGCCAATATATATTTTACCTATAGATGATAAATAATTTATTTATTCAGACAAACAATGATCCACAGTTGTGTTAATCAGTTAGTACCTATGAGTAGTCTTTTTGCGTTCTAGACCGTCCGCGATGTAGACTAAAACCGATATAGGCAAAATATTACATTTTGTTGGACTCTGACACTATAGATAAATAAATAAAAAATAAAAATAAAAAAAACATTTATAGTCGCAAATAAAAAAAAATACAAAAAGAAATACAGACACGTAGACATACACCGAAGTAAACAAAAAAACATAGAACGATACACAAGAAGGGAAAGGAAAAAAAAATACAAGAAACACACAGCTTAAAAACTAAACTAAATTTCGCGACAATAAACCCACTATTCCCTATTTTACACCACTTTTTTATACCACAGGCAAACACATATGATGGTAAGAAGCAGGCCATGGACGCCTCTCCAGGTGTCACATGTGCATTGCCGACCCTTTAAATGAGGAATGAGGATTGAAAAAGGAGGATTCACTGTGTTAACTGCTAATGGAACGAGAGGGTCCCTCATCGTCAACACACTGGGTCCTCTTTGAGCTCTTTGGCAACCTTACTCACCAGCAGGAACACAACACTATGAAAACTTCATGGCTATTGCATATTCCAAGGGCGGGCAGATATTTGAGGGATTCTTTAATCCAACTATGTCTCGATGGATGTATAAGCGAGTAGCGATGATGTTTTTTTTGCGATCGTCTTGTAAATATTCTCTTAAGAGTCCGATGAAGATTTTTTTCGATTTCGCTCAACTTTTCGATACCATTTTGCAGTAACTAACAATACTTCTATTAGTTTGTATACATATTTTCAAAGATTGTTTCTTTTTAAACTGCATAAGTGGTACATTGAAGTGGAGATTATATGTTTTATTTATGAATCATTCATCGTAATATATCACCTATTTTGTGAGTTTTGCTTGGAGAGGTGAAAAAAAGTAAGATTTTTTTAAATAATTAAAATGATGTTAAACTAGTATGTAAAATATATAAATACGTTGAAATTAGTCGTATAAGTGGAACAGTTTATTTCATTTTCACTTATATTTCTTAAGCAAGAGTATTAAATTTATGTAAAAATGAAAAAATATATGTTTTTGCAACTATATAGGAATTTTATGAAAATTGCCGAAGTTTGGGTGGTATTTTTGGGAGTATTTCATAAAAAATTAAATGTAAAAATTAAATATATTTATGGACTAATAATAATAATTTAAAAAAACAAGCGACAAGAAACGTCCTCTCTAAACAAGTGAACCACTAAACACTGTTAGAATTAAGTTTTCTGGTATTAAATAACAATATATATGTATCCCATCAAAAACATAAATGTGAAATGAGAGCCTAGTTTAATATGTTATAATATATGCCTTGTTTGTTGACTTCAACGACAAAAGAAGTAAGATCTAAATGGGTGCCAAGTTCAATGGTCAGTCCTGAAATGTATTTATAACAAGATAAAAAAAATTATAAAAATATCATTTCTTCTTAAAACTTAGGATAATATATTGAACCTAAGGTTTGACTTGTCTAGTATCATAGTAATGAATTGACCTATTGTAAGGTGCTAAAAACAAAAGACAGTACACCAAAAAAAATTAAGTCCAACTAAGATGCATTTTCTCAGTTGCTAAGAAAATGATTGGAATGAAAATATATTTATTTACTATAACTAACTTTATAACCACTTTTACTAAGTTCTCTTAACTTCAACAGACAATATCTTATTAGGCTCATATGCAGTCAAGATGCGTGCTACATTCAATAAAATCTTCATTGAAGCAAACATGTATTTTTTTCAGCGTACCATAGTATTTACTATCTGTGTTTTATTCCCATTTCAAGAAAGCTAATAATTTTAAGTATATTCCCTCGTATTTTATAGAAGATAGCTCTGTTTACCAATATTTTGTGCTAATATTTATATTCCCATCCAGGTCTTATCGTTGAGTCAACGAGAAGAAACTTATAAATGAATTGAACGTTGATCTATCTACTGTTTGCCTATTCGATAAATGTATTTGACTTCAAGTCTGGCCATCAGAAAAAAATATAAGTATCAATAAGGCAAACTTGTGAAGAAATTATACTTAAATAGAAAAATATCGATTTGTGACATGTGAGTAACCAAATAAAAAACCGGCCAAGTGCGTGTCGAACCAGGTATAATGGAGGGTGCCGTACCTTCAATGGAATAATAACCAAGTAACCAAGCAAGCATTGTATAAACACGGTATATTTAAAATTTCATTCAATTTGAACCAGTAGTTTAAGAATTATTTAACTATTTAAGTAGTTTAACTATTCAAAGTTCTTAATTTTGTCACTCATTGACTGACCGATCATCAAACTCTAAGGCACTTCTAGCAGACATAGAAGCTTCACATTTTGAATACAATTAGTGTTTAGTGTGTAAATCAAGGAAAAACTAAAATATTTTGCAATTTCAGTCCAGTTTTCTAGATACACCAACTGCATAAATAACTTCGTAATCCCATATGATATATATAAATGATTAATTAAATATATGTCAAAAATTGCAACATCAAAGCCTTCGAGAAAAACCCATAGAGACAGGGAGTGGGCTTTGAGAAAAACTAGCTGAAGCTCAAGAAGTATTACCGGAAAAGAAAAAGAGGAAGACTACCTAAAAAATAAGAAAAGCTCATAACACAGAGCTTTAAGAAAATTCGTTGTTGGTATTTAAGAAGTAGAGGGTACTGGAAAGGAAAAAAAGGAGGTCTATCTACATAAAGAAATGAGATGCCATCAAAAACAAAACTTGTAAAAAAAACAAGTCTCACAACTCAGTTCTTCTACCGTAAAAAGTTGTGAGATCCATGTAATACCAAGTCGGTTGATTTATTCAGTCCCTACTTAACCCTTTGACCGCCAAAGCCGTTCAAACACGTCAACGAAAAGTCGTGCCCTCAGCGCCATGACGTGTTAAAACGTCCAAAATGAGAGATCAAAATACTCCTTAATAAACAACCTTTATAGAAATATTTTTGTATATTTATTATAGCTCTACCATTCACCTATCTTTTTAGTTAAATTTTCATTCAAAATAACCCGTAACTCAAGAAAAAATTAGAAAATACCTCAATGCTATTTAAAAGAACAAAAAGGCACTGCCCTCATCGCCGTTGACGGGTAATCACGTCAAGCGGCGTGACGTCACTTCGAAATAGTGTTGTTCGTTTGAAAGCATAGTGGTCGATGTTGATTATTGTACGAATATTAACCAAACACTGTAATTATGAATGTTTTTCGCATTTTAAGCTTTATTATATAATAAAACTAATTATTAAACTGTGATTCGTGTAGAAGATTAGTTTTAGGAACTACATATCGTAATGTTAAAAAAGGTATATATTTTAAATTTTTACAATTTTTACTTTAATATATGCATTATTAAAAAAGAAAGAGTTTTATTTAAGTCGCAATGGAATAAATACAATGCGTGTTATAAGGGCCGTATTTAAAACCTAACAATGTGTATGTCGTTTCTTTTAATCTTATTGCTTCGCCGCATTCTTGTTAATCCTTAAACAATGATAAATACCACGACACGTGGGCTTTCGGTCCATTTCATTCATACCAAATAAGTAAAAATAATGAAATGGTATTTTAGATAAAATGTCAACCAATATGTATGTTATCGGTGAGAGACCGAGTTTAAGTGAACAAAGAAAATGTCATTATTAGGGATATACCAAGTTTCTTTAGGTACAAAAGAATGAAATGTGCGCGAGGTGTTTTTTAGGGTTCCATACCTCAAAAGGAAAAAACGGAACCCTTATAGGATCACTTTGTTGTCCGTCTGTCTGTCTGTCTGTCTGTCTGTCTGTCTGTCTGTCTGTCAAGACCATTTTTCTCAGGAACGCATGAAGGTATCAAGCTGAAATTTATATCAAATACTCAGGTCTATTGTCCCTTGGAGCTGTAAAAAAATCCAATTTAAAAACTAACGCAATCAAAAGATACAGTCGTTTATGCTGCAAATTTTAGAGTTTTTCGGCACTCGCAAAACCTACGGGGTACTTCCCGTGAACTCAGAAACTTGAAATTTGGCACGAAGCAACGTCATATAGCATAGACAGTGGAAAAATTACAAAAAGTAGACATTTTTAGTAAAATCATACAAATAATTTTATTTTAATTTATTTTAAACTTACTACCTTTTTCCTTGTAAACGCGTGGAGGTATTAAATTGAAATTTATGTCAAATACTCAGGGCTATAGGACCTTTCAGATGTAGCAAAACCAAACTTTTATGTCTATGCAATAAAAAGAAAAAGCAATTTAAGTCGCATATTTTGAAATTGAGTACTCGCAAGAAACTCAAAACCTAAAGGGTACTTCCCGTGAACTCAGAAACTTTAAACTTGGCACGAAGAAACTTCATATAGCACAAACAAAGGAAAAATTACGACAAGTAGACATTTTTAGTAAAATCATACAAAAAATATTTTTTTAAATTTTGAACTTACTACCTTTTTCCTCGTAAACGCGTAGAGGTATTAAATTGAAATTAGTAATAAACATACTACAACTTTCGCTTGTTATAGATTTGAACGGAACCCTCGGTGTGCGAGTCCGACTCGCACTTGGCCGGTTTTTTTACCTACCGTCCGTGTCCGGTTTTACCGTTCTGTCTGATGTTCATTAGTTTTTATCATAAAATTATTTATTTGATGGTATTGTTAAACATTTTTTTATTCAACTAAACACTTAAAAAACCTAACGTATTTTCCTTCATACAGTTACACCACGGAAATATCGATACAGAAATGAATGAATATCTCTCACCCCCAACTCTAACATTCATAATAAGTTACGGTGCCACCAGCGCCAAAGCCGTCATAACACGTCAGCGCGTGACGTTATCGCTTAAGTAGTGCTGGCTATAATGACAAAATAAAATTAAATTGTATATTAATTTTCATATTTTTGTAGTTGATTTTAGGTGTATAAGAAAAATACGAAATGAATATTCTTTACTATTATGCTTTCTAAATATCTAAAGTGATTTTGCCTAACTAAATCCACTATTAGGCGGAAATAAATGTTTCGTCGATATGTTGTTTTCCAATCACTACGGTATCTGAGTGCGCTCGTGCAAATTTCGCTCTGGCGCTGGTGGCACGATTTTTCTGTCCGATGCGTGGCGTTCAAAAGGTTAAGGGACCTTCTGTCGTAACTTATAGAGTAATTAGCTAATCTAACAACATCTTATAGTGACCACATTAAGGGGGCGTCCATTAATCGCGTCATACGTTTTTGGCTTGTTTTAGACCCCCCCTCCCCCATGGTGATCTTTGGTGATATTTTCAGGACCCCTCCCCCCCTGTCCAATATGACGTGTAATTTTTTGCTAACTAAAGTAAGTACAGTTTTCTAACACGTGAACCTACTTACGTAACGCACGTACACGTAAAGGGTAAAAAAATGAAACTACATGTATACATATAAAATTAAATTATCTTTAATAGAAAAAAACCGGCCAAGTGCGTGTCGGACCACGCGGTTTCGTACCTATACCTACTATCGAAAAAGTAATATCAAAAGGTCGTATCTGCGTATGAAATGAGTTTTTAGGAGATAACTCAATAATTCCTAAACCGATATTGTTCTCAATTTTTTTCATATTTTTGGATCTCCGGTTCACTTACGGGGCGATTTTTCCTTAAAATATTTACTAAATAAAAAAAAATTCAAACAGACCTCAATGTTATTTTGAAAGACCTATCGAGTGATGTGCATCATGTCGATATTTGGTCAAAAAAATATTTTTTGACAAATAATTACATTATGGAGTAGTGCCCCTCCTTAAAATATATTTTTCAGCAATTTACAAAACTAAGTAGCGGCACACAAATACACACCTTATATTTAAATAATTATTAAGATACGTTTCATAGTTTCCGAGTAAAATGGCTGTGACATACGGACGGACGGACGGACGGACGGACAGACGGACATAAAGAAACTATAAGGATTACGTTTTTGCCACTTTGGCTACGGAACCCTAAAAGCCTACTTCACAAAATAATATGTCAAATGCCATTAAAACTTATTTACAATCATAGTGCTAGTGCAATTTTACTCTGCTTTTGACATATTGATTCAAAAGTTGATAATTTTGAAACAAGAAACAAAAAAACTACACGTGATATGTGTCCAGACCCCCCTCACCCCTGTGGTGATCATTGGTGATTTTTTCTTGACCCCCTCCCCCCCCTATACAATATGACGCGATTAATGGACGCCCCCTAATGTTAAAAATCTTTCATGTTTAAATAAAATAGATTGTCTTGGAATGAAAACACAAACCATCTAAAACAAAACTTGTAAAAAAAACCAAGTCTCGCAACTCAGTCAGCGCGATTTTGCAATCGCACTAAACAATCTTATTTACTATAATATGTATTGCTTGTGAGTTACATTGTGTTTTCATGCGATGGCCAAGTCAATCTTTTTTATTTAAACATAAAAGATTTTTAATATTAATGTGGTCACTATAAGATGTTGTTAGAGTAGCTAATTACTTAATAACTTAAGACAGAAGGTCCCTTAAGTAGGGACTGAATAAATCAACCGACTTGGTATTACATGGATCTCACAACTTTTTACGGTAGAAGAACTGAGTTGTGAGACTTGGTTTTTTTTTACAAGTTTTGTTTTTGTTGGCATAACTATTTTGCGAATACAAAATTGTTTGCAGTTGGTAAACTAATCGCGATCTATGTTATGTATGGAGGCAACAGTTTTCAACGGTAAAGTCAAAGGTTGTCCCTGAATCCAATTTTTCTTGTGGTTGCAACAATGTTTGGTGATTGTTAAAGTTGTTTGATGTACGGAACCCTCGCAATTGGACGGTTTTTATATATCATTTTGCTTTTTATTTTCGTTCAATGGTTGTTCTTTGCAAATAATTTTAATATCAAATAGCAACTATTTTAGCTAACTCGCTATAACAAATTGCTGAAAACTTCCGTTTAGTTGGAAAGCTTTTTAACTAGTCATGGAAATGTTTTAACCTCAACCAAGTGTCATGACCTAAATAATATTTAGCGCATAATAATATTAATAACCTAAATATAGGTCAGTCATAGTGTTACTGGGTGAAAAGGAATATTAGTTCTTTATTCGTATAAAAAAAAAAAACAATTTTAGTTACCGGTTGTAATTTTTTCATTTTTAACCTCGTGCCGCCCAATGTGCAATGGAGTGTACAAAGTAACACTCAGCATTAACGCCCAGACTTTCGAAAAAATAAAATGAGGTAAACGCCCAGTGTACAGTACGCTGTACTTAAAAGCTTATGAAATGTCATTTTTTACTATAAAACATATTGGCTTATACATTGCACATTGGGCGTTTAGCTGAACTTGCGTTTTTTTTCTTGGGCGTTACGAGGTTATATACCCTTATAGTTTCGTCAAGTCCGTCCGTCTATCTATCCCTCCATCTGTCCGTCCGTCCGTCCGTCCGTAAGTCTCAAAATCGTGTCCTCTATAACTTTACCACCGGAGGTCCAAAAAAGATAAAATTTGAGAAGATCAATCTTTATATTTTTATTCAATCTTTGTTGGGAACAGTATCGGTTAAAGCCTTTTCAAGTTATTTTAACTATAAACCTTTCGTGAGACTCTAACATATAAAAAAAAACAAAACATGTCGAGCAAAAAAAATCGACTTCAATTACGTGAGTAACCCGTTATAAATATTTTCAAGTTATCTAGAAAAAACTTCTTCCATAGGCAGTTACGACCTTCAGGTATTCGTTTTTTTCTTATTCCTTTGTAGATACGGAACCCTCAATTATGCGTGGTCTAACTCACACTTCGCCGGTTTTTTATTTTTTCACGTCTCGTATCATGTTTCACTCTGTTTTGACTATCAACAGACGAACGATAAATAAATATAACACGTTGCATCCGCGAGTAAAACAAATATACAATCTAACTAGTTGACCTGATTAGCGAGACACCAAAACAGCAACAGAAATTACTGTAAAACATCGTTTAATTTGTATAGGAGTTTTCCAATACTCATTCTTCATTTATCGGACCTCACAAATTAATATAAATATTTAAAAACCCGACTGCAGTAGGACTTCGTAAGCGATTAAATTTTTGACACCATTTCGTTTTCTTTGTCATTATATCATCACTCTTCGTAATTAGTCAAACGATGTAAGCTGTACAGCGTGCCAAAAAAATATACATACATGCATACCCTTGAAGAGCATAACCCTCCTTCGGCAGTCGGGTATATAAATAGGTATTTGGTTTTAACGACAAGGTAAAGTCAATAGTCTTTTGACGATAAAAATATGAGTGAAATTTCTCTCTTGTATTAGAAATTTCCGGTTTAAATTGCAAGTCGATTTAGATTTTTC
Organism: Pammene aurita; assembly: GCA_947086415.1. Taxonomy (NCBI): domain Eukaryota; kingdom Metazoa; phylum Arthropoda; class Insecta; order Lepidoptera; family Tortricidae; genus Pammene; species Pammene aurita. Next base: position 8,194,857 of record OX352315.1, on the reverse strand, counting down.
TCGGTTCTTGGCAAACACAATTACGTCGCTGTTTTTTCTGAAAATGAAAGTTTCCAATTTAATAGGGAATTTTATATTTAAGTCAAGAAATCATAAAAATATATCAGAGCCCAAGAATGGCAAGAATAAGCGAAACAGGAAGGATTGTGTTACAAAATAAGGTTTTAGTTACCTACCTACTGATTAGTACACTTATGGAGGTAGGTAAATAAAATATTTGAGTACTTGTATATGAAAAAAAAAAACATATACAGATTGTTACTTAAACCAACATCTCAAGACTTAAAGGGCTGATAAAACAGCTGATGGGGTATCAGTTAAGCAAATTTGACCCTAATGAAAACTATACCTTTTCATTGCTACGGACCGAATAGTCCAAGGTTTTTTGAAGCCAAAACTTTGAAATCGACACAGTTACTAATTTCAATTTCTTTCTTTCCAGATGCCAGCCTAGCATGATCCAGTAGCCCATGCTAGCCCATGCCGAGATGGGCAGGCCGGACTCGACCCGCGTCGTGCAGTGTATCGTGTTAGTGTTGCTGCTGCAATGCGTGGCAGCGAAGCAGATGAGCGAAACGCTGCAGAGGGCGCTGTCGGCGGTACGAGGGCCCAGTCCTGGGGCCAAGAAGTTGCTCAACATTCCTGAGGATGGAGGTAGGTTTAGATTTAATGCCTTTAAGACACCAATATGTTGGGCGAATTTTAATTAAAGGGCCGATAGCGTAGCCCTGTTATTCTATTTACACGAGCGGAGGCTAGACATTTAGATGCGCGTTTTTAATTCGGCGACATTATAGTATAAGACCGGGTAAAACCCTATATTCAGATGCACGCTGTTACAAAGCGCTACAGGGCCGGTCGAAACCCTACACGAGGCGCGCTATTACATTGGGTGCCTGCGATGCCCTAATACTACAAGGTCGGCCAAAACGCGATATTCAGAGGCACGCTATTACATTAGGTGCCTGCGATGCATTAATAAATACTACAAGGTCAGCCAAAACGCGACATTCAGAGGCGCGCTATTACATTAGGTGCCTGTGAACCACTAATAAATACTACAAGGTCAGCCAAAATGCGACATTCAGAGGCGCGCTATTACATTAAGTGCCTGCGATGCACTAATAAATACTACAAGGTCGGCCAAAACTCAACATTCAGAGACGAGCTATTACATTGGGTGCCTGTTATGGCCTAATAAATACTACAAGGTCAGCCAAAACCCGACGTTCAGAGGCGCGCTATTACATTGGGTGCCTGCGATGCCCTAATACTTAGGTCGGGCAAAACCCGACTCAGAGCTCGTGAAGCGCGCTCTTACATATACATTATAGCATTTAATAGTGTCGGTTTGTGGCATGTGCTCATGTAATCCAGTGTAGTGTAAAAACAAGTTTGATGAATATTTTCAAGCGCTTGACTTTATTCTCCGTTGTTTAGTCTACAATCCGGTAACAAATGAAACTTGAATGTTTAATTACTGAAAATTTTATGTCTTGTCATTAGGAAGTCCCAAATCCGGCAAAACCTTACGCGATGGACCAAGTTGTCTGTCCTTATTAATTAGAGAACGCTGTAATTACGGTTCAGGTGCTCTTTTACCGGCGTTTTTTGTTTTGTTTTAATCTGTATAACAATGACCTTTATTACAATTTTGGGTTAAAAAGTAAGATGACACCTGCTTGCGTGAAAAACCTTGCAACAGCTCTTGGGATTAGGTTTCTAAACCGAACCAGTTTTTAACAAGAACATAATTCTTACAAGGGCTGAAAAAAGATGGGGGGTATCAAAATGGAGATACGATACTTGAACTTTACGTACGTATAGCTTGTTGAAAAATCCCCCTGTATAACGGATTTCCCCCTATTAAAACTGCGAAGCACTCCAGTGTTTTCAGCTGCAACTGTCACTAATTTTCCGCCATTTTAAAACAAATGACGCTCGCTTTCCGTCTCATTTCTTCTCGTACTAATTACTGAGATGGTTGAGGACAGTCTATTAAAGTTATGCCGTTTCATTGTCTGGTTGTAAAGGGTCAGCAATGCGCTTGTAACAACAATGGTATTGTAAGAACCGTGGTTGCAGAGTTCGCTCTATCAGACAAGTCGTGGGATTGTTAGCCACTGTCGTGGTCGAAAGCAACGTTTTTTTTATACCACGATGGTGGCAAACAAGCATACGGCCCGCCTGATAGTAAGCAGCTACCATAGCCTTCCCAGCAAAAACACAACACTGAGTAGGGTCTAGATAGTGCTATTTGGCTGTGGTTTTCTGTAAGGTGGAGGTACTTCCCCAGTCGGGCTCTGCTCCAGTTTTGAGCGAGATTACATTCGCTGTGCTGTGCCCTACCACACATAGCGACAGACATTCGCAGTACTCATACCTCTCTTTTAGACGTAGTTTAAGGACATACCGTGTCCAATTTTGTTGAAAATGACAGAATAAACAGATATAGGTAAGCAAAGACACAGACGAAGTAACAGAGGTGATAGACGGCGGTGTCAGAACACAATAACGAGAGCAAAAAAACTCGTCTAGTTAGATTGCCATACTATCCTTATTGCTAGATCCGGGCATCTGGCAGCTTTTAGAGGTCAGAGTGACAGACTAGTAAAAAAAAATCAGTTCCTAAAAGAATGACTTGAGGACAGGGCCTAGATATATTTTAACTTAAAAGATAGGCCCTGTCTTCTATGAATGAGACTTAACTTAAGCAGTTTTTATCTATTTTGGTATCACTTTTTTCGTATTAAAACATTGCGTATTATTGTAAAAGCAAAAACCGCAGGCTATAACTATGACTGGTACGAGTAACTATTATGAATTACATTTTACGTCGTTTGGCATTATTTTCCCCTAACAGCAACTTTTGGGAATGATATCATCTAATTATTTATATAATCTTTCATAAATAAAAATAATTTTCCTTGTTTGTAGTATATAAAAAACTACCAGTAATTTAGGGTTAGTGTTTGGTGAAATTATAACGTATATAAAGACAAATATACCAGCAAAAAGAAAAACAATGTTCTCGCCAAGGGCAGTTTCCCGGCTACATCCTTCTTATTAAATTTAAACCTTCGTGAGACATACTAACACTATCAAATATAACGGTTACACTCACGTCACTTCGCGAGATATGTTTCGGAGAGCCTAGGTCTCCATCTTCAAGCGCTCTGTTGCACGCCGCGTTTGCGACTGGCGGCCTGCGTCCGCCGCGGCGTGCGCAACATGTCGCGCGATGTGACTAAAGTGACGTGAGTGTAACCGTTATATTTTATACATCCTTCTTTTTATAGGTCTCTGGGTAGCTGCCCAGAACCTAACCATTCTATTTGATCTATAAACCCCTAGCTATAGAGTTTTGTATATCAAATAGAATTGTAAGGTTTCTCGGGATCATCGGGTTTTGGGGTGTCCAAGCTTCGCAAACTGTCTACTCAGTACGGCAGTACTTTTCGCGGAGACTGATGACCGGCATTAGTCAGCGCGTTTTTTCACCGGCCCCCGTTGAGCGTTGATAAAACTTTGATTAAAGGAAGGAATTTATTACGCTAATGAATTAGGTTAAATATTACAAGCGTTTACGAGATTTTACAGTTAATGCTGAGCAGTTTACTTGAAACATTGCAAAAATAAGTAGGTAAACCATCAAGAATTAATAAGTAATTTTATTAAAAGTAGCATATGTACTAACATCACCTGTATCGCGTGTTTTTTGGTTTTTAAGTATGTCTATCCCGTGAACACGATCACTGCAAAGGGCTCGAAACGTCGGGATAAATCTAAAAACCAAAAAACACGCGATACATCCGTGTTATTGTAAAAGGAATATAATTATCGTGGCAACAGAAGACAATAACTATGTTAATACGTAGTACAGTACGATGTTGTTAAAAGTTTATGAAGAATTTAATTACAATTTTAAAAGACATTTTTACTTTGTTTAGTTTTGGGCTAGTCCAAACATGGTCCTGGGTTGTAAGGCGTTATCTCACTGGCGCCGCAACCAGATGGAGGAACGAGACAGCGCTATAGACACATGTAGAGCGGTATCTCGCTCGCGCACCGGCACAGCATGCGGAAACCGCAGCAGTGTAAAGCCGCCTAAGATTCCCCAATATCAATGTATTTATTATTAAAAAGGGTTTATTACGCTGAGCGTAATTCGGCGCGTTAATATTTTAACTAGATTATGAAATGAAAACACTCCCCGAGTTATGCAGACTTCGTTACCAAGATTGGAAACTTGGTGTGGCATTCAGATTTTTAAAATATGTTTTTGGTTTGGTTTGAGAGTATCCATTCTCCATGCATTTCCCTCGCGCTTATTCGTAGGGGTGAAAATGTGGATGTGGGCACAGAATAAAAAATAGTATTTCATACAGAATGGCCACGCTCCGCCCCGCCCCGATCGGAATTACCTCACTCCGCGGCGGCCGATTGGTAGGGAACTAGTAGGCTGTCGGGTTGACACTCGGCAGCGCATCGATAATAAGCAAAATGGCGGTTTATTGTCAAACGTTCTTTACGACAGCTGAAACAGTGCCCTAAGATGCACGCACGCAATGAAGCGTGTACAGATGTGGCGTGGACACAAAGGCACTCAAACGAGTTTTGTAATATGACGTGTCCGCCCTGTGATATGGGCTTTGGTTTCCACCATACCAGCTAAGGATTTAGCCTTCCTAACTCCATCTAAACTCTAATTTTTAATTGTGTGGACCATTCTGGCAGGTCCTGTTTCTGAGTGCAGGGTCCATCCTCGTGTCACAAGCTCCTCGGAATAACTAATATTGGTGTATTTTTTTAATATTTTTTTTATGGAATTCTCCATACCTCCTATCCTATTCAGGCAGACGTTTAACCGCGATCTCACCTGATGGTACCTAGCTCATACCTAGCTAGAGCTAGCTGTACCATCGCATTCTGTGACGATGTGGGTAGCTGGTTCTACAGTATCATGTCAACAGCAGATATTTTAAGTTTGAATGCCACTTTTGGAGTATTTCGTACACTCCACGACAACATTGTTAACAAAGAGTTGATGTGTTAATGGCGTATATGTAAAAGGAATCTTTATGACGTACCTATATATATTAATAATCTAAGGTTGGTTACATCGTAACAAGTAATCTTAATGATCACGCAAAAGCTTAGCTAGCTTAAGAGTAATAATATTTCGTAATTAATAAGGAGATAAATTAAGTGACCGGGAAGAGGTTGAAATTTAAGTTAAAAGATCTGATGCATAATAAATAAAACATACGAGGTCAAAAAAAAGTGTAATTAAAAGTGTGTAAAAACATAACACACTGACAAAAGCACAGAAATACAGAAGCATACTGACTTTCTGGCTACTGGCTACTGAAACATACTGACAAATTTTGAAAATAAACAAGTAAAGACGACGGGGAAGTGGGGAACTCTCTTGTCCCTTTAGCCGTCAACACAGTGAATCCACCTTTATATTAAAGGGTCAACAACGCGCATGTGACACCTCTGGAGTTACTGGCGTCTAGAGGCTACGGTAGCTGCTGATCATCAAGCGGGCTGATCGTATGCTTGTATGCCATCGCTGTGATAAAAAAGCAAACATAAAATTAAAACTTAAAATACTTCGTTTTTTTTGCAAGTCTTCTAAAACATCAACCTTGCCCAGCAGTACAGTCGATCAAATATATGTTTACACTTTTAAGCCTTATAACAAGGGACTAAGGTTCAAAACTGTAAACATATCTTTGACGTCGACTGTTCAAAATCGCAGCAAACACAGGTATAGTTATCGCCGGAATTTGAATAACTACAAAATTATACTGATGCTGTTAACGCGTCGCTCCTTCCCTGTTCACGAGCTACGACTAAATAAGCTTTTGAATAATATTTATGACCACTTTTAGGCTACTTTTGCTAAAAATGTTAAGTTTTACACGTTTAAAATAAAAATAAGGAAAACTTCGTGGAAGTTCTCATACAAGTTGGCCTCGTTTTTATTGTCATTAAGTGTAAATAATAGTACATTACTTACCAAGGACTGTAAAAGAAAGAAAGCCCGAAATCGCAGGTATTTGTGACCCGAGCCGCAGGCGAGGGTTGTAAATATGCGATAGAAGGCTTTCTTTTTTACTGCCCGTGGTCAGTACACAATTTTACGTTTCCACCTGACCATAATGCGAGTTTCACCGTACGCGTAGCGTGCGGCAAAACTCGCATTATGGCTAGGTGTGACGTAAAAGTAATAACGATAGCAATCGAGAGTTTGATAGTCTTATAGCATTTCATCTTGCTCGAATTTAGATTATATGGAGCTAACAGTAGGTACACGTATAGTTTGTCGAATTTAGATTATATGGAGCGAACAGTAGGTACACGTATAGTTTGTCGAATTTAGATTATATGGAGCTAACAGTAGGTACACGTATAGTTTGTCGAATTTAGATTATATGGAGCTAACAGTAGGTACACGTATAGTTTGTCGAATTTAGATTATATGGAGCTAACAGTAGGTACACGTATAGTTTGTCGAATTTAGATTATATGGAGCTAACAGTAGGTACACGTATAGTTTGTCGAATTTAGATTATATGGAGCTAACAGTAGGTACACGTATAGTTTGTCGAATTTAGATTATATGGAGCTAACAGTAGGTACACGTATAGTTTGTCTTAAGGATAAATGGTCCATACTTAACGTATGGCGCATTTATCCTTAACCCGCCGGACAAACTATACCAAAATATAATACCAAATGTAGGAAGCAATGTCCATATTTCTGATCTTACACAGAAATAAAATCGCTACTACACACGCTAGGTGTCTTCAGTCAAAATGTTAGTTAATGACAATTTTTTTGTAAATCGGATTTTTTGTTTGACTACTTTACAAATTATAAGACAGACATACAGATATAAACATAAACACAAATACCTAAGTGGACTAACAATTAGTGCAGCGGAAGTAGTTAGTGGTTCAAACAAACAAATACCATGATATAGTGCGTCTGTTTGCGTAGCGTGCTGATTTTAGGGATCCTTAGGAAATTAGTAAAAACCATGTATATTCGGGATCAATAGAAACGTAAATAGTACATTACTTACCACGGACTGTAAAAGAAAGAAAGCCCGAAATCGCAGGTATTTGTGACCCGAGCCGCAGGCGAGGGTTGTAAATATGGGATAGAGAGCTTTCTGTTTTACTGCCCGTGGTGAGTACACAATTTTACGTCTCCACCTGGCCATAATGCGAGTTTTACTGAACGCGAAGAGTGCGGTAAAACTCACAATTTGGCCAGGTATGACGTAAATAATGTAAACAAACGCATTTAGGTAAATGGTAGGGTGGTAGGGTGATTGCGGATCAATGAAGGTTCATTGCTCCGCAATCACGCACTTTTAAAGAACAAGTATGGTTTAATTCTTAGCTTGTTATTTATATTCATTGTTAGTAAAAATATCCGTTAATTACTTATATATCTCAGTGAAAACCAATTTCTTTAACAATATTTTGTCATCTGTCAGATGCTTTTTTGCCTAAAAACGCAGCCATATTTGTTTACCTTATTGTATTTATCTATTGACACCGAATAGAGTAGGTTACTAGGTACTATGATGTTTGTAGACTATCCTCCACCTGAGAATTAATTGGCATGAAAGTTTTTAAGATTACTTATATATCTCAGTGAAAACCAATTTCTTTAACAATATTTTGTCATCTGTCAGATGCTTTTTTGCCTAAAAACGCAGCCATATTTGTTTACCTTATTGTATTTATCTATTGACACCGAATAGAGTAGGTTACTAGGTACTATGATGTTTGTAGACTATCCTCCACCTGAGAATTAATTGGCATGAAAGTTTTTAAGAAATTGTAACCCCCCTTTTCATCCCCCTTAGGGGTTGAAATTCAAAAGGAAGTTCATAATTTTAAATCTACTTCTACCTTTAACAGTTGCATTGTGTATAAATATTTAAAAATAAAATTACCTCTAGAGCAATGGAGAAAGGTGGAAAGCTTGTAAAACTCCAAATGTCAAAGAAAGTTATGTTTTATTTAAGAGCAACAAAACGTGAATCGATTATAGTTTATACGTAAAGTATTGAACTAATACTTAATTTACAAAATTATTTAATCATTTGAAACGCCTAGGTTTCGTTCGCATTCGTGCTTATAGGGCGGAAATAAATATGCTGGTACAGTCGGTTCCCCAACTTAAGTACCCACATTGCCATACAAAGTTGTATGGGAGAGTGGATACTTATGTTGGGGAACCGACTGTACATACTTCTTTGTGTACCTTTCTTTGCTATAATCTCCTTGTCGTCAAATTGTAAATAGGAGGGATAAACATTGAAACATAATATACATACTTTTGCATTTATTTATTACTAGGATGCACCTAGGCAGTTAAATAACTTTAAAATTATGCGGAACCATCCTTAATACCGCGCCTATCTTTACCCTGGATATTGTCAGTTGTCGCGTAAACAAAGCCATTAGTATGTTTGTTTAAAAAGAGGCGCGAGGAATGATAGTTAGCGGAACTGACAAATGTAAACTGACAACTGACCAACTGAGGATTCTCCTTGATGAGTGCCGATATAGGCGTGACTTAAAAAGCCTATTATCTATAGTCTGGCCAGCCAACGAACGCAGTAGTAATGTACAGCGAACAAAAGTATGACAACACTAAGAATCAGTGAAAAAAGCAGCAATGATCATCAAATTTTATGTTTTTAATTTTAGTTGGTATTTCCGCCCCTTTCATTTGGTAACATTTACGGTGTGTAAAAAGGAGACGGATATATTTCGTCTGATCTGTCATCAACTGCAAAAGATAATCTGGTTGAGGCAATTGACATATGCCTTAAAAGTGAATTTAAATTTAATTGGGAACGTTGCAGGAGTATCTCACTCGCGCTTAAGATGAGAGAGTGAAATGCACTATAAACAAATTCAATGTGAATTGAAATGTTCGTCATGAAATACGGTGTCTCATCACAAAGGGTTGCCACATGTACGTATTTTGAATTTGCCGCGCGTTTCTACTGACGGTTTGCCAGACTATACCTATTAATGCGAGCGTATACTGGACCACTGTTGGACTAATGCGTCCCCCCACTTTTACCTTTTCTCCTTATCCTGAGCAGTATATCTGGGTGCGTAGCCAACGTGCCAATCGTTAACCCTCCGTAGCGTATCGTAGTCACCTCTCTTTATCACTATTCCATGTTAGTGCGACAGAGACAGTTGCGTTTCGTTCGCTATGGAGTGTTAACGATTGGTACGTTGGTTTGCCGGATTCTCGATTAGAGATTAGAGAGATTAAATAAAAAAAAATTACTTGCAAGATTTGATTGCACACAGAGGAACAGGTGAAACTAAATAAAAGCTTATAATATAATTTTAAACGAAAAAGAACCAACTTCACTAAGCATCCACCTTTCCAACACCAAATGCTCGATCTGCTGTAAAAAAAATACTCAAATCACCATAAAAAATAGCAAAAACAAAGATGCCGACGAATTGATAACCTCCTCCTTCGAAATCTTGAAGTCGGTTGAAAAGTAATGAATACCGCTATGAAGTATTTGTTTCAAATTGAATTTTCTACGGTCAGACATTAGTTTTAAAATTACCGTTGACAGAAATGCAATTTTAATTGCTTTTGCCAGCGAAACTAGCTTCGACTTGATTGAACCATTATTTTTAATACTCCAATATGAAAATAAACAAGGAGAAAGCGAGAGTGCGCCGGGTTCTCACGAGCTTTCGCTATTCCGTTTGTATGGGTAGTTCACGTTTATGCCGGCTGCCATACAAATAATATATTTTACCCTATTACTATTTTAACCTAAATAGGGAATATATTTCACAACTATTCTTTTATAGCGGGGAAAAAGAAACATCTTTTTTAGGTAGGTAGGTATTTATAGATACATTTACATATACACTTTCAGGCCGCGAGGCTGACACAGTCGACCCGTGTCGTGACTGGTCCAAAACTGTGGCCAAACGACCTAATATTAGTAAAAAAAAATATTTTGTGTATAACTATAGGTACTCTAAAAGTACTTTATCACAATAATTACGATTTCTGACTACTATTATAATCCTACTTCTTTGATCATAACTTTTATTTTGTCAAAGCCAATTGCCGACATCATCTTTTTGGTATTATCGGGTACCTTCGCATCGTACACTATTCTTAATGGTTTTTAAGGTATTACAATGGGTATAACTAAATAAATATATAAATATTATGGGACAATCTTACACAAATCAACCTAGTCCCACGGTAAGCTCAATAAGGCTTGTGTTGTCGGTACTGGGCGACGATATATAATAGATAGATAAAGATAAATACTTTAATACATAGAAACATCCATAACTCAGGAACAAATAATCGTATAAATGCCCTGACCAGCATTTAAACCCGGGACCTCCTGCTTCATAGGCAGGGTCACTACCGCCTAGGCTAGGAGGTCGTTAATACATTATTATCTAGTGCTAAAACTATTTTGAAATAGAAATTTTAAAGTTTTTTGTATGGTACACCGGTCTACCTTGCTAACAAGATGCCTGGCGTGGTAAATTAAAAACATGGGCGTTTCAGAGTAATTGCACGGTTCAACGAACCATCGCTAATCTGACTTATTACTATGGTTTACAAACGGTAATTTTGTACAACTAGGCTTTACTGTACCGGTGTTTTTTAAATGGATTATTTTGGAATTTCGGTATGGCCGGAGCAGAGGCAGACTGAAAAAGAGATGGCGAGACGTTCTGGATGCCTTTTGTAGCGACTGGCGGGAACATGCACCAGGCCGTGACGAGTGGCGGAAGAGAGGGGAGGCCGTTGCCCAGCAGTGGGACACAACATTGAGCTCAAAGAGGGCCCAGTGTGTTGACGATGAGGGTCCTTCTTGTTCCTTTAGTCATCAACACAGTGAATCCTCCTTTTTATAAAGGGTCGGTAACGCGCATGTGACTCCTTTAGAGTTGCAGGCGTCCATAGGTTACGGTAGCTGCTTACCATCAGGCGGGCCGTATGCTTGTTTGCCACCGTCGTGGTATAAAAAAAAAAGAAACATAGGCTATAATAAAAAAATAAAAATAAAACTATTGTTGCAACGCCCCCCGAAAAGGCCCTAGCAGATACAATACAATCTCTATTTTAAATTTCGGATGTAGTTTTTTTGTATGGGACACGTCATCCCAGCCGGCCAACCCTCCATACAAAACATTTTTTTTGCGTGAAAAATTTTTTTTCTTACTTTATCATAATTAGAATACGAGACCAATTAAGCCCTTAAACGGATCATCATTATTTTTGTTAATTCTTTATGACCTCGTAACGATATAAAAGCTGACAGTTTAAGGGGCCGACAACAGCTAAATTCCCTCCCTATCTTTTTCAGCGCGAGTGAAAGAGAAACACTGTGTTACGATTAGTATGGGAGCTCATTGCAAATTTTGCAAAATGATGAATAAAAAAAAACTACGCATTAATTGAGAAATAAGTTTTTAGTATTAGTGCGGTGGAATTTTGTCCTTAGTTACAGACGTTAAGGTCAATAAACTAAAGACATACGACTGTTTAAAGCAAATTTGAAGATGTAACTTTGGAATTATTTTCTATCGAGCCGATTTCGTCCAATCGTGTATCGGAATCAACGAAGTTCTTTCAAATATAACGAATAATAACATATATTTTTTTTTACTTTATCAAAACAAGGAGTTACAGCTAAAACACTGTTTGAGTAAAGTCAATTTGAAGGTCATCGGGTGTTGTCAGCCTCTTAACTATGTATTCTTCGGATGGCATAGGTTATACACCGTGGGCCTTTATAACTAGAAAGATTTTAACAGTGTTTTCCAGATCATATTTAGATACTAAAATGTCCTATAAACTTTTCTGGAATACGCCTAGTTTCAGAGTTAATACCAATTTAAAAAGAATACACTTTTTATTATAACTCGGCACAAAACGCCTTTCTGATGGCGTTGTTGCCACTATTGGGCATAGTTTACACGTCCTTATTGACAGATATCAAAGTGACAAGGAAAACTATGCAGAAACTAAATTAAAAAAAAAAAATTACTTACTAAAAATGTATTTGTTTTAGGCGATAATTATATTAATAACATTTACTTTTCATGTGCAATAAACATAAAAAAAATTGAAAAAAAAAAAAATTGCGAAATTGACCAAAAGTCACAAATTTTTTCATTCTTCTGGCCTCAGAAATAAGACCTGTCGGGTTATACGTGCCCACGGTGTATACATCGATATAACCTTTTACTTTGACGAGCTATCGATCTCGACAATTTAAATTCAATAACATAAATGCAATAAACGATGAATTGAATTGACACCCTCCTCGAGTTCGTTCCCAATTCAAGTCGTACGAAAACACGTACATACTTAAAGACTTTTCCACATACTGGCATGTTTGTATAAGAAACTCTTCATCAAAGTTGCCGGGTGATGTAGCGTCGCATTAGGTCGTAACTCGAATTTGAATGAGACAAATGTAGCGGCTGTGGCGACATGATAGGATGGAGCCAATCTCGCAGCGGGCAGCGTAACCTATAAAAAATGCCTCTTTTTTAATACCACGACGGTGGCGAATAAGCATACGGCCCACCTGATGGTAAGCAGCTACCGTAGCCTATGGACGCCTGCAACTCCAGAGGATTCACATGCGCGTTGCCTACCCTTTAGGAACCTATTCACTCCTTTTTTGAAGGACCTCATACTGTAGCCCGCTGGGAAAACCTCGGCAGGGAGTTCATTCCACAGCCACAGCGTTCGTGGGAGGAAATTCCTCTTGCCGCTGATCAAGTTTTGTTTCTCCTCCTCCTCGTGTCGTATTCCCCAGTACTGAGGGACGTGACCTCCCTTCTGCATCACTTTTTCACGTGCAATCTTTCTCCACCTGTTTTTGTCTCTGGCGCTGTGGAGGGCGTGGTGCAAGGTCGAGGTTTTGTTTCAAAACACAATTTACTCGCTAGTATTTTTTGGCTGGTGCACATAGACCACAGCGATTATAAGCGTCTAAGACACGACACAATTTGTTTGTCGTTCAGTTAACGTAGTTGAGTATAACTACCATTATAGCCTCTGATGATATCAAGACTCGTCGTCCCCCGCTATTCTGTGAAATGCCAAAAAATATATATCCACGTCTGTCCCTGTCTTTCTGTCTCTCTTTTGTCTGATTTATTATTTTATCGATTTTTCTTCTTGCTCTATCTGACCCCACTTCAAAAGCATTGCAAAACTCGGGTTGTTTCAAAAGTAAAACGCATTGTATTTCTCCTAAGTTATCCTCTTCCTCTGCCTCAGCAAACCTTCTACTTCCGAGTCTAAATAAGACAAATGGAAACCATAATTTATAAATCGCTCAGCTTATGGTAAAGCCACGACCTTACAAACTCGCCAAATACTTGTTTGTCCCGACTCCTCCATGCTAAAACCAATTTGTCAATTTCACGGCTTGCTACGTCGATTATATAATTAGAGCATTAAAAAGTTTGCGAATCTTTTGTTAGTAACTCAATTTGTCAATTTCACGGCTTGCTACGTCGATTATATAATTAGAGCATTAAAAAGTTTGCGAATCTTTTGTTAGTAACTTTTATTTTGGAGTGACATTTTAAAAACAAAACCAGAGGCCTAGCCAACGTGCCAATCGTTTACGCTCCGTAGCGAACGAAACGCAACTGTCACTGTCACACTAATATGGAAGAGTGATAGAGAGAGATGACTACGCTACGCCACGGAGCGTTAACGATTGCCACGGTGGCTAAGCCCCCTGCTACGCCATTATCTCCATTGACTTTGGACGGACCTTAAAAAAAAACCGAAAGGGTTTTTTTTACCCGAATAGTTTTTGTACTGCGCTTGCGGTATGATCCAAACGTTTCAAGTTCGAAGTCAAAACCTACCACAAAATCCGAAGATTAGCAAGTAGGATTAGAGGATCATAGATTTGGAGTTGTTTTTCGTAATCCATATAAACGTATGGTTTCATATTCTGAATTAGAAATGTATGGCTATGGCTTTTATATTTCGCCTTACGAGCTTAACTATTACGCTCAATATATTTTAAAAGCTTTTCTTTTTTGAAATATATGGTCACGTTAAAAGAAATTTAGTACCTGCTTAATTCTAAAACTTTATTTAAGCTAAAATAGTGCCGCTGCCGTACTCCAGCCGCACTTTATAATAGCTTGCTCGCTTCTCTGTTTTATTGTTTCTATGAGCCGAATTATATTATGTATATGCAAAAAAACAACTATATAAAAAAAACCACTTTGACTCTAAAGAGGTCTTTATTCTCAAAAAAGGGCTTCGATACAACTATTTAACGTAAAAAAGTGCTACTGCCGAACCCCAGCCGCACTTTATAATAGCATGTTCGCTTCTCTGTTTTATTGATTATGATTATTGACCATATGAGCCGAGAAAACAACTATTAAAAAAAATCACTTTGACTCTAAAGAAGCCTTTATTCTCAAAATAAGGGCTTCCAAAACCTATTTACTTAACGTAAAAAAGTGCTACTACCGTATCCCAGCCGCACTTTATAATAGCTTGCTCGCTTCTCTGTTTTATTGATTATTAATCCTATGAGCCTATTTATTAAAAAAAAAACACTTTTACTCTAAATAGGCCTTATTCTCGAAATAAGGGCTTCCATACACCTATTCAACGTAAAATAGTGCTGCTCTCGTACCCCAGCCGCACTTTATAATAGCTTGCGTTTCGCTTTTCTGTTTTATTGGTCCTGCGAGCCGGATTTACTGCCGCGATAATGCCTCGCAATAAACACTTGCAATCCGACCCTTAATTAGATTTTAAGGTTCAGTTTTGTAAAGAATATTGGTTCTTAATAACCTTCTGGCTTCTGGGTGACCATCATAACTTCTGCACTGGTTGTTATTGAATAAAAGCAAACACATGCTATTCCCACACGTCTGTTGATTCTAAAATCTGTTGATAATTTTTTCACCTATCCGTAATTTTGATATAATATGCGCGTGTTAGTAATATGCAAAAATTGACAGAGGTTTTATAGTTTTATGAATAAGGGAAAGGCATTTGTGTAGTAAAAGCTTTAACATAGATAAGGGTCAATAGTTTTAGATCTTAGTAACTTTGTAGTTCTCTACAATCAAGTTATATTTTTCGGCCGCTTTTGTATTTTGTAGTAACATGGCCAAACCATATAAACGGCATGATGGTTCCTGCCTTTTCGCCGAATAACGTTTCCCAAACTGTTTCATTTGCCAACTGTGTCATTTTGCATACTGCATATTTTTGTGAAACTATAAGAATTTCAGGATTGTTATAAAACCAATCTAACCTAACCTATATGGTTCTACTCGATGATTATAAAACAAACCCTGAAAAGTTTACGGTTTCAGAAAAAAATGCAATATGCCAAATGACATAGTTGGTAAATGAAATAGTTTGGGAAACGTCATTTGGCGAAAAGGCAGGATTCCCGGCGTGATGATTGCACTTGTCTACAAATCGCGATAATTAAATACGTCCGTCTCTTTCAATCACGCGCTGTTAATTTACGTTAATTTTTTCACGTGGATAAATCCGTTTACTTGTCATACACATTACACATACACCTACAGGTCTTGTTTGTGTTTAGTTTAGAATAATGGCTTCCATTCCGCAATTACGTAATAACGTAATTACGGGTGATTTTTAAGCTTCTCATAAATACGTAATTCAAATTTTAAAATCCGTAATTACGTTATTTTTCACTTTCAGTATGGAGACTTTCAGAACGAAGGTGCGTTTTGTTGTACATTTTTAGTATTTTTTTTTTTGCTAAAACACGTCCAATCGATGCACTTTAAACATATTCAACACTAGCGGGCACGGAACTTCCCCGTCGACGGCCTACTTTAATCAGTTGCCTTGCGTATAGGACTCGGTAATTCCCCGTTAGGCTTAGGCCTTAGGCTGGAATTGATAACTTCAAAAGTAAAATAAATATTGAAGAATAATACGTTCTTTCACACGAGAAATAAAGATCAATATTGTCTACAGGGTACAGTCACCGGCAATAGTATCTTCCTACATGAAGGCCGCAAAAATATGTGACACGCTCTTATTTGTTGGGCCACAAGAGCGTGTCACATATTTTTGCGGCCTTCGTGTAGGAAGATACTATTGCCGGTGACTGTACATAAGGGAGGGACTTCCTAAATTTAAAAAAAAGAAAGTCCCTTATTGGCGATGGGGAGTCCCTGATTGCGTTCGAAGATGTTGGGATATAATATTTGAAATAGAAGGAGTTTAGTGGTCAGCCGGCAGTCATCCGGGACACTATTATTACAAACTACAATGTTCATCTCTGTATATTTGTGCATTGCTGTTAATTACTAATAACAGTGAATAGTGGTAGTGAATAATAAACAACGGAGCTTTCATGAGGACTTATTTTCAGGAGAAATAACAATAAATAAACAATATTGAAGTTGTTCAAATAATTGTTGATTTTATATTGCATGAATGTTTGCAATTGTAATAAAACTTTAATAATGTCTGAAAAGTTGTGGCTTTCATTGTTACTACTGAAAATATACCTAGCTATTTTTACTAAGATAAGAAAAAATCCGTAATTACGTAATAAAAAAAAAATCCGTTACCAATAACGTAATTGATATTACCGTAATTTTAGAAGCCCTATTTATAATCGACAGAGTTGAAAAAATCTGATCAACATTCTCGTCAAAAACATCCTAATCAGCTACGGACAGTCAGGTAAAACTTATCAACCGACTTCAAGACTTCGAAAGAGGAGGTTATCAATTCATCGGGATCTTTGTTTTTGCTCTTTTTTTTTTGGACCCGGGTATGTCCTTAAACTACGTCCAAGACCACCGGTGGACGGGCAGCAGCGTCCCTCAAATTCGGTGTACTCGACTGCGATCGCCAACCCGCCTGCCAAGCGTGGCGATTATGGCATTAACCCCGCCATCATGCAGAGCAAATAAACCACGGCCCCGAGTTTCCGGCGACCCCCGGTGCTCTGGTTATGGTAGCGGTCAGGACATCAGCGGGGTCAGGGGTGCTAAGAATCTCCGGCAAAGATCTGGCTATCCACGTATGTTGTGCGTTACCACGACGACTGGCCCTGGTAACGCACAACATACGCACTATGAGGACTGACGAAAAGATATTCGAGCTGGAAGAGGAACTGAGCAGGTTACACTGGGACATTGTAGGGTTGTGCGAAGTTCGTAGGGAAGGGGAAGGCACGACAACCCTGAAGTCTGGTAACTTGCTCTACCACCGGGAGGGCGACCAACAGTCCCAAGGTGGGGTCGGGTTTCTCGTTCACAAGTCCCTCATAAACAACATAATAACCATCGACAGTGTATCGAGCAGGGTGGTATACCTAATACTCAGAATATCCAAAAGGTATTCGTTGAAGGTCATTCAGGTGTACGCACCAACCTCGTCACACTCCGATGATGAAGTAGAGGCTATGTATGAGGACGTAAGTAGGGCCATGCATACTTCTGAAACCTACTTTACTGTTGTTATGGGGGACTTCAACGCAAAGTTGGGCAAGAGAAGCGGGGATGAGTTGAGAGTGGGGCATTTGGGTATGGGCAACGGAACCCTAGGGGACAGAGGCTGGCTGACTTTCTGGAGAGAGAGGAACTCTTCATGATGAACTCTTTCTTCCAGAAGCCGCCTCACAGGAAATGGACCTGGATGAGTCCTGACGGGTCCACGAGAAACGAGATAGACTTCATCATGACCGACAAGAAACGGATATTCAGTGATGTCTCTGTGATCAATAGGATAAAGACCGGTAGTGATCACCGAATCGTAAGAGGCTCACTGAATATCAATATTAAACTTGAAAGGTCCAGCCTGATGAAGTCTACGCTCCGACCTACTCGAGCCCATGTTCAAAACCCCGAAACCTTCTAACCTCTAGCTCTCTAACCATTTTGCTTGCCTAGATAACTTGGCTTCAGTGGACGAAATCAACGACGGGCTAGTGGAAACTGTCCACACAGTAGGGTCTAAGTTTTTTAGACCCCGCCGTCAAGATAGACCTCAGAAATTGACCGAGCAAACCTTAAACCTCATGGCTGAACGACGCTCGCTACAGTTGCAGTCTCCCGATGACGCGAAGTCATATAGGCAGCTCAATAGGCGGATATCTAAGTCCTTGCGACATGATCTGCGTCTCTTTAATACTAACCGTATTAAAGAGACTATTGAGCGAAACCAAGGCTCCAAAGTGTTCGCAAAGGATAAGTCTATTGGGCAAAGCCAGATGACAAAGCTGAAACGGGAAGATGGCAGCATAGCGTCGAGCAAAGCAGAGGTTTTAGGCGAGATCGAGAGGTTCTATGGACAGTTATACACTCCGATCGCAAAGCCCGTTGACAGCTTGGGAGGAGACCCAAGAGCCAAGCTGTCCCGACATTATACCGAAGATATCCCGGACATCAGTCTGTACGAGATTAGGATGGCCCTGAAGCAGCTTAAGAACAACAAGGCGCCGGGCAAAGACGGAATCACTTCAGAGCTTCTGAGAGTGGGTGGAACTCCGGTACCTAAAGTCCTCCAGAAGCTTTTTAATTCCGTCTTGTCCGAGGGCATAACGCCTGAAACATGGAATAGAGGCGAGGTGGTGCTGTTCTTCAAAAAAGGTGATAACAGCCTATTGAAGAACTACAGACCCATCACGCTTCTGAGCCATGTCTATAAGCTGTTTTCAAGGGTCATCACGAACACAGACTCGATGACTTCCAGCCTTGCGAACAAGCCGGCTTCCGAAAAGGTTATAGTACCATAGACCACATCCATACGCTGCGGCAAGTTATACAGAAGACCGAAGAGTATAACTTTCCATCATGCTTAGCGTTTGTGGACTATGAGAAAGCCTTCGATTCGGTGGAAACATGGGCGGTGCTTGAGTCCCTTCAGCGATGCCATATTGACTATCGGTACATCGAAGTGTTGAAGTGTTTGTATAGTAACGCCACCATGTCGGTCCGAGTGCAGGAGCAGAGCACGAAGGCGATTCCATTGCGAAGAGGCATAAGGCAGGGAGACGTTATCTCTCCAAAACTGTTTACTGCCGTAATGGAAGACGCCTTCAAGCTCCTGGAATGGCAAGGACTTGGCATCAACATCAACGGCGAACACATCACTTACCTTCGGTTTGCCGACGATATCGTAGTCATGGCAAAGTCGTTGGAGGAACTCAGCATGATGCTCGATGACCTCAACCGAGTTTCACAACGAGTGAGCTTGAAAATGAACATGGACAAGACGAAACTTATGTCAAATGCCAATTTTGTGCCCATCCCAGTCTCTTGGGAACTCGGTACTCGAAGTTGTCCAACTTCGAGAAAGAGGTCAACCGCCGAATCTAACTCGGTTGGGCAGCGTTCGGGAAACTACGTAATGTCTTTTCGTCCGACATACCTCAGTGCCTCAAGACAAAAGTCTTTAATCAATGTGTGTTACCTTACGTGTGATGTGATGTGATACTTAGTGATGACTTACGGCTCCGAAACGTGGTCTTTCACTATCGGCCTCATCTCAAAACTCAAAGTCGCTCAACGAGCTATGGAGAGGGCTATGCTCGGGGTTTCTCTACGACGGACGGACGAACTAAAGTCACCGACATAGCCCACCGGATTAGCAAACTGAAGTGGCAATGGGCAGGCCACATTGCACGTAGAGAAAATGGCCGATGGGGCCGAAAAGTGCTCGAGTGGAGACCACGAACCAGCAAGCGCAGCGTAGGACGTCCACCCACAAGATGGGCAGACGATCTTGTTAAGGTCGCCGGAAGACGCTGGATGCGGGTCGCTTCCAACCGGTACGTGTGGAGGTCCAAGGGGGAGGCCTATGTTCAGCAGTGGACGTCTTACGGCTGAGATGATGATGATGATGATTTTTTTTAAATTTTTTTTTATGTATGTTCACCGATTATTCGAATAAGGCTGGACCGATTTGGAAAATTCTTTTTTTGTTTGAAAGGACAGTTGGTCCCATTGTAACCAGGTCAGGATCTGATGATGGGATCCTGAAGAAATCGAGAGAACTCTTCAACTATTATAGGTACACCTATAGTGATTTGAGTATTTTTTACAGCATCTCGAGCATTTGCTTTTGGAAAGGTGGATGCTAAGTGAAGTCGGTTCTTTTTTGTTTAAAATTATTTTAATATCTGTCTTTATGAGAAGATATCAAAACGATTATTTTGTTTTACTCGTATCCAGTCATTTAATCTCTCATATAAAGCTAAAAACCGTATGAAAACTTTTCACAACTCTCTATAATGACCGTTCTAGCAATCGTAACTGCACAATGCAATCAACAATCAAACAACTTCATACTGCATTAAACGCCAATGAAAGGAGTCTTAGCCCGATCAATAGGGCCTTTTAATTATTTTAAAACTGAACGTCTTCGGCGAACCACAGATTCGACTACGCGTTACAATCAATTTTGTGCTGAAGAAGTGGAAAAGAGGAACGAAAATTCTCCGTTTAATTATAACAGTTAGATATATAAAGTAATGGTTTAAACTCGCACTATTTTCACTTATTATTTAAATAAAAACTACCGCCATGCCTGCGATCATACCACCCTTTAGTTGAACAAACGGTTATGCGGGGTCTCGGCCACCCACGTGTTTGTAGGGAGGCTATCACCTTATAATCAGCAAGGCCTCTACCGAACAAAGTTGCTTATATTTTGTTAACAATAAATAAGTGTGACTGATTAACGTTTAACGTCGACATTGGCAAAATTCCATTGCTCTGTGCAGATAGAGAAAGCCATTAAATAAAAATAAATAAATGTAATAATCATAGTCTCAGTGATATCGGTCCGTTGTCAGCTTGCTTTATCATTTTAATACCTATTTACATGTTGAAATAAAGATTATCAGAAAAAACTCAGACACAAAATGGTACATCTTCGAAGACCTTCGAATTTTTTAAACTAGAATTTGTATAATTTGAAACATTGTTGGAGTCTTCACTTCAAAAACCTCGTTGATTAGGGTGCGCCAACATAACAAACCTAATAACTGAATTCAATGGCCATAAAGACTTTTGTTTCCCTCGGCAACTAAGAATTGCATTGGCTATGGTATGCATGCTCGTAAATTCTTGTTTATGGCATGTATCAATTCTCACTTATAAGTGCATTCGTATTGCGCGTAGGAACTATAGTTAAGGTCATGTTGGTACCGTAGCGACAACGACAATATACTAATGTGACACTTTTGTTTTATAAATAGGTTATATTCGTATTATTAATTAATTTTTACTTTATTATAAAGATTATAAAGTTTTTAACGCATTAAAAAAAAAGTAAGTTTAAAATGTGATACTGGGACGTATTCTAACTTTAAAACACTCAACTCAACTCCAATACATTCAAGAGTCAAGATATTTTATTCATGACGTACACAATATTACATAAACAACGCAATATAGCTACGGCATAAACATCTGATTCAGAAATATCAGAATTTGCTTGAGAAATATTCCAACGCAACTCCAATACAACTTCAATATTGGTTGAATGTTTGTTGTGTGTTGGAGTTATGTTTGAGATAGGTTTTATTGTTAATGTATTTTTAAATTAGAATCCGGCACCTTGGTATCCCAAGGATACACAGTTCCAATTCTACCATCTTCAACTTGGTAATGGAGATACAAACTCCATAGATTTTAACTCGTTAACTTTTTTTAAACCACGACGGTGGCAAACAAGCATCCGGCCCGTCTGATGGCAAGCAGTCACCGCAGCCTATGGACGCCTACAACTTCAGGGGACTCAAAAACCCTTTAAGAACCTATACACTCAGTTTTTTTAGGGTTCCGTACCCAACTATTACTAAGACTCCGCTGTCCGCCTGTCACCAGGCTGTATGACATAAACCGTGATAGTTACACAGTTGAAATTTTCACAGATGATGTATTTCTGTTGCCGCTATGACAACAAATACTAAAAAACAGAATTAAATAAATATTTAAGGGGTTCCCATACAACAGACATGATTTTCTTGCAGTTTTTATAGATAATGGTACGGAACCCTTCGTGCGCGAGTCCGACTCGCACTTGGCCGGTTTTTTGTTGAACCTCATACTGCAGCCGTCTGGGAAAACTTTTTCTTATTTTACATTAACAAGTATTTCTTTTTTTCTTTCATTTATTTCAATCACTCCAGTCACTCCACACTCCCCAAAGGCAAAAGACCATAAACTCATCAAGACCTAATTCTTTAAGGCCCTTGCAATCAATCCAACAACACTTTCCAAGGCAATAGACCGTTTCACCTAATTATGGCCGCTATTCTTTAGCACTCGACACATGGCGAGTGTTCGATACGTCTACGTCGTCAGTAATAGACTCTTGTATGGCCAGGGGCTATTCTTTTCGTGTGATACAAAGGCGTCAAGGCGGTATTACGTTTGATGAAAATTACGAGTGTCAAACTGATGTAAGTTTAGTAAAAAAAATCTTATCAGTGCCGCAATTAGGTACTTATAGGTAAACAGTCATATTATCATTCCCACCAATATTAAATATGTTGGTTTTGGTGTTTGTTTCTCCTTTATGAATATAAAATTTGGCTCACAGTCTGCCCCTTTTAGGTTAGTATCTACCTGGAAAAGGACTTAAAATAGTATTTTCCCAGAATTAATTCCCCAAGGAGGTGAAATAAATCATAACTAATAAACCACATTTAACAAAAATTTAAGTACGTAAATAACAAGTGACGGGCACGGAGTGCTTTCTTACCCCTTCCTATGTTTTAACTTGCCTATTGTTATTCAAAATACCACCCCACACACGTCCACGTCCACGTCCACAAAGATTTCAGAATTTACATTAACAATCTCCAAATCCGGTATCCTCTTTTTTATCCTGTATTCTATACTCCTAGGACCAATCTATTTTGAACTTTTACTGAATAACTAGAGGTTCCAAATTCAAAAATAAAACTGCTTCTGTCTTATGTGGCCATGGCAATTCCCATGACACGTAACTGAGCGCGACGTGACGTGAACTCATGACGTCATTAATCTGTGACTGGAGGGTCCTTCTGGAGTCGTGCCGTATGAAATATAAGAAACGGGAGTCCTGTAGTAAGCATGTACCTTTGGTGGACACCTTTAAGACCCTGGAATCTAAGAATAAGGGCGTTACAAATATGTGTTTATTACAAATGTATGTGAATATGAATATTGAACAAAAGTTGAAAATAAAAGAGAGCGACGAGGTTTTCGACTTTAGAAAAAATTTAGAAAATTTTATCTTCTTTGTACGCTCGATAGACACAGTCATACTGACAACCGTTTAAGCGTCAAGGTTAAAAAACTGAATTTTGGCACCAACTAAGATGGCGGCCAACGCTCCCCCGCTCCCTCAAGGTCAAAAATCTAAAATTTTCATACCCAGCCAGTTTATGTAGCCTACCCGATAGCCATTAAAATTTTTCTACACCACCTTTCGTAAGGCAATGTATGGAGATGATTCCCCGATTATTGGATTATACTGGGTGTCTCATTCAAATCGGTCAGTATGGGAAAGTCTGAAACTATAAGACATACGAAGATCTGTTCTGAGGAACCATGTCATCGATTTTAATAACAAGAAAAACTGCATTCATACATTTAAAAAAACATCTGTACTCCGTTCGGGAATCGAACCCAGTTGTTTTGAAAAAAAAAACCTACACTATTTCTATTTAGATATCGATTGTGTAGGTCTTAAGCAGTAAATGTCTGTATGAAACATGATGTCTAAAATGAATAAAATGCATTTTATTATATGAAGATACAAAATGCAATTGTAAGATCGTTACCTAAATGTGTTGAATATTGTATTGAAAAAGGCGGTGGTCACTTCGAGCACCTACTAAAATAAATTAAAGTATGTGGAAACAATGCATTTTATTCATTTTAGACATCATGTTTCATACAGACATTTACTGCTTAAGACCTACACAATCGATATCTAAATAGAAATAGTGTAGGTTTTTTTTTTCAAAACAACTGGGTTCGATTCCCGAACGGAGTACAGATGTTTTTTAAAATGTATGAATGCAGTTTTTCTTGTTATTAAAATCGATGACATGGTTCCTCAGAACAGATCTTCGTATGTCTTATAGTTTCAGACTTTCCCATACTGACCGATTTGAATGAGACACCCTGTATATATGTAGATAGGCATATTCTTTATTTGTAATACACTTACTTATTTACTGTTTTATTTATGTCACATAGCATGACTATATTTACGTTAAAAAAACAACCTGTTGTTCACCACACAACATCTAACCAAAATACATTGAATTTAAATTAAATTACTCTATGTATTATTAAAACTCCTACATTCCAAATATATGTTTGCGCGAGATCTTTTCAATTAATTTCCTAGAAAATTAGCAACTTGGTCAAACTAACTTCCCAGCGTTCCACTTTTATTGTTGTGCCACTGAATACTGAATATCTGTGCCAAAACATTTCAAATACCAGTAGAACCTCGATAACTCGAACCATGATAAGACGAAATCTCAGACGAATTGAAATGCTATTGTCGTCACTTCAAAGCCCATAAGGAGACGACTTGGGAATGTCTATTCGATATCGAAGTGAATATTTGGAAAAATACCTTTATAACTCGGGAAACAATAACACAGGAATTTAACTTACCAACCTAATACAAATGACGTGAAACAAATTTTAATAAAAATATCCCTTAAAACTATCACTCCCTTAAGAAGAATAATAATCATTTATTTGCTAAACATTAGGTACACGTGGTCGTAGCATTACAAATAAGTTCCAATAATGCTTGTTACCTTATAGAAGGCCTGCAAATATTTACCTTAAAACTTATCTTCCAATATATATCTTTGTACGAGTATCTTAGCTTAACATGCAATTAGTGCCTGCCACTAAAAAACTCATTTATTGAGTAAAAGTTTTTTTTACTTAACCATTTGATGAGTTCTGATTTAAATTTATTTGTTGGTAAATATAGCAATGCCACAGGAAGGCATAATCTATATATATATAACTCAAAGGTGACTGACTGACATAGTGATCTATCAACGCACAGTCCAAACCGCTGGTTCTAGAGATTCCAAATTTGGCACGTAGGTTCCTTATAAGGTCTAGGGGTGCGCTAAGAAAGGATTTTTCAAAATTCATCCCCTAAGGGGGTGAAATGGGGGTCCAAAGTTTGTATGGGGAAACAAGATTAGTTAGTCTATTTTATTCGAAACTTCACAGAAGTATTCTTAATAATAAATGAGTAAATACGTGTTGCAGGTTTTTTGAGAATTCAACCCCTAAAAGGGGGAAATGTGGTCAAAAAGTCTGAAAATCAACATGGGTATTGTTTCTATGGTTTATCGGGTCGTTGATTACGAAAACAACAACGATTTTAAAATCCGACGAGGCGGACGTGAAATACCTTCTAGAGATTCCAAATTTGGCACGTAGGTTCCTTATAAGGTCTAGGGGTGCGCTAAGAAAGGATTTTTCAAAATTCATCCCCTAAGGGGGTGAAATGGGGGTCCAAAGTTTGTATGGGGAAACAAGATTAGTTAGTCTATTTTATTCGAAACTTCACAGAAGTATTCTTAACAATAAATGAGTAAATACGTGTTGCAGGTTTTTTGAGAATTCAACCCCTAAAAGGGGGAAATGTGGTCAAAAAGTCTGAAAATCAACATGGGTATTGTTTCTATGGTTTATCGGGTCGTTGATTACGAAAACAACAACGATTTTAAAATCCGACGTGGCGGACGTGAAATACCATCTCCCCTGTTAGGGTGCTATGGGGTTGAAATGTCTAAATATCCATATGGGTGTCGTTTTTGTGATATTTTGGGACGTTAATTTAGAAAATAGCATCGATTTTGAAATTTAATATTGTGGACATGAAAATTCTTGAAAGTATTTGTGCCAAATTGCAATTTTCTTCTAAATATATAAAAGAAGAAACTGACTGACATATCAACGCACAGCCCAAACCGCTGGTTCTAGAGATTCCAAATGTGGTACGTAGGCTCCTTATAAGGCATAAGGATGCACTTAGAAATAATTTTTAAAAATTTACCTCCTAAGGGGGGAAATGGG
The DNA here is from genome assembly GCA_947086415.1 of Pammene aurita. Taxonomy (NCBI): domain Eukaryota; kingdom Metazoa; phylum Arthropoda; class Insecta; order Lepidoptera; family Tortricidae; genus Pammene; species Pammene aurita. The sequence goes on along the minus strand of OX352315.1, from coordinate 8,168,680 downwards.
GTTCAAAGTTTGTATGGGAAACGAGATTAGTTCAACTATTTTATTCGAAACTTTACAGGAGTATTCCTAACGATAAATGAGAAAACAAGTGTTTCAGCTTTTTTGAGAATTCAACCCATAAGGGGGAATGTGGTGACAAAATTTAAATATCAACATGGGTATTGTTTCTATGGTTTATCGGGTCGCTGATTACGAAATCAACACTTAAGGGGGTGAAATGGGGGTTGATAGTTTGTATGGGGAATTTTTAAACGTTGAGCCAATTTAGATGAAACTTGGTATAGAGATATTTTGTGTACCGGGAAACGACATGGGACAGTTTTTATCTCGAAAATCAATCTTTAAGGGGGTGAAATGGGGGTTGGAGGTTTGTATGAAGATTTTTTTACCGCGAACCGATTTAGATATTTTTGTTGTGGATATAGTTTGAGTCCCAGGAAACAATATAGAATATTTTTTAAGCCGAAAATCAATCCTAGAGGGGTAGAAAACATGTTGGTAGTTTGTATGGCGAATTATTAACCGCTGAACAGACGATTGAAATGAAACTTGGTACATATTATATAGATTGAGTCGCGGTAAACAATATAGGATAGTTTTTATCTCGAAAATCAACCCTCTAGGGGGAGAAACGGGGGTTGAAAGTTTGTATGGGAAATTAATAACCGTTGAACCTATTTAGATGATTTGGTATGGAGATATTTTGCGTTCTGGGGAAGGATATATAATAGTTGTTATCCCAGAAGTCATTCCTTAAGCGGGTAAAAAGGAGGGTGGATTACTAATTCCACGCAAATGAAGTCGCGGGGAAAAGCTTGTATTCAAGAGTAGAAATCTGTATTAATCATAATCTCTCGGTAGTAAGTCGTTGATGGCGTAACAATTAAACAATTATTGCAATAATTTCTTTAAAATAAAAAATGAGGGAACCGCCGTCTTCAAAACGTGGTATACCGAAACCTCCAGAATGTAACGAATACTTTTCCGAAAACTGCTTCTAAATCAGTTCAGCGAAACGCAAGATGATCGCAGACAAACATACATTCCTACATACAAACATACGAGTCTAACTGAGAACCTCCTTTTTTAGTACTTTTAGTACGCGGGCGAAGCCGCGGGAAAAAGCTAGTTCAATATAAGTTTACTAGTGGTAACGGTTTGAACAATAAAGATTAACCCCCTTAGTCATAAACGTGTTACAGGCCTCTCGCGGCCTCGTTTAAATAATAATCTTTTTTTCTTTCTTTTAATTAATGGCCTTTACTCCTCGCCTATTTTAGAGAGGTGAATTCTGCCAATGTCAAGGTAAACTTAGGATTTTATTCATTTTCGTTGCAACGTTGTTCGGTTAAGGCCTTGTTGATTGTAAAGTGATAGCCTCCTTACAAACACGTGGGTGGCCGGGACCCCGGATAACCGTTTGTTCAACTAAGGGCCTGTTTCACAATCTCCAGATAAACTTATCTGCCAGTTAAAATTATTGCTATCCTTTTCTGCAGTCATATAAAAGAAAAGGACAGCAAACATTTATCTGACTGATATGCTTTAACTGGAGATTGTGAAACAGGCCATAAAGGGTGGTTACGTATTAGTTATTCTGTGGTTACGCGGTGTGCGGTGTGGTGTGGTATTAGTTATTGTGTGGTGTGGTTAGAACTATTTCTAAGAAACGTAACTGTCAATTTGACAAATAAGGACAAAACATAGTGTGACGAAATGAGGCTTTTAAGGCTTTTATGAATAACTGAGGAGTGTCTTTTCAAAAGGGCTTATTTCCATTTTGAACTTTTTTTTAACTGTGAATGTAGTTTTGCTTAAAATAGAGAATTAAATATATTCTTTGAGTTTGAAGTTCTAATAAGTCTCTTCTTGTCCTCTAAAAAAAGATTCAAATTTCAAAGTCCGGATCAAAAGGGCCTATTTCTTTCTTATAGTATGAGAAAGAAATAGACAGATATGACAACTCGGCCTCTTTCAGTAAATAAAAAAAAGGATGTAGAAAATTTCTTAAAAAAAACAGATTGGAAACGATTGGATAAGGTTACCGTAGCTGGCTTGGTGTAGAACCATATTAGTACCTAATCATTATATAGTATTAGTATATGAAAATCGAGACGAAGTCTGCGATTGTTGCGTTGCGAAGATGATGCAGACGAAGTTCACGTTTAGTAACTAAATTTATTCTGCCTTAACTTATTTTTAGTAGTTAAGTTTAATTTCACAATAAAATGTTATCATTTTCAAAAGAGTTTATCTCTATAATGTCCAAATCAAAAAGGTTTATTTCTCACAAGGCCGCAACAAAACGGCTTAATTCCAAAAGTTCGCATCAAAAGGGCTTAATTCTGAAAATGTATGGTAAATTAACATAATAGTTTAGTTAGATAAAACAAAATATGTGGTGCCATAACATTTATATCAACTTACTTAAATACAATATCGAAAATAAAGTAATAATATCGAAATGGAAACCGTGGATTTCTGATTTCCTCAATTTCCCAAAAAAAGTTCAAAGTGGAAATAAGCCCTTTTGAAAAGACACTCCTGAACTTAAATAAGGGGGTAAATATAAAAAAAGAAAAATATTTTCCATTACACCAAAACTCGTAAACACAATTTTTTCCGTTTCTTTTGCGATTCGGGTTGTCGTTGTTTCACTGTAATATCCTATGTTGCTATGCGATAGTCCGTACATACTGATAAAGCAACCGTATTGTGTGGGGATAAGAGCGGTTTTGCAATGGCTGGTAGATGATATAGTGTTAGATTAAAGTTTCTACAAGTAGTTAGGTTTTGTATTTGTCGGTTTTATTGGACGTATTAAGCATTAAAATAAAAAAGCACACTTTGCCAAGAAAAGGCACACAGACAACCCATTACATTAAATAATATATATATTAAGCATTAATAAGTTTTAAATACATATGTATCTATAAAACTGTTATGTTACCTAAGGTACATACTGCCAGTCAACGCACAGCCTAAACCGTTAAAGTTAGAAGCTTAAAATTCTAAACAAGAAAGGATTAAGTGAGATTTAACCCACAATGGAGTTGAAAACTCTTACCGACTCTACATGGTGGCAATCGCGGGTTATTATATCACATATCATGATATCAACATTGAATTAAAAACAATAGAAAACAGACACAAATAAAATGTTTCTGACGCCAAAATATATTATGACATGACAATGCTTACGCCTGTCTAATTTTGACGAAACTGTTTGTCGCTCATTTGTGACTAGCAATTTCCTTACAGAAGGATCCGATCCGATGGCAAAAGTCGGCATGCGCGACGCCTTTTGCTGTGCCATATTTGTTAACTGATTGTGTTTCTCGCGATAGTGCTTCATCATCATCATCATCATTGGCCACAGCATCTGTTGTAGATGTTTGTTACGGCACTTGTGGGTTTTTGGGTTCCCGCATCTCCGTTGATGGCTAGAGAGTCATATAGCAGCACGGCATGCATAAACATATATAAGCCTTTTCCCGGACATAAAATATTTACAAGTTACAGTTTGCACACTTCATATATTTCATGTTTTCTCCACTGTTGCTCGCCCGTTTGCCAGGTGGCTAAGGCCTCCTCCAGTCTTCTCCATTCTGGTTATGGCTACTCTGTCCCATGTTGTGCCGGCCACCTCTCTGATATCGTCTTCCCATTTTTTGAAAGGCCTACGTTGCTTTCTGCTTGCCTCTCTTGGGTACCACTGGCTGATTATTTCTATGTATAGTCAGCTTCAATGAATAACAAACTTTAATTCTTACTACAAGTATACCATATCTGAATTATATCCTATGCAACTCTTCCGACATACCATTTGATTCCTCGTTCGTCGTGCGAGGCAGAACACGATTTCACTCGATTTATAACACACGCCCTTCAGCATTGTGACATTTACTAAAATTAATGTTACTTGTATAGTGTAGTGCTTATTTTAACTTAACAAATATTATAACTTCATTGTGGTATCACGACTTTGCTGTTCAAATTTCATCGTTTGCTATCATTGGATGTCTGTGCACGTACTTTCCATTTAGCTTGAAATAGGTGAATAATTATTTCTTAAACTTTTTACTAAGATCAGGAAAATAGTGTTTTTTTTTGTGACTGTAAAGTAGCGGTGTAGTTAAAGCAATGGCTCGTTGTTACAGTGTCCGAGAGGCAACCGGATGGTTCGCGGTATTTAAGCTCCCTACGTGTTGTGGAACCACATTTGCAACCCGAACTCATTTTTTATGGCTTACAACTCTGACAGATCGATAACCGACCAGCCGGTGTGAATAGCAATTTGCATGCTCGTTCTTCATCACATACAGATACTGGAAATTAAGGAAGGGGAGGATGAAAAACAAAGTCCAACGTTGCACAGGGTGGTTCCACAACACGTAGGGAGCTTAAATACCGCGAGCCATCCGGTTACCTCGCGGACACTGAAACTACGCGTCATATTGCTCTGAATAGTGTATCCATTTAGGTTGATTGGCTGTTTCATGTTTGTAGTATGTGTATAAAAACGGATTTATTTCTAAAGCGGCTTTTCCGATTTTCTCGCGGTTCGTGGCAAGGGTATCGTAGATTACTTATCCAAAATTGGAATATTGTTTAAATATTGTTATCTCCGAATTAGTTCATTCCGTTTCATTATCCTCAATTATTTAAGAGCTGGGCTCTTGTCGGTGGAGCAATTTCCATGTATGTCTGTCCTTTGCCTTCTCCTTGACAGCCTGCTATGATTTTTTTTCCCCTTGACTTGATCCATGTATGCTCTTCTTGGCTTCCCTGGCTTCCTCTTTGCTTCAACTCTGCCTTCTAGGATGTTCTTAATAAATTCGTCATGTCGTAGCAGGTGTCCAAGCATCCTTCCTTTCCTATTTTCTATGGTTCTCAACAAACTTCTCTTCGTTTAGGTGTTACAAATGTTACAATGCTACAAACAGATAATATTGAACTTCGAAAGTTATATTTTCATTGGATGTAAAAATACTTAATTCACACTCTAGCTAAATAAATCAACTAAAACAATCTTCCGAAATTCAACTTTGAATCTTAATTACTTTCCATTGAATAGATTTCTAAGAATCTATGTAAAGTTTTGTCGAAGTTTAAAAGCCATAGCCAATGAGTGAAATGCATTTAAGTTGGTGCCGATAGCTTGAAAGGCAACTTGCTAACAAGTTCCGAGATTTTGAGCACAGTAAAGAAAGATGTAGGTATAGTCACCGGCAATAGTATCTTCCTAGACGAAGGCCACAAAAATAAGAGCGTGTCACATATTTTTGCGACTATAGCAACTATTATAAATGTTGCCAAACTGTGCCTAGATTCTTTACTCTTCGTGTACCTTATGTTTGCTTCACTTATTTTTAGGTTACCAGTGTTCAGTAACAATTGAAGCACTGGTGGCCTGGCGGTAAGACGTCAGACTTTCAATCCGAAGGTCTCGGGTTCAAACCCCGCCTTGTACCACTGAGTTTTTCGGAACAGATGTACGAAATATCATTTAATATTTATCAGTCGCTTTTCGCTCCTAATCCTAATAAGGCCTAGTTTCCCCTCTTGGTTGGGAGGTCTGATGACAGTTGCTTTCGTAAAAACTAGTGCCTAAGCCAATTTCTGGGATTAGGGTGCCGAGCGGACCCTAGGATCAATAGAGCAGTGGCAAAAAGCCGGGACAAACGGTAGGGGGATGATGATGAGTGTTCAGTAACAATTGTCACCGCGGCCATTATATGACCATTTAGTAACACCCTGCAAGTTTCCCCCGAGTTCGCAACTAGGATCAGTTTCAGCGGCAGATGTGTCGACAACTACGGCTCAGTTGGGAACTTCGCGACACTACGGAAAGCTGTAAGAGTGAAACGGAGGAACGTTCATATGGTTCTGTAGGATTTTATTTTTTTGAGTATATCAGAAGAAGAATAGTGCTATGCTTGTCGTTTTGAGTTTGAATCATTATGATAAGTCAGATTGCCTAGTAGAGTAAAAAGAAAAAACAGAGGCTTAGCTGAAACAGAAATAAATAGATTTTCAGTTACAGTTGTCACCGTTCATGCATCTGTGAAACGGTAAGTAGGTTGGTGCTAAGTGTGTAGCTTTGCCTTTGAAACATAATGAGAAATGAAATTGCCAAGTATAATAAGAAAAAACAACGATATAGCTGGTACGTAAATTAATTTAACTACAGCCCTACGGCAAAAAAAAGTGTGATGCCGAGGAGTGGATTTTTATTTTTTATTTTTATGAAATAGGAGGCAAACGAGCAGACGAATCGCCTGGTGGTAAGCAATTAACGCCGCCCATGGACGCCCGCAACACGGATTGATGGCTCCGTCGGTATTTTTTAAATCTACGATGAAAATATACAGGTTGTAGTCTTTAAGGGTAGCCAGGCGATTATACCGTAAATATAAAAATGAAAAAAAAAAATTACACCAAGTATAACTTATACTACTTTTGCTGTTGACTTAATTTCCTCATTTTTCCCCCTAAATATACATTCCGTCTTTGTTAAGTCGGGGGAAACAGTTACTACCGATACTAATAACGCCGCTACGGATGACTAGGGATTATGTATGATTTCAAGCTCACATGGTCATTCACATTATAAATTTGAAACGGGGTATTTACCATGTCGCGTTTTTAGCACCCGATATGTTCGGCACAGTTGCATGCACCATCACACGGAGTTACTGTTACTCCGTATGCAACCGTATGCAACATATTTATAACTAGGGATTGCCTGACAAGCAAGTTAGAACTTCCCACTTACGGAACCCTAAAAGCTCGCCCGACGCGCTTAAGACTCAGGTCGTTACGGTTTATTCATATTGCTTAGTTTTATTGTTGTTTTTGTTGGCAATATGCAATATTAAAAATCTTTCGCGCGTTAGTTCCACTTTGTTGGAACTTTGACATATTACTGGAAAGTTTTGTGTTTTAGTTGTATGTTGTTAAAAGTGTCTCGTTCATCTGTCCTACTTATCTTTGTGCTTCTCCGGTTGCATGCTAAAATAGCCCAATAACTTAAACGTAAGCTCGCTCGTCGTCGGACCAGACTTGCTGTTGCCACACTGGAATGCTCCTACTGAACTTGCTGTTCTAGTGAGATCAGTTGAATTGAGTTCAACCGGATCTGAGTGATTCTGAGATCAGTTGAATTGAGTTCAACCTGATCTGAGTGGTCCGAAATCAGTTGAATCGAGTTCTTTTTAGGGTTTCGTACATCGAAAGGAAAAAAACGGAACCCTTATAGGATCACTTTATTGTCCGTCTGTCTGTCTGTCTGTCCGTCAAGACCATTTTTCTCAGAAACGCGTGGAGGAAATTTATATCAAATACTTAGGTCTATTGTCCCTTAGAGCTGTGAAAAAATCAAACTTCAAACGCAATCAAAAGATACAGTCGTTTATGCTGCAAATTTTAGAGTTTTTCGGCACTCGCAAAACCTACGGGGTACTTACCGTGAACTCAGAAACTTGAAATTTGGCACGAAGCAACGTCTTATAACACAGATAAACGAAAAATTGCGAAAACCGTAAATTTTTAGTTCCGTACAAACCTACAGGTTTGTACGGAACCCTCGGTGCGCGAGTCCGACTCGCACTTGGCCGGTTTTTTTTATGAAATAGGAGGCAAACGAGTCGACAAATCGCCTGATGGTAAGCAATTACCGCCGCCCATGGACGCCCGCAACACAAGGGGGTCACAAGCGCGTTGCCGGCGTTTAAGATGGAAATATGCTCTTTTCTTGAAGGTTTGAAGGTCGTATCGGTCCGGAAATACCACAGACCATTCAACAGTTCATTCCACAGTTTTGTTGTGAGTTTCTAGCGAGATCAGTTGAATTGAGTTCAACCTAATCAAAGTGATTCGACCTATATAAGGGAATATTCCCGTCTCGATCGCACGCAGTATGGCGTTGGCGAGGACAAATGGTAATAATTACTATGAAAACTCCTATTCCCATTTGTCCCCGGCGGGTACAGATGGGAATAAACTTTTAAGTGAACTCTTTACGGTGCAAGGGGAATTTCCTCCCGCAAATGCTCCGGATGTGGAGCGGCTACGTGCATGCAACACACCCCTGGTCGCAAATGTCCATAGGCTACAAACATCGCTTACCAATACCTTACGTGGTATTAAAAATGTTAATCCGTACACGGAGAAAATTTTTTAGTAGAAACAAATAAAAAATATTAATCATTAGAAAAAATTTAGTGAATCCCAGGACAAGGAGATTATACTAACGGTTATAAACCAGTTTTACTAATAGTATTTACTAACACCAAAAAATTTGTCCTCTTTGGAAAAACAATACTGTTTACTAAAAACAAGTGGACTTTTATTTGAATTCAATAATGTAACATACTTGCTTTTAATATTAAACAAGAATAGTTTATTTTTTATGGGTTTTATTATACCTGTACTAGGGATTATTAAGCCGAGAAGTTTTATCTAGTGTTTTGTTTCTTGGTAAAACTAATCCCATGACTAAAATTTACAATAGTTTGCTTGGAAACAATAAAGCAGCACTCTTATTTTCAGTATTTTATTTACTAATAATTACAAATCCCTAATTCATGGGATTCAGTAAGCTGCGATTTAATTTCAATTAACCATAATTGCAATGTACAAATGCGTCCGCACCTGCGCCTGATCCAAGCGATCCAAACGCTATCGAAACACCACACATATTTAGATCCCGTAAGGAACGATCACTTCTTACGTGTTCTAAATTTGCGTAGCACGCTCCAATCGCGCTTGGATTGCTTGGATCGGGGTCAGGTACGGGTGCATCTGTAAATTGCAATTATGGTTACTTACAAGTCGCTAGCCCAATTTTACAGATTTCGTTCTTATGTGTCGTAAAAATTAGATTGTCATAGTGACATGACAACGTTCCAATTTGTTAAAAGTGAAACCTAGAACTGTAATATTGAGCTAGTGAAGTGACACTTGCATAGCTCTTCAGTATGCACTTTTACAGGGTACAAGGAGCTAATTGTTTATATTTTGACAGCTACTCTTCGAATAATAGGAAATGATAAATTAATTAATCTAAGTAAGGACTGTATGAATGTAACAAGGCGTGAATAGAATAAGTAGTAGCTGTAAAAACAAAACAGGCAATTAAAGTTTTTAATAAAATATCAAGTATTTAATAATTATAATTAAGTAACTTTACTTAAAGTTAAATGACAGTTCTTCACCTAGAAATATATAATTAATTGAAGCAAACCTTGGCAAATTCAAACAAATCTACGGTAACGTTTGAAGATCGACTAAAAAGTACTATTTATTTTTACCTATTAAAAAAACATCTGCCCCTCAGCGCATAAAATAAATTCTAATTTCTCTTTATTCGAACTAACGAACGACACTCCACAGCACCACACAGTTATTTTTTTGGCACAATCACAATATTTCTTCCTTTCGCCGATGAGGTTACAAGCAAAATGGACGAGTCAATGATGGATATGGGGTATGCGAGCGGGGAGAGGGGCGGCCGGTGCATTTAGGAATCTTGTTATTAGTACACTTTACTAATATCTGTAAAGCTATTCTACTATTTACGGAAATAAGAATAAAACTGATAAGAATAAGAAAGGGATTTCTTATTACAAGATTACCAAGTATAGAAATCAGAATTGACTTTTAATTATTAAAACTCATTTGTAGCTACCGACTTTAATAAATCCCATTTGTATTATCTAGTACTCTTTAGGTACTGGAGCTAGTACACCATTTATAAACTCAAGGAAAGTTTTATAGAATTTGTACTACTCTGTTATTACGAGTAAAGAATATTAATTCCACGGTTAAGTAAAACCGTTTTGTATTTCCTATACTATGAAATTAATAAAATGTCCTTGAAATTATATTATTTTCTATCGCCTAGAGTTTGATAGTCCCGTCTTTTAGATATCAGGTTTTTAATTCGAACAATATTTTTTCCCTCCGTGTAAAATTATTACAATGGATATGTTTTTAAAAATCACAAAAATAATTCAGATGTGTAAAAGCTTCTTACTTATTTTGATCAGATCCGTAGGAAAAATCAAATTTAAAATGGTGCTTGCCCAGCATTTTCTTTTTCGATTCATTTACCCATCATAAAATAAGCAGTTTATGCGCTTAATTCGGTCAATTATAGATACAATCTAAATTAGATAATTGTCAAATCAATTTGTCTCACTGTGCCGCTTCATCTGATAACTTAATTCTCGAAAGATAATGCTGGTCTAAGTTAGAAGCGAGCACTTATTTTGTTTTTTTGTTTTTGTAATGACCTTTTTTTCACTCGGAAATGAATGCGACTTTCCCAATAGATTTAAAAGAATAAAGAGCGCCTTCTTTTAAATCTATTGAGAAAGTCAAATTTTTTCTACTTGTGTGAAAATTAGTTGAATACCTACAAGGTTCGACACTTTTCTTAATATTATTTGACACGATGGACTTTTATACAGGATTGAGACGCTCAAGATTAAACTTTAGAATCTTTCGCCTGCTCAACTCGCAATATACACGATAATAGAATAGCTTTTTACCTTGTATTTTAAATAAATATATTCGGTTATATCCTCCTGTTTTCTAAGCTACAGTTAAAACACATCACACAAACATACAATCTGCCAAAATCATTACCACTCCCATGATCATTTAAAACATTTTCTCAGGGCACGACTTTTCATTGACTTTCCCCTCAATAATTCCCTAACCTGATACAGTCTCAATCAACAATTCAAATGAAGGGTTAACACAAACATGTCGCCGTCTTCCCCAATCTTCCGACACATCAAATCTTAACCCTTTAACTGGCAACTGTAATTGGATGATTAATTAATGCCGAAGTCGCAGCCATCGTTTAAGGGATTTGTTTTGTTCAAACTGCTTTAGTCGTTGTCGCGGGGGCGACACACGGACAGACAGATAATAAACTAAGGTACATGGTGAACTCAGTTTGTTTGCCCCGGGAAAAGACAAACAGTTTGGCACACCATACAACTGTTTGACTTATCCCGGTGTTTGTCTTATCCCACTTTTCCTTAATAAAAACTGACTATGAATACGTTTTCTTTTATTCTATTTATTTCCTGTATATTCTTAGTATTATATCGAACTGAAGATTTTAACTTTTTTTCAGGTATGTTCTTCGCTTAGTACGAGAGGCGACATAATACCGTCTTTGTGTGGATTAAAAGTGAGTCTTAATATCAAGCTATCGACCGTTAGAAACAATATCTAGTCCATATTTTATTTTATTTAATGTGACGACATACAAATAATCGTTAATCTTTTTTTGTAATGAGGGTTTCCACGATCGAGTTTTTCACTAGATGGCAGCACCGTGGCGCGAGGTATTTTTGACAGCAGCTGTCAAAATCCACCCATCAAAAAAAAAATGATTAAACGGAGATACCCGTTTGAGCTCAAGATGGTGACAGCGTGTTTAGAATAGTTTTTTGTTTTTTGCTAATTTACGTAGTTCAGTGTGTAATATTGATAGCTTATTGTGCGGTGACCTAACGAACAAGTGTGCAGCTAATGAAAATTTGTCTAAAAACGCGCGTAACCACCCTTTAGTTGAACGAACGGTTATCCGGGGTCTCGGCCACCCACGTGTTTGTAGGGAGGCTTTACAGTCAGCAAGGCCTTTACCGAACAACGTTGCATATATTTAGTCAACAATAAATAAGTGTCATTAACGTTTAACGTCGACATTGGCAAAATTCCCATTGCTCTGTGCAGAGGGAGAAAGCCATTAAATAAAAATAAAAAATTTTTTATTAAAGAGAGGTCTATCGTATCGTATCGATCTGAGAACCATAGTGTCTTATTCCAACGTTAGTGTTATCAGCCCAAAACGGGATAAGCAGTAGACTGTTTACTCTACTGTTCCTGATAAAACTGGTTTGCCAGCCAATGCCTTTCAAAATTTAAAAACCTTGTTCGATACCTTTTTGACGTGATATGATAACGTCTTATAAATCGATGAACACGGTAGCATGCACGAAAAAGTGTCACATTGTGAACAGATCTCCACGGTAACGTTACGGTTTATCAATGTTTTCTTATGACGTTATCACGCAAAATTATCGTCCGTAAACCGACTTTACAGACAACCATATTTTCGTATCAGCTCATCACCCTTACTGACTCTGTGTCCCCTTAACCCTACCCTCCCTGTTGACAAACTCTGTTTACATCCGAACTTTTGCTCGTCGTTATCCAAATCCCTCGGAATTTTTAATTGTGTATTAAAAATTGCACGACGCGCGGTCGGTGTTTGCTTTCTGCCGCAGTGTAAGGGTTAAAAGGAAAAACAATATGTGGTTTGACGTCTAACAAATACAGGCATGCCAATGTTAATTTTGGTAAACTTTGCTTTAACTTTATAACATGTTGATATTAGGTAAATTGTTTTACTTTTAAAAATACCATAAAGGTTTCTTTGAACATTTTAGATTAAGTAAATATTTTCAGAAATAATCGCTTTGAAAGTCAGAAAAATTGTGTCCGCTGTAACTTTTGAACCGTAAGTCAAAAAATTTAAAAGATGCGCCATTATCGGTTTTGCAATTTTTGAGTTAACTCCAAAACTTCCATTGGCATCATATACGACCTTTTGGTATTAGTTTGGTTCTTATTCATATAAAAGTACGGAACCCTCCATTATGCGTGGTCCGACACGCACTTGGCCTGTTTTTTGTGTTTCGGCTAATCAGGTTTATTTTGAAAAGCTACGAGATAGGCTACCGTTTTTGAAACTTATTTTTAAGATGTCGGGATAGGACTCGTAGAATTGAAGTGTTTTTGTGCAAGTTTTGTGATGAAATCTTTTTCCTTTTCCTTTTGCTTGTTTAGACTAAAGGACTACTACTACACACTACATACATAAATTATATAATTTACTTTAATTTAAATTGCTCAAAAAGTGTTGCTTATAATTATAAATTGTTGTATTTTTTTAACTTCACATATTGTAAATACACTATTTAATTTTTAATACTGCATGTCCTAAGATACTTGAATTAGCTGTGGTTACCTATAATTAGATAAACATATATCTGTTATCAACTTAAGCTATGAATTAATTAAGCATAATGTTATTATCTGTTGGTGATCCTTAATAATAAAAAAATAAAAATAATTAAATCATAGCACTTGGGAGCGCGGATGTCGAATGATCTGAAGGGACATATAGTCAAATTTCATGTTAGTATAATATGATTATTTTAACTGGCTGAATTTCAATAAAAGGGTTCTAGTTTTGAGCCTTCCGGTAGGTAATTCCAAAAATTACTGCAATCGGGAAATGCATTAGATTCCTGCACGCAAGCCACTAAACCTAGCTCCTATGAATATTAATTCTTGCTAAGACATCAGCGGTAATTAGACCTAACTCGGTTAAACTCGAGTCTGAATAATTTAACCGAGTGATATATGGACCATTGTCTGTAGTTCAGGTTATTTGCAATATACTGTATAATGAAACATTATGGGGTTCTTAGACGTCTTTCACGCTGCTGCGGTTTCCGCATGCGACGCCGGTGCGCGAGCGAGACAGCGCTCTGCGTGTGTATAGCGCTGTCACGCTTGCACACTGTAGCCGTATGCGGTTGCGGCACCAGAGTGTCATAATCGCCTTAGTCGTTTCACTCTTGAGAGAGTGGAGAATTATTTCAACTTCGTATTAAAGTTGTACTATTTAATTAAATAAATTTATTCTATGTTAAGTTTATTAGGTATTCATAATTTCACAAACTATTACATGTCCAAAGTAATAAACAAAATAACAGTCCAATAAAAATTAAAAATGATGTCTACGTACTGTCAAATAACCCCCCACAAGTTGTCCCGGGCGCAAAGGTGCCCATTACAATTGCCGCGTTACCACGTTGGATGGCGATGCATGCAACCTTTGCACCAGGTAAGAAGCCGCGCGAGCCTCAGAGCGCTATGTTAAGTTACAAAAATCATTGTCGTTACAGCTACGATGCGATGATCATCTAAATTCGAATCCAAATTCATTTTAATTCATCTGGACTGATACAAATGGTCATTTGCAATCCATTGGTAAGCTAAACCCTTAACGATTACTATCAAGGACAAGAGAAAAGAATCTTTAATAAATTGGCATACCTAAAGCAACTTGGTTATTTTTATAGTAATTAGTAATTTTTCTCAGTGCGACATTTTTTTGAAGGAACTGCTGATGAAGGCCAGAAATTGACGGACAACTGGTGTATGAAGTAGGTTTTGTTTAGAATAGAATAGAATAGAAAACATTTATTCAAACAACACATCTTACAAATAATACACCAGTAAAACTAATAAAATAACTAAATCTAGATATGAAGCCGAAATGGTCTTCACTTAGCAATGTAGTTGGCACGGCTAGCGTGGTCAACGGCGCTGGTTTTCTGTGGAACCAGCAAGTGGCGTGTGTTTAGGGAATGCAACTCGGGTTTTTTTAGCATGAAAAACCCCGAGTTATTGGGTTTTATCCGGGTTCTTTCATTAAGCCTAGTTTGCATTACCTAGTTTTGTTGTTAAAAGTTATTTGCTCTTAACATTACTCGTAGTATTTCCTTTGATATGTTAACTGTGTCTAACGCGCGGATTCTTTTTCTGAAGTATATTTCTGAAGCCTACTCGCCTACTCTGGAGTTAGTTCTCTACATACTGCTGTTTTGCACAATGCTTCCGGAACTTTGAACTGTTGTTATGCTTTACCTAAACTTACTCACAGTAGCTGAAGCAGTTAATTCGCGCTGTGTACAAGCAGTTCACCATAAAAGGACCTTATGTAATTGGGATAAGGCTTACATTGCATCGGCTAGTTGTTCAGACGACCGGCTACTCTATTGCTTCCTATATAACTCACGTTAGCTATGATATAGGGTGGTAGTACAGAGTGATTTATACTCGGATGTACATATTTGTCGGGTATATGTAGCCCGTTTGTTATGAGTTATGTGTAGTGTAAATATACGGGAAAACATTGAAAAATAAATAACCAAGTGTAGCGTAAATATATGGGAACACATTGTATATAATATACCTAAGGTAAGGCTTACAAATTGCGAATATATTTCAAAATTATTTCATTGTTTTCCCGACAATTTTCTGTACAAAAGAGTATACCTACCTACTTTGCAAATACAGATGTAAACAAGAATTTTAATAAAGACGGGTATTGTTCAGTTTTGAACAATTCGTACTCCGTGTAGCTAGCTAGTTGTTTTGTGTCCCATACGGATTATGATGTATGTACTTACATGGACAAAACAGTATGAACATCCAAAAGAAATAATCCATTTACTTAAATCTTTCATTTTAAAATATAGAAATTCGCTAAAACATAGTGTTATGTTACTATGCCCAATGAAAGACTTAAGCTGTTGTATAGATAGAAAATATTAACGAAACTTACGTGCAGAGGGCATTTCTTATTCTTACGTTTTTCTGTGTGAGTTGTAAGAATTGAGTATATTTAAAAAAATAACTCGGTAATCTCTATATTAATACATTTAGCATTGTTTTTTAATATATTTTTTACATACAAAAAAAAAGATGTAAAAAAAAATATTCAAGTCCAAAATGTCACGGACCGTGTAGTGTGCATAAAAAATATGCTATTGTAGTAGTAGTAAAACACTTTATTGCACAAGACAAATACATGACCAACAAAAATATAGTGAGTGTGTACAAAGGCGAACTTATCCCTTTAAGGGATCTCTTCCAGCTAACCTTTAAGCAACTGAGAGAAATCGGTCAGACATGGTAGACAAATATTTGTACATTACTTAGGGTAGGTTGCACCACGCATAATTAACGAACTCATCAACGTTAAATATGGCGACGGAGCTGTCATCCCATAGAAAACTGTCAAACCTTTCATACAAGATTTTTTTAACGATGACGTTGACGTTAACAGACGCTTTGCTGCAACCGGCCCTTAATGTTATCGAAAGTCTATCTATCTGAAAGTTATTTAACGGCGGGTTAACGGCCTCCTAGCCTAGTCGGTAGTAACACTGCCTACGAAGCAGGAGGTCCCGGGTTCGAATCCTGGTCAGGGCATTTATTTGTGTGTTTATCACAGATATTTGTTCCTGAGTTATGGATGTTTTCTATGTATTTAAGTATTTATCCATATTTATCTATTATATATATCGTCGTCTAGTACCCATAACACAAGCCTTTTATTGAGCTTACCGTGGGCCTAGGTCGATTTGTGTAAGATTGTCCTATAATATTTATTTATTTATTTAAAAAATGCCCGGTTACATAACAGGCCTTTAATCAACGTCAAGGCTTAAGAGTCTGGAGTACAGTTTTTTTTTCGATTTCGCTCAACTTTTCTAACCTATTTTACAGTAACTAATAAGACTATTATTAGTTTGTATCAGAGATCGTTACCGGTATTACTAAAAATCAAAATAGCGCCCGAGTTTCGCAATGTTTATGTGATATTCTGAAATGTGATTTAGGTAAACGTAAGAAATCATCAGATTACCCGAAAAATATTCAAAACTGTTCATTAACATCTGAGATACCGAAATTGAATACCGGTTAATTTGTATGAAAATAATACCGGTATTCGATCCCTGGTTTGTATACATATATTGAAATATAATTTCCTTTTAAACTGCACAAGTCGCGTAACTAAAACTACTTAAGTTAGTTTCAGAGTACCTAGGTGCTCTTTATAAATCGAAGTAAATAATTTTAATAGAATTTAGTTTAAAAAGTAAAATTATAATGGTTATAAACGCTGTATGAAACTGCTAATTTTTCACTAGCAAAGTTGTCACACGTGAACGTGCTCGCAGTTTCACGTTAAAATTTAACTCGGTTCTAACTACAGTTAATGTTCTGCACAATGCTCCGTATATCAAACGAGAGAATTATTCAGACGCTGGTTAGTAGGTATATAACCAGGGCCCGGAATTAGGTGAGCTAAAATACCTAAAGTTCGCGAGAGGACATAATATAGAGTGGTTACAACCGGATGAAAATAATATTTTATTTGGATTCCGGGTATTCGATATTCATCCGGGCACTGCAAGTAATAGTCGTAATGATGAAAAATGGTTACATTGCAGCCATAAAGTTAACATTATAATAATAAATCTGAAAATGTGACATATATTTTAAATTAGTAATCTGTATTTTCCTATTCATTATCAATGCTTGTCAGAGTGGCGTATTAGCGTCAAAATAGTGAAAGCTACTAGTACTACTATAGTATATATAGAAAGATAAGGAAACAAGTACTTAGTATTAATCCAAATAAAATATTATTTTCATCCGGTTGTAACCACTCTATATTATGTCCTCTCGCGAACTTTAGGTATTTGAGCTCACCTAATTCCGGGCCCTGTATATAACTGGCTGGAAGACAGCTGCTATTGTTAGTAAGAAAATTATTTTTGCATGTTTTTAAAGTGGGGCATTCCAGTCATACAATAGTTTGTCATTAAATCAAATACAAACATTGAAAACATTGAGCGATCGAGCAGGGCGTATCGATGCAGGTTCATGTCCTGCTAGGTTGATTATTTTTTCAACGTTTTTCAATGTTTGTATTTGATTTTATGACAAATTATTATAATTTAGTACTCATATAGGTCTTATGTATTATGTATCTATACATATGTGAATGATGTTGATGAAATGACCGCCGATAGAAAGGTGTGGAATAAATTAAAAAAGAACCGATTTCATTTAGCCTTCTCCACGTTTCCAAAAGCAAATGCCCGAACTACTGTAAAAAATACTCAAATTACCATAGGTGGGGCCTATAATATTTGAACAGTTCCCTCGGTTTCTCCAGGATACCATCATCAGATCCTGACCTAATGACAAACTGTGAAAGTATATATACTCTTTTAAACGAATTATTATATACATAATTAGATTATATCATTGCCAAAAGTTTCTGTTCGGGGAAAGTAGTGCCAAACGACGTAAAATGCAATTAATAGTTTGTCGGCTACTGTTTTTTTTCCGTAATAATACGCTATGTTTTTTATTCTAATGTTAAAATATAGGCCCTGCCCTTTGTAACTGAGACAACTTCGGCAGTTTTTACCTATTTTAGTATTAAGTACTATTACCCATTAGAAGCTGCCAAATGCCCGAATCTAGCAATAAGGATAGTATATCTAACCAGACGAGTTTTGTTGCTCTCATTATGTATTTATTGTCACAATAACACCTGCGTTTCCACTGTGTACGCAGATTGCTGCAGCCATCTTTTATTACGTCTTCAGTATGAAATTGTGTATTACTGACATGATGGTTAAATTTTCAATCACTTTATGACAAAGTCATGTTCTAAATTTAATCATCTTCACACCACAAATAGATTTCAATCACAACAAAATATGCCAAAGCCAGACTACTAAATCCACTGGACCGTTAGACCATGTAACACCTATATTGTATGGAAAACTTAATTACATACACAATACAGGGTTGTCCATCGCGCTATTGACAAATAAATAGGGATGCCCCCGGGGAATAAAAGTGAAGGGTTCAGTATAGGAAAGGGTGCAATCTAATTTCACAAAAAAGGGTATCTTAAACCCTTAGTTGGACATACGGCTGATTAGGATAGCGAATAATGGGTTCTACATTTTTTTTCACATATTTCAACAAAGTAAAAAAATATATTAACGTAAGTCAGTTCGTGATATTAAAACGATATTAACGAGTAGTCCGCCTCGAACTAAGAACTCGCGATTTTCTTGCGATAACCAATATAACAAGACCCTAATGACGATTTTTTCGAGCATTCTAGCTCCATAGCCCCTTGATCGATCATGCTCATGAACGAATTCTCAAATTGTATTGAGCTCTACTACAACCCCAACAAATTTCATATAGATCAGAAAAACGTTACTAAAGTTACTACGCGCCAACTATTCAAAATCAAAAAGCCATCGAAATGCACAGGCGTATAGGTAGCCAGCTGACAGTTCCGTAATGTCTGAAGTTGACTGTAACAATTTCTCTTCGCTTACGCTCCGCTCGTTCGATAAAAACTATCAAAATTTAAAACGGCTTTGCTTTGAGCTGTTCAGCTCATAACTGTACAGTTTTTAATGTGTATACAAACTCAAACTCAAAGTAATAAATGCGTTTAAATGACGTCAATACAATATCTCATTTCGCAATTTCCTTTTATATTATTTATTATCAATTATTTTTAAAAATTGGAATGATGGGATTGATGGGTCACTTATTCAATGTTTTAAATAATTGATGCACCTATCATATACAGGATGATAGCAAAAATACTGGTGATCCGTTTAAGGGCATAATTGGTATCGTATTGCGAGTAAGAAAAAGTAACAGAAAAAAAATTTGACGTGAAAGAAAAAAATAATGTTTGGAGATTTTTTTTTATCTTAAATACTTTTTAGGGTTCCGTAGTCAACTAGGAACCCTTATAGTTTCGCCATGTCTGCCCGTCCGTCCGTCCGTCCGTCCGTCCGCGGATAATCTCAGTGACCGTTAGCACTAGAAAGCTGAAATTTGGTACTAATATGTATATCAATCACGCCGACAGTGGTAAAATAAAAAGTGGAAAAATTTTTTTTATTAGGGTACCTCCCCTATACGTCAAGTGGGGTGTGATTTTTTTTTCATTTCAACCCTAACGTGTGATATATTGTTAGATAGGTATTTAAAAATGAATAGGGGTTTACTCAAATCATTTTTTTGATAATGTAAATAGTTTCGGAAATAATCGCTCCAGAAGTAAAAAAAAATGTGTCCCCCCCTCTAACTTTTGAACCATAAGTTTCACAAATATGAAAAAAATCTCAAAAGTAGAACTTTTTAAAAAGTTTGTAGGAAAATTATTTTGAACTTGATAGGTTGTATAGTTTTTGAAAAAAATTACAAAATAATTTCTGAACTAAGTTTGTAATTTAACCGTATAAGCAGGTGTTTATTGTTCCTGTAATTTCTACAAAATCACAATGAAATGACGTGCTTTCAAATAAAGTAAAAACGGTGAAAATCGGTTCAAGCAATAAATAATTATCGCTAAAAATCATCTTCCATACTTTAAGCTCGCGCGCAATAGTTTACTTAATTTGCCGATAGATGTTGCTGTACGTGGAACGCTCATATCATATCCTACATGGCGGTGTTATTTTAACTCTTAAGTGGGGACACTTACTGTGACGGACGGAAAACTACGGAACCCTACACTGAGCGTGGCCCGTCACGCTCTTGGCCGGTTTTTTTATAATTAGAATCGATACCAATTATGCCCTTAAAAGGCACACCTTGTATGTGTAGTATTTTTTGTAATTATTTATCTCTTTGTTCACTGTCGCATAAAACCGTATAACCCATACTTGTCTATAGACACCGCGCGCCCAAGCGTGTCTCATCCCGTAGAATGCCATCCATTTGAGGCGCTTTTTCAGAAAAACCACCGCTATGTAGTATGGACCCCTGACGCTTTCTCAATGTGACCAAATCTGTGTGATGTCCACACTATTGGGACTTTGTGGTATTAACCACAAAGTCCCAAATCAAGATAAACCTGCGATCAAAGTTCAATCTTAAATCAAAGGAATAAGGTTGAGAATAGCTTTGGATGGTACTGAAATCGGTCGATGTGTTACTAAGAGTACTATAATTCCTATTTGAAAGCCATCGGATTTGCTTTGGGCCCGTAAATTGAGTTTTTATTCATATTTTCGGGGGAGTATTGTAATGAGATAGTTTTGTTTAAGCAGGTATCAAATGTGGGTAGTGATGAAATCTTTAAGGGTAACCGAAATGAAGTCTTATGCCAATGACATAAGGTTGTGTTAGTTTGTAATGTATTTATGAAATCCTGTGGTAAGCTGCTATGGATATCACATGTGGTCAGCTTAGATAAAGTGCTGTGAAATCAAATCTGATCTGGGCATAACTTTATATACAAAGCGTAGGTATACCTATCAGGTATTTATTTTCTAATTGTATTTTAAAACAAATTATTTGTTTAAAACTGACATATATACGAACTATATCAAAACCACTGTCACAATGAGTACTTTATAAATACCTGGTTAAAAAATAAATAAAGATAAAAGATATTTATTCTTTAATTTAGGCACATTATAATGCACTTATGAACGACAGAGTGAGAAAAAACTACCACCGGTTCTAACCCTACACCTCTGACCCGAGAAGTATTCAAAACAGCTTGAGAGACAATGTACCTATTGTTTGATTAAAAAGAAAAAATAAATAAATAATAAAATCCAAATCTGACTGCTTCACAAAACGTCCTTTAAATGTTAGATGTATTTTTTTGTTGTTTTTATTTGCTTTTATGTGTAATTTTGGTTGTACTACAGGCTTTTTTGGTTTATACGGGCCTAAACTACCAAAAAGCTTTCACTTTTAATTAATCCATTCTGCCTACAAAAATGCATATGTCAATTTGACTAGACTCCACAAAAACCGTTTCTAGAAATGTTCAATGCCTGAAAACCGTGCAGTCGTTATGAAAACAGAACAATGTAAACGAGCAAAACATTCCAATTTTCGAAAATGCACAATACGCCTCTATATCTGATTGTACGGTACCTGTGTACGAAGTCATAGCACATAGGTAAAAACCAGTAGTTTAATTACAGTTACCCATAACTAATCAAAAGTAATGAATCATGACATTTCGCTCGTATAAGCGGATTCAGGGAGCTGGGTTAAGCTATTGAGATGCTGGGAAAATTTGAGAAAAGAGGTTATGGCTCCAAACTGCGTAAGCGGCTATTGTAGCCTATGGACGCTTGCAACTCCAGAGGTGTCACATGCGCGTTGCCGACCCTTTACAAAAAGGAAGATTCACTGGACATGGTGCGCCAGACGACTAAAGGAACAAGAGGGGTCCCTCGTCATCAGCACACTGGGTCCTCTTTGAGTTCTTTAGCAACCTTACTCACCAGCAGGAACACAACACTATGAGTCAAGTCTAGTGCTATTTGGCTGTGGTTTGGTTTGTATACTGTACAAGAAGAGTGAAGAAACTGCCTAGCTACTGCTACCAATCTAACGCAACGCTACCTATCCTTTCCGCATCTCCCAGGAAATTGGGCATTAGGTTACTGTTTCAACCATAGTTACTGCGATACGCCTTCATTAGGGAATAGCACCTCGACGCTCATTGTATGTACACTTTTGACGGCGCCACCTTTGACAGAACCTTCCACAAGGGCTTTACCGACTACGCCTACAAAGCTACGCTAAAGCAAAAGGTCTTATCTCCATACGTGTTTGATTAATGGGATACATGGGTTGGTATTCTGTAAAACTTCGATGCGTAGGTTCTATTTGAGTTATCTTAAGTAATTATATTTATACAAAAATAGGAGGTTGAACTGTGTTTGTGTATGGGTAATTATTGTTAGGACACCAAATCTACGGTTTAGATGAAACCTAGTCAGATTTATAGCTTAAACTACATCTTATATCTTTCATTTATTAATAATAACTACCTAGTATTCCGCCTCGAATGTAGAACTCGCGATTTACTTGCAAACGAGATGACCAATATAACAAGACCCTTCTACAGATTTTTTTTCGCCTTCTCGCTCCACAACCCCTTGATCGATCCTGCTCATATACGAACTCTCAAATTATAGGTATTTCTGCTACAACCCACACAAATTTCATGAAGATCAGAAAAGCGTTGCTAAAGTTATCGCGGAACAAACTCTCAAAATCAAAAAGCCATCGAAATGCCGAGACGTCCCACTAGCCAGAAGTTGTTTGTAAGAATTTGCTTCACTTACGCTCCGCTTACGCTCCGCTCGTTCGACAATGGGTACAGAACCTGAAACTGAAACGAAATGTTTGTACCAACGGAACACCTCCTTGTTCATATTGACATACCTACAGCCTTTCGCCTTTGGAAGGCAGGACTCCTTTACGCCGTTTTAAACAAAGGTTCTTAGTGTTATCACATACGAAAAGGTCTATATCTTCATACTTACAAGGCATTTACGTCTTTTTGAACTAGTAGAGTGTTAGCGTGAAATGACTGTTTTCGAATTTTTAGGTCAAATGCGTCAAAGCGTACGGATTTTAGCTTTTACGGACTCGTTTGCTTGTGACATAGTGGAAAAAGCTTTCGGTTGACGCTGCACGGATTACGGCGTCATATTGTTAAAGACAGCGGCGTTTCGAAAACCAAAACCTGAGTTCTCTAATCATCATATTTGAGGTTTTGATACTTCATGTTCACGTTTATATTAAATAGCAAACTTACTATAAAATTTATTTAAATACTATCGGTTCAGACATTTATGACTTTTTCACCCATCTCCAAAAAGGTTTTCCATATGCAGATACGACCTTTTGGCATTAGTTCGTTCTTATTTCGTCGAAGGTACGGAACCCTCTGTTATGCGTGTTCCGACACAAAATTGGCCGGTTTTTAAATTCCCCTCCTCCCATACCCCTAATTTTTTGTAGGACAAAGCAGATCCTCATTTTTAGTCTCAAGATAAAGTTATAAACAAACTGACATATGCATCTTTATTTTGCCTGTAGTAATATGCCTATTGAATATATATGAATATGAATATGAATATATATGAATATGAATATGATAACTGTCGCCCTGCTTGCGTCTAGGGCGCCCTTATACTTAACAAACGACACTTTAAACAGTGCTTTTATCTCCAAAGCAAACACGACTGGTGTGATTCGACCTTAAAAGTAGCAAATTTCGTAGGAACTCTCATTTAACTAAATTTTTCAAAATTAAAACGTTTTTAAATCGATACAAGCGTTATTTCAACGCGGCGTACTTTTATTGCTCAACTTTCCTCGGAAAAACATGGCCGCTTAGGCACTGGTCCCACCGCGGGCGAGTAACGATGAGCTATCGGCGATTTTCTAGCCCAAGAAACGAACAAAAGATAATCGCTTCCGTGTAAATAAAAGAGAGAGATGTATATTTATAGTTCATCGCAGTGTGAACAGCCAGCTATGAACTATAAATATATATCTCTCTCTTTTATTTACACGGAAGCGATTATCTTTTGTTCGTTTCTTGGGCTAGAAAATAGCCGATAGCTCATAGCTTACTCGCTCGCGGTGGGACCAGTGCCTATATGTGTGATGTCAGTTTTGTGGCTTTGTTGACAAAAAAATGGGACAGTGCGAAATGCGTGTTACGTTCGTAGAGTTCCGTATATTAATAATATAATTCTCCTAGGACTAGGATGTTTTAATTACTTCCGTCACATGTTGGGCTGGCGGGACTCAGATCTGCGCGACTGCGGCGAAGACGCTCAGACCACGGAGCACATTCTACAACGATGCCTTCGGTATTCTTACTCTGGCCCCCCGGGAGATCTATACAATCTAACACTTGATATCTCGTGGCTCGGGACCCTGAATGTGGACTTGTAATAATCTCTTTATAGTTTTGAAATGTTTGTGTATATACGCCATACGTTTAAATAAATAAATTCTCTTAGGATATAAGTACGTACAAAAGCGAACTTTGAAGGGATTTCTTTTGAGCAATTGAGGGAGAAAATTGGAAGTGCTAGGCGAAGGACGACCCAGTAAGATCAGTTGTATTATATTTTTTAGCCTAACTAGGTGATGGTAGATCAGTTATATTTTTAATTTACTATTGATGCAATTAATATTAAGGTACTTACTTACTCTATCTTATGTTAACATTTCTTTTAAAATATGCAACATTTTATGACTTACATTTTCATTTATTTATTTAGCCATAAATTGTTACATACAATTTTACCCGTAGGGTGTAGCTACATAACTTATAACTACTACTTCATCGTTAGTATTGCTAAACCATGCCCACTGACATATCACTATTGAACCGAATGTTAAATAATTCATGAAAGTGAGATTTCAGGTTTCATAAGAGTAGTTTCAACGAAAACTATTTAAAAAAATACACTATAAATAAGTCAGCGTCAATCGGTTGGGTCGTTTTTGAGTTAGCTAAGTTAAATTATTTATTAGTTAAATCACGTGAGTCCCGCAAAAACAACTTCTTCTCCTTAATTTGTTAGTAGTATTCATTAAGAACCCCCTTTTAATTGTGTAATTATTAATGTGGAATTTTAATGCGAACTTTTTTTTCGTATTCGAAAATTTTTAAGCTTGCCTACGGAACCCTAGAAAAACATCGGAAACACTTCGTTTTGTGCTCAGGCTTTCATTTGCGGCAGGTTGTGTCCGGACTGCGCGTTCATTTGCGGGTAGTTGCAGATTTATTACTACCCTCGGTTGGGGTAGTAGTGAATGGATGAATGTAAAAATGTTTTTTGGAGATGTATTAGATACGACTTGAAGTTTTTGAAGGCTAATAATGGGTTCTTACGCTCGGTGGGTGGATCACATTTGGAAAGCAGGTCACTTTTGGCTAAGATTCCTGTTTGGAACACTATACAGAATGGAAAAAAATCATGGACCCTGGAGGGGATATTGATGCCAATCGATCCTATTTCCAACAATGATAAAAACTCCTTAATACCAACGAAGTTTATGGCACAAAAGAAGCCAAAATAATGAAAAAAAAATAATTGTCATACAATTTGTATGGAAAAAAGGGGAAAAAATCTGTGATGTAGTTTTACTATTTAGGAAAAAAAAATGTTTCCCTTCAGTGAACTGAGGTTTCTCAACGTTTTAAGGTAGTTCCCCCCCAAAGCCCATGATTTTTCCCAACCTGTATACCCTGAGTCCTGTTACTGTTTGCTAGTCGCCGTCGGCAGGGCGTTCATCCTCACACCCTGGCGGGTGACACACAGGCATACAGCCTGCCTGATGATAAGCGGTTACCGTAGCCTATGGACGCCTGCTACTTCAAGGGTGATACATACACTAACCCTTAAAAACCTGTACTTACTCTCTTTAAGTTAAATTATTTGGACTTCAAAGAGCCTTTCGACAAGTTTTGTTTTAAAAAATAATTAGTAACTCTGTTCATAAACTATATTACGGCTTGTTTTGCACTCAATAGACAGTAATCTACTGGTGGCGAACAAACTGAAATTAATAGCGACGCTTGAGTGCCGACAATAAATAGCGTTACCATTGGCTTTATCTCACAAAAACCGACTTCACTTAGGGTCACTGTCCACGTAGACCGCGTCAATTGACGGTTGGGTGCGGTCTGCGTGACTATTCCATACTAAAAGACGAGACTGTGTCCACGGTGAGGCGAAACCGCATTTGCGAATAGTCATGCATTCTCGCTCTTTATTATGGAATAGTCACGCAGACCGCACCCAATCGTCAATTGACGCTGCGGTGCGCAGGACGTGCGGTCTACGTGGACAGTGACCCTAGGCTACATCTTACCAAGAGCAAATGCCCGAGCTACTAGAAAAAAATCTAACAAAGATCCCGACGAATTGAGAACCTCCTCCTTCGAAATCTTGTAATTGGTTGAAAAGAGAACAGGAGGACTAAACCTGAAGAAAAAAGTGACCGTCTATGTATCTGCCTCTCGCTCTTGTAGCAGTATGAGTAAACGAGGTAGATAGGCAAGTTATTAAAGCAAAGCAATTCAAGGCTTTCTAAAAAATCGGTAAATAGGGATGTTGATTTTCAAATAGCACCCGGCGTTGTAGAGTAAGGTTAACGTAGCGTGAGCGTAACGTAAGTGTATCGTAAGCGTATCGTAAGCATATCGTAAGCGTATCGTAAGCGTATCGTAAGCGTATCGTAAGCGTAGCGTAAGCGTAGCATTAGCGTAGTGTAAGCGTATCGTAAGCGAAGCGTAGCGTAAGCGACAAGGTCGCACACGCAGCGGCGTATTTACAAATACAAATACGATTCGCTTCAACGCCGCTTCATGTGCGGACTTGTTTGAACATGTATGTGCTCGTATCGCTCTCGTCCTACGCGCGTATTACAATACGCTTACGCTACGACGCCGTGTGCAGATGACCTTCATAGTTAAAAACTTCCCATATTTTTTTTATAAATGTCAATTATTTATCTACAAAGAATATATAGAAAAATAATCCCGTCTCTTGCAAGTAGCCAACTTTCTTCGAAAACTTTAACCTCATCCATTAAAAGTTATGTAATGGCAGGTAACGTTTACACATTTCCCAATTTGCATTAAGCAATTGAATTAAGGATTTCATCGGCTCAACGTTGCCGTTGTCAATGCGAGTTTGCCGTGAGTTGACATCGTAAACACGTAGTAACTCTGTTTATGAAGCGCCTAATACGAAAATGCAATTAACGGTGCTTCAAGCTATTCTATAAAATGCAATTTTCCCCATTATTGTGTAAATTCAGGAAATTCAGCTTCCTCCGTGCTGGGGGCTAGTTTTAAGGTAAATTAAGTTGAAATTTGTAAAAATTGAGGCAGAGTCAAAAACGAATGACATTATTTTTAACTTATTTAATCATTTTGTGAAGTAAATTAGTTTTTCACTAAAATTGTAAAGTTAAAGTTAAGAACAAGTTGTTATAATACTTACTACGTATACTGTACCTGCAATAATATTGCACATCTTTGATAATTTCTCTGAGTTGCACATCGAAGGCCGTAAAAATATGTGACACGCTCTTATGGCTCTACAAATAATGACAAATGAATAATGATGTGTATCAGATATTAATGGTCTAAGAGCCGGCCACGTCAGATATGACACAATAATGAGAGCAATGATACCCATCTAGTAAGATTGCAATACTATCCTTATTGCTAGATCCGGGCATCTGGCAGCCTTTAATGGGTGGAAGTAAGAGTGACAGACCAACAAAGTTCTTGAATTGGAATAAAGTAATACCAAAATAACGGCCGAAGATATGTTATTTATAGAGGACGGGGCCTATATTTTAACATTAGAACAAAAAACATTGCGTAATATTTCGGAAACAGAAACTGAAGGCGACAAACTATGAATTACATTATACGTCGTTTTCGACTACGTTCCCCCATTAGAAACTTTTGGTAATGATATCATCTAATTATTTATATATTTTTTCATAATACTGCATCAAAACCAAAACTCTAGGATTTGTATTCTTAAAGTGGTTTGCATTCTTTGACCTCCACCACTTTACAGCTGCCAGATGTCCGGATCTAGAAATAAGCATAGTATAGCTAACTAACGAAAGGGGTTTCGTCGCTCTCATTATTGTGTCATATCTGACGTGGCTAGCTCTTTATAACTTTCTGTTAAAAAAACGATAACTGGTTATTGGCATTTACGCGACAGCCAAATGCCGTTTGGGGGCTTAGCACAACCTTCAAATCTATTTAAAATTTTGGTTAACAATATGGATGAATTCGTCTAATTTACAAAATCGAATAATTACTACAAATCTCGTGCTATTTGTTAGCAGTTAGGTTCAGACCCGGAGCATGATAATTGGGTACTTTCCTGGGTAAAAAAAAATATAATTCTAGTTAGTACATTAATTCAGGGCCCGGAATTAGGTGAGCTAAAATACCTAAAGTTCGCGAGAGGACATAATATAGAGTGGTTACAACCGGATGAAAATAATATTTTATTTGGATTCCGGGTATTCGATGTTTATTCGGGGACTTGTCGTAATATTGAACGTGATATGTTTTGTTTACAGTGCAGCATGTTTAATGTTAGTTTTTAGTAAAAAGGGCTATACAAAAGAAGGTATGTATAAGATAAGATAAGAAGTCGTTGTAAGACGAATAATATAGGTTTCCCTACACATTTATTATTATAATGTTAACTTTATGGCCGCAATGTAACCATTTTTCATCATTACGACTATTACTTGCAGTAACCGGTTGAATATCGAATACCCGGAATCCAAATAAAATATTATTATTCATCCGGTTGTAACCACTCTATATTATGTCCTCTCGCGAACTTTAGGTATTTTAGCTCACCTAATTCCGGGCCCTGTACATTATACTAAAAATTGTACTGAAATGTGACGTCACACGGAACTTTAACGGGCTATATCTTCACCAATTTTTGTTAGGTTGACAAAATAAAAAAATCGTGTCCAATATTTTTTGATAATCTAACTGATGGACTAAATATATTTTTTTAGGAAAGTAGCCAATTGTTTTGAACGGCGTTTACTACCATTTCGGCGAAAAACTTTTATTTCCCATTTGTACGGGAAGTGGTGATATGGGAAATAATTTTCGCCGATACTTTAGTAAACCCATTTTGAGCACCTCTCCTACTTCTGCTGCTATTGTAAATTTTTCACCGTTACGTAACGCCAAACTCATATCGATGTAAAAACTGCAGTTTAACCAATACAAAACAAATACGGCCGCAATTTGGCGCGCGCCCTGAATCAATTAAACGATTGGCGCGTGGCCAGCGCTCGGACTAGACTAATGTACGGGCGTTGGAAGGGTTCCGTCAATTAGGGTTTTATAGTAACTTAGGCAGGAACCTTAGATACAAAACATTTGGAACGGTTTCGGTTTTGAGATGCTTAAGGGTCGAAAGCATAGAAACTAAAATGATAAAATGTATACAAGGTGTAAAATAACCGGCCAAGTGCGAGTCGGACTCGCGCACCGAGGGTTCCGTACAAACCTGTAGGTATATATAACTTTAAAATTATTAAACATATTTTTATTATACGTATGATGTGACTAAAAATTTACGGTTTTCGCAATTTTTCCTTTATCTGTGCTATAAGACGTTGCTTCTTATCAAATTTCAAGATTCTGAGTTCACGGGAAGTACCTACCCTGTAGATTTTGATTCCCTTGCGAGCGAAAATTTGCTGAAATTTGCGGCATAAACGGCTGTATCCTTTGATTGCGTTGGCTTAGAAATCTGATTTTTTCACAGCTTCAAGGGACAGTAGACTTGAGTATTTGATATAAATTTCAGCTTGATACCTCCACGTGTTCCTGAGAAAAATGGTCTTGACAGACAGACAGACAGACAGACGGACAACAAAGTGATCCTGTAAGGGTTCCGTTTTTTTCCTTTCGAGGTACGGAACCCTAAAAACGCTGGTGATCCATTTAAGGGCATACTTGGTATCATATTCTCATTATGAAAGAAACAAGAAAAAAAAATTGCGCAAAAAAAATGGTTTTGTATGGAGGGTTGGCCGCCTGGAACGTGCCCCATACAAAAAAAAATGACGTTGAATTTTTTTTTACTCCTTTTTCTTAGTCGTAATACGATACCAATTATGCCCTTAAATGTATCACCAGTATTTTTGTTACACCCTGTATGATATACTACACGAAGTGACATGTGCATTTTTTAGATGCAACATGGGGTGATCAGATATCTGCCGAAATGGATACAGGTCTCGCCATTTAGAGTCCGGTAAATAAAATGAAATAAAACCCCAAACATAATTACAGGTACACCTAGTATGAAGATCTAAATATATAAAAGAAGAAACTGACTGACTGACTGACTGACTGACTGATTGACTGACTGACTGACTGACTGACATATCAACGCACAGCCCAAATCGCTGGTTCTAGAGATTCCAAATTTGGCACGTAGGTTCCTTATAAGGTCTAGGGATGCACTAAGAAAGGATTTTTCAAAATTCACCCCCTAAGGGGGTAAAAAGGGGGTCCAAAGTTTGTATGGCGAATCAAGATTTGTTAGACTATTTTATTCGAAACTTCACAGGAGTATTCCTAACGATAAATGATTAAACCCGTGTTTCAGGTTTTTTGAAAATTCAACCCCTAAAAGGGGCAAATGTGGTCACAAATTCTGAAAGTCAACATGGGTATCTTATCCTTTTTGAGTACTTATAGTATGCGGGCGCAGCCGCGGGAAAAGGCTAAAAGAAATAAAAGTTTAATAACGATGTCAGTTTCATACTTATACAACCTCTACCGACATATTCACCTTTCTACCTACCTACCGACATTTCTACCCGTGGAAACTTTTTAATTGGCTCACTGTTTCTACATTACTGCCTATCTTGTTACCCTAGCTGTAAGTTTTCCTATGAAATAAAATAAAATAAATATGTGACACTTTTTCGGAAAAGGTACCATTCAGCGGCCAGCGCCTTCCGCCAAATAGTACCTTTTGTATCAAATGGTACCTTTTGTATCAAATGGTACCTTTTGTATCAAATGGTACCTTTTGTATCAAATGGTACCTTTTGTATAAAGGAGTGAGTCAAAGTATGATTTACAGGTAAAATATCTCGTTCACCATAATGTCTAAACGAAAGTTAACACAAACAGACGCGACACACATTCCCTACTTTTTCCATCAAAAATCCATACATACAACACTGATAGCGATGTGTTTGTCTGTCACCAAACAAACAACACGAAACTATGTAGTGCAAATATTATCACTGGGCCACAGATTAAATACACTTTAACGGATATGTAACTTTAAAAACGTTCCATAATTTTTATTTCGTACGCGGTCGATCCACGAGTCAGTTGGTTTTAACAGTCTCTGGAGGGAAGAAAGATGTTTTATGAAACATCTACTATATCATATACTTAAGTACTCTTTATTGCATACCACAAATTAAAGAAACATATTAAATTTAAAGTTACAAATTGTAGAGGTAAAATACCTCATTGACGTTACGAGTATTATCGCTCAAAAGCGATTTGTCCCAGAAAAGCTTTGGGAGCGGCGTTAAAATTAACGCGATTTTTTTTACCGTTTATGATATTATTGCGATGTCTGGTTTTGTGTATTTTACTGTACGCATACTGTACCAAAATCTGAACTAATTCAAGGCCCGAAAATACTTGAAAACAGATTTAAGACTAGCGACAACAGATATTTGGAAAATAGAAAGAGAAATTTGATATTTACATTATTTATTGATCATTTGATATTTACCAGTAGCTTTTTGGTGAAGGAAAACGTGAAGACATTGGAGCTAAGCCCAATATGGCAGTTTCCCCACAGAGTTGAAAGGGCTGATGACAGTCGTTTTGGTAGAACTAGTGTCTACACCAATTCATTAAGTTGCCAAGCGGATCGCAGGCTCATTTGAACCGTGGCGCCGCCATCGCGAAACGGTGCGGCGCCGTACCGTGGACATGTGGACGGGCCCATATGCTAGGAGGATGAAAGACAGAAAGTGGAGAAAGTGGAGTGTTTTTGGACCCGGGGTATGTCCTTAAACTACGTCCGGACTTGGGTATGTCCTTAAACTATGCCAAAAAGAGAGGTATGGGCACTGCGAATGGCATCTCGCTTAGTGTGGTAGGGCACGTTCAGTGAATGTCATCTCGCTCAAATCTGGAGCAGAGCCCGACTGGGGAAGTACCTCCACCTTACAGAAAACCACAGCCAAATAGCACTAGACCCTACTCATAGTGTTGTGTTCCTGCTGGTGAGTAAGGTTGCCAAAGAGCTCAAAGAGGACCCAGTGTGTTGACGATGATGGACATTCTTGTTCCTTTAGCCGTCAACACAGTGAATCCTCCTTTTTTGTAGAGGGTCGGCAACGCGCATGTGACTCCTTTGGAGTTGCAGGCGTCCATAGGTTACGGTAGCTGCTTACCATCAGGCGGGCCGTATGCTTGTTTGCCACCGTCGTGGTATAAAAAAAAAAAAAAAAAAAAAAAGTGGCGTATCTGCTTTGGTATTATGTAATCTGTGACAGACTGTGTTTAGTTAGCTAGTGCTGCCGAATACAAAGCAAACTCTTAACTTATTCACCGTGCGGGATTACAGTAAGACGCATGAGATATGCATGTCGTGTCCGGTCAAACTTGGTATTGTGCATCAGTTGTCGCACCCAGAACTCGTCGATCATACTGACTAAGAAGCTATCCCAGATTCGAGTCCCGGTAATGGCATTATCATAATTTGGGTGTTTTTACACACTTTTATTTAGCTTCACTCCGTATCTTGTTGTTGATTTAAATCTTGTAAGTTTTTCAACCACTTCCCGGTTTCTGATTGAGCTGTAATTTGGAATAGGTACTGCCGTATTTAGCACAAAATTTGTACCTAAACAACGGCCTAGCCTTAAGAGATAAGTCCGCCTTTGTACCAGGCGCGGATACAGTAGGGGGGGGGGGGGGCAGCAGGGGCAATTCCCAACTCAAACCTCGTGTACTACGGGGGCCATAGGTGCGATCCGCGAAACTTTTTGTGAAGGAAATTGATCCCCACTGCACGAGATCCTGGATCCGTGCCTGCTTTGTACACATAATGTGTATTCTTCCTGCTGTATTTTCATTTGTTGTACAATACAATATTATACTACAACGACTAACGGACAATAGTACATTGTTGTAGAGGCTTGAAAAGGTGGATCGAGTAAGTTCGAGGGCCGACCCGCCAGGGGAGGCCCTCGAAGATACGAGTCCACCTATAGCGCTTTCGGCCGAGATATTACATAGTGCTTTTCACGACTACTGTGAGGAAATAAAAAAAACATTTGTCATAATAATATAAATGCTTTAATAGAATATCCAATACAGTATTCCATTCCCGCCTTTTTACTTTTTTTTTCACTTTCAAGAAACGTTTTTCTGTTGTTTGCTTCAAACCGACTCATTACTTAGAGGCGTTTTTGATAGAAAACCACAAACGGCTAAAAAAGTAAAAACGCCTTAAGGGTGAATAAATGGTTTTGACGTTTCTTTTTTTTTTAAAACAGGTAGTTGGCCCGATAAACAACCTTATTTTATTTTTGAAACATAAAGTTGTGCCAAAAACGACCTTTTAATGTTTTTAATGAATACAATGACATGACTGGACAATTTACTTTCCAACTAATAACATTTCATCGCTACAATAACATTGCTGTAGTGGTGGTTCAGGTGCTACAGCAAATGCTTACTTTCCAGCTTGGATTTTGACCATCTTTTGTCACATTTCCGAACAGTAGCGTAAAAAAGCTAAACTTGTAAATAGTGTCTTTTCACTCGTGATTTCAAAAACTGGCAAAGTTTCTTTATAATACTGTCGGCATCAAAGCAAAACTAACGTGACAGAGTAACAAAATACGTCCATCTTTTACTCACGTAACTCACGTTTTAAAACGACACCTCCAAACAGCCTTTACCTAAAAACGTACGCAAATGTAACGCATGCACTCCAAAAACGAAACTAACTAACTCAACTACAGTCGACTTTTATTTTCAGCTTAAAGCGGTGGTGATTAGGTTGAAATTTGCATGGGTTTATGGAGGTTGAAGTGCATTTTGGAGGTGGTTGGAGGTATGTCTGGGTGCACAATGGCGAGGGTCCTTAGGAAGTCACTTCCAGGTGCTGAGTCCTGTCGTGAGTAGGGAGCAAGGTATAAGTGCAAGCGATCGAAGTTATGTTATATGTTAAGTTATGATGTCCTATTTCTGGTCGTACAATCTACCCGATTGTAAGGAAATATTTAAGACTAATTGTATTAATATGAAGACAGGTTAGTAAATTAAGGGTTACTAACAGGTCTACCTATAGTAACTTACTGTTTCCAATAACTATTTCTGAAAGAAATAAGATAAACCTCCCCCGTGAGTCCTACAGCTCGCATTGGGGACAGCGCTTTAATTTATCTTTATATTTTTCAAGTATTTCTCCTTTATCCAGAAGCCGAGGATTCAAAACTCAGCTCGTCCCCATGAAGTTTTCGGAGCTTGTTATACGACATATCATTCCATATTTACTTACCAGCCGCTTTTCGATGCAAGAAAATATCGTAACAAACCTAAATAAAAACGAGGAGAAATTTAAAGGTGTGCAGGGCTTGTAACCGGTTTTCGCAAAAAGCCCCGAAATAACCCAATATGTTTACATATTTTATGGTTTTTACGTAGAACTCGTATTGTTTTTAGGTCATGATTTTACATTGTAAGATTTTTCGATTAAATATGAAATAGTTAACGAAAGAACGAAAAAAATACCAGTATTTTAGTATGGAGCAAAATACCGGTTACAAGCCCTGCTATAAGGTATTCAAGAGTAATTTATTAATGTGACACCTTTGGAGTTACAGGCGTCCGTAGGCTACGGTAGCTGCTTACCATCAGGCGGGCCGTATGCTTGTTTGCCACCGTCGTGGTATTAAAAAAAAATCAACCCGCTTTAGGCCAGCATGGATAATGTAGCCTAATCCTAGTCGTCATGCAAGGAGGCCTATTCCCAGCTCATTTTTTGTGTCCCACTGCTGTGCAAATTGCAGGCTTTCCCCGCTACAAAATGCGTTCAGATCGTCCTGCCATCTTGTTCTCTTGCCTCTGCCCCGACCGACTTGTTCGGTGCATAAGGGTTTCCCCACACCTATCGACGCTGAATCGGCAATAGCCGAAAGAAAAATTGGTTGTTTGTAAAGTAGGTTTACGATCGAGATGTTTACGTGATAACGTCTAACCGCTCGTGAGGATTCCGCGTGACAAGTTTCACGGAATGACTGGCAGCGCTCGAGATGAGACGGGAGATCGGTCCGTCTCTCTCTCGTTATACCTGCGATCGCGCTCGTGAGGTTTTGGTGTGACACAAGTTTCTGAACATGTCACCCGACTAAAACGATTTTAAAGACGTTATCACGTCAAAAAGCTTTATGTCTACGCAATACGAGCGAAAAAGACGTCGACGCGTCGGCAGGCGTCGGCCGAGCCGATCCGAGCCGAACCGTGCCTTGTTAGCTCTTATTGCGTGGACATAAAGCTTTTTCCACCAGATTTTGTCGAATCCGCGTCGATAGATGCATGAACCCAACGTTCCGGGTGCATGCGGCAGACATCCTACCCAGCACATTAATATAAATAAAATGTTTATGTGTCAAACAAAATCTACGCTCCCGCCGTAACTTATGTCTTGGACGAACATCAAGGGCCGCAAGAGGGTGGCAAGAGTTGGCCCTGAAAGATTAATCTTACATGGAAACTGTTTCTTTTTCACTTCCCCCGACGCGCCAGATTGACTATTCGTCGCATTCACCTTAACGCGCCGGATTGACTATTCGGCGCATTTACGTTAACGCCGTGCATATTTAACGGGTTGGAGTTATTGTTGTGCGAATTAGAGAAAAAAAGAAAAAGGGTTATACGGATTAAATAAAATATGTGGGATATAAATAAGCAGTTAACCTTTTAAATCACTCGATTTTGTTTTGTACTTAAGCTATGCATGAGAATTCGATGATAGATATGAAAAGGTTTAGGAATCACGATGCCTGTTTAGAGTTTAGAAAATCTGAAAGATTTTAGAAAAAAGTTCCAAGGATTTCAGCGTGACACAAAATTGTTTTTTCTTAAGCTAACCATATGTAAATGTTAGTATTAGGAACTAACCTAATGAGACATCTTTTTAACTCTTCGGGGAAATACAATAGGCTATTTGTTACTATGGATTTTATATGGGAGTCTAGTCACAAGACGTTATAAAAGTTTAAACCATTATAAAATGATTTAAAGCGCAAACACATGTTACACGTGGATTTTCCTGTGTATTTTTGAAAAATTGATTTTAAGAATGCAACGAAACAATTAAATTTATCTATTGGAATGTACCCAATTCTAAAATAAAAACGGTACCTATAAACTTTGACGCGATTATGCAAGCTGCCTCCATTTGAAGCCATTATAAAATCAAATAGGTACCCATATTGTAAAATTAACCGCAACACACCATAAAAGGCGCCATCAAATCTCGTCTCACCCATAAATTCAAAAAGGGGTAACCGAAAACCGTTCCGACCGAAAATTTCGTAATATTTTCTATATTTTTCTGTTCGCGTCGTAAATTTCGATCCAGCAAGCGCCGAAAACCATAACTATATCCGGATCTCGTTTCGTTCTTTAATGATGATGACCAGAAATATCCGGCCGCGGATATTGTACGGAATTCTGTTTAAATTTAACGCAAAATGGCCGACATACAATGCCACCGTCGGAGTCTAAATATTAAGAATATCTTTGTTAAGTGATTTGAAGAAAGAAATTATAAGTAAAAATGTGATAACCCAAATGAAAAGGAAGTTAATGGCGGTCGGTGCCTTTATTGCTTGAAAATTTAATTGAATATGTACTATGGAAGCTCCTGCCACCGTAAGGGTTTAAATGTGGAAACCGTTTTTCAACTACTTTCAACTTTTTGACCGACTGTTTTGAGTATCTCTTGCGTTACTCAAAATGTCTTTAGACTTACCAATAAATCGGGCTTCTAAAATACATAGTTTCTGTTTATCAATTGGGGCCTTGAATGTTTTAACATACACCATAAACTGAAACACAGAAAAGCCATCATTTAAAGGTGCAATTTTACAACGAAATTTAAAAATTTAGGACAGATTTGTATCGGTCATAAAGTTGATTCGCCCATTTATCAGAATTATGCTAAAATGGAGTAGTGGTAATCTTCCGATTGAAGGAACGAACTAGACAGAGAGGGCATAGATAGAATAAAAGTACTGCATACAACATTAAGCTAGGTTTAGACGAAGCCAGTGCTGGCTGCCAGTGCCAGCGCTGGCTTGCTATTGGCCTCGTATAAACAGTAATAAGCCAGCGCGAAGCGGTAAGCCAGCGCCAGCGCTACTGGCGGAAATAGAGCACCGGCCTATTTTTCATCAGTTGCACTGGCAGCCAGCGCTGGCTTCGTCTAAACGTGACTTTAGTTTTAGGATTCTTAGGGTCTGTTTCACAATGTCCAAGTAAAGTATTGGAAAGCTATGTCACAAATAAATTAACTGCCAGATAAATCTGCATAACTTAGCACTTTATGTACCAGTTAAGCTTATTTGAAGATTGTGAAACGCCAACGATGGCTTTATTTGTCAGATAAGTGGCAAGTAGCTTATTCAGGACTTTACTTGGACATTGTGAAACAGGTCCTTATTGTGATTTCCATCATATACAATATACATGTATCAGTCTTGTGTCGAGTAGCTCAAGCATTCATTTAGGGTTGTCGCCTATACATTCCCGTCAAGCATTCAAAATAGGGTTGCTTCCCCCTGTATAGTTACTACATAGGCTACGTGCACAGCCCCATTGTTTATTAGGAAGTCTAGACACGACAGTTAAAACCTATGTTTACCTAATAGTTAGTAACGCAGGAATTTTACTGCCTAGGTGGGGAAATATACCTGGTTTTATTTCTGAGGTTTGCTTTAATTAGCATTCGGGTTTGCTTGTGTGAGGGAAGAACATGAAAATGGGTGATGGGCTGACGAGTGTGGTATAGACAACTGAACGCAAGCGAGGACGTTTAATAATACAATACAGGCAATGCCTGTGTCGGTTAAGTTTTAATAACATACTAACTATCTTTTGCCCGCGGCTTCGCTCGCGTTAAATTCGGGGTAACAAACCATACCAACTTCCTCCCCCCATTTCAGGGACGTGGGGGTTAGAAAGAGACAAAAAGTAGCCTATGTCACTCTCCATCCCTTCAACTATCTCCACTTAAAAAAATCACGTCAATTTGTCGCCCCGTTTTGCCGTGAAAGACGGACAAACAAACAAACACACACATACACTTTCCCATTTATAATATTAGTATGGATATAGAATATCATCACTACATAGTCAGTATAAAACAAAGTCGCTTTCAGGTGTTTGTCCCTAATAGTCCCTATGTACAGTCAGCTGCAGAGAAAAGGTACCACCCGCCATACAAGTTTGTAGGGCACGGTGGTACCTTTTCTCTGCAGCTGACCGTACCTATGCTTAGAATTAAAAGTACGCAACGGATTTTAATGCGATTTTTTTCAATTCGTAGAGTGATTCAAGAGGAAGGTTATATGTATAATACATGCATAATATAGTAGAGAAACACTGATAATTTTAGTGGTATCTAATGCGATGTCGTAAATAAACACATTTTTTCATCTAATAAATGAAAGCATAAGAACGTCACATTCATGTAGTATAGTTTTTTTTTCAAATATCGCCCGCTCGAATGTCTTCATGGACGTAATTTTATCCTTTTTACGTTCTTTCTAGTCCACGTATTTTGCGCTACAAGAATCTCATACGAAAATCCGGCTAAAAATGTTAGAAGGGCAAAAAAGTCGAAACAAAGTCTAGCCGTACGTAGGGGATAAACAAAATCTTTCCCTTGGTTAGCCTGAGCTTATTTTGCGGTTGGCCTCACTGTGATGATATAGGCCGGTCTGCTCACGCACCAACGCATGTTACACAGACGCAATTTTATCCTGGAAATGACATATAATATAAAGTAAAGTAAGTAGCTTTTGTTTGTAGTTATTAGAGTGTATGTATTTGGAATTTGCATTTGACCGCTTCAATGATTGTGTAGCTTTTCCACAGACTACACAGACTACTCATCATTATGCTTTTACAAGGAGCACGGGGTCACCACACATTAGCTCAATTTTATTCGAAAATTTCTACGATTCGAGTATCACAACTCAATAGAATTCTACACCATTTTGTATTATAACAATGCAGGTTAGCCCCTATAACTTGATTTTTGTGGATATTTTTAATTTGAATGAGTAATGATCAAAAACGTTAACTCA
This sequence comes from Pammene aurita, assembly GCA_947086415.1. NCBI lineage: Eukaryota > Metazoa > Arthropoda > Insecta > Lepidoptera > Tortricidae > Pammene > Pammene aurita. The sequence continues at coordinate 8,129,224 of OX352315.1, read as the reverse complement.
AATGAAATAAGCGGTCGCGCTCTCATACTAAATTAGTACGGGAGCCCAAACAACCCAAACAGCACGAGTCTATGATGCGTCAAACCCGAGATCCAGTAGGGATCCCCAGGGTCCAGCATGAGCTCCAGATTTTGATACCGGTACCATCTGCTCATCAGTACAAGTCGAATGAGCCCAAACAGCATGAGTCTATGATGCACCAAACCCGAGATCCAGTAGGGATCCCCAGGGTCCAGCATGACCTCCATCTTAGGATACCGGTCCCATTGCTTATTAATACAAGCCCCCGAGTCCAGAGTCAAAATCGAAACAAAAATCAAAACCTCGTAGCTTAACCTAAATTCGCGTTTAGTTAGGTAAATTATTAATGTCAATTACCAATTCAATCTACACTAAAAATTAAATTAATGTTTCAATTTTTGAGAAAGACTAAAAATTAAATATCTTCAATTATTAGTTATTCGCAAAGGATTAACACGTTAGTTACAATTAATTTCAATTCTAATTGAAATCAATTTGCACTAAACTATTAGTGTTCAATTTTAACTAACGTGTTTCAATCTTCAATTTTTAATTTTCAATTACACTAACGTTCGGCCAACACTGGTACTTATGATATGTCTAGTGGTTGAGGTTATCTGTGAGCTTTTCTTAACTCGCAAATTGTTTAAAGCACTACCTGTTCTGAAACTCTGTTCTCCATCTCCTGCTATCCTAAAGTTGTCTGGTAGAGATCGCTTAATAGCAATAAGACCTCCTGTTTTTACCATTATTTACTTCGTTAAATCTGTTTCTGTACTTCGCTTTCTTTGTGTGGTGCAATAAAGAGAATTGTATTGTATTACGTTTTTTTTAAATAATCGTTTTGACAGTGGAGGATTCGTATAAAATACCTATAATCCATACTTCCATACTAATATTATAAATGGGAAAATGTATGTGTGTGTTTGTTTGTTTGTTTGTCCGTCTTTCACGGCAAAACGGGGCGACGAATTGACGTGATTTTTTAAGTGGTGATAGTTGAAGGGATGGAGAGTGACATAGGCTACTTTTTGTCTCTTTCTAACCCCCCACTTCCCTAAAATGGGGGTTGGAAGTTTGTATGGAGTTCAACGCGAGCGATGCCGCGGGCAAAAGCTAGTTTAGGAATAAATACTTTGGGGCAATCTTATACAGATCGACTTAGCCCCAAACTTGCTTAGTTTGTACTAATAAGCTATATGAAGTCCTAAATAGGCGAGATTCTTATATAGATAAAATAATTAAATATTATGGGATAAACTTACACAAACATTTTAACATATGTAAGTAACTAAAAAAACACGTAGAAAACAAATCCCAAGAATGATTCGCAATAACCACACAAATGCTCTTACCAGATATAGCATGGTTACCATTTTATCGCCTATCAGGTCATGCATCACTTTCGCACTTACTTGTTGGAACGTGACCGTTATGGTGACAGACGATAAGCAACCGACCATATGTACGTATACAACTCATCTCAACTCATATTCTCGGTAGAATCACTGACTTCCGGGTCACAGGCATCCGCCTAGTTCGGGAGACAGAGGCTCAGTTCCGGTGAAACTGTTTCAAACCTTATCCATAAGTCTCTTAAGCTGTGCAAATATTACTTGTTAGTATTAGGTTTAAGTCAATAATAGTACATTACTTACCTAGGGCTGTAAAAAAAAGAAAGCCCGAAATCGCAGGTATTTGGGACCCGAGCCGCAGGCGAGGGTTGTAAATATGCGATAGAGGGTTTTCTTTTTTACTGCCCGTGGTGAGTACACAATTTTACGTCCCCACCTGGCCATAATGCGAGTTTTACCGTAAGCGTAGCGAGCGGTAAAACTCACATTATGGCCAGGTGTGACGTAAAGATTATTCTTATTATTCTTATTTATATTAGGCTAGCTGGATTCGAAACCAAAACCTCCGTAGGCAGTCACTACCAACTACATAGACTACCGTGCCGTAGATTTGACTGACACTTCCATATATTACACCTCCCTATTTCTACTCCACTTCATATACGGATTTCGGGCACTTTTCGTCCCGGACCGGAAAACTAGGCGCCTACAAAACTGTGTCAAAGGCTCTATGATCAATTTAGCTGTCAATTTTACTCACCCCTTTGTGAAAATGGACTGATATTTTTTCAGCTCCTAAATTCCCTTTTGTAGTGTAATGGAGGTTTGACAGCTATTCGAGATGGCGCCTGATAAAGGTATTTCATTATGGCGACGGAAGTTGCTGGCTTTTTGTTTGTTATTTTATGAAAATGGCTTTTAATTAGTTAGGTGGGAAGCACTTATCAGGCTTCACTAAAAAAAAGAGTTTGAAAAGCGAAATTCTGAAATATTTAATTTAAGTATTTTTACGATATATATCATATAATCAAGTATCGCCATAGCGAATGCCAACTTTCGGGATGCTAGGAGTATTTTCTGCTAAATATAGGTTATACTCTAATATAATGAGCTCAAGGATATTTATGTCAATTATGTCACATCGTAGCAATGATTCGGTTATAATTATCTATGTTCGCAAGCATGTAGATAGTTGCTGGTAGCTCATTTTAAACATACGGATGTCTAGTTGTAATATACTCGTAATATATACAACTGTGCTGGAATAATCGAGTGAAACCCTCCTGCCTGTGTTTCAGAGATGGGCGAGGATGCGTTGCGAGGAATGAGTTTGTAACGAACCGATCCTAGAGCTGCGCTGTACTAGGCTGGGTGTGTTCTATTGGTGCTTAACAAACACATTCCTTGCAACGGATCCTCGCTCATCTCTGGTGGAAACGCAGCCATAGGTTTCGACGAAACTGTTTCTAATTTTCAAGGGTGCGTAATATGATTTTTTTGCTACGTGGTATCTTCGCGAACGCTATGAATAGATATTTACACCTCATTTTCTTCTGCAAATCGTAGCGTATTCTCTCCAATAAAAACTCTGAATATATCTCATGTTATTTATGCATCGCAAATACTGACCAGAGGACAGTAAAGCCAGATCATTGACCCCAGTTTATAGGCATTGCATGCGAATTGATGTTTTTATATACAAATCAGTACAAACTTATATTTGCCACTAGATGGGGCGCTAGTCTAAGCACATACCTCACTTCGTATGCACTTAAATGTAGTTTATATTGTACCCGTCGGCAAAATTAAAGTGGTAACGTTATGCGTAAATACGAAATCAATCGTAGATGGATGGATGACGGATGTCATTTGTTTTATGATATGTTTTTGTAGTCAGTAGAGCGAGAAATCCTTAATGTGCGGAATAATATGAGTGAATTTGACTCTCATTTCTGGCTTTTGTGTCACTGTGATACAGTTGACCCTATAGTACGTTTTGACATTTGATCTAAATCTTCTTCCTCCTAGCGTTTATCCCGACTTTGGTGTCAGCTTGCCAACATAATCCCATGACTTAGCGCGGGCACTAGTTTTTACGAAAGCGACTGCCATCTGACCTTCCAACCCAGAAGGGAAACTTGGCCTTATCGGGATTAGGTCCGGTTTCCTTACGATGTTTTCCTTCACCGAAAAGCGACTGGTAAATATCAAATGATATTCCGTACATTAGTTTCGAAAAACTCAGTGGTACGAGCCGGGGTTTGAAACCCGAGACTTCCGGATTGAAAGTCGGACGTCTTGCGGCTATCAGCGCTCTTGACATTTGATCTAATTATATTAAACAATCATAATACCAAGAGAGTGACAGACGATATGGCGTCTACATGTTATCGGGGGTTGATATTCTTGCGTTCTGCGGTTGACGCCGTGTCTCCTCGCATAGGAAAGCCTACACTTCTACGTTACGCTGTACGCTGTATACCGCGTCACTCGGAAACCAATTCCTTACGTGAAGGACTAATTTTAACCTGGATTGGCTATCGCCGTTAGCTTCACGAGAGCGATATCAAAATTTCGTTCACACGTAATAAAACGCGTTACCTTGGCCGTCTGTTACACCGAACCGAATGAATTGCTATAATAGTAGATTGTACAACAAGTGCATAAAACGTACGATTTTACGCGAGGCGTTTATCCATCCGAGCGAGCTTGCGAGCGAGGATTGATATAAAGTCGAGTGTAAAATGGGTTTTATGGACGAGGGTTACACTCTAATTTTCACTTCAATTGCGAGGAAATTATTTATCGGTAATCGTAAAACAATTTCAAGTTGTAACAAAAATATTACAATAAAAACAAATATGTTTCCCACCAATAAATTTTTTAATGTTTTTTATTTTATTTTTAACATGTGAATTTAGACATAGATACTTGTTTTCTGCCAAGGCATAAAAACATTTCGGGGAATTTCTTAACTATTATCAACTCTTTTATTTGATTTCATTTATTTATTTTAGAAAACACGCAATTCAAATAATTATAGCAAGAATATAATAAAGGAACAAGTTTCAGTATTCTACGAAATTTTACTGCTCAATTAAATTGTGCAATATATTTTGACTCTGTTTGGCTGTTCAGCCACATTCTTAGTCTTAGAAGAAAATTTTACTTTATGCCCTAGAGCTTAAAATGCGATTTTATGTCGTCCATGCACGACTTAAAGTCGAACTTTACGAGCATGAGAAGTGAAAAAAATATATTCGTTATGTTAACACGACTTAAAAATATGTGTACACGGAGTTCATAGTTTTAAATGTGATTTTTTTTGTGCATAATATATTCTTAAAAATATGGAACCCGTAAAATGTTTCATTAATACCGGTAACCATTTAAATTAATGTTTATTATTTGAATTAATTTTCTTTTTTATTTGTTTCAGGTATGTATTCTGTCTGGACATTATCATCTTCACACTCTAGTGTCGTAATGTAACTTAGGTAAGAATCTAATTTATTTATTTATCGTATGGCTGCATGTCACTGGATATAGCTAGGCATTTCTTCCCTGGGGTAGTAGTAGTAGTGGGAAAGCAGATGATGAAGAAAATTCAGTGAGTGCTGCGAGGTCCAGAGGGACAGTGGAGCTGTCAAGTTTGTTACTCTTTTAGCACCATCCAGATCACGTGTAGGATTGTCTAAGGTTTTTCCTACGGACGCATAGTAACATTGATCCCCAAAGAATCCAATTTAAGAAATATATATATATAAGAAATTCGCCCGCGCACCGGCACCGCATGCGGAAACCGCAGCAGTGTGAAAGACGCCTTATACCTTGATTATTCCAGAATTCGAAAAAGTGTGTAATTTTAACTTCTGTACTGCGAGGTGAATGTAGACCTAGAACTGCCAAATTAGCCGTGTCATACATTTCAGCTAATATGATGTCAATGATTTCGACTTCGACATGCAATGTGGAGAACATGTATTTTTTCCGCCATGTTATAGGTTGGTCGTAGGTATCGTAAAACGTTTAACATGATTGTAAAGTCGTAAAGTTTCCCGTCCGTCCGTCCGTATGCCGTTCCAATGTGTGTTAGACAACGTCCTAAATACTATCACTCCTTTTTTGAATATTCGAGATAACCTAGACAGTGAGCTCATTCCACAGCTGTAGCGTTAGCAGTCCTTTGAAACTGCATGGTGCGTGACCATTATCTTTTATCGAACGAGCGGAGCGTAAGCGAAGTGAAGTTCTTTCAAACAACTTCGGCTACCTAGACGTCTGTGCGTTTCGATGGTTTTTTGATTTTGAATAGTTGTCGCGCGATAACTTTCGTAACGTTTTTCTGAATTATATGAAATTTGTTGGGGTTGTAGTAGAGCTCAATACAATTTGAGAGTTCGTTCATGAGCATGATCGATCAAGGGGTTATGATTATTTCTATTTCTATTTTCTATTTTCTTTATTGAGGAAAACAAACAGCATATAACATACATAAAGTTAATACAAATAGGTAGATCATAAGCCAGCAAAGTTTTCACTAATATCCCAAGTAACACATCAAAGCAGTATAACGGCCGTCTTACAGCATATCTGTATGCTTTTAGCATTTTGAGTTCGTTTTATAGTAGCATTATAAACGTTTATAGTGCTGATATAGATCTTAAATGGGCACAAATTACCCAGCTTGAGATCCTATACAGGTCATTTAATAGCATTGCAGGCGCATTATGTCTGCGCTATTAGCATTATCGTTGTCATGGAAAGTGCCAATCGCCTCAAAGAAGCATTAGTACGCTCTATTAAGTTGCCGACTGCATTAAAGAAGCCTTAATACGGCCAAAAAACTTGCTAATCGCAGTAAAGAAGCATAAGTACTCTCGATTAACTTGCCGATCGCAATACAAACGCATTATACTAGCATAAGAGTGTAGTAAAATAAACCTTACGTCAATGCAAAAACGTCTCTAATACCGACGGAACAAATGTTATAATACAATGAACGTTGTGATTTAACTACTTTGTCTCGCAATATAAAATGGACGAAGACGGTACAAAAAACTGAATGAGTGACACGTCATATTTGTTTGCATCCTAACAAAACACTTTTACGTTATTATATCCTTCAAATATTACTGCGCAATGTAGTTTACTGTAAATGTGTATATAAGTTTCATTGAAAATTTTCACGCGCCTTTGATTTATTGTGGTTTTGCTATAAAATATTATAAAAATATATGCGTCAAATAAGCAAAACAATTGTGTAATCCTCGTATAGAACGAGTTTTGCATTATTAACATAATAGTGTTGGTTGAGCAGTCTTAAATTAAGTAATTTCTTTATTATATAGGTATTTTCCTTGCATAAATAGGTCCGCATGATTTTATTTTTAGGTTATTAATTATTTACAAAATGGCGTTGGTCTATATAGTCGGAGAGCTAGCCCCGTCCACGTCGGATATGACAATAATGAGAGCAACCAAACCCCTCTAGTCAGTTTGGTATATTATGCTTATTTCTAGATCTGGACATCTGGCAGCTTTAAAAAAATAAAAAAAATAAAAAATAAAAATAAAAAGTTTTTATTTCAGGCAGTTAGTACCCATAGTGCATACAAGAATAACCTAAACTAAATTAAATTAAATTGACACTGTAAAGGGGTGCCACTCATCTTAAAGTTAAAATAAAAATAAAACTATACATTTTTTTTTAAAGTAGTGGAGGTCAAAGAATGCAAACCATTTCAAGAAAATCAATCCTAGAGATCTGGGTTTGATGCAATATTATGAGAAACTATACAAATACTATACAATATTAAGAGAAATTATACAAAAGTTCATGTTGCGAGAAAGTAGTGCCAAACGGTGTATAATAAAATATAGTTCATAGTTTTCGCCTACTGTTTTTGTTTCCGTAATAATCATACATCGGGGTTTTCGGTGCGGGAACGATTTGAGAAAGAGTAGAGATAAACAGATAGGTTGAGAGTTAGTCTGAGAAAATATCATATTATGCTTAATGAATAACTACCTCTCTGTGAATAGCTTACACACTATGATACGAGCTTTTTTTCTTAGAGGCATGTTTGTATTGACTATACTACTACTGATATACTTAGTATTTTAAAAATGCAATCGCATATCCGAAATTTATTAACTAGATCTACCTAAAACAAAGACACGGTATAGTAAGTGTCAAATATTAATCTTGACGTCCGATATTTATGAACTATTTGATTAACTGAAGAGGTTGACAATGATCAGTCATTACATGAATTAATAAAAAAATACTTGAAAAAATCATAGACAATATACATACATAATAGTCAGCTATTATATATAAATTGTATATACCTATGATTTTTTCGATCAATTATTCTTTAGGTAGAAACGTGCTAGAGTACATTCTGTTTTTTAAGTTAATGCCTACTCTTTGGCTAATGTCAAACATTCCCGCACCGAAAACCCCGATGTATGGTAATAATACACAAAATTTTTTGGTCTAACGTTTTTTTTTATCGATTTTTGACCAGTTTTGAGTCGATATTCCAACATATTAACTATAGATAGAATTATAAGGCAAACGACTATCGGTTTTTGAATCTTTTATCTCCATTCTGGAGAGCCGGATCTTGAAATAAATGAGCCGTTATTTTTTTATGATATTTTTAAAATATGGTCTAAAAAACAATTTTATCGATATTCGAATGGTGTAAAGAATCTTACATATACGTAATCTACATATTAGGGTTCCTCTTTGATGTCTCTAAAAACTGTAGAGAGATTTTAATTTTTAACTAATTAAAACAAAATTTATGACCATAAAACCACTTTTTTAACCTACCCCGGTTCGACTTTGATGTCAAATATCTCGTGGACAATGAATATTGAAGTAAATATAGGATACTATATTGTTTAAAGCCGTTACTGATAATATGATAAGCTATATAAATAATTAGAAAACTAAGGGAATCAGATCCAAGGTCGTTGGCGCCAGGGAGCCCCTTAAAATATAGGCCCTGTCCTTTATAACTGAGACAACTTCGGCAATTTTTACCTAGTTTGGTATTACTATTTTCCAATTAAAACATTTTGCTAGTCTGTCACTGTGACCTCCACCCATTAAAAGCTGCCAGATGCCAGGATCTAGCAATAAGAATAGTATAGCAATCTAACCAGACGGGTTTTGTTGCTCTCATTATTTTGTCATATCTGACGTGGCTAGCTCTTAGTCCAATAGCAGCTCAGTGACCCTTAAAAAATGCCTTATTTATGCCTACAGCATTACACGTGAATAATTATGCTATTAAACAACATTAAGCATTTATTTATGCTATTGTAGAACCTAAGGCACTAAAACCGCTAAAAGCTGTATAGGGGCTGTTCATAAATTACGTCATCAATTTTTTGATTGTAAAGCTGCCAAATAAAGTGACGTCATTAAAAAAAATGCGTTTTAAGCTTAATTGTAAAATAAAAACCTATTTAGTAGATAATATTTTATAGCATTAAAAGTTTATAGAAACACGACTTTCAGTCCTTTTTTTACACATTGATGATGTGATCTTCGGAATGACCGCCCCCCCCCTCCGACGTCATGCTACCATCATCCGATGTCCAGACCCCCCCCCCCCCCCCCCCATTTGAAATGTCGTAATTTATGAACAGCCCCTTATAGTGAATTACTTGGCTTTATAATGGTTTATATTATTGCTATTATACTGCATTAGGAACGTATTGCCTACTTATAAATGCTATTGTACACCCTAAGGCATTAAAAATAGCTGAAAGCTGTATAGCGAATTTACGTGGCATTATAATGGCTAATATTCATGCTCTTAAACAGCATTAAGCATTTATTTATGCTATTGTAGAACCTAAGGCACTAAACCACACCGAAGCATTAGTGTAGCAAACCAAAACGCAACTGTACAGCATTCAGCTATACAGTTGCATTTTGGTTCGCTGTACTAAAACTAAAGGCTTTAAAAAAGCATTTATACATGCCATTATACAACCGTTATACAGCTTAAAGCATTATATAATGCTATTGTAGAACCTAAAGCACTTAAGTGCTTTTAAACAGTCGAAAGCTGTACAGTTGCGTTGTGGTTTGCTGCACTAAAGCTAAAGGCTTTACAAAAGCATTTAGATATGCCATTATACAACCGTTATACAGCTCAAAGCATCATATAATGCGACAAGTTGCTCGGTGAACGTATATAAGAGTTTATACGGTCCTTAAGTTCGAAATAAGTTAACTATTCATATGTTATAATGCTTCCTGTGTTACTTGGGATGTTAGTGCTTAAGGTAAATATGCACACAGTGTAAAACAATGAAAGAAAGATGTTATTAAATTAATATAAAGAGTATAAAACCTAAAATATAATTTAGATCAGTGTCTGAATCTCTCACGACAGTTTAAGTAGCAGATATTGACATGTTTTTAACAGATAGAAGCTAGATTAAGTTAGATTATGAAGCTAGAAGGCTCTAAAAAATCATCAATAGGGTCTTGTTATATGGTTTATGAATTTATTTCTCTAAAAGAATATTATAATTCACTTATCTAGACAAATTTAAAACATAATCTTAATTATACAGAGATTAACAGTGTACGAATAGTAACTCAAATTTAAACACAGTAACACAAAGCAATTCTTATTTCTATGTACCATCAGGTTCAAAATTGCATGGTCAATTTATCAATGAATTCATTCATAAATTGACCATGCAATTCTGAACCCAATAGTACAAGGGGGTATATCGTGCCACGGCGGCTACGTCGGCACAAACAGAGTTGTCACCGCGCGAGCGCGGGCGGCCCAACATATTGCAAAGTTCAGCGTAAAGTTATCGAGATATATGCGCGCCTATACTGTTATAGGTCAGGCGCGTTATAGGTCACAGGTTTGCAAGAAAATTGCGAGTTCTCATTTCGAGGCGGACTACTAGTGTATTTTCTTTCTCAGATTAGGGTTTTCACCAATGTTACACGTCGGTGTCAACTCCACCCTCGCATCTAAGCGCCTTGAGCGCCGCAATTTTACACGCATCTGCACGTAATGAGATCATGATGGAATGGAATCGAGCCTGATTTATATTTACGTCGCTTGTAAAGTATATAAACATCCTGGGGTGACCTAGATGCGAGGGTTATGAATATTAAAGAATATCGGAATAAGTTAAAATATACGGATCGTATAATTACCGGTGGTAAATTTCAGTGCAATAAGTTTAAGAGTCCAGTAAAGTTTTTTTTCGATTTCGCTCAACGTTTTGATACTATTGTACAGTAACTAATAAGACTGCTATTAGTATGTATACCAAATTTGAAAGCTAGTTTCTTTTCAAACTGCGTAAGTATATGTTTCATTTATAAAATAATTCATCTTAATCTAACAGCTGTTTCGCGACTTGCTTGGAGAGGTGAAAAAAAGTAAGATTTTTATTGATTAAAGTGATGTTAAACTAGTATGTAAAATATATAAATTCGTTGGAAAATGAGTCGTTAAAGGGATAAGTGGAACAGTTTTTTCTATTTTCATACATATTTTTTAAGCAAGGGCATGTTTCCTTTTTTTTTAATTGCCGGATTTTAGGTGGTATTATTTGGAATTTATTAAAGTATTTCATAAAAATTTAAATGTAATAATAAACTTGGCTTTATGATTTAATTAGATAATAGCAAACATATTGGAAGTCATAACAATATAAAATCAAGCGACAAGTTTGCATGAATCAACGTCCTCACTAAACAGGCTCTGCAAGAATTGAGTTTTCGGGTATTCAATAATAATAAATGTGTACCAAAAGTATTATTTTGCAATAACAAGACTTCAAACTATTTTATCAAATGCAAATCATGTGCGTTATTTAATTATTAGCGATTTTCGTTTTCAAATCGTTACCGGAGTCTTAAGTTGTTCGTTGTTACATTTGGCACCCTAAACTGGTCAGTAATGTAATGTTTTTATTTGAGCCAAAAACAATCTTTAGTGCTATCGATCAAAAATAATTGTCTTTTTTTTACCACTACGGTCACAAACAAGCATAACTTTCTGGGTGAAGATTTCTGAAAACGTTCACTAAATAAATAAAAATTGTAACAAACCTCAATCTTATTTTTAAAGACCTATCGATTGATGTGCAACATGTTGATATAAAGAACTAAGTTTGTAATTTAACCGTATAAGCAGGTGTTTATTGTACCTGTAATTTCTACAAAATTACAATGAAATGACGTGCTTTCAAATAAAGTAAAAACGGTGAAAATCGGTTCACGCAATAAAGAATTATCCCATAAAAATCATCTTCCATACTTTATGCTCGCGCGCTAGTTTACTTAATTTGCCGATAGATGTCGCTGTACGTGGAACGCTCATACTTTATTCAATATAGAATTGGTCAATAAAACTAATCCACAGCGCAGGCTTCGTCAAAAAGGATACAAAAAGACATCCGCAACAAACTTCGTCCAATCTACACCAGTAATAATCTGCCACAGGCTTCGTCAAAAGTGTACAAAATAAAATCCGCAACAAGCTTTGTCAAAAACCTAACCCTCTAAGCGCGCCTTCACGTTAATCCCCGAGACGACACGTACCCGGGGCAAACGTTCCAAAAATGCTGGCCGCATTACCGCGCTGCACTGCCAACGATATTTGCTGGACCAGGTACGAGCCGGACCGGGGACCACAACCCCGGTCCCTCAACCGCTGCCCCAGATCTTTTATAAATTTTTTCCCCTCCGAACACCAGGGTCCACCGGTTTCCACCGCAACCGGAACAAAATCATATAGTGGTGTCAAGTTTAAGTATTTGGAACGCTTGAGCTTCGCTGCAGTTTCCGCAGCAGCCCCAGCCTTCCGCACTGTGTGGCTGAGATGCGACGGAGCGAACGTACTCACGCATGTCGCATCCCAAATGAGACTACGCCCTCTTGCCCAAGGAACCAGCGTTAACCCGTCCGGCCTTTTGCCATCAGTCCTACTCAAACCTTGAGGCTCCAGTACACTAGGCACTTGGGCGGTAATCAATGCCCGACGAATGATGTCGTTGATGGAATGATGTCTCGAAAACCTACCGGCACATCTCACACAACTTAGACCATGGTGGCCGTTCGCCTCAACCATGGCTCCGCAGATACACTGATGAGGCTCACAAACCACACACCCCAACCTCAACGCTGCCCCGATCCTAAGGGAGTCATTATCTAAGTGAGTACCCAAATGTGACGACGGCAAGGCGTGGAGCCAAGCTCCAGATTCAGGCTCCCTCACAGCTCTCAAACGGGCAGCACCCACACCAACAGCACCTTCCAATAATCCATCATATGTCCTCTTGCTAAGCAAGTCGTCCCAAGACCTCTGCGACTTCAAATTTTCAGGTCGTGCATCACTTGGACACCTAAGTTTCCACTCAACTAGGGCTTCCTGCAGAAACGGGATTTCGATATTGCCACCATCTATGGACAGAATACGAGTGACAAGATCCCCAGAAGCATAAGCAGAAGCAACAAAGGCGACAAGCCCCACATCGCACACAGCCCGAATTCCCAGCCCACCATACCTAATAGGCAGCGCAGCTTGAACCCATTGCGACTCATCTAGACTAACATTTAAAATAGCCTCAAGGCCATGCCGCAGTACTTGGTCAAAGTCCTTAACCGACTGCTGAAATAACCAAGAAGGTGCCGTCCGTAAAGTATAAACCATACGTGGCATGGAAAAGGAGCTGCGCAATAAGACTAACGCGACATGGGCCGACAACTGCTGAAGATGCGTAAGCGATGCAGTCAACGCATCGGCTTTCCTTTCAACGGCAGCGGGCACCCCCTCTGATATAAAGTGATTTAATTTTATTTGACATTTAGTTACATGTATGGCAACCTCCTAAAATATTTTTTTCGTCGATTTTACTACATAACTAAGTAGCGGCATATAAAATAAACCTTACGTTAAATTTTTATTAACATACGTCCTAGTAACATACTAGTTTCCGAGTAAAGTGGCTGTGATATATGGATGGACGGAAGGACGGACAGACGGACATGACGAAACTATAAGGGTTTCTTTTTTGCCATTTTGGCTCTGTAGCCAAAATGGCAAAACCAGTGTATAGGGGTCTAGTGTTTAGGGTTCTGTAACCCTAAACACTAGACAGCAACAGTCGCCTTCATCCTTGGATTTAGGTAGACAAGCGGACCACGAAACCCTTTACAATTTTTTTTTATACCACGACGGTGGCAAACAAGCATACGGCCCTGATGGTAAGCAGCTACCATAAACTATGGACGCTTGCAACTTCAGAGGTGTCGCGTGCGCGTTGCCGACCCTTTACAAAAAGGAGGATTCACTCTGTTGACGGCTAAAGGAACAAGATGGTCCCAAATCATCAACACACTGGGTCCTCTTTGAGCTCTTTGGCAACCTCAACAGCAGGGTCTAAAAGATTAAACATAGGTACGCTTCTAAAGTTAAGTAAGGAATCAATACGGTTGAATGTACGCTTAACAAGATATAAACTTCTTGAAGCTTAGAGGACTGAAGCCTGAATCTCAAGAGTAGGTAATTGGGTAACAATTAATCCAGTAACCGGCTTACTACTGGGGGCTCGCAATTATGAAGATAATTATGATCTTTGATAATTATCACGATAATTATCCCAGGTTTTGTGTAGACCGCTGTTACTTTTAGGTTATTATTAAGTCCATAATTATCAGTCTATAAAAATTGCGATAATTATCAAGACTATTTATTTATTTAAACTTTAATGCACAGTAAAATAGGCAGTTACAATAGGCGGACTTAATGCCTAAAGGCATTCTCTACCAAAGAACCTACAGGTCAAACAGAAAGTTATTGTTGGTGCGGGATATGAAAAGAACACAAATTACTAGACTTGATCAGCAAAAAGATAAATAGATATGTGTAGGTGCATACATAATTAATTAATAATACTACCACTGATAATTATCCTTTCGACCCTGCTTACTACTTTAGTGATTTCGCCTCTCTGATTAATTAATATTTAATTTTTGTATTCAGGTTAAAATAATCCCAATGAACTTCCTAATTTTGCCGTTGTCTCCTATCCTATCTATTACCGTCAGCCAAATAGTTTTAGGCAAAACTCGTCAGGTATTAGAAGCTCGTGTAACCGGCTTGTTAGTTCGATACGGTAACTTTTAACTATCCCGGAGGAACTTGAGTTAAGCCTTACCTGGATACTAATGATGATCGGATATGAATAATCAAATTTTGCTCTTTACGACGTTCGGCGTAATGTTGTATGTGTCATTTTAGGTTATTGTAAAGGGTTTCGTGGTCCGCTTGTCTACCTAAATCCAAGGATGAAAGCGACTGTTGCTATCTTCTTTTTGGGTTCTGTAGCCAAAATGACAAAAACGGAACTCTTATAGTTTCCTCATGTCTGTCCGTCCGTCCGTCCGTCCATTCGTATGTCACCACTTTACTCGGAAAGTATAGGTCGTATCTTAATATTTTTTTTACATAAGGTTTATTTGATATGCCGCTACTTAGTTATGTAGTAAAATCGCCGAAAAAAATATTTTAGGAGGTTGCCCATACATGTACTAACTACCCTAACTAAATGTGAGAAAAAAATTTTTTACCTATTATCAACATGTTGCACATCAATCGATAGGTCTTTAAAAATAACATTGAGGTTTGTTTAAAAAAAAATTGAAAGTCTAAAAAATTGTGTCCCCCCTGTAACTTCTGTACCGGAGATCCAAAAAATATGAATAAAATTGTGAAGATAAGTACATCATTGTATATTCCTTTAATGAAAATTGTTTTGAACATTATCGGTTAACGCGTTTTCGAGTTATCTCCAAAAAACTTCTTTCATAGACAGATACGTCATTTTTATAGTAGGTATGGAGGGTTCCATTATGCGTGGTCCGACACGCACTTGTTTTTTTTACATAAAGGGAAACAAGTTAAGTACCGGTCTGCTCTGCTTTGTAGCCCAATATTCATTATAGTCTATTACGGTTCTCCAGAAACTTCTTGCCTCACACAACACTGTGGAATGAACTGTCGTCTGCGGTATTTCCGGACCGATACGACCTTCAAACCTTTCAGTAAAGAGCGTACTGAATCTTAAAGGAACTTGCGACAACTCTGGCGTGGCAAGCATCCATGAACCTTACCATTAGGCGATTCGTCTGCGAGTTTGCCCCCTAAGTAAATAAAACGGAGCTTACTCACATGTCTTGGCAGTCACAAAAACGCAGTAGGTTGCAGGTTTCGTTACTATATTTTTATATATTTTATACATATAAAAACGCAACAATTATTCATAAAAGCAACTGGTATATAAATTGGTGTTACGTAAATAATTTCCGTGAAATTCACCCTAGGTTCAAACCACAGCATCCAATTACAAAGCCGCAAGCCTTACCATTCGAGCTTATTTTAAACATATTTTCATATCATTATTGACCTGTAGTTTTAAAACAATGGTTTAAGTAAGTACCAATTTTTTTGTAATAACTTGAATTAACTAGTTTATCATTCGATATGATATCATTACAAAATTTGAACCAGATGACATTCGTATAGTGCCCTGCCACACTTAGCGAGATGACATTCACAGTGCCCATCTATTGAACATAGTCAAGCCATTTAGACCTCAAAATTTGGAACATACCGATATCATTTAAATGTGATGGAGCTCTACTAAGATAGGATTTTTAGAATCCCTAAACTCCCTAAAGGGATGAAAACGGAGTTGAAAGTTATCAACTGCTCCCACGCAGAAATGAAGACGCGAGCATATACTAGTCAAAGTTGAAAGCAGTAGGAATTATTTATTACCTAAAATCAATATTCAATTTATAAATGATGAATGAAAATTCACAATTTTGTAAATGATACTGTAATAGTAGTTTAAGTAATAAGATCACACGAGTGTTTTAAGGCCTAGTTACGTACAGTTGCATACACTGCTTTATCTACACTCATATTATTTATTATAAATGCCGTATTCGGAAATCATAGAATGGCCGCCATTGAACCGCCGCGGCCATCTCGATTGTGTCGGCGTGGCCAACTCGATTGTGTCGGGGCTCGCGCGGGACCAATCGAGTTGGCCATGGCGGTAACATTATGTTATCAAATTCGATGTTCCAAATTTGAAACTCAGTGCTTAACAATATTTGAGCATGCAAAGTTAAAATTACGTTACTGCCGCAGATAAGAAACTTATCATAGTTAAATCGTTTGTTGTAATGCTTGTCATTGTCTACGGTTTTTGAACGCATTTTAGAGTACTTACAGTATGAGTGTAGATAAAAAAAATTATGTGTTTATATGATATTTGATTTATAAATCATCACTGAATATGGCACCTTTATTACCTAACCACGTATCAAATTAGTTGAAACTTAATTAAATGTAAAGTCAATTGCCCTTTGGTAAATTGTTCTCTAATTTTGCTTTAATTTAATGTCATTTACATAAAGCTCAATTATGAAATTAGAAGCAGAATTAGAATATTATGTCAGAATGAAAATGTACCACGGGCAGCGCTAAAGTAAATGTTGTTGTAGAATACTGATTTTTTATTTAGAAGGGACTTGTGAAGCCATTCTCGTTACGATTTGGTAAAGATTATATATAACTTACCAAATGAAGTGCCCGCAAAATGCCCGCTGGAGTGCGATGTATGGTAATGATATAATCTGATTGATTAATATAATTGATAGGCCGGTTAGTGCTATAAGTAGGTACGTATTTTGCAAAATTGCCGTGCTAGTTTTACTTTATATCTCAATACTTTTTGCAGTAGGAGAACGGCATTGCGGGATTGGCATTTTTGTACATGTACAAACTTTGTATGCAGAGGGGGGTCTTTTTCTCTGCAGCTGACCGTACATGTAATTAAGATGTCTGTATAGAAGGAAGAGCTTTTTAGTTACATATGGACATATAATGTTTTGTTTGTTATTTTGATAGTGAGTTAGTTCTATTTAAGCGGGGAGCGTGAAATTATTCAAATTATTGTGAACTGAGTGAATCATTATAGGTACAAATATACATACAGGACGGCAATGTCCAAACACTCGTATATATCGCCGTTGTAAAAACACCAGCAAAGCCAATACATAAAACGCTTGTAATATTAAATGTGCACACATGAAACGTATCTGAATAAACAAATTAATAAAATCGAAGAAATTTATGCAATATAGATCTA
The DNA here is from genome assembly GCA_947086415.1 of Pammene aurita. Taxonomy (NCBI): domain Eukaryota; kingdom Metazoa; phylum Arthropoda; class Insecta; order Lepidoptera; family Tortricidae; genus Pammene; species Pammene aurita. The sequence goes on along the minus strand of OX352315.1, from coordinate 8,111,618 downwards.
AGAAACCACTGCCCATTAGAGCTTGTAAGTAGGGACTTATATTCAAATGTACGATTCACAAACCAACGTTGAAGCGCGTCTTATTAAGCTTTTAAGAAATTTTAATCTTCAATATTGTTGTTAGATTTCATATTTAAATTGCAGTATTAATAGTCCGCGAACATGTAGCTGTCATTCAAATATGTAATATAACTACTATGTTAAAGGTTCAAATTGCTTTGGCCCTAAAGACGCTTGCCGACTTCGGCTATTTGTTGTGAATCGTACTCTCATAGCAAATAAAATCATAGCAAATTAACTATAAGCCACAAACATTTCGAGATACCCTTTGAAACAGGGCTAAACATCCGCTGGTTTTTCTTAGCGGTTTACGATTTCGCTCGAGGCTCGTAAAACTCAGTTTTCCGGCCTTGCTGCATACCGAAAAACCGGCCAAGTGCGTGTTGGACCACGCATAGGGTTCCGTACCTTTAATGGAATAAGAACCAAACTAATACCAAAAGGTCGTATCTGATGCCTATGGAAGAAGTTTTTTGGAGATAACTCAAAAATGGCTGAACCGATAATGTTCGAAACAATTTTCGTAGAAAGTATATGATAAGGCGCATCTCGTCAATGTTTTTCATATTTTTTGGACTTACGGTTCAAAAGTTACAGGGGGGGGGGACACAATTTTTCTGACTTTCGAAGCGATTATTTCAGAAAATATTCACTTAATCACAAAATAGTCAAAGAAATCTCAATGTTATTTTTAAAGACCTATCGATTGATGTGTCACATGTTGATATTTGGTTAAAAAAATATTTGAAATTTAGATTAAGAATATTTTTACTACATAACTAAGTAGCGGTATACAAAATACACCTTATGTGTAAATTTTATTCAGATACGTCGTATAGTTTCCGAGTAAAATGGCTGTGACATACGGACGGACAGACAGACAGACTGACATGACGAATCCATAAGGGTTCCGTTTTTTGCCATTTGGCTACGGAGCCCTAAAAAGAGCTCAGTTCTCTGTGCAACATTTTGTTCGGGCAGTTCACGATTAATTAGTCTCATTTTTTTTGTCAAGTCCGACTCACGATTGATCACTTTTTAAAGATTTTCCTGTACTAAAAGTGTGAAGGACTATTTTTCGTATCAATTTCGATATTTTTGGCCCTGTACTTAGAAGACAAGGAGGTTTGATGCTTTATTTATTTATTATTTACAAATGGTGGACTTAATGACATATGACATTGTCTACTAGTCAACTATTGGGCCAAACAGAGACATGTAAGTTGGTGCAGGAGGAAAATATAATTGAATAGAGAACATTTTGAAGCCATATAAAACATATATTTATTGAGATATAAAAATAATAGCGTTTTTTGTGTATTTGTAATTTTTAGTATTTGTTATTGAAATGGCGATGCCTATTCTGTCAAATTGTATTTATCTGTTAATTAAATACAGCCAGTCAACAGATAAATCGTTGGGGCGAAAAGGTTCTCGAGTAGCGACCACGAACCGGAAGGCGCAGTGTCGGCAGACCCCCCCAAACAAGGTGGACTGATGACCTGGTAAAGGTCGCGGGAGTCCGGTGGATGCGGCTGGCGCGGGACCGGTCATCGTGGCACTCTTTGGGGGAGGCCTATGTTCAGCAGTGGACGGTTGGCTGATATGATGTTGATGATGATGAATCAACAGACAGAGCTGGAAATCCCCCTATCGGACAGAAAAGTCATCTTAGTACGTGTCAACATTTGAACTTTTAAGAACTTTCTTCTTCCTTTGAATTTCTTCCGCCTTGTTACACAGTGGTGTGATAGACGGCCGGTATTAATAGTTATTGCAGCATTCAGAGCACCGTTATATAGAATTATAATTAGGTTTATTAGCAACCTTGTAAACATTTACGCTTGTTCAGTTTTACGGACTGTTTTACTATTACGTTGCGGTGTGAGTAGGGACTTTAAATAACTATTTTGGTTTAAACTAGATTAAATGAATTGTTTATTAAATGTTTGGTTTTGTGGTAACGCGGTGTGGAGTAATTTAAAATAGCTTTAGCCATAATATGGTTTTCTGCAGTCATTTGTTTTGTATTTTGACAATAGGGATGATGACACATGTTGAATTATGCAATAAAAGTTAGTTGATAGGATGCACAATTACCAAGATATCCAAATAAAGTGAAAATTTAAAAAAAACTATTGAAATGGTTCAAAGATATCATGCTTCAAAATTTCAAAATTTTTCAATTTTTTAAGTACGAAATTAAAAAAAAAACAATGATACCATTCGATTTTTAACATTTTACTGTTAAATAAATTGTACGGTAACCATATACATAAACGCAACATTTCACTGTAAAAATAGCAATTTCATAATTTTTCCATACTTTAAACAGGGCGACTATATGATCGTGACGTCACTTGTGCACGTCATTTTGTTAGGAGCGTTTCGAGATACAAATGCAAATCTCAGACTTTAAGAGTAATTTCTGACTTTTGTGTTGCTTTAACGCAATTGGCCGCATATAGACATTTGATCCTCACAACAAAACGAATCGATTGATACCAAACATGAAAAAAATTCACCATGCCTATTGTTTTGCGAGAGTGCCAATAGGTATTTATTATAATATTCAGAAACCGTACTGTTTGAATGTTTTATAGGTAGCATTTTTTATTCTTGAATTTCTTGTTTGCAGAAATTGTTTGAAATGAGGATTTAGTTACCATCTTTAAAACATTTTTGCAATAAAGGTTTTATTTTTTAAATATCCACCAATTTTACGAAAATAACCGCCATTTTAAAAATTGTGTCGGATACGAAATGTCTATATTTTTTTCACCAGCCAATCAAATTCTGGTGTTCATTCAAATATCGAACTGAATGCATTTAAAATGTAGGTCACTGCGTCAAATTTAAAATTTAAACATGGCCGAAGCGATATTATCGATGCTTTAATACTGGTACCAGAGTAGAATCATATAATAAGAGTAGTCCATCTTATTTTTAATGTACTTATAATTTAAATGTTCTATGTGTTGCCTGTTGAGTAAATCAAGTTCTGCGAGACGATGGATAAATGTCATCTTTTGTTTTTTAACTTGGCTAATTCTTTTTTTGCGTGTGTTTATTGTTAACTAGCTGACCCGGTGAACTTTTAAATTTCCAATATTTTAATGGTTATTCTGCTATTTGGGGCGGAGATGAATCTTTAAAATCGAACATCAGTCGGTTCAGTCAATCAGTTCAGCCGTTCATGAGATATAAATGGTGTAATCGACACGACTTTGTTTTATATACACATATTGTTAATAATATATAGCTGACTATAAGTGTTTACTCTACCGGAAAATATTTTTTCTAAGAGAAAACACTCCGCGAATTTTAAACGCTGGGAGATAGTTTACAGTATTCTCACACTGTATGTCTGTACTTTTCGAATTTAATACCGGCACGGACAATGACCGAAAATTGCACGTTGCATGTACCGATAGAGATCGGTGCAGTGTAAAATTAAGAGTATGATGTTGTGGAAATCATTCACGTGGAAATATATCAGATAACTTGTGATAAAATGAAATACAGTGTGATAATAAAGACGATAAAATGAAAGGTTCGTGTTCGAACGACGTATGTGGGAAAGTAGATTATTTCGTAATTATTATATATTATTATTATTAATAGCCTATAGTGTCCATTGCTGTGCAAAGGCCTCCCCCCTCGATTTCCATTCGTCTCGGTACCGTGCGATTTCAGGCCAGTCGTTAACAAATGCGTCCAGGTCATCTCGCCATCTCCGCTTGGGCCTGCCCGCCTCGCCCGTCTTATGGCACCCACTCCGTGGCTATGTTAGCCCACCTCTGTGGATGCATGCGACAAATGTGGCCGGCCCGGTCTCATTACAGCTTGGCGGTTTTGACTTCAACGTCTGCAATTCCTGTTTTTCAGCGCAGCGTAGAGTTTTGGATTCGATCGAGCTGCTGTCGATTAATTCCTTGCTGTATGTTGATTAATTCCTTGTTTCATTGTATCGTATTAGTCTTTCTTTGCGTTACCTGTCGTGATTCTCTCACCTGATGGTCTCATCGGAAGACCAGCGCTAGCAATACCTAGCACCATGCTGAGATGAGGCCATTTCTCTTTTTTTTTACTTCTTTCCAAATGTATTATGTTTGTGTGTATGTCTACGAATAAACTATATTCTATTCTATTCTATTCTATTCTATTCTGTTCTATTTGCCACGGTGCTGCCGCCTGGTAAAAAAATCGATCAAATAAACCCTCATTTAATAGCTAGAGGACAAAAGTAGTTGAAAACCATATTTTTTCGAAGGTTCAATTAAATTCGATTTTCATTTGTTCTTGATAAACTGCCAACAATTTATAAACCTCGTTAACTCAATTCTGCAGCCGATTGCCCACAACACAACCAGCGACTTAACTGACCATCCTCGACCTTATGTACTACATAATAAGGGTTACAATTAGTTGACTCGGACTACACACTAACAGCAACTTTACTGGCCTTATGTCTTTGCAATAAGGATGACAATTAATTGACTGGGACGAAGGCACATCAAAAATGATGTCTGGATATGAATGACAAAAAAAAAATCTCCAATGTTAAGGATGGGGCTTTTGACATAAAAAGAGGTTTTTTTAACAATCGATTAATAACTGTACATAAAAATGATTGAAATTATTTTATACCTTTCGTGAGACTTCCTAAGTCGATGAACGGATAAAATACTCTTTTAGTGAATACAATCGATAGGATAAAGATAAAGTAAATCAATTTTTTATTATAATAAATAAACAATGTTTTTGTCGATTTTGTTTTTGTCGACACTTTTTTTTATGAAAATCATTTTTTTATCCTTCTAGTTAGCAGTTATTTTAAAATCGATTTTTATTGAGTTTTTTCCAATGTGAATTGATAAATGAAATCGGTTTACATAACTGTTAAGAAAAAATATATTATTTTTCTATAACCAATTATTTTTTCCATCACTAGTCAATGTAAATTGGTGGACGGCTTCTTTTGTATAGCCGTGAGTCATGGTAACATGGAATTGTAGAGGAATTTGAAAAAAAAAGTAGGTTTTTGAAACGGGGTCAGCTATGTCAGTCTTATTCATCATGTTAGAAATCGTTATAGGAATGACAATCAAAAAACTACCCTAAAACTTGACGTACCTACGAAACTTTTATGAAACCAAAGATTTCATAAAAGTATAGAAATATTATGTCGTAAATAATTTTAAACAAAAAAGAACCGACTTCACTTAACCTCCAGCTCCACCTATCCAAAAGCAAATGCCTGATCTACTGTAAAAAATACTCTAATCACTATAGGGGTGCCTATACTATTTGAAGAGTTCCCTCGATTTCTCCAGGATCCCATCATCAGATCCTGATCTAATGACAATGGGACTAATTGTGAAGTATCCTCTTTCAAACAAAAATAGAATTTTCCAAATCGGTCCAGCAGAAATAAAGATCCCGACGGATTGATAACCTCCTCCTTCGAAATCTTGAAGTCGGTTGAAAAATATTCTTTATTGGACACCCCAATAAAATAGAACAGTACAGTATACAGATAGAAAGTAGAGGCGGACAACGGGCAGTCTTATCGCTAGAGAGCGATCTCTTCCGGATAACCTTAGGAGAGCGGAAATCTAACAAAAAATCGTATGAGTAGATGCAACGCAAAAAGATATAACTTATATTTATAACGACTCACTTAGGTATTTTACCTATGATTGTGCGTAAAAGAGACGCGTTAACGACTGTATCATTTAACTCATGTTGACCAATGACAAAAATACTGGTGATCCGTTTAAGGCACTAGGCACTGAATGTGGCCGAAAACTGTTACTTTCTAAGGGATATATCTCAATAACGAGTCAAATTTGAAAAAAAAAATATGTTAATTACCATTTCATGCACAACATTGTCAACGTTTGAATAACTCGTGTAACGTATAGTTTCTCCGTTATTTAAATGTAACGAAATGTCGTTTTACGGTTAATTTTGCTTATATCTACTGAACGGCTTATTTGATTTAAAATATTGTTGAACTAAAAAATGTATACTACTGAGCACTACAAACTCAACGTAGGATATTTAAATTGATTAAATTTTCTTAAACAACTTGATCATAATTCCACATTTCGTGCGTTGGTAGCTCGAAAACGGCGTTGCTGGCAGTCGTGAGCTAGCTTTGAGACGAGGAGGCTGTGTCGCTCGTCGCTCCGTGCTTCCCTTGTACTACATATACTTGTGATTGGCCCGTGAGCAATAATATCGGACTTACTATGCCTAAAGACTAAATAACTGCAGAGGGTTCATGCGATGCGGACATAACGTGTCTTCCCGGAATTTATAAAGTATAGACGTTTTATCTTTTAAGATAATGTTCTCGTATGCATGTTTATGTACGTTCGTATAAAAAGTGTATTTTATTTAGATTATAATACAAGTAAAAAACAAATAAAATTAAAATGGAGGAAAAAACAAAAATCATGAATCTCATAACTCATAATTCTCTGAAAACAAATTTGGTCATGTAAGTAAACTACAATTATTATGTTTTAGTAGACTAATGCATCACGCAAAATAGGCGTTAGTCGTCGAGTTGTGGAAATCTGCTAGTACTGCAATACAATAGAGTAATAATCAATTTAATAAAAACTCCGAAGCACCGAATTTATTTAAACATAAATTTAAGAATACCGTGTTCTAAACGAATGTAATATGCGTTTTTTTAAAAGTTTAAACATAATTTTTTATGTTATACTTTATACTAATTTATCAAATCAAGAAATTGCGAAGTAAACTGCAAAGGATTGCATATAAACCGGCCAAGAGAATGTCGGGCTATGCTCAGTGTAAGGATCCGTAGTTGCCGGCCTGTTACAATACATCCATTCAAAAGGTAGTTCATAAAGATATGTTTTGTGGCACTTACGTTATTTTACTATAGGCATCACCCAAAAACGGCTCAACCGATTTTATTGCATATAGTTTTTATTGAAAATACGTGATAAGTATTTCAATGGCCTCACTTCCAGGAATTTTTCCAAATTTTTTGAACCCACGGTTCAAAAATCAAAGAGCATGTTTTACTTTCGAAGCTAATATTATTTACGAAAGTATTCGTTTTATCCAAAAGTTGTTTAAGGCTTATTCTTCTTGAAAGACCTATTCAACAATGTGTTTCAGATACTTATTGTTTTACCACTTTGTAGGCGTAATTAAAACACATACTCATACCAAATTTTAGTGTACTAACTATCACTGAGCAAAGCCTGATTGAGATTCTAATAAAAAATGGCTGATATTTAAGAGTTCAATGTATGTAAGAATAAAGGAAAAACAGCTTTTTTTTATACCACGACGCTGGCAAACAAGCATACGACCCACCTGATGGAAAGCAGTTATAAAGCCTATGGACGCCTGCAACCCCAGAAGATTCACATGCGCGTTGACTACCCTAAAAAAAACTTTACTATGTCGGTGAAATAAATACAAATTTTATATTAATTATCAACATAAAGTAAATAAATAAATTACTAGTAAGGGTTAATACTACCTATCAAATATCTTTAAAGGACCGGCCAAGTTTGTATCGGACCACGCATATTGTAGGGTTCCGTAGAAAGTAGTTTCTTGGAGATAACTGAAAAACGGATAAACCGATAATATGTGAAATAATTATCGTAGAAATTAAGTACTAAGCCTTCTTGGTTTTTTTCATATTTTGTAGACTTACGGATTAAAAGTTGGGGAGCCTATTATATTTAGACTTTCGAACAAATATTTCTGAAAATATTGACTTAATAAAACAGTTTTAAAAATCCTCTATATATGTAAAATATTTTTAAAACCGTATCGTACAACATGTTCATATTTACAAAAAATATATTTTTGACATTTAGTTTGGCATATGTATGGCATATGTATGGAGTGCCTTCCCTAAAAGTTTTTTAGCAATTTAGCCAGAAAACTAAGTAGCGGCACATGAAACACACCTCTAGATAAAATTTCAGTAATATATGTTTTATAATAAAAATGGCTTTGATATACGGACGGACAGACGGACATGTTTCAAAAAACTTTTAAGGGTTCCGTTTTTGCCATTTTGGCTATGGAACCCTAAGAAGTGTTTGCGCTGTGTTATATTTAAAGATCTAAATTTAATGGGCTTACAGCTCTCATGACAATTGTATGACGATTTCGTGCACAAATACCGCTCCTTACATGTGCATTTTTACTATACGCAACTCGCAATAGGCTTAGTTTAGTTAGTTTATCGTAATTAAGTGACGGTTAATATTTAAAATCGCAACAAAAAAATAACCAGCTCACTTGCACAGCAAAAAAAATCCAAATTCACATGAAAACACCGCTTTGATGTGCATTCAGTTTTTTTTGCTATAATAGTCAGTATTTTTTATTTTTTCTGATATGCGGAATATTTTTAACCATATTTCGCAAATTCGTAAATATTTTGCCGCTCACTGTACTTTAAATTCAAAATCTAGGTTTTTATTTTTTTACATTAAAATCTACTAATCGAGATCGTTATTACTTATCTTATTTAATAGGTAAGTAGCATTCCTAAAAATGTCACAAAACATCCGCAAAAGGATTATAATTATTATAAAGCTGCCCGCGCGCCTCTGAGTAAAGTCATATTCTTTGAACATTGTTGCGGTGCATCGCGGTGGATTTACGCACGATCGAAATGAGAGGGGTACGCAGGTGGCGCGGGTAGAGAGCGCCCAAACGCTCAAGGACACTCCGGCGACAATCGTCTTAAGGCCAAAATTAATATCGTATTGCGACTGAGAAATGTAGGAGAAAAATTTTATGGACGCGAAAATCCTTTTTTTGTATTACTACAGTCATTTTACGGGCGGCTAGTATGGGGAATTGGAAATAATTAATAATAGCTAATATTTTTAGCGTAACGGATATATCATGATACAAGTATTATTTACGCAATGAAATCCTACAAAATATCGTTATTCGCTAACCGCCACAAATATGTACACACATATTACAAGCGTTTTTCTTGTAGGATTTTAATGAATATATCGTTTCTAAGTCATTTAAAATGTGTAAAAACAAACTACCAATTATTACTATTTGTTTCTAACGAATTAGGATATATAGCGCCCGCGCCGTACATTTTGTTATTTATGTGGTTTTACATGGACACGGTTTCTTGTTTTTTGCTTTAAACAGAAAGAAGACTTAAATATCGTCATATTTACAAATAAAAATAATTGATGTTAGTGTAAATAAAAAAATACAATTTTTTTATATATTTTAATTTACCTATTTAACTACTTCCGTGTGAAAAATTGGTAGGATTTTTGCATATAGTATATATAAATATTCCATAAGAATGAATAATAAAAAAATCAGGCTATTATAAATTAATTAATGTTTGATGCAACCGTATCTTTCCTGTACTATATGGGTCACGTCGTCCCAGTCGGCCAACCCTCCATACAAAACCATTATTTAAAGTTTTTTTCTTGGTTTTTGAAAATTACAATACCAATTATGCCCTTAAACGGATCACCAGCGTTTTTGTTACACCCTGTATAATTTTTCGTTATTTTTAAATAACGAAACCATAAAAATGTTGACAAAGATTGAATTTTTAAAGCTACTCCGTAACATTCTTAATCGCATTCGAATTCGAACATTCGCATCCTGTATAGTCGCATATTTATGATTAAATCAAAGTAATTACAATTCGAAATACACTCGTGCTATCAACACTTTGTAACACAGTTTGCGACACACGCTTTCTCACTCCGAACGTACTTACGCAAGCGGAAGTACAGTCCACGTAATTATTCAGAACAATCGTTAGGCCGATATTTTTAGAAACCGCGTCAGTTATATTGCATGTCATCATTTGTACTGAGATTCCGAATTTTAAAGGGGCGGTTTAAGTCATAGGAATCAGCGATTCTTGTTATACCTACCTCTTTTTTGTTTCTACATATTAACCTTTTCACAACCGACCACCATTGACTCTTTTTTATGCAAGTAAAATTGTCAACTGTATTGGTAATGTGTCAAAGTTCAAATTTAAACGAATATTTTCTTTACTTGGCTATGCCTTTTGCCGACAACGCCAAAGAAACCATAAATAAATATGTGAAATTTATCACGTGACTTTCACAATACAATATTCTGATTTATTGTTCATCAACAATAAATAATACAAAAATAAAATTTAAAGTTTATAATTTAGCTTTGTTGACAAAATTCGGCTTTATAGTTTAAATTCTTTAGGATCTTTCGCATCTGTCATTCCGTTTTTTTTAAATATTTTTGTAGTGGTAGTAACTCTATCTAATTCTGGAGACTATAAATAACTCTCCTGATACGTCAGTGTGGAATGCTATGCTGTATGACAGGGACTGATATCGGTATAATTAAAAATTTAAATAGCTATGGACAATAATAGGTATGGACAATAAATTATCACATTAATAATCGTGGGGTGCCGAAATTGCATACCGATAACGCTAAAAAAAATATTTATACCACATATTATGGCTACAGAGTGGGACCCACGAGACACCATCGAGGTAGAGGCAGACCGAAACGGAGATGGCGGGACGACCTGGACGCATTCTTTACGGAATGGCGGGGAAGGACTATGAACAGGGTTGAATGGAGGAGAAGAGGGAAGGCCTTTGTCCAGCAGTGGGACACTAATGCAGGCTCATAAAAAAAAAATATTACCGCAGGGATACCGCTGAATAAGCTAGTATGGTAAACATTTTTTTTTGTGTAATTCAGCAATGTAATTACCACGCGTCAGCTTGTCACTGGGGCCCCTCCCACCGTCCAGCAAGATGGAGATTAATGACATTAAGCCCGCCTCTCAGTAAATCACCTAATGCGATAATCTTGTAACCAAAACAATGGCCGTGCCGCCCGTACATTTTATTAATTATTACATAAATAAACTACGCTTCGCTGGTTTTTTGAGAGTGAAGTACAGTAAAACCTTGGTAAGTGGGACTTGGAAAAGTGAGAAAACTCCATAACTGGGACTCTTCTTAAGGTCCGGGCACTTTAGCACTCCTGTTAGTGGGACAAATCGAGTCTCAATAACTGAGATTGGCTATTTCGATTGTATCATTATAATTACCTCTATAACTGAGACAACAAGTGTATTTTACCTCTTTTGCTGAGACTATAATTATCAAAATATTTTGCTAATTTAATTTCGTTTAATTTGATGCGATTAAGATAACGTCAATGTATTAGCTCTCTTAGTGGGACTCTCATTAGAAATATGCTCTTTTTTTAACATTGAGTCTAGGTAGATAAGTAGAGGTACCCATTTGCAAATTCGCACTCGGCTAAATTGTGCCTAATCTAAACGACCCAAAGTTTTTGTTTGGTTTTGCTGTTGTCTTGATACTAACTAAAACATGTCAAAAGGAAGCCTCACGTATTCATCAAAAGGAGAAAAATTCAGTTAATATTTATTTGCTGTTTACTGTTATTTTTTCGTTACTTTTTTAATCAATAGATACATAATGTGAAAAATTGCAACTCGAGTAAGTTAATTAAAAAGTTAACCTACAATGTTTACAAAATGCGAAATTGTATTTAATAATAGCACCTCTATACCTGATATCACCTCTGTTATCACCTCTGTAAATGAGACAACTATTTATTTAAACCGGGATATCTGAGACACTGGATAAGTGGAACACCTCTTTAAGTGAGATAAATTTGCGGGTCCCTTGAAGTCTCATTTATCCAGGTTTCACTGTATTTAACCGATAGACGGAGTAAGTAGGGTATTGTTTTACGACTATAGAAGGTGTAGAGAGGATTCGAAGAATTTTATTGGTGTACTAGATAATGCCCGCGACTTCTTAGTACCTATTAGTTTAGCTTAGTATTATCTCCCTTCCATTGTAAATCTTCCCCGTTTTGATTTCCTTAAGGGATTTTTTCCGTGAAAAACTATTACCTATCCTTCCCCGAGAGTCTAAACCATATCGATACCTAATTCCATCTAAATCGGTTACGCGGTGTACGCTTGAGGAAGTATTAGACAGAAACATACAATAAGTAATAGTACAAGTACAGAAGATTCTCTTTCCTCAATTTGACATTTAGCTACAGAGATAAAAACGTTAGCTGTCATGCGCTCTTAAAAAAATAAAATAGGGTTTTCAATGTGCTTCATATATCCAAATGATGATATGTGACGTTTTCAATCAAAAGTACATTATCATTGTCGGTTGTCATTAAGGGTCTCCCAAAATCTATCGACGCGGATTCGGCAAAATCCGGTGGAAAAAAGCTTTATGTCTACGCAACAAGAGCGAAAAAGACGTCGACGCGTCGGCAGGCGTCGGCCGAGCCGAGCCGAGCCGAACCGTGCATTGTTAGCTCTTATTGCGTGGTCATAAAGCTTTTTTCCACCGGATTTTGCCGAATTCGCGTCGATAGATTTGGGGAGACCCTTAGACGTTAACTGCCATAAAAAATATTTAGATATAAACTATATTAACAACCGACAATGAAGACTGAACTGAAAACGTAACATATACTCGAACGCACCCATAAGGTGATAAGCTATGGACACCCTTCCCTCATTAGTAGTAGTAGTAGTGAATTTGCCACTAAATAAATTCAAGTCTTATGTTAAGCGCTATTTGTTGAGGAGAGAGTACTATACTTTAAAGGAATTCATTGAGGATAACGATGCCTTTAAGCCTGTAGCTTGATATAGTTAGTACAATACAAATTGAGAAATTATTAGGTACATTACTCTATGAAGCAGCTTTACTAGTGTCCAGTATTACCTGTTTTTCATTTTTATTTTATTTTGTTTTTATTTAGTATTTGGACACTTAGAGACGTTATACATCTCTAAGTCTTGCATTCGCAAATATTTATATGTATAGATATATATTTAATGATCCTGACGCTTAGAGACATGTACATCTCTATGTCACTTTTATATTGTAATTTAGTTCACGCATGTAAAATACGAGCACAGAATATTGTTTCTCACCAGACTAAACATGGCTAGTTTTTATTAATTAATACTTTTTATTAATCATATTTAATTTTAGTTTAATTGGCTTTAGACACAACATTCGGTGCTTGATTATCCATATTTTTTATTATATAGAATATATAGATCAAGACACTTGGAGACCTTATACATCTCTAAGTATAATTTAGAAATAGTATGTTTATTGTATACTAGAATCACTTAAGTACTTTTTTTTATATTATTTAAATTCAAAGTTTATTTCTAACTGTTGATGATGGATTATTATAATTTGGAAATTTATGTAGAAGACACAGTTCAGGTAAGAAAGTATATCAAACTTGTATGTAATTTATTTTCAATAGTCAGATTTGGACTCATCTTTTTTCTTTGGTATTTTTCTTAAACTATAACCTATTGTTGGTTAATCTAACCTTGGTTTGATATGTTTTCTTATAGAACAACGCACTTATATGTATTGTTTAGTTTTGATGTACTGTTGTTTTGAAAAAATAAGTCCCGCCGAGTTTCTTGCCGGACATAATTCTTCTCGGGTCAGAGGTGTAGGGTTAGAACCGGTGTAGTTTGATTTTTTTCTCTCTCTTTTACTTTGACGTGTAAAAGTGCCCTTGTGGCCTACTTACTGAATAAATGTTTGAGTTTGAGTTTGAGCCCTCGCGGTGCGGTAAGCGCATCGGGAGAAACGGGTACAGTCGCCATCAGATATATCGGAGCAGCCACAGTGGTCTCAAATATGTAAACAACGCCTCTATTGTCTACGCGATAAAGTGCATGCTCAGATATTTTTGAGTACCTTGGCTGCTCCGATATATTTGATGGCGACTGTACAATGGAGAGAGACATAGTGAAACCCCGTGACAGAAAGAGAGACGGTATATTATGTTCTTCAAATGGATACGAGTAATCGTTTGAGCTTAATCTTCTGCGGCGTCTTTAGAATAGTTTTTAGTTTTTTGCCTATTTACGTAGTTCAGTGTGTAATATTGATACGGTGACCTAACGAACAGGTATGCAGCTAATGAAAAATTAGTCTAAAAACGCGCGTAACCACCCTTTAGTCAAACAAACGGTTATCCAGGGTCTCGGCCACCCACGTGTTTGTAGGGAGGCTATCACCTTACAATCAGCAAGGCCGAACAACGTTGCTTGCATTTTATTCAAAAATAATAAAATTAAAAGTATATACCCCGACATTGGCAGCATTCACCTCGCCAAAACTGACAAAGAGTAAAAGCCATAAAAAAAAGAAATTATTTTTGGAAATACAACTTGTTTTAAATTTTATACCACGTCGGTGGCAAACAAGCATACGGCCCGCCTGATGGTAATTCAACTCAACTTCTTAGAGTCGAAAACAGACTAACGTAAATATTATCGACTACCATGCAGCCGAAGTCGCTGACTTAGTCTAGTTCTAGTTATACATATTTAAAAAATCCTCATACTATGCCAGATGTTTGGCAGACAAGTAAGCATTCAAACTGCGAACCTTGGAGTGTATCAGTGTGTCTGCATCGCGCACAAAGCTTCTAAATGCGTCGTTAATCAGCCGTGTCCCTGTCGCCGGCTGTCCGTCACGAGGGACATTAGTCATCGGGTCATTCTGCAAATTTAACTTGCTTCTTCTTAGGGGAAAGAGCTTTCCTATATTACCTATATAAGGTGCTAACAAATTAGTCACGGATATTTTAAGAGATAATACATTACATTAAAACGATTTACTTTTAACTGTAATTAGATAAGGAATCATTTTTTTGTTTTCATTTACCGAACAAAAAAAATATTATAATTAATTTTTAAAATAACCATCCCCTATAATGTACTTGTCAAGATGTTTAACACTGTCTGTCATGTCACGTCAAAAGTTTTTTTTCTTTAAAGTCATTATGATTCGGGCCTAAAGAGGTCTCATTTCATTATCTTATTAACAGGATGTTTTAACGTAGGAAATGTGTTTCCTAGTTTTCTCCAAACAACATAACAGAACCTATGATGTTTCATACTTGGATATACTCCGAGAACCGAGTACTATCAGCGGTAAAAATATCCGTGACTAATTTGTTAGCACCTTATATAATAAGACGTAGGTTACTAATGTAGTTTATTGTTTGTTTTTAGGGTTCGGTACCCAAAAGTAGACAATCGGGACCATATTACTAAAAAGTATTAAAATTGAAACTGTTTATTAAACTTACACGATTTTCACTCATTATTTTGGAAAAATCGGGACAATACGCTCGAAACTTCGGGAAATAATAAAAGCAAGTGTACGCGATTAAGTCCCGTTTTTGTCAAAATAAATTTAAAGGATTAAGGAGTCTATAAATTATTCTAAATAATTAATTATACAATACTATTAATTAAATTATTACTGAAGCTACGATGTTCGTTTGTCTAACAGGGCTCTTTCTCAAGAACCATAATTGGTAAACATCTGAAATTCTCTAAGAATAGTATTTTATTACCACTACGGCAAGATTAATAGCAAAAATTTTTGATGGAAGTTTTTAAATACCACCAAAAAGGACTTCAATATCACTTCGCAAGTTATTAACCCTTTGACCGAGAAGCATCAAACGGAAAAGTAGGTTATATTTTGCACGTGATATCACGCGCTGGCACGGAAGGCACGACTTTCCGTGCGCGTGATTAGACGTCTTCGTCAAAGGGTTACTAAACCCCTTTCATAAACGTCTTACACGCCTCATTTAACTAATAATCGTTTATCCTTATCTGTTACTTTGATAATATTTGTTAGGAATGAGGCTTTTAATAAAGATGTTTATGCAAAAGGAGGTGACTTTATTTTTTTCTCATTAAACCACATTTCCTTGCACCTACATGTCTCCTTTCACAAAAACGTTTGTTTTTTAAAACGTTTATTCCTCGGCCATAAAAGCCGCTCTGCCAGTCATTCCTGGCTCTCATTGCGGCCATAAAATTACGAAAGCCACGAATTGCTGGCTGTTTGGTAGGTAGTCTGTATATAATAGTTTGCGTTCTTGTTTAACGCGTGTGCCACTTGCAAAGAATATTAAATGACTGCGGACAATATACGGTTTCACGTCAATACTTGAAAAAAAAATTACATATTTTAATTAGTTATGATTCAGCAGTATACATAAAAAAAGCAGCGACCCAAATCTCCAACATTTATATTCCATAAAAACACTTTCACTGATAAAATTAAAGTATTTACCTAACTCATATTTTTTGTGACGTAGTTATATGTAATTTAACCGAGGCAAGACAAGCTATTTAACTATAAACTTTAGATGTCATATACAATGGAAAAAGTGACCAGGGCTAGAAAAAAAAACAGAAATAGCTTTTGTAACTAGTAAACAAGTATAAGTATATGTAACTGAATAGCCCCTCAATCATATCCAATGCACAGCTCCATATTGAGCAACACACGTTCATTGTCAGCCATTTTGAAATCCACACCGTATTATCTGTTAATCTCAATCGGTATTTATTGTTTTGACATACATGTCGATTTTGTACGGTTTTACAACCAAATAGTCATATAAGCATTATTTTAGAACGCTCTTACAACTTTATGGTAATATAAAGCTAGTATATAGTTGAGCTGTTAAATGCAAGTTTGGAAGGTGATATATTGGTTCTTGATTTACTTTACAATCAGATAGAGTGATAATGTATGTTAAAATATGCGTTAGCTTTGACGTTGTCATTTACGGTACAACGCGGGCAATGACAAGTGTCAATCGACTGTCATTTCACCGAACGTTTTAAGTCGCTGTACTTTGAGAATTGAACCAACCGGAGTCGCCATTGACAGGCGTTCTCCTCTGCCGAAAACATATGACCAGTGGTAATACACATGTATGGACTGACGTTTATCTGACGTAGCTATTTGTACGTTACGTACGAATAGTCATACATTTGACGTTCCCCTCCCCCGCAAAAATCGGCAGTCTTTTTGTACCGGAAATTACAGACATGGCTACTCCATCCGGGTTGAATTCTCTAAGTCGCTGTATCATGCTGCAGAAATAATGCGATAAAAAAGAACCATGATCACAATAATTGGTCGAATCCAGAAACTTTTATACGACATTTTGTTCTCTTTTAACAAACCAATAATTATTAAAATATGCAGTTGTATTCAAGCTCCATATGGTCGTTATGGGGGGGAAGATAAAAGTCCAACGCGGGTCAATTAGTTCCACAACACGTAGGGAGCTTAAATACACTGAAACTACGCGCCATTGTTTTAACTAATATACTTAGTTGAAAAGCCATAGCCTTCTTTTTTTCTTATTCTTATACATGTGACATTATTTTGGTAAAGGTACCGTTTGGAGAGCTTACGCTTTTATTGCTTGAATACAGTCAGCAGCAAATGTAGCTAAGTAGCTCAAGTGTTCAAAATGAGCTTGACACGTCTTTATTGTTACGAGAATAAAAGCGCGTGAAGGTCATTTTGAAAACCTGAGCTGCATAGCTACTTTTGCTGCTGACTGTACATTGTTGAATCTGTACAACGTACGGTCAACCAATTTGGTTCATAGGCCACTGTAGAACCTTGTCGTAATGTCAGTTGCCCGTGGATACGTATAAACGAAACCTATTCGCTACCAAACTAGCTATTGTGACAAGGTTCTAGAGTAGCCTAAGAATCAAATTGGTTGACTGTACAATCGCCCACACTTAACTGCTCATCGGTGAACCTTATGCCTTTTGTAATAAGGTCCACCGATGTACAGTTAAGAGTATTGCTGTTTGTAAGACGTACGCGCCTCTCGCCAAATGGTTTTGTTGTGCAAACAGTTTTTTTTTGTGCTAAGCGACTTTAATATTTTCCGTTTAAAAATATCAAAGATAGACAATACTTACTCAAGCAGAAAGTTCTAAAGCTGAACGCTATTAAAAACCCAATAAAACTCACGCAAAATTCGCCTTAAACGCACGTAAATTTTTAATGATATTTTAATTACTTTAATAAGCCCAAAGAACACCCAACTTTTAACCCTCCTACATAATTCATGTGTAAATCTAGATTCTTCCGGCACATGTTAAGCTGTGTCCACACATGCTCAGATAAGGCACGATCCCCATTCAAACTTTAATTAATTGAGGGTCGTGTCGCGAAGAAAAAACGCCTCGTCATGTGTAGTCGCCTTTAGGTGATTTGGCAAGCTGATTTGTGTCTTATGTTAGTGAGATAAGAGTTGAATTTGGATGTAGTGGTGTTTTAGATGCATCATGTTGGTTGGTTAATTTGAAAGGGTTTTATGAAGCTTGTTTAGTTGGTATATTTGAGCTTTTCATCCTGAATCTTAGGGTGTTGTTAAAGTCTACTTTGGGTTAATCTACCCGTTGTTATTATACAGTGTGGAAAAAATATGAGCCCTGGAGGGAAACTACCTTAAATCGCACAAATTGCTCAATTCACTGAAAGGAAACATTATTTTATTTTAAAAAAGGGACATAACTGCATTTACAAAATTTCGGGAAAAGATCCCAAAAAAAAAACTACTTATTTTGTAATTTTTGACAAAAACTGCCAATCGATCCTATTTTGAACAAGGATAATAAGTTCTTAATAATCTTAATAATAATACCAACCAAGTTTATGGCACAAGAGAAACCATAAATAATGAAGAAAAAAAAAGATTTTAAGGAAAAACAAAAAAAGGTTTCCTTTCAGTGAATTGAGCTATCTCAACGTTTTAAGGTAATTCCCAAGGCCTATATTTTTTTCCACACTGTATTTGTACGATTTAGATACAGTGTGTGGTTCTTGGCTATTTAACGTAGTAATGTACCTAGATCTTAATAATGGACTTTACAGCAGGTCATTTATTTAGTTTGATTTATAGTCATTCATTCCGCAATATCTACCTTACCTCAATTCTTATTACTTATGTTAAAGTAACAATTTATCAAAAAAAAAAACTAAATATTACTCACAGACAAGTTTTAACATATGGATGTAATTTTTTGGCTATTAGGTGTGGCGGCTATTCTGTTTTTGGATTCGGTCGTGTACCTACACATATGTTAAATAAATGGCATCTACACGTATCTATCTATCTATTTTAAATTAAATGTTCCCCGTACATATTGTCGAGTTGCGAATGAAATCTCACGTTTCCTTTGAAACTTTGATCAACGTTTGTGCAACTAGCAATTGCTTAAATCGATATTCCTAAACTACGTGTATTTAACTAGCAGCGTCATTGTGAACCAAGGATCATAAAATACCAGGACTGACAACGTTTATATTGTTTATACTAAATCGTATCCTCGTAATTGAGGCAAACGTACTAGCGCCATCTATCTATCCGACGCAGCAGCTATCTGCTGCATACATATCGTTCGGCGCGAGCCAAATCAGTAGCTAGGTACACAAAGATCCCACTCACAAAGGTTGCTAGTGGTAAACCATGCCATGACACAGATCCTCCATTGCAGTCCTCTTATGACAGTGTAGTCATTGGTCTTATTATCATCATTTTGACCGGCGATTTTATGCAGTCAAAATAACTAAACTTCCTTTTAATAGCACCTGAATCTGATACGGAAATGACAGGCATGCTAAGCCTGAATTTAGTCAGTCAGGTTGTCCTGGTTTTTATGGCACGGCTCAATTGAGCGTGGGGTCGTTCTACAACATGATCGCATGAATTTACATAGACATAGGCACTAGTTTTTACTTATTTTTATGTACGGGCTGGGGTTTGAACCCGAGACCTCTGAATTAAAAGCCGGACGTCTTAAGTTAAGGCCAGACAGAATACAACCACAGCCCTCTGCCACGAGACCTTGGCAGAAAACAGAGATTTTAAACCATGTAGCCAGTGGTTGGTGCCAAATTCTACATGACCTTTAAACGCCCTTGGTGGCTAGGCGTGCTCTGTCAACCATTGGCAGAAGCGGTTGGTTGGTTGTCAACCATGTAGACGCTCGCTTCAACAACTCGCTTCAACCAAGGTCACGTGGCAGAATCTGCGGCTGTCTGCCGTCTGGCCCCAACTTTATTGCTAAGCTACCAGCGCTTTTTTAACATGTCAGTCTAGTATTAATATGGTCCTTATTGTGAACACAAACGAGCTCTAATAGAGGCACGTACGGGCAACAAATATCGCGACAAAAAGTTTATGGCGTTTGGAGTTCGTCGGGCGAGTGTGTGAAGTGCACTGGCTACTATAACAATTGGACTAAGAGCTGGCCACGTCAGATATGACACCATAATGAGAGCAACTAAACCTGTGTTTTGTTAGATTGTTATACTATCCTTATTGCTAGATCCGGGCATCTGGCAGCTTTTAATGGGTGGAGGTCGTAGTGACAGGCTAGCAAATTTTTTGAATTGGAAAATAGTAGTACCAAAAGTGGTAAAAATAGCTGAATTTGTCTAAGTTATAAAGAACAGGGCCTATATTTTAACAGTAGAACAAAAAACATTGCGTATTATTACGAAAACAAAAAGAGTAGGTGACAAACTATGAATTACATTAAACGTCGTTTGGCACTAATTTTACCGCAACAGAAACTTTTGGCAATGATATAATCCAATTATTTATGTAATTTCTCATAATATTGCGTGAAACCCAGAATTGTAGGATTTGTTTTCTCGAAGTGGTTTGCATTATTTGACCTCCACCACTTTACAGCTGCCAAATGTCCAGATCTAGAAACAAGCATAGATAGTATAATTTCAAGCTCACATGGTCATTCACATTATAAATATTATTTGAAACGGGATATTTACGGGTGCTCATAAACACAAATATACATGGTAAATATCCCGTTTCAAATAATATTTATAAAGCATAGTGAAGCAAACTGACTAGAGGGATTTAGTTGCTCTCATTATTGTGTCATATCTGTCGTGGCTAGCTCTCCGTCTAAATGTTACTCAGCGAGCGTAAGCGCTTCGCTTACGCTTCGCCTACAAAAAGAGCGATCCAAGCGAATTCGCTTGATGCTTGACGTTAACAAGGAGTTTCAGCGTTTAGTAAAATAACATTGAACGTTTTTACTGGAATTTTATTATTTTTATTATCTTTAAAAATTTCCGCATACGTTTCCATTATATGGCCGTTAATATTTTCAAGTCTGTTGACATGTATCAAAGTTCAAATTTGAACAATTATTTTATATTCAAGCGGTAAGGGGGTTAAGCTTTCAAATATAAACTATTGTGAGTCAGAGAGCTGTGCTACGATTTTCAAGTGAAATCGAACATCGATCGTGAAATTGTTATAACTTTAAGCATTAAGTTACCTACATTTACAGTAAGAATACACACTAGAAAATTATTAAGTAAAAGTCATGATTTCCCAACCGAATGTTATTTGACAGTATTATTAATGCAGCTGCCATAATAGCTTATCTGTGGTTCACGGAGACGGCGACAGTTTGTCAGATTGCAAGTAAACGTACATAGTTAGGAACTTGGTAAACGCGTCTCATGCTTGGCCGGTGTCAAATTCGAGTAGTTACACTATAGATTAGTTAGTTTCTACACTGGAAAAGACCGGTGAAAAGTCTGTTCAAAAAAATGTAGGTGGCGCACGCGTCAATAGTATTTTTTGTATGGAATTTGCCAGCTGATTAAGCGTATTGTTGATAACACTCGCGACGATGGTGTTTTATATGGAATTTGTTGTACCCACATTAACAATCTAATCATAGTGTAGGTATTTATACTGGGAACAGCACTTGCTTTTATGTGTATTTTTTTCTCTTCAACAATAAAATGTGTACACATAACAGTTACAAAAAACATCCGACTTGACAAAAAATTATATTAGAAAAGGCACAAGTATCGAGAATGAACTCGGTGCTTGAATGCACAATTGCACATCCGTATCTAAAATGTAACTATTCTACTTTTGTCACAGTATCTCCAAAATTGGCGACGCCATCACGCCCGAATAGTTGCCCGGCAGAGCTACACGTCAAGTTCTGGCACTTGTTAGCAAGTTATTTTACGCAACTTTGTATCCATGTTACATGCAAACAGTTTAGATGTTTAGAGATTGTCTGCGAAGTTGGTAACACGAGTTTATGTAGATGAAGCATTTATTCGCCAGGTTCTACAAGCTCTTCCCGTGCTTTCTTGGCTGGATTTTGGTCAAGGTCACTTAAATATTTTTTCATAAGAAACAGAAGGCCGTATTCTAACTTAAAAACACGTTTAGACACAATCCAACTTTAATACAACTCAAATGCATTAACTACACAACACAGTTAGCGCCTAAACGTCTGAATTAGAAATATCAGAATTTGCTTGAAAATTATTCCGATGCAACTCAATATTGGTTGATTACTATTTGTGTGTTGGAGTTATGTTTGAGATAGATTGTGTTTTAATATATAGTTTTTTTTTAAATTGGGATACGGAAAATGGTAGGTATATTTTATTAGGTTCTACTTCTTTTAGGGACAACTAATTTAAGATTCAATGTTGGCTTATACGACATGTATTTAATCTTCTTCACAGAACGTAGTTAAACTTAAACTATAGTATTTATTCAATCAACGAAGCTGAAAAGCTTTTCGCTGTACGTGAATAATCGAATGTATTCAATTAAAATTTATTTGCGTGTCCCGTCTGACTGTTTTCATTCGCAACTTTGCGTCGCGACAAGTCGCGTAGTTAAAAACAACGTCAAGTCCGGCCGATGACAGCAGAATAAAATATCTATATTGATACATAATAAATTATTCAGTCTTAGTAGAGGATAAACGCCAATAACCAGACTAGACGGTTTTTTGTCCCGATGGAATATTTTAATAACATTGTCGAAAAAGCGAAATTGCATAAATGGAAATTCAAATTGATTGGATTTTAAAGTCAATTTTTTACAGGAATTAAATATAGTCGTTTCAGAAATAAAATGAATTGACAGCATTGTTTATTGGCATATTGGTTTGAATGTGAAGTCGTTAAATTTTGCATAACATGATCGAAATAGAGAGTCTGAAGTGGAATTTGGCATGAATTTTCAACGTTTGGCAAACAGCATTTTCAAAATAAATATTAATACAGTAGGCCTAGCACATGAGTGTAGCGACAGTATCTCGCGGTCGAGATAGACATCTGTCACTGTCTAACTGTATTCGTCAGAAAGTGACAGATGTCTATCTCGACCGCGAGATACTGTCGCAACACTCATGTGCTAGGCCTACTGATACAGACAACTTGTGCATATTCAGATTTTTCTCAGTCTAATGTGGTCTAATCGAATTTCCGAAATGGCCTTGACCAGTTGTTTGTAATTTTTAAACATGACGAATATTTAAATGAATAAGTTGAAGTGGTCTAATTACCAGACCCGTAAGTGTGCCATTCGAACATTAGAAATCATGTAAAATTTTGATATGACTTTTTTTAATACCACGACGGTGGCAAACAAGCATACGGCCCGCCTGGTGGTAAGCAGTTACCGTAGCCTATGGACGCCTGTAACCTCAGAGGATTCACATGCGCGTTGCCTACCCTTTAAGAACCTATACACTCCTTCTTTAAAGAACTTGCAGTGAATACAGCTAATAGCAAGTACTGTTATATTTTTTTATAAAGATCAGGTAATTAGAGTCCTATTGTCGCTCCATACTTTATAAAACATCGGCACGTAATTACGTACGTAAATATAAAAGCGTATTAATTTCGGGTAGGTGAATATGGACTTGAAACAATGGTAGTACTTATAATAAAACGCTAGTATTTAATTATGATATTAGCGATAAAAAACAACTGCCGTATACTTTTAAAAAGAATAATCATTCAAAGTAACAAAATAACGTTAAAAAATAACGATTACCCTATACGTTCGAACAAATCTTTCAAATCAGCGTTATTGAAAATTCAAACTTCCCGATCGGTTTCGGCGATGCGTCATCTTTCCGACACTAGATCAATCGGGCGACACTTCTGACACTTTCCGAGTCTCGCGACACCCGACACCCGCAATGACGGACAATTTGGAAGTGTCGCGTAGAGCGATATGTGGATTGGAAGAATCGCTTCAAGGATTGCTGCATCGACACTCCATATTTGAAGGCGTTCGAAATTTGAAATTTAGCGTACCTACGTGGTTAACTTCCATAAAACAAAAAAGCTGTTTTAAATAGTTTTCTATCGACTTCAAGATTTCGAAGGAGGTTTTCAATTCGTCGGAATATTTGTTTTTGCTATTTTTAGGGTTCCGTACTTCGAAAGGAAAAAACGGAACCCTTATAGGATCACTTTGTTGTCCGTCTGTCTGTTTGTCTGTCTGTCTGTCAAGACCATTTTTCTCAGGAACGCGTAGAGGTATCAAGCTGAAATTTATATCAAATACTCAGGTCTATTGTCCCTTGGAGCTGTGAAAAAATCAAACTTAAAAGCCAACGAAATCAAAAGATACAGTCATTTATGCTGCAAATTTTAGAGTTTTTCGGCACTCGCAAAACCTACGGGGTACTTCTCGTGAACTCAGAAACTTGAAATTTGGCACGAAGCAACGCCATATAGCATAGACAATGAAAAAATTACAAAAAGTAGACATTTTTAGTAAAATCATACAAAAACATATTTTTTTTAAATTTTAAACTTACTACCTTTTTCCTCGTAAATGCGTGGAGGTATTAAATTGAAATTCATGTCAAATACTCAGGGCTATAGGACCTTTCAGATGTAGCAAAACCAAACTTTTATGTCAACGCAATCAAAAGAAATAGCAATTTAAGTCGCATATTTTGAAACTGAGTACTGGCAAGAAACTCAAAACCTAAAGGGTACTGCCCGTAAACTCAGAAACTTGAAACTTGGCATGAAAAAACTTCATATAGCACAGACAAAGGAAAAATTACGAAAAGTAGATATTTATAGTAAAATCATACAATTTTTTTTTTTAAGTTTAACCTTACTACCTTTTTCCTCGTAAACGCGTAGAGGTATTAAATTGAAACTCATATCAAATACTCAGGTCTATAATTACCTTTAAGTTGTAAAGATTTGTACGGAACCCTCGGTGCGCGAGTACGACTCGCACTTGGCCGGTTTTTTTTTATATATGTTCACCGATTATTTGAAAACGGCTGGAGCTGGACCGATTTGGAAAATTCTTTTTTGTTTGTATGTGGATACTTCACAGTTGGTCCTATTGTAACCAGGTCAGGATCTGATGATGGGATCCTGGAGAAATCGAGGGAACTTTTTAAATATTATAGGCACACATATAGTGATTTAAATCTTTTTTACAGCACTCGGGCATTTCCTTTTGGAAAGGTGGAGACTAAGTTAAATCGGTTTTTTTTTTGTTTAAAATTATTACGGTACACACACATTAAGAGGTGCTATAACTCAGTTTTTTACAGTTTTTACCTAAAGCCATACTGTACCAAAGTTAGTAGTAAAAAGTTAAAATATAATTTCCCACGGTATCGAATTTGGAACAAAGACACCGGCCTATGAATCATATCTAACTAGAACATTTACAAAGAAAACTAGTTCACATATAATTGAAACCTCAAACTTACTCATCGCTATGTCGGTCTTCATACATCCTAATTACCATCTCCTCCTTTTCCAATGTGAAAGAAAGAGATGCTTGTGTGTTACCACATTTAGAGTAGAACTGTGAATTATAACAAACGCATGCGCTCTGCTGCCGTTTAGCACTTGTTATGGCGACTGTATGCGAAAATTGATAGCAAAGATAAAAGGACGTAAGTTAATAATGTTGTATTTGAAATTGTTTCTTATGTCCTTAGAGTACGTTTCAGATTTTCATAAATGTATTTTTGGACTTGAGTTTTTAAACTGAACAATATTAAAATATACTGATGCAAATTCTCATGTGTCATTCTAACGGGAGAATGGTATTTATTGAGGATATGTTAACTGAAAATCTAGGAACCACATGGTGCCGGATTCTAATTTAAAAATACATTAACAATGCAATAAAAATACAACCTATCTCAAACATAACTCCAACACACAACAAACATTCAACCAATATTTTCGCCGGTTAGCTTCCAAAATTGCGGTTCGGCACATCCTTCCAAAATTACAGAAATCTTTTGAACCTATTCAATTAGGCTTCGGAATTAAAGGAGGATGCGAAGCCGCCGTACATGCCCTTCGGACCTTCCTCAGCGACGGCCAGTGCGAAGTGTTACTCAAAATTGACGTTAAAAATGCTTTTAATTCTCTGGATAGAGATACCTTGTTGGCAGAAGTTAAGTCTAATATTCCTGAAATCTACAACTATCTCCTCCACTGTTACGCGGAAACTACAAAGTTGATGTACCGATCAAACGAGTTGTCGTCTGAAGTCGGCTGCCAACAAGGAGATCCCTTGGGGCCCGCAATTTTTAGTTTGGCAATAAACCCTATAATCCAAAATTTAACTTCAAAATTTAACGTATGGTACTTGGATGATGGAACCCTAGGAGGTGACGCAGACTCAGTACTATCGGATCTCTCTGTAATTATTAGTAAATTCAAATCTATTGGGTTAGAACTGAATTTCAATAAATGCGAACTATTTGTACAAAATTCCTGTAACAACACTGATAATTTGATACAAAAATTCACCCAACTTGCACCAAATATTAAAATACTCGATAAGAGTAACCTTTGCCTCCTGGGATCTCCCATTTTCGAAGAAAGCTTTTCAGGATACGTTCAAAATTCTGTTTCCAAATTCCAAAATCATTCTCATCGGTTACATGAAATAAGCTCACACTATGCTCTCATTATTATAAAATTTTGCCTATTCGTTCCTAAATTAACTTATGTGCTTCGCTGCTGTCCCCTTTGGAAAAATCAAAACCTTTTATCACAAATAGACTGTCTCATCAAAAGTAATTTAGAATCCGTTCTTAATATTCAACTCAGCGAGCAGGCCTGGACCCAAGGATCCCTTCCCATTCGGTACGGTGGGTTAGGGATCCGCAAAATTTCTAGTGTCGCGTTACCGGCATTTTTGTCGTCAGTCCACAGCTCTTCCAGTCTCATAGGAAAAATCCTACGTTCAAACTGTGAGACTTCGGGCTTGGCTGACGCCAAAAATGCTTGGTCTATTGCCCCAGTCAAAATTTCCCCGAACACCCAAAATCACAAAGGAGTTGGGACGACATCACGTGTAAATTGACTCTGGATAATCTACTAACCCATTCTTGTCCCGATGAACGTGCTAGACTCCTAGCAGCCAGTACCAGGAAAGCCGGATACTGGCTGCAAGCACATCCGTCCCCAAATGTTGGAACCTTTTTAGACCCCGATACCCTTCGCATTTCAGTTTCGCTCCGTCTCGGGGTCCCGGTCTGCGCTCCACATCGTTGCCCCTGCGGAACCGATGTGAACTACCTGGGCCACCACGGACTTTCCTGCCAAAGAAGCGCGGGCCGCTTCTCAAGGCATGCTGCCCTTAATGACATCATCCGCCGGTCTCTTGCATCAGTTAATGTGCCGGCTCTTTTAGAGCCAGCCGGCATCTCTAGAACTGACGGCAGGAGACCGGACGGTATGACTTTGATTCCGTGGAGTATGGGACGGGTGCTGGTGTGGGATGCAACCTGCGTAGACACACTGGCCCCGTCACATCTCCACCGAACCACCCTGAGGGCAGCGGCAGCGGCAGAGGCGGCCGAAAAAGCTAAGGTGGGAAAATATAGTGGTCTTGGCGTCGAATATATTTTTGCCCCATTCGGCGTCGAGACCCTTGGTCCGTGGGGCTCTAGCGCTCTGAGTCTCTTCAAAGACCTGTCGAAGAGACTCAGAGATGCCACAGGAGACCGAAGAGCTGGCAGCTATCTGGGTCAACGAATTAGTCTCGCGATCCAGCGAGGAAATGCTGCCAGCATCTTCGGTACCATGCCGCAGGGGCCGTATTTTAATATACCTTAGTTTTAGTTTAGTTTTATTTTAGAGTTAATTATTTTGTTTATAAGTATTTAAGTTTTAGTTTATAGTCGTTTGTAATTATTTGTATGTTTGTTATTTAATAAATCACGATATTGAAGTTGTATTGGAGTTGCGTTGGAATATTTCTCAAGCAAATTCTGATATTTCTAATTCAGATGTTTACATATGCCGTAACTGTATTGCGTTGTTAATGCATTGGAGTTGTATTGAAGTTGGATCGTGTCTATACGTGTTTTAAAGTTATAATACGGCCCATGGACATGTGCGTATCTATGATACATCTATAATGAGCTTGCTCTAATCAGGCAAATACCTTTTGTTTTATTTTTATCAAAATAGAAGTATCTACACTATTAAAAGTACCTATAAATAATTAATGGCACAAAATCGGTCATCACGAAAATCACGAACTATACTTATCATCTTTTCTCCCTCGGATTCTTCAACAGTCAAAACACATTATAGTCACTTGCTCCATTTAAAACTAAACAATGGTCAATCAATACCTAAAGTACTAAAACTCATTAAAATCTAACCTAAAAGTCTCATCGTAAAGTCCGAATCAAGGTAGGCCACTAATTGACGATATCTTTTTGGATTACGAGAATATATCTAGCTTCGGCAAAATGCAGAGTGATGGGCATTTTCAAGCGATCAGTAAAGGCTTGGTCAGACACACGCGTTTTGTTAGCGTGGCGGTAGCGGAGCGTGATGGGAGCGCGATGAGAGCGCGACGAAAGCGCGATGAAAGCGTGATGCGAGCGCGATGGACGCGTGATCTGCGCTTGGACGCAGCGCCCCGCCGGCGCGTAGCGCGCTTCCACCCGCTTTGATCGCGCCCGCGCAGTCAGACACAACACAGCGCGGCTAGCGAGCGGACACGATGGAGCGTATGGACATTGAAAAGCTAATCAGTTTAGTTAAAAGTAACGCGTGTATATACGATTAAAAAAATATAAATTACAAAAATATATTGGTAAAAAATCTAGCATGGGAGAAGATAGGCCGGGAATTAAACTTGGATGGTGCGCATAGATATTCTCTTTTTAATTTATTTATTTTTTAAACTTTTCATTTCACAAAGATGATGGAGGACGGAGGACATTGTTGTAGTCCTCAGCCATGCCTATGAATCATGCCCGCGCGAGCGAGTTATATACCTACGTTTTGCGCCTCCCTCGAGGGAGCTAAACTCAGTGGGCTACCAACGCGCTCACTGAACGCACGTCTTACCGCGCGCGACGCTACTCGGAACTCGGAACAATGTCATCACGAAAAAAAAAAATATTGCGTTGTGGTTGGATGTAAAAATAGCAAAACTAATAAAAACTTATCGTTTTTCGCTTTGCCGACGGATGGGAAAAGGTACAAACTTTTTTATATACCACGTTGGTGGCAAACAAGCATACGGCCCGCCTGATGGTAAGCAGCTACCGTAACCTATGGTCGCCTGCAACTCCAAAAGAGTCACATGCGCGTTGCCGACGCTTTACAAAAAAGGAGGATTCACTTATGTTATAATAATAATAGACATGTTATCTTTATTAATCTCTCAAATAACTATGATGAAATTGCTAAAAGGCGATTAGAATAAGATTGATATAGCTGTCAATCCATATTAATTTTGACAGTGTGTGGCAAATCTGTCAAGATTAATCATACTCTCATCGCGGCAACAAAATATCAATCAATATTACTTATGTAACTATAATTGTTATGCACCATGCGAACCACTTAAACACCAAATCAATGCAAAATACCTATTTCCTTAACTATAAAATATTTCCAAACATAGGCTAGGCGAGCAATTGTGCGGGTGCGCGGGAGGTGCGGGGTGCCCCGCGTTGAAGGTCGCTCCATTGTATTATTGCGTAGGTACGTAAACCGTAGGTATTTGCTTTTTCTATGAGTGATTCATATCTGTTCGTAAGAACTATTATATAATCTGTGCCTCAGCCAAATAGTGATACCTAATCAAAAGCATCATAAGCGCGTGTAGGTATAGCCGGTATAGGATAGGTACTATCGTATGTGTATTTATGTAAGTGTTTTATTCCCTGTGGTGAACAATACGTAATTGTTAAACAATAATAAATATTGTCGCGCCACGAGTCAAGCTCAAGCATCTCGGGAAGCCTTCATGATACGCGAAAAGTTCGTGACTTATTTTAATAATAATTGAAAATTATTTTAAAAAATGTCTCTTTGATTCTGCCACTATCCTCACCCAAATTAATAATTTACATAAACATTTTGATGTCTTATATATTACTTGAAAATTATATTGAATCTGACTACGGAACCCTCAAAATCAATTAAACTGGACCAGTGTCAGGTATGATACATTATACAATAAACCATTTGATATATCTTTAGAAATAAGAGTTTCAATGAAAGCTAATTGATCAAGTGCGCGGGCTGTGAGCGCGGTGCTGGCGGGCCGCGAGCGTGATACTGGCGCGACGCTAGCGTGATGCCGGCGCGATGCGAGCGTGATGCGGGCGCGACGAAAGCGTTTTTCTGGCGCGACGCGAGCTTCCGGCTAGCGTCCGCCGGCGCCGCTCGCATCGCGCTTCGATCGCGCTCCGCTACCGCCACGCTAACAAAACGCGTGTGTCTGGCCAAGCCTTAATGTTTGAAACCGTACATAAAAACCGTTTATACTAAAACTGCCTATATTCATTAACGTTTTCACACCATTAAGGCACTAATAGCCAGAGTCGTAGGAGCTAAAATGGCTTTAACAATCTTTGCATTTTGTCACTTTGGGCTTTTCATTTAAGAATTTTTTAGAGATCGCTCTCTAGCGATAAGACCGCCTGTTGACTGCCTCTACTGTTAATCTGTGTACTGTACTGTTCTATTTTATTGAGGTGTGCAGTAAAGAATATTGTATTGTACATTATTTTAGTTCGGAAATTTTTTTATGAGGTGTTTTAAAATGCAATCAGAGCTTAACATTTTGTGCATTTTATGTGTCAATCGTGTACCAGGTTTGATGAATTTCATTTCACTAGCGTTTGCTACTCCTTATTTTGAACTTAGAGGTTGATTTTTATAAATCTTTAATTATAATGAGAATTAAAACATATTTCTTCTTCTTCATGTGCCATCTCCGTCCAGGAGGTCGGCGACCATATGTCTATATGTCTCTCTATCTTCAGTCATGTGAATTAGTCTGTCTATGCTCTTCACCTCTAACCAGTCTCTTATATTTTTAGTCCATGAAGTGCGCCTTCTACCGCGGCCTCGCTTCCCTTAAATTTTTCCTTCAGTTATTAATTTTAGTAGATTGTATTTATTGTTTCTGTATATATGACCAAAATATGCTGTTTTTCTGTTCTTAATTGTTGATACTACATCTAGGTCCTTTTTCATTATTTCCAAAACTGTGATATTAGTGATTTTATCAGTCCACTTAATTTTGAGCATCCCTCGATAAATCCACATTTCAAAAGCCCTTAGTTTAAACGAAACAAAATATTTTAATTTATTATATATACAAAATAGATAATTTAAAAAGCACCTGGTACAAACACAGATTCAGGTTCAATGGTTAACCAATGACGCACCGTGAATATAAATATAGGTACATATCATTGTTTTGTTACAAATCTCCAAAACGAAACTTTCTAGAAGGAAAAATCGTTACCACGAAACACTTTGCACATACTTGCAATTGTCATTGGTAAACGTTTGCGCCTTTGCGGTTTGGCTGTTTGAAATTCATTTCGAGTGCGAATTTGAATGAATGTTGATGTAATTGTGTAGGTATTAGTCACTGCATCTGCATAGCTTAAGTAAGTACAGACATGTAACAGTAGGGTTTTTCAAAATTTAGTTTAAGTGCCGTTCATTTTCTACTTCAGTTAGTTTAAATCAGGTCTTAAGAATATCTCACACATAATCAAAAGTACCCGATTTCACAGAGAAAAAAGCCAATGTAATTATTTAACATATGTTATTCTTATAAAATGCATACATGCAATACAGTCGTAAAGGATTAATTCTTTGTGGATCTTTCATAAGAAAAACTCAATAAGTTTGTCAACTCGTCTAAAACTTATCTGCTAGGCCCGAAATTACAGTGGTAGATAATTTTCTATAGCATTAAATCGGCCGTTTTATGACTTATGACATATTTTCTTTTGTAAACTGTTACTTTAACTATTGTTGCATTTCGTTTGTTAATATAACTGGTGTGATGTTAATATCTGTATTTTCTTTCTTTCTTTAATCAAAAGCCGGAAAATAGTAGTTTATGTAACTGTTACGTAATAAGGGTCCTTAAAACATGAGTTCACACGAGTGTTTTAAGGCCTAATTACGTACAGTTGCATACACTGCTTTATCTACACTCATATTATATATATTAAATTAATTGTTCGGAAACCATAGAATGACCGCCATTGTACCGTCATGGCCTACTCGATTGTGCCGGCGCTCGCGCGGGACCAATCGAGTTGGCCATGGCGGTAACATTATGTTATCAAATTCGATGTTTCAAATTTGAAACTCATTGCTTAACAATATTTGAGCATGCATAGTTAAAATTACGTTACTGCCGCAGATAAGAAACTTATCATAGTTAAATCGTTTGTTGTAATGCTTGTCATTGTCTACGGTTTTTGAACGCATTTTAGAGTACTTACAGTATGAGTGTAGATAAAATATCTTTCCATTCTCGTTGCGTGTATCATTGTTAAACCCCCGTTTAATTTTAAAACTGCTCCATCCGTAAACTCAGCATTCGTTCTACGACATTGACACTTAAAAAGAAGATGGCTGCCAGTCAACTTGCTTATTATGCTTGCCAGTTACCAGTCTGAATAGTGACGTCACGTTTGTGTAACGCCGTATAAAAAGGTTACGTGAAAAATATATTTGTGTTAAGCTAGTAGGTAGTGCTCTTAGCCTTTCTGTAAGGTGTCCGACTTTCAATCCAGAGGTCTTAGGTTTTGACTTCGGGTCGTATTATTCTTGCTTAAGATTTCGAAGGAGGCGGTTTTCAATTCGTGGGGATCTTTGTTTTTGCATGTTTTTTAATATGTTCACCGATAATTCGAAGAGAGCTAGACCGATTTGGAAAATTATTTTTTGTATGAAAGTTCACAGTTGGTCCCATTGTCATCAGGTCAGGATCTGATAATGGGATCCTGAAGAAATCGAGGGAACTCTTCAAATATTATAGGCACAGTGAAGTCGGGGATTTTAAACTGATGTAAGGTAAAAGTCCGAAAGCACGTTACTCTCCCAGTACATGTCATCTTCAAACTTAAGACATTCGCAATAAAGGGCCAGAAGAGTGTCAACTAATGCATTACTGCACAGTAATGTAATGTATGTTATGTATGTAATGCTTTACTCTAAATTATCTTTTCTCTGTAGGGTTACGGCATGAATCCAATAATTACCCGGCCTAGGCCTCAAAGGCAGCAATAATCCCCGTACTGTTGCGAGATTGAACGAAATTACTGCACGTGTGCCTTAAGCTTTGTCCCTACATGCTACACGGCACTGGATTGCATGTATACAAGGTGTCGCATACGTATTAAAATAACTAATTAGAATAACATCAGTTATCCTGTAAAAACCCTTGTGTTACGTAATTCTACTACTCAATATGTTATTTAACAATGAACTGTGGGTTAATAATAAGGATTTTAAGAATAGGTTTACCAGATTTAGCATTTTTTCATTTATTAACTCATGCAGTATTTAAAGCTTTATTATTTATATGTGCGGGGGTAGTAATTCATATAATCAGCGGAAGGAGTTGAGCTCGCAATGTCTTTAAATTGATATAAAGAGTAGAATAAAAATACTGGTGATCCATTTAAGCATTGGTATCGTATTCTAATTATGAAAAACTAGCCTTTTCCCCGCGGCTTCGCCCGCGTACTATAAGTACTCAAAAAGGATACGATACCCATGTTGATTTTCAGACTTTGTGACCACATTTGCCCCTTTTAGGGGTTGAATTTTCAAGAAACCTGAAACACGTGTTTACTCATTTATTGTTAGGAATACTCCTGTGAATTTTCGAACAAAATAGTCTAACAAATCTTGATTCGCGATACAAACTTTGGACCCCCATTTCACCCCCTTGGGGGGTGAATTTGGAAAAATCCTTTCTTAGTGCATCCCTAGACCTTATCAGGAACCTACGTGCCAAATTTGGAATCTCTAGAACCAGCGGTTTGGGCTGTGCGTTGATATGTCAGTCAGTCAGTCAGTCAGTCAATCAGTCAGTCGGTCAGTCAACCAGTCAGTCAGTCAGTCAGTTTCTTCTTTTATATATTTAGATTTCGATTAAGAAAAAAAAATTTCGCTCGATTTTTTTTTGCATTGACGGTTGGCCGGCTGGGATGACGTCTCCAATACTTACAAAAACTTTCGTATCGAAAATAATTTTCTGCTACCTTTTTTTAGTCGCAATACGGTACTAATTTTGCCCTTAAACGGATCACGAGTATTTTTGTTACATCCTGTAGGTACGAGCTTGTTCTTAAGACAATAAGATCATGTTTAGATAATTATAAACACCCCCCCCCCCGCTTAGCTAATTCTACTGCTGACTGTATTTAAGATTAACTTAGCCAGCGGGTTCTTGTTAGTGAAACATTTTGATATACATACCTTCATAGTTATATTCAGACAGCTTTTATTTACATAGCGATGGTAGTTTTTTAAATATATCATAGGGACAAACGAGCAGACGGATTGCCTGATGGTAAGCCTGATGGTGCTCTTACGATGCCAAGCGTAAGAGTATATCTTGAAAGTGATGAATGTCTCGTATACTTTGCTATTTATTTTATGAGAAGTTCACACATGTTCGTTTTCACCGCCCTACGACCTCACACATGTTTTTGGTACATGTTCCACTGTAGGTATTTAAGGGTTCCATATTCTGCATGATGGGATCTGGTTCGACAAACTAGCCTATAAGAGGGCGAGACGGCAGGGTTGTAACACCAGCACATCAGTTGCAACATATAGCTGTGCAAAATGTGGGCGCGCTTGCCGGTCCCGTATTGGTATTGGTTTGTACGGCCACCAAAGGAAGTGTCTAAGTTGATTTTTGACATTGCGTCTATTCGTCTGCCATATACGTTACAGGCCAACGATGATGATGATATTCAAAAACAAAATAACTGCTTGTTAGTCCTAGGAGGTTGGACAGAATTAGTCATAGGAACTTATTGAAGTTTGTCGGTTTATTCGGACCACGGTGCACGGTGTATAGGTCGAAATTGTGCCTCCAACATTTCATACATCCAATTTTCACTCCCGCCTACACGTTGTTTAAGCTAGCAGTTTACAAGACTACAGGAACGTAAGTGTAGCCAGAGTATGTAGCCAGCATGTAGCCGGAGTAGGTTTATGTTGTCACAGTAGTTCAGCTGGGAAAAGGCAAAGGCACTGGTTTCAAAACAAGGGTATACACTCACTTGCCAGAATTTCATTTGCCAGAATTTCATTTGCCATAATAGTCAACAGCCATTATATTGTTTCCCATAGTTACATATGCAATACTTATTGTTTACTATATTAATCACGTGCCAGAAACTTTGTTTCCCATAAAATCAATTTCAATAATATCATTTGTCATGATCATTGTAAGCCATAATATCATTTGCCATCCAAATTGCTTCCCAGAAAGTTGGTCAGGTTAGGTTAGAACTGTGACCTCCTACAAAATAAAATGGCTACCAGAAAGTAGGTTAGGTTAGGTTAGAACTGTGACCTCCTACAAAATAAAACGGCTACCAGAAAGTAGGTTAGGTTAGGTTAGAACTGTGATCCCCCAAAAAGCGAACGCCTACCAGAATGTAGGTTAGGTTAGGTTAGAACTGTGATCTCCTTCAAAATAAAACGGCTACCAGAAAGTAGGTTAGGTTAGGTTAGAACTATGATCCCCTAAAAAGCGAACGGCTACCAGAAAGTAGGTTATTTTAGGTTAGTACTGTGATCTCCTACAAAATAAAACGGCTACCAGAAAGTAGGTTAGGTTAGAACTGTGATCCCCCAAAAACCGAACGGTCACCAGAAAGTAGGTTAGGTTAGGTTAGAACTGTGATCTCCTACAAAATAAAACGGCCCCTACATAATAATATGACTAAGTAAATATTTTTAGAGCGCCTACAGGAATATAGTGAGCAAATGCATTGTTTGTATGCATGGATTCGGAAAACCATTATTTAGTGTGGCGTTTAAATATTCTATTAAATAGTATTATTACAATTAATAATATGGACAACAATACGTATGGCACTCGTACGTTCTGAAATCTAATAATCGGGTAAACAAAGAGTATGTCACATAAATGGTAAACAAACCATTCGGGCAAATGAAATTCGGGCAAATAAAATTCGGGCATATGAGTATTATTTTATATAATTTTCGGGCAAACAATAGACAACCCAAAACAAGTGATAATAGATAATAGACAAGAAATAGTGTTAAAATTAACAGCCTTGCATTCTAAATTTGAATGCTGAAAAACATACGTGTACTACTTTCTTTTTGTACTTTTTGTTCGTTTCTCTGTTTGGCCCCATGATTGATTGGGAAAGAATAACCAGCACGGCTAGCACGTCTTACGCGCGACTGGCGTGACAAAAGACAGATCTGCGCGACTTCATGCGTTGTCGCTAGTTGGCAGCACAACTTGCGCGTGAAAGGAGCTACAGACTCGCGATTAAATGCCAGTGTCATAAAATGACAGTGACTCGCTACTTTGAACTTAAATCCTTTGCATAACTTTGAGTTCTCTTCGTGTCAGTTGTAGCCGCGGGTGCATGTTATGCTACCGGAAAGCGAGATTTTTGACAGGCGCGGGAAGGTTTCCCTACTCGCGGCTTAAGTCGCTCTTGTAAGACGTGCTAGCCGTGCTGTTGGCATATGGTCCTTTATTTGTAAATAATTTTTGGTTTTGTTTTTTTTTTTATTGTGGAGTTTAAATAAATAAATATAATTTGACATAATTTGGCCAAACGAGATAATAATTAGTATCCAATTTAAATGAAGTACTGCTCCCTAATGAGTCCGTAAATGTGTCAGAGTCAACATTGATTTGTATTTTTAATTTTTACATGGTAATTTGAATTATTCAAGTGCTAAGAAAGTTTTTGGCATTCTACGAGGAGTTAAACTAAAGTAGTATTTAGTATAGCTCTTGCCATACCTAATCATCTCTAACAATATAGCTATGGGCTCCAAAAACCAGTATAAGAGTCAAGAGTTGTAACCTTGTAACGTTAAAGAGTTAATGTTAGGCTACTGCGTTTATCACTATACTGTGCAGTAGTAGACTCACGTCAGGTGACAAAATTGCTTGCATCGGCCGACATTATTGTGGTCAGAGCTCCGCATATTAAATATCTTGGTAAGATACTGTGTTTGTACAGTCTACAAAGATACGTTTACAATTTAACACCTTATTACAAAGATGTAAGATGCAAATTTGTTAACATATTTTTGAGGTACAGGTGATGGCACACTTCAGGCGGTGTTTGCTCGTACATGCTAGTATTGGTGATGTTAAGTGTTGAATCGTGTCAAATTATAATTGGGTCATATACGGATTTTAAAACAAAAGTTAGTTAAACACTTGTGTGCTAATAGTATATTACTTACCAAGGACTGTAAAAGAAAGAACGCCCGAAATCGCAGGTAATTGTGACCCGAGCCGCAGGCGAGGGTTGTAAATATGCGATAGAGAGCTTTCTTTTTTACTGCCCGTGGTGAGTACACAATTTTACGACTCCATCTGGCCATAATGTGAGTTTTGTGTGGTGTGACGTAAAGTACAAAAAAATGCATTAACACTTTGTTGTACAGTCACGGCCTTTAATTGTTGAGCCATTTTTTGTTCCAGTTATTTTCTTTACAACCGATTTCAAGATTTCGAAGGAGGAGGTTCTCAATTCGTCGGATCTTTGTTTTTGCTAGTTTTCATGCATGTTCACCGATTCTTCGAAGACGGCTGGACCGATTTGGAAAATTCTTTCTTTGTTTGAAAGTGTATACTTCGCAGTTGGTCCCTTTGTAACCAGGTCAAGATCTGGTGATGGGATCCTGGAGAAATCGAGGGAACTCTTCAAATATTATTGGCACGCCTCTAGTGACTTAAATATTTTTAACCGTAGCTCGGGCATTTCCTTTTGGAAAAGTGGAGTCTAAATGAAGTCGTTTCTTCTTTGTTTAAAATAATTTTGGTTACAAGCATTTATTTTTACATACTTTCACCAGTCCCGTTGTCTTTAATCAAATCTTGTAAGTTAAATTTGACCCATTTCCCGGTTTCAGATTGAGCTGAACATTTTGCACGCATATCGCGTGACAATGCAATATTATGATGACTGAGCTGACCTGAGTTTTGTTTTTTAGAGATCCGTACCTCGAAAGGAAAAAACGGAACCCTTATATGATCACTTTGTTGTCCGTCCGTCCGTCTGTAAAGACCCTTTTTCTGAGGAACGCGTGTAGGTATCAAGCTGAAATTTATGTCAAATACTCAGGTCTACTGTCCCTTGGAGCTGTAAAAAAACAAACTTCTAAGCCAACGCAATCAAAAGATACAGCCGTGTATGCCGCAAATTATCGAAACTCGCAAGGGAATCAATACCTACAGGGTACTTCCCGTGAACTCAGAATCTTGAAATTTGGTACGAAGCAACGTCTTATAGCACAGATAAAGGAAAAATTGCGAAAACCGTAATTTTTTTGTTACATCATAGAATAAAAATATTTTTAATAATTTTAAAGTTACTACCCCTATATACCTACAGGTTTGTACGGAACCCTCGGTGGGCGAGTCCGACTCGCACTTTGCCGGTTTTTTTTACTGTAGAGTTTAAATAAATGATCTGATGATGGAGCTGGAAGGTGGCCATAGAAACTCCTCAATCCAATTATCCCGTCTTGTTTAGGGCTTGTTGCATTAGTCTTGGTGAGCAGTTAGGGACTGTATAAAAAAGTGCTGTAAGCATAAAAGCTTTTTCCTAAATGAATTTATTAATCTGGAGCAGAGCCCGACTGGGGAAGTACCTCCACCTTACAGAAAACCACAGCCAAATAGCACTAGACCCTACTCATAGTGTTGTGTTCCTGCTGGTGAGTAAGGTTGCCAAAGAGCTCAAAGAGGACCCAGTGTGTTGACGATGAGAGACCCTCTTGTTCCTTTAGCCGTCAACACAGTGAATCCTCCTTTTTGTAAAGGGTCGGCAACGCGCATGTGACTCCTGTGGAGTTACAGGCGTCCATAGGTTACGGTAGCTGCTTACCATCAGGCAGGCCGTATGCTTGTTTGCCACCGTCGTAGTATAAAAAAAAATTAAAAAAAAAGTTTATTACACTCTATAATATGTCCAGGATAAAATGAACCCTAAATGGTTCAAAAAATAATCCGTGACCGTACATTTAACAGATTAAAATACAATCGCTAGTTAGTAGTTAACGATCTCTTCCATACTATTTGGTTAATATTTTGGCAAAAACGGGACTTAATCGCGTACACTTACTTTTATTATTTGCCTGACGTTTCGAGCGTGCCGTAACGCTCGTGGTTGCAGGCAGACTCAATATATTTGGTTAATGATTTTATGACGAAGCTTAGTAGAAACTATATACGTTATTTATTTAAAAGTTTGCAGCTCTTGAGGTCACAGTTACACTGGTTCACATGTACATTTGGCTCGCTTGAAATCGGAATAACCCCCTAGGTATGTTCATAGCTAGTCCGCTTAGCATACAATAGCGAGCGCAAGCGCTTACGAAATATTATTCGATGCATCTGAATCGTGTCAACAGACTAGTACACTGCGTCCTATCGATTTTTATTACTGTTTTGGTTTTTTATACCTCGTCTTTCGCAAACAAGCGTACAGTTCGTCTAGCAAACCTGCAGTACACGGCACCTAACGAGTCTTCACCCATTTACAGGCCATTATTGAAGACTATTTAATCTTGTAACCTTTATTCACTAAACAATAAATCCAACTCATTTTAGCATTTGGTTATAAATCTTTTCACCTAGAAAACCTGGACCACTGTACGGTAACTAGGGAATGCTCCCGATTCTGATTTTGTATGGCTAGAACCGGGAATTCCCGGTTCCGGTACTGGATTTGTATAGAAAACGAGTACCGGGAGCAAAACCTAACGGTAACCATGTTATCTCCCACAAAAAAACATTATTGAGAGTACTATTCAATCTTGTAGCCTAACATTAAACCCACCCATTTTAAAGTTGGTCAAAAAAGCTCGCCTAGCAAACCAGCTGTGTACCCTAACCGAGTCTTCTCGCTCACTCACTATATGTATATATATCCATTGTTAAGAGTAAATCCACCTTCTC
Source organism: Pammene aurita (assembly GCA_947086415.1). Taxonomy (NCBI): domain Eukaryota; kingdom Metazoa; phylum Arthropoda; class Insecta; order Lepidoptera; family Tortricidae; genus Pammene; species Pammene aurita. The sequence continues at coordinate 8,071,277 of OX352315.1, read as the reverse complement.
TTTTTTTAAGTCGGTTAAAGTCGGTTTAAAAGCTCACCAAGCAAACCTGCAGTGTACGCTAATCAAACCTTCTCCGCCCACTTATAAACCATTGTTGAATACTTTTCCATCTTGTAGCCATCGTTCAGTAAACAGTAAATCCACCTTCTCTTTTTTTAAGTCGGCTAATAAGCTCACCTAGCAAATCTGCACTGTACGCTAACCGAATCATCCACCCACTTATAAACCATTATTGAAAACAATTTTTTTTTGTAGCCATCGTTCAGTAAACAGTAAATCCACTCTTATTTAAGTCGGCTAAAAAGCTCACCTAGCAAACCTGCAGTGTACGCTAACCGAGTCTTCTCCACCCACTTATTAACCATTGTTGAATACTATTCCATCTTGTAGCTATCGTTCAGTAAACAGTAAATCCACCTCCTCTTTTTTTATTAAGTCTGTTAAAAAGCTCACCAAGCAAACCTGAAGTGTACGCTAACCAAGTATTCTCCACCCACTTATAAACCATTGTTGAATGCTTCTTGTAGCCATCGTTCCGTAAACAGTAAATCCACCTTCTCTTTTTTTAAGTCGGGTAAAAAGCTCACCTAGCAAACCTGCAGTGTACGCTAACCGAATCATCTCCGCCCACTTAAAAACCATTGTTGAATACTATTCAATCTTGTAGCCTTCGTTCACTAAACAATAAATCCACTGATTAATGACTTTATAGCGTTTAGACATTGAATTCACATGAATACGATTGATAAAATTCGAATTAATTGTTGCACTTCATATTGTTTTGAGATTAATGCCATTTTTGGGGGTAAATGCAGACCGAAAAGGAGATGTAAAAAGTGGTAAAATACGGAAAGTGCCAAGTGGACCCTACGGAAGACCAGCGCTAGCTGACATAGCTAGCATTTTGCTGAGCAGGGTCCATGGTGCTACATTTGGTCTTTATTTTGCTTGTCTGTAAATTTGTTTGTGTAATATTGTGTACGTCATGATATCATCATAAATATCTTGAATCTTGAAAGAGCTGAATATACGAATAGGAGAACAGGCATTTGTCCAGCAGTGCATTTTGTTATCCTATACTTTAAAATGGGTGACTACGAAAGGATGACGTCATACTTTCGTATCATTTTGTTAGGAGCATTTTGAGGTGCAAGTGCGAATGTCAGATTTTAAGTCTTATTTCTGACTTTTGTGTTGCTTTAACGCAATTGGCCCCATATAGACATTTGATCCTCACAACAAAACGAATTGATGGTTAACAATTTTATTACAAAATTTAACAAATTGACCTCTATCGTTATGCTAAAAATCTAGCACAATAATTTTAAATAAAAAATAACCAACTTCACTTAGCCGCCTCCTTTCCAAAAGCAAATGCACGAGCTGCTGTAAAAAAATACTCAAATCACTATAGGTGTGCCTATATTAGTTGAAGAGTTCCCTCGATATCTCCAGGATTCCATCATCAGATCCTGAACTGGTTACAATGGGACCAACTGTGAAGTGTACTCTTTCAAACAAAAAAAATAGTTTTCCAAATCGGTCCAGCCGTCTTCGAATAATCGCTGTTAAAAGAATTGCAAAAACAAAGATCCCGACAAATTGATTACCTCCTTTTTCGAAATCTTGAAGTCGGTTGAAAACACAAAACTTAAGTCTAGGACTACATAAAATAAAGCGCCCGCTTCACTTTTATAGCTGTACCCGTAAGTCAAAACTCTACACGTTATACAGCTTCCGAGGTTATCTGATAACACTAGGAATTTGACTGCTTTAAATCTACCGCTATTTTGAACATACGTGAATTTTATTTGACTTGTGTGTGAATTTTGAACCTAATGCGAGCATTTAGGTCAATGGCTTACGCACATTGAAACATCGTACCTACAATAGAAAATAAACTAATATCCGGATTCCAGAACTATTTTGTCAGCCATTATTATGCAATGCTGTAATTTAAATTTACTTTTTGGGACATATGATTTTAATTTTATTCAACTTTTAATTGCAATTTTTGCAATCAATATTGATCGTTTAATCTAACTTATTGTATTTCCATTAATCACTTATAATTTTAATGTAATTCTAATTTAATTCAATTGTTTTGTACTATATTGTAATTTATTATTTATTTCATTAAGTGATCTGAGCTAACCCGTTTCTCAAAAGCTTGTAACTTGAAATACAAACGGATGTCATTTTTCGACATCTTTTGCTAGAAAGGGACATCTGTCCCACATCTTACAAGCGTTTTGGTGTCAACTGTAAGCCTGTAAGATTTCTTTTTACTAATAAACAAATGCAAAAATATGAATGAGAAGGCGTCAAGCCAAGTTTATAAAATAACCCTGATTTATAAAAAAGTAAGACTTAAAGAACACACACATGCAAGCCTGCAAACCTCAGTTTAAATATAATAAGTTAAGACTAGCACGGCGTTAGTCGCACAACTGAAATTTTTGTAAAGAATACGATATTAATCATTACGAAGAAACCATTTATTCATAATGCGAAGCATTTAGGCCATTGTTGTTAGAAATAAGCTTCAACTGCATTATCTCTGAGATCGTATCTCAGTCGATACCCAAAGGTCGAGCTTAATTATGAAGACACGAACTATGCGAACTTAAGAACTGTGTTGCATGATATTCATTATTGTGCTTACAGATTGTAGGGTACTAATTTGTCAAGTATTGAGTTTAGTAAGTATGTTTTCAGTTAAGGACTTTCGAGCTACTTGGATGAAGTCTTCCTGCTACTCACAATCAAATTAATATAGGCAATAAAGTGGGTTTTTCTTTACATGACACTTCTACACATAAATAAAGAAATAAAAAAATATCGCTGAGTCGAAAAAACCAGAAGCTTGAGTCAGCAGTTGTTTATGTCACAAAAATGGTGCATCTTCAACAAGTCCACTAATTGCTTTTTGAGGTTTGGTACGAGCCTATCAGTAACTCTTTTTATAGTCTACATATGTATTTTCGATGTATCATTGGGTAAGCATCATTTGCCTTTTTCGTTATTAAACAAGCTGCCAAAATTGCCACAAAATCATATAAAGCGTGTAAACAGTCACTCGGCCATTTTTCTCTCTCGGTCGAGTGACATTTTGCTTTCTCACCACATACTTATACTCATTAGGTGTAATCAAGGCATAGCTTAATTATTGGAGTCTGAAAGCTAAGTCGAAAAAACATACGTTTTATTGAAGAACATTATTCTACCGCAATTATTTTTGCATGTTTTTAAAGTGGGGCATTCAACTCATACAATAGAGAGTTTTCACTTCTCATGCTCAAAAAGTGTGTCGTATTATGCTTACCAAGGCGAACTAAAGTAGTACATTTAGCCTCTAGGGCTAGTATGTAGACATATTTATGATTTACAAAACATTTTAAATTGACCAATCGGAACACTTCACCATATTAAATCCACCAATCACAACACACATCTAAATTAATCGGAACGCTAGATACTTTATTGGTGCGTATACTGTGTAAATAATTAAAGTCCTTAAAAAAACATTGTATTTAATATCAACCAATCAGAATACAGCAATGTTAAAATCGACCAATCAGGAAACGCAATTTATTTCTCAAAACATGAGGTGTTTTTTTCTTCCTAACTTCACAGTCATTAAAAAAGATTTTAATTTTTTGGAAGCGCTTTAAAGCGTGTTTAAACTGTTGAAAGAGCTAATTATACCGTCGTCTGTGGCATTTATTCGCGGTGTTTATATTTTGTATCTATCTAGTTAAACCATCATTTCACCTTAGTTTAGTTATTGTGCGTAAATAATAAGTATTTTTATCTTTCTTTTCTCGCAATCGAAGTAAAAATAGTATGCATTACTCTGGTCTAAAAGCCATATTACCACGAGGTGGTTATTTTCCCGAACGTAGTGAGGGAAAATAACCACCTCGTGGTAATATGGCCTACTTTAGACCCTTGTCAAACAATCTACTATTGTTGCCATCTATGTTTCCGTTGTGACACTTGCAATAGCGTCGGCGGGAAGGGTGTAGTTACCACCTAGATGTCGCTTACGGCTGCTGTAAAGCCGATGTAGATCAAAATAAATGCAAAAAGATGATTGAAGGCATTGAAAATTTCGTCAACTTAGTTATTTATTAATTGCTTCGAAGCGATCGAGTCTCGGCAAGGCATAGCGATGTAGGTTTAACTCCTACTGGGTTGATTATGAACCGACTTAAAGATTTCGAAGGAGGAGGTTATCAATTCGTCGGGATCTTTGCTTTTCCTATTTTTTTTTTATGTATGTTCACCGATTATTCGAAGACGGCTGGACCGATTTCAAAAATTCTTTATTTGTTTGAAAGCGTATACTTCACAGTTGGTCCCATTGTAACCATGTCAGGATCCGATGATGGGATCCTGGAGAAATCGAGGGAACTCTTCAACTATCAACTATCAACTGGTGATTTGAGTATTTTTTACAGCAGATCGAGCATTTGGTGTTGGAAAGGTGGATGCTTAGTGAAGTCGGTTCTTTTATGTTTAAAATTATTTTATCAATGTTTTCAATGTTTGTGTTTGATTTAATAACAAACTATAGTCTAGCATACTTATACCTACTATTTTAAAAAAGCTAAATTGAATATATTCTTTTCTTTGTTAATATTTCTAAACGAAGCCGTAAAAGACCCAAGTTCACAGTTTACACTCCGAAAGCTTTTAAAAAAGAACAATAGCGTATGTCTCAGCAAGTGAAACACAAGGTCGCCTGCTCATTGACTCGCAAATGCACCATCTAGACAATGTAGATTAGTCATCTATTGACGATGACTTGTTACAACCTTACAAGTTACAACAACATGCTGGGTTGTCAAATGGCCTTGTTAAAATAGGTCAATGATATCATTAGCTATAAAACAGGTTTTCTACCAAAGAAAGAAAATACTATAACAATAATTAAATGAAGGGTACACGGAAAGAACATGTCTAGTCACATTGACAACATTTTGAGTTATAGCGCCTTTAAAATTTGGAACGATTCAATTAACCATACTATTTTCGTAACTAGATGGTTTTTATGGGTTAAGAAGTGATATACGTTATAATCTACATCTGTAACAGAAGTTGTTACTATTACTTCATTGCAAGCTCTACATTTTGATATAAAAATCTCATTTTACAAAAAAAAATACTAGACATGTTCTTTCCGTGTACTTCAAATATTCTTTTTTGTACACCACATAAAAGAAGAAAAGTATACAGCGATGCAGTGATAGAAGTTAGGTAACAACAGGCGTTCTTATCGCTATAAAGCGATCTCTACCAGACAACCTTTGGGTAGCAGGAAACTTTGAACTTACAACAATGATCTGGTAGTGCCATGGACATAAACAAAAGGAAGATGAGTGACGTTCATAGTAAACAAAACTGAAATGTGGTCCAGCACCTACACACTTTTAAAAGGCTACACCGCTATAATTTATGTGCATCATGGGCAAAAGAGATGACCTATATAGTTAACACGGGTATGCAAGGGAGACCTCCATATTTTGCGCATTGCACAAAGTGTGACTGAGAGACTCTGCCACACGACTAATTCAATATAGGTGCCGGAACCTATATTTGATGGCACAGAATCGGGCGCCTGGTACCATATCTCCCTTTTTGTATAAATCAATGGGTAGTGCCGATATAGTTCCAGTAAATAAATAGTAAGTACTTATAAGTACTATGTGATTTCAGAAGATTTTTGAAAATGGAAGAAGACACTATTTATTTCTACTTTTTTTTACTTATTTTTTACTTTCGGAGCAATTATTTCCGAAAATCGAAAAATAGTTTTAGAAGATCACTATTGCGAAGCTAAAGACCACCTAACGACACCTACCCCATATAATAAGGTTGAAGTGGAACAAAAAGTTCAATCTCACTTATTGTCTACGGGAGGTACCCACAAAAAGTTTATTTTTAGTTTTTATTTTACCGTTTTGTCGGAGTGATAAATATACGTACTCCTACCAAATTTCAACATTCTAGTGCTAACCGTTACTGAGCTAAGCTGCAGACAAACAGACAGACAGACAGATGGACACGGCGAAACTATAAGGGTTCCTAGCTGACTACGGATTCTACGGAACCCTAAAAAGATGAGGCCACTGTATGTACACGTACAGCAGAGAGACTGGTTTATAATTGACATACTAGTCTCATTAAACACTCGACTAAACTTAAAGAAAATAAACACCTAACCCACAAATGTCTCCAAGAAAAAAGAGCCATCAATGGAGTTTTTTTTATTGGCACCTCCAATAAAACCTCCATACAAAGTGGCGGAGGCCACACCATAAACTTTTTACCGGCAACTTAAAAAAAAAGGAAAAACGAATAAAACTGCCTCATTAAATGCATTATTACTTTTTCTCAAGCCCAACGCTTAAGGGCAAACGAGCGACTCGTTATTTGACCAAAAAAAATCGCGTTTTTAAGCGGTCTTTTGTTTTCGTGTGTTTATTTCTTTTGGTGTGAGATATTAGATTTTTATTTTTGCCGCTGTAGATTTTTTCTAGTAAATTAATGTTTTGTTTCAGGTATGTTTTATTTTGCCCAACATTACGAGTCCCCAAAATATGTGTAAGTATGTACGAGTAAGTGAGCGAAATCAGGTAAAAACACTTTTCACGGATACCTAGCGGGTCAGGGGTCATTCATTACACATCTAATAAAAATCAAAAAAAATCGTCACTATGTAAGGAAAAAATGGCTATGAATTATTTGGCAAATCTACATACGCAGATAAAATTATATTTATAATTTAAGCCTAATTTCCTATATTGGTCTGTACTGTAGGTAGTTTGTATGATTTAGAGTATTTTACGTACTTTATAGTCATAACGTATGTAGCTTTGCTGACCCTACAATTTTGACAGACACTTGGGCTTTATTTGTCCCAAATATTCGTGTCCTTTCTCTTTCTTTAATATGGAATAGGAAAAAGACGCATAACGAATATTTGTACGCGTAGGCCAGTTATGTAACCGGAATTGCAGTATATTTTTTACAAATACAAATGATTTATTCTTCGAACACAAGTTATACAACATTACATTGCAGACGGTGGAAAGACAGGGTTTGTATCACTATGTCATGCCTATAGGGCATACGAAGTTAATTTTGAATTGCACACATGCACCAAATTACAATTTCATACATTAAAGAACGTATGAAATTGTAATTTGGTGCATCCATACTAATATTATAAATGGGAAAGTGTATGTGTGTGTGTTTGTTTGTTTGTTTGTTTGTCCGTCTTTCACGGCAAAACGGGGCGACGAATTGACGTGATTTTTTAAGTGGAGTTAGTTGAAGGGATGGAGAGTGACATACGCTACTTTTTGTCTCTTTCTAACCCCCCACTTCCCTAAAATGGGGGGTGGAAGATTGTATGGAGCATTCCGCAATTTTCAAGGTAGAAAGCTAAAAATTGGTATGAGGACTATTTGTGACTAACAAAAAATTGTGCATCATTTTTTTTTTGGAAATCTGCACCCAACCCCTTAAAAGAGGGGGTGAAATTTTAATAATATTCTGTTCCGAGTTCTCTTCTGTGTTTTAAATCAGGAAAAGGGAACCGTGTTACCCCAAATTTAACGCGAGCGAAGCCGCGGGCAAAAGCTAGTGTATGCATAAATTCAAAATTAACTTCATATGTCCTATAGGCTGCTGCTGCTGCTTGCTGTCATTAACTTTGTTAAACCAACTCCCACCTCCCACTCACTAAGCAACTTCCCCTTAACATTTTAAACCAAATTACCACATACGCACGCCCGGGTAATAAATCATGGCAGTCAAGAATGGCGGAGTTCAAATTTCAAATTTGGAAAAAAGAACGCCCCGGGTGCGTTCGGAATACCGTCCGATTCGGATTTGAGGATCGGGACGTGTCGGGAATACGCTCCGTTGATCACTGATTCACACTAGATGGAGTCTATCTATACTCACGCTTTTTTCAAGATTAAAATATTTATTTATTCATGACGTACACAATATTACATAAAAAATTACATACAAACAAAATAAAGACGTATAGGTGTAGCACCACGAAATGGTCCCTGCTCAGCAAAATGCTAGCTAGTATGTCAGCTTAGCGCTGCACGCTGGTCTTTCGTAGGGCCCACTTGGTGGTTGGTGTGTTGGTTGGGTAATGTTACCAAAGAGCTCCGCCTATCTTTTGTAATACTTAACTAAAAAATCTAACTGTACTGGATAGTCACTCCAATAGTCTCCAGTAGGCTACTACCTAAGTTTCTTGCTAAAGATTTTTTGCATGGTTTAGCTAACCAGCGAAAAAAATCTTAAATATTAGCTCTATATTCACTCTTGCCGTTTTAAATTATTTCATTCAAACACAATCATTTAATACCTATAATAAAATAAATTATTCGTTAAGGAACTAAATTTCTTTTCTCATAGTCTTACCGTTCCAAGTATGTACGTATATTGAAACCAAATCTGTAAAAAAAAAGATTATTCTCTCACCAGTGTCATCTCACCCTCCGTTGGAGTGTAGGGCTTGATTCATATTCTTCCACATGCTATGAGATTGGCCACTCTGGGCAGTCTGCAAGATGCAGTGGAAGGTAATCAACGGTTAGCACAGATAGCAATAAAAATCTGGCTGCGAGTTTGCCGCGACTGGATTTGCGCTGACGTTCCGATTTAACGGTCGCGGGGTTTGAAATTCGAACGCTTGCCCATTTCACGGTTATTTTGGATTCATGCTAGTTATATTGGATTATTGTCTGATTTTTTTTACGTGTTTGGATGGCGGCCGTTCCTCAACCCACCGACGGAGCGGCGGCTGAAGCTCACGAGGCTTCATTACACGTCGCCCTTAATCACTATACGCCTGAGGTAATTTGCACCTGGCTTACGGTCCATTACATTGATGTGCGATCAGATGATTTTTGCTGTGCAAATCAGTATTTTTTGATATGCGGAAAATTATTCCCGTTTGTGTTGTTGTTGGTCTCATTATTGTGTCATATATAATGTGGCCAGCTCTTAGTCCATAACCTCGTTTTTTTAGATTAGAAAAATAACGGTCGATTTAGCCAATGTGTCTTTATTTTTTATATCCATATCAGGGAAAAATTTAAAGTAGGTAGACTACTTTTACCCATTAATAGTTAAGCTTAAGCCAATAAGATGCAAAATGGCAAATTTTAAAGTCGTTTTCCCAAAAATTGCACTACGACAATCGCACAATTTTTTTAATCTGAAAAATAAACATATACAAGGTGTAACAAAAATAATGGTGATCGGTTTAAAGGCATAATTGGTATCGTAATGCGACTAAGAAATAGTAGACAAAAATAGTAGTTTTCGATACAAGTGCGAGAAGTATGTCATTTCGCACGAGTACCGAGGTTCGACTCGGGACGAGTGAAAACGACACTTCCGCATGTGTGTCGAACAACGTTTTTTAATACAATTGCGAAAAAACTACGATGAAATAAAATTACATTTATATTCTGTCAGTGTACGAAAGACAGCTTCATTCAATCGCGCGTTGTTCTAGTAATACTATTGGGTCTCTCATAATACTCCTTTATGCCCAATCGTGCGTAGTTCAGGTGGGTCATTTAGAAGCGGGTCTCGCATAATACTCATTTATTTAAAATTCTAATCTGCAAATCGTGCGTAAAATCAAACTTTACGCACGATTTGCAGATCAGATTACTTTTTAGCACTAGTGCATAAAAACAAACTTTATGCACGATTTGCAGCTACATAAACTAAACTTTTTGAGCAATTGTATTAAAAAAAATTTGACGCAAAAAAAAAATGTATGGGGCACATCGTCCCAGCCGGCCAAGCCTCCATATAAAACATTTTTATTTTTTTTTTGGTTTTTATTATTAGAATAGGATATCAATTATGCCCTTAAACGGATAACCATCATTTTTGTTACATCTTGTAGTTGTAGGATTGTGTAGTGGTGGATTAGAGGTCCGTGCCACGCCGGCGCGCCGCCGCCGAATTAACCCGGCGCGCCGCCGCCGCCGCCGGGTCGACGAAAAATACGCGCCGACCGCGATTCAAAACTTAAATTTCAAATTACGCGCGCTCCTGCGCCGGATTCATATTTATTCGCTTACGCCGCTCCGTATGCCGTGTACCCCACACCGCAAGAGATAAATGGCGCGCCACGCCGGCGCGCCGCCACCGAATTAACCCGGCGCGCCGCCGCCGCCGCCGGGTCGTCGAAAAATACGCGCCGACTGCGATTCAAAACTTAAATTTCAAATTACGCGCGCTCCTGCGCCGGATTCATTATTCGCTTACGCCGCTCCGTATGCCGTGTACCCCACACCGCAAAAAATAAATGGTAAAAACCACTATATCAGTATTTTAGCAGATGACGATGGTATCCTATTGTCCCTCATCAGGTGGATAGTAGGGTTGTGTTATGTCATGTCTATGTATATAGGTTCCATAATGTCAAAGGTATGTTCTCCTTGTCTTATACAGATTCCAATCTTATTTAGCATGAACTAATCTACCCGTCTCAACTAAAATCCATTCATCTTGATAACCTTTCCTAATGCTTTCCTGCAGATCATATGATCAGATCTTATGGTTATTTAAACAGGCCTCATTGGACCTAAGTTCGGATATCTGATAGGTTTGCTATTCTTAAGGGGTACCATAAAACCAGTATAAGTCCCTTGTCAGATTATATACAGGCTGAATTTATTAGATAGGTCAGTACGGGAAGCTACTCTAGATCTGCTGCTGAAACGGCACGAAAAAATGAGCATAAAATGTCATAAATTGTACCTTTTTAGAAAGCTTATGAACTGAGGAAATAAATTCTGTAATTTGTACGCGAAGTGTTATTACTTTTTTTTTAGTTATGCCTTAAAATGTAACAAGATTTGAAAAAAAATACAAAAACTTCTGACTTCAGATGCTTTTATTTGCAAAATTTTTATATGTTTTGTACTTTTTTTATTATTTTACGTAATCAGTGATTCATTGGCTATTCGGAAATTCTTTTTTTATTTGAAAAATACGTAGTTAAAAAAAAATACTAGTTTTAGGTCAAAAAGCGGGTATTTATTAAAAAAATCTAAAATCTTGAATAACTTGAAAACCAATGAGTTTTGACCCCTGCTTGACTGGACTTAAATCACTCCAAATAAGCTGTAGAATAACCCCCTTGAAGGAATACGACGAATTACCAGTCATCCTGTGTAATTTATCCCCGTGGTCCCGAAGAAAGTCTTTATTTCGAAGAAAGTATTTCTTCGGGACCACGGGGACAATGTCGTCCTCGAAACGTCGAAGGTAATTTTTAAATTATATACGTGGTTAAGTCCTTTTATTTCAAATAGATAAGCAAAGGTTGTATAATAAGTACTGAGCGATCTTTCATAGAAAACATTCGTAAATCAGAAATATTCGTGACAACACACAAATATATGCTCTTACCGGGAATCGAACCTCCTGCAGCTTAGTTAACGTCACTACCGATAATAGTAAAAATTAAGATTGTAATAAAAAAAATACGATGCCAATCGGTCCTGTTTCTTTTCGGAATAAGAAGTTTTTAGTTCGATACCAAATGTTTTAATAAAATTCTTAACACAATAAAATTATTTCAATGCAAGCTATTGGAACATAGCCTGCGCAGACGCTTGACAAATCGGTCGTTTCGCAATCGGGCGGCATCGGCCGCTAGAGCGAGACAGCAGAGGGTTAGGGGTCATGCCGTCGTGCTTATATTGGGTAATTGCACGTATTATTTGGAGAGAGAATTATTAGTATTTTGCAACTTTCTCGAAGCATGATCGATATGTCTGACATGTGTAGTTGTGTAAGCGTTTGAGTGTTCATCACTGTCCTAATATCATCTTTAGAATGCAGTCATTCGCATTAAAGCAGGGTGTCAACTATTAGGCCAAGGATTCCCAACATTTTGACCTATGCGCCTCACCTAAAGTTATGTTAGAATTAAAATTTCACGCGCCTAGGGGCTGAAATGGGAACTCAAAACTCGGCATTGTCCGCGCCGGCCTTACACAGTTTAAATTTGGAGCTGCTCGCTGCGCCCCCCTTGGATCACTCGCCCTCAAGGGGGGCGCGCCTCCCTGGTTGGAAAACCTTGTATTAGCTAGCGTGTCCAGTACTAGACCGTTCACCTTACGTGACATTGAGAGTTAATTATACGTAAGATTTCGGATCATACTCCAGTGGAGCGTCCGTATAAAACTCGATTCCAACCGGCTTGGCTAATTTTAAAATAACGCCGACTCAGATCCGAATTACCTACGGAAATCTATGATACGCCGCCATATGTAGACATAACACTTATCAGTTATCAATCAGTCTATTAAAATTTAGGGTTAACAACGCTGTCGCAGATAGCTTAAAATTGCCATTGTTTGTGTATAACTAGATCTAAGTCAATCATTTTCTCGGTTTATACCAATTTGTTTGTGTTAATAACGTGTATAAATATTGTGTTTCTATGTCTAGTTGCTAAGTCTTATCTGTGTCTAATTTTATTGATATCATGTCATAATACGCAAAATGTCTAGATTATAAGAATTTTGTACTAATTTACGAAGAAATGTCCTATATAAATATCAATTTTAACCCTCCTACAAACATGTAATACTGTAAGCTTATTAGCCAATAAATGTCTCACATACACGGCACATACCAGCCACTAGTACGAGCACGCTAGAAAACCCATAAAAGAGGTCAGCACTCGTAACTCGTTGCTCACTTCAACCTCACTTCTACAACAACTCCCAGCGGGGAAACACCTGCAACTACACTGCTCAAATGTTTTACAATTTTAAATAAGCGTTCATCTCCCTACATGACCTGGTAAATGGTACAGCGGGTCAGCGCTGCTTGGTTCAACGTGGTAATCCGGTCTGCACACAACAGCTGGTCCTTCGAGCTCCGGATATCAGAAAACTGCGGCCAATTGAAGAAAGAAACAAGTACGCGCTGAGCTGGATTAATTTCGCTCAGAATCTTCATACGGTGTCCGGCCTAACCGCTGATACACCTGCCCGCTTTCGCGGAAGAGCCCTGTGCTATTTACCAGCTTGCTGGACGGACCGCTCGTGTAGAGGCCATACTCCACGTTCGTGTCCTGGCAACTTTCGTTGCAACGTCACATGGTTGACGTCTTCACACTGCTTTCGGACGCTCTGGCACTTGCACTTAGCCTTTGCGCGAGATTCAGTGCATCAGGGATTAACGCCCACGAGTAAGTAAAGTGAACGTAGGGCCGCTTTCACTGCACTAGGCAGTGTCAGCCATTAGGTTTTAGGTAGGTAAGGTTAGGGAACCCCACGTGCGTCAAGAAGCAAGAAGAAAGAAGAAGATGTCCGATCATACGCTCAAGATGTCTCTTCGCTCACACAAGGGACAACCCTCCAGAGCCGTTACCCCGCCGTCTGGTGAAACAACCTCCGGCGATACCAATACATGGGACAAAGGCACCACCAGCACTCTTGGCGATGGTCCTAGTGTCGAACCGCGTCTACAGCCGCCGCCGGCAATAGCGCCGGCGCCCGCTTATTCCGAAATATCGGAAGACGAGGCGGAGAAGACGTTAGTTAAAAGTCCACCGGGGACATCGTGTAAACCTAACACGTCCGCCGGGGAAAAAGACCGCTTTTCTCAGTGCGGCGACCGCGGTAGTAAAAAAGTGCGCGAAAATCGAAGTGTGTATAGTGAAAAGTGCGACGAAAAGTTAGCTCTGTTGCTAGCGGAACTCGAGGTTCATAAAGCCGCCCTCGCCGTTGCTAATAAAGAGACGGAAACTGCCAAGTTAAGGCTACAGATTGCCCAGCATGAGGCGCAATCTGTTAGCGGTAAGTCCGAACCTCTTGTCGAAAAAGACGAGCAACGCGTGAGGAATTGGGTAGAACGACAGTCCCAGCTAGATCAGAGCAATTACGTAACTAAAAATGAAGCGTCCGCGTTACACACAATACGTAATTTCGCCTCTAGCGCGCCGGCGCCCAGCGCCCCCGCGCCCCGCGAGCCGCATATGAGTACTCATCGCCCGCCGCGAGATGTGTCTAGTCAGTATGCGCCCATTATGCATAGGCCACCCGAATTACCCGCTTTCGACGGTAATATCACAGAATGGATCGCATTCCGTGCCGAATTTAACGATACCGCGCCCATGTTTAGTTACGTAAATAACGTCAGTCGAATTAGGCGCGCGTTGAAAGGTGAAGCGCGTACCGCGGTGAAATCCATAATGTATACCGTCCAGGATCCATACGAGATAATGGAGGCCTTAGAGAGGCAGTTCGGGGACCCTGAAGAGATCGTGTTGACTGAGCTACATAATGTTAAACGCATGCCGCGCCTAGCCGAAGATAACAGTAATATCGTGTCTTTTGCCGCGCACGTCGCAAATGCAGTAGCGACAATAAAATCATTAAAGCAAGAAAAATACTTGTACGCGCCAGAGCTAGTCAACAAGATCGTCGATAAGTTGAACCTTATTGTTAGGTACGAATGGGGCAAGTTCAAACAAGCTAATTTGAACTCGCCCGATTTAGTCGCGATATCAGAATTTCTGCTGGAAATTAGTTCCGCGGCTAAAAGAACGAGTCGTCATCGAGGTCCGAAGCCGAAAAATGCCGTGAACACGGTTTCCTTTGAGCTGGACAATAGGTCAGGGCGTCATACCGCCCCCACCCGTACTCCCGCCCCCGTGTTCTCCCGCGACTATTCGAGCGACTCCAACGACAGCTACCAGAGCACTCGCCCGCGAAATAGAGTAGATAGAGCTCACACGGGGGAGTATAGGTCGCCGACGGTAGCTCAAACGAAGCCCCGCGAGGCTAAAATGCCCGCGTATACGGGGACCAAGCCCAAACAACATTCGGTACCAGCACGATTTACGTCACGTGATAAGTGTTTAATATGTCATAATCATGAACACAAAGTGGAAGCGTGTACTAAATTTTTGAATGCATCGGTATCCGAACGTTGGGATTGGGCGAAAAACGAAAAGCTGTGCTATAAATGTCTAGGCGCGGCGCACCGTGGTCGCTTCAAATGCAGGTATGTGGCTTGCGGAGTGCAACAGTGCGAAGCCGGGCATCACAGGTTACTACACGGTTTGAACGCATCTAAAGCGCCCGTGGAAGACAAAAAAGTCAGTAACGTTCACGCGATTAGAATAGCGCCCACGTTTTTGAAAATGATGCCCGTAGAGGTTACGGGCCCACTAGGTACTACGCAAGCCTTAGCCCTGTTAGATGAAGGGGCGGCACTTAGTTTGATTTCACACGAAACAGCCGATCGTATAATGCCCCGAGAGCGGGGAGAAACGCTCGACATAGAAGGTATAGGTGGGAGCGTGAGCGATCCGGACTCTTGTAACGTGCGATTCGCAATCCGCGGCTTTTGCAGTAGGCATCTAGAAATGATGGAAGCGCTTACCATCAATCGATTGAACGTAGGAGCGCAAGGCGTCTCCAAAAACATAGTCGCGCAGTGCGACCATTTAGCCGACATAGCCGAGGAGCTGTGTTACGATTCTGCCGCGCCTTCAATAATTATAGGTCAAGATAATTGGCATTTGATAGTGACGCGCCAAATTATCAGCGGTAAATCGCACCTCCCGGTAGCTAGTTTGACGCGGCTAGGATGGTCACTGCACGGACCGCATAGGTCATCGGAGGCAACCGTAGCGTTTGTAGGCCACATGGGGCCACAAACGGCCGACGATGAAGCTTTAGCTCTCATGAAGGAACATTTCGATATCGAGTCACTAGGGGTAGTTAAAAAGTTACCTCGGGCCGATCCCGATCAAAGAGCAATAGATTTACTAGAAGCGACATGTGAAAAAATCCCCGGGGAAGATAGGTTCCGAGCGGGTTTGTTATGGCGTACCGATAACGAAGAATTGCCAAATAATAAAGCGCACGCGTTACGGCGGCTGTACAGCCTGGAAAATAAGTTAGATCGCGACCCTATTCTGAAAATCGAGTATACTAAGCACATAAATAACCTGTTAGACAAAGGTTACGCGGAAAAAGTAGACTCGCCGCCCCCGCAGGACGCGCCTAGGGCATGGTACTTGGCGCATTTCGCAACGTTTCATCCGCAGCGCGGAAAAATGCGCGTAGTTTGGGACGCAGCCGCTACCGCGTATGGTAGGTCGCTAAATAGTGCTCTTCTAGCGGGTCCTGATCTGTTAGAATCCTTATTCGGCGTGTTAGTCCGTTTTAGGGAAGGCAGGACCGCGGTAATAGCCGACATTAAAGAAATGTTCCTGCAGATAGAGATTGTAGAACGCGATCGAGATTCGTTACGTTTTGTTTGGCGGGGGGAGGACCGCTCAGCCTCACCGCAAGAATATAGGATGAAAAGACTGATATTCGGGTCCGCGGCTTCGCCGACGACGGCATTGTACGTCAAAAACAAAAACGCATACGAACATGCGAAAGAATTTCCGATCGCCGCTGAGAAAACTATAAAAAGCACGTATATGGACGACTTAGTCGTAGCTTTTGACCAGTGTGAGAGCGACGTTAGGCGCATAGTAAACGAAATTTACGCGCTTAATTTACGCGCGTCGTTCGAGCTCCGCGGGTTCGCCTCTAACAACCCAAACGTAATTTCTGACGTAGTTCCTAGCAAAGAGGATACGTCCCTCATCGGGGGAGGCGAAAGCGAGCGCACATTAGGCTTAAAATGGAACCATAGACGCGACACGTTAGGGTTTAACGTAAATTTACGCAACACGCCCGAAGACGTGCTCAACGGTACGAAATTACCCACTAAACGACAGGTGACGAGTAGCGCGATGTCGATATTCGATCCCATAGGCTACGTAAGCCCGATCTCTGTCTTAGGGAAGGCATTGATGCAGGAAGTCTGGCGTACAGGGATAGGCTGGGATACCGTTATACCCACCTCGCTCGCACCCGCGTGGAATTCATTCGTGAGTAATATTCAGCAACTTAGGGAGTTAGAAATACCGCGATACGTACCCGCGAGAAATAGAGAGGCCGACATGCACGTTTTTTGCGACGCTAGCGAAAAGATATACGCCGCCGCGATATACTTAGTTAGCGAAGGCCCGGACGGACAAAAGTCCGCAGCCTTAGTAGCCGCCAAGGCGCGAGTCGCACCGTTGCGTATTGTCAGCATTCCTAGGTTAGAATTGCAAGGTTGTGTGCTAGCGACACGGCTAGCCGACACAGTAGTAAAGGAGTCCGATTATGTCATCAAACATAGGTATTTCTGGAGCGACGCTCGGACAGCGTTATCCTGGATAAGGTCGGATCCACGTCGGTACAAAAGCTTTGTCGCACATAGAGTAGCCGAAATAGAAAACACAACTAAACCTACCGATTGGCGTTGGGTACCTAGCGCGTTAAACGTCGCCGACGACGCTACTAAGGGCGTCCCGGCCCAGTTCGGAGCTAACCACCGGTGGTTTATAGGGCCTGATTTTATACGGCAAGCGGAGGAGCATTGGCCGCGCGAGAAAACAATAGAGCCCGTCGTAGAAACGTGCGAAGAGCGCGTCATAAAACCGGTTTGCTCTGTAAATACCGTTCAAAACAAGTTCGCATACTTGCCCGAGATATGCAGGTTCTCGAAGTTCACTAGGCTGGTTCGCACTACGGCCAGAGTTTTGGTTGCTGCCGAGGTATTCAAAGCCAGATTGTCTGTCAATAGAAATCCAGAAACAGAAATGAATAACAGACACATAAGTCTAGCGGAGATACTGCTGATTAAACGGAGCCAAAATGAGTCGTATGCCGAAGAGATACGACTACTGGAAGCCGGGCGCGCGCTGCCGAAGAAGTCTGCATTACATCGAGTTGCTATGAAGCTCGATAAGAACGGAATAATTGTGCTAGATGCCCGAATAGACAGAGACGAAGCCCATATACCTGTCTTGTACGCTAAGGAGGCATTTACCAAGCTGTTGATCCATCATTTCCACGCACTTTTCAACCACGGAAATCATGCGACGGTGATCAACGAATTGAAGCAAAGATATTACATAGTCGGACTGCGCGGTACAATTCGTTATCTGACGAATAAGTGCCAATGGTGTCGGACCTATAAAGGAGCTACCCTCAAGGTTCCTGTAGGCGACCTACCGCCAGAGAGGCTCAAGGCGAATCAACCGCCATTTACCGCAGCAGCCGTAGATTTGTTCGGTCCTATGCAAATTGTCATAGGCCGCCGCCGAGAAAAGCGATGGGGCGTCCTTTACACGTGCCTCACCACTAGAGCCGTGCACCTAGAGCTAGCCGCCTCCCTATCGGCAGCCTCTATGATCCTATCGCTACGAAGAATGATGTCTCGACGCGGCGCACCCACCGTTCTGTACTCAGATAACGCCACAAACTTTTACGGCGCAGAACGCGAGCTATCAGAGGCCAAAAACTCTCTGCCCGATAGTCTCAAACAATTTATGACCGAACGACGCATGATCTGGAAGAAGATCCCGCCTGGCAACCCCTCCGCCGGCGGGGCTTGGGAGCGTCTAGTCGGAAGCGTGAAAACAGCTCTGAAAGTCACGCTAAAAGACAGAGCACCCCATGAAGAAGTTCTCCATACGCTATTGCTGGAAGCTGAACACCTGGTAAACTCCAGACCGCTGACCCCAGTGAATCCTGACTTAGAGGCTGAAGCGCTCACGCCGAACCACTTTCTCATCGGCCGATCGAACGCTATGTCCCCGCTGGGAGTCTTCTCCGACGAAAATATGAGCCTTT
The DNA here is from genome assembly GCA_947086415.1 of Pammene aurita. Classification (NCBI taxonomy): domain Eukaryota; kingdom Metazoa; phylum Arthropoda; class Insecta; order Lepidoptera; family Tortricidae; genus Pammene; species Pammene aurita. Next base: position 8,052,507 of record OX352315.1, on the reverse strand, counting down.
CGTCCTGGAAAACAGCTCAAGCACTAGCTGACAACTTCTGGAAACGCTGGCTGAAAGAATATCGTCCAAACCTGATGCCACGATCCAGTGCACACCAGAACGCGACGAAACTACACGTAGGAGATGTAGTAATTATAGCCGACGGCACGATGCCACGAGGTACTTGGCCTAGAGGCGTGATCGCACAGCTCTTTCCAGGTCCTGATGGCCACATAAGAGTAGCCATTGTACGTACTCGCGCAGGAGAAGTTCGCCGCCCGGTTTCCAGACTCATTCTCATCTGCTCTGCACCAATCGACTGTGCTGACGCACGTGGGGGAGAATTGTCGCAGATAGCTTAAAATTGCCATTGTTTGTGTATAACTAGATCTAAGTCAATCATTTTCTCGGTTTATACCAATTTGTTTGTGTTAATAACGTGTATAAATATTGTGTTTCTATGTCTAGTTGCTAAGTCTTATCTGTGTCTAATTTTATTGATATCATGTCATAATACGCAAAATGTCTAGATTATAAGAATTTTGTACTAATTTACGAAGAAATGTCCTATATAAATATCAATTTTAACCCTCCTACAAACATGTAATACTGTAAGCTTATTAGCCAATAAATGTCTCACATACACGGCACATACCAGCCACTAGTACGAGCACGCTAGAAAACCCATAAAAGAGGTCAGCACTCGTACTCGTTGCTCACTTCAACCTCACTTCTACAACAACTCCCAGCGGGGAAACACCTGCAACTACACTGCTCAAATGTTTTACAATTTTAAATAAGCGTTATTATTCATCTCCCTACATGACCTGGTAAATGGTACAGCGGGTCAGCGCTGCTTGGTTCAACGTGGTAATCCGGTCTGCACACAACAAACGCATATTCAAAGTAAGTTTCAAACATATTGAATCTTTCACGTTAAATAAAGTAAATTTGTTAAAATGATCACTAATTTCCTTACATTTAATATTCAAAGTTACAATGCAAAACGGTAGCCATTGGAGACCGGGGAAAATCGGTACAATAATTATTAATACGCGATCAGCGACCGTTAAGGCCCCGCCCTCCCCTAATTACCTTGGACAAAGGAGCCAATGGCTCGAAAAATTACTATTGTACCGTCTGGAGACGGGTGCGAAGTTGAAGGGATACACTGTGGAGCCGAGTAAGCTGACAAATTTTAACTGGTTTTGATGCTATCAGAAAGTATCATGCCCGGAAAGTATATTTCACTTTTTGGGCAAGGTATATATATTCATGTTGCAAGGCTGGGTGACGGCAGGTGAACCAAAATGTTGACGGATTGGTGGCCACTTTCGGATGAAAGGAGTCCTTGGCGTCCGTTGGCTCGCTGGGTGGATGACATTCGGAAGGTCGTGGGTCACTTCTGGATGAGATTAGCTCAGGACCGGGACAAATGGCGTACTCGAAGAGAGGCCTATGCTCAGCAGTGGGCGACAAATGGCTAAAATGATGATGATGATGATTATGATGATGTGTATATATTCATCTTTATAACAAGTTCCCCGTCGATGCTTTAAATATATCATATATCCCGCTCTTACCTGCCTGCCTGAGTGCCTGCTTACTCTGTTTGCAAATACCTACCCTGTTATTGCAAATGGAGTAAGCAGACACTCCCACAGCCACATAAGTACGTACCTAAATTAATAGTACAATGGTGGAGGGTAAAATAAGTTTTCTGGCAACAAACGGCTGTGCAGTTTGACAGATGGTTGAAATTGATTAAATGTATCTCTTTTTGTCAAAATAAAGAAAAAAAAACCGGCCAAGTGCGATTCGGACTCGCACACCGAGGGTTCCGTACAAACCTGTAGGTATATAGTAACTTTAAAATATTTTTATTATATGATGTAACTAAAAATTTACGGTTTTCGCAATTTTTCCTTTATCTGTGCTATGAGACGTTGCTTCGTACCAAATTTCAAGATTCTGAGTTCACAGGAAGTACCCTGTAGGTTTTGATTCCCGTGCGAAAATTTGCGGAAATTAGCGGCATAAACGGCTGTATCTTTTGATTGCGTTGGCTTAGAAGTCTGATTTTTTCACAGCTCCTAGGGACAGTAGACCTGAGTATTTGATATAAATTTCAGCTTGATACCTTCACGCGTTCCTGAGAAAAATGGTCTTGACAGACAGACAGACAGACAGACGGACAACAAAGTGATCCTATAAGGGTTCCGTTTTTTTCCTTTCGAGGTACGGAACCCTAAAAAATAAATACACAGGGTCGAGGACTATATGACAGACAAAGATGCATGGCCCAAACAAGAAACTACTAAAAAATCTATAGTCTGGCTAAACAGAAAGTGCAGTAACACTAGAAGTAATAAGCTATACACCCATCCCTTTTTTTCGTGGCAAGAGTAAGAAAGAGACAGTATGATTCTTTCTGACTATGCTTGAAGTAAAACAATCCCTGGCCAAACTGTAGTATTTAAATTATCTTAGTTCAGGAAGGAAGAGTAGAGTTCAGGTAAGAAAGCATATGAAAGTTTTGTGACGCAAACTTTGGATTTTGTTACTTAAGACTGTGTACGATAAAATCCGGACATGCATGATCTGGTATATCTTTTTTTCGGTACCACATATTCAAGCATTTCTTTTATTTTAATAATCTGGAATTATAGTAATATATACTAAAAATAGAATCATATCATAATTGTATGGGCTTGTGTGAGTTTTTGCCAAATATATTCCATCATATCTTGAATTTTTTGTCCAGCATGTTTTGATAAATCTTCACTCACTTCCTGCTACAATGCCACAATTGTATTTATATTTTCACAAGCTGTTTTATGCTCATTAGAATGTTATCTTACAAAAAAAATACGATTTAAAACTCTTTTCTACTTGAGGCAGTCAGGGAGACTTTCTACTCCAAGCACTAAAAGTAGTTTTTATATAGGAGGCATATTTTTGTAAAAAAGTCAAGCTCACCAAAGCTAGAACACCTCAGAACTATTTACATCTAAGTACAATTAGAAAAATGTAAGCTATTATGAAAAGAGAATGTAATAAGGTATAATTTGGTTTATCTAATAAAAAATAAAAAACTATTTTTCACAGGAAAATTTGGTAAACACTGTCAGAACACCGTGGACAAAAAAATATAGGCACTGTGGAATATATAGTGATCACAGTTACAGATAAAGTAACGTTATATTATGTTTGTAATTTTATTATGTAGCTCGACGACCACAAATTATTTAATAGAAGTGTTGCTTGAATATATGGTACCGAAAAAAAGAAATACCAGATCATGCATGTCCGGATTTTATCGTACACAGTCTACCTGTTTTTTTTACAAAAGGTAAGTGTGGTACTTTATTTCTAAACAAAGTGGTATCGTTAGCAGACGCTGTGCTTAATATATTAATTACTACAATTACTATTGCATAGATGAAAGGTAGCGTTATCATTTTGCTTAGTTACCTATCTTGAGCAGGTACATATTAAATTATAATACCTTAGTATATTTATATTTTGACTTAATTAAAAATTACCTAACAGCTTTTTAATAGTCACCAGCACGCCTAGCATAACTTGACGTTTGACGCGACAGTTCATACTTCAAGCGCGACTCGAAGTATGGAGTGACAGACGACAACGTAAGATATGCTAGCCGGCCAGGTGACAACAAGAAATGTTATCCCTGCTGCGGTTTTCTTAAATAATAAAAACTTTAATGTCAAAGGGTTATTACAGGGTCGAGGACTGTATGACGGACAAAGATGGATGGCCCAAACCAGAAACTACTACAAAATCATCTAATATTTAGAGGTAGTTCAGGTAGGAAAGCATATCAAACGTTTTGGGAGCAGTCAGATTTGGATTTTTTTTCTCTTTGTAATTAAACTAGAAGAATGTACCTAATTCTCGGTCTCTCAAGATATAATGATTGATATGTCTTCTTGAAGAACTACGTATTATTATTATTGTTTATCTTTAAGATATGTATTACGTACTGTTTTAAAAAAATAAGTCCCGCCGAGTTTCTTGCCGGTCATAATACTTCTAAGGTGTAGGGTTAGTACCGCTGGTAGTTTTTTTTTCTCTGACGTTCATGAGTGCATTGTAATGTGCCTAAATGTGAATAAATACCTAATATGAAGGACAAACAAAATGTTTTTTTTCAAATTTATGAAAACATGAACATTGTCTAGTCACTTTTTTCTAAAATGAGATTTTTATATCAAAACGTGGAGCTTGCAATAAACTATTAGTAACAACTTCTGTTACATATGTAAATTTTAACGTATATTCACTTCTTAACTCATAAAAACCATTTAGTTACGAAAATGGTATGGTTAATTGAATCGTTCAAAATTTTAAAAGCGCTATTACTCAAAATGTTGTCAATGTGACTAGACATGTTCTTTCCGTGTACCCTTCATATCTTTTAATATGTTAAATGAAATGAAATTATCACTTAACTATGAATATTTACCAGTAACAAACCTGTTACAAACATCGATCGATATTTCCAAGAAAACGGAATTACTCTTTCCCTAAAAGCTTAAATCTTCATCGCAATTTACAACATTTCACCACAAACTAAATTAAACTCTACTCCAACATTTTCACAGTTCAGATTTGTTTAACATTGTAACCGTCATTAAAGAATAATGATATTCGAGATTCAACTCTAAAGGGTTAGGTTAAGGTTGAAATTTGTTTAAATCAAAAAGGGTCATATAAAGGAGAATTTACAACTACCGCCCATAAGTAAAGCTTCACCGGATGAGATATGAGGTCAATCTTAATTCTTATGAATAGTCTCCGGTCTATTTATCTGAATCTCCCATAATATTTGTCGGTTTTATAGGTGGTTTTATCAATTTTATTGGTTTCATATGCAGTTTCGGTGCCAGTTTCATATGAATGAAAAGTTTTACAGTTATACAAGGTGGAACGAAACGGTGGACTTTAATTTAAGTTTTTTTTTGTAATAAAAAAGGTTAATAGCACTAATGGTAATCGTATAGAGATGTAGAATTTAAATAAACTAAGACTAACGCCAACTAATAATAAAATAAAATGAACTAAGTATAATTTTAAAACTGATAACAAAAAAACTATGCTTTAAGTGATCTTATCACTATACAAGCTAACTTTTCAAAATATTTTGGGAGGCATAAATGGCTCAAAAGTAAAAAAATATTTCGGAAATTGTTAATTATAAACTTTAATAGATATCAACGTCTATTTAAATTTTTAAGCTAACAACATTAGAAACACTATTTAAAATGGCGATTAAATATTTATGTTTTTGAGATCTAGATATTTCGGCACAGTCACATGCGCCATTAGGTATCACACAAAATACAAATAGCCCATTTTGAATTATACTTGTAATCTATTTTATTTTCTTTATAACTAGCAGTTCCCGCGGCTTCTTCCGCGTGTGTTTTGAAGGAAAAAACTATTCTAAATGTTGCTCCTAGGGCTTCCAAGGGTCTGTACAAAATTTATGAGATTCTGTGCAACAGTTTTTGCGTAGATCGCGAACAGATTTCTCCTTTCGCGTTGATTATATTTGTATAGATTGCGCTTTAATCTTTTTCTAACACTTCCTCCTCCTTGTGTCGTATTCCTCAGTGCTGAGGGTCGTGACCTCCCTTCTGCATCACTTTTTCACGAGCGATCTTTCTCCACCTGTTTCTGTCACTGGCGGTGTGGATGGCGTGGTGCAAGGTCGAGTCGAGAGTGGTGCGGATCTGGTCAGACCAACGTATAGGGCTGCGTCCACGAGGTCTTTTCCCATCTACTTTGCCGGTCACGATGAGCTTCTCCAGGTTGCCACCATCTTTTCTTGCAACGTGACCGAAGTATTCTAGGACTCTGCGAAGACACTCGGATGATAGCCGCGAGGACACTTTAAGTTCTCGCAATATGGATACGTTAGTCCGAAATGCTGTCCAGGGGATACGGAGCATTTTTCTCCAGCACCACATCTCAAAGGCGTCGATGCGTTTGCGGTCTGCAGCTTTCAGTGTCCAAGTCTCAGCGCCATACGAAAAGATCGAAAAGACTAGAGTCCGTACTAGCTTGGTCTTGGTTTTAACGGGAATGTTGCGATCTCTCCATATTTTCCCTAGCTGAGACATTGCGCTTTTAGCCATGCCAATTCTCCTGCGCACTTCCTTCTCGCATGAACCATCGTTATTGATGATGGAACCCAGGTATATAAAGCTGTCCACTGTTTCAAGGCCCAACGCACCAGTGAGTTCCAATTTCCCAGATCTATCTACCACCATGACCTTAGTTTTAGACCTGTTTATGGAAAGTCCCATCCCCTCACTAATCCGCTCCATTCGGTCTAGAAGTGCAACCATTTCCGACTCATTTGCTGCAAGTGTCGTCGGCGTAGCGTAGGTTGGTGATTTTGACGCCACCAACTGTGATGCCTCCCTCCCAATTCTCGCAGGTACGTCTCATAAGGTGCTCTCCATAAGCGTTGAACAGAATGGGCGATAAAATGCATCCCTGGCGTACTCCTTGGTGAAATTTAAAGGGTTTTGAGGTTGTTTTATCGACTCTTACGACTCCCTGGCTTGAGCCATACAAGGTGCGAAGTAGCACGATGAGATGATTTGGAACTCCAAGTTCTTGAAGGACTTTCCATAAGCAACCCCAGTTGACACAGTCGAAAGCTTTGCTGTAATCGACGAAACACATCATCACTGGCGTATCAAACTCGTATGCTTTCTCAACGAGCTGCCTGACATTGAGAATCTGGTCTCGAGTGCCCTTGCCCTTCACGAAACCCGCTTGCTCCTGCGGAATTTGCCAATCCAGGTAGTAGCGGATGCGATTGTTAAGAATATGGAGCAATATTTTGCTGGCATGCGAGATGAGGGACAAGGTTCGATAATTGCCGCAACTCTTGGTTGACCCTTTCTTGTGCAGCGGAAGAATTACGGATTCCGACCAGTCCTGCGGCCAATCACCGTTTTGCCAGACGTGTGAGCAGATCTTGGAAAGTGTCTCTACACCCAAGTCCCCCATAGCTTTAAGCACCTCTGCTGTTATTTGGTCGCCTCCTGGCGCCTTCTTCTTCTTGAGAGACTGTAGAGCAGTCAATATTTCGGAGCGAAGAATCATGGGTTCCAGTTCTAGATCCTTCCAGTCTGGGATAGCTCCGGGTATTGAAAGGGGATCTGCGTACAACTGCTCACAGTAGGCACGCCATCTCTCGGCAATGCGGTCGAGCTCGTGTAGTACCGTGCCGTCGGCATCTTCTATGACCCACGATTTAGCTTTGAACTGCTTGGAAAGGACTCTGACTTTCTTAAAAAGGTCTGCAGTTTGTAGCTTATTCGAATGTCTCTCAATGTCGCTGCAGATTTCCTCAATGAAGTTGTTCTTGTCGCGTCGACAACTAGCTTGGATGGCTCTGCTAAGCTCTGAGTATTCAGCCATTATTGCACGATCTTGCAAACCTCTAACTTTTAAATCTTTCCTGCGTTGAATGAGTTCCCACGAATAAGCGGATATCCAGCATTTTTTCTTCTGTTCTGGCTTCTTCTTTTTAGAGACCTGGTCCAGCGCATCGCTGATATGACCTTTCAAGTGTTTCCACTGTATGTCCGCGTTAGCGTATTCATGCGTTGGACTATTCTTCAGTTTCACCTCTAATGCTTCTCGGAATATAGGTAATTCATAAGGCTCCAAGTTTCTGGGTTTTGGTGGTTGTCGTCTAGGCGCCTTTAAGCGCAACGAGAAATTGGCTACGAGCAGGTTATGGTCAGAGCCGCACTCTGCGCCGGGAAAGGTCTTCACGTTAGAAACTGAGGATCTCCAGCGGGTATCTAGAACAATGTAGTCGATTTGATTTCTGTACCTATCGCCTGGAGATTTCCATGTGTATAAACGTCTTGGATGATGTTGGAAGAACGTGTTCATAATGCTGAGCTTTCTGTCGATACAGAACTCGATCAGTTTTTCACCTCGCTCATTCCTAGTGCCAAGTCCAAATTTTCCAACAGTGCTTCTGATATGATCATCAGCAAGCGTACTACCGACTTTGGCATTCCAGTCACCAAGGATCATTTTAATTTCCCGACCAGGAATTGAACTTAACGTTTCCTCCAGTTTCCCATAAAAGTCTTCAATTACCTCATCTTGAGCTTGTGCCGTCGGTGCGTATATTTGTACAATATTTAGCACACACGGTTTGGTATTCAGCTTCATTGTCATGATTCTATCGGACACCGGGTTATAACCTAGGACATATTTGTTTACGTGTGGCGGCAATATAATTCCGACTCCATTCCTACTCGAATCTTCACAGCCTGAGAAATACATGGTGTTCCCTGTCGCAGTGGTAAAGTGGCCATTACCACGCATGTGAGTTTCACTGATGCCTAGTATGGAGATGTTATGAGATTCCATTTCCTTCTCTACGATGGTCAGTTTACCCGCCATTAGCAGACCTCTAACGTTCCAAGCGCCAATTCGGTGATGGGATCGTAATGAGGTCTTCTCGATCTTAGATATTGTGGCACCGACAGTAACATCTCTTCCTCCTGAAGCCTGTCGATTCACCTCAAGGGAAGCTTCGGTCGTCAATTTCACACCATCCAGCCCGGGTACTGGGTGGCGCCGAGGGTTAGTCGGGTCGCCCAACATTCTCACTCTCTTTGTTTCTGATTCCATAAGGGGGTTTTCATGGGAAGATAAGCGCGGTGGGTTCCCACGTCCTTCCGCGTCAGTCTTTTAGAGGGTATTTAGATCCTCACGGTCACTGGTTACCGCCCGGTGGACGCTTGGTCTTCACAGGGTTGTCGGGTTAGTTACCGCCGCCCGATACTCGGCGTTGTCTGTTTTACGGCATGGGTAGTTCTCCTCCACACTAACCCTCCTCCTTTCTCATTCGGGCTTGGGACCGACAACGGCGGAGTTAACACTTCTAACACTTAAACAACTACTTTAGTATATAAGATTAATAAGTATGTATTATTATTTATATATTTTATTTTATGAATAATGAATTAGGTATTTATCCCTTTTACAGGTTTAAATATATACTATACAGGGCAATAATTGCAGGTGTTTTGTTATCTATCACATTAAGCGGGTTCGACTCCCGCTTCAGACAGGCGATTATTTAAAATTCATTGAATTCAGTTCGTTTTGTTTTAAATAAAATAAAAAGTCTTGTTTTATTAAAATCTCCTATCTCCAGTATTTAAATTACGTCCCCTCCATGTGGCAAAGTCGTGGGACGCCCTGTATATGTAACAACATACTCCTTTAGCCCTACCTTACCTTAGGACACACATTTTGACCGTGACATAATTGTTACCAACATAACAATAAACATAAACCAGGCCCCTAATTGTAATATGTTTCCAATATAAGCATATCCGTTACACAAACGTTACATCACTAGTGAAAGGTGAGGTCAGGGTTTGAACCCGCGACCCGTAATCACTCAGCGAGAGGATTAGGGTTCCGTATATGTAAATATATTATGCTAAAGGTTAATAAACAATTATTGATGGACATAGTTTTTTAGCTTCCTTAAGTTGCATGATGCTGCTTTAATATTTGTTATTATCACTTATCTTATCACGCACAATATGTAATTATGCGTTAATCATATGATTCTACGTTTAAACGGATTTGTATACAGGGTGTAACAAATATACTGGTGATCCGTTTAAGGGCATAATTGGTATCGTATTGCAACTAAAAAAAAGTAGGAGATTTTTTTTTTAAATACAATTGCTCAAAAAGTTTAGTTTATGTAGCTGCAAATCGTGCGTAAAGTTTGATTTTATGCACTAGTGCTAAAAAGTAATCTGATCTGCAAATCGTGCGTAAAGTTTGATTATACGCACGATTTGCAGAACAGAATTTTAAATAAATGAATATTATGCGAGACCTGCTTATAAATGACCCACCTGAACTACGCGCGTTTGGGCATGAAGGAGTATTATGCGAGACCCAATAGTATTTCTTGAACAACGCGCGATTGAATGAAGCTGTCTTTCGTACACTGACAGAATATAAATGTAATTTTATTTCATTGTAGTTTTTTCGCAATTGTATTAAAAAACAATGTTCGACACACGTGCGTAAGTGTCATTTTAACTCGTCCCGAGTCTTGACCCTCGCCTCACGGCTCGGGTCAAGTAACCTCGCTACTCGTGCAAAGTGACATACTTGTCGCACTTGTATCGAAAACTACTATTTCATAATTAGAATGCCAATTATTCCCTTAAACGGATCACCAGCATTTTTGTTACTTTTTTTTTTCAGATATTTATTGAACTGGAATTAGAAGAAATTAAAGGTAATTGCTAAGAAGTTATTGTTGGTAAATAACGCAATTTCTCTGTAAAATAAGTCATTTACAACGACCTACATTCATTTTGCATTGTAATTATACAAAAAAACAAATCCAACCAAAACTTTGTTTAACGAAAGTTGGTCAAAAAGACCACCACATTCTCACACAATCTAATCAATCACATACGGAACCGCCCAAAACCAACCTACATACCATCTTCATATTAACATAAACAGCTGAACAATAATCAACCTTATCAACTCGTATTATGGTCCACGTATATTCAGTTAACTATCTTGCATATGAACCGTCTACGTATACGATACGGCTGACCAAAAGTAGACCATACGTAATTTAATTAAGGTTCAAGAAAAGTTAGTCAATTCTACAAACCATATTCGAATACAACACAGCTGACCATAAACTACACTTTACCACATTGTATTAAGGTCCATATTCAGTTAACTTGTGACAAAAAAAAATTGCTTCATGCAAAAAAGAACAATCGCTTAATTACTGCAAAATCGCACTTGACAGCGGATTCTTACCGCCTGTCGGGTTGCATATGTTAAACTGTCAGTCTGTCATGTGGAGTGGTTTTGTAACGTTAGATGTAATATTTATTTGCTTAATGTAAGTATCATTAATATCAACGTGTTGTCTTAAATCAAAAACTGGTCGTCAAAAAGTGGTAATCACTCGTATTGTTCTGGCTGGTGCGTTGTTGTATTTATTGCTTTGGCAAAGATATTTGACTTTATATGCGTAGATCATTATCACCGTTACTCAGTTACAGCTGTTAAGTAGAGATTTACTTTTTTTGGGTTTTTAAAGCTCAAAACAACTTTATCAACTTCAAAAAATATTAAAATTTACTACTGTGGCAAGGCCTGATCATACAAACGGCATTCGGATTTTACAATTTGACTTTAATTTGATCTCATTTTCGACATGTCTCTCTGCGCAATTCTCCTCACTAATATGTAGGTACATTATAAATCATTTGTAATACCGAGATCTGGAGTCTATGTTAATTTTCAATATTATGTATTTGTAATGCTCAATTTGTTAAATGAATATATCGGTGTCATCAGAAATGAGGTAGGGGGCCCGATTGCTATGCGTATATATGCGTAATAGTCGGTTTCTGAAAATATACGTCTTTAAAATTTAAATTACGCATATCTAGTAACCAATTGACATTTACCCAAGTACGACCCTAGAGCTTTAGAAGATTTGGAAAGTTATTTTATATATTTTTAAAATAAAATAAGTTTCCAAATCTATAAAGTTGCCCTAGGGTCTTTCTAGGGCAGGGTTTCCCAACCAGTGGCGCGCCCCCCTCGGGGGGGCATAGAGTGACCCAAGGGGGGGGCGCAGCGAGCGGCTCCAGATTTAAACTGTATAAGGCCTGTACCGCGGCGCTGACGGTTCCCAGTTTTGACTATCCCCATTTGGTCCCCAAGGGGGCGTAGAGTTTTGATATAACGTTTGGTGAGGCGCATAGGGTAAAAGGTTGGGAACCCCTGTTCTAGGAAGTGTAAACTTGAAACTCTATAAAAATAAAATAAGTTTCCATATCTCCAAAGTTGCCCTAGGGTCTTACTTGGGTAAATGTCAATCCAAATTATTTATTTATTAATTACTAATACAAACCGAAATCATTAAAACTACATGTCAAAACTTATAATTAAAAAGGCACAAAAAAATCAAATCTAACATAAAGCTAACAGTCACAAAAATGTCATAAAACTTACTACTAGAAATGCCTAGTCCGATTTTGAAAAAATATTATATAAATTTATTCATACTAACATCTGTTGATCTACAACTACTACCAAAGGACGGATAGAAAATACAGATTTAATAAATAAGGGTTGGAATAACACGATAATTAATTAGAGGCGACTCTCGACAGGCCGTAAATTAATAAGTAACGAGAACTGACACCCGGGAATATTGTCTGCGAGTTGTTTACGGCCTTGGACGGGAAGTAGGCCGTAGCTGTATCGGTTTCTGAATAGCGATTGTTTTAAATTATGGTCGGTAAACTTTACAGGTGAAACTATTTGTTTTTCTGATAACGGAATGCGAAAAATTGCTAACTTAGTATATAGGTCAAAATTCACACTTTATCGATCTTTATACACAATTAAAGCGCTGGTGGCCTGTCGGTAAGACGTCAGACTTTCAACCCGAAGGTCGCAGGTTCAAACCCCGGCTGGGACCACTACGTTTTTCGGAAATTATGTACAGTCACCGGCAATAGTATCTTCCTATTCGAAGGCCGCAAAAATATGTGACACGCTCTTATGGCCCAACAAATAAGAGCGTGTCACATATTTTTGCGGCCTTCGTATAGGAAGATACTATTGCCGGTGACTGTACGAAATATGATTTGACATTTGACCAGTCGCGTTTCGGTGAAGGTAAACATCGTGAGAAAACCGGATCCAATCCCAACAAGCTAGTTTTAAAAGGTCAGCTGGTAGTCACTATCTTAAAAACTATTGACTAAGCCAATTCATGGGATTAGGTTGCCGAGCGGACCCCAGGCTCAATAGAGCAAAAAGCTGGGACAAACGCTAGGAGGAAGAAGATCACACACAAATGAAACTGAACATTAATACTTTGTCTATCTAGTTTCCACTATAAGTCAAGTAAAGAAACAAGTCGATGTAATTTTTGACAGCATTTCGTTTTATTTTCAACAGAATTCAAGATTTCCCTCCTTCGAAATTACATCGACTTGTTTCTTTACTTGACTTATAGTGGAAACTAGATAGACAAAGTATTAATGGGTTCTCAATTCGTCGGGATCTTTGGTTTTGCTTTTTTTTTTATTAATTTTCACGGATTATTCGAAGCCGTACCGCCGTCATGGTATTTATTTTGTTTAAAAGAGTATACTTCACAGTTGGTCTCATTCAGGATCAGCTCAGGATCTGATGAAGGGATCCTGTAGAAATCGAGGGAACTCTTCAAATGGTATAGGCACACCTATAGTGATATGAGTTTTTTTTAAAGTAGCGCGGGCATTTGCTTTTGGATAGGCGGAGTCTAAGTGAAGTTGGTTCTTTTTTGTTTAAATATAATATGCTCTTTGTCACTCCCACAATTGAGACGAATCTAATGACACCACACACGTCGTCATCAAACGATGATTCAGTCCAATTTTTCTTTTCGTTACAGCAATGTTCAGTGATTGAAATTGTGTGATTGAACCCTCAGGGCGCGAGTCCGACTCGCATTTGGCAAATTTAATGCCCGCCGCCTCAAACAAGGAAATATCTAATTACTGGAACCTCATTAGGACAAGTTTACACGGTCCAATTAAATTAACAAGGATCGTCATTACGAACCAGCCTCTAGGGCCGTAAGGTTTGTATGGTGTTGTGTTACTAGTACATTGAAATATAAATAGAAATATAAATACATTTATTTGCTAGAATGCAGGAAATAAAAATATTACAATTATGTCAGCAAGTTCCGCATACATTCAGCCACCTAGTGGCATGCAAAAATGAATAAAGTTATTCTATAATTTTTCAAAATATGCTAGTAGCAGTCAATTATATAATAATTATTCTAAGTGTGCGTCATTAAAAATAAAAATACGTTAAGTTTAAACAAATTAAATTAAAATAATCTTAGCATGCTATGTCATCATAATATTTTCTTAGCCTAAAGCGCAGGTACACATATGGTATCTGATTCAATTAAAATTTAAAGACAATAAGTAGTAATACATTATAATTAGTAGTGTAATGTACAATTAGTGAATTACTACAATGCCAGTAGGAGCGATGACTAGATGCGATGATTAATTTTAATTTTGATTACATTCGAAATGTCAATCGACTTTATAGTATTGCTTGTTAATACACCAATTTAGTAATAGGTGATCATCATCATCCCAGCGTTTATCCCGGTTTTTATCAGGTTGTCAAAATCCCACTCGTTTATTGTCACAGATAAGATAAAATACCTAAGAATAACGAACATAAATACTCTTTATTGCAGCTCAAATTAAAGAAACAAAGTATGTATTCACAAGTTACAAACAGAAAAGTAGACGTAAAACAATTGGCGGTCTTTTTTTTATTGTTATTATGTCCCATAATAACAATAAAATCTTACACAAATCAACCTAGTCCCACCCCCAACCCAGTCTTATCGCTAAAAGGCGATCTCTTCCAGACAATATTTGGAAAGAATATTATTGTATTACTTTTGTACTATAAACACTGTTGGATTGGACATATTACGAGTAGGTAATGAATTAGATATTTATCTAGTTTTGTTTTAAAAAAACTGCCGGATTAGACAGATTGGAGGAGGTTCAGCAATCCAACTAAACGCATGCTTGTCAACCCTAGAAAGTCGAAAGACAAAATTATATGGATGTCACTATGTAGGAACATAACCTTCTGTAAGTACGAAGTACTCTCGCTCTCTTCTAAGCTATGTGTCCCACATTGGTGGGGTCAGTTTTCCGCACTTTTCTTCTCCACTTCGCCCTTCCTCGACGTCTTTTTCGGACACCTGACACTCACTCATGTCCTTTAGCACCACGTCGTTCCATCTTGTCCTGGGTTTGCCCAGGCGCGGATCCAGGATTTCATTGAGGGGGGGCACTTATGGGCCCCGTAGTACACGAGGTTTGCGTTTCAGGGGGGGGGGGGGGGGGGGAGCAATTGCCCTGTTGACCCCCCCCCCCCTGTATCCGCGCCTGGGTTTGCCTCTACCTCTGTTACCGTTAAGTACGAAGTACTATTAAATTATATTCTGTGGTAGGTGTAAGGTTGCCAAATGGATGGCGCTGCTCAGGGATGTAACAGATGTGGTTTTATCGGAACCGAAAGCGGAATCAGATGTTTTAAATTTAGTTTAGCGGAACCAGAAACGGAATCGGAACCGGAAACGGAAGCGGAACCAGAATCGGAGCCCCAGTTGATAGCAGCAGGTGGCAAGCGGGGACATGACCAAATGACGGGCATAAACCTGTTCGTTTTTGATGTACGCCACTCATTTCCCCCCGCTGCGTTGCTATGACATCCGATATAACTTCTGTTTTGAAAGTAACAGAACCGGAACCGAAGCGGATGTTTAAAACCAATCGGGAGTTCCGACTTAACGGAACCGGAACCGGAGCTCTGTAACGTCCCTGGCGCTGCTAAGTTTAGGGCTTGCAGTTACGGTATTGTCCACACAAAAAATACCAAAATCACAAGTCCTAGGTAAGATGCTTTTGGGAAGCGCTAATCTATACATAGAAGCGTCTGCTCGTTTGCCTCTTGTTTCTTAAAAATAATTTTATTTACGGCACTTAAATATACGAGTATTTAAGTTTAACATTTGTTTTTTTTCCTTAAGAATCAACTTTATGTAAACACAAGGGCAGAATTCCAATATTGACGGAGACTCAAGTTGACTCAACGTTGTTTACATGTCTCTGTGTACTGCGTAGTGTCGCAAAGAAAGCTGAGATTTTGATGCCTTAATGTGTCAATGTCTTGTGTGTTTTGAATAAATAAGATTTTTTCTAGAAAGTTTCAGTCATACATCTAAGTATTAAAAGTTTTTAGGAGCCCGTAAGCAATAAACATATAAAAATAAATAAATATTATGAGACAATCTCACAAAAATCAACCTAGTCCCACGGTAAGCTCAATAAAGCTTGTGTTGTGGGTACTAAGGTGACGATATATAAAAATAAATAAATAAATAAATATTATAGGACAATCTTACACAAACCGACCATGTGCCGGATTCTAATTTTAATATACATTAACGATACAATAAAAATACAACCTATTTCAAACATAACTCCAACACATAACAAACATTCAACCCATATTGAAGTTGTGTTAGAGTTGCGTTGAAATATTTCTCAAGAGAATTCTCATATTTCTGATTCAGATATTTATACCGTAGCTGTATTGCGTAGTTAATGCATTGGAGTTGTATTGAAGTTGGATCGTGTCTATACGTGTTTTAAAGTTAGAATACGGCCCCTAGTCCCACAGTAAGCTCAATAAGGCTTGTGTTGTGGGTACTAGGTAACGATATATATATAATATATAAATATAGATAAATACTTAAATATATAGAAAACATCTATAACTCAGGAACGAATACCCGTGATAAACACACAAATAAATGCCCTGACCAGGATACGAACCCGGGATCTCCTGCTTCATAGGCAGGGTCACTACCAACTAGGCTAGGAGGCCGTTAAATGTGTTTAAAATTCGTTAAATATAAATAAATATGTATAATAATAATAATAATAATAAATACTCTTTATTGCACACCTCATACAGTTACAAGCACAAATTTTACAATTAGATAAATTTAGGTAGAGGTAACAACAGGCGGTCTTATCGCTAATGAGCGATTTCTACCAGACAACCTTTGGGTAGTGGAGACTAGAGAAAAACAATAAGCAGTAGGTGGTGCATAGAAACAAAAGAGACGAAATAGATAACACAGCACATTCATATGTATATTTATTTGGTTTTATTTATAGCAGCAAAGAGTGTCCCATCCCATTGCTAGGCAAAGGCCTCCTTCTACGTGTCCCGGTCTTTACCTGTCTCCTACCAGTTTATATAGATAAATTATATAGATAGATTAAGAAAACAAAAGCGACAGTGGAAGTAACAAAAAATCCATACGCGTGAAGAAACGTTAGGTTTTCGGGGCAGAGTGTCCGTTGGGAATATCGGAAGGTGGATTGGAAGATAAGGCTGGAGCGGACTTATGGCGGAGAGTTTTTAAAAGCTTGAAAACTAGTTCCTGATGTTCGATTGAGCTGATGCATACCTGTAGGCCTAGCACATGAGTGTAGCGACAGTATCTCGTGGTCGAGATAGACATCTGTCACTGACTAACTGTATTCAACAGAAAGTGACAGATGTCTATCTCGACCGCGAGATACTGTCGCTACACTCATGTGCTAGGCCTACTGCGTAACTTAAGTGAATACAATATTTTGGTACCAACAAGCTTGTCTAATGGTCGAGACCGAAGGTCATAATAACTCTGTGCTAAAACAATAGAAGCTTATTAAATAATTTTAAACTAACATAATTATGATAATTATGTTTAGTAATCTTACCGTATACATATGTATCACTGTAGAATATAAACCCCCCTACGTCCGAGGTGGGCGTAAACAGCTGCGACACAGTTTATACTAATGCAGCTGTATAATATGTACCTACGTTATTATGTTCAATAAAAATCTTTCAAAAATCTTTAAATCTTTATTGTGTTTGGATTTGTCAGAGTCATCTCGTTGAGCAGTAAATAACTTTGGCATGATAAGTACAGTCGGCGTTAAAAACTTGTAGGTACTTATTTAAAAAAGATTTTTTTACAACAACTTATATTACGTAACGGATTAAAGCATGTCGAGCTTTACTAGAATTTAATTCAAGAGTTCGTTTTCCTTTCATTATTACCTACCTACATTCTAGCACACATAACGACAAACAAGATAGGTATCTTTTACGATAAAAAAATATAGGTATCTAATTAATTTGATCAAGATTAAGACTACCGAAAAAACAAATAATATGGGGGAAAACGCATAAACGAACAAGGTTTTTGAAGGTACACTATAGTATTTTGTGCAACAGTTACATAATAAGGGTTCTTAAGATTCGAGGGTCGAAGTTACAAAATGAGGCGAAGCCGAATTTTGTAATAATAGACCCGAGAATTTTAAGACCTAATTATGTACCGTTGCACACGAAACTTTTTCTACGACAGTAGCAAAAACGTAATTAATAAATAATTTTAAAGTTCTTAAGTATCACGAGTACATAAATCAATTTTGTTTTAAGATTTTTTTAACAACTAATATCTCTTACTTGTGCTCTTATCTGTACTGTGCCGAAGTCTTCGGATATTCACTGTGAAGTTTTCTTGTCACTTATTTTATGAAAATTAACATAAACTTCTTGATATTAACGTAATATACGAGTTTAAATACAAAAATTAAGCCGTACATTGTGTTGAAACTTTTTAAATATTAACTTTTTGACTAAATGTCATAGACAGACCACGAGTTGGTTTTCAATTGCAAAAAAATATGGCTTCGTTCAAGTAGCTCTCAATGCAAAAGTTTACATTAAAGTACTATTATGCTTTTCATAAATATGGAAACTAAATTATTTAAGATATTAATACTTTTAAAAAGACATGATAATGTTTTTATCATAGTTTGTGCAAAAATAATTTCAAGTATATATCAATTTGAAAATATAATTTATATTGTAAACAAGAACGAACCCTTTTTAGACATGGCACCTGGAAGTCGGTGTATTAAAAAAACAAAAACAGTTGCACAATATGTTTTGTGTGACTGCTAGCAGTTATAGAAAGTACCTATAGACAAATAGACTTTAGCGCCTTCACTTAAATGATGTAGTTTTAGATACCACTATCAGTCATTTAATTGGCATATAGAAGTGCTGGAGTAGAAAAAAGTATTTTCACTTACTTGATTTTCAACAGACTTTTCGAAGGAGATTCATAAGATTTCGATATTTGTTTTTTATGTATGTTGACCGATTATTCTTAGACCGCTAGACCGATTTATAAAATTATTTTTTTGTTTTAAAGAGTATACTTTACAGTTGGTCCCATTGTAATCTAGTCACGATCTGATGATGGGATCCTGAAGAAATCGAGGGAACTCTTAAACTATTACAGGCACACCTATAGTTATTTGAGTATTTTTTACAGTAGCTCGGGCATTTGCTTTTGGAAAGGTGGAGGCTAAGTGAACTCGGTTCTTTTTTGTATAAAATTATTTCTCAGTAGATTGGCCTTTCCAAATGCAATGAAGGGACGTCCGGTTGGTTCAGGTGGGTTGTCGATTACTAGTAACGTTCTCTCAGCCCAATTATTGGGCCCCAGCCTTACTTCGCAAAAGTTCGCGCGTTTTGTTCCTACCTACGGAATCCAATGAATAACAAAACATACACTCCACACTTATTGGATGCGTAACAACATTAATAACATACTGGTACAGTCGCCATCATATATATCGGAGCGGCCAGGGTACTCAAAAATACCTGAACATGCGCTTTATTGCCTTGACAATAGAGGCGTTGTTCAGATATTTGTGACCACCTTGGCCGCTCCGATATATCTGAGGGTGACTGTACTACCTGCAATAGTATCTTCCTCAACAAAGACCGCAAAAATATGCGACACGTACTTCTTCATCTTCGTCCCTCATGACTGAGGATCGTGACCAACTGTGATGTCCCTCCATGTCAGGGATGTAACAGATGTGGTTTTGTCGGAACCGAAAGCGGACATTAGCAAACGACAGGTATAAACCTGTTAGTTTTTGGTGTACGCCGCTCATTTCCCCCCGCTGTCTTGGTATCCCCGCTGACATGACATCCGATGAAACTTCTGTTTTGAAAATGACAGAACCGGAACCGAATCGGATGTTTAAAACCAATCGGAAGTTCCGACTTAACGGAACCGGAACCGGAGCTCTGTAACATCCCTGCTCCATGTGATGCGGTCGAGAGCCATACGGGCTGCCCTGCATGGAGACACACGCAGAGATGCGCAAAACGCTTCACTGAATTAAAAAGATTGATTCATATATTTCGCTCGCGGAGATATGTATATGTATCACTGATTTCGTTCAGTGGATCTGGGCCGCGATTCGAAAAATAAACACACACACTGGAAAGACACAGCTCCAACCCAACTCAACCCAACTCAACTCAGCGCTATAACGACATTGACATTTGCTATTCGAACAGATACTCATTCAACATTGGTATCACATTGGTCTCACATTGGTCACACATTGGTCGCACATTGTAGCAATGTTGTACCAATGTGCGACCAATGTGAGACCAATGTGATACCAATGTTGAATGAATATCTGTTCGAATAGCAAATGTCAATGTCGTTATAGCGTTGAGTTGAGTTGGGTTGGAGCTGTGTCTGTCCAGTGTGTATGTTTATTTTTCGAATCGCGGCCCTGTTCGCATATTCGCCTGAAACGCATCGTGTCTCTCGTTTGACTCGGCCGGCTCATTCGAATCATGAAATGAGTGAGAAAGAGCGAGCAAATAACACTGTGAACACTGAGATAGTGAGTTACTGAGCGAGTTAAAACTTCAGTGAGTTGAAGAGTGAGTGAGTTGAATCAAAAGATATAGTTCATTTAAATCACTCACTCGAGAACGACCCATGTCTAGGCACACGCGGTCCGGATGGTATTACACCATTTAGTTGCATTCGGCCCTTTGGTATGCACGCGGGCTAAGCGGGCTTGGTATTCAGAATAATCTACACTTCTTCATCTTCTTATTTTGTCTTGAATGTATTCTTCCCTGCAGCTAGCAGCAGTGTAAGTGATTCAATTTTACAAATATAAAATGTGCTAATAAATGCTTTTTTTTGTTACAGGTACTTGAGAATACGAATAATCTACACTTGGTTTTTACTAGGATAAGTATGTTATGTGACACTTTTTAAAAAGACCGGCCAAGAGCATGTCCGGCCATGCTTAGTGTAGGGTTCCGTAGTTGCCGACCTGTTACAATACATCCGTTCAAAAGGTCGTTTATTAAGGGATATTTGGCGGCGCTTAAGTCATTTCCTATGTGGTACTTACGTCCTTTCACTATGCGGTTTTGATTGATACAAAATTTGCTAGTCTGTCACTCTGACTTCCACCCATTAATAGCTGCCAGATGCCCGGATCTAGCAATAAGGATAGTATATAGCAATCTAACCCGACGAGTTTCGATGCTCTCGTTATTGTGTCATATCTGACGTGGCCAGCTCTTAGTCCATAACCCCTGGGCTACCGGGTCACAGCATCGGTTAGATTTTCTCGTGCATATGCAATCTTTGTAAATGCAGAGGCCACTATTCCTTTTGTTTAGTCATCTATTTAAATTTAATTAACATAGTATAGTTATTATTTAAAAATAACAAGTCTAAATATTTCATAAAATAATTTGATATGTTCTCTAGTACCTAAGTAAAACACTCTATTGCACTAAAACATTGTCCCCGAGACAATTATAAAACATATACCTACAATTTGTATAAAGGCGATCAGTCTCCTGTAATACAATTCTAAGTGCTTAATTTAATTTAAAATCATAAAATTTTTACCAATATAAATTAGATTTGTTTCCAACGTTTTTAACGGTTTTATAATTTAATTTTACGGCCTCCTAGCCCAGTCGGTAGTGACCCTGCCTATGAAGCAGGAGGTCCCGGGTTCGAATCCTGGTCAGGGCATTTAAGTATTTGTGTGTTTATCACGGATATTTGTTCCTGGGTTATGGATATTTTTTTTTTTTTTTTTTTTATGAAACTAGTAGCAAACGAGCAGACGAGCCGCCTGATGGGAAGCAGTCAACGTCGCCCATGAACATAAGCAACATCAGGAGCCGCCTATGCGTTGCCGACCCTTGAGAGCCCTGTACGCCCGCTTCTTGAAGAACCCCATGTCAAAGCGCAATGGAAACACCTCGGGAGGCAGCTCATTCCACATCCATATTTTCTATGTATTTAAGTATTTATCTATATCTAACTATTATATATATCGTCGTCTAGTACCCTCAACACAAGCCTTATTGAGCTTACTGTGGGACTAGGTTGATTTGTCTAAGATTGCCCCATAATATTTGTTTATTTATTTATTATTTATTTCCAATTTTAATTATATTATTTTGATGCTTAAATTTTCATTGTTGTATTTATTAATAATGCTCCGGTCCAGTTCTCTGCGTTTAAGTTGTAAAAAAATAGTAATTTGTATATAAAAATAGTAATTTGTATATACCTACTAACATTAATTATTATAAGTCTGTACTTTACTAATAACAATATGGGCCATGGCCTGAAATGAACTATTATTTAATTTAATTTTAATAATATAATTTCTTAAATGTCGAAACGTGCTAAACTATATGCCGCCGTCTTGTAGGACTATAGGAGTGTGTCACCTATTATCCCAGCCTTCTTGGTACAGTCGTCATCAAATATATCGGAGCGGCCAAAGTTACCAAAAATATCTGGACATGCACTTTATTGTTAGGCCTTGGCAATAGAGGCGTTGTTCAGATATTTGTGACCACCGTGGCCGCTCCGATATATCTGATGGCGACTGTACAAAATATTACTGCGGGTGACCTTGCTTGCCACAATCATGAACAAATTAAGTAAGCTGACTGTATTTAAGTAATGCTATTTCATGAACAAAATTATCCACAGAACGATTCAGTTAATAGCAAACGAACCCAAAAGTCGAGGGTGGAGAAATTACAATTTAACCCCTAAGAAATTACAACCCTTGTAAGTATTTGAACAATATGAAGTTAGAATTAGGCCCTTTGCTCTGTCGGTTGGATTCAATTAAGGGGTTAATCGAAAATTTCTATTCATTATCTTTGATGTAGGTTTGGAGAAAGAGGCCAATTTCCAAATACTTTGCTTAAAAACCAGGCAAGGATTTCTAATATAAAATGATGCGTATGATAAAAAAGATAAAAAAAGATATTTATTTTTTAATTAAGGCACATTATTTTATACTGCACTTATGAACGTCAGAGAAAAAAAAACTACCACCGGTTCAAACCCTACACCTCTGAACCGAGAAGTATTATGACCGGCAAGAAACTCGGCGGGACTTATTTTTTCAAAACAGTGCATGAGTAGTTCTATAAGAAGACATATCAAAACAGCTTGAGAGACATACAATATACGTATTGTATAATTAAAAGAAAATAAAATAATAATAAAATCCAAATCTGATTGCTTCACAAAACGTTTGATATGATAAATACTGATGATATTTAAAAGCTTTTTTGTATATACAAGTTGGCCCTTAAATATAATTAAGAAAGCGATCGAGCCCCTGCAAGGCGTATCGATGAAGATTCAAGTCCTGCTGGGTTGATTATTTTTTCAATGTTTTCAATGTTTGTATTTGATTTAATAACAAACTATTGAATGAGAGGAATGCCCCACTTTAAAAACATGCATGTTCGCCTAAAAACGTTTCTACTCGGCACTGGCCACAGGCAGGGGTCAATGTTACTCTGCGTCCGTAGGAAACACCTTAGACAACCCTACACGTGATCCCTGGGTGGTGCTAAAAGAGTAACAAACCTGGCAGCTGCACTGTCCCATCTGGACCTCGCCGCACTCTCTGGATTTTCTTCATCATCTGCTTTCCCACTACTACTACCCCAGGGAAGAAATGCCTATCTATATCCAGTGACATGTAGCCGAAAAAAAAAACTGGCCACTCATGCACGAGAGGGATCGAGCTGTCCCAAGATGGCCTGAAGTTAGTTACTTCACATATACCGGAAGGGAAACCTGCATACATCCGTGAAGATCTACCGCGACACGAAAATCGTCATTTTTGAAAACCTCATAATAGACGGACAGCTAGTTATGACACAATAATGAGAGCGACAAAACCGCTCTCATTTGTTTGCTATACTATACTTATTTCTAGATCCGGACATCTGGCAGCTGTAAAGTGGTGGAGGTCAACGAATGAAAACTCCTAGAGTTTTGGTTTTGATGCAGTATTATGAGAATTTATATAAATAGTTGGATTATATAATTGCCAAAACATTCTGATGGGGAAGTAGTCCAAAACGACGTATAATGTTATTCATAGTTTGTCGCCTACTGTTTCTGTTTCCGAAATAATACGCAATGTGTTTTGGTTCCAATGTTTTAATATAGGCCCCGTCCTCTATAGATAAGACGACTTCGGCAGTTTTCACCTATTTTGGTATTACTCTATTTGGTATTACTGAAAAATTTGGCTATTCTGTCACTATGACCTCCACCCATTTAAAGCTGCCAGATGTCCGGATCTAGCAATAAGGATAGTATTGCAATCTTACTAGATGGGTTCCGTTGCTCTCATTATTGAGTCATATCTGACGTGGTCAATTCTTAGTCCATAAGTACCCGAGACCTCCGGAACGAAAGTTCAACGTTTTACCGCCAGGCTTTCGACACTTTCTCTTCCATTATCTACTTATATCCACCAAAAGAAATATAACCTTCAAATGCTGTATCTGATCCATATGAAAAATAACAACAATTTACCAAAACACGCTCAACGAAGCTAAAGGGGAAACTCAGGCAATATGGCACGGCGTTCATTCAGGCAATAAATCAATAACACGATATTAAATAAAATTCCCTTCATATATTATACGGGGGCGTACGCATTGTTAGAAAAACGACCGTTCTATCTCGACCCGCCCTCCCCCTTTAACCTTTATTGACTTAGAACTATGTGGGTGTAAGGAATATTATGTGCGAGTTCAAGATACGTTGGTGCCTTCAGATATCATAGGCGACTAATGTTTTTTTAATATGAGAAGTTATTGCTTATTAGTGTACAAATGTAAACGGTAGGATATTATAATTTATTGCGATTATGTCTACGTTATTTCATATCGAATGCAGATGTTTAGGATATATTAAAATCGTTGCTTTTTGCAAATTTAATGTAAATATTTTTTCCGGCTTTGCTATGTAATTTCCGTACCCAAAGGGTAAAAGCGGGACCCTATTACTAAAGACTCCGCTATCCTTTTGTCACCAGGCTGTATCTCATGAACCGTGATAGTTAGGCAGTTAAAATATACACAGATGAAGCATTTCTGTTGTCATTATAACAGCAAAGATTAAAAAACAGAATAAACTAAATATTTAAGGGGGCGCCCATACAAGAGACATGACTTTTTTGCCGTTTTTATCTGTTACCTGGCTGTTTCTCATGAACCGTGATAGTAAGACAGTTGAAATGTTCACAGATAATGTATTTCTGTTGCCGCTATAAAAAACAATCCTAAAAACAACAAAATTTATATTTAAGGGGGCTCCCATACAACAGACATGATTTTTTGCCGTTTTTATAGATAATGGTACCGAGCCCTTCGTGCGCGAATCCGATTCGCATTTGGCCGGTTTTTTTAATTAATCCTTTAGTTAACATCTTATATGATTATATTTATAAACTTTTGTGGGAGTTCGCCCTTTTTATATTGGATTATTTGAGTAAGACGTACCTGTGACGTGGGCCATAAATATTAACCATCGTGTTCAGTCGACACCAAAAATATGTATACACTCTGGCACCTTAGTCCATTGCAATAAGGTTCAAAACTGCATACATATTTTTGGCGTTGATTGTTCATGAAGATAAATTGCTCTAGGTTTACTGTAGGAGATCTATATATTAGATTTATGGCCTGTTTCACAATCTCCAGTTAAAGCATATCTGTCAGATAAATGTTTGCTGTCCTTTTCATTTATATGACTGGAGAAAAGAATAGCAATAATTTTAACTGGCAGATAAGTTTATCTGGAGATTGTGAAACAGGCCCTTATTCTTGAAATATTTCAATATTTCAAATATATCATTGAAATAGGCTTCTGAAATATTGCCATTACTAAACTTGTTAACAAACATGATTGTCAAAAGCTTTTATTTTCAATAGCATAACAAATGCCTAAAAACACAATTCTTACAATCATAATTTTATTAAGTGTTTATGATGCTGGTAATATAAATACTTAGACGAACGAACTCATCAGAGGAAACTTCAAAGTTGCGCCTGTACCTGAAAAACTGCAGGAAACCCGACTACGATGGTACGGACATGTGATGCGGAAGGGAGAGAAGCATGTGGTCCAAAAAACACTCAGAATTCCTGAAAAGCAAAGAGGCAGGGGACGTCTACCCTTGACACGGTGGTCCAGTATGACCAAACTTATGGAGAAAGCCCAAATCCAGGACCCAACAACTCAGGACAACCTGGCGCAAATTAATTAGGAGAGCCAATCAGGGCAAAGAGAAAGAAGAGAAGAGAAGATGCTGGTAAATGAAGATGTAGGCCAAGATTGCATATTTCATTCTCTATTTACTACCGTGAGTAGGTATTTATACAAATATTAAAATTTAATCTAATATCGGTACAAGTAAAGGCTTGCAAAAACTTTCCAAGCAATATAAAAATGTACGAAACTACAAGCTAAAAATCGGTCACAACATAGACCGGAACAAATGACAACCCATTATTTTATTACGCTACATTTTATCGTGGGAATCGACCTAGCGACTACACATTTCTCATATAATCCCAATTTGTACCGAACGACACTTGACTGGGACCACAGACTACTTCTATTATAAGACGGACACCGCATCATGAGGGCAAACTGAGTGGTCGCTCAAGCGGCGGCGACGTACTGCTCGACCGGCGATGCGTTCTTGGAAAACAAGTTAAAACTTATGAGAGGCCTCGATGAACTCTGCCCTTGGAAACTGTTGATAGAAACACATTTTGGAATATTTTTTGAATGTGCATTTTTTAAATTATGTAAAGTGTTGTTGTCTTAAGTCTTAATTCGTAACACAATGGAACCAGCGGTTAAAACAATCCCCTTAATACAAAAATGGCTCCCAAAAAGAGTCCTAATATACCTGTAACGTTTATCCCTTCACCCTCTTCCCTGGCTTTGAATATTATCCAGTAAGCAATATCCTTCAATAAAAAAAAGTTGTAATTCTTTAATAAAAGTTTTCATTGCCTAAAATAAAATTTTAGACGTTTAACCGACCGTGTCGCTATTTAACATTTTGACAGCCACAGTCGTGTGTGGCGTACATCGGAAAGTCATGCCATGGACGCCAAAGAATAGCCTACAGCCGACAGGTTTGCTAATGCAATAGGGACTTACGCGGGATTCCGTAAAGTTTAATATCGCTTAACAAAATGCGATTGCGTGGCGTCAGTGACACCTCATTTTTGTTCAACGCTCGGCTTTCAAAAGGTTAAATAAAATGGTTTGCTGTCATAGAAGTATGCCCTACCACAGTTGTCTTTCTTGTGGTGTCAAATAACCTCTCAATTTTCTTTAGTTTTATCCTTCGCCGGCTCCATCTTATAGTTGAGTTGAAGTGATCTGTGGCTGGAACAGACCCGGGGTAGATCGGGCGAATTTGTCTCGATTGAAAAACCTTCGATGTTGTAACCCGATATTGTTATAACGCCTTGCTATTTATCAAGTGTTCCGCTCGGCCCCCGTATCCCTGATATAGATGGTATACGGTTGCGAAGTTAAGATGAATTCGTTGAGTAGGTATGTGTATTGGCAAACGCATCACACAATTAAAGTGGAGGTGGGCAGGACACTTGGCGAGAAGGAATGATGGGAGAT
This sequence comes from Pammene aurita, assembly GCA_947086415.1. Lineage (NCBI taxonomy): Eukaryota > Metazoa > Arthropoda > Insecta > Lepidoptera > Tortricidae > Pammene > Pammene aurita. Next base: position 8,024,924 of record OX352315.1, on the reverse strand, counting down.
GGATGAGACGGGTTACTGAATGGTGGCTAAAATGGGCCAAAAGGTCAGCCTGGAGACCGTCAACCAAATGGTCAGATGATATCTACCGAACGGTGGGTGTGCAGTGGATGGGACTGGCACGGGACCGAGGAGAGTGGCGTAATAAAGAAGAGGCCTATACTGAACAGTGGGTGGATACGGGTTGAATAGATAGAGATAGGTAGATAATAGAGGTATGTGTATAACTTTCGGCTTGGTTTGTTATACGTAGAGACATCTACAGGAGAACCCGTTAATGGACATTTTCACTTAACTCTGTACAATTAACGGCCGGTTAGCAATCGTCACAAAACTGACGGTCAATGTCAAATCCCATACATTTTGTCAGGAATGTGAATGTGACGGTTAGACGTTATTGAAACACGACTGAAGTTGTGCAAGTTATATAAAAAAACCGGCAAAGTGCGAGACGGACTCGCGTACCGAGGGTTCCGTACAAACTTGTAGGTATATAGGTGTAGTAACTTTAAAATACAAAAAAATATTTTTTTGGATGATTTTATTAAAAATGTCTAGTTTTTGTAATTTTTCCATTGTCTATGCTTTATGACGTTGCTTCGTGCCAAATTTCAAGTTTCTGAGTTCACGGGAAGTACCCCGTACACTGAGAGAAATAACAACCAGAATTCACGTTCGTTCAACCAAACTCTCATTTTAAAATAGCGCCTACAAGCTCTTTGGTTAAAACTACAAGTTCGATTTTGTTAAGTGTAATTAGTTCAATCTACAAGTTACTTGTCATTTTATTTCTACGTTAAAAGTAACTAGTAGATTCCATAAGCTACTTATCATGTTGTTTCTACGTTAAGTGTGACTTGTAGATTTTACAAGCTACTTATCACGTTGGTTCCACGTTAAGCGTAACTTGTTGAATTTATATGCTATTTGGTCAGGTTGAATTTATGTTAAATATTCAAATTGTTTTTATAAGTTAAGCATGTAGTTTTGACGTGCTTGACTTGTTAAAGCAAAATGATAAGCTTGTTGAGTCAAAAAATAGCTTGTTAGATTATCTTGTCATTTTTACATGGCTGGCATAAAGTTGCAACATGCTCGCTTTGTTATTTTAATTTGCTTGAAATGTTGTCGTGACATGACTAGCTTGTTGAGTCAACAATTAGCTTGTTATGTTATCTAATTATTTTTATATTTCAAGCATATAGTTTCAACATGCCCGCCTGGTTGTTCTAACACGCTCGTCATGTCATTGAGACATGACTTGCTTGTTGAATCTATAATCAGCTTGTTGTTTTATTCGATTGTAGTTACAGTAAGTGCTTGTTCTATCAACATGCTGCTGGTTAAGTTAACTTGTTGAATTTGCATTATTGATTTGTTCTATTTACAGTCAACTTGTAGTGTTATCTTATTATTGTTACATTACTTGCATGCTGTATTCACATTTTGATTGTTGAAAGATCTTGTTGAATTTGCGGTTATACTTCTTAACATATTCCAGTTTCGTTCTACTTTCAGATGGAAACTTTAACAACAACAAGAAAAAATGTTTCTTCTTGGTGTTAGGTTTCCATCTAAAAGTAGAATAAAACATGAGAATACGCGAAGTACAGCCGCAAAATGAACAAGATCTTGCAACAATCAAAATATTAACGAAAGCAAAGCAAGTAATGTAACAATAATAAGATATACATAGCTACAAGTCGACTATGAATAGAAAAAAAACCAGAAAAGATAGAACAAATACAAACTTAACTGACAATGGAGGTATAGGGTAAAAACTAAAAACCGGCGCGATAAGAGACTGGTCGTGGGCGAAAGGTGGGCCCCTCTGTACAAATTGATAGATTTTGTAAGTAGTTTGAAAGTTTTCTAATCAGTATTATGGACCATAACATTCTCCCTTTTCTTTCCGCCGCGACCATATTCTTTCTGCACAAAGTCTAGAACAAACGACGTAACTTCATGAGAGATTTTATTTGATTTTAAAATGTTGAATTACTTAATTATTTACAAAACGTCCAGGTAGTTAGTAGTTAGGTCCAGTCCGCACGTGAGCTCCGTGGCCGGCAAATCTATCCCCCCCATACCCCGCACTCTATTATTTATAGAAAACTTTAATTTAAAAAACAATCACTGCTCAAAGCACTACACTGCATTTTCACTGTCTTGAAATGTTAAGTCATTGATGTGGCTTCCTACCACGTACTGGAGAAATTTCATGATTTGAACGTAACCCTTTGTTGGAATACATGGATGTACATATTTGAATTGTTCAGCTACTAGTTGCCCAAACAGTTCGTTTCTTTTATCTTCATTTTGGTAATATTTATCACAGTCAGAACAGTAACCCTTTGATGGAATAGATGGATGTACATATTTGAATTGTTCAGCTACTAGTTGCCCAAACAGTTCGTTTCTTTTATCTTCATTTTGGTAATATTTATCACAGTCAGAACATACTCTTTTTTCCTGTTTGGTTTGTGCAACTTTTTGAGGTTTTTGCTCATATTTCTTTTCATAAAAACGGCGGCGTCTCAATATAGACGGCGATAAGGTATCATCACGTTGAGTCTCGTCGTTTTGGCGATCAACGATCGGCGATCGGCAGCGATTCCTGTTTTTTTCTAAAAAGTAAAAAAAATGCAATAAGTATTTAATTATTTTTTCATACAAATTAGGCATATCACATAAGGTACCTGTGGACAAAAAAGACCTAGTTGAATTTTGTATGCAATTATCTACTGATCCTGACTCAGCACAACTTTTTCATTATGTTGCCATGCATTTTAAAGTGATGTCATGTTACGTAGGTATACTCGGTATAGGCTTACAGACTAAGTAATAGTTTTGTCTGCAGCCACAACTAACGCACGCGCGCAACCCTATTTGTTATGTTAATGTCAACATCCTGATAGATAATTAGTAGGTACTTGATTTCAGTTTAAATCTAAACTGAAATCAAGTACTATTTCCTCTATAGTATTGTGGCATTGGTTTTTAAACTGTATTGGCAGATGTAAGTTTATGATGAAATAAATAAATAAGTATGATAAATATGCAGTTGCGTGTGCACTCAAATGGAAACTTATATCTGAAACTCACCTTATTCCTGTTAGTTGTTAAGTTTGCTTTGTTCGATTCTTGCAATAGTTGTAAGTCACTCACGCACCGCTCGGCACGGGTCACGTTTGACGCAACTAAACTGGCGGTCGGCGGTAGTGTTACCAGCTCTCAGAAAATTAAATCCCTGGACTTTGTTAGTTTGTTCCCAAAGTCTAAATCATAAAATACTTTAAGACAAGATCCATACTAAACGTAATTATACAATGAATGTGTGTAAACGTCGCAACGGACCTTCGGCGTACTGCTGTCTGAAATTCGGCTTTTATACACATAGAAATCGAAGTTGACTATTTAATGATTTTTGCTTGAAATGGCTTTTGCTAAATTATAATTTTTGATATAAAAATATTACAAAATTATGAAAAATATAATATACAGAATGAGGTACACATCATACCAGTACCAAGTTGGTACAACAATTTGGAGAAACTCCTATCTTTATTTAAGACGGTTAAAAACGTGAAGTAGGTAGCTAGCCAGTGAGTGTTTAGCATCTAACTATGTAACTACTTGAGTTTATTCTAAAAACCAAATTGTTGTAGACTTTCTCAGATAAGAAAACTTTGATAACATGACTGGTACGGCGAACATCAAAATTTCGAGAATTTATCTCTGTCACTCACTCCGATTAAGGCGGCAGCATTAGAGTGACAGAGCCCGATGCCCACAATTTCCGATTTTCGATGTTCGTGGTACCGCGTCTCTCTTCTCGTGTACGTTGAATTTATGATTGATTTGATCCAAATATCACATGCGTTGTCTCGTAATTAATTATACAATTAGTGTAATTAGGCGCTCTTTGTTTACAATGTCGGATCGTATTTTTGAACATTATTTTTATCATTTACTGACTGTTGCTTTAAACTACCCTGTTATTCTTTTTTTATTTTAATACGGCAATACTGTAGCGTCTCTGCTAAATTTTAACATTAATAATGTTCAAACAACAAGATAAGATGTAGGTAGGTTTGTGAAGCGTCGTCACGTGACCGGTATCATGTACCATCAACTAGTTTGTTTGTAACGCTTAGCTTATTCAGTCTACAAGATCCGAAAGGCTACCGCGAAAATCAAAATTTGAAAAACGTCGTGTTTGCCTCTTTGTCGCTTGAATATGCAAGAGTTATAGAGAGACATAATGATGATGGATGTTTGCCTACCTGCCGTCATGTAGTAGGTATCAATAAACACCGTATAGATCGAGCAATAAAGAGGAGGACCTCGGACTAATTCCTCAGTAAAAAAACCTTTTATTTACAGTGTGGTTAAGTGTCTTATGGAGAATATAGATTACTATTTTTGAAAAAAAAAATTATGATAGGAATTTGGACATAAAAATTTTTTCTTTTATATTTTCCATCAGAAAAATTGTCCGTTCATTTTTTAACTTCTTCCCTCCTAATTACTCCATTCACTAAGAAAAAGAACTGCGACCACAAACATCGAAAATCGTAAATTTCGAGAAATCTCTCTATCGCACTTACATATTTGAAAGAAAGGGATGCAGATAGAAAATTCGAAATTTACGATTTTCGCGGTAGCCGGCCTGTTTGCTAACCTATGTGGTGCCTTTGAATTTGTAATAAACGCTGCTTATTCTTGATTGTGAATTTACAGTTTCTGAGGAACAGTTCACTGTACAATTTAATGCTCCTGCTAGCAACTTTTATATATATATATGATTTTTATATAACCACATAGGTACCACAATCTTAAAAGTAACAACTTGTAACAAATTTTCAACCAGAAAGTATTTTACAAGTTAAGTAATGTATTATCAGCAACATATACTGTTTATTTTAACAACCAGTAATATTGTTTAAACAAGATAGCATTTAACAAGTTAAGTAATGTATTTTCAGCAACATATACTGTTTATTTTAATAACCAGTAATATTGTTTTAACAAGATAGCATTTAACAAGTTAGGTAATGTATTTTCAGCAACATATACTGTTTATAATTATTTTTACTTGTTTTAAAGTGGGTATTCCACTCATACATTAGTATGTTATTTAATCAAATACATAAAATAAATGCAAAAAGATGATTGAAGGCATTGAGAATTTCGTCAGCTCAGTAACTGAACCCATAGCTTAATTGGTAAAGCGATATCGAGCCCCGGTAAGGCGTATCGATGTTTGTTCAAGTCAAACTGGGTTGATTATTTTTTCAATGTTTCAATGTTTGTATTTGATTAAATAACATACTAATGTATGAGTGGAATACCCACTTTAAAACAAGTAAAAATAATTATGAGTGGATAGCAGGCGCCATCTGTTATTTCCGTTGTGACACTTGTAAAAGAGTCGGCGGGAAGGGTAGCTAACTGTAGTAGTTGGCACCTAGATGTCGCTTACGGCTGCTATAAAGTCGATGTAAAAATAAATGCAAAAAGATGATTGAAGGCATTGAGAATTTCGTCAGCTCAGTAACTGAACCCATAGCTTAATTGGTAAAGCGATATCGAGCCCCGGTAAGGCGTATCGATGTTTGTTCAAGTCAAACTGGGTTGATTATTTTTTCAATGTTTCAATGTTTGTATTTGATTAAATAACATATACTGTTTATTTTAACAACCAGTAATATTGTTTTAACAAGATAGCATTTAACAAGTTAGGTAATGTATTTTCAGCAACATATACTGTTTATTTTAACAACCAGTAATATTGTTTTAACAAGATAGCATTTAACAAGTTAGGTAATGTATTATCAGCAACATATACTGTTTATTTTAACAACCAGTAATATTTTTTTAACAAGATAGCATATAACAAGTTAAGTAATGTATTTTCAGCAACATATACTGTTGAAATTATCAAACAATATTTTTAGTTGAACATGACACCAGCTTGTAAATGTTACAAGTTTAAGTGTTATTTAAGTCAACAACTCGATTATATAAAACCAACATGGCACATATTGTTTTAAACATATATTTGGCTGATTCAATTCAATATCTTTTAACAAGTTTAACCTTGTTCTTCGTACAAATTCGACTTGTATTATCAATATTGTGATCGATTCCGTTTACTAAAATACTTTAGTTTCGAACGGATAAACACGCAACAAATCGAATTTGTTAAATTCACAAAGCAAATTTCTCTCAGTGTAGGTTTTGCGAGTGCCGAAAAACTCTAAAATTTGCAGTCGTTTACTGTATCTTTTGATTGCGTTAGCTTTTAAGATTAATTTTTTCACAGCTCCAAGGGACAGTAGACCTGAGTATTTGATATAAATTTCAGCTTAATACCTCCACGCGTTCCTTAGAAAAAGGGTCTTGACAGACGGACGGACGGAAAACAAAGTGATCCTATAAGGGTTCCGTTTTTTCCGTTCGAGGTACGGAACCCTAAAAACAACAAAAATGCTACGTAAAATCCTGAATGTTATTATGGTTCTGTAATACGGGGTGTCATTTAGTACGTCCGTGTGTCACACCCTAGGGAAGAGCGTGACGTATAACGCCATCAAATGAGGTAGGTGATGAGCAAACGCGACATGCATCGTTAATTTATAGTAGCTACGACATTTTAACTCCTACGTAGATTATAATATACATTATAGAACCGCTAGTTGTTATCAATCGTGTTATTCCAAGACATTGATTTTGGTTTTTGACATACCACTTGAAAATAAGAAAAAAAAAAATTTGGTTAAGTCGCTTTTTCTACTCAAGTAATATAAATAGTACTGGTACATACGTACAATCTCGCCGAGAAACAAAACTATATTGAAGCTTTGAAGTACTTTTAGATTACTAAAATACTCGTGAATATTTTTGTACTGTCAACTTTTAAAGATACATAGGTATAATTTTTTTATAATTGAAAGAAAAATGCAAAAATTCACCGCGTCGAGCAAGATTCGAACTTGCGACCTTTCGGAACACCGGTCCGACCGCTCTGACCAACTGAGCCATCGACGCTTACTCAACCTCGGTGACCGGTGTTCCGAAAGGTCGCAAGTTCGAATCTTGCTCGACGCGGTGAATTTTTCCATTTTTCTTACAATTATAAAAAAAAAAAATTATCGCTTGCAGACGTTTCTGCTTAATACAAAATTAATACATGGGTATTTTATTTGTGCAGAAATAAGTGTAATATTTAAATGTTTATTAAGTATAAATTTACATACTGTTAATACTAATTAAAATCTTCTTAAGGTACTGAACTGAAGCTAATGGGAATCCAGAAATAGCAGATCCTTTGTTATATAAGTATCTTACTTACTTACTGACGCTTTTCCTTGTAGAATAAGATGTTTTATATTTATATCATGTTTTAATAAGGGCGTAGGGAAATTGCACAAATATAAATAAGTGTACTTACTAGAGGCGGACTTAATTAATACCTTATGGCATTCTCTACCAGTCAACCTTTGGGTCAAATCGGAATTTGTAAGTAATTGGTGCAGTACCGCAGAAATTGATTTATAAATTGCCATCTTTAAGAGTCCGGTAACGATTTGAAAACGAAAATCGTTAATAATTATTTTTATTTAATACCCGAAAACTCAATACTTGCAGAGCTTGTTTACTGAGGACATTAATTCGTGCAATCATGTTGCTTGATTTTTTATAAGTATGTGTCATGCCCTCCAATATGTTTAATATTATCTGATTAAACCATAAAGCCCTTTAAATTTTTATGAAATACTTTAATACATTCCCAAAATTACCACCTAAACTTCGGCAATTTTTCTTACAAATTGCTCTAACTAAACATACCTACTCTTGCTTAAAAAATATGTATGAAAATTAAAAAAGAACTGTTCCACTCATTACTTACACAACTCGTTTTCCTACGTAATTATATATTTTACACACTAGTTTAACATCATTTTAATCAATAAAAATCTTACTCTTTACACCTCTCCAAGCAAAAATCGCGAAACAGCTGATAGATTAAGGTGAATTTATAAATGAAACATAAAATCAAAGAAGTGTTCCATTTACGCAGTTTAAAAAAAAACTATCTTTCAATATATGTATACGAACTAACAGTAGTCTTATCAGTTCCTGTAAAAATGTATCAAAAAGTTGAGCAAAATTTAAACAAAAAATCCGGTCTACCTTCTACTCGTATGTCATTTCAAGAATTACTGCGACAAAGTGGTAAATATAGTAACTCCTGGCACTGACTGTACTTTTACGATTTATTAGAATTTCCGCGAGGGCGAAAAGAAATCAGGATTCCTTTGTGTATGTGTACGGAGGAATTTAATTTACCACCCCTACTCCGTTGTTCACACTAGCGTTGAAAAACGCTACGTTTTACAGACAGGTCAAATTTGTTTATTTAACAGTATATGTAAGTGTAACAAAAACGTAATAAACACATTACCTACCCATGGAAGAAATGCCTATCTATATCCAGTGACATTTAGCCATACGATAAATAAATAACCTACCCATTAGGGTAATTTTTCTGACTTTCGAAGCGATTATTTCAGAAAATATTCACTTAATCACAAAATGGTCAAAAAAACCTCAATGATATTTTTAAAAACCTATCGATTGATGTGTCACATGTTGATATTTGGTTAAAAAAAATTGAAATTTAGTTACATGTATGGAGCGCCCCCCCTAAAATATTTTTTTTTTCAAATTTAACTAGATAACTAAGTAGCGGCATACAAAATACACCTTATGTGTAAATTTTATTCGGATACGTCGTATAGTTTCCGAGTAAAATGGCTGTGACATACGGACGGACAGACAGACATGACAAATCCATAAAGGTTCCGTTTTTTGCCATTTGGCTACGGAACCCTAAAAAGAACCGACTTCACTTAGGCTCCACCTTTCCAAGAGCAAATGTCCGAGTTGCTGTAAAAAATACTAAAATTAGTTCCCTAGATTTCTCCACGATCTCATCATCAGATCCTGACCTAATGACAATGGGACCAACTGTCAAGTATATACTTTCAAACTAAAAAAAAATCCAAATCGATCCAGCCGTCTTCGAATAATTGGTAAAAAAAAACAAAAATAAAGATCCCGACCAATTGAGAACCTCCTCCTTCAAAATCTTGAAGTCGGTTGAAAAGCATCAGTGTGCTAACCAAAACCCCATCCATTTAGAGATCGTATGTGCAGACAGCTCGATATGGGTCGTATTAAAATCATTCGATACACTCACGATACTACGCTTTTATTTTAACGAAATACAGTGCACTGAATTGAATTAAACTTTATTTTCCATATGGAAATGAATGAAAATATTATTTATAGAAAATTATTGTTATTCTCGAGAAGTTCAAAGAAAATATTACGTAGGTACCAGGACGAGTAATAATTTTAAACAAAAACCGGCCAAGAGCGTGTCGGGCCACGCTCAGTGTAGGGTTCCGTAGTTTTCCGTCCGTCACAGTAAGTGTCCCCACTTAAGAGTTAAAATAACACCGCCATGTAGGATATGATATGAGCGTTCCACGTACAGCGACATCTATCGGCAAATTAAGTAAACTATTGCGCGCGAGCTTAAAGTACGGAAGATGATTTTTATGGGATAATTCTTTAATGCGTGAACCGAATTTCACCGTTTTTACTTTATTTGAAAGCACGTCATTTCATTGTGATTTTGTAGAAATTACACGTACAATAAACACCTGGTTATACGGTTAAATTACAAACTTAGTTCAGAAATTATTTTGTAATTTTTTTTATAAAACTATTCAACCTATCAAGTTCAAAATAATTTTCCATACGGTTAAATTACAAACTTAGTTCAGAAATTATTTTGTAATTTTTTTTCAAAAACTATTCAACCTATCAAGTTCAAAATAATTTTCCTAGAAAGTTTTTATAAAGTTCTACTTTTGTGATTTTTTTCATATTTTTAAAACTTATGGTTCAAAAGTTAGAGGGGGGGGGACACATTTTTTTTTATTTCTGGAGCGATTATTTCCGAAAATATTTACATTATCAAAAAATGATTTTAGTAAACTCCTATTCATTTTTAAATACCTATCCAACAATATATCACACATTAGGGTTGAAATGAAAAAAAAATTTACTCCCCACTTTACGTATAGGGGAGGTACCCTAATAAAACATTTTTTTTCACTTTTTATTTTACCACTTTGTCGGCGGATGTCGGATTGATATACATATTAGTACCAAATTTCAGCTTTCTTGTGCTAACGGTCACTGAGATTATCCGCGGACGGACGGACGGACGGACGGACGGGCAGACATGGCGAAACTATAAGGGTTCCTATTTGACTACGGAACCCTAAAAAAGAACCGACTTCACTTACCCTCAACCTTTCCACAAGCCCGGATTTGGATTTGGACCCGGATATGTCCTTAAACTACGTCCGGACACGGGTATGTCCCTAAACTACGTCCAAAAGAGGAATGGGTACTGCGAATGTTATCTCGCTATGTGTGGTAGGGCACAGCACAGCAAATGTTATCTAGCTCAAATCTGGAGCCGACTGGGGAAGTACCTCCACCTTACAGAAAACCACAGCCAAATAGCAATAGACCCTACTTATGGTGTTGGGTTCCTGCTGGTCAGTAAGGTTGCCAAAGAGCTAAAAGAGTGTGTTGACGATGAGGGACCCTCTTGTTCCTTTAGGCATCAAACACAGTGAATCCTCCTTTTTGTAAAGGGTCGGCAACGCGCATGTGACAGCTCTGGAGTTGCAGGTGACGGTAGCTGCTTAACATCAGGCGGGCCGTATGCTACCGTCGCGATATAAAAAAAAATACTGTGTAGGTTTAAATAAATATAGGGTAATTGTGCTAGTTTCCCGTCCAGGTCCAGTTTACCGTCCACTTGATTAAACTGCTGCAAATAAATGGGAAAAACTTTTTAAGGTCAATATAGTTTATATTTATAGTTTATTCTTTGGTAGATTTTTTAATTTTCAGCTTTATTTTGGAAAAAAACTTGAAGATAAACATATAAATAAGTATGGACGGAAAACTGACAAGAGTGGACGAAAACTAGCACAATCACCCTACTCTTTATATCAATGCAAAAGGTTAAACCAATAGTCAGGTGTGTTTTTTCATTAGCAAAGACTTAAACAACCCTATTTAAAACCCATTACGCCGGTACAAGGAAACGCAATCACGATATCTTCTGTTATCGCTGTTTGCGTTATCGTTTCGTTATCTCTTTCCCGATGGTAAGATAGCGATAATCGACAAGCTAAAGGTTATTCGCAACGGATAAAGACGGTATAAAAATAACGACGCAGAGTCCAAGTGCGTGTCGGACCATGCATAATGGAGGATTCCGTACCTTCAATGGAATAAAAACCAAACTAATACTCAAAAGTCGTATCTGATGCCTATGGAAGAAGTTTTTTGATATAACTCAAAAATTGCTGGACGGATAATGTTTAAAACAATTGATACGGCGCATCTTACAGTTTTTATGACTTACGGTTTAAAAGTTACAAGGGACACACACATTTTTTCTGCCTTTCGAAGCGATTATTTCTGAAAATATTTAGTTAATCACAAAGTTTTCAAAAAAACCTCGATTTCATTTTTAAATAACCTATAGATGTTTGGTACATGTTGATATTTGTTTTTTTATTTTATTTAGTTACATGTATGGCTCCCTCTAAAAATATTGGTTTTCTGCAATTTAACTATATAACTAAATAGCGGCATACAAAATACACCTTAAGTCTAAATGTTATTAAGATACGTCTTATAGTTTCCGAGTAAAATGGCTGTGACCGACATACCACGACATACGGACGGGCGGACGGATAGACGGACATGACGAAACTATATAGGGGTTCCGTTATTGCCATTTTGGCAGCTAGCCTGGCAGTAAGACGTGCGACTTTCAATCCCGAGGTCTTGGGTTCGAACCCTGTCGCATTTTTCTCGGAAACATTTTTTTTAATTTAAAATTTGTAGGTAACTTTTGTCTTCAACTCCATACGCGCCTAAATGAAATGCCAATGTGTATGTCCTATGAGTCCTATCTCCATATTTTCGTCTAAATTGGTTCACCGGTTTTAGCGTGAAAAGGTAAGTGGACAGACATATAGACCGACAATATTAGTAGGGATAACATTTATAATTGGTATTTGTTTAACTGTGGGATACTTATAATTGAGCGCTTTTTTTATGAAACTTTATTGCTATAAAACTTTCGTGAGACTCTAACATATTAAAAATATTAGTAACGGGTTACTCACGTAACCCGTTGATTTTTGCTCGACATGTTTTGATCATTTTCACGAGCGGCCTTCTGCGACGGCAGCGCACCGGCTACGTATTACGTGAGTAACCCGTTACAAATATTTTAAAACTATATTGCCTCCAGCTGTAAATCAAATAAGAACAAAACCGACTAAACGACGTTATTTGGACAAGATATATGGTATCGTATAAACGATATATCTCGTACGTTTAATTAAATAATATATTTCTACACCGCCGGCAAGACCTCCCGCGCTTTAAGTAATTATAAATAACTATAATTGGTCACTGAGATTTGTTTTATGCAAATAAACTCTATATTAGCATATGAAAGCTTTTAGAATCAAAATGTAGTAAGACGCTATTAAGTTTCGTACTTTTATTTGTGTTCGCGTAAACCTGTATCTTATGGAGATTAGCTGTTAAGAGCAAAAGCCACGAATTTGTATTTAAAAAACGATATTAAGGACTCTAATGACAATGGCACTTAGGTTCCTTTTCACACGTAACATCACATATTACGATGGTAGCGAAGTGATGGGAAATGATTTATTGATAATCGAAATGTTTGTGTTGCTTTGTTTGTAATTATTGATTTGTTAGTGATATGATGTAATTCAAATAGGCGAAGGCGAGTTAATTTATGGATAAGTTTAGTATGTATTACGTAAATGATATTGCAATAAATATGGCTTGGTTACAAACTGTTTATTACATGAAAGGGAAATACGAATAAAATATTTATTTCATTTTAATAGTTAGATACCTTAAAATTAACCTAAGCATAACCTTAAAATTGGTATTTTGTAATAAGTAAGTATTTATATATATATATATTGCATGTGATGTAGATTAGTATGTTAAAAAGAGTATGTTTGTTCACACTAGACATGGGTCGTTTATGAGTGATTGATTTAAATAAACTATATCTTTTGATTCAACTCACTCTTCAACTGACTGAAGTTTAACTCGCTCGGTAACTCATCCATCTCAGTGTTTATAGTGTTAACTTGCTTGCTCTTTCCCACTCATGATTGGAATGAGCCGCCCGAGTCAAACGAGTGAGACGATGCGAATATGCCAACAGATCCACTGAGCGAAAAGAGCGAAATGAGTGATACATGTCTCCGTGAGCGAAACATATGAATCAATCTTTTCATTTCAGTGAAGCGTTTCGCGCATCTCTAGTTCCGACTTGTTGAATATCTTTTTTGACAAAACATAGTTTTTATAATTGATTTAGTTATCTAACGATTGCCTGTCTTAAATAATAACTTAAAATTTGCCATCTTAACGTTAAAACTCGTGTGAGATTTAAACATGTAAAAATAATTTAAAATGGGTCATTCTCTTAATTTTGATTTTCACGTAATTCTTAACAATCGACGCGCTTAAATATAAGCTCTATAACGCCTATAACAATTGTTTTATCCATCTGACATTAACTTGACACATGACCTACTTATGGACTAAGAGCTGGCCACGTCAGATATGATACAATAATGAGAGCAACAAAAACCATCTTGAAAGATTGCTATACTATCCTTATTGCTAGATCCTGGTATAAAACGGTAAAAACTGCCGAAGTTGTCTCAGTTATAAAGGACAGCGCCTATATTTTAACATTAGAACAAAACACATTGCGTATTATTACGGAAACAAAAACAGTAGTCGACAAACTATGAATTACATTATACTATGTGTGGCACTACTTTCCCCCAACAGAAACTGTTGGCAATGATATAATCTAATTACTTATGTAATTTCTCATAATATACCCCTTACCCAGAACTCTAGGATTTGTATTCTTGAAGTGTTTTGCATTCTTTGACCTTCACCACTTTACAGTTGCCAGATCTAGAAATAAGCATAGTATACTATGCTTATTTATACTATGCTTAATAGTATACTAGGTCATATATGGCAAACTGACTAGAGGGGTTTCGTCGCTCTCATTATTGTGTCATATCTGACGTGGCTAGCTCTCCGTCTATTATTACTATGATACACTCTTTACGACCCCCGGACCGATAGAGGTACTAAAAAATTACGACCCATACAATATATCATATATTGTTCCTTTCTTTATATGTTTAATCTCGTAGACATAGATCATATGTGATGGATCTAGGTATATTATATTAATAAAGTGATGAAAGTTCGGTATAACTGTTTGTGTTATTGTTTTTTTTGTTATTGGTTTCTGCTATATTAATAAACGGTAAAGTAGGTTTTTATGTCTCGAATAGCGAAAATGCCGAATATTAAATGGTTTCAATTTATATCTGTATTCGTTTTTAGGGTTCCGTACCTCGAAAGGAAAAAACGGAACCCTTATAGGATCACTTTGTCGTCCGTCCGTCCGTCTGTAGAGACCCTTTTTCTCAGGAACGCGTGGAGGTATCAAGCTGAAAATATCAAATACGTAGGTCTACTGTCCCTTAGGCAAGTGGCTCAACAATCCGGGTTCGTGAATGTACTTACTGTACTGTCAGCATCAAAAGTAACAACGCAAACGGAGATGTCAAAAGTCCTTTTTAAAAGGGAATAAGAGCTTTTGACGTATTCGATTTCTTAGTTACTTTTGATGCTGACTGTACTACATACCGACCTGTATGATTTACCAAAAATATTTGTTGACAAAACTACTATCTAATAATATTGTCTTTGGTTGCCGCGATAGTTAGTTATTCATGAAATAAAACAACTAAAAACGGATTATATCGCGTGTACTGAGCTTAAATTACATCCCGACGTTTCGAACACTTTACAGCGTTCGTGGTCAACGGGTCGACTGAGGAAAAATATACAATTACCTCCGTTCAAAAACTATCACAATATGCAAACTTACCCACATATTAAATATTAAACAAATTTAGTGATTGCACATGCCAGAGGGGCCTTTATAAAAAAACAAATGCTAATAATGTCAAATACCTAATTTACAATGTCAAATAATTGTTCGTTACAAAAAATATAAAGAATACGGTCAAATAAATAATTTCAAATAATTTACAAATTAAAATAATTGCACACGCCGTAGGGCCTTTATGAAAATAAATATTAATAATGTCAACTAAAATCCTTCCAAATGAAATAACAATAGTGTCCACACTATCCACCAGCTTTCATCTTGTACAGCAATACAAATGTTTCATGACGTCACGCTCAGCCACAAAAATGACAATCAACTTCCAACGACAATGATTCAGCTCCTCAATCAGACTTTTTAATTCACGCCGCTGAATAAAAATCACGATTCGTCATCGCAAAAAATAATGATTAATGATTGTCCACGTGATTCATTGCGAAGAATTCTCATTAAAGGCGAAAAACTTTGTTTTTGCCACTTAACGGAATTAAGCGGTTCCTGCGTAAATTTTCTTGGCCAAGGCAGTTATTTTGTTTCGAGGTGACGGTTTAATTGGTTTTTATTTGTTTTTTAAAGTTGAGAGGTAAATTAAGATGGAGTGGTTTTTTGGGTTTGCTGTCCGAGTGCCGGGTCTTAATACTTCCTGAAATACCAAAAGGTTATTCAGTATTTCTTTTAACAAAATAAAAATGAATATAAAGATTTTAATCACATTGCTTCTTAATTACTGCAATCAAAGACTAAGCACCTGCTGTTAAGAATAAAACGAATTTTTGATTAATTCTCAAACTCGTGACTCCGTGATACTAGACCGCCGCTCTAGCAACTAAGCTACCGACGCTTATTCGTTGGGGGCACTGCGAGTGTAACACCATGTAAATCAGGTTAATCTCGAGCTTTGTTGGTAGAGCGCTGGGCTGGTATCCCGGAGTCGCGAGTTCGAGGCAGTTTCCCGGCCCAGAGCCTAGGGCCAATGATTTTAAAATATTTTTTTATAAAAAAAAATGTGGTATCACTTTATTCGCTAGCAGACATCTTTGTACAAAATAATCGGACTTAACTTATTAACAATCAAACTTTATTTTCTTTCTCTCTCTAGCAGATAGTTATCTCCTGCTCTTGTAAATCAGGATCACGAGTACTTAGGTGTACGTGACAGTATCAATGACCTCAACATTTCGAGAATGAGACACCAATTTATTTTACGACATGTAGTTTATGATCAGTTGTCTGCCATTATATGTCAATGAACCTTTAAGTATGTGTAATATTAATTTTATTGGTAATATAGTATTTTATACAATCGTAACATAATGAAGAGCTTTTCAGTCGAGTACCGTGTTAAGGCGAAGCTTGCTGAGTGGCCTATGTAAGATACGAGATTAAAAAGCTTAATTGTGTCACTATTGAATACAATACTTTTTCTACGAGTGCTAAAAATTGGCAAGCTGGTAAAAATTAAGTTCGAGGAATGCCATACACAACCTGCTTCCTCTATACAATTTAGTAACTTCGATCTCCCGGTGGATTGTACCGGTCGGGGAGGAGGACGGTCCTCCTCCCCGACCGTTGTTATAATATTTATTTATTTTATTTTATTTTATTTTATTTGGGGCATCAACAGCAATACAACAAATAATACAAAACTTAAATAACAGAGAAAAAGCCAATAATAGATGACCACAAAAATATAACTCACATGCAATAACAAGTGGAAATAATAAGTGCCATGAGCATAAGCAGAGGAAAGATTGAACTTTTTAAACAAAATATAAAACTAGCTTATCTGTACGGGAGTGCACTTTGATGTGTGTCAGTGTGTGTGTGTGTGTGTACGTGTGTATGTATGTGCGTGTATATGAGAGTGGATGTACTTGTAATAAGAAAATAATGTGTTTAATACAAACATGCTTGTTTGTCGCCCTGTCTTAGTTTAAATAATAGAATCTACTCGTCGACTGTAATGCTTGAATTGTGATTGTGTAGACCGAACTACTAGCGCATACTTTCCGATAGAGCTTTTATGGTCGCATATTGCGACATCGCCAACGATGGTACAAAGGATTTTCATACAATATTGTAACACTGCTGCACGAGCCCGCGCGGCCACGCCGCCGTCGCCGCGTGGGGACGGGCACGATCTGCCGGGAGATTCAAGTTACTCTATTGTTTAGAGGCAGCAGGGCGTCGAACTCAATTCTTACCGGCTTGCCTATATTGAGCACTCGTAGAATAGTATTTTATACAATCGTGACATAATCAAGCTTTTCAATCTCGTACCTTACTTAGGCCACTCAGCAAGCTTCGTGGCCTAAACACGGTACTCGACTGAAAAGCTCTTAATTATGTCACGATTATATAAAATACTATTATGTTATTTCTAGCAAAAAAGGTATTTCGCTTCGAACTTGCAAGAAAAATAGGCTGTTTTTATGGCATCATTTTTATAGACTTTGTATATCAAGGTTTTTTTAATGTCAGAATGTATTGTTACTAAAAAGCTCTTCCTATTTACCAATCTAACTACACTCAAGTAAAATAATAACGAGTCAGCTAGTACGGAAATATTTATACGAATCAGTTATCTCGATTTCTACAGGCAAGTCAAATTAGCTTTGGCTTGTCTACTAATATTTTTAACGCGCCACCACTGATATGAAGCGGCCGTTTATCATTGTCCTTTTTGTTTTCTATTTGTTGTTTGTGTTGCAAGTATTGTATTTAATTGTTGCATTCCATTGTATTGTTGTTATGTATTTACAACACATCGGCAATCATGGATGGCTTAATATGGATTATCTCATAAATAGCTCACGTGATCATGGTATTATACTGGAATATTCAGCAGTTAAATTTTATCAGCTTTTCTGGTTTATTCTACCGTCAATATGTTATTTTAATACTAAATTAGTTAAAGGTAAAGCCTGACCAAATATTTTATCAGATAAAGTTATACTTTACAATTGTTTATCGTGTTGAAATGATATTAATTATTCAAATAATTAAAGCATGAATTTTTATACGTTAATAAATGGTAGAGTTATAAAGTACGATATCGTATTTTATATCTGTAAACAATGTATGATCACATTGATCACTATTTACTGCTGACTAGATAGAGCATAAGACGCGTTGTGCTTTACCGCTTAATTTAAAAAAGACGCGAGCTGTTTTCATCTCCCACTATTTATAGGTATTAAAACAGGAGAATTTTTCACCAGAATACATATTTTTCTACTTTCGCAGTAGCTTGCAAATCTGTACGGAGACTTAACTGAACGGTGCGTAAAATTGTGCAATTCTCTGCTTATGAGATTTCTCAATCAGACACTCAATGTTATGCATCGCACTTGCAAGGATAAAACATGTTTTTAAACAAATCAATTATATATGTAAAAAGAGGGAGAGGAAGACCAAGGAAAAGTTATATGAGCCAAGTAAAGGTCCATGTAGGGGCCGTGTCGTACCAGGATACTAAACGGCTGGCTATGGATCGACAAAAGTGGAGGCAACTTCATCAAGCTGCACCGACAAGAGCCCAGCTCTTAAATTGAAGAATGTAAAAAGTATTTATACTTATTATTTTTAATACGTGGTCGCAGCTGACTCTATGGATCTGCGGCTGTCGAGAATGTCATTGTCATAGTTGTCATCTCATGTACAATGGTGATACAAGAAGAAACGTTTATTTAAAATAATTATTAGAAATGATTTGAGTTTACGTACGAATGGACAAATGAACATTTCATGTCGTTTCTTTATTTACAGGTATGTAGGTTTATCATTAGTTGTTTATTTGCAAATGTAGTAGAGATTTACACTGAGTAAATAAAAACCTTTATTTACAGAGCAACACATTATTTTATTTGTCGACACTAAGATAGATAACAAGTTATCTTATATATATAACTCGGTAAGGAATAAACTCTTACTAACTACCTCCTCTCCAGACGCGTTTGACATGTGCTATGTAAATTTGAATTGTGCGATCTAGTGGGACGGAATCCAAGATCACGTGCCATATTTTACATGCGTATTTTTGTTTGTTTAACAATGTTTAACGCTCAATGCTGATTACTGAAGCAAATATTTTTGAAATATTAATTATGGACATAATACATGCTAATACTAAAATGGCGCTTAATAAGTCAGTATTTTATTGGATGTTGCATACTCAATTATGTCAAAAAAAATAATTTAACTCGTGTAGGTCATAAACTTTTTATCACTTACGACTACGGCTGCAGATCTGTAAATTCGCCGAACCCGGACAAAGACTTTAAAAAACCCGGACATTTGGCGTAAATCGCATTTTTTCCCCGGACGTGTCCGAGAATAATATTATTAAAAAAACAATTGCTTTGGTGTTTCCTTTTTACTTTTACTTTTTTTAAATTCCCGGACGGCCCCCGGATGGCCTCCAAACAATTCTTTGTTTCCCAGGTTTCATAGAAATATTGTATTATGTATTACTGTAATTAGAAACGTTACGTGTTTCTTTCATCTATACATATAATAAAGCGGAAGAGGGTCGAAAGTCTGTACATGGAAGATAATCGAAAAAAAGTTGGCTGGGGATACTTAGAATCGACAACAGAATACGTTCCAACAATTTTTAGAATTTTTGTCTGTTTATCTGTTTGTCTGTTTATCTGTTTATCTGTTTATCTGTTTGTCTGTTTATTTGACCGCGCATCACGTGAAAACGGCTGAACGGATTTTGATGAAATTTTGTATAGAGATAGTTTGAGTCCCGGGAAAGGATAATATATAGTTTTAATCCCGAAAATCAACCCTGGTGGGGGTGAAAATGGTGTTGAATGTTTGTATGGAGAATTTTTAACCGCTGAAACGATTTAAATAGAAATGAGTATGGAGATAATATGAGCCTCGAGAAACGTCATAGGATAATTTTCAAACCCTTGTGGGGGTGAAAAGGGGGTTGGAAGTTGGTATGAGATTTTTTTTTACCGCTGAACTGATTTAGATGAAAATTGGTATAGAGATAGTATGGGTCTCGAGAAAGGACAAAGGATAGTTTTCAACCCGAAAATCAACCCTAAAGGGGTGAAAAGGGAGTTGGAAATTTGTATAGGGCATTATTAACCGCAGAATCGATTTAGATAAAATTTGGTATGGAGATAATTTGAGCTCTGGAAAAGGAAATAAAATAGTTTTATCTCGGAAATTATCCCTAAAGCGGATGCAAAAGGGGTGGAAGTTTACATGGGGAAGAAACAAAATATAACCGCTGTACGTATTTAGATGAAATTTGGTATTGAAGTAATTTGTAATTTTTTGGTCAAGGTGTTCATATTTAAAATTCAAATTAAAATTCAAAAATATTTATTTCAGACCACATGGTCCATTTCGTTAGTATACATTCTAAGTTGTTAGTAAGTAATCATATTAACATACTTAAAATAAAACATAAACCATCTAAAACTTATATTCTAAATTGGACTTTACCAGTTTGATCAACCCGTAGACTATCAGGCAATCAAATCTACCGGCAATCATCCTCAGAATGTTGTTGCTACTGCATATTTATTTATAACATGTTACCCGTCGATGCTTTAAATTTACCTTTACCCGCTCTTAAGAAATATTTGAAAATGTCATGAATCTCAAAGGGTTATGTTATTGCAGGTTCGAGGACTATATATGACGGACAAAGTTGCATGGCCCAAACCAAAAAACTACTACAAAATCATCTAACATTTATAGGACACCGTTTAGGTAGGAAAACATATCAAACATTTTGTGAAGCAGTCAGATTAGGATTTATTTTTATTTATAATTAAACAATGGGTGCATTATCTGTCTCTCAAGATGTTTTGATATGCCTTCTTGAAGAACTACGCACTATTTTGTATCTTTAAGATCTAATAATGTATTACTGTTTTGAAAAAAATAAGTCCCGTCGAGTTTCTTTTCGGTCATAATACTTCTTGGGCTCAGGTGTAGGGTTAGAACCGGTGGTAGTTTTGGAACGAAGTATCGGACGGTTCGCGGATCGGGGGCTAGGCGAAAAAAAGTCACGTGATCGTCACGAAAAAGCGTCACGTCACGAAAACGCGACACCCATACGATTGAGAAACATGTAAAATGGAATGAAATAAAAAATATATGAAATAGAATAAAGTGTAGTGAAGTGAAGTGTAGTGAAAAGTGAAAGTGAGAAGTGAAAAAGTGATAAAAGTCGAGAAGCTAAAAGTAAAAAATGACGAAAATGTCAAAAATGTCAAAATTTCTAAATTACAAAAATTTCAAAAACTTCAAAAATTTCTTAAATTTCCAAAATTTCCAAAATTTCCAAAATTTCCAAAATTTCCAAAAAATTAAAATTTCATAAATAAATAAATTTCCACAATTTCAAAACTTTCCCAAATTTCAAAATAATTAAAACCACAAAAGTTACGAAAAAGTCAATAATATTTAATATAAAATAAAATAACATAACTTCGTTCCAATCGCGTGTTTCACGACACTCGCGTATTTTATTTTTCTCTGACGTTCATTAGTGCATTGTAATGTGCTTACATTGAAGAATAAATATCTTGATCTATACCAATATCATAAATCCTCTATCGGAACCGTATGTAATTACCACCACTATTGCAACCAGTAACGTAACATCAGTGTATTATCTGTAACAGTGTGGTAAAAACGTATGAAAATTTATTACCTACGGTAACGTAATGAATATCCGCCCCCCGACCGCCGGCGCAATAAGGTTGATCATGGCGGTGTAATGGCGGTCAATCTAATGTTTTCAATGGATATGAGTGTAGGTAAAGCGGTGTATGCTTCTGTACATAATTAGGCCTTATTACGTAACAGTTACATAAACTACTATTTATCTCTTTTTAGGGTTCCGTAGTCAACTAGGAACCCTTATAGTTTCGCCATGTCTGTCCGCGGTCTAGCTCAGTTACCGTTCGCACTAGAAAGCTGAAATTTGGTGAGGCCTGATAAGAAGGTTCAATATAAACTATTGAATAAAATCGGTTCAGCCGTTTTTGAATTATCAGTCAAAAACGCATATTGAAAGGTAGTGCCGAATAGTAAAATGACGTAAGCGCCGCCGAATATCCCTTAATAAACGACCTTTTGAACGGATGCTTTGTAACAGGGCGGCATCTACGAAACTCTACACTAAGTATCGCCCGACATGCTCTTGGCCGGTTTTTTTTGCATTGTTAGCCCGAAAATCACCCCTTAAAGATTACTAATTCCAATTCACGAAAATCCCCAGCCAGGTTATACGTAGCCTATAAAAATTCAACGTCTAAAAGGGGGGGGGGGGGTAGTCACTACACTTGATTGAGTTTATTTTGCATGAGTCCTGGACCCTCCCCCCCCCCCTCCAAGTGCACCACAAATGACCCCCCCCCCCCCCTTCCCCAATTTCAACCGCGCCTGTTCTTAACTTTCATGCTTAGACTGATTTGACGGGAGGATCGAATTGGATGACATTTGCCGTGGACATGAACGTATAAATACAAAAGTGGTCCTGTATCGTCCGATATACATGTTATGTCGTTTAAATCATGCCAAAAAAAAATTATAAAAAAAAGTATTAATTTTTGAGGGTAGTTTCATTTAGTGGTAATTGTAAAATATTTTATTAGGACTACTGTCCTCTAGCGTATCCATCTGTCAACTTTACTTCAAGTTCCGCCTCCAGGTAAGCGGGAGAGAAATTATAGGTGAATTAGCCGCTGACTGACACAGACCGAATTCCACGCGGGCGGAGCCGCGGGCACAGCTAGTTCACAAATAAATAAAAAATATCGTTCGATTCCAAAGTTCAGATGCAATCAACCTTTTGTCGCGAGTTGCGTTGTAAAACAAACCCGAGGGTTGTCGAGCCCCGTCGATTAGTTGCTGGTCAATTCCAGCCAATCACAGCAAGCGAGCGCTTGACAGGCGGCCAGGAGTGCCCAAACTTTTAAACGTCCGATTCCGATTTTAAAAGTTTCATGTTACCGGTTTATGGCGTGTTTGTTATTTTTTGTTTATTTTGCATAACCGTGCCTATTTTTGTGTACGCAGGTAATTTTAAGCTCGAAATCAGTATTTCAGAGTTCATGCCTCTCTGAATAGGTACTTTATTTATTTTAATTGGATTATATTCCATTTAAACACTAAATTTTATTGAAACTATACCTAATCCTGAGTTAATGAATAACGTTTGTGACTTAACGCGTTTCAATTTGTCTTTATTATTTTAGAATGGTCATGTTACGTCAATATTATGTGAAATGTGTTTTGAGTTAGCGTATTCCAGTGCTTATTGCATAATATATACCAATTACTGGGGCCATACCCAGAATGAAAATCTTTCTTCGACAACTATGTTTTCGGTGTGTACTATGTAATAAGATTAAATACATAAGTTATATCAAAATAAAAAGTGTATCGGAATGACTATTGCAAACGAAAAATTCTTTATCTTTCGATCGGCGTCGTCGAAAAACTATTGACATGCCGGGAAGTATCCGATTGCCGAGCTTCTTTGGGCCAGAAACGATTGGGCTCTGAAACGTTGCGAAGATATGTGGAAGAAAAAAAGAAATTTATAATGAGGATAAGTTTGAGAACCCTCATGAGGGACCAATTAACTCAAATGTACATCGACGGGCGACGATGTCCACTGAGAAGGACATGTAAGTGGCGCCCTTTATCGCCCGACATGTTGTCGAGTTGAGAATTAGGATTGAGCATTTTTTTTGCTAGGTTGAAATTGTTTATTTTTAATTGAGCAAAGTTAAAATAAATAAATAAATGTTATAGGACAATCTTACACAAACCGACCTAGTCCCACTAGTGTGGGAAATCTACCGGGTCGTTGTATGGAGACCTCGCATTAATTCCTCAGTCGATTATTATTTTTCTAGGATGTCGTAACAAACACAAAACACTATTTTTCTAAAAAAAAAAGTATGTCAGTTTTGGTATTTTTACAAAAATGTACAAAAAGCTTAATACTTTGTACTGGAATTTTTCTCAGGGTATATTTTTTTCACTAAACAAATTATTTTGATTACTGACAGATACTGCCAAAAGTTCAAAAAAAAAATTCAAATAAAACTGTCCCTTTTATTCAAAAGTAATTGGTAACACTCGTCATTTTGTTTGGAAAATTTCTCAGTCAGGTTTGTAACAGTGGGTGTTACGTTAATCTTATTTTAGCATAATATTTACGAATATCCAAAAAAAAATCTAAAAATAAAATTGTTATTACCAGGGCCCGGAATTAGTTGAGCTAAAATACCTAAAGTTCGCGAGAGGACATAATATAGAGTGGTTACAACCGGATGAAAATAATATTTTGTTTGGATTCCGGGTATTCGATATTCATCCGGGCACTGCAAGTAATAGTCGTAATGATGAAAAATGGTTACATTGCAGCCATAAAGTTAACATTATAATAATAAATCTGAAAATGTGACATATATTTTAAATTAGTAATCTGTATTTTCCTATTCATTATCAATGCTTGTCAGAGTGGCGTATTAGCGTCAAAATAGTGAAAGCTACTAGTACTACTATAGTATATATAGAAAGATAAGGAAACAAGTACTTAGTATTAATCCAAATAAAATATTATTTTCATCCGGTTGTAACCACTCTATATTATGTCCTCTCGCGAACTTTAGGTATTTTAGCTCACCTAATTCCGGGCCCTGGTTATTACAGTATAATTCATTAACTTTATAGAAGATTCCTCAGCCTGGTTTCGTTTTTTAATCACGTAAGGTAGCCAATTCAACAGCCACAACCGAAATTTCCAAAAAATATTCCACATACAATACGTCGAAACTCGAAATGAAAAATTTGTCTAGCCTTTTAAAGCGAGTGAGCACGCAGTAATATGTCGTCGTGATTCAGCTATTGAGTCTAGTTTAGCATGCGCGGCTACGACTCAGCTATGCTTGCGTCACAGTGAAAAAAGTGGAGTAAGTTACTTCAATTATATAATTGTCAAATTTTATATTTGTACTTAACTCGTATTATTATAAATCTTGAAGCAAATCAAATTATTTTGTTCAATATTTTTTTGATTTGCATTTTTTAAGTAGTTACACTACTATATATAAACTGAAAATAGATGTCATATACTTCAGAAAAAGTGACCAAACCCTCCGGTGTCCGAGGCCAGATTTGAACTGGCGTCTTCAGCTTTCGTGGCTTCAGTATATGACATCTATTTTCAGTTCGTATCATTATAATTTTAATAAATATTTTGATGGCGTATTATTAATTAAACAATTTAGTATTTAATTGAAGTATCAGAGTATCATTGCCTCACTAAATAGAACACCATCACCACTACTCGCCAACAGATGAAGCTTGTAGTGTCATAATACACACACAGCAGCCGCATGCACCGATACAACTACGCTTCGACACTAGTCACGAGAAACGCCCTACCGGTCTCAAGGTACGCATGCTATATGCCTCAACCAAGTTTGAGGATTTTAGTGTTGTGACACTAAGCCACTAGGCCAGTAATTTGTCCTAAGGGCACACCCTTAGGACAAATTACTGGCCTGGTACACACTAGCTGGGTAGTACTCGGCAAGTAATCACTAGAGAGAAGAGAGTACATGTAAATTTCTAAAGCAATAAATTGTATCCCATCAAAAACATTACATGTAAAATAATGCCAGCCTCGCAACGCAGTTCTCCTACTTATACAAAAAGTAATGAGGTCTAATGTAAAACCAAGCCGGTGTGCCAGAGTTTACTAACAACATGTCATTGTGATCTTTTGAATATTAGATGTTTATATTTTTATCGAACGAGCGAAGTGAGTTCTTACAAACAACTTCTGGCTAGTGGGACGTCTCAGCATTTCGATGACTTTTTGATTTTGAGAGTTTGTTCCGCGATAACTTTAGTAACGCTTTTCTGATCTTCATGAAATTTGTTGGGGTTGTAGCAGAGATACATATAATTTGAGAGTTCGTATATAAGCAGGATCGACCAAGGGGTCATGGAGCTAGAAGACGCGAAAAAATCATCATATGGGTCTTGTTATATTGGTCATCTCGTTTGCAAGGAAATCGCGAGTTCTGAGTTCGAGGCGGACTACTAGTAATAAAAAGAAACAGAAAAATAACATTGTTTCTGCATATATTTATATGGGATTACAATGTTAACTGTGCGGTTTGTAAAACTAGAGAACCCGGGATATTGCGGTATGTTTTAATTTTCAGTGGCTTTATAAGAGTGGGTTAAGAGTTAACCCTAGAAGTTAGAAGTGTTCAAAATTTGGAGCTTGTGGGACTGCTAGAAGTATTTTAGATATACGATGATCGTAATCAGTGAGTCAGTGACAAAATTAAGGAATTTTGACTTGCAATACTTCTTAAATTATATAGTGAAATTCAATGATATTGGGATCTTCCTTGTGTTATGGCCTCTTTGTCACAGAAATTTCAGCCTTCTAGCTTTATCGATAACAGAATTAGAGGGGGGTCGAAAATGGCCTGAATGGCTTCGGAAAAAGCTCGACTGTTTTGCTCGACTTGGCAGGGGAACTGCCGTGCCCACAGATCTGGTACGCGCTACTTTTTGTCGTCGCCCCCCGGCTCCCCGCTAGAGCGATAACCATAGATTTCTTCATAACGGGTATATCAAGACATATGCGAAACAGCGCATTTGCCAGATGACTTAAACTTTTTATTTCATCCAAATTTAAACATAAGTTGTACTTATAAATGACGCTTAACTAAGATTTATGTCTGTTGTGTAATTCACCTGTGACAACTGTATTTTTTCTCAGTGTGTAATATTTAATTATTTCTTTTGTTATAAGTCGAAATACGAGTAGATGTCATATGCTTTAGAAAAAGTGACCAAGTCCTCCGGTATCCGAGGTGAGGCCAGCAGGCAGCATCTTTTTTTTGGCATCTACCTATGGTTGATATAACTATAAACATTATTAGACATTCAATGACATAACATGCAATAGAATCAACATTATTGTACGCCAAACACTGGTTATTGTCATGTGTTGTTTCGTAGGTACAATAAATTATTTGTATCTGTATAGATCGAAGCGAATACTTATACGAATACTCCGAAGACCGGATAACCACTTATCCACATAGTCTCCGCTGGCAATCTACTGGCAGTAGGATGTCGGGTCGCCCCCCCAAACCCGCAATACAAAGAGGCGATAAGTTGAGACAGATGTAGCCTAAGCCGGTCTCGGCTAGAAGTTGCCGTTTAA
This sequence comes from Pammene aurita, assembly GCA_947086415.1. Classification (NCBI taxonomy): domain Eukaryota; kingdom Metazoa; phylum Arthropoda; class Insecta; order Lepidoptera; family Tortricidae; genus Pammene; species Pammene aurita. Next base: position 7,997,505 of record OX352315.1, on the reverse strand, counting down.
GATCGTGGCAAGTGCAAAACTTTTACGTGAGCCCTATGTCCCTAATGAGGGACAACAGGAACAAATTTTCGTCACCACAGTTACATTAGTGACCGACTGAATAAATGTTTTTGTAAAAATCTGTTTCAACTTAAAGAAAATCACAATTTCCAAAAATTTACAAAATAGTTTTATTTGTTCCATATGACTAGACCCCGTTTGCAGTGGTGAAATTTTAATGAAAATGCTAGGGTTGGCATAGCACATTTTAATATTCTTAACATGACATATATATATTTTGATGTAAGCTATATACTTATTTTATTTATACAGGGTGGAAAGATAAGTCGGGCCCTGGAGGGAAACTACCTTAAAACCTTGAGATAGCTCAATTTGCTCAAAGGAAACATTATTTTATTTTTCCTAAAAACTAAAACTGCATTCACAGTTTTTTTCTTAATTTTCACTTTATTCCAAACTATTTGTATGAAAAATATTATTATTATTATTTATGTGTTCTCTTGTGCCCTAAACTTGGTTGGTATTTTGAAGTTTTTATCCTCGTTGGAAATAGGATCGATTGGCATCAATTGTCATAAAAAATATTTATGGCAAAAATTACAAAATAAATACTTTTTTTGAAAACTGTACTCTTTTCCAAAAATTTGTAAATGCAGTTATGTCCCTTTAAAGAAATTAAAGAATATTTCCTTTCAGTGAATTGAGCTATCTCAACGTTTTAAGGTAGTTTTCCTCCAGGGCCCGATTTATCTTTCCACCCTGTATATTAAGGCAAAGGACTTTAACGAGGTTTAATTTGGTATATAAACTCCATAATAGTTACTTAATTGTATTTTTTTCGGCAATTATGATTGATGTCATATTAATCACTTAATTGTTTATTCAGTAAAAGTATGGATTTCCTGAATAATATTTGCAAGACTGGATACTAATGCTTTGAAGCGCGATGCCCGTGAGATCAACTGGAAACCCACGCTTACAGCACCGACGATTGACGAGGCGGTAGATTCGTTAAACACGGCGGTTTTAAAACTATTCGACACTCACGCGCCTGTCCGTAACGTCAAGCTGAAACGGCCGCCCGCTCCGTGGATTACTTGATTGGTCCGTATTGCCATGACGAGACGAGATCGGGCGTTTCGTAAGTACAAACGACATCGTAGTGAGGAAAATTGGGCTGCATATAAAAATGCCAGGAATCGTTGTAATATGATGGTGCGAGCCGCGAAACGGAAATATATTCACGATAATGTCATTGCTTCCTCGCCAGCCAACACTTGGAAATTTCTGAAATCTATTGGTGTGGGAAAGTCTCACTGCAATTCTATTTCTTTACCGTTTCGCTTAAATGATCTCAATAATCATTTTTCTAAAACCTCCACCGTAGACCCCACAATTATATCTCACAGTATTTCACGCCTTAATGCCCTTCAATCGCCTTCTAAGTCCACGTTCTCTTTCTCCCATGCTACTGACGATGAGATACGTAAAGTGATTTTGTCGGTGAAATCAAATGCGATTGGTCATGACGAGGTAAGTAGGATTATGATAGTATACATTTTGGAGTGTATTGTACCAATTATCACTCATATTGACAATTTATCAATGTCATCAGGCACATTTCCTTCCGCATGGCGAAATGCCTACGTTATTCCTCTGCCGAAAACCCAGAATCCCAAGTTACTTAAAGAATTCCGTCCAATTTCTATTCTCCCCTTCCTATCAAAGGTTCTTGAAGCCGTTGTTCACAAGCAATTGTCTGCCTACATCTTTTCCAACCATCTTGTCACACCCTGCAGTCAGGTTTTCGCCCTGGTCACAGCACTACTACTGCGCTGCTTAAGGTCGTTGAAGATGTGAGGCTTGGAATTGAATCTTCTCTTGTAACTGTCATGATCCTAATAGACTTTTCGAACGCTTTCAACGCGGTAAATCATGATCTTCTCCTAGCTGCACTTGAACATTTGAATATCTCGTCGTCAGCAGCTGAATGGTTTGCTTCATACCTGCAGGGACGCCGCCAGGCAGTCCGAGCAGATAAGTCGCTGTCTGACTGGTGTGACCTCAACTCGGGCGTTCCCCAGGGTGGTATACTCTCTCCTTTGCTTTTCTCTGTTTTTATTAATCTCATCACATCCTGTATTAAGTCGGCCTACCATTTATATGCAGATGATCTCCAACTGTACAACCAAGTGAGGGCTGGTGATGTAGACGTGGCTATCTCGAAAATAAACGAAGATCTTAATCGTATCTCATCATGGTCTAAAAACTTTGGAATAGCCGTGAATCCTTCCAAGTGTCAGGCTATCATTATCGGGAGTTCGCGATTAAATATCGATTTCGCGCATATTGCACCGATTCTCTTCGAGGGTAGTGTCGTAACATTTTCATCAACAGTGAAAAACCTGGGATTGACAATTGACTGCAGCTTAAGCTGGGAACCTCATGTGTCCGACATTTCTCGCAGAGTAACCAATACCTTGCGATCACTTTATAGGTTTAAGTACTTTCTACTGGTCAAAACTAAACTTCTTCTTATCCAAGCTCTCGTGTTGCCTGTTATTGATTATTGTGATGTGTGCTGGACCAATGTGACGCAAGGGCTTCTGGATAAGCTTGATCGAGTCCTGAACAATTGCATTAGGTTTATTTTCGGGCTTCGAAAGTATGACCACGTGTCTGCTTTCCGTCACTTCGCTTCACTGGCTTCGTATTCGTGAGCGTAGAAGTCTCAAGATTTTATGTTCTCTGTTCTCCATTTTAAATGACTCAGCTGTGCCCGATTACTTGCGATCTAAATTTAAATTTGTCGCTGCTCGTCCAGGCTGCGAGCTTCGCACCTCTCGTAAACTCCTTCTCTCTGTGCCCCTTTACCGTTCCAGCTCCATGGATAATTCATTTACCGTTCACGCCATCCGCCTTTGGAATGCTCTTCCTCTCAGCATACGTCAAGCTCAAACTAAATTCACGTTAAAGCGCAAGCTGCGCAAGCATTTATATGACAATTCGCGTGATTGATACTTCATAGTCAATTTAGTAGCAGGTATATCTATATATATGATTTGTATTTATGTATATTTATATATATATATATATATATATATATATATATACATATATGTGTATATATATATATATATATATATATTATGTGTATATTTTTGTATACTTATAAACTTCTATGTATATATTGTTGCTGTATTTATTATATTTCCATGTACATATAAGTCTATATATATTGACGTTTTTGCAAACTCGGTTTGGTTTATTTCCATGTTCTTGACATACGTCGCACCCGCACCATTGATGTTTCTCTGTTTGGCCTAAAGGTTGACTGGTAGAGAATGCCTTACGGCATTAAGTCCGCCTTTTGTAACCGTATATTTGTTACTGTGCAATAAAGTTTAAATAAATAAATAATCTTCCTAAATTTTCTCAGTTTCTCAGTCTCAGCGACGCGGAAATGGTTACTAAATTTAGTATAACTGTGCAATAGATACCAATTTTTTCGAATAGGTAAGCCTGGTAAGCGTACCTATTAGATTATAGTTTTCTAATAAATAAATAAATTTGTTTTTTTTTTTCAGTAACATGATACAATTGTGCAAATGCATATACATTTTAAAGTAAGATGACTAAGATTCGTGTTAAATCGTATATATATGACGGTTCCTAGGATGAAATGGTCACAGTATTCAAAACAATTATGACAAGTGGAAAAAGATGGCCAAAAAATGAATTGTATTGCACAAGCGATAACCAGACATCAGAGTTACGGAAAATGTTACCTAATGAAAATACCATCTCAACTAATGTAACCTTTTTGTCATGGAGCGGTGATATAAAAGAATTTTTTTTTTTTAAATATGTCACATGTACTCGAAATAAAATATTGTGTGACAACCCTATGATTCGATATCATTAAATTTTCACCACTGATAACGGAGTCTGCATATGACACATCTACACAACATGCATGCATTTTAAAAATGTGTCTAATATATTACAACTGGCGTACTTTTTTATTTACACTGTGACTAGGCGTTTAGCACCACTACAAATTATATCAATTAAGATAAAATTACTAACAGTATGGGGGTATTAATGTAGTGTTAATGTATATTTTAGTAACGTGCAAAACCATAAAAGTAAACTTTTTCTTAGAGTTTATTAAAGAAGATAACGAGAACGCTGCGCATGGCCCCTCGCATCCCCGCTCCCGCGTCCCGCGTCCTGCACGTGCGCATTCCACTAACGAGTGAAATATTAGGTATCTTTATTTGTGACATGATTTAACTTTTTAAGAATAATAAGCAAATTTTTATACTGAAAAAGATTGATGATGAAATTTTTGGATTTTTTTTTGTCATACGTAGAATACATACATTTAATGACACTTCAGTAAAAAAAAGACGGAGCAAATTTCCGATGTGACTTACACAAAAAAAATATTTTTTATAAAAAAAATATGTTCAGTTATGGATTTTTTTTTTGATATTTTTAACATTGGTTACATACATCAAGTCAATATTTCTAGTGCAATAAAATTAGACTGAGCATTTTGCTAAACGTAAATATAGACGATATAAGAGTTTAGATAAAAAAACCTAAAAAGGACAATAGTTTTTTTTTTGAAAAATATATATATACCATCTACTCCTGACACTTTATCATGCTGTAAAGTTTTTTTGGACTGAGGAGTTAATGCGAGGTCAACCCCTCTATTGCCTGGCCTACACAGTAAGCTTAATAAGACTTGTGTTGTAGTTACTAGACGACGATATATATAATAAATAGATATGGATAAATACTTAAATATATAGAAAACATCCATAAAGCAAAGTTTTAATTGGATTTACTTAAAAAAAAAACAAAATAATTTAAACTTTAACTAGGGCCTAAATAAATAAATAACTAATTAAAAATATCTCCCTTTTTTATATGTCAAATATGTTTTTCGTTTTTTTAGCCCGTTATCTGGCATCGTATCACTTGCAGTACTAATCTTAATCTTAATTATTTTTGCAAGACCTATTGCTTTCTAAAAATGATTTCATACTTACCTTTTTTTAAGGTATAGAAAACTGGTAATCGAAAAGCGTTATTATTAGGAAAAATAATAAGGAAAAGGTTTGAGAACCCTCATGAGAGACCAATTGGCGCAATGACGACGTTCACTCAAAAGGACATGACATGTAAGTGGCTACCTTTATCGTTCGACATGCTTATCCAGTGGAGAATTAGGATTATCGATGGACATTTTAAAAATGGAAACATGTTTTTTTTTACTTTTACCGTATGTAATGACGTTACTCTCCGTTGTTATCTACCGTTAAAGAATAAAGATTGTTCAGCATTTTTCGGTGGTGCCTTGTTTTTAAAATATGTGGAAGGGAGATTTTTTTGTCTTTTTTTGTTACCGTACGAATATCAGCCTCCGCCCTTCATATATAAGTTGTAACAAGAATGCTGGTGATCTGTTTTAAAGCTTGATTGGTATCGTATTCTAATTATAAAAACTAAAAAAAAATTAAGCGAAAAAGACATGGTTTTGTATGGAGGGTTGTCCGACTGGGACGACGTGCCCCATACAAAAAAAGTTTTTTTTTGCATCCAAAAATTTTTTTATTACTTTTTATTAGTTGCAATATGATACCAATTACGCCCTTAAACGGAGCACCAGTGTTTCTGTTACACACTGTATGGCCGACAATAAAACAGAAATTCGTTTATTTATTATATATTAGGTAACAATTTCTTGATTAAAATTGTTTGCTTTAAAAACATTGCAAATTTTGAAAACGGTTTTTTTATATTTAATTTCTGTTAGTAAATTGTGACTAAAATAAAAGATTTTTGACAAGCCTTTAGTAACCCATTCAGAGTCTAACTTATTATTAGTTTATTCAATTTTACAAAGGTTTCCATTCCGCCGTAACTTACGCTAATAAAATTAGTGTTTTAGCAACTTCAGCTTTCAGCCCTAAACGCATACTGGCGTTTTCAGATCCAATCCTCCTACCCTTGTCAAAACAGGCCATTGAAGTTGAACCATTGACTGTTTCCAACAGACAGCGCATTTTAAAGTGATTACGGATATTTTCGATTAATATGGAAAATATTGTATTATTAATATTATATAAATATTATACTAAATTATATAATATTAATATATGGCGTACAGGGCTCTCAAAGGTCGGCAACGCATAGGCGGCTCCCTTGATGTTGCTTATGTTAAGTTATGTTCACGGGCGACGTTGACCGCTTCCCATCAGGCGGCTCGTCTGCTCGTTTGCTACTAGTTTCATAAATAAAAAATGATAAGAGTATCTATATTCTTTATTCTTAATTATTATTATTCATGACAATATAAATTGTGATGAACATTAATTACTTAAATTATTAAATATACATTATATTAAATCAGTCTTACGTTTAAAATTAACATTGCAATGCAATACAAGTCATGACATAACATTACACATAAAATTTTCTAAACAATAATTAGTATATTCGTATAATCGACACCATATCCATATAATCTTATCTAGTTTACTTTTTCGGAATAAACTATAACAATTTATTCCGAAATAAAGATATATATACACGCGCATTGCTGACTTAAAAATCTATAGCGACACTGTTTTTGAAGAAATTGGTACTCGAAAACCCTTTTTCTTTTACTCGCCTTTTGTGTGTCTAGATTTTTCTTTTGTGCAATAATGTTTAAAAAAAACCTCAACAACCAGCCAACTACCAGAAGTGGTCTGTGTTTAAAGTTAAACCCGATCCTGAAAGCTGTATGATTGCCCTTGACAAGTTTACAACTCCGTCCCAAGTTGTCTAACTTCAAACTTAATAGCCTATACTTAAACCGGCCTCGAATCTTCTAAGAATCCCTCGTTATTATAAGTTTTTAAGGATTAAAGGCGTATCAAGTTAACGCATTAAATCTGCTACAAAAAACTCTTAATATTGGCAAAATAATGACAAGACATAAATCCTCCGTTATAAATTAAGTGTATACATTTAAGGTATAACCATTCTTATCATAAGAGCGAACAATGATTTTAAACACCTGTTAATTTATACAAAAGTTTGGATAAAATTTTAATAACTCGTCGCTAATAGAATATTTTTAAATTTTAATTAAAAATTTTGCATTGATAAAAATGTTTTGAACAACTGATACTATCCATCATTCAGGAGTCCGAAACCTTGTTTGATTAGTTTTTCGTATTAACCCTGCGACTTTCTATATGACATGACCTCTACGAAATTTCGGTTTGTTAACCTATAAAACGTACACGTTTTTAGGCTTGCTTAATTTTCAGGTAATCGAGTAATTTTACCACGGCTAATGATGAAAACAAGAGGCTAATTAGCTCCGGCTTTCCTGCGATTTCTGACGTGCCGCCACTTTTACGATCAGGTGGCAAATGTATGACACAAGTCATATGGAGTTCCGCTAAGGATTTTTGGAAATTCAACCCGTAACCACGCGGACGAAGCCACGGGCTGTGGCTTGTCGTATCCATATAATAACTTTTCTAATTTTTCACCGACTAAGCCCGCATTACGTAGACATAATGAACGATGGCGAGTTTCTGACATGGGGCAAACTCCATCAAATCGGGGCTATCCTTTAACAAAGTTTGAGGTAAATTTACGACTCTTCCGAGTTGGATAAATTGGATTATTGTCTCCTCATTGTCTAATGTTCTTGTGAAATTGTGGTTTAAAATAAAGGAGCCAGCGATTGTGATTAGGTCAAAGGAGCAAAGAGATTATTAACGTGAAAACGTTTTTTAAAAGGTTTACGATATATCAGTACGAGTATCATTCTGAAATAAGTATATATGGAAGTTAATGCACTTCACCATCGTGCGCTTACCCGAATAATGCAAAAAAAAATGCGCGCTTTCTAAATATTACAAGGATCGGAATGCCAATGAATGCCAAGGAATGGAATGCGCTCCCGCCATCTGATCTGAATATCTTTAAAGCAAGAGTGATTAAGCTATTACTGAACCAGTGAGCTCAATTTTTGGCTCTGTCGTCACTTTCCATCAGGTGAGACTAGGGCCAATCGCTGGTCAGTCCCATAATAAAAAATAAAAAATAAGATCTTAAAGGTTAATTATTTATTAAAGTTATTTTAAAAGCCAAAAGTGTCCCAGTGCTGGGACCTCCCGTTCCTTCTTCCACGTATCCAGGTCTTGAGCGGTCTCCCACCAGTCACTAAAGGCGTCAACTTCGGCTCCATCATTTTCTTAGTCTGCCCAAAAGGAGGTTATTTTTGCCCACAAGTCTTCAGGCATACGACATGGCCAACCCAGTCCCATTTCAGTTTGGCCGCTGTTTGGGCTACATCAGGTTAATTCAGCACATTTTTTGTACAAGCTAAAGTAGTCAAAGTTAAGTCTGCAGTAGGACACCGCGTATCTGACTGTGCCAGACAGTCTGCCAACAGAGGGAGATGGCGGGAGATCATGCGCAGAGTTGTGTCCGCCTCCATCAGCGACGGGGACGCCTCGACGTCACCACGACCGCTCTGTCAAGAGCGAAACGACAGAGAAGAAGAGAGAAGTAGGCTCACGTATTCATGTCAAATCGATAACATCGGCTCTTATAATCAGAGGCGTATATTGTATAAATTCCTGTACTTTAAACCGCCTCCCAAAGGATTTTGATCGAACTGTATTTTGAAGCTATCTTTATGGGATCTCGCTAATTCCACTTAAGTGTGCCAGTTTTGTTATGAGACGTTCCAAACTGTATGGTTCCCATTATTATTGGATTGGGGTTATTATTGCTGTCAGATGAGATGACATATATTTATTGGTAATTTCGTTGAGTTAGACCTACATATATCGATAGTGTCATAATCATAAATGACGAGTACAACCTCTAACTTCTAACCCGTCAAAATTATGGGCTTATACTAATAAATAAATAAATAGTTTGTTATTAAATCAAATACAAACATTTAAACCATTGAAAAAATAATCAACCCAGCAGGACTTGAACCTGCATCGATACGCCTTACCGGGGCTCGATCGCTTTACCAATTCAGCTATATAGGTCAAGTTACAAAGTTGACGAAATTTTCAATTGAATATATAAATTAAATAAATAAATACGCAGCCATCGGATAAGTCTCTGTATACCCGAGTTGTGAGTTCGAATCTCGCCCGAGTCAGTTTCCTTTATTTCTAAAACATTCTGGTATCGTTAAGTTTCTGCTTAATACAAAATTAATAAATTATTGATGTATCGATCATTGGGCACTTGTGCTGAAAACCGAAATTAAATTAGTCTAGCCGTTTTGGAGAACATTACTTTGTATCATAAACTAACAGAAATATCACTCACTCATTCATGAACCGTTTGTTCGGTGTTTGTGTTATCTTATCTTATATGTGCGTATATCTTTTTTTACTCGTTCAACAGTTCATTTATTTCAACTAAAAAACCAGCGTGAGAGACGAAGATAACAAAAATGCATCATTTTAATCCAGTTAATAACAATGAACGAATGACTCGTCACTCTTCGTTCACTTATTCACTCGGTTAATTTAATTATAACTAACGCGAATGAATGGGTTGCGAGTGAGTTGCGATTCTACTTTTTTAAGTTCGTTTTATGTGTCATTCCCTAGTATAAGGGGCATTAAATACGAGTAAACCTAACATAAGCGGTTTTATCGATATATAGAGATTTCTTCCAGTGGACTTTTTTTTCATTTTCTGGACTGACAGCTATAGTGTGGCGATTTCTGTAACTAATTTACTGGTAATAAAAGTGTTTTTTTTATTTGGAGACAATCTTACACATATCAACCTAGCCCCAAACTAAGCAAAAACATAAGTGTATTATGAGTAGGAAGTAAGAGACAATATATATCCTTAAATATATAGAAAATACCCATAAATCAGGAACAAATTAGATGATTTAAGTCAAATGTATATCATTGTCGTTACTAGTCGTTATAGTCAATAAGGCTTTACTGCCATTAAAAAATCATTTAGAAATAAACTCTATTAACAGCCGACAATGATGTACCTTTTGACTTGAAAACATCACAAATATTCATGATCAACACAAATAAATGCCCTTACCAAGATTCGAACCCAGGACCGCTACCGACTAGGTTTTGGAGGCCATTATATCGACTTACCTACTCATTTAGTAGAAAGGCTGTCAGTCACCCAAATGACATTGTCACCTTGTCATATTTACACGAATGTCTGTCATTACCATACATGATATATGACTCAGCATAAGGGTAGTCTGAATTAAATTAAACGAGAAATAACCTTAAAAATATATTTGTTTGACTTTGGACTCTATTCGTTGGAAGTTACGGACGATATTAGATCAGTCACTAATTTAAACATCACGGGCCCATATATAGATGTCTGTTTAATTTTGGACTCTGTGTATTGGATGTCAAAGTCGATATTAGATTGGTTTGTATATTTTATATAAAAGGAATGATTCCAATGTTTTTTGCCTCTTGGGAATAGTTTGGGGAGTCCCTAGTTAAGGTGAGTCTGTTAATTAATATGGATGAGAACGGAATTTTGTTACATAATTGTTTTTTCAATCAATTTCTAATTCTCTAATTAGAAATTGATTGAATAGTTATTTTTCTGAATTGTTTTTTGTGAGTTTCATACTGAGTGTTTTAACTTTTTCATGATGTAGGCGCTGATTTTTAGGCTTCCCTAGCCAAAATCGTAATAACGACTTTTTGTACTTAAAGTAAAATAAAGTTGGATTATAGGTGTATTTTGTGAGCCGCTTCTTATGTAATTAAATTAATATAAGAACTCAATTGCATAATTCAAGAACAAGAAATATAACTATTCGACAAGTCATTAACATGCACTACGCGTTATGTCAAAGTTAGATCAATATTTTGGCTTCGAATGTCGCTCTTTTTACTAAAAACATTGGTTTTAACTTTTAATAGTTTATACTTGCAGAATCATAACAGTGACCATAGCAAGCAATATCCTCAGCAGTCTTGGTATTTTGCGTGAATGGCGTTGAATATACAACAGGAATAAACACTGCCTTATCTTTAAACGGTTTAAATTTATAAACCACTTATTTTCATATCCACTAGTATTCGAAAACAAACCTTACTACAATAGACATAAGGTTCAATTTACAAGTACAATTCTCAAAGAAAAACGACGTTATGCATGATAGGGCCATATCACAAGCGCTCAGTAGGCTTGGTTCCCAAGAATCTCATACAAGTGATGTATGTACGGACCATTTCCTACATATATGCACTAATATGTTAGATAAGGATCCTAAATGCCTGGGGCATATGTTATGTTGACATGTGTCGTGCACGAATTATAAATAGAAATGGAAATTGTGTAGTTAGAAATGATGTTAGTGAATGAGAAGGATGAAGGCAGCTGTCTGTATCATTTATGCTTCGCTAAATTAAGTGGGTGGTTACATAATCGTTGTAAGTTCAAGTGTTGAGTTTCGAGTAATTTCTAGAACTAACATTATTGTAGAGGCTTGAAAATGAGCGAATATGTAGAGCGTTATGTAGCGTCGAATATGTATTTACATATATGCAGAATGGAACGCATGGAGCCATATGTCAAATATGTAGGGTCGAATTATTTGACAGCAGATTTCTAGCGAGTGAAAATCATTGGGAGCAAATTGTTTCAGCCGTTTCGGGGGTTCTTGTTAACATTGTTAGTTTATAATGATTGGTCAAATGTGAAGCGCCAATAGCTTTTGAAAACGATCTCTAAGGGGGGGGGGGGGAACGGGGAGGGGGATTAAATTAAAACTTTCGTGAGACATACTAACGCTATAAAATATAACGGTTAAACTACTTACACTCGCGTCTTTTTAGTCACTTCGCGCGACATGTTTCGGAGACCCTAGGTCTCCATCTTCAAGCACTAAAAGTTCAATCAATGTTACTCTGCGTCCGTAGGAAACACCTTAGACAACCCTACATGTGATCCCTGGGTGGTGCTAAAAGAGTAATAAACTTGGCAGCTTCACTGTCCCATCTGGACCTCGCAGCACTCACTGGATTTTCATTATCATCTGCTTTCCCATTACTACTACCCTAGGGAAGAAATACCTATCTATATCCAGTGACATGTAGCCATACGATTAAAAAAAAAGCACTAACAGTTGCAAAGACCGCTTTGGCGCACTACTGCGCGCGCGTTGCCGATGTCAATAGCAGTCTTAGTGCTTGAAGATGGAGACCTAGGCTCTCCGAAACATGTTGCGTGAAGTGACTAAATAGACGCCAGTGTAGCCGATATTATATAGTGACATTAGTGACGAAGTACAGTCGCCATCAAATATATCGGAGCGGGCAAGGTACTCAAAAATATCTGAACATGCACTTTATCGTGTTGGCAGTATAGGCTTTGTTCAGATATTTGTGACCAGTTTGGCCGCTCCGATATATCTGATGGCGACTGTACTAGTGCGAAATAAAATATTGAAGTTTCTATTATTAAAAACACTATTTAAATTAAAACGTGGCAGTGACAGCGCTTATACTATATCTATTATTCAATTTCAATGAATACTAATTTAAAAGTCCACTGAAAACGTAAATCGTTTCACATTAAATGAGCGCTGAATTTGAAACGGTATTTTTTCTGACAACGAATTCAGCCCGAAAAAGGTTGAAAATCCTTGGAACGTATAATTTTGCACTGAATGATTTAATTAAACATTTCTATGCTAAACTGTTGGTAGTAAAAATATTTGAAGCAAGCATTGGCTGTTAAACGGGCCGTTTTGTTAAAATGATACGTCAATTTACATATTAAGGCTAAGTTAGATCTTAATTGATCCATTTTTAGGGTTTGTAGAACTAAGTATAAAATTCAGAAATATACGAAAGAAAATATGAAAAATGCCCAGGGCTGGAGTCGAAGCCGCGTCTTCAGCATTCGTGGCAGACGTCTTAACCCCTAGGCTACCTGGGTCACAAGCGGAACTTAGGGTTATTTATGGTACTTGCAATCTCATTTTTGTGGGTGTGTAATTTAAAGAAGAATACTTTATTTGTAAGAATTTTACTATAGATAGAGAGCTAGCCACGTCAGATATGACACAGTAATGAGAGCAACGAAACCCCTCTAATCAAGTTGCTATACTGATTATTTCTAGATCTGGACATCTCGCAGCTGTAAAGTGTCGGTTGTCAAAGAATGCAAACCACTTCAAGAAAATCAATCCTAGGGTTCTGGGTATGATGCAATATTATAAGAAATTATATAAATAATTTGATTTATATAATTGGCCAAAGTTTATGTTGGGGGAAAGTAGTGCCAAACGACGTATAATGAATGAATTAATTAATTGATAGTTTGTCGCCTACTGTTTTTGTTTATTTAATAATACGCAATGTTTTGGTTCTAATGTTAAAATATAGGCCCTGCCCCTAATAACTGAGACAACTCCGGCAGTTTTTACCTATTTTGGTATTACTATTTTCCAATTCAAAAATTTTGCTAGTCGATCACTCTGACCTCCACCTATTAAAAGCTACCACATGCCCGGATCTAGCGGTTTTGTTGCTCTCATTATTGGGCCATATCTGACGTGGCCAGCTCTTAGACCACTAATATCCATTTTATAAGCAATTTTAAGTACAAACATACATCGGAATATCTACTGACCTTAGATTCTTGTTGTTTGGAGTAGGTATTAGTGCTAAGGGTAGGAAATGAAGACTTAATTAAAGCCTTATCTTCTCCGGGAACTTCGTCCCTACGAGGGCTAGCATGGGGACAAAGGGCTGGCGTTATTTAGATACAAGTATAACATTTGACGTTAAAATGTATATAGGTAGTAATTAAAATGTGTTCTCTGGATAAAGTAAGAATTTGTTATGGGATAATAGGATGCAACTCGGTTTTTTATGGAAAAAACTCGGTTTCGGTTAGAACTCGAGTTTTTTCCATACTGAAAATAACCGAATGCTATCCGTTAGCGTGGCTTAGAGTATTAACCGAGAAGGGTGTTTGGTATTGACAGTTCCACAACTTTTACGCGGATGACGTCACTTGCGAAAGCTAGTATAAAATAAATTAGTGCCTTCAATATTACTTCTCCTGTCACTGTTACGCTTTTTAACCTGTCATAAATAACAAGCCTCATGCTAGCGTCGAAAGGGTTAATGGCCGGATGGTCGAAATAACCGGGCGATTTAACACTGTCTCTGACACGCGCAATCTTATGGGTTAAAGCGGGCAAATTTACCCTGGAGGGGGCAAAAATACCACCTTATCTATGGAAAAATTGCGGCAATTTGAAAGTGACGGTTGAAATGAGAGGTTATTAAGACTCAGGAGATTGGATGATTTAAAGTTTTTATGTAATTGTCATAATACATTACTGGGAATTTGAATTATTTGTGCGCGGCAAATTATTTTTGGTGTTTTTGGGAGACAGCAGAATCGAAGTAGTATTTATTATGACCCAACGGCACTAGAAGATTTTAATCATATTAAATGGACAGAAACCACCGATATACAACGAGTTTCTAGGGAAACCATACAAACATTACTGCTAGCCTTATATAGTCGGGATTTTTCGTCTGTCACCATATATTTATTATGTCACGATTGTATAAAATACTATAATATCAAACTGTGTTTATTTTTTACTGTTAGAAATAAATACGAGGTACCTTTCACCATAAAAATTAAAAATACGGTTTTACTTACACCGTCAGTACGGGCGACATGTTCCTGAGAACCTAGGTCTCCATTTTTCCCAGGCTATGTTTGCATTTTTTTATGATTTGCGATGTTACATTCTACTTCATATTATAACAAGTCAATTTGGTTATATTTACTCACCACAAATATTCCAGATCAACATATTTAATTATATACAAAAATACGCCAGGACAAGTATTTTTTCTGTTGACATAGCATTAAAAAGGTATTGAATTTCTTATTTACCTCCAAGCTACGCCTACATCAAGCTTATTAGTCTTATTACAAATATATATACTTTAGAAATATTTTTTTAACACGTAATGATTGTAAACTAAATGTTAAGAATAATTTTCTTAAATAGGGTGCATTGGGGTAACTTCGCAAAGCGTGTAATTCCGAAAATTATTCAAATAGCACTCGTATCCCATTCTAATAGGAGTCAACTTTTAGAATTACCCGCCACTTTTTTCTTATCGGAATTACCGCAATGCAACTATATATTGTTTATTATAATTATATTTGTATTGTCATAGATTATCCATAGCCTTTCTATCAATAAATAGGTAGCACAGAATTTGGAAATACGGACAATATAGGTTTAATCCTGTTCAGTGGATGCGTCAATCTTGTTTTCGATTGGTAACGAGCCGTTTCCTGCGGCAGTAAAAGTAAACTTAGGATTAAGATAAGATAAGGTATTGACCATGTAATAGACATTACATTTAGCACGTCATAAATAACAAAGTATAATGCAAGAAATTAATAAATATTAATAATAAGTCAAACATTTCTTTGGTAATATAAAATCACTAAACTCGTTTATAGAGTACACAGGGATTGTTGGCGCTTACTCTATTAACGTACTTTATCAGTATCACTGGCATCACTGCTGACCGATAGGTTCCTTTCACTCGAGAACGACACAATATTCTTGAAAAGTAACAAGGTTTGTATAAAATGGTAAACTTTCGCGGTTGTTATGAGAACATTATAATAAAAAATATGTATTGTTACGCGTTGTATTTTTATTGACACTTCCATTTAAGAAGCCTCATAAAATAAATTAAAAAAATATTTTTTCCGGAAATTCTCATTTTTTATTTAAATTAGCACGGAAAACATGGCGGACGCGGAATTATTCATTCGGCGTTAATGTACCAATTTTCCCCTTATTCCAACCTACTTGCAATAAAAAGACGTAAGCGCCATAACCTGTCTACTAACATAATCTCTTTTATTCAAATATGAATAAGGATAACCGAAATTTAAAAAAATCTCGCTTAAGAGCGTAATCAGATTTGGGGTTCCCCGTTTTGTGGGACCAATTTGTTTTATACATGTTGTGGCTTGTTGGAGGGGCCCATATTGATGATGCATTGCATAATCTTATTAATTTTTGTTAGATATAATTAAGTACGACTTGTCTTATTGTTATATACCACTGGATTTTTAATATATCTTCCCTATTCATAGTGATGTGTTCTTGTTGGTAATTTAGGTTGCTAGAGGGCTCAAAGATTATGCAGTGTGTTGATGACGTAGCAATTGTCCCTTTAGCCTTTAACACAGTGAATATTCCTTTATATTAAAGGATCGGCAACGCGCATGTGACACCTCTGGGGTTGTAGGCGTCCATAGGCTACAGTAGCTGTTAACCTGATGGTTTTTGACCGCCTACTGGCGGGCCGTATGATTGTTCGCCACCGTAGTGGTATTCAAAAAACTTACCAATTGGAATTTCCTTGAATATTTAAAATAATATACAAAAATGTTGCTTACAAAAAAAACCTTTTAAGATAGCTATGAAGATTTGTATACCATTAAATATATAGGTTTTTAATGATTCAACTTTTTTAAATCATTGCCGTCCTTTTATAAAATAACGTTTACTCACAATAATTTAAAGTTCCCAGAACCCTTTTTTTAAGAACGTTGCCGTAAAGTTTTAAAAATCGCTTCGCGAATACCATCTACTCTGACAAGAGGCTCGTAAAGTTTTATGTCTGTGACATTATTTTTAAAAATATTATACAGTCCCTGCAATAATATCTTGCATAGCAAACACCGTAATAATATGGCACGCTCTTAAAAATAAATACATACAGAGTCAAATTTTAATCAATATGGGAGATCAAATCAATGTTACTCTGCGTCCGTAGGAAACACCTTAGACAACCCTACACGTGATCCCTGGGTGGTGCTAAAAGAGTAACAAACCTGGCAGCTGCACTGTCCCGTCTGGACATCGCAGCACTCACTGGATTTTCATTATCATCTGATTTCCCACTACTACTTACCCCAGGGAAGAAATGCTTAGCTATATCCAGTGACATGTTAGCCATACGATAAATAAATAAATCAATCAATATAACTGAACCGCATTGAGAATATGATCGAGATAGCTGTCAATCCATACTAATTTTGACGTTAGTTAGCACATCAACTCTAATCCTATTTTAATCGTGGTTTAGTAATATTTAGAGAGGTTATTAGGTAGGTCATACTAAACAACTTTTACTAAGGGATCAACCTCGAAATCCCAAAGAAAATGGTTTCCCCGTAGAAAACGACGACATCTGATCGTATGTAATTATATGTATGTATGAAACAGCCAAAAAAGCCAATTTCGGAGTTGATCCCATAGTAAAAGGTTAACTTTAAGGTTGACTGGTAGAGAATGCCTTATGGCATTAAGTCCGCCTTTTGTACGATAAGGTTTCTTTTGTGCAATAAAGTTTAAATAAATAAATAAATAAAATAAAAGTCAGTGTGGCCTACCTAATCATTATTATTATCATCATCATCATCATCATCATCGTCATCATCATCATCATCATCATCATCACCATCATCATCATCATCGTCATCAATTATCTAAGAGCTGGGCTCTTGTCGATTGAGCAATTACCATGTATGCATTGTCCTTGACAGCCTGATACGACACGACGTTTATTTTTTCCTTGACTTGATCCATGTATGCTCTTCTTGGCTTCCCTGCTCTTTGCTTCAACTACCTAATCCCCCGATCAATACGACTGATGATTAAACTTTCATCCTGTATGATGGGGCAATCTTACCCAAATCGAGCTAGTCCCTTGGAAAGCTCAATAAGGCTTGTGTTGTGGGCACAGCTAAAGATAAATACTTAAATACATAGAAAACATTTATAACTCAAGAACTAATTAAGGCCCATACTAGGATACGAACCGAGGACATACGCCCTTGAATTAGTGTTGTGTACCTCTAGCATACTTCTAGAAACCAAATGGCAATGGTATGCTTGTTTTTCACCGTCGTAGTACCTATTAAGAAAAAGATAACGTCAAAAAATACAAAAAATAAACAGCCTTAAATTGTGATTTGTCATATTTAGCCTCTAAAAACTCAGTACGGTGTGAAATAAATAATAAAGTACACATTCAATTCACTCTGTTGCCAAATAGCTTTTCGTACCTGACTTATAAAATTTAAATTTCCCAAACTCCATTCTGAACTCGAAAACACCCATTTCTCTTGGCTGTCAATAAATAAGTCATTTCCAAACTTCACCTCATCAAAATTGTATCTTTCCGCCGTCTGTAGCTGCATCTATTCATTAAAGGTCCGCTTTACAATTCTTATTATGAAAGTTTTCGTAGACGGAGACAAAACATCATTAGTCTTGCGTCTCGCTCCTTCATTATAACTTGCTCTGCAGTGATTTATTCCACGAAGTCTAGGGAATTTTATTTCGCGACCTGGCCATGGAACGTGGATGTAGTTTCGAAGGATTTCTAGAAATGTCTTTTTTTAGAGCACTGAGTTGAGTAGAGTTTTTTTTTTGCCATGAGTTGCAGTGACCGGCACTTAGTCTACATTCGCTCTTGAACAGGGCTTAAAACCGGTTTTCGCAAAAAAACAATATATTTCATTATTTTATGGTATTTATTTATTTAGGATTATCAACAGATAATACATCTTACATGCTCTTAAATGTATGTTATGATTGAGGTTGATGCTTTTCTAATTATAGGTAACCACAACTTAAGCCAATATCTTTTACGTACGAACATGCAATCCTAAACTTTAAGTTTAGTTACAATTAAAATTAAATATATGTAAATTATGACTAACGAGAGACATTTATGTTGAACTCAGTATTGTATTTAGGAAATGACTACGTATTATAAAATTATTCGATTAAAAATGAAATGGTAAACGAAAAAAATCGAAAAAATACCGGTATGTTAGTATGGAGCACTTGAACCACTGACATGACGCCAAGCAACTGACAGCTGTCAACCGTCAAACATGGCGCACAAAATTTGTTTTAGATAGCCGATCTAGTAAAATCATAATAAATCAATATTTTTGAGGACTTTCTTGTGCAAATCGACTAAGAGTATATAAAGGAAGTAAGCGCAGTAACTATTTGGAAGACCGCGAAATAAAACTCTTTTGGTTCAAATTTTAACGAGACTATTTTTACCCAGTTGCCGAAAGAAATGAGTGTTACATAATTTCAAGTGATCAAGACAATTCTAACAAAGCCAAACTTAATGGACATCCCCGGTTTTTTGCTATTTAAATTAATCCCATATAAGTATTAGGATTCATTCAGTATGACGAAATTGACCGCTTGGTTAACCCTTTATAGTTTTATAGGGCAACGGTCTCAAAAAAGACCGCTTGTAACATCATCTTTTTGTATTTTATTCTTGTATAGAATTTTTAGGGCTATCGATTGGGGATGAGGATGAGGCTTGAATTGAGGATTTTCTTCGGTCTTGCCCGTTAAAGGGTTAAGGCTAACCGTTAAAAAAAACCCTGTATTTAGTAATTTGGTGCCAATTTTATAGAAATCAATGTAAATTCTTCTAGTCATGTATATCTTTGGCAAGTGGGGGATCTGATTAGTATTTTATCTCGACTCGACCTGCTCTTAAAACGGCCGACAATCCTTCCGACCGTAATGTGTTTACAGACAAACTTACTTTAGCTGCCTTTGTTTTTTATCGAGTTCAAGGAAAAAAGATGCTGAATCAAAGAAGACGCTTACTATTTAATGGTCTAGCGTAGTCGGTAGTGACCCTGCTTACGAAGAAGGCCTATCGCGAATACAAATAATTTATTTATAACACCAAGTTACATGTCAATATTATCATTATATTCAATTACATTAGTAACATTTTCATATTACTACTTAAGTTAATATATGTGAATAGAATTTAATTTATCACATTTCTTTTTATTTATCGGGCTTATGAGCGTAAAACTCGTCTGAAGAATAAAATGTATGATCAAGGAGCCACTTACGTAGTCTTAGCTTAAAGGCCCCTACGAAAGTTGCATCCTTTAATATTTAATATTTATTACTGAGTTAATGGTTTCTATGTATGTATATTTATCCGTCTATTATGTATACGCCCATTACACAAACCTTATTAAGCTTTCTGTTATGTGGGACTAGGTGGATTTGTGGAAGATCGTCCTATATTATTTATTTATTTCGGCGCCCTCAGTATGAAACTGGAGGTGGTTTCGAATCCTAGCAAGGGTATTTATAACATAACATAACATAAATACTCTTTATTGCACACCTCAAATAATAGACACAAAGTATACACAAGACACAAACAAAAAAGCAGAGGCAAAACAATTGGCGGTCTTATCGCTAAAGAGCGATCTCTTCCAGACAACCTTTGGGAAGCGGAAACCTTTGTAAATTAACAGAAAAGTAAGTGTTGCAAAGCAAATAATCCAAACATTAATAAACTTACACATATAAAAGAAAGAAAAATATATAAATAAAAAATTAATAAACTTACATAGCTCATACGTATGTATACATATATATTTAATAAATATAATAAAATAAGGAAATATAAACTAGGACCACACACACTACATGCCACAGGTTGTTAAAACGGTTAATGGAGTTGCAGGGTATCCACAGGAGGACCATGGGAGAGACAGATAATGTTCTTTAAGTTGTTTCTTAAACACAGCAAGAGATTTAGCACGCCTTAAGTCTAACGGTAAATTGTTCCAGAGCCTTATTTATTTGTGTGTTTATCGCGAATATTTAATTTTTGTGGTGTTTAATAAGCGCATAATTGGTAGCGTATTCTAATTATGCAAAAGTAAAAAAAAAAAATTTTTTCACATAAAATAAAAGACTTTGTATGAAGATTTGGCCGGCCGGGACGACGTGCCTCATACATAAACTAGTAGTCCGCCTCGAACTCCGAACTCGCGATTTCCTTACAAACGAGGTGACCAATATAACAAGACCCTACTGAAGATTTTTTTTTCGCCTTCTAGCTCCACAATCCCTTGATCGATCCTGCTCATATACGAACTCACAAATTATATGTATCTCTGCTACAACCACAACAAATTTCATAAAGATCAGAAAAACGTTACTAAAGTTATCGCGGAACAAACTCTCAAAATCAAAAAGTCATCGAAATGCCGAGACGTCCCACTAGCCAGAAGTTGTTTGTAAGAACTCACTTCGCTCGTTCGACAAAAATTTACGTGTCCAAAAAATTTTTCTTCTACTTTTTTTTTGTCGCAATACATTACCAATTATTACCTTAAACGGATCACCACTATTTCTGTTAAGTACTCCCATTTCGTGGAGTGACACATGTTACACACTTTTGTGAAAAATCCTAGTAAAAGTTTAAAGGTCTCGCAAGATGCTGCGATTTAATAAAAACTTTCCAAATATCCTTGTGTCTTTCCTAGTCTTAAAACAATACAAGATGTACCAGATCGACTAAGAAAGTGGCAAGTCGGCAATTGATTTATCCTCTGAGCACTGACGATTTATTGAACAATTACTGTATAAAAACGTGTATTAATACACGGTGCCCGTAAGGATTGCGAGAGAAATCACGAATTTTTAAAGTCATAAGGAGTAATAAATGTTATATGATATTATGTCATTTTCGCCAAAAACATTTTTTTATTTTTCGATATTTTAATGCTTTTGGACATAAAAAGTAAATGTTATTGGTAAAATAAATTGGTACATTTTTATTCGTAAAACATAGTTTATGCAAAGTTTTCCTTATCACTATTGATATCTGTCAATAAGGATGTCTAGACTAGACCTCAAAAAAGCGCGATATCGCCATAGAAACTTTGCACTTAGTCACAATATAAACATGTTTTTTACCTAATAGGTATTAATTCTGAAACTAGACGACTGCCAGAAAAGTGTATACGACATTTTAGTCTCTAATTATGATCAAGAAATAGGAATACACTATTAAAATCTCTCACAATCCTCATGGGCACCGTGTATAAATCCTTCTTCAATATCTTAACTTATGTCGAATCACTTTTGACTGTAAATGTGCTGTAAATAAAAACAAAACTCTAATTTTAGGCAAACCTGAATTCGTTAGAACTGCTGAGACTGGTGAAACATACTTATGGTTTCCTAAATATCATAAGGAGATAACACAAATTAAATAACTAGTGACTCTTGATCATAACCATTTTTTGATCGACTACTGTATGTCGTTTTATACTTTTTTTTACACAATTGGCTACTTTCCTAAAAAAAAATATTTAGTCCGTCAGTTAGATTATCAAAAAATATTGGACACGTATTTTTTATTTTTTCAATCAAACAAAACTTGTGAAGATATAGCCGGTTAAAGTTCCGCGTGACGTCACATTTCAGTACAATTTTTAATATAATGTGACGTCACGCGGAACTTTAACGGGCTATAATCTTCACCAATTTTTGTTTGATTAACAAAATAAAAAATACGTGTCCAATATTTATTGATAATCTAACTGACGGGCTAAATAGAATTATATTTTTTTTACCCAGGAAAGTAGCCAATTGTAAAATAATATGAATCTAACATAATATATTTCTTTCGTTGGCTATAAAATGCATGGAATTTCGCAATTTTCTTCATCCTAATAAGCAATTAGGTAACAAAATAAAAATCAACATGACAATGCGACAAACTCTGAAAAATCCATACCCTCTTCAATTCCCCCGGCTTCCCTGGGCAAAGTTGCCATCAGGAACAGGGTTGCCAGTCACACAGTTTAAAATTTCTGGAAAAATCTTAATTTATTAAAAAATACAAATGCGTGAGTGTCGTGGAACACTCGGTTGAAACGATGTTATTTTATTTTTTTATATATTTTTTTAATTCTCATTTTCATGAATGAATGAAAATGAAAATAGTCTTTATTGCAAGATTATGGTACATTCACAGTGGTGAAGATGTAACAAAAATGTTAAGAAAACATAATCTACCCAACAGAGCATGCAATAGGTTAATTTACATTAGAAGTGAAATACAGTAAGTACCTATTTCTCATTACATATTTCTCAATCGTATGGGTTCTCGTGACAGGCAAATCTTACCCTTTTTTTCGCCATTCGCTAACCATCCGATATGTAACATCGTGCCAAAAATCACTTTGTTCGCGATATTGGGTACACTCAAGAGCTGAGTATTAAAATTTGCTACAGTAATATTTTATTCAAATTCACCGTCTTCATTGTTCTTCAGTGTATTTGTAAACAATTGTGTTAGTGCAGAGAAAAGTTCTTATTTTTGTCGATATGGAGTTATTACTTATTAGTACTTCCTAAAACTACGTCTATTAGCGAAAGAATTTTACTTAATTTGTCCACAATTATTTTGTAAGTAAACTGTACTGCATACATAAATACAATAAAAATAAATTAGCCCCGTCATTATTTATTTCTTTATAATGATAATCACTATTTGAAAAATGTAAGTGTTATTTAAATTGTTATATAGACTGTTACTGAACCAATGAATTTAGATTAGGCTCTGTTTTAGAATTAGTAAAAATAATCCAAAATTGTATATTTAGTTTTTTCACTTCCAAAAAAAACAACGATTAATTAACACTTTTAAAGCAAGATTATATTTTGGTATAATACAACTATCAGAATACACAAGTATTTCATTCTCTACAAAAAACACAAATAAAATAAATGTTTGATATGTCAGGAAAACTGCTAAAATATGGCAACCCTACCGAAAAATAAATTAGCATGCGTAGATTGAATTGTCAGGAGTTCCGCTAAGTCTCCTAATTCGGAAAAAGTTCTGACGTTTTTATTTTTTTTCCTGTTTACGCTAGGGCTGGCGAAAACAAGTGCCTTGTCCGTTTTTATGTCTAGTTTATAGTGCTTTGAATACGTTGGGGATTTGTAAAAGGAAATACTGTATTGGTTTATTTTCTTTATTTTGACAAAAAGAGAGATACATTTAACCAATTTCGCCTATCTGCCTAACTGCATGGCAGTTTGTTGGCAGAAAATGTACTTACATTTTTGTTGAGATACAGTGACAAAGACCGCTGCTTTCAATTCTACCCCAATTTAGATGTTTTATAAAACCTAAGGCCTAGTTTCCCCTCTGGGTTGAAAGGCCAGGTGGCAGTCGCTTTTGTAAAAACTAGTGCCTACGCTAATCTGGGATTAGGTTGTCGAGCGGACCCCAAGCTCAATAGAGCTGGGACAAACGATGGGAGGACAAACTATAGTCCTGGGGCCGTATTCTAATTTTGAAATACGTAAACAATACATTAAAACACATTCCATCTTAAACATAACTCCAACACACAACAAATAATCAACCAATATTGAAGTTATATTGGAGTTGCATCGGAATAATCTTCAAGCAAATTCTGATTCAGACGTGTAGGCGCTAGCTGTATTGCGTAGTTAATGCATTGGAGTTGTATTGAAGTTGGATCGTGTCTAAACGTGTTTTAAAGTTAGAATACGGCCCCCGGTATGAAGTACAAACATTTTTAGTACTTCATAACGACTGGATTTACGTTTCCCAAATCACAAAACCAAAAACACCTAACCTCATCTACATTAGAGGCCATTCGCACAAAATTGGACAATAATTTTATACAAACAGCTTGCGGGGTTCAAATGTTGTGTTAATTCGCCCATCAGGTGGGCAGTATAAAAACGCTAGTTTGTGGGGTCCGAACGACCCAGTGGGGTTTAACTGCTAGTTGGGGTTAAGGCGGAGGTGTAATGGGGCGAAATAAATAGTGTGCAGGTACGTTAATGCAGTTACTTTTGGACCCGGGGTATGTCCTTAAACTACGTCCGGGCTCGGGTATGTCCTTAAACTACGTCCGGACTCGGGTATGTCCTTAAACTACACCAAAAAGAGAGGTATGGGCACTGCGAATGACATCTCACTAAGTGTGGTAGGGCACGTTCAGCGAATGTCATGTCGCTCAAATCTGGAGCAGAGCCCGACTGGGGAAGTACCTCCACCTTACAGAAAACCACAGCCAAATAGCACTAGACCCTACTCATAGTGTTGTGTTCCTGCCGGTGAGTAAGGTCGCCAGTGAGCTCAAAGAGGATACAGTGTGTCGACGACGGGGGGCCCACGGAACCAATAACACGGCCTTAGTCTTTGTGGGCGCAGAGTGCAGGTGCGGCGATCAGGGAGACCCGGTGAAACGGCTGTCCGCTGGCCGCCCGCAGGTCAGTAGGGTTCCCGAACCCAGGGATCACTTAATCTCCACCCTGGGAGGCTGAACCGCCAACCTGTGAAAAATCCCTGGTGTAGTAGTCGTGCCGGTGTAAGAGACCGGAGTGGACCCGGCTGCTGCAACAGGGGGGGACCGGGGGCCCTTCCGTACGCCGCGCCTGCAAATTGCACCTCCCACATCGTTCCTCGGTCGGTTTGTTTCGTCCTCTTGCCCTTTTAGCTGTCGACACAGTGAATCCTTTATTTACCACACACTCCTAAGAAACATGGTTGAAAAACACAAAAGGAATAGTTTCTCAGCGATGTCCCCTTCCACAAAAGTGGATTTCTGCAATGTCAGGGGACTGCATTCTAATCTGAACGCAGTACACCACCACCTCGAGTCTGCGCAGCCGACCCTTCTATTCCTAACGGAGACGCAGATATCCTGCCCGGCTGATACATCATATCTGTTATACCCCGGTTATATGCTCGAACACAGATTTGTGAGGCGCGCCGGGGTATGTATGTATGCTCGACAGGATGTCTGTTGCCGCCGCCTCCATGCTTATGAAGACAGGGACCTGTCAGTGCTATGGGTGCGTGTGGACTTCGGCGGCCACACCCGCGTCTACGCGTGCCTTTACAGGTCTCACAGCGGTGACACGGACACAAGACGGCTCTTCGAGCACCTACAAGTGACGACCGACAGAGTTCTCGAGCAGTACCCATCCGCTGAATTGGTGATTTTGGGAGACTTTAATGCCCACCACATTGAGTGGCTTGATTCTCGGTCCACCGACTATGCGGGGAGGTCTGCCTACGAATTTTCTCTGGCCTATGGTCTCTCTCAATTGGTACGTTCTCCCACGAGAATACCAGACATCGAGGACCATACTAGCTCTTTACTGGACCTCCTGCTGACCACACATCCGGACGGATATTCCGTCTCAGTGAAAGCACCTCTCGGCTCGTCCGATCACTGCCTCGTCCGGACGCTGGCACCTTGAGCGCGGCCTGATCCACCACGGCCAACTAGCTCGCGACGCGTGTGGCAGTATACGTCAGCAGATTGGGACGGATTGCGTGAATTCTACGCGTCGTACCCGTGGAGGCAGCTCTGTTTCACATCGGAAGATCCTGACTCCTGTACAGCCGCAGTCGCCGAGACTATACTGATGGGAATGGATTGCTTCATTCCTAACTCGGTAATAGCTGCAGGAGCAAAGAAACGACCTTGGTTTAATCGGCCCTGTAGAGAAGCTACGATTCGCAAGCAGGCTGCTTACAGGGCTTGGACCAAGGCCGTTACTGATAAGGATCCCAACATATCTGATGTGAAACGCAAATTAAACGCTGCCTCGAGGTCCAGTAAAACAGCCATTGCCAGAGCCAAATTCGACTTCGTCGGCAGAATTGGTGAGAAGCTAGCGGGCTACCCTACCGGGAGTCGTGCCTTCTGGTCACTTGCCAAAGCTGCCGAGGGAAACTTTTGTCGGTCGTCTTTACCACCACTGCGAAGTGCTGATGGTAATCTGGCCCATAGTGCAAAAGAGAAAGCCGATCTTCTTGGTACTCTCTTCGCCTCGAACTCGACCCTGAACGATGATGGCAGCACCGTACCGCCTACCATCCCGCGGTGCGCATCTTCGATGCCGGAAATTAGCATCAAACAAAGTGATGTCCGGCGGGAGCTGCTATCATTAAACGTTCACAAGTCGAGCGGGCCAGACGGCATACCAGCAGTTGTGCTCAAACGGTGTGCTCCTGAGTTGTGTCCCGTGCTAACGCGCCTTTTCACACTCTCCTACCACAAACGGCAAGTGCCGTCTTCATGGAAGACTGCCCTCGTGCACCCTGTGCCTAAAAAGGGCGATAGTTCAGACCCATCGAATTACAGGCCTATCGCTATAACCTCCCTTCTCTCCAAGGTTATGGAGCGCATAATCAATGCGAAGCTCCTGGGATACCTAGAAGAGCACGACCTGGTCAGTGATCGCCAGTATGGCTTTCGCCACGGTCGCTCGACTGGTGACCTTCTAGTGTATCTCACTCACCGCTGGGCTTCAGCCATTGAGAGTCAGGGAGAGGCATTGGCAGTCAGCCTTGATATAGCTAAGGCGTTCGATCGGGTTTGGCATCGAGGTCTTCTGTCGAAGTTGCCAGCTTACGGCCTGCCCGAGGGATTGTGCAGATGGGTTACCAGCTTTTTGTCCGGCAGAAGCATACGAGCCGTAGTCGACGGAAGTTGCTCCAAAAGCATGGACATAAACGCTGGTGTCCCGCAGGGCTCCGTGCTATCCCCAACGCTGTTTTTGCTGCATATCAATGATATGTTGTCTATCGGCGACATTCATTGTTATGCGGACGACAGTACTGGGGATGCCTGTTACACGGGCCGTGCCAATATCCCTCGATCCGTTGTGGTAGAGAGTCGTGAAAAACTTGTGTCTGATATCGAGAATACTCTTTCTGGAGTCTCGGTGTGGGGTCAGGACAACTTAGTCCAATTCAACCCCACAAAGACACAAGTTTGCGCGTTTACCGCTAAGAAAACCCCATTTACTGTGGCCCCTCAGTTCCAAGGCACAACCCTTACAATGTCAGGGAGTATTGGGATCCTCGGAGTCGACATTTCCAGTGACGTCCAATTCCGTAGTCACCTTGAAGGGAAGGCCAAGCTGGCATCCAAAAAGCTCGGTGTGCTCAACAGAGCGAGGAGATACTTCACTCCGGGGCAGAGACTGCTTCTTTACAAGTCGCAAGTCAGACCCCACATGGAGTACTGCTGTCACCTTTGGGCGGGAGCACCTGGATACCAGCTTGGGCCCTTTGACTCGGTACAAAGGCGCGCTGTGCGGATCGTCGACGATCCCAAACTCGCGAGTGATATTGAACCTTTGAGTCTAAGGAGAGACTTTGCCTCCTTATGTGTGTTCTATCGCTTGTACAATGGGTTGTGCTCCGAAGAACTGTTTGATATGATGCCCACGGCAGCTTTTTATCACCGCACCGCTCGCCGCCGGCAGGGTGTTCATCCTCACACCCTGGAGCCCAAAGGGTCGCGCACAGTACGGTTCAAGAGGAATTTCCTCCCACGAACGCTGCGGCTGTGGAATGAACTCCCTGCCGAGGTTTTCCCAGCGGGCTACAGTATGAGGTTCTTCAAAAAAGGAGTGAATAGGTACCTAAAGGGTAGGCAACGCGCATGTGAATCCTCTGGGGTTGCAGGCGTCCATAGGCTACGGTAACTGCTTACCATCAGGTTTGCCACCGTCGTAGTATTAAAAAAAAAAAAAAAAAAAGTTACGGGTACTAAACTGTAATGAGGCTCATCATTGGTTTATTTTACCGCAAAGATACTTCTAATTTTATCTTAATCACGATTTCTCTCCTTTGCGTGAGTGTAAAATGTTGACTGGTAGAGAATGCCTTATGGCATTAATCCGCATTTTGTACGATAAGGTTTTCTTTTATGCTCTTAAGTTTAAATAAATAAATCACGTATGTAAATATAAGCACGGTGCTTTTGTTATTACAAGCATTGTTCCCTATTTATATTTTGAACTGAAGCGTTTACTTATATTTTAAGAAATGATTGGTGTCTCGTTTTGCAAGCATCTTTGTTTTGTATCAACTGTAACGTACTTTTTCTTTATCTCCTGTACCTTTTATGAACCGAGCATTTCTTTGATTTTCTGAGGTGATATGTAACACATTGTATACTCATTATGACTGTTATTAGCCTTGTCTTATCAAAGGAGCGGAGCGTAGGAGAACTGCCAGCTGGCTACCTAGACGTCTGTGTATTTCGATGGCTTTTTGATTTTGAATAGTTGTCGCGCGATAACTTTAGTAACGTGTTTCTGAAATTTGTTGGGGTTGTAGTAGAGCCATGGACTAATAACCCAAGACGCCGCATAGCTGGGCGAACACCGCTGCCACGCATACAGTCGCGTCACTCCACGGTGTGAGAGAGATAGGTGTCTTTCCTTTCAGTCCTTCAATGTGCAAATGACGTTGATGTATGTGAGATCGCTTGCTCGGGAGACCGTTAATACAAAATAAATGGTGCAAAATGCATTATTGTTGCATTAAATTTTGTGGTAGAAACACCAAAACAACTGGTGTACAAAAGGACGGCATTTTTATTTCACAGGTAAACAGGTATTTGCATAAATTTCCTATTAAATACATTTGTAATTATTAGCAGTGACAATGTTATTTATTAGTATGTCACCATGGTAACCATTTATGTTTATCTTCTTCTCTCACACTGCACGGAACAATCGCGCATTCCTTTTCTAACGTTACGTTGCGTTGCTTGACTGAACTAGTGACGTGGCACGTTTAGTTTTCCATTATTATCGATACACATGATTTCCAAATAAGTTCCAGTTATATAGATAACAAAATAATTCATACTTCAATTAGTACTTTATATATATATATATATATTTACATATATGTTTGCGCAGAATTGTAATTTAGGTAATGTTAGCTAACTGACTGAAATGTGTTATCTTTTTTTAAGGTTTCCTAAATGTCCCAACTTAAAAAATATGTGGATTGCTGCCACAAACCGACCACATAATTGGCTTCCTAACGCAACTAGTGTCATCTGCTCTCAACATTTCAAATCAGAATATTTTAAATTAACAGAGTTTAAAAATCGGCGACTAACGGGTTGGCTTAAAGTAATGAGAATTTTCATATTGGAGAATCGAAAAATAAAGTCAATAGCTACAGGTTAATAAGTTTTATTTCCATAAACTAGAACATATTCAACATTACAAACAAACATTAAAATATAGGAAAAGTCCCTCCATCTTCAATCTTTCGTAACTTGCTTCTGGCTGTTCCACTCACACCTTGGACATCATACAAATTGACTTTTTCAAATTTAATGTACTTATCCAAAATTGTATTTGATTGGTAAATTGGCTTCCTACGCATCACTACTTACCATTCTTTTGAAAATTGCCAAATAATCTCTGATTGTTCGACGTTTAGAGACGTCACCCTAGAATAAGCAAACTCTAAGTATGCCAAAAATAGTCAAAATTGTTTAAAAAGCAATCCCATACATTATGTATTAAAAGATGCCAACCCAGCAAAAGTCCCTAAAGCTCGACCAATCGAAGCTTCATGGGATATTTGTAGTAGGTTAGTATAAGGTTACGGGCAGGACGCCAGTTCTCCGAAACCATAAGAATTAAGGATAATATGGACAATTAAGAAATGTTGTCCAAGGTATGATGCGTATGGTCAGAAGCACGTTACAAAAGATCGAAGCTGGAGGGCCTTTTTCTATATAGTAGTGATTGTTTGTAATGTCTAATATGTTCTAGTTTCTCGTAAAAAAATCCATTAACCTGTAGCTATTGACTTTATTTTTAAATTTTTCAATATGAAAATTCTCATTACTTTAAGCCAACCCGTTATTATATCGTAATGCTGTGCCTACGCTTTTTTTACCAATTGTAGTAAGTATATTCTTAGAAATATCATTTAAAAAATAGTGTCACATAATATAACGGTTTAACTAACGTTTTGTAGTCACCATTAGTGTAATCTGTTTCAAATACGTCGGGCATTCGTCTTAAAACTTAACAATATCCTCATGTCTGGCCCAGGGCTCGTGCTGATATCGTCAGGAATTTGAGAGTAAAGGATAGGATCCAGTTCCATGGTTGCCGCTATAACACATGCCAATATACGTTACTACAAAACGTGAGTTTAACCGATTGAGGCACTACACACTTAAACCCCATTCTCAGCGGAATTCAGCAATAAAAAAAATATAGATTCCAAATTTAGCACTGGGTCGAAAAATACCTATGGGTTCTGTTTTTTTTGTATGCAGCTTATAAACAAATTTCCGCCGAGCGCTGAATTTTTAACCTATACTTCTGTGTCACGCTGAGCTTCCACTCAAGGGTCTGGTGTCCCTAATATTTTATTATAGTATTAATATAACTTACGATAGTGTAAAATATAACTTTCTTTAAAAAAAAGTGCTTTAAAAATCAGATAAATGCTTACATACACACTTGACATTTACGATAAAAGTTGACTATTTATCGATCGCGTCACATCACTAGTGGCCGGCTGATATTTTCGTTTTGACGTGTACATATCACTGATATAATGAATGACAGCGCGCCAAGTCCTTGGTTCCCCTCCCGCACCCCTCATTTTTGGCAGCTTGGGTTTCAAAGAAATATCGCGCAAAGCGGAGTATAGAGATATTTAGTATATGAGTAGAGCTCAATACAATTTGAGAGTTCGCTCATGAGAATGTTAGATCAAGGGGTTATTGAGCTAGAAGGCTCGAAAAAAACATCATTAGGGTCGTTATATTGGTCAACTCGTTTGCAAAAAAATTGCGAGATCTCATTTCGAGGCGGACTACTAGTATAACTATTATCATGTCTTAGTTACATATCTAAACATACGTATTTCGCATTTATAGTCTATCCTGAAGTTCGATATTTTTTACTCTGATTTGTTTAGTAAATAATTAAGTAAAACCCCGCTCTTAGTGTACTCCTTACACCATTCTGAACCGCTCGGACCCAAGATTTAGGTTCGCAATTCCAACGATTACGGTTCGACCCACGATTGATACTGATGCCTGCTTATTTATAAAATTGAAACGTTTTTGGACCCTCAGCCCATTTTGAAGAGCTTTAGGGGGATTCCTGCAATCATCTTTTTCAGATCATTGAAGTACCCCTGAGATATTAGATACCGTAAAACCACCTATTTTATATCCATCTTACTTAAAATTCTTTGCACTACTTGTTTTCTTAAATCAATTCTTCATTTTCTACTACCCCTTGCGCTCGATCGCTTTATAGCGATAAGACCTCCTATTACCTTATTTTAAGTTTATTGTAAAAAAAACTATTTTTATTATTCTTGTATTTTGGTTTGGTTTGGTTGGTTTTTATTATTCTTGTACTATACAGAGGTGCCATCTGAGACGTGATCAGTTATATGTTTTTTCTAACTCCACTCCATCCCGAAAACCCCGTCAAATGAAAAATAAATTACAAAAACATGTAACGAAAAAGAAACGTCTGATTTTAGTAAAAGTTGGGGCATTCAACTGCTAGTTGTTTATGGAGTTAGAAAAACATATAACTGATCACGTCTCAGATGGCATCCTGTATATGAGTTGAGAGTTTTTGGATTATATACAGTTTTTGGATTATATACAGTGTATATAATCCAAAAACTCTCAACTGTGGTCCAAATACCAATTCGATTATTTTTGGTCAGGTGTGAATTTTATTTAAATAAGACGAAATATGAATCGTGAAGCAAATCAAATTTGTTGAATATTTTATTGATTTGCATTTTTTAAGTAATAACACTATTTCGGCGCGTCTTATTGAGGCCTCTGGTGACCAGAGGGCTGGCCACTATTTTGGCCAACGGTCAGCATAGCTATCCAGCGCCGAAATGCGGCCAGCCTTCTGGGCACTCTACCTCATGACATGGACCTAGGGCAGATTTTTTATTTATATGTTTTAGTTAGGTTTATGTTTTTATAGATATTCTAGTTTTGTTTAATAATATTAAATTAATTGTTTTATAACACTACTATATATAAATTATAAGCTGAAGACGCCAGTGTAAATCTAGTCTGGCCTCGGACACCGGAGGACTTGGTCACGTTTTCTGAAGTATATGACATCTATTTCAGTTAATGAGACAAAATATGTTAGTAAATAAAGGATTTAAGAAGAAGATTGGGTCTGACTGGGATAGTCCACTATGGTGGTTTTACGCTACCTAGATACAATCAGCAAAAGTAGATATTTATACAAACCTCGACTGCTTTGCTATTTCTGCTCTTGGTTGAAAAAAAGCCATTTTTTGACACGCCACTAATACCTATTTTAATTATTCATATTTAATTAAATGTGCATCAGTGGTAATTGCTTACAGGCGATTCGTCTGTTCATTTGCCTCTTAGTCATGAAAAAAATGTGTTTTATTGTTGTTTTAATTTTTATTATTTTTTACAGGTAAGCAATTGACGAGTACACTGAAGTACTACACCTACAAGGCCTTGCAGTATATATGTAAGTGTATTTTCACTCGATAAATAATAGTTAAGACGGAGTTCCTTTCAAAAAAACATTTAATAAAAAAAATAGTTAAATTGCATAAGTAGATATACTAGAATATTCAACAGTTTCTTGCGAGTTATAATTTATTATCATATACAAGATATCTCTATACTCCGCTTAGCGCGTTATTTCTTTGAAACCTAAGCTGCCAAAAAGAAGGGGTGCGGGAGGGGATCACGCAATGCTATGCTAGACAGGGAACGCCCCACGCGTCGTTCCGTGGGGCGTAGGAGAAAGTCAGACATTAACGGTTGCCATGGAGACATACTAAGTTTACTTACAATAAATTAGTGTCTCACTATAGGTGAATTTTCTTCGAGCGTGACAGCGGGGGTCGCCCGGCTATGCGGGGTCTTGGGTTATTAGTCTATGTTTATTATTAATATAGCCAAAAACTCAACAGTCAACGTCAAAAGTGTCAAAACTGTTCAATATAAAGTAGAAATCCATACGTCAAGTTGCCATTTTGACAGACAAATCTTAAGTGCTTACAATGCTACGAAATCTTTTTCTCCCCCAAAACCTTATGCAGCAGACACTTGAGGGGTCCTTCAGTTTCAAATAACGTCTGATCAGGGGTTTTATTGCAATTTTCTACAGAGAACGAGTGATTAGAAGGTTTAAAAACCAGTATAAATGCGATTTCCGATAATGTATTTGAGCGTTTGCTAGAAAGAATGCCACACGTGTGAAGTTTTTTGTTTATATTATTTCTACTAAGAAGCACGAGGTCTTTTTAATTTTCTATTCTAATTGGAGTTATAAATGTGTTGAATAAAATACATATTTTGATAATGCAAAATACATTTCCTGACGAGATATAAACACAACACAGGTAGAGCATCTTTGGTACCACACGACAGGGGCCATGTTTAGATTAATTTTAAGTAGTTTTTCTTATTATTAAATTCTATGTATTTTACAAGTAGTAAATTGAATAACCCGTATTTAAAAGTAATAAATAAAAGCTTAGTCGTTAAGATCTCGAGTTCACGTTACATTGGCGCCCAACTCGGCTCGCCCGCACTCGCCACCAATGCAAACCTGCCAGGGAGGGTCTGTAGGGCCCTCAAGCTGTCTGAGGGCACATTGTGTCAAATGAAACACATGTAGTTGCTGAAGTGGCTGTGGGTCGGATAGTTGGAAGAAATCAATTCCACTTGTTAATAAGGGTTAGAAAAGGAGTTCATCGAAAAGTTTCTTGTACAGTCACCACATGGAATAGGGATGATGATACATGTTGAATTATGAAATAAAATTTAGTTTACAGCATGCAAAATGATCAATATATCCAAACTAGCCTTTTCCCGCGGCTTCGCCCGCGTACTATAAGTACTCAAAAAGGATACAATACCCATGTTGATTTTCAGACTTTGTGACCACATTTGCCCCTTTTGGGGGTTGAATTTCAAAAAACCTGAAACACGTGTTAATCATTTATCGTTAGGAATACTCCTGTGAAGTTTCGAATAAAATAGTCTAACAAATCTTGTTTCGCCATACAAACTTTGGACCCCCATTTTACCCCCTTAGGGGGTGAATTTTGAAAAATCCTTTCTTAGTGCTTCCCCTAGACCTTATAAGGAACCTATGTGCCAAATTTGAAATCTCTAGACCTAGAGGTTTGGGCTGTGCGTTGATATGTCAGTCAGTCAGTCAGTCAGTCAGTCAGTCAGTCAGTCAGTACATAAACGCAACACTTCACTGTAAAAATAGTAATTTCACAACTTTTCCATACTTTAAACAGGGCGACTATGTAATCGTGACGTCGCTTTTACACATCATTTTGTTAGGAGCGTTTTGAGAAACAAATGCAAATCTCAGACTTTAAGTTTCATTTCTGACTTTTATGTTGCTTTAACGCAATATGCCCCATATAGACATTTGATAGTTTTGATCGTGATCGCCAACGTGTTAATCGTTAACGCTCCGTAGAGAACGAAACGCAACTGTCACAGTCGCACTAATATGGAAGAGTGATAGAGAGAGGTGACTACGATACGCTACGGAGCGTTAACGATTGACACGTTGGCTGACCCTGGATCACGATACAGATATCAACCTGTACCAATGTTATCAAATTAATTTTGTATTTATTAGTTTTTGTAATTAGTGTGAGAACAATTTAAAAACCATAAAAAAGGGAGTATTTATTTGTCGATAGCAAAGATATTTTAGCCAGGCTCTAAACTGTAGTTAAATATTTATGTGTAGTTTACCACATTTATGATTTTTGACGTGATAACGTCTTATAAATCGATGCACACCGGTAGTAGCATGCACGAAAAAGTGTCACGTTGTGGACAGATCTCCATGGTAACGTGACAAAATCCTATCCGTGAAAAATATCAATAACAAGTATCAGGCAGTGACAAAATTTAAAAGGTTGAAAAGGTAAAATTTGGATTTTTCAATTAACTCCTTCTTTGTATTATACAAAATAATGATAATTCAGTGATAATAACTCAATTCAATTCATAATTAAAAGTATGCAATTTTTCATCAATGTTTTCTTATGAGTCTTATGACGTTATCACGCAAAATTATCGTCCGTAAACCGACTTTACAAACAACCATATTTTTTGAAAAATAACCTGGGCCGCGATTCGAAAAATAAACACACACTCTGGACAGACACAGCTCTAACCCAACTCAACCCAACTCAACTCAACGCTATAACGACATTGACATTTGCTATTCGAACAGATTTTCGTTCAACATTGGTCTCACGTTGGTCTCACATTGGTACAACATTGGTACAATCGCGGCCCTGGACATAACTCTTCGATTTTTTTCAAACTTATTTACAAGAAATATCTTTATCAATCACCCAGCTGCAGACAAGGAAACTCTGTCGGTAAAGTGTTGATAAATGGCCTTTTTCCCGTACATTTGCATTTAGCTTCCAATGAACGAATGAATGAAAGAATGGGAGAGTGAATGGAAGGCTTTTTTCAAATGTTTAGATTAATGAAACGATTCTGCCTTTTTGCGCTAAGTTGTGTTTTCGCCGAGATTCTAATTTGATAGATTATAGAAATTCCTCTTAGTATCTTCCCGGTTACAAAGAGCCTAGTTTCCACGGGGTCATAAAAAATAAAGAATATATTGGTCTCATATTTTTAGTGCTTTTCACCTACCTTATGAATTGATTGCCACAAAGTTACCTCATAGTGATATGGGTTGAGCAATGTTTCCACTTTTTAACTGAAATAAAATACTTACTCGTGATTTTTAGTAGAAATTATCCTTTATTTTAATATTTCCTAAAGGAAAATTAAAAGAACATTCTGTTTTATTTCCTAAATTTGCTTAAGGCGACGATATATGCAAACACGTCAAATCGAGGTGTTTTTGTGCAAGGTTTTTGAAGAAAACAAACCACGTTGGAGCATGAGTGTTACATTTTCTGTAGGGGCATATAGTTGTGTTCGCTGTACCGATACGTGCTTGGTCTTGTATAACATAATTAGGTATATATATCATCGTTAAGAAACTGTTTTGGAGAAAACTTGTCGCAAGTTTTATGTCGGTCAGAAATAATTCTATGTTGCGAAATTAAACATAACTACGTCTTAGCACATTACTAATGTTCGGCAGATACTATAGTCGTATTAAGCGCTTAATAAAGGTTTAAGACGCTAAACCTTGTAAGAGCCTGTAATAATCAGAACTATGCAATTGCTAATAAAACTTATAGGCGTTTATTCTATTGCAGCCAGAGACATGTTTCATGTGTCAAATTTGAGTAATATGATTAGTAATTTTGAGTGCGGAAATTCGTTCCACATAGCTTAGGTTATAGTACGCTTGCTTACTAAGTAGATATGTCCGAGTTCAAATCTAGGCTGATGTTAACTTTTTTGTTTATTTTTTTATCTCATTTCTCATTTATATTTTCAATCCTGATCCTAAGCGATTTATAGGTATTTTTGGACAAAAAAAAGTCAAATCATACTATAGTCAAGTTACTAGTTAGTTTAATCTTTTTATTTTGACTTTTTTACCCAATATATTTAAACTACCAACTTATAAAAGAGACTAATTCATTATTCAATTTTTACAGTGGGTATGGGTACTTTTTACCATAGACGGCTTCGTCCATGTTTTGACCATAATTTGTATTACAAGAGCGCGTTTGTTCGAGCAGTTTCCATCCGAGGCGACGTTGCCAGCTTACTTTCATTTGCTCATTTCGCTTCTTGCTTTGCGCTGTTGCAAGCTAGATCTATATTATGATATGAATGACGGATTCATTGAATAGAATCAAATGCGCTTGAAGTTGGAACACATTCGTGCATTTGTCAATGATTTGTCCACATCATCGTGATAGGTTATATATCTCTCTCTTTACTATGGAATAAGAAAGAAACAATCGGCTCGGCTGTCCCGGTACTCTGCGATGTCTGGTCGCGCCATTAGGTTTATATGGCTTATTGTATGTTCGTTTTCGTACGATTTAAAAGATATAGTGAATTATTAATGTTATTATTAGGTAGGTAAGTAGATATGGAATTAATTTAATCGTATAAGTATATATACCAATATAATTTCTCACAATCCCTAAAATGAAAAAACCAATAAGTACTCGTAAGGTACGATGGGGTAAGATCGGACCATTTTTGAACTAGTTGGTCAGCTTTCAGGGCTGACTTTTATGCTTTACCTTTGTAAAAATTTCTCGAATTATTAATCCTTGTTTCAAATCAGTATGAAGTGTACCTAAGCTGTTTGTCGTGTATAAAATTTCAAAATCTACTCCTTCTACTTAAGATTGGACTATTCAATAAAATGTACTCTTAGTAAGTTTTTAGGTGCTAGTTTTCTTCCACTTATCGATTTTGCCAGCTTTGTAATGCAATAATAAATTTTGAAGTGCCCGTTCTAGAGCTTATATGATCTTGTTTAGATTAATATTATACGAAAATAAATCATACTCGAAAGGTTTTTTATACTAAAACATTTTTTGTAAAAGTGGAGTATGTGTCAGTTTTAAGTCCATACTTATTGATATATTGATATTCAAGTTTTTCAAATTAAACCTTATAATTAATATATCAATTAAAGAATAAATAATTATTATCAATGGCCAATTTGACCTCAAAAAGTTTTTTCCATGTAGACGGAGAGCTGGCCACGTCAGATATGACACAATAGTCAGGTTTCATTGCTCTCATTATTGTGTCATATCTGACGTGGCCAGCTCTTAGTCCAATAAATTTGTACCAGTTTAATCAGGTGGACGGCAACCCGGACAGGAAACTAGCATAACCACCCTATGCACGGTTTCTAATAATAGATATAATTATAAACCGCCTGTATTATGTTCATGTCAACTTTTCAGCATTTTCTCAAACTTTTCAAAAACGAGTGAGTTAAAAATATTGAGAGTGGAAAGACAAGATGTTTCAAACCTTTGAAGCAAGATGTTTCAAAATTTAAAAAAATTTAAAAAACTCTTTTGGCTATAATTCTTTTTTTTTCCCCACCCTACTTGAAGAGATATATTATATGGACGTATCCATACTAATATTATAGTGTGTCTGTCTGTTAACTCTTCACGCTTAAACCGCTCAACTAATTTAGATGAAATTTGGTATGTATAAGGGGGTGAAAACGGAATGGAAGTTTATATGGAATTTTTGCTCCCTGTTGACTTGAAATAGCATACGTACTAGTTTTATATTTGCTCTTAGATTTTACTAACTAGTAACTTTTATTTTGCGTTTTATTATGTAATTCCATATCGCTCATGTTAATTTCGCGCAGACGAAGTCGCGGGTAAAAGCTAGTATTTTAATATTGTAATGGATTTTGATATGGTAAAACTTTTGAAATAGATGGCAATTAACCAAAACTAACCCAAAAATGTACCCAAAAAACTGTGACGACCCTATACACGACACGATACAACTAATCCATACTAATATTATAAATGGGAAAGTGTACGTGTGTGTTTGTTTGTTTGTCCGTCTTTCACGGCAAAACGGGGCGACGAATTGAAGTGATTTTTTAAATGGAGATAGTTGAAGGGATGGAGAGTGACATAGGCTACTTTTTGTCTCTTTCTAACCCCCCACTTCCCTAAAATGGGGGGTGGAAGTTTGTATGGTTTGTTACCCCGAATTTAACGCGATCGAAGCCGCGGGCAAAAGCAGGTATTATATGTTATTAACTTACTCGTGCTGACTTTTCATGTTTTTAATTATTTTGTGTAATTTCAATTTATAATTCTTATGTGAGACGACAAATGCTTTTATATTTGTAATTTTTTTTAGTAAAGAACACTTATGGTATATGTATAAATGAAAATGATTAAAACATGTTAAAAAATTAATCTTAAACTTTAGGTTGAATTAAGTTATTTGGCTATGGTTTTCTGTGAGGTACTTCCCCAGTCGAGCTCTGAGCCAGGTCCAGATTTGAGCGTGATAACATTCGCTGAACTGTGCCTTACCACAGCGAGATAACGTTCGGAGTGCCCATACCTCCCTATTGGACGTAACATACCCGTGTCTAAACCTGTTCCTAGTAACCAACTAGGTACACATTTAAAAAATGTTCACAGCAACAATTAATAAGATCCAGTCTTAAATGCCACGCAAAAACAAATCAAACCATTTTTTGTGACAAACAATTGAATTTATAGAACGAAACTTTTTTGTCTATAAAGATCACATGTATACGTAACTTCGGCAGCAGATAGCATACATCCTCCATACGACCCTCTTGAATCTGATGTTTATTCAGTGTTGGGCGTAATTTATTAGATGGTACCTACTTTTGTAATGTATTAAATTGCTAATTAAATTACAAGAAAATCAATTATATTAAGTAATTGAAATTGCTTGTAATTGAGATTACATGTTAGTAGTATTCCCGATTACATATAATTTGTAATTGCAATTACTTTTATCTTAACTACTTTTACTTGTAACTTCGATAATTTGAAATAATATACAAGTTCAATTTATTTTTGGGTCAGTGGGGGCAGCTACCAGATCCCTCGCTGCAACGCGAAAATGGTATTAGAAGACCTTCCCTCAATTTCAAATTAATAACGTTACGGATTTTGGAAAAAACATACAGGATGCGAGAAAGAGGTCACATTTGGTGAACTTCTTTTTGATGCCAATCGATCCCATTCTTGTATGGGATCAAAAATAATTTGCGGCTAGAAAAGCCACAAATTGAGAAAAACTTTTCCCATATGAAAATTATTTATTTTTATTTTTATGAAAATTATTTATTTTTATTTTTCACATGCTGCTTTTTTATGCCAATCGATTCCATTCGTATCGTTTCTAATAGTTTCCTATTAGGGGTCAACTTA
Organism: Pammene aurita; assembly: GCA_947086415.1. Taxonomy (NCBI): domain Eukaryota; kingdom Metazoa; phylum Arthropoda; class Insecta; order Lepidoptera; family Tortricidae; genus Pammene; species Pammene aurita. Next base: position 7,956,784 of record OX352315.1, on the reverse strand, counting down.
CGGTTGTGTACTAAAAAGCTACAAATTAAATATTTTCCATACATTTACTATAAATAATAAATAAATAAATAAATATTATACGACAATCTTACACAAATCGACCTATGCCCACAGTAAGCTCAATAAGGCTTGTGTTATGGGTACTAGACGACGATATATATAATAGATAAATACTTAAATACATAGAAAACATCCATAACTCAGGAACAAATATCTGCGATCAACACACAAATAAATGCCCTGACCAGGATTCGAACTCGGGACCTCCTGCTTCGTAGGCAGGGTCACCACCGACTGGGCTAGGAGATCGTCAAATAAAGAATAAGTGATTTTTAGGGTTCCGTAGCCAAATGTCTGTCTGTCTGTCTGTCCGTCCGTATGTCACAGCCATTTTACTCGGAAACTATACTACGTATCTGAATAAAATTTACACATAAGGTGTATTTCTGTATGCCGCTACTTGAAATTTGAAAAAAAATATATTTTAAGGGGGGGGCGCTCGATACATGTAACTAAATTTCAAAAAATCTTATTACCAAATATCAACATGTGACACATCAATCGATAGGTCTTTAAAAATAATATTGAGGTTTGTTTGATCTTTTTGTGATTAAGTGAATATTTTTTGAAATAATCGCTTCGAAAGTCAGAAAAATTGTGTAGCCCCCCCTGTAACTTTTGAACCGTAAGTCCAAAAAATATGAAAAAAATTGAGGAGATGCGCCTTAGCATATACTTTCTACGAAAATTGTTTGGCCATTTTTGAGTTATTTCCAAAAAACTTCTTCCATAGGCATCAGATACGACCTTTTGGTATTAGTTTGGTTCTTATTCCATTGAAGGTACGGAACCCTCCTATGCGTGGTCCGATACGCACTTGGCCGGTTTTTTTAACCTTTCAGTTAACCAACAGTCGTTGTTATTAAGCATACCGGAAGAAACATTTAAGTAAAATGTGTAGGTACCTGAAAAAAGCGCCATCGCCATTATATCAAAATGCAACTAGGTAGAGGTACACAATAGTGTTGGAGGATGTGTGGTTTGTATTTGCAACTAAATGCTAATTTTCCAGATAGGTAATTGAATTATCCGATGTTCTCCCGATGCGGTCTTACCCCAACGCACTTTACCGTCCTCATTGAAAGCGTTTTTGACCATCTCTAATTTCGTTATAGATACTAAAAACCTGGATTTTTCAGAGCAGAAGAGGACATAAAACAAATTAGTTACAAATAATATTATCTTCAGTTAAGTACATTTTATTTGACTTTTATTTTGAAAGACTTGACACGTACTTGACACATAGAAATATAACCGCCATGATGAATGCTTATTTTGGATATTTAGAATAAAACATTATAATTGTGCGATTATGATACTGTAGGTAATGGCGTGCGTTGGCCAAGTCGTTTTATATTATAGGTAACTTAAATTATTTCGTCATTGATTACCTACATACAATAGTAACTTTAATTAAGTAAGTACACATAAAATGAAATTATTATCAAAGCGCCATCTTACTGTAAAAGACCGCGATTGTTTGACTATTTAAACATGTCAACATTGAATTGTCATAGTTCATCTCAAGTATACTAGATGGCAGAAGCGGAAGCTGCGATTATAAAAACGCAAAATGCAGTCGTCAACCGTGATACCTGTCACCTTAAAGAGAGTTTTTGCCCGGCAGTAAGATAAAATGCAGGCTTCGAAATTAACGTAAAAAAGGGAACATAGTTTAACATATTTTCTATAATTAAATTGTTAGCTTTTCATTCGATTACGCCTCCAGTAGTCCTAGCGTTTGTCTCGGCTTTTTGCCACTGCTCAATTGAGCCTTGGGTCCGCTTGGCAACCTAATCCCATGAATTAGCATAGGCACTAGTTTTTACGGAGCGACTACCATCTGACCTTCCAAGCCAGAGGGGAAACTAGACCTGGTTAGGATTAGGCCCGGTTTCCTCACGACGTTTTCCTTCACCGAAAAGCGACCGGTAAATAATATCAAATGACATTACGTACCTAAGTTCCGAAAAATTCGGTGGGCGGGGTTTGAACCCGAGACCTCCGGATTGAAAGTCGGACGTCTTACCACCAGGCTACCCAGTGCTTGATTACGCCTCCAGTACCAGTTACAAAACTCACAAAGTATCTTTAATCGAATTCCAATCGTTTGAAACACAATGATCGGCCATTATAAAACAATCAATGCAGTAGCTAAAATCATCAACAATTGCCTATTAAATGCAAAATCGAATTCCTTTGCCCGCTCCCATCATTACAATCATCAGTTTTGAATGACGCAATCACGATCTTTACTGATCATAGACCACTTTATTACTAGATGGAGCATATAAGACAACTTGCGGTACTGCTATACTGCCCTACTAAGCTGAATGGCGCTAATTCAGAAAAAAATTGACTGCAAATATGTACCTTAAATGCTGTAGCTCAGAGTAGAAATAGCGCCATTCGGGTTAGCAGGACAGTATAGGGAACGTGCGTAAACAGAAGAGGGTAGCATAGGACGCCTCTGTTTATTGGCGCGAAGTGCAGGTTATACCGCTAGATGGCAGACCCTACAACGTGCAAGGGCATGTGAGTCAAATATTGGAGGCAGCACCGTCTAGCGTGGAGTAGTTTCAGTTTTCGATTTAGATCAAAACATGGTAGCGCCTTGTACGCGCACGGTCCCTTCCGTATAAGTATTGTAGGTGGTAATAATTTAGTATAAACGCGAGCGTTTATTTCAGTTGCATCAACGTTTGCAACCTGTAAAGGCTGTAAATCGTATTAAATGAAAGGTTGTATGTAAGTACTCTGATACCTAAATCCCCTCTTAATATGTAGAATCATAAATGCGAAAGTAACTATGTCTCTCTTGATGTAACCTCTGTATGGGAGTTTTAGTCACAATTAAGGACAAATAGGATAGTTTTTTTAAATCACGTACATAATCCTCCAAGTATATAGTATAGTTTAACGACCTCCTAGCCTAGTCGGTAGTGACACTGCCTACGAAGCAGGAGGTCCCGGGTTCGAATCCTGGTCAGGGCATTTCTTTGTGTGTTTATCACAGATATTTGTTCCTGAATTATGGATGTTTTCTATGTATTTAAGTATTTATCCATATTTTATCTATTATTCATATATATCGTCGTCTAGTACCCATAACACAAGCCTTATTGAGCTTACCGTGGGCCTAGGTCGATTTGTGTAAGGTTGTCATATAATATTTATTATTTATTTATTAATATATTTTTTTGCATTACTATTTAGTTGCACTGCACGAATCGTAACATTTTCCAATTTATATGGCACCTGTGTGTGACATTTTGTAAACACTTCATAGTGCGATGTGTGAGATCTGTGGCCTATATAATAAAACTACAAGTTACAATTTGTAAGCGGAACTCCATAGGGTTAGAAAGAGCCTTCTGCTTACAAATTGTAACTTGTAGCTATATTAAATAGGTCTAGGTTATAGTGGTCTATTTTCTCTAGTCCTCAATGCTCCATCTAGATTAGGCTTCTACTCTAATTTGTGATCTCAGTCTTCAATGCACCATCTAGATGGTAAGTGTTCTGTGTGAGCAAAGCTTAATGCATTCAATGACGAAACCATTGGATGCGGTCGTGGTTTAAATGGCCTCAGACCGACTCGTGATTTGAGTTTCCTGAATCATGTGATGTGGTCATTGGCGCTCATGGTCAAAAATCTAGGTAGAAAATAATTTTAAACAAAAAAGAACCGACTTTATTTAGCCTCCACATTTCCAAAAGCAAATGCTCGAGCTGCTGTAAAAAATACTCAATTCACTATAGGTGTGCCTATAATAGTTGAAGAATTCCCTCGATTTCTCCAGGATCCCATCACCAGATCCTGACCTGGTAACAATGGGACCAACTGTGAATACTGGTATACTCTTTCAAACAAAAAAAAAAGAATTTTCCAAATCGGTCCAGCTGTCTTGGAAAATTCTTTGAAAAAACAAAAAAAGCAAAAACAAATATCTCGACGAATTGATAACCTCCTCATTCTCTTCTCTCTCATCTCGACGAATTGAAATCTTGAAGTCGGTTGATAATCCTAATCATTAATTTATTCTTATAAACTGTTATTTCACTTGACCTGTTTAAGTCAAATATTGCAACTACAATTAGATCTTTCAGTGGATGACAGTATGTACAACATTATGGTTATATCGACCTGATCTGATGATAAAGACCGGGGTTTGCTACAGAAACTCTGTGATAGTTGTAACAACGCAATTTCATGGATTTTTTTTATCTAGATGTGTACAATTTTAAAACTTTTTTTTATTCAGTCACATACTTAATAAACCTAAATGCTACCGTCATTAATTACTACCGTCCCTTGTCGTTTCCGGTGCAAAAGTGCCCATAACGCTCGCGGCATTACCGCGCTGGATAGCCATGGACAGCCTTTGCACCAGAAACGACAATAACAATACAATACAATATTCTTTATTGCACTACACAAAGAAAAAGAAGTACAGAAACAGATTTAACAAAGTAAATAATGGTAACAACAGGCGGCCCTATCGCTATTAAGCAATCTCTACTAGACAACCTTAGAGTAGTTGACTGTTATAAAAAAGTTGTATTCCAAAAATATTTTTTTAGAAAAACCTGTAAGTATGTAAGAAAGTAATGGCCAAGTATTTCAAAATATGCATTTTACGAAAAAGTGTCAAAAACTGATGTACAACAAAAATGGCCCATGTGCTCCTCAATTTTGTACATCCTCTTTGATTTGTCCATAAATATTATATTTTGTATTGTAGTACACCAGCATGACCGCCATATCAATAGCTGTCATTAGCTCGATGCCACCTCCCATTATTCCCACAGCCATGGACTCGATTCGACACGCCTAGTGTTGCGACATAGCTTTATGAACTTTAAGCTTTAACTTGTAGACCTGCCTTGAGAGCTCCAACTTACTGGGCGCTTGTTGGAACTTTGAAAGGAACATGGACGCCGTGAGTTGTCAACGTTCAGGTGTTTTGTTGACAATAGAGTTAAGAATATAAGTTTTATAAGCTTTTTGAATGTTTTTAATCTGAGGTAGGAGTCCAGATGCCGTATTCTGATTTTAAAATACATAAACAATACATTAATAACACAATCTATCTCAAACACAACTTCAAGTTGTATTGGAGTTGCATCGGAATAATCAATGTTACTCTGCGTCCGTAGGAAACACTTAAGACAACCCTACACGTGATCCCTGGGTGGTACTAAAACAGTAACAAACTTAGCAGCTGCACTGTCCCATCTCGACCTCGCAGCATTCACTGGATTTTCTTCATCATCTGCTTTCCTACTACTACTATCCCAGATAAGAAATGCCTATCTATATCCAGTGACATTTAGCCATACGATAAATAAATAAATCGGTATAATTTTCAAGCAAATTCTGACATTTCTGATTCAGACGTTTAGACGATAGCTGTATTGCGTAGTTAATGCATTGGAGTTGTATTGAAGTTGGATCGTGTCATAACGTGTTTTAAAGTTAGAATACGGCCCATTGCGTAGTTAATGCATTGGAGTTGAATTGAAGTTTGAGTGTTTTTAAACGTGTTTGTAAGTTAGAATACGGGCCCAGTTGTTGCGTGTTGGCATATCACTTTGCCTACGCATGACACGATACCGTTGTAAATACACTCGCGGACAAGGAATACGGGTGAGTACGAAAAACTAGAATGTCTCCTAAAATATGCTATGGCTATGGGCATGAAATAAACTGTATATTGTAGAGCATTCTATCTTAAATAAAACAACACCAAAGACGTTATTCATTTGTTTATTATGTGCACATTTTTAGGGACTGCAACTGTAGCTGTACTGCAAGGTTAAGTCATTAAGAGTCCGGTAACGATTTGAAAACGAAAATCGTTAATAATTAAATAACGCAAATGAACGCGAATAACGCATTTGGTAAGATAGTTTGAAGTCTTGTTATTGCAAAAGTCCTTTTGATACATATATATTACTATTTAATACCCGAAAACTCAGTTCTTACAGAGCTTGTTTAGTGAGGACGATGATTTGTGCAAACTTGTCGCTTAATTTTGTATGTCCATTAATATGTTTTATATTATCTGATTAGACCATAAAGTTGATTTTTACATTTAAAGTTGCATGAAATACTTTAATACATTCCCAAAAATACCACCTTTTCGCTAATTTTTCCTAAAATTGCTGTAGCTAAACATACTTTTGCTTAAAAAATATGTACGAAAATAAAAAATACCGTTCCATTTGTTCCTTAAATGGCTCATTTTCCAACGTATCATAATTTTTATCATTAAAAAACTTACTTTTTTCACCTCTCCAAGCAAAAATCGCGAAGCAGCTGTAATGATTGAGGTGTATTATTTATAAATGAAACATAAAATAAAAAAAAGTGTTCCACTTATACAGTTTAAAAATAAACGATCTTTATAAATATGTATACAAACTAATAGAAGTCTTGTCAGTGACTGCAAAATGGTATCGAAAAGTTGAGAGAAATCGAAAAAAACCGTTACCGGACTCTTAATTATGAGTAACGAATTCTACCTGTCGAAGAGTACGTATCAAAATAACTCCAATTGTAAAAACTTTTCGCGTTTGGCTTCGCCACTTTGGCATGCACATCCATCAAACGTGAAACTGAAAATAGAATAATTCGGAAACTGTAAGAAATGTCTCGTTGCCTTTCTCAGCGCTTTTTGGTGTGAACAGAAGTGGAAGTCCTTGGCACGGGATTTTGGCACTGGGATATGAATGAATTAACTAAAATATGGGTAGGGGTAAAACTAAATATTATGATATCGATATAAAAACTAGATAGATAGATTTATTACCAGATTAGCCCAGCTCAACTGTCATTTAATTTCAAAATTTCAAAAGCAAATTGTGTAATCGCACTGTCATTTCAGTATCTATCAACTACAAAGTACAAAGGTCAATAAAAGTACAAAGGTAGATAGAATGGGTAGGAATTATGCAAACACACTGTCATTTTATTTATTAAAAAAAAACGCATAGTTATTATTGATAGTACATTAAGTAAGTATATTGTATTTAAGGCGCTTACGAAGTCGCGAGCAAAAGCTAGAATTGTATTAGCTCGAGGCAAAATTTACTTAATCTGTAGATGAAGAGTAGGCCGTAGGCAACCCTATCTCATCAAGTAGCCGAATTACTACAGCCTACAGCCTACTCTTGATATATCGACTTTTGTAAACTGTAGACGGTGAAAGGTAAGTATACGTAAAAGGCTATAGCGGCCGCGAGGGCGACAGCGTCTGTCGGTGACAGTGGTCAATTGGCATGGTGACACATGTTGAATTATGGAATAAAATTTAGTTGATAGGATGCAAAATGATCAATATATCCAAATAAAGTGAAAATTTATAAATTCTATTGAAATGGCTCAAAGATATCAAGCTGCGAAATTTCTAAATTTTACGATTTCTTAAAGTGCGAAATTAAAAAAAAAAAACTAAGTTACTGTAAAATAAATTGTCTCTTCTCTTCTTAGTCGGTCCCCCATTGCTGAGGATCGTGACTCCTTTTGCTTATAAATCGCCTCCAACTATCTCTGTCTGTAGCTTGGTGAAGGGCGGTGCTGACAGGGAGCTCCAGCTGTTCGGAGATCTGATCCGACCATCTCTTTGGACTTCGTCCTCTCGGTCTTTTGCCTTCAACCTTTCCCGTCACTACCAGCTTTTCGAGGTTATTGGCCCCCCTTCGTGCAATATGGCCAAAGTAGGCAACAACGCGGTGCAGACAAATCGAGGACAGACGTTGGGTGTTCTCCATTCTTAGCTCTTTGAGGACCGAGACGTTTGTTCGGTGGGCTGTCCAAGGAATTCTCAGCATGCGACGCCAGCACCACATTTCGAAAGCATCGATCCTCTGCCTGTCGGCGGCTTTTAGCGTCCAAGTTTCGGCTCCATAGAGAAAAATGGAGAAGACAAGTGTGCGGACGAGATGTGTTTTGGTCCGGTTCGAGATGTTCCTGTCTCTCCATATTTTCTCAAGTTGGGTCATCGCCGTTTTCGCCATGCCGATACGTCTGCGTATCTCTGGTTCACAGGCCCCTTTATTGGTGATGACTGAGCCGAGGTACTGAAAACGATCCACGGTCTCGAAATCTTTCAGTGCATCTGTACGCTGTTCAACACCAAAACGGTCCACCACCATCAGCTTTGTCTTTCCTGCGTTGATTTCGAGCCCCATTCTACGGCTGGTTATCTTAAGCCGTTCCAAAAGCTCCGCCATCTCCATTTCGGACGATGCAAGGAGGGTAGTGTCGTCTGCGTAGCGAAGGTTGGATACAAGTACTCCTCCGACTTTCACACCACCCTCCCAGCTTTCAAGGGTGTGACGCATTATGTACTCCCCATATATGTTAAATAGTATGGGAGATATGATGCATCCCTGTCGTACACCCTTCTGGAAATTGAAACTCTCGGACGTGACGTCTCCAATTGTCACCGTTCCATAACCAGAACAATAGAGGCCTTGGAGTAATGATATCAGGTGATGTGGGACCCCAAGTTCAGTTAATATCTCCCACAGTTTTTCCCACCTTACGCAGTCGAACGCCTTCTGATAGTCGACAAAGCACATGTACATCGGGATGTTGAATTCATAGCATTTTTCTATTATGAGCCGAAGGTTTAAAATTTGCTCGCGAGTCCCTTTCCCCTTAACAAATCCCGCTTGTTCTTGCGGAATTTGCCAGTCGAGGTATGATCTTAGCCTTGCATTAATGACGTGAAGGAGAATTTTACTGGCATGTGAAATTAATGCTATTGTACGATAGTTGTTGCAGTCGCGTACTGATCCCTTTTTGTGTAGGGGAAGTATAGAGGAGTGTATCCAGTCAGATGGCCACACACCGGTTTTCCAAATTGCGTTACAGATGTTATGCAGACAGGTGACCCCTTTAGGTCCCAAAGCTTTAAGTACTTCCGCTGTGATGTTATCTGGTCCCGGGGCTTTATTTGTTTTTAGCTTTCGGATCGAGTCTTCAATTTCAGAACGTAGTATGTCGGGTTCTGGGTCGCCTATCTCTTTGAGGCAAGGTGTAGATGTGTTCTGCCGATCCTGATAGAGTTGCTCGCAATACTTCCTCCATCTCTCTACCACTTGACAGAGGTCGTGTATTGGTTTCCCGTCTCTGTCATCTATAACCCAAGAGGCCGGTTTAGACTTATTTGTAATTTGACGGATCTTCTTGAACAGGTCGGCGGATTGGTATCTGTCAGCGTGAACTTCGATTTCTATGCAGATATCCTCCAAATACTTGTTTTTGTCTCTTCTGCACAGGTTTCGAATTAATTTGGTCAGCGCACGGTATTCCTCCTCAAATTGTTCGCTCTTTGGACCACTCTTTAGCTCTTTTCTTCCTTGTATGGTTTCCCAAACAAAATAAATTGTATAGCAACCACAAACATAAACGCAACATTTCACTGTAAAAATAGCAATTTCATTATTTTTCCATACTTTAAACAGGGCGACTATGTGATCGTGACGTCACTTTTGCACGTCATTTTGTTAGGAGCGTTTTGAGAAACAAATGCAAATCTCGGACTTTAAGTCTTATTTCTGACTTTTGGGTTGCTTTAACGCAATTGGCCCCATATAGACATTTGATCCTCACAACAAAACGAATCGATTGATACCATACATGAAAAAAATTCACCATGCCTATTGGCAACTCACTTTAGGTTTGACACATGTGCATCTATAGGTAACTATATACTCCCATCGGCTGTTCTATCAGCACTTTAGGTATTGCCATTGGTTTAAGAGACAGCCAGTATATGCATGAATTGACGCCATCTTGAGTACCTCACCTCACGTGACACGAATTCCACAGATAAAATAATTTCCACACTAGAACCTTCACAAACATGCAGACTTGCAAGCCGTCTGCATGTAAAGCGACTGTATGCGCTTGTTTTACGGTTAATTTAAACTAGTTTGGAGCCACGTACGTTTGCATATAGAATGCGGTTCACTTGGTACCATGAGGTTTTAACTGAGTTTAGAAATCAAGTTTTTTTTTATACAACCACGGTGGCAAACAGGCATACGGTAAGCAGCTACCGTAGCCTGCAACTCCAGAGGTGTCACACATGCGTTGCCGACCCTTTAATAAAAGGAGGACTCACTGTGTTGACGGCTAAAGGAACAGGAGGGTCCCTCATCGTCAACACACTGGGTCCTCTTTGAGGTCTTTGGCAATCTTACTCACCAGTATTATCACAACACTATGAGTAGGGTCTAGTGCTATTTGGCTGTGGTTTTCTGTAAGGTCGGCCTTCCCCAGTCGGGCTCTGCTCTGGATTTGAGCAAGATGACATTCGCCGTGCTGTGTCCTACCACACATAGCGAGATGACATTCGCAGTACCCATACCTCTCTTTTGGACGTAGTTTAAGGACATACCTGTGTCCGGACGTAGTTTAAGTTCCAAAAATGTCTGTCCTGTCTGTTTTTTTTTCAAAAGATACTAAAATGATAACTTGAACTTCCGCAATCTGAATATTCTAAATTGCCCCAACTTCAATTCGAATATTAATTTATACCTAAGCCAGTGTTTTTTTAAAGAGTTCTTGGTTAATATCATAAATTATGTTATTACTCGTGGTTTTCTTCAAACTTTTTATAGTTTTGACCTTTATAGTGAATTTTATGCCATTTCAACTCAGAATCATAAACTCGGTTAACATCAAAGGCATTCTAGAGCGACTTACAGACCACACGAAAACAAGAAGTTTTAATTTAAAAGACAGATTTTTAAGAAAATGTACCTTGTTAAGTTGTACCTAAGTGGAACACAACCCCACGGTGGTACAGTCAGTGAAAAATGTCTGCACATTCGGCAGACGTGTACAGGGAACTGCGCAGCTGTTCACCGTGTTCGTTTATTCTCAACCAGACTTTACACATCATTTTACAAACACCACAGAAACAGGAATTCTCTTTGCGTGAAATGTTCTTAAAAAAAAGATAAAGCGTTTCACAAACTGGTGCCGCATGCGCATGCGGCAACGGCTAGCGAGCTATTGACTCTTTAGACATGAATAGCGCTATTTGGCTTTAGAACGGTTACCACGCAGCGGAAACCGCCGCTATGTGATTACCGCCTAAGTTTCGATTAAATAATGTTTTGACAGAAAAAGTAAAAACTACGGATTCCTTGAATCGACTTTCTATCGAGCCAACTTTATGTTATCTTGTGTCAATTTAGAATTGTACAACTTGTTAAAATATACGATTTCAAGCTGACATGGTCATTCACATTATAATCTGGGAGTTACTCCGTGATGATGGTGCATGCAACTCTGCCAAAATATTGGGTGATCAAAAACTCTGATATACATAGTAAATACTTACGTATAATTTCGGAACTCTAACGTCGAATAGGGATGTTGACAGGATGCAAAATGATCAATATATCCAAATGAAGTAAAAATTTCAAAATTTTACTTATTTTTAAGTACGATATTTAAAAAAAAATTAAACCATTCGATTTTTAACAGTTTACTGTAAGGTAAATTGTATGGCAACCATATAAATAAACGCAACATGTCACTGTAAAAATAACAATTTCATAACTTTTCCATACTTTAAACAAGGTGACTACTTATGTAATCGTGACGTCACTTTTACACATCATATTGTTAGGAGCGTTTTGAGAAACAAATGCAAATCTCAGAATCTAAGTCTCATTTCTGACTTTTGTGTTGCTTTAACGCACTTGGCCCCATATAGACATTTGATCTTCACAACAAAACAATACGACCTATGCGTGTCTAAAGCGTTGTCTCGCTTGTATACCGGCGCCGCGTCAATTTCGCAACCGCCCAATTCGACCCTGAAATTCAAGTCAGATTCTTTTTGCAATAGAATAGATTCTCAAAATGGTTGTGAGATGATGTTAATTAATTTGTAAGCAAAGGGGATGACACCAGCTAAATTCCATCTCATCTTATTCAGCGCGAGTAAAAGAGAAACACCGTATTACGATTAGTATGGGAGCTCATTGCACATTTAACAAAATGATGAATTAAAAAAAAACTACGCATTAATTTAGGAATATAAAATAATGAAGTTTTTAGTATTAGTGTGGTGAAATTTAGCCCTTAATTACAGACGTATCAGTCAAGAAACTAAAAACATACAACTGTTTAAAGCTAATTTTAAGATGCAACTTTGGATTTATTTCCTATCTATCCGATTTCGTCCAATCGTGTATCGGAATTAACAAAGTTCTTTCAAATATAATGAATATGGACAGATATTTTTTTTACTTTCCCAAACAAGTAGTTCTAGCTAAAAACTGTTTACAAAGTCATATTGAACGTCACCGGGTGTTGTCAGCCTCTTAAAACATTTTACGTTACGTTATATTATTTAATTAAACTTACCTGTCTTTTTCGTCACGCCTCCTTAAACTTTAAAGTTTCAAGTTTTCGTCGGTTCAAGTTTCAAGCCCTCGAGTTCACGGCTCAGGGCATCACGTTCTCGAGATCGCACTCAAGTGTGGAGTGGGACGGACATACGTTCGAGTTGTTGACAATTTTCAAGAGCTATGTATGTTGGAGAGATTTCATGAAGTTTTAGACGGTTTTACGCTGAATAAATATAATAAATTTGTGTTTTGTGTTGCACATGATAGTTACCTAAACCCAAGAGAATCTAGATGAAGGGAGGAGATGGAGAGGAAGTTTTCCTCGAGGAGCCCGCCTGGTGGGAAGCGATCACCGTTGCCTATACACTAACACTTTTATTTTCAATCTCGTACTAAGGTACGAGATTGAAAATTTATTCGCTGTCACGATTGTATCTAGACACGCGGCAGCGTGTCAAGCCAAGTTCAAGCAAAGGACCTGGCTAGCCAGCGCCAAGTTTATATTTACACGAACCACTTGGTGCCACTTTTGACCCTTCTATAACTCAAAACGTCTTTAACGTAAACACATAACACTACGTGTGTTTAATTATATCCATAAGGACATCTAGAAGCCCAAATTTCATGAAGCTAGCTCAAACGGTTATAAAGATATGAAGGTCAAAAAGTCGTAAATTTTAGCACTGACTGACTGACATATAGTATAAACCTAACCTACTTCCAGATGACCTAGAAGGATGAAATTTGGAATCCAGCTCGATAATTATGTGTAAGCGTAGGAAAAAATCTAAAAATAAAAAAAAGTTAAAAAATAGGGGGGTCCCCATACAAATTTTTGTTTTGTTTTGTATTTGTGTCGTTGGAACCGTTACAAGAAGATATTTGAAACTATCCCAATATATTTATTATTATATTTGCTATATAACAGAAATATAAAAATAAAGTTGAGTCAAAAAATATACAAAAAACTTGTAATACACGCTAAACGACCGGCCAACGGTGTGTCGTCGGCGGCGCGCTGCACCACATAATTATACACAGAACAGAAATAAAGAGAATGTAGATAATAGCATAAAAAAGAAAACCATGCTGCGGAAACGCAAGAAAAAACATTAAATCTCAATACCTGCCTAGTTTTCTTTACAAAAAGTAATGATATCCCACCAAAAACATAAATGTAAAAAAAGAGAGCCAAGTTCAATAGAAAAATTATTCTTGGCTGTGGGCTTCGCCGCAAAAAGAATGGAGATCTAAATGAGTGCCAAGTTCTATGCAAAATCCAAATATGTATTTATAGGAACAAAATAACATTATGAACAAGTATTAAACTCTATTTCTTTGCTTTATTGGATACCTATAACAATAGCTGTTATTTAAAAATGTGAGATTTTAAAGTAGGTTAGATTTGACTTGGCCAGTTCTTATCAGAATTAAATATATATATATGTTGAATAACTTTATAAAATGGCCAAGTCAAATCTAACCTCCTTTAAGATCTCACATTTTTAAATAACAGCAATTATTATAGGTATCCAATAAAGCAAAGAAATAGAGTTTAATACTTGTTCATAATGTTATTTTGTTCCTATAAATACATATTTGGATTTTGCATAGAACTTGGCACTCATTTAGATCTCCATTCTTTTTGCGGCGAAGCCCACAGCCATGCATAATTTTTGTATTGAACTTGGCTCTCTTTTTTTACATTTATGTTTTTGGTGGGATATAATATTACTATGTCATGCTTTGTTTGGTAATTTTATATAATTATAAAGGAATACTCACTACTGCAAGATTATAGAATTCCTACTAGTATATTATAGTTAGTTATTATTATGAAATAAAACAATTAAAAACGGATTTTATCGCGTGTATTGAGTTTAAATTACATCCCGACGTTTCAAACACTTTACAGCGTTCGTGGTCAACGGGTCGTTTTTAATTGTTTTATTTCATGAATAACTATCGCGGCAACCGAAGACAATATTAGTTATTATTAGTTTTGCCATTATGGACAAGTAGTGTACAAATCTTTGTCTACCATGTCTGACCGATTTCTCTCTGTTGCTTAAAGGTTAGCTGGAAGAGATGCCTTAAAGGGATAAGTTCGCCTTTGTACACACTCACTATATTTTTGTTGGTCATGTAATTGTTTTGTGCACTAAAGTGTTTTACTAACTACTACTACTATAGTATTCTATAAAAGACCTAAATACATTTTACCGCTCAAACGTACATCAAACATCAAATATAATAGTAGTTTATGCAACAGTTGTATAAGAGGGGTCAAAAAAGGTGAGTGGCGTGGGTAACAATTTGAGCCGCAGGCGAAAATTGTTAAGAAAAACGCCACGAACATTTTTTTACCTACTTATACGACGTTGCATACAATACTTTTTCTACGAATACACTTACTTTTACATAAAATGCGAAATTGAAAACTTCATGGATATCGCAGTTATTTTGTCAACATAATCAACAATCATTTAAGTTTTACCTTTTAAAACACTATTTTTCAATAATACTAACATTACTAACACAAATACACACCGTCGTTATTTGATCAATTATTAAAGAGCTACAGAGATTAGTAAAAATACCTAAATTGCTTTCAAAGTTTGCAATTTGCCCCAACAAACAAACGGGAAACGTAAAAAACTACGAAGTAGGTCTGTGGTTCTTTTAATTTTTTCATTTTTAATGTTTTTTTTTCTAAAAACGCTGCGTTTATTTAGGTTTCTTAGGTTGGCAGTAATCTATTTTATATTAATAGTCGTGTTTGCACGCGATTACGCGATACTATTTTGGCGCTTTTATAGAACAAGTGTTATTTTGGGGAATAGACTAGATAGACTTTTCATCGAGTGTATTATCTATGTTCTTATAAAGGTGTTGACGAATGTATAAATGACAGTTAAAAGTACAGGAGTAGAAAAACACTTAAACAGTACCCATATAACCCCCGACTTCGCTGTTATCCTTTTTATCCTGTCATTGCGATTAACTACTATTAGTCTTAGTCGTTTTGCGATTTTAGTCGTGTTGCGATCGGATTCTCGCTTTGTTCCAGTCTTCTGTGATTAATTCAGTCGGATGTTTGTTTGTTTGTTTGTATTCTACATAGCGCTAAATTCCCGTTTCATCGGTCTGCAGAGAATATGTGCTGTAGAAGGGCATTTTCACTTAACTGTGTACTATTAATCATTTTAATCAATCAATTATTTATTTATTCGTAAAACAGGTATATTCATTAGGTCTTAATAATATGATGAGAAACACTATGCTTTGCCTGATGGCATACAATGTTTTACTTAATTACCACGCAATTAATAACTAAATATTATTATAAATTAATGATAAAAAACACAATTAAATAATACACATTGCACCCATTAACGGCCGGTTATCAATCGTCACAAAATTGACGGTCGATGTCAAATCCCATACATTTTGTCAGGAATGGGACGGGGCCGTATTCTAACTTTAAAACACGTATAAACACGATCCAACTTCAATACAACTCCAATGCATTAACAACGCAATACAGCTACGGCATCATCAACATCTGAATCAGAAATATCAGAATTTGCTTGAGAAATATTCCAACGCAACTCCAATACAACTTCAATATTGGTTGATTGTTTGTTGTGTGTTGGAGTTATGTTTGAGATAGGTTGTGTTCTTATTGTATGGTTAATGTATTTTAAAATTAGAATCCGGCACACGGTTAGACGTTACTGAAACACGTCGTGCTTTAAAGTAGACTGAAAATAAAAATGCTCAGAAATGACGTAAGATTTTCGTACTGTAGAGAGGTTATACTTGTCTTCTAATAACACGTCGGTTGCGAACAGACATACTGCCCGCTTAATAAGCTGTCAACGTAAACTATGGACGCTTGCGATTCCAAGGGTTGCATGCGCGTTGCCGACCCTTAAAAGTCTTGTTTGAAGGGTGCGAAACATGTATTCAGTTCGTTACAACAATAACTATTTTTTTGATGAAAAATACAAACAATCACAGATATGTAATAAACACTGGGATACACATCAGCCAAAAAAAATGGCCCCACATAGTGCTGTAAAAACGACTCGTACAGCAGTTTCTCTGACAGTCTTATTACGGTGTAACACTGGCCGGTTACAGATTTTCACGAGCCATATTTTCGGTAAATCTTGTTTGAGACTGTTCCTCTACTATATTCTTACTCAAAGCAAACAATACATAAAATTCACACCCAACTTGTAAAGATATTAAAGTTTTTTTGTCTTATTTTTTTTTAATGTGTGTATGTAGTAGTAGACCCTACTCATAGTGTTGTGTTCCTGCTGGTGAGTAAAGTTGCCAAAGAGCTCAAAGAGGACCCAGTGTGTTGACGATGAGGGACCTTCTTGTTTCCTTTAGCCGTCAACACAGTGAATCCTCCTTTTTGTAAAGTGTCGGCAACGCGCATGTGACTCCTTTGGAGTTGCAGGCGTCCATAGGTTACGGTAGCTGCTTACCATCAGGCGGGCCGTATGCTTGTTTGCCACCGTCGTGGTATATAAAAAAAAAAGTAGTAGTTGGAATTAATAAAGTAAATAAGGTCTTCGATGCCCAAAACTGGCTTTCTAATTTATATTTTAACCTTACATATTGTGTAATAAATTATTAGTAATATAGCAACGTTTTTAAGGTTCCGTACCCATAAT
Source organism: Pammene aurita (assembly GCA_947086415.1). NCBI lineage: Eukaryota > Metazoa > Arthropoda > Insecta > Lepidoptera > Tortricidae > Pammene > Pammene aurita. Next base: position 7,939,649 of record OX352315.1, on the reverse strand, counting down.
GGCAAAAACGGAACCCTTATAATTACGTCATGTTTAAATATTTCCTCATTCTCAATGGTTCTATATTTCTAATTTATATTTTAACCTAATATATTATTAGTAATATAGCAACGTTTTTAAGGTTCCGTACCCATAATGGCAAAGACGGAACCCTTATTTACGTCATGTTTTAATATTTCATCATTGTTAATATTAACAAAATAATGAATAACATTATTTTCCCTAATAAAACAATACTACAGAAATATAGATACATTTATCTAATCTCCGTCCATTTTCACTCACATACCTACTAATACCTAATACCGAAACCCGCAGGAGTACACTTGTCTGCGTTTTATTCAAGCTGTCACTAACGACCGTTAACCGCAGCGGCTGACTGTACTTAATTATAAGAGCATCTCTACTAACAATGTCTGTGTTTGTCAATCAGTGGGTAAGGGCACGCAAAACTTGTAGCGGGTAAGAAATAATCATGTCCTAAGGCTGGGTCTGGTATAAGAGGATAAGAAACTTTATTGAGGTATAAGAGCATCTCTACTAACAATTTCTGTGTTTGTCAATCGGTGGGTAAGGCTGTGTCCAGTTGTAGCGGGAAGCAAAATGTATTTTAAGGAAATTAATAACGATAGCGGATACAAGTAAACTTACTAAATATAACTCAAAGTTACCAAGAAAGAAGCTGGCTTCTTTGCGTTAAAAATCAAGTTATTTTCCAGTTTTAACCAAGTCTTTAAACGTCGCTAACTATGCACTTTAATTGTTGAGCTAATACCGTTCCGCTTTTCGCTACGCTTATGAATTTCCCGCTCCGCTGGCTACCAGGCCGCATCCTAACCTCTACGATTGTTCTTCCGCGAAACCATAAATTAACGAATGCCGTTCTCCTATTTGTCAAATAAATTATTTGATGCGATTTCCATTCTAACGACTACATCAAAATATTTCAAAACGTCTTAAGTACTTTTGTTTTAAATATACTTAAGTCTTTTTGATTTTAGCGCGGCAGTGACTTGGGCAGTGAATAATTTAGAACTATTTTCAGATAATTCGGAACAGCGAGTCTAGTACAATGAAAGTCATTGATAGATATACGGAATCAAGGTACTATTATTTATGTTTGTACATACATGCAGGAGCAAGATGTTCCTATGGGATCTTTGTTGGGTTTGGAACTAATAAAATAGTGATTAATGAACCGACTAAGATTATATTTTAAAGAAACAAAACTGCACTCACAGTTATTTTTCTTCAATTTACTTGTTTTGCTTGAAAGCCAGTATGTACTGAATATTATAATTGTAGATATCTTGTAAGACAGACGAGTGTCAAACCAACTTCTTCTGTGGGAAATTTAATTTTTATTCTACTAATTGACTGCATCGATTAGTACAATAAAGTAGCGATTGTTTTTTAAGTAAGCTTTTCGAGAAATCTCTGAATGCAGTTTTTTTTTTTTTAATAAAAGAATGTTTCTTTTACGTCAAAGGATTTAAGGTAGTTCCTTGCCAGGGCCCGTGGATTTGTTCCACTCTGTATGTCGGTATATAAATTTATTTACTTACGTTAGTCGTTTGAGATAAAATCAGGCTTAATCCACTTGCAACATGAATAGAATAGTTCGACCTTTGGCACTAATGAAGGAAGGAAAGTAGGGTTTTTAGAACATTTAGGTAACACAGTTGGCATTAGGAAAATTAAAATATATAAAGTAGAAATAGAAATATCTTGTTTTGTGACATTAGAGAAAGAACAAATAGATTACAGATAATTGTAAAGTAAGATAAGTGCCACGAAATCAATCTCTTTTCGGCATGTTGCTAGCGTTCGCCAGCGCTGATCTTCCGAAAAGTACGGTCTTACATCCTGTCAGTAATTTTAATTTCATATTTATCTTTTTAATTAAGGGCCGGCGGAATTGCACCAAACCGTCTGTTAATGTCATCGTCATCGTTAATAATTAATTTTATGAAAATTTTGACAGTTCTCTACGGGGTGACAGCTGCGCCGCCTTAACGTTGATCAGTCCATCAAGTATAGTTGGTGCAACGCAACTGGATCTTAGGGCCTGTTTACACATTGTATAGTTATTAGTATGAGTTTATAAAAACATTACTTACTAAACACGAGGTGGAAATGTATGAACTCGCACTAAACATTGATTAGTGTTTAGTGACAATAGTGTCAATGACACAAGTTGTTATGAACAATTTCTACTTTTCTCACTACACTATGTGCCGCTTATCGTATAGAAAAGGGACTGTCCCTTGACCGAGTCCCGAATTCTGAACTTGACCTTATATTCCAACTATTTCCACGGGAAATCGAATAGTTTGGGTCCTGATCCTGATTTAATTCTCCAAAACTGTACTTACTACGAACATTTCGAATGCGAACATTTAACATTGATCTCATTTTGATATCTCACTTGCAGCAACAAGCATATCTAAATTATATCAAATTGAAGTCAATTTGTAATGTCCGCATACCACTTTAAGGAGCCTCATGGTTGCTATGCCAACCTCACCTAACCAGCAGGTCAATTCTTTTAAACCAAGAAGGTGGTAAACAAACCTCCGACTCACCTAATCACCGTCGGGTCACCATTGGGTGGGCTTTAAAGCTTCAATCTTCAAAGGTTCATTGGACTTAACGGCCTACGTAGCCTATAATATAGCTGGTAGGGAACTAGGGACCCTGCCTACGGAGTTGGAAATCCCGGGTTCAAATCCCGGTAACGGCATTTGTGTGTTAATCACATATATTTGTTCCTGTATTATGGATGTTTTATATCTACATATTTATCTATCTAAGTATATTTTTCGTCGCCTAGTACCCCGTAGTACAAGTTATCATCCCCAAAATATTATTTTTTCATATTACTTAGAAATTGTTTGCCCATTTTAAAAATAGAAAAAAAAGCTAATTTAATCGGTACGAACACATAAACCTCTATTCTGTAATAAAACAGCAAACTGACTATAATAACAATTAAAACGTCCAGTTGCACTAAAAGTTAACTACAGTTTAAACAGCGATGCTCCGTTAGCCGGTTTATAGTTATGATTGGAGCGAAATGAAGCGTCGTAACCGACACTCGTGACCGGGCTGTAGGGTGGCCATATTGTCGAATAATGTGAAATAAATGTGAGACTTGTCCTGCCATGAACTACAAGGGATTGTGAAGTACATAGGGGTAGTTTTTTGTTTATTAATGTTGTCTGGAATGAGTACATGATTAGTCTCGACTAAATGGTCACTGATGTTAACAAAGGCTCTGTCAGGGGATAGTTAATCATACAATAATCAATTAATCAATTAGAAATCATTGCTCATATTTTAGCAGTAGTAAAACACTTTATTGTACAAGAAAACACAACGAGAGACATATAACACAACATATACGTACAAAGGCGAACTTATCCCTTTAAGGGATTTCTTCCAGTTAATCTTTGAGCAATTGACAGAGAAAGTTGGAAGTGCTAGGCAGACTTAGGTACGAACGATACGGTAAGATGATACTACGATACCATACGATACGGTACGGTATGATGGCATTTTACGAACATTAATGCATGGATGCAGTCTATGGGTTCCGTTTTCACGATTTTGTAAATAGTACCTACGATTCTATGTATTGACATTCAAAAAAAAAGAATAGAATAGCAAACTAGAAATCATCATTATCTCGAAACGCGTTCACGTATTGTCTACAACAACTCACTAGTGTTGTATGTAGTACAATCAAGTAGATGTGTAGGTATAAGTACAAATTGCGAGGAAACGCTGATTAGTGTGCCACCGGCCCCCGGGCGACTTGTACGACTGACATAACTGAGAAATGCAAAATTCTCCGTTATACCTGTATGAGCGTTTTCTAACGGTGCTTGTCGTAGAATAGGAAATATTTTGTGTTTATTGTTTATATTACATATTCATCATCATCCTCCTAGCGTTTGTCCCGTTTTTTTTGCCACCACCCTATTAAGCCTAGGGTCCGCTCGCCAACCTAATCCCAGAAATTGGCATAGGCACTAGTTTTTACGAAAGCGACTGCCATCTGACTTTCCAACTCAGAGGGGAAACTAGGCCTTGTTGGGATGAGGTCCGGTTTCCTCAAGATGTTTTCCTTCATCGAATAGCGATTGGTAAATATTAAATGATATTTCGTACATAGGTTCTGAAAAACTCAGTGTTACGAGCCGGGGTTTGAACCCGAGACCTCCAGATTGAAAGTCTGACGTCTTACATTAATGATGATAATAGCGACAGCGCTTTGTACGCCTGCCTATCCTCCATAAAAAAAAACAAACGGGGAAGGCAACAGTCAAAGATTTTAACAGATGGTACCACCATAGGTTCTACCAGTCCCTGGTATAAAACATAAGATTTATTCAATAAGTCAACAAAATACAATATTAATAGTATTCCGGTTAACCGGTTAAATACCAGTTTTTCTCGTTCATAATAAAAACCGGTTGTATTCCCTAACCGTGAGGCAATCCTCTTCGCCATACTATACATATATATTTCAAACAGCCTAAAAATATAAGACTTGCAATTGCGCCGTGGACTGAAAAAGATTGAGAACCCCATAACTATAGACTACTTATAGATATCGAAGTATCAATCTTTGGACAAATATTTACCACCATTCCTAATCCCCACATTCAACTACGAAACCCTAAAAACCACAAGCTTCGACTCAAATCCGCAAAAACGGCGAAACATAAATATCAGTATCAAAAGCTCTGAATGTAATAACGCAGGCTGCACCGGCAAGATTGCAACTAATGCTCGGAGTAGCCTTTTCCTTTTGCGGGATTTTTACCTCTAAATACTCAATTTCCAATATGTGGTTGATATACTGGGTTTTGCTTTACGGGGATTTTTTGCACTGATTTTTGTTTGCTGCCGAGCTTTTAAATACTAGCGTATAGGTTAAGGATTAGTACGTGCATTAAGGGGCTATTCACGTCTTTTTATCACTTTTTGACCCGTTTTAGGCCGCGATTCGAAAAATAAACACACACACTGGAAAGACACAGCTCCAACCCAACTCAACTCAACGCTATAACGACATTGACATTTGCTATTCGAACAGATATTCATTCAACATTGGTCTCACATTGGTCACACATTGGTCGCACATTGTAGCTATGTTGTACCAATGTGAGACCAATGTGAGACCAATGTGAGACCAATGTGATACCAATGTTGAAAGAAAATCTGTTCGAATAGCAAATGTCAATGTCGTTATAGCGTTGAGTTGAGTTGGGTTGGAGCTGTGTCTGTCCAGTGTGTATGTTTATTTTTCGAATCGCGGCCTTAGTCGATATTCCAATATTTGCAATACAGATGGAATTATAGAGTAAGCGGCTCTCGGTTCTTAAATCTTTTATCTCCATTCTTTGGAGCCGGATTTTGAAATAAATTAGCACTTATTTTTTTATGATCTATTTTAAATATGGTCTAAAAACACACTTTTATCGATATTCGAATCTTACATATAGATACGAAATCTACTTATAGGGTTCCTCTTTGAAGTCTCTAAAAACTGATGAGAGATTTTAATTTTAAACCAATTAATACAAAAGTTAATACCAGAAAACCACTTTTTTGGCCTAAAATTGTTTGACTTTGATGTCAAATATCTCGAAGACAATAAATATTAAAGTAAATATAGGATACTATATTGTTTAAGGCCGTTACTGATAATATGATAAGCAATAAAAATCATTCGAAAACTAAGGGATTCAGATCGAAGGTCATTGGCGCCAGGAAGCCCCTTAAGTATGTTAAATATCTGATATTGCGACTTCATAAGCTACGGCAAGTGCCAACTTCAAGCAAGCAACGCAATGTACTATGAAATTGATTACGGCAAGTGTCAAGTATAAGAAAGAATTGATCATGATAAGAAAGAAAGATCTTGTTTGATGACGGGTACATGGGTTTACTAACTGTAAAACTTTGTTACATTTTTAGAGTTTCGTACTTCAAAAGGAAATAACGGACTCCAGTAAGAAATAGATTGCAGAAAAATGTCAAGAATGCCATGGTCAAGCGTTTAAAACCCTTAGGGCGCAAGTAAACTCGCACTTGATCGGTTTTTTTTATCAAGTATATGTTCAACTTTTGAATCCTTCGAATACAGGTTTCCTTACGGTATTTTATTCTCAGAAAGACAAGTAAACATTTAATATGTGTATCAGTCAGGATTCGCACGAGTGACCTTACTTGCACGTTTGAAATAATGCAATTGCAACAATAACATCAGGAAAGTATACAGTTATGAAACACGGAAATCGGTAACGTTACAATAATGCCTTCAGTCATTTACAACAAAAAATCTACCTACCATATTTATTTCCGCCCGAACATTGTAAGCGGGAATAAAACTCCTGTGTATTGACAATATTTAACACACGCATCGATTGAGGTAACCAGCACAAAACTGATTTCCTAACGTTTCAACTTCTGAACAAAATGTTCTCGAAGGAGTTTGTGGGTTCATCCGATGATTTCTGACTATGAAATAACAAGGAGTTGTGAGTTGCCCTCATCCAATGGTTTCCAACTATAAAATACTAAGGAGTTGTGGGTTGCCCTCCTCCGATGGTTTCTGACTATAAAATACCTGCATTGTGGGTTGCCTTCATCCGATGGTTTCTGACTATAAAATCCTAAGGATTGGTGGGTTGCCTTGCCCTCATCCGATGGTTTCTGAGTATAAAATACTAAGGAGTTGTGGGTTGCCTTGCCCCCATCCGATAGTTTCTGACTATAGAATACTAAGGAGTTGCGGGCTGCCTTCATCCGATGGTTTCTGACTATAAAATCCTAAGGAGTTGTGGGTTGCCTTGTCCTCATCCGATGGTTTGTGACTATAAAATACTAAGGAGTTGTGGGCTGCCTTCATCCGCTGGTTTTGAGTTTTCTGACTATAAAATACCAAGGGCGTATTGCCCTTATCCGATGGTTTCTGACTGTAACATACCATACCCGACATCTTGCTATCCTGCGTCTGGTAAAGATAGACGTCCAAGTCGTCCAACTCGTCCGGAGTGTTCGCTATCCCAGTACCTACATGTCATCTTTAAACTTAAGTAATTAACAATAAAGGTATGCAGAGAGCGGTACCGCGGTGTCGATTCTACCGCGGAGGTATGTAAAAGGCGTTAAGGTCAAATTACCCTGGCTTTAGCTTTAAGTCGCTTAGCGAATAACTCAAACCTTTAATTCCCACACCTGTTTCAGCTTATTTACACCCGCGTACAGTTCGCAAAACAAATATTTGAAGTCATAAATTTGTGTACAGTACCGCCCATTGATTTGTTGCTGTTACCTTTTTCGTGTGAACTTCGAAAGCTTGTTTACGTAAAACGTTTAGGTTTATGGAATTAACTGACAGAAAAGCGATTTTGGTCGATCACAATACATTGGTTAAAACGATATTGCGCAGAACGTTTTTTCCGTTTAATCCGAAGGCCACGAAAAAAGACGCTCTGAGCGATATCGCTCGACATTCGCACCGATCGCCACACTTTGTTTTAACCAAAGTATGGCGTTAGGGCAAACCTCAAGTCGCTTTAAAAATTCTAAACTATTCAGTTTTGGATAGTGATACCATCATCATCATCATTTATCCATTTATCTCCCACTACCTGGGCATAGGCTTCTCCTTGAGTACCATTCCAGAGCCATTTGTCCCGGTCCTAAGCTTATTTCATCCAGAAATGACTCGCATTCTTCCGGATGTCGTCGACCCAACAGACACCAAGGACACCTATCATCCGAAAGTGTACAACAATCCGTCAACATTCTAGTCTACCTGCCGTCCTGCCTGGCAACATGGCAATAAAAATGATATACCTCTTTGTTCTCAAGTTCTCTCCACAAGTGAAAGACCAAACAACTGTATGACATGTTTCTTCTCACACATCTTCAGACTAAAGCCTAACTGTCAAGCACCACTCCCATACAAAATCAAATTAACAATGTGCATTCAAAATTTGACCTAAAGAGCAATAGCACAGAGTGGAAAATCGAAATGTGGATCGAAGACCTGCCGCAAACTCACGCAATGAGAGGTCAGCTTGATTATCGCAAGAGAGAGTCCAGCGGTTATATAAACCAGTATTAGTGTAACTGCGAGATTTGTATAATCATATTTTATTTTATTTTATCGTATGGCTACATGTCACTGGATATAGATAGGCATTTCTTCCCTGGGGTAGTAGTAGTGGGAAAGCAGATGATGAAGAAAATCCAGAGAGTGCTGCGAGGTCCAGATGGGACAGTGCAGCTGCCAAGTTTGTTACTCTTTTAGCACCACCCAGGGATCATCGTGTAGGATTGTCTAAGTTGTTTCTTACGGACGCTGAGTAACATTTATCACCATATAATCATATAATGGAATCCTATATAATAAGACCTGGTTTGAATTGATCTTAGGAAACAAACAACCTTCTTAACGATTTGAAACATCTTTATATGTTCTTCTTCTATAAAAAAATATGTTGTTACATTCATTTTATTTAGAGTAATAATCAATTACATAAGTAGGTAATTAAACATACAATATAGGTAAAAAATTGATGGACTTTTTAGGAAATATTTAATGAGACATGCAAGTAAATTGATATTTGGTTAGCATGTCTTTGGTTGTTTCGGTTGTAATACGGTTATTTTTTTTGACTTGTGAAGTTGTAGGACTTTTACGGTTAATCATTTTATTTCATTATTTCGTTTTCTACTTATCGAGGTTCCTCTGTGTATGAGAAATATTACAATAATCTACTATTCTGGCCCGACTAAGCACTCGACTTCTTCGCGCCTGCTAAGAAACCAAAGATCAACAGCAGTTCTAATTAAATCACGCAAAAACAAATCATATTTCAAAGAAGCTTGGTATCAAATTCGCTAGCATTCTGATCCGCACTTCTGGTTTCATAGCGCGTCTATTTGGTTTTAAACTTAGTGTACTTATGAATATGGTTGATTTTAGTTCGTGATTGTAAAAGCAGGTTCCATTACGTGCATAAATTGCGTATGACCTGTAACCTGGGATTGCTAGCATTATCTAATGACTGACACTCCCTAGAATCTGTAAGTAATTAACGGTAGTATTATTTAATTTATTGCTGAATATACGATGCAATTTCTAGTTGAGTAGACATTAAAATATTTCGTAAAGTATTTGAATTGTGTGATGCCGTTAGATCGTGGTTTAGGCCTTTTATTTCTTAAGCCAGGTTTAGACGAGGCCAGTGCTGGGCTGCTGGCTGCCAGTGCCAGCGCTGGCTTGTTATTGTCCTCGTATAAAAGCCAAACGGTAAGCCGCGCGCTACTGGCAGAAATAGAGCACCGGCCTATTTTTGCCAGCGCTCTGGCAGCCGGTACTGGCTTCGTCTAAACCTGGCTTTACTGTCGATTTTGCTTGCAAGTAAAACGTTTGTCTTAAGTTTTTCTTTTATAAGAACTGTACCCTCAGTATGTAACAAGAAGACAAATAAGAATCACATAGTCAGGCAAAAAAACAGGTATAGTTCGGATTTAATCTGGGATTATAAATTGCAATAGACCAAGCCCTCCAGTGCCGAGGCTCGATTCGAAGCGCCGGCGTCGTCAGCTTGTATGGCTAACGCCATAAATAATAAATAAATAATCCGCACCACCGCTGCTTAAAAAACGGCGACGTGACGGAATCGCAGTGACGCATCGTATCCGCACCGTTTTTATCGCATGCCCTCCACACCGCTGCTCAAAATACGCTGACGGTACGGAATCGCAATGACGTGCCGTAAACGTCACGACTTTAACGCATGCTCTCCACACCGCTGCTCAAAATACGCAGATGCAACGTGTACGCAGTGACGTGCCCCATACGAAATATTTTTGACGCGAACCTTCCAAACCGTATTTTGAGCAGCGGTGTGGAGGGCATGCGATAAAAACGGTACGGATACGATGCGTCACTGCGATTCCGTAGCGTCACCGTTTTTTTGAGCACCGGTGTGGAGGGCATGCGATAAAAATGGTACGGATACGATGCGTCACTGCGATTCCGTAGCGTCACCGTATTTTAAGCAGCGGTGTCGTCGCACCTTAAACCTCTTGGTCATCCGGTTACAGTAGAATCCGTCGAAATTTCCCAAGTTTATGCAATCTCTGAAAGGCTAGGCGTTGTTGACCATATTCTAAAGTCAGGGCAAGCAGTAGAGGCTTGCACTTCGTATTCTATTCACTAGGGTTTCTTTCTGACAGCGAGAAATGGTCTGATTGAAGGTTTGACGACTATTGCATCGATATGTAATCAAGAACGGGATACACAATTAGCCCAAAAAATGGCCCACAATAGTGCTGTAAGAACGACTTGTTCAGCATTTTCTCGGTCAGTTTTATCAGATTTAAGTCCGTGATAAAACTAGCCGGTTACAAAGTTTCAAGAGCAATATTTTCGGTTAACCTTGTATGAGACTGTATCTCAGCTAATATTGTAACTCAATGGACTTTTGACATTTTATAATGTCTACGTCACTAGCCGTAAAAAGGTCAGCTAAAAATAATGTACATAGGTCCCTACGGGACCTTTTGAAGTTATTTATTTCCATGTAAGTACTCGTCACGTGTTGTCAGCAGCGACCTTCAAAAGGCCTGTTCCTTTGAAGACTGCAAAGTACACATTCCCTCCCTTTGATATTAAAAGTACTTCCTCCTCATTAAATTTGTCTGAACTGAAATGAAATCAATAGCTTTAATTAATGTTACTTCCTAAGGAAAAAATGGAGTTTATTTTGGAATTTAGAGGAAATTTGGAATAAACTGAAATTGACGCGTGCTATTTATTTGCGCATGAGACAGAACAGAGACTAATTAATATATTCGACGTCAATAGGAAAATAAAATAACGTAAACAAATATGGCGGCATTTCTAGGCAATAAAGCATTTGACACATGACGAAATATAATTAAAGAAATTATTTTTCACTGACACATAAGTAGACCCCATTATCGGAGGTGCAATTTGGTAGCTTGTCATTCTTAGGGATGGGTAAAAATTATTTTGAAATACTAGCTGCATGTCGATATTTTTCCTTTGACATAATGAGAGTGACTTTAATTAAACGTGATTATTTTGTAAAACATGACTTATTAAAAAAATAATATTTATTTACCTTTTTCATTTCTATAAGTAACAATTTTCAATCTTAATTTTAAGGGTATTCTCTCTGCGAGAAGTCACTGCATTTTTAATATTATGATATATTAAATACGAATAAAATATGCTCGTAAATACAGCTAAATAATCGAAAATATTGTTGTGAGATGATATTTACTATCTATTGACGTAAATAATTTATTTTCAGTATAGGTGGCCAGTATTATGTCTCTATGGGCAAGGTTTATCTCAAGAGCGTTCAGGCACGGCCCTGCAACTCGAAACATTAGAAAAGTAAAATAGCAACCATATCGTTATTGTTCTACTGATAATGGTTTCTACTTCTGATGACAATGATTATCATGGGTGACAAAAAACATGCAAAATTTTAGTCTAATAATGGTATATAAAACAAATTGACAAGAAAAAGGAAGAGTATCGATATTGACATCATAAATATTTTTACCATTCCCTAAGAACGTCAAGCTACCAAATTGCACCTCCGATAACGGGGTCTATAAGTAATTAACGGATAATTTTACTAAAAATGAATTAAAATAACAAGTTATTGTGTATAAGCTGACAATGAACCATAGTTGGAAGGTAAAATGCGTTTGTTTACTTTACTTTACTTTACTATTGAACCCGGAGTTATGAATATATATAGGGTGGGGCCTGTAACTAAAGCAAAAAATTAAAACGTAGATTCTAGTCCTCAAACTAGACAACTTTTGTGTAGCAACTTTTTAAAATCATAAAGTTTTTAGATTGTTATTTTTTCAAACAAAGTAAATAGTAATTTCAATGTACTTAAAACTCCGTCTAATTGACATCGCCTGTCAGTCTAGTCAGTCACTCTACAGACATAATCAATTTCATAGTACATTGCGTGTTCGAATTAACTTTAAAATGTAATAAAATTCAAACCGCAAGTTTTTTTTCAAAGTCGTCAAACAAACGTTGCGTAGTTTGAGGAGAAGAATGTACATTTTAATTTTTTGCTTTAGTTACAGGCCCCACCGTGTATAATGATTTAAATGACCTTATAGGTATGTACATGCTTTTTAAGTGAGACCCTGTTTGTTTCTCATCTACGAATCGGATAGTCCAATTTGTGTAATCGCAATAGTCCAAAAAGTGTTATAATTTTTTAGGAGCTTAAAGGTACAGTCGCCATCAAATATATCGGAGCGCTCAAGGTACTCAAAAATATCTGAGTACGCACTTTATCGCCTTGGCAATAGAGGCGTTGTTCAGATATTTATGAGTACGTTGTAGGTACATATGTAATTTTGATATTTGTGTTGTGTGATTTGTTTGAATAGATAATTATATTCTTCTTAAACACGTTTCTTAGACACTTTAAATAGTATTTTTAAACTATTGTAAGATATAGGTACTAACACTATAATATAATATAACGGTTACACTCATGTGTACTTTAATATTAGTGAGAACCGTTGAAGAAACAGTAACTGGATTGTTTTCGATCAAAACTTACAATATCATCTTTGTTATGTACAAAATTTTAAATTTAACGTAAGTTCATTTTATTTACCTTCGGTATGTACTTTTATTGTATCGGGCTTTTGTGAAAACAATAATATTAATATCACTATTTTTTTTTCTTTACTTTTCTGATGTGAATCATAGATATTATAAAATAACGGCCGGATGACTGGTATTGGCCTTTTCTCCTTTGATTAAAGTAAAAAGAGGAAGATACCTGACGTTCATAGCTGACAAAACTGAAATGTGTTCCGGCACCTACACACTTGTAAATGCTTACACACTGCTATAAATGCTATAATGTACATGTGCATCAGGGGATTTCCATATTTTGCGCATTGCATAAAGTGTGAGAGAGACCAACTAACATAATTTACAGTAGTGTAGGCAAGATCATCATATGTCTAACAATGACGTATAGAAGTAAAAAAAGAGTCATTTGGGTTTGCAAAAATTAAAATATTGAATTGATATTAATCGTAGTAAGTCCTTGTCGCATCAATATGAAAGCGGGCAAAATGGCCCGAGATAGAAAATTAAATGTCGAGTCAATAGCATACTATATTTTTAAAATATGAATAAATCTCTAGTTCTAAACTTCTGGTGCTCTAGTCGAATATTCCAGTGTTCAACGAAATAGGTAACGAACGATCGTCTCAAAAAAACAGTATAAAGGCATCTACGTTTGCGCGTAGTTGTTACGCGTAGAGGTTTCTCTTTTTAACGTTTGTCATGTTTTGTCAAAAGAGACGTGTATGGTAAGCGCCGGTTATATTGCACTACGCAGAAACGGCGAATAATCCGAGTGGTCCTAGTACTTTAATTTCCATCGCCTACCTCGCGCACGACTCAAAAAAACCAATGTAAAGGTGTGACCTCCAATTGTGCATAGTTCTAATGGTATAAAAGATTCACTTATCCTGAACGAGTTGTAAGTCTCGGGAATCAGCGCTAGGTGCCTAATATCGTAGGTAGCGTTAGCAAATAAAACTTTTAATACCACGACGGTGGCAAACAAACAAGCATACGGCCCGCCTGATGGTAAGCAGCTACCCGTAGCCTATGGACGCCTGCAACTCCAGAGGTGTCACATGCGCGTTGCCGACCCTTTACAAAAAGGAGGATTCACTGTGTTCACGGCTAAAGGAGCAAGAGCAAATAAAACTGTTAGAAATTTTAGTAATATACTTTCTAGAAACGTTTTCATTATCGGGTAATTCGGGTATTAAAGATAATTGCTTACATTAATCGGGTAGCACCCAAAACTCACTAATTACTACCACATGTTTATAGCCGTAATGAACCATATTAGTAACAAAACAAGGTTGATTTTAGTTTAATAATTTTATTGCAATTACTGAGTTTTGGTTGTCACCTGACGAATTATATTTTCTAAAAACGTATTTATTCTCTGGTATCTGGTATCAAAGATAATTGCTTAAAAGGTTTTGACATGTGAAATCGAAATTTATGTCTAGACTAGAAAACTAATTTAGTTAATAAAAGACAAAATATAATTTATTTAATTTATTCAACATTGAATAGATTAAAGGTGAGAGTCAATTTTATAAATATAAAATGTTAAGAGCGACCATGGTAAATGCAATGATGTTTATTAAAGAATATTACTTATAATAATTCCGAATAATTTAATCACTGTTGCAATACTGCCATCACCACTAAGTAAGGGGGCGTCCATTAATCGCGTCATACGTTTTTGGCTTGTTTTAGACCCCCCCCCTCCCCATGGTGATCTTTGGTGATATTTTCAGGACCCCTCCCCCCCCTGTCCAATATGACGTGTAATTTTTTGCTAACTAAAGTACAGTTTTCTAACACGTGAAGCTACTTACGTAACGTACGTACACGTAAAGGGTAAACGAATGAAACTACATGTATACATATAAAATAAAATTATCTTTTATAGAAATTTTTTTCTTTAATAGTGCGTGTCGGGCCACGCGGTTTCGTACCTACTATCGAAAAATTAATATCAAAAGGTCGTATCTGAGTATGAAATGAGTTTTTAGGAGATAACTCAATAATTCCCAAACCGATAATGTTCTCAATTTTTTTCATATTTTTTGGATCTCCGGTTCAAAAGTGACATCCCAGGACACAATTTTTTTAGACTTACGAAGTGATTTTTTCTTAAAATATTCACTAAATAAAAAAAAATCAAACAGACCTCAATGTTATTTTGAAAGACCTACCGAGTGATGTGCATCATGTCAATATTTGGTAAAAAACATTTTTTTTACAAATAATTACATGTCTGGAGTAGTGCCCTTCCTTAAAATATTTTTTTCAGCAATTTTACTACAAAACTAAATAGCGGCATACAAAACACACCTTATATTTAAATATTTATTAAGATACGTTTTATCGTTTCCGAGTGAAATGGCTGTGACATACGGACGGATGGACGGACAGACGGACATAACGAAACTATAAGGGTTACGTTTTTGCCACTTTGGCTACGGAACCCTAAAAACCTACTTCACAAAATAATATGTCGATTGCCATTAAAAATTATTTACAATCATAGTGCTAGTGCAATTTTACTCTGCTTTTGATAGATTGATTCATTTAAAAGTTGATAATTTTTATTTTATTGGCCATAATAACAAAAAAATTACACGTGATATGTGTCCAGACCCCCCTCCCCCCTGTGGTGATCATTGGTGATTTTTTTCTTGACCCCCTCCCCCCCCTATACAGTATGACGCGATTAATGGACGCCCCCTAAGTCAAGATATAAAACAAAGGATATTAAATCCATTCTAATTCCTCAACCATTACTACAAGTATCCCGTAAGGCCATTAATCATAATATTCTGCACATAATATATTTAACACTTGTAGCAAAAACAGAGTAATATATATATAATCTCATGTAATCAGAAAGGCTAAATTATTTCCAATATAAGGTTGGTGTGTATGTTGTACCATGCACCAACTTGAAATACAGTATTACACGTTTATATATTTGAATACATTATTAGGTACACGGTAACAAGGTACACACCAATACATTTTATTCAATTAACCCTCGATATTATTTAGAGGTGAGTAATCAATATTACACTTAACTTGGTTCTTGCTGGTTAGCTCTCCAATCACCAATGTGTCCCACAACTGCCAGACACTTGTTTATAAGGGCTTACCCATTACCCCTTCTACTACCTGGCAGGACAAGAATTCTATATTACCGGCACATCCGGTTATCGAAATAATTGTAAATAGTATAATAGTAAATATATTTGCTTAGTTCAAAATAGATGAAAATATAATTAAAAAATTACAATAAGTTATTATTTACTAAACCATCAATATTTAGTATCGTTTACTTAATCATAATGTGACAGCAATACAGGATATCCGCTTCGCAAAATACGTAAAGGTTCAAGTAATATATTTACTCCTTGTAAATAACTTCAAGTGAATAATAATTAGCAATGCTAAATTATTACACTTGACGAGATTATTTACTTGTACAATTATTCGATTATTGTCAACTCGACTATAATAATTGAATACAGGATATCCAGTTACGTAATATTTAAGTTAGCAAGCATATTTACTAATTTCCAATCCAAATAATCCAATAAGGATTAACGGAAACGAATAGAAATCAAACTGCAATTATCTCTGATATAATTCGATAGTTGCATTATTTCCATTCTGGCAGTCACGATCACATAACAATAAATTAAGGGTAGTTGCGGTATTTGAAAACTTACGTCTACCTTACAATTTCAACTTCTTAGATTTCAACTTATGGATTACTTTAGATGTAGATTCGATACTGGAAGTGATGAAACTGTACGTTTTGGCCATTATTTATCTCACGGTCTGTATATCTCACATATGCAGATCTCGGATTTTTCACGGCAAAACAAAACACTAGCGTAATTTAGCCAGTGCTTGAAATATTATTTTATCGACACCTATCGAGTCTTACTAGAGTATATGACAGGTATTGCCTCAGTACATTTTTTCTTTTTTTATTCGATGGTACACCTATCAGTGTGAATGTCAAAATTTAAAAACTAACAAACGTGCGAAAATTTCGAAAAACAGGAGACTTACTAGAGCTCAAAATCAATATTTTTGACCAGTCTAAGGTGACCTACTGGGGGTTAGAAGATTGTGCATTAATTACCGGACATCCTGTATAAGTAATAAAATAACTTTTCATTTTAGCTTTGCCATAGTCGAGCAACAAAGAGGTAGGTCTGCATGTACAACTTAGAACGAAGTAACTATACCACCTCATTTAAAATGATAGAAACGAATGCAAATTTCATCTCACATGACATATGACATTCACACTTTAACTGTCATTTCATTACGTATAAAACGTAAATTGCATCTAGGTATTATTTATTTCGCAACGCATTGAATCCGACGTGTTGGATATACGTATAATAACTTAATATTGCAAGGTATCAATTAATACAAAAATGAGTTATGTACAAGATCGGATCAAAAGGTGGATTGAAAATCACCCTGAGTTAGTCTATAATGAAGTGACCTCCACTACATACTGCTCTATGTGCGATATGCATCTAAAACTGAAGAAATGCAATATTGAGAATCATGTGAAAAGCAACCGCCACAATTCCGGTCGGGGCAACCAAATAGGAAACATCAATTTTATTTCGATTTAATTATTTTTCTTATTTCATGCAACATGGGCAACAGTCAACAACAATAATTTTCGTCATTTTTTTAACAAGTATTTATGTTGCGACTGCTCTATGACTTCTTTACCGGACGAATCGACCCTGCGAAAAATTTATTTAAATCTCGTGTACAAAAAAACTATACAGGGTATAAGAGAGGTAAACAAAACCAATTATTTGTGGATATCTATAGACGAAACACCAGATTTCATGGGAAAATGTGTGACAAACGTGGTGATTCGGTCTTTGCAAAAAAATTGTGCTAAGCAATTTTATCTTTTGGGGTCGAAGGTTTTAGAGAAGGTAAATGGGGAAACAATAGCAAACCTAATAATAAACCAATTAAAATTTTTGTTTCAAAATTCTTTCAATGACAACGTAAACAATTTGCTTTTACTTTGCACAGATAGTGCCGCATATATGCTTAAAGCCGGTCGTATTTTAAAAGCAACGTTTCCTCGTATGAAACACATTACGTGTTTAGCTCATGGTCTGCACCGGATTGCCGAAGAAGTGCGAGATAATTTCAAAGGTGTGGATGGGTTGATATCGAATGTCAAAAAGATATTCCTAAAATCTCCAGAGCGTGTACGCCTTTTTAAGGCAAAATATCCGTCCATTCCCCTACCTCCCGAGCCAATTATCACCAGATGGGGAACTTGGATATCTGCTGCGGTATATTACGCTCAATACTATGAGCAAATACGTGATGTCGTCTCCATACTTGCTAATGACTCGGCAGCTATAAGAGCTGCAAAAAAATGTTTTCAAACACGCAAACTACAACCGGAGTTAAATTTCATTCGCGACAACTACGAAGTAATAGCCTCTTCAATAGAACAATTGCAATGTTCGACTTTATCCATTGCGGAATCCTTCCTCGTTCTGGATACTGTTCGTTGCTACGTAAACTGGAGTAAACTTTTACCAGTGATACGTAAATTTGAAGCCGTGCTCGAACGAAATCCTGATTACGAAATTTTAAGAGACATATCTGAAAATATTACCCGAACTGATAATGAATTCTATAAATTTGCTCCCTTGACGTCAACTGAAGTTGAACGTACATTTAGTGTACATAAATGGATTTATAGTGATAAACGCAACTGTTTACTCCCAGAGAATGTTGAAAAGATAATGATTATCTACTCCTATCACTATTACCCAAATAAAATGTCTTGTGCTGCTGTGTGTACTGACGTAGATTTTGAAGAAGAAATTGCGTCTGTTTCTGATATATAGTAACTTTATACAAATGTTTTTATTAGTTTTATTACATATTAATTTTATTTGGTGACTTTTATTTCTTCTAGTTCTGAATTATCGATATCGATAAAATAATATTTCAAGCACTGGCTAAATTATGCTAGTGTTTTGTTTTGCCGTGAAAAATCCGAGCTCTGCACATATGCATGTTTTCTCATTTACAGATGTTTCAAGTAAAAAAATAATTTATAATACCTATTAGGCTTAAGTAATAAGTCTATAGACCGTAAGCCAGGAACAAATTTTGTTGGTCATCGCGTTCCAGGCGATAACTTGTCAAGTGGTTAAGGGTGATGTTTAATGAAGCCTCGTAAAGGTCAGCTGCCTCTCCGTTGGTGGGTCGAGGAACGGCAGCGATTTTATTAATTAAAAAAAATGGTCATCGTGTCCCGATTGAAACTTTCGCGGATATAATGGCTCCAAAAATCCTTCTAACTTTTAAATATGGGAAAATTCAAGAGCGTGAGGCCTAATAATTACTTTCAATGAAAACTATATTGAAGACTATTGAGTTATTTGAGCGATTATTGAGTTATTTCAAAGAGTTGTATATTCATAGTAAAAGGACGTATAATATCTTGTAAAAAATACATTTTGATTGGGTGTATTGTGACGGCAACTACGGAACCCTACATTCAGCAAATATCACAAATTGTCATGCAACAGGTTCTAGTTTGGAAGTATAAATTAAAAAAAATTACACAACCATAGCAATTCTATACATAAATAATTTGTACATACAATATGTTTAGCTTGGTAGCGGTTTCAAGCACTAGGAGAACAGAATGAAATAAAAATGCATTTTTTCCAGCATATTATTTGCTAACGCTACCCAAAGGGGCATGACACTCGGACATACGTGTTTCACGCGTGGGTACTGCCTATTTAGCTGTCTCGCTTACTCAATAACAAAAATGTTTTTGATAAATTTTGATAAAAAAAATATGTTTGCGTATTTAAAACAGTACTTACGAATGAAAAGTTATTCCGTGAGCTTTGTTTTTATGTCTTGATCTATTAAATCATTAAAAAAGGCACAATTTGGCATGATTTACGGGTATTTTAGTCGTTATTCTTGAAAGCACGCTCTTCGGCAGCCATGACACGACTGATTCAATATAGGCGCCGGAACCTATATTTGATGGCACACGATAGTGCGCCTGGTACCATATCTATTCCCTTTATATTTATCAAAGCTTTTCTCTATAACTACTATTACATCACAGTTTTATCTATGGCTGTTGTTGTCCTGAATAACAAAAAATAAATAAATAAAATTTTCCCGTAAAACCAAATGCGCAAGCGCAATGCGCTGATTATCGTATCAAATTTGAATAAATTTCGAATTTAATTGTTAGCAAGCTTCATTTAAATAAATCCGCTATTTTTCTCACTTAGTCATTAATCCTTGAAATATCCCGTTATCGGCCCAACATGTGTTAGGGCGGAAAGTAATATATTACGAACGCCACGCCCCCTGCCGAGTTCTGAACCCTATACGTTGTTGTGTTATGAATAAGTAAGGTAATTTGCGAAAAATATGTGTACGTAAATAATAAGCGTGTGACTTTAGCTCTTATAGTCAAGTGTAAAAGAACCATAGTTCTATTAATGGCCTGTTTCACAATCTCCAGTTAAAGCATATCTGTCAGATAAATGTTTGCTGTCCTTTTCTTTTATATGAATGGAGAAAAGGATAGCAATAATTTTAACAGGCAGATAAGTTTATCTGGAGATTGTGAAACAGGCCCTTAGTGAAATTACTCAAAAAGTAGGTAGTAGTAGTATAAAAAAAAAAAAAACGTGTTGAGTCTGGATGACGACGTGTTCGCTGACAGCTGGCACACATTGCTTACCGAAATCAAGTCGATGTGTAATGAACTTACTTAGTCCGCCACGATGACCATAAATAAGGTGTAAAAAAAAGACTGGTAATTGCAATGCTGGCATAATTTAAACGGCCTCCTAGCCTAGTCGGTAATGACTCTGCCTACGAAGCAGGAGGTCCCGGGTTCGAATCCTGGTCAGGGTATTTATTTGTGTGTTTATCACAGATATTTTTTCCTGAGTTATTGATGTATTCTATGTATTTAAGTATTTATCCATATTTATCTATTATATATATCGTCGTCTAGTACCCATAACACAAGCCTTATTGAGCTTACCGTGGGCCTAGGTCGATTTGTGTAAGATTGTTCTATAATATTTATTATTTATTAATTGTTATCGTATTCTAATTACAACAAATTAAGAAAAAAAATTTTTACGCGTAAAATAATAGTACATTATTGTCGAGGAGGTGAAGTAGCACATTGATGGCTGAGTATTACGTTTAAAGGGACGACTTTAGGAGTCCGTTTAATTTAATACGAAGCCAGCAATGGCCCTTCACACCGAGTCCAATATAGTGCTTTATTCAAAAATAATGCAAAACAGCCAACGTTGATGAACAACAAACAATATGGACATAAATAATATATTCAGGATAACTTCTAAGTTAAAAGAATGACCACTTCCGCGAGCATCGAATTTCGATTCGAATCCTATAATTATCTCCATCGCTTCTCATTTTGAGTGAGAGAGACAGATTTATTCGAAACTACAATTTTTTATGTTCGCGGTACACGCTCAGCTTTGCCGCCTTTATATCTTTTTATTAAAAAGTTTGAAGTGTATTTTTCTTCTGAATTTACGGTAAGCTATTTGAGATAAGTAAAAAATCGGTACCAACATTATAAATACCAAATACCGAGGATGTGTTTTGTCTGTTTACGACCTTTGCCTTTCTTTTTGTATGGCTGTTGAACTTTTTAAAAAGTTTGTACCTCGACAAAAATGGAATTTGTATGCAACATTTATGTCGTGAAATCGAGCCTGCAATTTCCGTAACTTTTTAATTTTTATTTGACCATAAACTAGGCACTTCGCCGCCTAGTTTTTAACCGTAAAAGTCAACCTTGCCGGACATTTTTGAATAAAAAGGTTTTATATTGATGGTTGGCCTGCAGGGACGACGGGTTCCATACAAAAAAAAAGTTTTTTCGCGTCCATAATATTTTTCTTTTATTTTTTTCTTACTCGCAATACCCTGCCAATTATGCCCTGAAACGGATCACCAGTATTTTTGTCACACCCTGTGTATACAGTGGCGCCATGGGGGTTGGGAACGGAAACTATAACAATGTTAACATGAATATTTTGAACCATCTCCGGTCATAATTCCATGTCGATATTACAATAAATCGCAGAAGACAAACGTCTCGTCAACAAAGTATGATAGTTACATAGTTATATCGTAAAGTGATGTTTGTCATCTATAGTTATATGATAAAGTGATAGTTATCGCCTATTTCCGACGCTATCGCTTGCTTAACGAGAGTTCGCAACTATTTAGGGGTGACGCACGCGTCTTTATTTAATGAATTCGTGTTAAAATTACTTCGGTAGGTAAAGCCTGACCAGAAATATTATATGATCATGCGCCACCAAACATTTTACTGACAGAATGATATAGATGTGTGAGTGCATGTGATAGGCTGTCACTGTCATTGTCGCGGTTTATTTGAATTACAGTAAAGTGTTGAATATTAAATAATAAACGACAAAATATCCCAAAATTATTCATAGTCAAGAGCGAAAAATTGTAAATAGTGTATGTAATAAACAGCTGTAAATAATACGCTCGGGAAATGGAAGTATTTCGCTGTGAAACATTTTCAAATTAACATCAGAGCTGACAGGTAAACAAATCAAGATGTCACTATACAATAGAGAATAATATGCTCTATGACTATACTGAACTGTTGCCATATAAATGAGAATAATAGCGCCCTCTTGACAATAATCATATATTTCTGGTCAGGCTTTACTTAAAATATAGATTTGACTTTTTAAAGATAAAATAACCGTTTTAAAACTACTTTTTTTCTTCTTCCTCCTAGCGTTTGTCCCAGCTTTTCGCTCTATTGAACCTCGGGTCCGCTCGGCAACCTAATCTCAGGAATTGGCGTAGGCACTAGTTTTTACGAAAGTGACTGCCATCTGACCTTCCAACCCAGAGGGGAAACTATAGGCCTTGTTGGGATTAGATCCGTTTCCCCACGATGTTTTCCCTCACCGAAAAGCGACTGGTAAATATCAAATTATATTTCGTACTTAAGTTCCGAACTGTTTTAATACTACGATAATTGCAATATTTATATAAAGTTATTTTCAGGTTGAATGTTAAGAATACGAAGTCGCGCAGTATTAGCGTGCGAATTTGAAATTGTATGTTCACACCCTATTCTCATTGCCAACCCTGCATATTTGCTTTAATGGCCAAATTACACCTTTGGCGTATTTGTTCAAATATTTGATTATCTTTCTTATTCCATAAAAAAATGTGTTGCCAACATAGGTAATAAGTATCGGCTTCAAATATTAAGTCATATTTACGAAAAAGAAAATGGCAACCCTGGCAAACCACATCTCTATTTGTAAATCTGAAAACTTGCGACCTATTCGAAAATATTTCTGCTGACACTATGTTATACTCTAGATCAATGTTTCTCAAACTGGGGTACTCCAGTAATTGTAAATAGTTCGTGAAAAACACAGCATTTAACTGATAACAGGTGCCTTGCTAACACGGTAAAACTGAATTTAGGAGTCTCGTGAAAGTTCGCAGTAGTTTGATATTAATAATGACTCGAGTTATAAGGTCAACTGAGATAATTGCGTCAGTTGAGGTAAATACGTCTTTTCTATAATTACAAGAAGATGATAAGTGTGTTATGTAAAGATGGTAAATTATTCTTAAGGAGGTCTTTCGTCGATGAAGTGGCCTAATTGTCGTCTTTGTAAAATTTTCGTCTAACCTTATCCATTTTCTTGTTATTCTTATATGACCTTATGGACTGAATGCGCTCCTGGTATCAGCACCAAAGTGTGACCTGATGGCGTGGCGATGGGCTAATGTGTGTCATGAGTGTTTGAGATTTTGCGAGCTGATGGATAATAGGCAGTCAAGTGTGTTAGTATGATAATTTTGATTAACTAACAGTAGATATCTATGTAGTTTCGCAGTGTATTAGTGATAAGACTGTAATGCTGTGTAAACTTAATAAACAATAAACAATGACGCTTTTACCTCTACTGGCGTAATTATACCGGCTGACTTTAAGTTTGAGAAACAGTGCTCTAGATAGAACATTTCGCTCAATTCTATGAGAGCTTCTATATTTAATCGAAATTCGCTGACGAAGTGTAATTTGATGAGAAGTCTGTAATTTAATCGTCGAAGAGAACTTTAATAATATGGCAAAATTTAGGGATTAGTAAGTTCTTAGAAATATTGCTTGATATTGAATTTAAGTAAGGGCCTATCAATTTATTAGACTTACGCATCAAGTATTCATTAGGAAGTTTCGTTAATTAAAGAGATGTATTTTGAAACAACGTTAAATTCTATAAATTTTGAAGGAGTTAGATCCAAATGTTTTGAGGTCGAATAGACTTGACTCAGTTTTTTACAACCTGGGCAGTATTCTAACTTTAAAACACGTTTAGACACGAGCCAACTTCAATACAACTCCAATGCATTAACAACTCAATACATCTGAATAAACATCTGAATCAGAAATATCAGAATTTGCTTGAGAAATATTCTAACGCAACTCCAGTACAACTTCAATATTGGTTGAATGTTTGTTGTGTTTTGGAGTTATGTTTGTGATAGGTTGTATTTTTATTGTATTGTTAATGTATTTTTAAATACGAATCCGGCACCTAACATAACATAACTTAACATAAATACTCTTTATTGCACACCTCAAACCTTGTATGCACCTTGTCAGTATTCTAACTTTAAAACACGTTTAGACACGAGCCAACTTCAATACAACTCCAATGCATTAACTACGCAATACAGCTAGCGTCTAAACGTCTGAATCAAATTGTCAGAATTTGCTTGAAAATTATTCCAATGCAACTCCAATACAACTTCAATATTTGTTGATAATTTGTCGTGTGTCGGAGTTATGCTTGAGATAGATTGTGTCTTTGATGTTTTGTATATGTAGGTATTTTAAAATTAAAATACGACACCCTGTCTTTCATATGAAGACATCAATTGTCTATGTTTCCCATCACCAAATAGACCACAATTACAATTAAAATGACAATAAAATTGTAGTATTTTCACTACCTACATTTCTTCCCTCATCAATCGTGCGATTTTGAATCCTAACAACTTAACTATAAGGTTGATTATGACCTGTAGTGTTCTTCACAAGTTTCAATTGTTAAAAATGATAATTTTACGATCCAAGATGGCGAACATTAATATTCATTTAAGGAACATTGAACCACAATTGATCCCGGCCTTTGGATAGTTCCGATTATTGGATTTAACTAGTTCAAGCCGGTTATGATAGCTGATTGGATAAAACCCCTTGAATTAGCAGAAGTTCTGGCATGTTTTAATTATGTTTAAGATACTCTATGTATTTGTAAACGGAAATCGCTTATAATAATATAAGAGGACTATTCGAAGCGGCATGAAGAATTCTGCATGCGGTGTTTACCTTTAAAGTGATTGTTGCACTTAGTAAATAGATAACATATCATAGATTTATGTATTGTTCAATTTAGTGTGAACTCTCTCTGTGGAAGGTTGTCTGGAAGAGATCGCTTTTAGCGATAAGTCCGCCTGTTGTTACCTACCTCTATGCTGTACCAATATTATAACTCTTTTGTTCGTGTGTTGTAGTGTGCAATAAAGTATTTTATTATTATTATAACTCTCGTTGGTGAACCGAATAAATAAAATAATATGTAGTAAATTAATTAGGGTTTTCGCGATGTAGTTTTTCACTAGATAGCAGCACCGTGGCGAGATGTCTAGCTGTCATAATCTACCAATCACGTTTAATTATATTTTTTTGATTGGTGGATTTTGACAGCTGCTGCTCTCGCTACGGTGCTGCCATTTATTTTTTTATTTTTTTTATTTATTTAAGGTTTGCCAACAGGTGGTATACAATATACTTTTTAAAACTAGGCAAAAAATTAGCTTGCTTGAGTATCCACCCAATTACAGGTAAACACGGCATGCACATAAAAAAGAAGCTATTGCTTACATAATAGTTCTTAATCTAAGTAGGATTGAAACAAAATTTCAGAATAAGGTCTATAACAGTATAGTAGTTTATGCAACTGATACATAATGAGGGGCCTTAAAACACGAGTGGGGTTTAATGAAACGAGCGCAGCGAGTTAATCTAACAATATTTCTGTAAAAACTCAATCGCGAAAACCCTCATTAATTAATTCATGTTTCTTTCAGAATTGCGTCCATAATATTAGTTAGTTATTTGCCTCCGATACGAGAGTGTGCCACTTTCCTCGATCCCACGCTAGCTCTTGCCAATTGCTGATTTCGAGTTCGAGCAGATCCGCCTCGACCATGTCTCTCCAGCGATACCGTGGTCGTCCAACAGGGCGTCGCCCTTCTTAACAACCATGGTATGCCTTCTTCACTTTCCGATCTTTCCCCATCCTCCTCTCAAGCATACGCTGCATACAAAGTTTATATGAAGGGTACACGGAAAGAACATGTCTAGTCACTTTTTTTGTAAAATGAGATTTTTCTATCAAAATGTAGAGCTTACAATGAACTATTAGTAACAACTTCTGTTACAGATGTAAATTTTAACGTATATCCCACTTCTTAACTCATAAAAACATCTAGTTACGAAAATAGTATGGTTAATTGAATCATTACAAATTTTAAAAGCGCTATAACTCAAAATGTTGTCAATGTGACTAGACATGTTCTTTCCGTGTATCCTGCATATATAATATCTATATATATATTTTTATACATTCGGTGTTACACGTTTTAAAGAACCGTCATTTGACCCTAACCCCTGCACGGTGAAGGACTAATCCGTCCATATCGTTTATACCTTACATTTGAGGTCAGTAAATGTACTAACAAACCTAACATATTAGAGAGTCATGATGGAACTTGGTAATGAAACCTGATCCTTAAGGGTACGTGTTAAGGTCCTGTTTACGACGTAGTAAAATGGTCACGATAAGTCGTGTCTAGCTGTCTTACCGAGTCAAGGATAGAGATATCAGAGCTGCCTACATACTGTCAAGTTAGTTTTTTATTTGACCCGTTACATACGCGATGTTAGTTACATAAGACTCATGGGTGAGCCGTTTTAGTAAATTAATAAATATTTGGGAACATTTTTTTAATACCACGATGGTGGCAAACAAGCATACGGCCCGCCTGATCGTAAGCAATTACCGCAGCCTATGGACGCCTGTAACTCCAGAGGATTCACAGGCGCGTTGCCTACCCTATTTTTACAGATTTATTTACTACATAATCGATAAAAATACAACATAAATTCGTGGAAAACATGCAGTATGGAGCCTAGTCGATAGATTTCTAAAAGATCAGCAACGCTCATGTGACACCTCTGGACTTGCAGTCGTCCATAGGCTGCGGTAGTTGCTTAATATCAGGCGGGAGTGGCGGGACCTACGCTTTTTGCCACCGTCGTTGTATAAAAAAATGGAACAAACACACAAGTTAATGCCCTTACCAGGGATTCGAACCAATACTCGTACAGTCAGCAGCATAAGTAGCTAAGTGGGTGAGGTGTTCCAAATGAACTTGACACGACCTTATTGTTAAGAGAATAAGAGCGTGTGCAGGTAATTTTGAACACCTCGCCCGCTTAGCTACTTCTGCTGCTGAAAGTACGTGGTATATAAACTTTTTTTGATCGTGGCATCACTAAATGGGCCCTGATCCCTATCTATGGAAGACCATGTGATGTATTCTACTTTAAAAATACATAAACAATACATTTAAAACAAAACATTTTGGAACTATTTATTTCAAAAAACTTATAACTAGAATTTTACATATTTTGCAAAATCTCTCACATGAGATTATGTGCGCGGTCACTCAGTTCGCTTCTTATTATATTGTTTTTTTTTAATAAACATGTATCTTATCTAATTAGGTTGGTTTTCTTTGTAGGTATATTTTCCGGTATATTTTTCTTGTATAAAATATTGATTTAGGGTTTTACTGACTTATTAAAAACACTCCAACACACAACAAATAATCAAGCAATATTGAAGTAGTATTGAGTTGTATTGGAATAATTTTCAAGCTAATTCTGATATTTCTTATTCAGTTGTTTATGCCGTAGCTGTATTGCGTTCTTAATACAATGGAGTTGTATTTAAGTTGGATCATGTCATTACGTGTTTTAAAGTTAGACTACGGCCCAGATTATCTCAAACATAACTCCAACACACAACAAAATATTAATAATCAACCAATATTGAAGTAGTATTGAGTTGTATTGGAATAATTTTCAAGCAAATTCAGATATTTCTGATTCAGATGTTTAGGCAATAGCTGTATTGCGTAATTAACACTTTCGCAACCGGGCAAAATTTTGGACAATACCCCAGAAACCGACAGAACTCGCCAGGCGGGTTACGGCATGCAACGCAATGCCGCACGCCGCGTGCCCGGCATCTGAGCAAACATTACGAGTACCAGGCGGGTTCTCGGTAGTCAAAGTGTTAATACATTGAAGTTGTATTGAAGTTGGATCGTGTCCTATACGTGTTTTAAAGTTAGAATACGGCCCCAGTACTGTCCAAGCTAGCATTTTGGTGAGCCGGGTCAATTTGGTGACGCTACACCAACATGTCTTTAATTTGTATATTAACACTAGCTTTTGCCCGCGGCTTCGCTCGCGTTAAATTCGGGGTAACACTGTTCCCCTTTCCTGATTGCCCCCCGGAATGCTCCATACAAACTTCCACCCCCCATTTTAGGGAAGTGGGGGGTTAGAAAGAGACAAAAAGTAGCCTATGTCACTCTCCATCCCTTCAACTATCTCCACTTAAAAAAATTACGTCTATTCGCCGCCCCGTTTTGCCGTGAAAGACGGACAAACAAACAAACAAACAAACACACACATACACTTTCCCGTTTATAATATTAGTATGGATTGTACGTCATGAAAAAATATCTTAAATCTTGAACACTTTTGTTAGTACGGGCAGTTTTCTTTGATCTTCTTTCCATTTACTATCATGCCTCAAAACATGATTTGTGTGAAAATGACAGCAAAAACGTAGTAAGAAAAATAATTATTGTTTATCCCAGTTATTTTCACCTCAAAACATCTGCATCTGAGGCGGCCATTAAGATACCTTTCAAACCCCAGGGTCGTTATTACCCGCATTTCGAAAACAATACAAACTAGGGTTGTCTCAAGTTTGAGGGCTATCAGGAACAGGGCTGTCAAAAACATTAATACACTTTTACACTTGAGATGTTTAGAGCAACTGGAACGGTTGCCTGTTTTGATGTTTGTGAATTAATTTTCCTTAATGTAGAGTTCTATTTTACTTACTTATCTAATGGAATCTTTTTAATCTAATTATTAATCTTATTATATATCTCCCTAAAACATTTTTGATATTACATAATAGTAATTTTGCGAAAAAATGTCTTTAATACTTACTTACTTCAAATTGGTGGCAAATATTCTGAAGATAATTAAAAAAATATTATACTAAAACAATTAACAACTAAACTATAAAATCTCATAGCTACTAATAATTGATAAATAAATTATTTCCAGATCGTTCAGAGCGTAACTGCGTAATAAATTCTTTTATCTACATCTACACTCACATTGTAAGTCCTCTAAAACGTGTTCAAAAACGGTAGGCAATGGCTAGCATTACTACAACCGATTTTACTATTATAAGCTTTTTATCTGTGGCAGTAACGTAATTTGAACTTTACATGCTCATATATTGATACGTTATGTTATGAGTTTAAAATTCCGAACATCGAATTTGATAACATAATAATAATAAAAAAAAAAAAAACAACAACCGCTGACAATGACAGACGTCTTGTAATCAAATTTTGCTAAAAATATATTTTTATACGTGTTATTTTGCCTAAACTTGGTCAAATTTGGTTTCAAGTGATCCCTAAAATAATCCCAAGATGTGGAATACCAACATACCAGAGTTTAAATGCAATTACGGATCACGAACGTACAAAACATAGCACGTTGACAGCTTGTGCTCAAACTCATAGGCGAAACACGTATATGTTTGCATAGCATGATAACGAGAAGTCGGACAAAAGCGGAATCCACCAACGCACGCCCACCATCCTCGCCCGCCTCGTCAGTCTCCTCGCCATCGTCGTCGGGCGATAAGTTCGCTACTGCGCCCGACACCAGCGAGTCGAGCGACGAGTGCGGGCCGCCGCCGCCGCCGCCACGACCACCTGCGCGACGGGGACGGCCACCGCTGCCGGCACGCTTGGGGCTTGCGGGACATCCTGCCCCGCCCAGGGCCCCCGCTGCCGGTGGTATAGTGCGTCGCATGCAATGGACTTCATCCATTAATGAGAACGTCATGCGCGCCTATTATGGGGCTACAGAGGGGGGAACTAATCTGTGCGCGTATCGTGACCGGATACTTCCTCTGTTTCAGCTCCTCAGGTCCGAGTCATCCAGCGGGATAAACGGTTGGATGACTCGACACTTGATCGGCTCCGCCTGGAGGCTCTCTCTGCTCGCGCGGCCTCCATCTCGACGCGGGATCCGCCCGCCACGTCGCCGGATCCGATGCCCGCACCCGACCTGGCATCGGGGGCGCCGCGGGTTGATCCCAGTGTCGATGAGGAGGAGATCGTGAATCAGAGTGTGAGTAGAACAGCCAATGAGCAACTGAGGAGGACTTTGGAAGAGATAATTACGCAGTATCGCTCCACAAACATCCCTAGGCCACGATTACCACGCTTGCCTATGAATAGACGCAATCTAGCGCTAATGGGAGCCCTAAATGATTTGCTAGATCCATTCCTGCGGACTAGTAAAGACTTAGATGATACGCACTCGATCATGTACTGCGGGGCCATCGCGGCGTGCCGTGTTGCTCGAGTCAAGTTTCCGGACGCTGAACGTGCACCTAGGACCGCCGGGGGTGTCCCCGCTTGGCAGGTGCGGATCGAGCGTCGTATCAACTCATTTAGGACTCTCATTGCAAAGCTGATCTGCTTCAGGGGGGGCAATAACCGCCCCCGAGTAATGCGCTTTGTGCACCAGGCGTTCGCGGGGACGGATATCGAGCCCCGCGACTACATGGCCAATGTCATAGAGCGCATCGACTTTCTGAAGCAGAAAGTTTATGCATGGGCAAGCCGTATTCGCCGTTACAGAGAGCGTGTGGCCCGATTCAAGCAGAATCGTCTTTTCCAAAGTGACCAAAGGAAGGTATACCGAAGGTGGGAGGAAACCGACCCCCGTGTGTCCGACATGCGACTGCCGGATGCTACTGCCATGACTGATTTCTGGCGTAGCATCTGGTCGGCGCCCGTTGAACACACGGAGGGCGAGTGGATGAGTGTTGTTGAACGTGGGTGCGAGTCCATCGAACCAATGGGGGCTATCACCATCAGCCCCGACGACGTAAGTTGTGCAATCCGTACGGCCCAGAACTGGAAAAGTCCTGGCCCGGATGGGTTGCACAACTTCTGGCTAAAATGGTTTCGATGCTCGCACTCGCGGCTGGCAACACAATTTCAACAAGCCCTTGAACTTGGCTCCCTCCCGCCTTCCTTAACAACTGGTGTAACCTTCCTGCTCTATAAGTCCGGTAGTACCACGGAAGCGAAGAACTACCGACCCATCACGTGCTTGCCTACGCTCTACAAGCTTCTTACATCCATTTTGAGAGCAAAAATAAACGCGCACATGGTCGCAAACAACATTTTGGTCTCCGCTCAAAATGGATGTAGGGTTGGGTCCCGTGGTACTAAAGAGCTCCTCCTCATAGACATGACCATTTGCCAACGAGTCCGGCGGAACAGGGGGGCCCTCTCGGCCGCTTGGATTGACTACAAGAAGGCCTATGATTCGGTGCCTCATTCATGGCTGAGGAGGATCTTGGAGCTGTATAAAATTGATGCAGCTTTAAGATCCTTCCTTGGCGCGTGTATGAGGCAGTGGACCACAGTCCTTCGTCAACCAGGAGGCGGGGATGACTCCCCTGGCCCGCAGGACTTTATAAGGATCGAGCGAGGAATATTTCAGGGCGACAGTCTCGAGTCCCCTGTGGTTCTGCCTAGCTCTAAATCCGCTCAGCAATCTGCTGAAGGATTCGGGGCTAGGTTACCGGCTTCGGAGAGAGGGTGAAGTCATATCTCACCTTCTGTACATGGACGATCTCAAATTATTTGCACCAAATAACCAAGACTTGTTGGAACTACTGAAGACCACTGAAGTGTTCAGTAGTTCCATCAAGATGGAGTTTGGTGTTGATAAATGTGCGGTTATGCATGTACAGCGGGGAAAGTAGTAAATTCAACAAATCTACAGCTTTCTGAGACAATGACGTTCAGATCTATCTCTGAATCAGAAACCTACAAATACCTTGGTATGTCACAGTCTTTGGGCATTGAGGATGTGGGTATTAAACAGGCGTTGAAGGAGCGCTTCTTCGGTCGGCTGACAAAAGTACTTAATAGTCTTCTGTCAGGTGGCAACAAGGTGCGCGCCTTCAATGCCTGGGTAATGCCCCTACTCACATACTCCTTTGGCATACTAAGGTGGACACAGACCGAGCTGGATGCCCTGGATCGGAGAGTCCGTCTATTGCTCACCACACACCGTATTCTTCACCCACGCTCGTCTGTTATGAGATTGTACATCCCACGGAAGTGTGGAGGTCGGGGCTTTTTAAACGCCAAAAATCTCCACAACCGTGAGGTGTACAATCTCAGGAATTATTTCCTTAACAACGAGTGTGGGATGCATCGTGATGTGGTGGCAGTAGATAAGGGTCTCACGCCGCTCTCCTTGGCAAACGAGAACTGGCGCAAACCTGTGGTGCTAAGCACCGAGGAGGAAGGCGGTATGGAAGAGCAAGGAGCTACACGGGCGGTTCTACAGGGCCCTCACGGGACCCGACGTAGACCTGCTCGCGTCGGTGAACTGGTTACGATTCGGGGACCTCTTCGGAGAAACCGAAGGTTTTGCCTGTGCAATTGCGGACGAAGTTATCATGACGAATAACTACCGGAAATATATCCTGAAGGACGGTACGGTCGACATTTGTCGGGCATGCCGCCGTCCCGGAGAGTCACTCAGGCATATCATCTCCGGTTGTTCTCATCTTGCTAACGGCGAGTACTTGCACAGACATAACCTCGTAGCCAGGATTATACACCAGCAGCTTGCTCTCCTATATGGTCTTGTGGACCACGAAGTGCCATACTACAAGTACACACCTGCACCAGTTCTCGAAAATGGTCGTGCCACGCTCTATTGGGATCGATCTATTATCACGGACAGGACTATTGTAGCCAATAAGCCTGATATCGTGGTAATAGATCGACCGCAACGCCGGGCCATACTCGTCGACATCACCGTCCCATGTGACGAGAACCTCGTGAAGGCCGAGAAGGACAAGTCCAGCAAGTACCTAGACTTGGCTCACGAGGTAACCGCCATGTGGGAGGTTGATTCGGCGATCATTGTACCGATAGTTGTTTCTGCGAACGGTCTCATAGCGAAGAGTCTCGACCAACATCTAGAGAGACTTTCGCTACGGGGTTGTGGTTGGATCAAGGGTCAGATTCAGAAGGCTGTTATCCTGGACACGGCGCGCATAGTCCGAAGGTTCCTCTCTCTGCGGCCCTAACCACCGGCAGCCTGGGCCTTGCTCCGTTGCCGGCGGCACCCTAGGTTAGGTTTTTTATTATGTTTTTATTGTTTTTGTATGTTTTAGATGTATTTTTATATTTTACTTTTGTAAAAATATTATAAAAACCTAATCTAAGAAATTAATGAAATAAAGTGAATAATAATAATAAATACTCTTTATTGCACACCTCATACAGTTACAAGCACAAATTTTACAATCAGATAAATTTAGGTAGAGGTAACAACATGCGGTCTTATCGCTAATGAGCGATTTCTTCCAGACAACCTTTGGGTAGTGGAGACTAGAGAAAAACAATAAGCAGTAGGTGGTGCATAGACACAAAAGAGACGAAATAGATAACACAGCACATTCATATGAATATACATACTTAAATAAATACAAAATAAACATACATATACGTACATATATACATATATAATACACACAGTAAGAAACAACAGTGACAACTTAAAAACCTAAGGAAGAGATAAATAGTATTCCTTAAGTTGCGATTTAAAGCTAACCGATAGATTGCGCGCGTTTTATGTTGAGAGGGAGAGAATTCCACAAACGAACGGCCTGGAACGTAAATGAGCAATTATAAAATTTGGAAGATGAAGATGGCACTTTTAGGAGCAATTTTTGAGAGGATCTAATAGAATTAAGATAAGAGAAACGCTCTTTGAGGTAGCGGGGAGTTGCAGGGTTAAAAAGTATAGAAAAGAGTAAAGAAAGTATGTGAGAGTTACGGCGGTGACGGATAGGGAGCCATTTGAGTTGAGAACGAAAACTAGAAACATGGTCGAATTTGCGTAATCCGAAAATGAACCGAATGCAGGCATTTTGAATACGCTCAAGCTTATTAAGTTGCTCCTCGGTTAGGTCTAAATAGGAGATATCTGCATAATCAAGAATGGGGAGAAGTAACGACTGAGCAAGCGCAATTTTAGTAGCAATTGGCATAATGTAAATCCTGTCCTCCTTCCTGACCAACGGCACGCGCCCGCGCGACCGCCGGCACAATCGAGTTGGCCATGGCGGTGCAATGGCGGTCATTCTATGGTTTCCGAACACTTCATTTAGGATATATAATATGAGTGTAGATAAAGCAGTGTATGCAATTGTACGTAATTAGGCCTTGACGAGTGTGGTTTTATGAAACGAGCCGCAGGCGAGTTTCATAATAAGATCACACGAGTGTCGACACGAGTGTCGAAGGACCTTTATTACGTAACAGTTACATAAACTACCATAATTAATAAAATTTACAATTATTTTTGACTTACGGTGTTATAAAATAAAGGGAAATAAACCTAACAAAATACTAATTTGTAAACGTGACCCTTAATAACCACTCAACAGCTGTGCTTGCTATTTATTGTATCTTAATCTCGACGCCGCGCGGCAAAACCATATAACCCACAAAATACAAAACTCCATTAGTCACAGTCGGAATACGACGGTATCTTAAGACTGAGGTACTCATATCATGAATTAATCTACTACTTGTGAAATTAAGTGTTTATTACGAATAATTGTAATTTTCTTAGTGAAGCTGTGGGGTCCAAATACAGTGATCAACATTTCTATAGATATCATTTCTGTTTTTTTAGATGTCTGCATAATTACTAAAATCTATTACTAATATCCTCAAATATTGTAGCTGACTACGAGTATTGTTTATCCAAATAGGTACCTTCTATTTATACATATTATTTTTAATAGGTAAATGGGCAATTGTTTTATAAAATAAAATCATCACCATCAGTATGAAAATGAATTAATTTTATACGAAAGTTTTCGCACTTCCCATCACCGAAAATATAAAAAAAAATCGTTAGTACCTAATGCCTTTAAAGATTGCAATTTCAACATCTTTATCTTAACACAACAAAACTAATCTGCAAACGTAATATTTGATTACCACAACATCTGCTCACGCTATTCATAACATCTTAATCTCAACACCCCTTGGCAAAGCCACATAACCCGCGGAATCCAAAATTCCACCCGTCACGTCATAATGGCGCGCAGTCAGTGTTCATATCCTAACAAATGATTGTGCAAGACGAATGACTGTGAGGTGCGGTGGATTAAAGTAGCGTCTGCACGGGAAATAGGACGATTTGGAAAGTGATTGTTATATAATTATAACAAACTATATTTACTAGTTATGTCCATATTAGCATTAGCCCGCAACTTAAAACTCGCTAAAAAATATCAGCCCTGTTTACTTTCGCATCCATAAAGATATTTAGAGGTTAAATAAAAAGAAGATCCTTACCGGAGCATCACGAAATAAATAAAAAATCTTCCTTTCAAAGTTCCTTCATCAATGGCTTAGGTTGTAAATCTTTAGGTAACATTTGACAGGTTCAAACATCGTGTTTATAAATTTAAAACGCTCTTTATTATTGTATTGGAACAACAAATTAACCTCAATGTGTACTTGGTTAAATTGAATGATGTATAGGTAATAAAATATTATATTTTCAAATAAAAACGTACATACTATAAAATTTACTACGACCCACTTTACAATTTCCTTGTTAAAAAAGAAACTAAAACTCATTTTGTTAATAAAAGTTTTCTGCTAACGCTCTTTCTGCATTGAATAAGGAAATCCGAAGAAAACCGAGTTTAACTCGCAATCTACTTTGATACAGAAAAAAAAGGTATTATAAGTTACCGCCTTCTGCCTTCTTAGTTTTTTTGCGAGTGACAGGCCTCTTGGAAGTTATTTTAAATGCTGAGGTAAAAGGGGCTTTTAAATAAAATAGGAAAAGAATAACGCATTAAATTGGTAAACCTAAAGAATATGGTAAACCGGGACAATTGCGTCTGTTAAGCCAGATGCGCTTTTGTAATACAATGGTAAGTTTTAAGGCAAAGTGTAAATGTTATACGTAGGTACCACCGCCCACATTGTTAACTGCTCATCGGTAGACCTTATGCCTTTTGTAATAAGGTCCACCGTTGTACTCAAGACGAACTTTCCTCAATCAGGAATCCCATTTGCGTCGTATAAACTCTGGATTACTATCCACCCATGTTCCATGGCCGGAACTTCAGTGTGTTGTGAGAGTAGTGGACACAGTGAGCGCGGTTTGCCTATGCTCCCTAATGTCGGATGAACCAGATACGCTGCCAAACACTCTGGCAGCGCCGGCGCAAGATCACCCTCAACAAGCCGTATCAGAACGCGCGCGCCGTTCCCTTTTTCGTCCCGGCTTTTTGCCTCGGCTCTACTGAGCTTGGGATCCGTCCGGCAACTTAATCCCAGGAATTGACGTAGGCACTAAATATTACGAAAGCGACTGCCATCTGACCTTCCAACCCAGAGGGGAAACTAGGTCTTGTTGGGATTAGGTCTAGTTTCCTCACCGAAAAGCGACTGGTAAATATCAAATGATATTTCGTACATAAGTTCCGAAAAACTCAGTTGTTCGAGCCGGGGTTTGAACCCGAGACCTCTGGATTGAAAGTCTGTAGTCTTATCGCCAGGCCACCAGCGCTACATAACTTGCTCTGTATCGAATTAAAAATATGGTCGTCATTATCACCCCAAATGAACATCCAGTGGGGTGTTCACGTTCAGCTTCTTAACATGTACAGGGTGGTCAGGGTGTAACAAAAAAACTGATGATCCGTTTAAGGGTATAATTGGTGTAGTATTTTAGTTCAGTTAAATTGTACTCTAAAGGGCCCCTAGTGAGAAAGTTTTGGGGTAGTTCTGATTTCTTTCATTCCTTATGTATTTTGGGGTGCTGAATCCGAATCTGAGGTTTGCGGACGAAATTTCGTGACGCAACATTAAAAAAATCGCAAAATGAGCGAAAAAATTCAGCTTTTTTCCGAATTTTTGCTTAAAACTCGAAAACTATTAACTTTCAGTAAATGGCCTGTTTACAGAAATTAAAGTACTTAAAATTCTCTACGTACATCACTATTTAGTTTTTTATTTCAGATGAACCGTTCGGTCTCAAGTGCGAGTGGAAGATTGCCAATTTTC
This sequence comes from Pammene aurita, assembly GCA_947086415.1. Classification (NCBI taxonomy): domain Eukaryota; kingdom Metazoa; phylum Arthropoda; class Insecta; order Lepidoptera; family Tortricidae; genus Pammene; species Pammene aurita. The sequence continues at coordinate 7,902,247 of OX352315.1, read as the reverse complement.
AGCGGTCACTATTTTGTTACTGCAAATTTCTTATTATCTGTGAAAAAGTTATTATAGCTTCTTTAAGATATCAAAATCGAAGTGGGGGTGGAAAAAAACTAGTAGTTCTCTCGTGCCAGTGCTAACCACTTTGGACCCTGCATCAAACTCAATACTCCGGTACATTTCATGTAAATGTAAAAAGGGCCGCCAACGCAATTGTGGATTCAGGAAGGCGGGCCTCCATTGTTCCCCATCCCCAATCTGCACATCATGCGAAGGACTGTGTGACAACGTTGATCGTCCTAAATACAGCTCTGACATAGACATAGAAAAGACTGAAGAAAGAGACAGAGGTACGTCCAATCTCACAAGTTATTGTGTAATCATTCATCTCTCCTAGATATATGATCACAAGTCAGTGTCTTCAGATTTTTTTTATGTTGCGTCACGAAATTTTGTCCGCAAACCTCAGATTCGGATTCAGCACTTCAAAATACATAAGGAATGATAGAAACCAGAACTACCCCAAAACTTTCCTAGTAAAAACACAATGTAACTGGATCATTTGTGACTATGAAAAAGTAGAAGAACTTTTTTTTGAATACGAAGTTTTTTTTTCCCGTGGTTTCTTTTAGTTTTTCATAATTAGAATACGATACTACCCAACTTGCAAAACCATGGTCGAGTAAACGTTTCTGCCGCGACTTTTAAGTGTTAGCGTATAGTCGAATAAGAGTCGAATACACGTTTATACGACGGCGTTTGGGCACAGTTATATTGCAATTAAGTGGAGTAGGTGACAAATGAAAACACCGCTATAGGTTAGGAATACCGAATAGAAGTTCTATAAATGTCGCGCAATTTCTAATTGCGTGTAGTAGTGGCCTCTATCGCAATATCTATTCGGCGTTTTTGTCGAGTTGCAGCAGCGAGAACTCCACTATGCAATTATTTGATTCAATAGCGAAGTTTGGAGCAGCGGTTACTCGACTTTTTTTATCAACAGTATCAACACGCGCAAGTTCGTCACAATTGTCACAAAGCATAAACTGAAAGTGAAAAAATAATCTTTTCGAGGTAAGTAAAGTGCATTTTGATTTTGTTATATGTTAAGGATAGTGACTTGAGGTTTATCGATTGTGGCAATGTAACAGTGAAATTTACCTGCAAACTTATTTTTGTGACAAAACATATTATAGTTTATTTATTAAATTTTATTGCCCCTTCATGAATGTTAGTTTTAAGTGATATATTATTTAATTTATTTTTTAATTATCTAAACAAATGTATCAGTAAGCGACATTAAGCATCTCTGTAACACCTACGCGACTAGTATGTTATAAACAGCCGAATATCGAATACGAGTGCCCCGTTACTACATTATTCGACTATTGTTTCTGCCATAATGCAAACTTTAAGGTTCTTTGTGAAGAATATAAAAACCCTGGATTCGAAAGATTATCAAAGAAATCCTGTGGTAATAGTTATTGTGTTGAGTTATCGGTACTAGTATATAGATAAATACTTTGATATAATGTTATACTTACACATAATAAGTATTTGTGTGATTTGAAGTACTTTTAGCTACTTGTGCTAAGATATATAAAGTTTTTTGTGTATCATATTATCGATACTATATTTTTGACAAAACTATGCATACACGTCATTGTTGAGATTCAGGTCATATACCCATACTATGTCAAAAAACAATGCAATGACCTTGTCTGTACCTACATACAAACAATTAGCATTGTTTTGTTTGTGGTACTTTTTCCGGCTTGGCGTAATTTAAGAATTTATGGAGTAAATACAGTTGTTGTAATTTATATACTAGAAAGTTATTGGGCTTTAACTGTTCCAAATTGTATTAACTGGATTAATTGCTAAGCAAATAATTTAAAAACACCCACAAGTTTTTTTTAATTTAACTTTTATAAAAATAAAGTCTGAAAATTTTGTAGTTTTTCGCGTACTACGCAGCGAGATTTTTTTTTTCGCATGCAAAATACAGTTTTACAGTCTTCTGAGGGACCCTAGTAACATATAAAAAATGCAGCTTTACATCGTTCTTTGCGTGATAAATTGACAATTTCACTGCTATATTGGCTATGCTTTTCTGTATAAATAAAAAAAAAATCTGAACGGAACCAGTACTCGCATTGAAATACTCTGGTTGACAAGTTTGATGCTGAAACGACGGCGGTCGTGAAATGGTTATACGAGTTGTGGGTCAGTAAACGTTATATCTTGGCATCTATAACACAAGCTGTGAAATAAAAGTGCTAAACAACTACACTTACACAGCATAAACAATAATTAGTCAGATTATTATGTACAAAGCAACACTTATATCATTATGGACTCTATAGAAATCAGTATGAAATCTATTACTCGATTGTGTAGTAATCGTATTTATTTACTACATTTACATTGCTACATGTGGAATAAAAATGACTTTAAACTCTTTTATACAACCGTTTTCTGAATAAAAGTTGCAACTTACCATGGCAATATGACTAATCCTATAATGGCAATATTAGAAACGTATAAACGGCTGTTTGTAACATAGCTGCAGTATAATATGCTGTAACGCGATCAATGAGCTGTATAGAAGTAATATTGATGATGGCTATAAAACTGTAGTAAAACAATCGCATAACAAGGTCATATAAACGTTTATTCCACTGTACTATTTGACTGAATTGTTGTATAAGCTAACTTGTGATATAATCAGCTACTATACGACATATTATCGCAGCGACTACTGTTACACTACCTTTATCTGACTAAATAGCTCTATAATACCAAGCTTATTCGGCATTTTTGCTGGTTGGGTAATTATGCCCTTAAACGGATCACTAGCATTTTAGTTACACCCTGTATATCTCAATGTAACTTCAAATAGTTTAAGAATATTTTGCAAAATTAAATGACATGTTTTTGCTATGTAAGTAAATATTGCCCGGACAGGGCATATATTTACATTTTTATTTTATTTATTTATTATGTGAGATATATTTTAATATGTAATATAAAAACACGAATAAATTAATATGAATATATTTTGGAAGGTTTTCGAAACGAAAGTGAAGGTTAAAAAGTGGTCAGGGCTTTACAACATGATTATAAATTTTGAATGTTTTCAAAATTAGTAAATGAACTGCTTGTTACTAATATGTAAACAAATTTTATAAACTGTAATGAGGAATCGACATTAAAAATGTAAGAAAATTCGATAACCGCGTTTTTACCTAATAAAGCGTCTTAAGTACTACGGTATCAACTTACTCTCGCGTCTACAGAGCTATTCGTAACCTCGACCCCTTTCTTAGAACAGCAAAAAATTGTTTACCTAGCGTCAACAAAGGAATACCCCGAACAAAACCCGAAAAAACAGAAACGCCAAAGGGTTTCACAGAAATATTAAGCAAAGAAAATGTCTGAAACATCAAGAAATTCTAGCTAGCCAGGTTTTTCTGATTTACTCTAATACGATCTTAACCTATTTTTGCGAAGAAACTAAAAAAATCATGGTCGTGGAAGTAAATAAAGTTTTTCCTTTGTCGCATCCAACTCTGTCAGATGGGCGCCTGTCACACCGCAGAAGAGGTGAGATGAGGGCTTTAAAAACTTAGCCCTGTCACAGAATAAGTAATAGTACATACAGAAGAGTCTCCTTCCTGAATTTGACATTTAGCTACAGAGATGAAAACGTTAGCTGTCATGCGCTCTTATAAAATAAAATACGGTTTTCAACGTGCTTTATATATCCGTGCAGGTTTGAGACATGTCATAATCATAAACACTGTCTGAAATGATTATATGTGACGTTTTCAATCAAAAGTACACATCATTGTCGGTTGTGAATAAGACGTTAACTGCCATTAAATATAATTTAGAAATAAACTCTATTAAAAACCGCCATATTCTCGAACGCACCCATGAGGTGATAAGCGATGTGCCAACCTTTCCCTCATTAGCCCTCATATGCGGTAAAGCGCATCGGGAAAAACGGGTACAATGGAGATGGAGAGAGACATAGTGAAACCTCGCTGGTCCTGTTCAGAAATATTATGAGACTTTTAAGGTAATAAGCAATCTTAAACCGACTTCAGTGATAGAAAAATATTTAATTGTGACTTACCTTTTTATGTCTTTTGAATCGAAAGTCAAGACTTTTAACTTTTAATATATCTATGTCTTGATATTGAAGCACTAAGTGGACGTTCAAACTAGACTAAGGTGCCTGTTCAATTTAACAAAAACCGCAGGTAATCTGATTAACCCTTTACCGACCATTGGGATGTCAGAAATTATGCGAAATTAAATGCTATCTCGGAAATAAGGTTCAAATGATGGTAGGAAATATATTTCCTTTTCCATATAAAGGCTGTTTTTTGCATAGAACGAAAAACAACCCCCTAATGAGCACGGTGTGTATGACGGCCCGCCTCCCCTTCACCAAATAAACAGTTCAGTGAAAACTCTTATCATCCCTTAAGATAATATCAGCTGTTGAAGACAGCCAACCCCTGTCTCAACCTCTTTCAAAACGAAGGATTTTGATACTTGGTCGAAAGAATTTTATTTTGTCGTACTTTAACTGCTTATAAAGATTTAGAATTCATAAATATATACTTTTCCTTACTTTTTTGGGAGTTGTGGCAATTATATACTAGTTTCTTCTAGCGACTTTGTCTGCGTAGAATTCGTTTTCTGTGATAAAATTATCATTTGTCCTTTTTTTCCGGGAGAACTGTCTCTATACCTAATTTCAGTTAATCGTTTCAGTTCTAAACGTGAAGAGGCAACATACATTACTTACGCATTGATAACTAAAGTTGTTATCATAAAAAAAGTGTCGATTACTATCAGTTAATAAATGTAGATAAATGATAAAACCGTCATATTTTCATAGTACTTTTCTTAAGACGGTTAGTCAACAGTTGACTTAGACGTTAAAAATCAGCCTAAAATTATCACACGAAATGTGTCAAAACTTTTAATTTATTCCATAACTTAGTGTAACTTAAGCGTTTTGATACTTTGTTTTAGACCATAAATGGTTTTTATACTTTTTTGTGTAATAGATCGTTGGTTCACGTTTTTAGGCGTCCTAATTCCTAAATACTTACCAGCAATTATTATAACTAAGGTACAACAACAAATTACGGCAAATCTTCAAGATCTGATTAATTTAAACATAATTTAATTACATCCAAATTTTGATAAAGTAATTAAGCATAAACTTCTAAGCGTCAAGAAAGTTCACAAATCCATTCAAACGCCGGCTTTGACTTAAAATCTGCGACACCTTGTTGATTATGCTAGAGTAAATGTAAACAAACATACGTTTATCCAAACCGTCGCTCATTATAAGCAAGAAAGTGTGACAATCTCCTGAGGGAGCCTAAACCCTTTAATTCCAGTAAAGCAGAGAAGGTTTTGTGAAGATTGTCCACTTTTTGGATAAACGCTGTCGAATTATCATTCAAAGCTCTAATGCAAAATACCTCTCGAAGAAGAAAATAGGTATAGAAATATGTTTATCACAGGGTTGACAACCAAAACTAACTATGTAATACCACAAGTTCATTGCCCTAAGGAACTAGTTGATAACAGTTTTGGTTGTCAACTGCTCAACAATAGAAATAGAAATATCTTTATTCGTGACATTACAGACAGAACAAATAAAATACAGATAATTATAAAATAAAACAGGTGTCACGAAATGGCCTTTTCTCAGCATGTTGCCAGCGTTAGCCAGCGCTGATCTTCCGAAAAGACCATCCGGTGAAAAAATTCACGGCAGGTAACAAACATATTTAGCGAGTACAATCTATAATAACAAAAAGGCAATAAAAAAAAACATCAGTAATAAATTTCAAGAGAACAATAGAAATGGAAAACTTAATAAAAGAAAAATAAAAGTACCTTAAAACTACAACGCAACAATCTAGTGACCACGCATCTGACCGGACATGCCGTAGCCTAACATTATAACTCTTAGCCACTAGCGCCAGCGTCAACGCCGTCAACGGCAGACACGTGAAACATAACACAAAACAATACACTCTAACCTAAAAATCGTGGCTTACATACGACACAGAAGACTATAACTGAAAGAATAAAATACACAACATAGCAACAGAAGAAAGCGGGCAAAAAAGACAATTGTTAACAAGGAAAATACACACAGCAACGCAAAAGGAACATAACCTAGCGGTACGGTATTATAAACAACTAGTATCAACTCTACAAGTTTCCTCGTTGAGTTGGTGACAAAGCATATAAACTTTTTAATGTTCAATTTAAAGCTATGACTACTTTTTAGGTCCCTCAATGGCGGTGAAATATTGTTCCAGCATTTTGACGCCGCATATCGAAAGCTCCCTCGGAAAGCGGCCGACGCATGACGAGGCGTCAGCAAATACAACCTACACTCCCGGCGTTCACGTAACCTGATGCCAGCTAGCTTTTCAAATAGATAAGCAGGACTCTTATACTGAAGCACTCCGAACAGCAAGCAAGCCAAGTGAAGCTTACGACGGTGTTACGACGGTGGTGCATTTTAAGCAAGTTGTGCTTATTAAGAAATGAGGTAACATGGCCTCTCAACGGGACACTAAAGCAAAACCGAGCGCAAGCATTTTGAACCCTTTGGATGAGTTTTTTTGTTTTAGAGTGAAGTCTAGGGCCAAACACTGTGTCCACGTAGTTCAGTTTAGATAAAACAAGTGATTCAACTAACCTGATACGTTAGTTTTCATTAATATATGCTCTAATTTGGTACAGAATCTTAAGTTTATAGAAACAACTCCTAACAGCCTCGGCTACATGCTTTTCATATCGAAGCCCACAGTCCAGTAGGAGGCCTAAATTACGAGCCTCATATACCCGCTCAATGGGTTCCTCCATCAGCCTATTGTCTAGTGCACTACTGATACTATCCAGTTGTTTTTTGGTGCCAAAAATAATGTATTTGGTTTTACTGGGATTAAGTACAAGGCAGTTTTCTCTGGCCCAGCTTGCAATACTAACAAGGTCCAGATTAAGCTTCTCCAAGGCACTGTTAATTTCTGTTGGCTTACAAGAGATATATACCTGAATGTCATCTGCATAGATGTGGTTCTTTCAATGAGTGATGTGGAACATTATATCAGCGGAATATAAAATGAATAGTAGTGGGCCGATGACTGATCCCTGAGGAACCCCTCTAGTAAGGCCAGTCCTGTCCGAGTACAGTGAGGAACCATTATTGAGACTTACTTTCACTTTTTGCGACCGCTTATAGAGGTAGCTGTCAAACCACTTAATAGTACTATTGTCAAAACCATAGTATCTTAGCTTGGACAGTAACAGGCTTATATTTAAACAATCAAATGCCCAGGAAAAATCAAGGAGTACTAGTATTGTGCACATTCCCTTATCCTGAGCACCCAAGATGTTGTCAGTGACATCCAGTAAAGCAGTCATTGTACTGCGACCTTGGCGAAACCCTGACTGAACATCCGGCAAAATATTGTTACTCTCTATGTAGTGCCTTAACGGGTAAGATACTGCTTTTTCCAATATTTTTGACATACATGGCAGTATGCTGATAGGTCTAAGGTCTTTCATCTCAGTTGGGTTTGAGTTTTTGGGTAAGGGCTGTACAATGGCTAATTTCCACACATCTGGAAAAGTGGATGTAAGTAAGGAGGTATTTATTATACTTGTAATAGTGTCAATGGTATGCGGGAGTGTCATTATCAGCATATTTAGATTAATACTGTCACAGCCTTCAGCATTAGATTTTAAACTTTTTATAATTTTAATGATCTGGTCAGAGCTAATGGTATCTAAATGGAAAATAGAATCACTGTACCTGTGGAACTCTAAAAATGTCAACTTTGATATAGTGACATCTGAAATACCTGGCAGGCTAAGAAAATGTGTGTTTAAGACTGTAGGATTGTTGAGACAAGAGGGTATTTCAGTGATTTTTTTGGGCAGCAAATTAGATTTGAAATTCTTCCATAATGCTTTAGGTTGATATTTTATTATTAATATTTAGGTTGAAATAGGCCATTTTTTCAGTATAAAGTGCTTTATTTACAACTGATTTTAGGTCTTTGTAATATTTTTTCTTCGACTCACATTGTTTTTTATGGAAGTCTGCAGCAGCTTTGTATCGCAATCGCATCATGACCTTGACTGTATCAGTAATCCAAGGATAGGACTGGGCCTTGACCAAGGATCTCCTCAGGGGTGCATGCAGATCAAATATTTCAAGTACTTGATGGTTGAAAGTACTTACCATTAAACAAATTACTTGTTTAAATTTCGATGTGTTCTCATCTCACTAGTCAAAATATGTAAAACTCAGTGTTTGTTATCTCATTGTTAGTAAACATCTTTCTTGATATCTTTAATTGGATATGGATATAATGATAAATTTCACAAAAAACATGTATGCCATCTTAGATTTCGGAAATCTAAGATAGGGAATTTCAAAATAAGTATTTTTTTAATTTTACATGTTTTTGTTTCGGAACGGTGTCAAAATTATTCCATAAATCCAGAAAGTAATTCGGCGTCCCCGATGTATACGAAAACGATACCAAACTTGACCTTAGTAGCTTAACTGATGTAGATATCAAGATTCAAGAGCCGCCCCCCAAAAAATTACATCAAAAATCTTGATGGCTCCACTTCTCAAATCCATCCTTGGGTCCTAAGAAATAATCACGCCGAAGGAAATCTCTTGTTCACGAAAAGCCGTATTTTTACTGCTTCAATAGTTATTATTAGGGTAAAACTTTCAAGTACGATTACGGAATTTAATAGTTGATTCATTTAGGGTTGTAGCTAAAATGGTAGTTCAATAATTATGCTCTGGGCTCTACGCAAACAAACTCATGGTGGCAGAGGTGTTAGTTGTTCATATGAAATAGCGTTTTTTCATAGAACTGTCTCCGCTGTATTTACCTGTTTCACAAGCTTAAGCCTGCCGTTTCCCGGTCGCCGTCCCGTGAAATTCAGATTTCAGTTACGCGCTGTTACCTCTTATAACGGTTTAATAAAAGAGTTTAGCTGACTAACTCGCAGGGATTTATCTTTTCCTTGCGAGTTAGTCAGCTAAACTCTTTTCTAAACGGACGTTTGAATCATCATTTTTATTTACGACGTCATATGACTAATTATAAAAGTTACTAAATACGTTCTGCAGTGAAGGTTCTTTTTGGAGTTTTATGTGCGCTGACGATTAGGTATATCAATTATATCATCTATCATTATGGAATATTGGCGCAGGGCTGCCAGGTGTCCGGCCAAACATTTTCGTGTCCAGCCTGTCTGGCTTTGTTGGGCTTTTCGTCCGACGCACGAGCGGCGCGAGTCGAAAGTCGAGCGCAAGCAAAGCCGCAATATAGCTATTAAAAAGTTATGTCCAGCTTTTAATGTCCCGCTAAATTAAGCGCTGAGTCCTTCTGTGTTTTCGGGCCTGGCAACCTAGGCGCACGCGCGTTTTGTAAGCGCGGCGCGACGAGAGCGCTCACTACCCGCGCGCATCGCTCTCTCTCTCTCTCTCTTTCTACCTTCACACTGACCGCTCACAACGCGCGCTATGTTGTGTCTGACTGCTGCGCGGGCGTGATCAGAGCAGAAGGAAGCGCGTTGCGTGCCAGCGGAACACTGCTCGCAAAACGCGCGTCTTTTAAAGGAAACACGCATGTGACACGTATGAAGTGGCATCCTTAGGCTACGGTGACTGCTTTCCATCAGACGGGCTGTATGCTTGTGCAGAGTGTCGTGGTGGTAGTATCAGGTATGGTATAGATGCTCGGTGCACAATTTCTCGCCAATCTGGCCGGTTGGAGGTCATTCTAACAAACTTGTTCAAGAATCCTTGCATATATGTAGCAGATTTGATCTGGTCAGTTTATCGCATTGGTGGCTTTTACTGGTCTGGCTAAGCGCCTAGTAAACATCAAAAGATATTGCCAAGAATTCATACAAGAAGGGTTTGAATCCGCGACCTTCGATTTGAAAGCCGCAGTCCACCGCACAAAAACCGCAGCCGCAAACCGCGGCAGTGCGAAGCCGGCATGATTTACGCCGGCAGCAGTGAAAAGCTTCGTTGCGAGCTCTAAATTGCTTTTTGCAGTATTAGCTGTGTTGTGATTCCAATCACTTACCCAGCAACTAGTATACTTGCTAGTTCATAATTACTAACATCTTAGTTCATAGGTATTAAACAATTTTCTCGTTGACCAATAGCAACACAGCACCAGGTCGGAATTAGTGTCCTTAGTAAATCCTTACCATCACACAAAGATGCCTGGCCAAAACCAGAAACTACTACAAAATCATCTAACATTTAGAGGACCCAGTTCAGATAGGAAAGCAAATCAAAGGTTTTGTTAAGCAATCAGATTTGGATTTTGTTATATTATTTTATTTTAATTAAAAAATAGGTACATTGTCTGTCTCTCAAGCTGTTTTGATGTCTTCTTATAGAACTACGCATTTAGTGTATCTTTAAGATCTTATGTATTACTGTTTTGAAAAAATAGTCCCGCCGAGTTTCTTGCTGGTCATAATACTTCTCGGGTCAGAGGTGTAGGGTTAGAAACGGTGGTAGTTTTTCTTTTTTCTCTGACGTTCATAAGTGCATTTTAATGTGCCTAAATTCAAGAATTATCTTTTATCTTTTTTTATCTTTATTATCAAGCCGATTGTGATTGGTCCACTTAACTCACCTTTGCTCGTTGACCAATGGCAACACAGCACCAGTTCTGAATTAGTGACGTTACCATCACGTGATTGGCCCGCTTATGTAGCGCCAATTTGTCGGATACGATTCTACATGCAAATTCAAAGATTTCAGTGGATTTTGATCGGGAATTCGATGAGTATAAGCAGTGACTCACTAGCCTGTCACAGTTTTATCACATTGCGAGAATGATTGTATATAAACAGTGACTCATTCGCCTGTCACAGTTTTATCACATTGCGAGAATGATTGTGTATAAGCAGTGACTCATTCGCCTGTCACAGTTTTATCACTTTGCGAGAATGATTGTATATACGCAGTGACTCATTCGCCTGTCACAGTTTTATCGCATTGCGAGAATGATTGTATATAAACAGTGACTCATTCGCCTGTCACAGTTTTATCACATTGCGAGAATGATTGTATATACGCAGTGACTCATTCGCCTGTCACAGTTTTATCACGTTGCGAGAATGATTGTATATACGCAGTGACTCATTCGCCTGTCACAGTTTTATCACATTGCGAGAATGATTGTATTTTGCAATATTTTTTTAATACAAAGACACTCGTTTTTGAAGACACTGGTAACTCGAGAATAGGCTTCCTTTGGATTTTGGGTTCCGTCACTTTATGATACAATCGGAACACAGTTATGAATAAATTTAATTACAAAACAATATAATACATTATTTTGACAAAAACCGGACTTAGTCGCGTACACTTACTTTTTTTTCAATACAATACATATTTATTTGTATGACAGACCATAATAAACAAACTTATATGGAACGTGTTTTTTGCAGTGACAATGAGATACAATTTCGGTTATTCGAGCGTCTTTAAAATTGCATTAGTTTTTTAAGAAGACTAATAAAAGTTTTACCACTCTGTCACGGTGTTTTGTAATTAAAGGTCTATTTTAAACATATACTAACAAGAGGAATTAACAGATTATTTTTCATTAAATAATTAGGTAAAAAAAATTTAAACGCGTGTTTTCTATAAAAAAACGTTACACACTGGACACATGTCAGGATGAAGGGTTTTAATCATTGTCGCTAACAAAGGAGAACGACCCATGAACGGCGCAAATTATGGCTACACACTGTCGCGGTTAGCGGTTGCGGTTTTTTGGCGTTTGGAGCACACAAGATGCTTTATTACGATCATAATGACAGGTTTTTCATGTTATTATAGTAACACGACCTAAGCTAGTCGGTAATGACCCTGCCTACGAAGCAGGAGGTCCCGGGTTCGAATTAGGGTCAGGGCATTTATTTGTGTGTTTATCACGGATATTTTTTCCTGAGTTATGGATGTTTTCTATGTATTTAAGTATTTTTATGTATATATCTATTATCTATATCGTCGTCCATCCATGATAAGCCTACGCCATGATAATACTATGGGACTAGGTTGATTTGTGTAAGATTGTCCCATTATATTTATTTATTGTTATTTAATAAAAAAATGTAACCGCTGTAAAGTTGAATATAGGCCCTTAAATTAGTGTTGTGTACCTCTAGCATACTTTTAGAAACCAAATGGTAATGGTACGCAATTGACAGTAAGCGGCCACCGTAGCCTGTGGACGTCTGCAACTCGAGGGGTGTACATGCGCGTTGCCAATCCATTAAGATTTTGTGGAGAACCCCAAAACCCCATATTTACTGTATCTAGAGAAAAGATGCACGAAATATTCTTCTAAAAGCCTTACTTTTCAACGCCACTGCAAAACCACTATGTGATAATGAATATCATCGCCTCTGTACTCTGTAAGTCAGTACCGACGGCAAAAAGGTGTCAGTACCGCAGATTTATACGGGTGTTACCGACGCTACTGAAGGAACGTTGGTAATTAACTTTTGTTGTTATGTTGATGTTGAAGTTTTAAGTGTAATTTGGTATTTGATGTTCTGTTTTCTGAGGTACTTAAATGGGTTTTTAATTAGAGTGCGAAAGTATTTGCAATAAGGTATTTGTTATAAGTACCTAAAATTTTGTAATATGTAATTATTGTAATTGCTGTATTTATTGTAATTAACAATGGTTTCCGCTTCCCAAAGGTTGTCTGGAAGTCGCTTTTTAGCGATAAGACCGCCGATTGTTTTACCTCTGCTTTTACTGTTTGTAACTTGTACTTTTTGCGTTTCTTTATTTTGAGGTGTGCAATACAGAGTATTTGGGCCATTATACTTTAACAAAATTGAGAGTCAATGAGATCGAGTAGAACAACTGTAAAGATGAATATAGACCCTTAAATTTGTTGTGTACATCTAGCATACTTCTAGAAACCAAATGGTATATTGGTAAGCGATTACATAAGGTTTTGACACTTTTTCGTAAAATGCATATTTTACAATACTTGGCTATTACTTTCATTTGCTGTTTTGTGACAGGGAAAAGGCTTATTTAGGCTATCAATCCCGATAGCTTAGTTTTATAATAACAACTCTAAATATTCTTAATCACAGTAACTCAGTGGTCCTTATTTATCTACCGATTTGTATGAAAATAAGGCGTTACTATCTTTTTACATTATTCAATATAAATATATGAATTTTTGGTAACAAATTCGTATTATTTGGTTCGGGTACAATTTAGGAATACAATTTTATACACAAATTCAATGGCTATCACACTTTTTTCGGGCAATAGATTAATGGTCACGAAAAAGTAGAATGAGCCATTTATGTTATGTTATTGTAAGCTGACAGTGCAGGATTAAAGCCTCTTGTAAAAATCTATTTTTATAACATAGCATGATTTACACAAACGTAAAAAACGTAAGAAGAATCGATAGAATATAATATAACACTTTGTTACAGTTAACTTACAAAATACATATATGTCAAATTTGTTGGGTAACTCAGGCACACTCTGTATATATACCTATCTATTCACGCATATCTACGTTGAAGATTGTATTTACTACACAAAATAAGAAAAACAACACTAACGCCATCTGACACTAGAAATCCAAAATGGCCGAATTCATTCGCCGGCGGGGCCCGGGGGAAATCGACGCTTTATTCTATCTATCTGTCTTGCGAAACAATATTGGGCACGTCAACGAGTATCGGCGGTTTTGGGGGTACGAGGTGAAATGGTTTCGAAAAAGCCAGGTAGGGTTATCATATGAGGAAAAGGTCATGAAACCTGATCGATCCTACTCATATAAGAACTCTCAAATTATAGCCTACTTATCTCTGCTACAACCCCAAAGTTTAGAAAAACTTTACTAAAGTTATCGCGGAACAACGATACAAAATCAAAAAGCTATCGAAATGCAGCTGACAGTTCCGTTGTGTCCGAAGTTGTCTGTAAGAACCCCGCTTCGCATGCGCTAGCTCGTTTGAATGAATGAATAAATAAATAAATGCTTTATTGCACACCCCAAAAAAAAACAGCACAGTAGAAAAAAATTGATTATAAAAAGTGGCAAACAATCTCTTCCAAACAACCTTTGGGTAGCGGAGAAGATCTTCGATTCTCGTTTGATTACAGTAGACAAAAAATAATGAAATGAACAGAACCCTCTGTTCTCCATCTGATACTGTCCTTGTTTACCAGTCGCTGTGTATTTCATACAGGTACGGGGATTGCTTTTATAGCGTTCACGGCAAACTGAGAAAGCAGTGAATTTATCGCGCGAATCGCGGCTTAGCTTGTCGTGTATCGTTGTCGATAAAGTACCTCGATTGAAGGGTGGCAGGTTCGCCGAGTCGTGTATATACAATGTCGAAATTTTAATCATTCATATTGAACGAGGTGATAAGGTAGGCCATACTGAACGACTTTTACTATGGGACTAGCCTCAAAATCTCAAAAAAAAAGCTGTCTTCATACAAAACGACGACATCTGATTGGCCGAAATGTATGAAACAGCCTATATTTTTTTCGCGATTTCGGAGTTGGACCCATAGTAAAAGTTGTTCAGTATGTCCTACCTAACATAATCACTCTGTATATGTCAAGGACTAGTTAAAAGTTGACCATGCAGAACCAAGATGAATTGAAATCAGGCATCACAATTGCGTAGCGAATGGTATGACATTCGATTATTTAGGCTCGATAGTAGTTAATTTCGAGGAATCATTATCATTACATAGTATAAAACAAAGTCGCTTTCCGCTGTCGGTCCCTATATATACTTAGATCTTTAAAACTACGAACGGATTTTGATGCGGTTATTTTTTAATAGATATAGTAATTCAAGAGGAAGGTTTGTATGTATGTATAATACACGCATAATAGAGAAACACTGATAATTTTAGAGGTTTCTAATGTGATGTCGTAAACAAACACATTTTTTGCGCTTACATTGCGAACGCTGGCTGAACCCTACGAGATTAGATTAAAATAATGTAGGTACTACAGTATTGTACACCTCAAAAAGGTGTACAAAAAAGTCCCGTGCGAAGCCGGAACGGGTCGCTAGTAACTAATAAAGAAAGCGTTTTTCCTTGATAATATTTTACTCTAATAAGCGTAAGGCCGTCTGTGTCGTAAACAAATACATTTTTTTGCGCTTACATTGCGAACGCTGACTGAACCCTACGAGATTAGATCAAAATAATGTAGGTACTACAGTATTGTACACCTTAAAAAGGTGTACAAAAAAGTCCCGTGCGAAGCCGGAACGGGTCGCGTAAGCATTCAAC
This sequence comes from Pammene aurita, assembly GCA_947086415.1. Taxonomy (NCBI): domain Eukaryota; kingdom Metazoa; phylum Arthropoda; class Insecta; order Lepidoptera; family Tortricidae; genus Pammene; species Pammene aurita. The sequence goes on along the minus strand of OX352315.1, from coordinate 7,886,842 downwards.
CGCGAACACCGCCTGCTGCGACAGCCGAAGCTGTCCCCTCGCTGGGGCCGAAGCCCCCGGAGCCGAAGCTCCCCCTCCCGAAGGTAGCGTGCAGGGCGACACCACACCCTGGTCCCTCATGACAACCTCCACGCCGGGAGCAGGTGGAAAAACCCCGGGTTCCACCCACTCAGGTTGCCTTCGCGATTTTTTATAGAGGTGGTCATCCTCGCAGCCAACACCCAGCACCGGCTTGGTGTTGACCCCCGGTCCGTCATCATAGGCCCTCTGCCTAGACAGGTTACGGGGCCGCAGTTTTATACAGGACAGCGGCATTCCTGTCCCTCACCGCGGCCGAAGCCGCCCGGCCCGAAGGCCCCTCAGTTTTTTATAGAGGTTGTCATCCTCGCAGCCAACACCAAGTGGCGGCTTGGTGTTGACCCCCGGTCCGTCATCATAGGCCCTCTGCCTAGACAGGTTACGGGGCCGCAGTTTTATACAGGACAGCGGCATTCCTGTCCCTCGCCCAAAGGCCCCCTCCAGCCAACACTCAGGAGTTCCCTAAATGAGAGATCTCCCTGTGCGGAACCCCCCATCCCCCCACACAGGATATAGCAGCACCGGTAAGAAATCTTTGGGGTCCACCAAAAGATCGCTTACCGTTGCTCCCAGGATGTACCTTCCAGGAACCCTTCCCTTTCCCCCGGATCAACCGGATCAGAAAGAATGAGAAGGGCCCTGGCACTCGAGGAGGTTTCCCGTCATAGCACCCCACGGCGTCGTAGCCTAAGCGTAGCGTAATACGCGCGTAGGACTAGAGTGATACGAGCACATTCATGTTCAAAGAAGTCCGCAATGTCCGCATACGAAGCGACGTTGCAGCGAATCGTATTCGTTCTTTGAACAAGTTCACCCAGATTCAAAATTGCATGGACAATTTATGAATGAATTCATTCATAGTGTGTCCATGCAATTATGAATCTCACTACACGTGCTCGTATCGTTCTTAGGCGGAGAGCCATGCAGTCACGTCAGATATGACACAATAATGAGGGCAACGAAACCCCTCTAGTCAGTTTGCTATACTATGCTTATTTCTAGATCTGGACAGCTGTAAAGTGGTGGAGGACCTTTGAAATGCAAACCACTTCAAGAAAACTAATCCTGGAGCTCTTGGTTTGTGGCAATATTATGAGAAACTATATAAATAATTACATTATATCATTGCCAACATTTTCTGTTGGGAGAAAGTAGTGCCAAACGACGTAAAATATAATTCATTCAATTTTTCGCCTACTGTTTTTGTTTCCGTAATATTACACAATGTTTTTAGTTCTAATGTTAAAATATAAGCCCTGTCCTTTATAACTGAGACAACTTCGGCAGTTACCCTCTGATCTAAAGCAATAAGGATAGTATAACAATCTTACCAGACGGATTTTGTTGCTCTCATTACTGTGTCAAATCGGACGTGGCCGGCTCTTAGTCCATCTCGTCTTACGCGCGTATTACGATACGCTTACGCTACGCTTAGTCTACGACGCCGTGTGCAAAGGGTCTAAGTATAGCAGTTGGTGTAATGTCGGGTTCACTCTGTGTATTATGAATTTATGACATAATCAATTACACATTAACAAAACAATTTCTCGGGACAGTTGGCACAACCGAATTGTTTTTATATTTTAGGCTTAAAAGGCTGTTTGCATTTTAATAACCATGGTAACTCCGAGTTAAAATTAAGCCGCATTGTCCTGGGAATGAAGATCTACGCTCAATCCAAAGCGACGTATGTACATACATTTTGTATCTAACATACGTCCTTTTGCTATCATATATTCATACAGAAACGCTAGCGTTAGAATGACGAAGCTCAATAGGATTTTAGCGGCTCTTACGTCGTTTTTTAGTCAAGCGACATTTTTGCTCGACAATTTTACGGGCCACAGGACTCGAATTAACTCGAGTCTAGCTATAATTATGTTTTGATGACTATGTTAGACGTTTGATCAGGGATTTATGCTTTGTATGATAAAGTTGCACACGTTTGACTGGGTTACTTGACTCTTGACTCCTCAAGTTGTTGCCTAACGGAGACCAAAGGCCTAACTCCTGGGATCTTGTACTGCGTGCGTACGCCACCGGCAATAGTATCTCCCTACCTGCAAAGATATGTAGGGAGATATTTGTAGGGCCATAAGAGCGTGTTACATATTTTTGCGACCTTCGTGTTGGAAGATACTATACTCGTATAACTACATCACCATCGTCATCATCATACACTGCAGGTTTTTTCAACCTATTCGCGAGGTGATTAGGTAAATCATACTGAACAATTGTTACTAAGGTATACCAACCCCCAAGCGAAAAAAAAAGTCCCATGGAAAACTTCGATAGCTGATCGGGCGAAATGTATACATCCAAGTGTTTTTTTACGATTTTAATATTAGCCCCATAATAAATTTTGTTTGGTGTTGTGTGAACTTATTTCGCATGATATAGCTAAGACTTGGAAATATGCAAAAGCACCCTATAAGAGCTGTAAGCTCTTTTCGGTGGAGCAATTTCCATACATGTAGGTACATAGTGTCTGTCCTTTGCTTCTTGACAGCCTGGTACATGACTTTTACATTTCCTTAACTGCAGCCGGTAAAGCCAAGCTGGAGAAAATCCAAACCAAGATCCGAAAAACTTAACTTATATTTGTGTTAATAATATTTCGTGGACGGGCAAAATGTGGCCGAAACTGGCTAGGTTCAATCTATTTATTAAGTCACAAAATAATATGGCTGTCGTTTGAGTCCAAACAAATTCATATATATGTATATACCACAAACTTATAGTTATAAAACATGAACGAGCAGGAGTTTTAAAATAAAAAAAACCGGCCAAGTGCGAGTCGGACTCGTGCACGAAGGGTTCCGTACAGTTAAAATAAAAACACAAAAAACATAAAAACGGCAAAAATATACAGATTTTTAGTATTTGTTGTTATAGAGGCTACAGAAATACATCATCTGTCTAACTAAAACGGTTCATGAGGTACAGCCTGGTGACAGATAAAATGAATCAAAAAAACATGTCTGTTGTATGGGAGCCCCCTTAAATGTTTATTTGTTTTTTAGTATTTGTTGTTATAGCGTCAACAACAATACATCATCTGTGAAAATTTCAACTGTCTTACTATCACGGTTCTTGAGATACAGCCTGGTGACAGACTAGACGTGTGCGCCGCGCCGGCGTGGCGTAGCCGCGCCGTGGGACCCACGCCGCCGCCGCCGCTGCGGATTTCAAAATCCACGCCGTTGGCCAAAATTTCAGAATTCGGCAAAAATTTGCCAATGACAGTTACCGATGAAGGAAAGTCAGTTGAAAATTTAACAACGTATATTGACGAATTAAACCATGAAAACATCTACACATTAAAATAGTTTGGGTTTGGTCAATTCCTTCTCTTTTATTTCGGGAGATTAATAAATGAGTATGATTTAATCGCTCACCTAACAAATATGAACTCGATAGCCTTATTAATAAGATTGGTAACGAAAATATTAAATATGGCATCAAAATTGTACCACCAACTAAATTATCCTGAGAAAAGAAGTGTTTTCGGTGGCAGGATTGATCCTTAATACTGAACAGTATGTTTGGACCTACTGCGAGTCAAAAAAAGATCTTCATCATCACTAGTCGTTCCCTCAGAGCTGAGGATCATGTCCTGTTGAAGACCCGGTTCCTCCATAGGCTTCTATCCCTCGCTAAGTGCATGGCTTCTTGCAGTTTTAATTGCTTGGGTGCAGTGATTTGGGCACTCCATCTTGCAGGGGGCCCTCCCCCTCCCTCTTAGTCTTGTGCCTTCAGCTTTTCCCGTCATGATGGTCCTCTCCAGGTTATCCAAGGAGCATCGAGACAGATGTCCGAAGTATGTGGTCCTGGCACGTCGTAGACAACCAGCGTTTTATGCGTAGCTCCTCTAGTATGGACTGATTAGTACGCATCGCAGTCCAAGGTATCCGTAAAAGCCCTCGCCAACATCACATCACATCTCAAACGCATCGATACGGCTTTTCAGATCTGCCTTGATATTCCAAGTTTCAGAACCGTATAGGATAATTGGAAACACCAGGGAACGCATAAGTCTAACCTTAGTGCCTCTGTATGACGCGATCTCTCCAGATCCTATCTAACCGATTCATAGCACCCTTCGCTATATGAATCCTACGGATGATTTCACGTTCACACCTACCATCGCTAGATAGAAGTGAGCCGAGGTAGGTGAAGGCGCTGACGCATTCTAGGTATTTCGTGGTAGGAGACTGTTTCCGGTGTACGAACATTAACTTGGTTTTGGCATGGTTGACGTGAAGTCCTAATTCGATATTCTCCGCTTCTATTAGCCGGAACAAAATACACATCTCCTCCTCATTGGAAGCCAAGAGCGTTGTGTCGTCAACATAGCGTAAGTTGCTGATCGTTTTGCCGCCAATTGATATGCCACCGTCCCAGTTCTCGGTTACCTTACGTAAGATGTATTCGCCATAGATATTAAAGAGCTTCGGAGATAATATACAGCCCTGTCCTACTCCTCTTTCCGGCTTGAACTGGTCCGACAAGGTATTCTCGATGCGCACTCTGACTTTCGGCGTACAAGTTCTCAATAAGATGAGCTAAATGAGCAGGGACACCCATCTCCAAGGAGCACGTACAGCATGTTTTTCCATCTAACACAGTCCAATGCTTTGGCGTAATCTATGAAGCATGGGACTAATGGCTTGATCCATTCACGACATCTCTCGATGATCTGGCGATCTGATGATGAAAATCTGCTCCCGTGTCCCTCGTCCAGACACAAAGCCAGCCAGCTCTGGAAGTATTTGTCGCTCCAGGAACTTTGTCAATCGCGAATTCATGATGTAAAGAAATACTTTACTGGCATGCGATATAATAGACAAAGTTCTATAGTTGTCACATTTTAGCGTCGAGCCTTTTTTATGGAGAGGTATAACCATGGATTCAGTCCAGTCTCGGCCACTGGCCAGTTCTCCACACTTTGCAGCAAATCTGGTGTCATACTGTGTACCTTCGCCACCTAGATTATTTAGGAGACTAGCGCATATACCATCAGTACCGACGGCATTAACTTTCAGACGTCTGATAGAGTCTTCCACTTCGGAAATAAATATGTCCGGCTCTAATAGATGCACAGCATTTTTTGCACTAAAAGATGTTCCGGAACTTCTCGATAGAGTTGTTCCAAATAGTCTCTCCATAGTCTCCATCTAGCCAACACTTTTCCCAGGTCTGATAAAGTGTTTCCATCAGTATCCGCTATCTGCCAGCTTCTAGGTTTGTAGTCGCGGGTGAGAAGTTGACTTTCTGGAACAAGTCTTTAGAATGGGCAGTTGCAGTATGGTTTTCGATTTCGTCACACAAAGCATGGGTTGAATTATTCTTATCGCGTCTGCATGCCCTTTTCACGCAAGTGTGTAGCCTGAAATACTGTTTTCTCGCTAGGTCTGTGTTTATGTCTTGTTCTTTGAGAGTCCTCTGTCGCTCAATAAGTTCCCATGTAGCATCAGAAATCCAGGGCTTCCATCTTGCTTGGCTCCCAGGAGTTGGGATGACTTCTTACGCTGCTTCGGACACAACCGCCTTGAAGCCATTCCATGTTGTCTCTGTATCTTCAAAAGGATCCCTTATAACTTAATATAGTATCCTATATCTTGAGAGGCAGCCTTCTGGCGAGCTCCCGCAAGACATTTCTTGGTAGCTGGCCTTAGTACATGCTTTAGAAGGAGTTGACTTTAAAAGGATCTCAATTTATCACAATTTTGAAAAACTTCAATATAAAAGTGATTTCCGAAAAATAGGCAGGACTGAAGTGTACTAGAAAAAAAACCACCCTTAAATAAGCAAACGGCCTTAATCGTTTTATGTTCCTTGTTCCTAAAAAGTTTTTAATATTTAAAATATTTTTAATGCGCAACGTGAGCCTTGCAAGCGCAGCCAAAAGTGACCTTGACGCCGGCGTGGCGCAGCCACGCCGCCAAAAATTTCCGGCGCGCCGCCGCCGCGGATTTTTATGGCGGCGCACACGTCTATGACAGACGGACAGCGGAGTCTTAGTAATAGAGTCCCGTTTTTACCCTTTGGGTACGGAACCCTAAAAATGGCGATTCTGGTATGAAAACCTTTTTTCGCTCCTTTATGAATCGTTCAAAAATGTTATTTTAATGTTAAGTGAAGACCTCTTTGACCCCTTAAGGATATTACAAAGGAAAATTAATAAACTGTTTATAGTACGCTTCCTCCATTATTACTTTGTTTATGTAGACAAGTTGATTAATAAAATTCTCATTTTATTTGAAGCTTGAGCTGCTCTGAAACTGACGGCTAAAATAGAGAGGCAATTGCTGACATAATTTTATATCTTGAAATATTTCTGCTATTAAAAGCCGATAGGCCAATAACCTTAGATATTGGCGTTACGTAAAATTTTTAAGCTTATTTTTCAATCAATCAATCAATCAAACCATTTGGTGAGTAAACAATTTTGATCATCTGTTTTTTAACCTCTTCTCTCTCTAACATGCCTTTTGTCTCTGTATCTGTTGATGTTGTTTGAGGAGTGTGATATACATTGTGCAACAAGGGGGTAAGGGACATATTGCGAACGCGAGTCTGATAGAAGCCTGAGAGCGAAGCCGAGGGCATTTCTGACTCGACTTCGCAATTATGCTTACCCTCCAAGTTACACACTGTTATTCATCACACCAACAAAAAAAAGTTTTAAGACAAGAAACATTAACCGTAATTTCCGCTACGCATGCGTGTATTGGAACGCTTTTTGAGCAATGCTGCCACGGTACCACAGCGGTTTTAACTACACAATGAATTCGATGTTGTGTTTGTGCTCTGTTTAATTATTACAAGAATAATACGATTAATAATGTATTTTATGATAAATCTCCACTAGAGTTAAATTATCCGAAAACGTTTTCATATTTTTTTAAATTATTTGAATGGAATTAATAACTTAGATTAGTATTCTAACCTTAATTTTTGTTGTCTAACGAGGTCCACCCTGTATAGAAAGTTTTTCTGGAATTTTAAGCCGCGTTCTTCAAAGTGTTACCTTCTCAATCATTACCGTTTCCAAAACTAACATCTAATATTTGTATTCCTAACTACGAACAAAAGGTTCCCACAGCCACAATGCCTAATTTCCATAATTTCTTATACATTTGACAGCTAATTTCGGTTTTTGATTCGGCTATTTAGTCTCTACGCATTTCGGTCATTATTATTTTATGGTACGCTGGTTTCTTATTCTTGGCCAAAATTAGAATCTACCTTTAATGATTTAGAGTACGTTTTTGAGTGGCGTATCAAGAATTATGGAAGGACAGGAAAATTGGGATATTTAGGAAGTCATTCGCTGGTGATTTGAAGGGTTACGAAACTTAAGTGTTACTGTTCGTATTTGAATGAATGAATGTAATCATTGTCAGGGACAACTTGTATAAAAATTATAAACTAAGTGACCCGTTTTCTTGAGTACCTATAGATAGATTCCTCACTGCCTAAAATATTACAGTCCGTGCCCGATCTTTTTGATTAATCGCTAGCGTACGGAGACGTGGTGGCATTATATAGAAGAGAGGGCAATGGGGTCGCCTAGGTTATATATGATTGAATGACTAACTATTAAATTATTTCTTTTTTGTCTAAACATACATTTTTTATTCAAGTAGTTCCAATAGTTTTGGATCGAAAAAAGGGTATACACAATTGAAAATAGTTTCTTTCCCTGACTAAACTCGTTCTTCACGAAATCAGTCTGAAAATTCTTTCAGGCTACTTTTTTCAGGCCGAAGCCTGTTAAGGTGACACGTGACCGTGCTACGAGGCTGGTCGAGCGAGACAAATAGAGTTATTTATCTCACTTGCTATTACTTTGCGGTGCAAGTGTTAAGAGATTCGAGTCCTCTAACCAAAAATTCATTTCAATCCGGAACTAGAGTTCAAATCTCGGCCCGTACCACTGAGTTTTGTCGAATTTATGTACGAAATATAATTTGATATTTACCAGTCGCTTTTCAGTGAAGGAAAACATGGGGGAAACTGGACCTCATCCTAAGAAGGTCCAAATTCCCCTTAGGTTAGAAGGTCAGACGGCAGTCGCTTTCGTAAAAACTATGCCTATGCAATGCCTTATCACGGGATTAGGTTGCCGAGCGGACCCCAGCCTCAATTGAACCATTGCAAAACGCCGGACAATCGCTAGGAGAATGCTGATCAAAAATATATCTTGAATTTTTTTAGGACTGCATACGTGCGTCTTCCCTAGTTCGGACGTAACAAAATAATATATATTAATAATAATTTAATAAAATGCAATTCCTTTTTAACAAACTCTAATTTTGAGTTTTTGTTACAGGTACGTCGCTGTTACATGTACTATTTTATGCAATCGTGACATAATGATGAGCTTTTCAGTCGAGTACCGTGTTTAGGTCACGAAGCTTACAGGTACAAGATTGAAAAGCTTGATTATGTCACTATTGTATACAATACTTTTTCTACGAGTGCTCAAAATAGGCAATCTGGTAAGTATACAATTTAGAAAATTCAATCTCACGGTGGATTGTGCCGGTGGTCGGGGAGGTTGTCCTCCTTCTACGACCGCACTATTATATTGTGCGAAAATCCATTTCATCATCGTCAACGATGCTAATATATGCGACCATAAAAGCTCCATCGAGAAAAATGCGCTAGTAGTTCGATCTACAAAGTCTCAATTCAATCATTATAGTCGACGAGTGGAAAAACAGTTTTGCAAATTATTGAAAATGTACGCCAAGGATAAATAAAAGTTCAGATTGAACTACAGGTTAAATAATTACGAATAAACTATTTTTTGAAAAGATGACAGTTACTGACAGTGACGTGAACTCGGGTGTGTACCTTACTAATGTTTAAAACTTAAGCAAGCTTTTACATTTCGCCATACGTTGTTGTCTTAGACACACCCCACACTAGCATATTTTGAGCGCCGGATTCAATGCAGCACTATGGCCAATGGCGTCACAGCGCCTTTGGGTAAAGCAGCAGCCATAGAGCTGGTTAGACGCCGACGCTCAGCGCCTTTTTGCTGTACGTTTCGCCCCGAAGGCCGAAATCTGAGTGAACCTAGAGCGAAACACTCTTGTTTCGCGAAATTTCAACGAAATGTGCAGCGCGGATCCGTGGTATCGATTCCGCGGCGGAGATGTGCAATCGTAAACGCTACCGCTTATACCTTGCAACACAAACAGCTATTAAAAATATAACGTGCAGCCAGTTTTATCCAGTTTTACAAGGATTAATCGAGTGTTTCACTACAACGCGTTAAAATTTAAAATAAGATCGTATAAAATAAAATTTAAGATTCAACTGTTTACGTAATTTTTTTTTAATGTACACTAATCCTGTATTACGGGTTTATTCGATTGAATTTAAAAAAAAGAAGGTATTTATGAAAGGTGACGCATAAATTAAATTATCAGCGCGTACACAGAGCTCGATTCCCGCCGGCTTGCCTCGTTTTCAGACAGTTGAGCAGCCCTACGGCTAAGTAAATCCAAATTACCTCCGGCTTACCTAAGAATATTTTTGACCCGCAGCGACTATTTCTCCGTCCAAAAGGCAATCTCCAAACGCTCGCGTCAATAAATCCCAGTTCTAGTACAACACAGTTAAATGAACAAACGTGAACCTTATGCCACCGAGTTAAGGTCCACATGTTCAGTCAACCATGTTCCTTTTGTGGTACATGAGCCAAGTGAGCAAAAGTGAGCCTTATTGCAAAGGGACAGGGTCTATCAATGGTCAGTTTACTATGTTAATGTTCTAGTACATCGATACGAGCTCGATACGCTACGAATAGAGTATTACATTTTCTTTTTTCAAACGGTTGGTCCGACCACCGCTGTATTTGACATCTCGTGATATCGGAGACAATCGCAGTAGGTACTCGCGTACTTTAAACACAAATACAAATACTCTTTATTATAGGTGTTCAACCTCAAAAAGAAAACCAGTACAGAAAATTTATAAAACTGACTTAGAGATAAACAACAGGACCGCCTGTTGTTATCACTAAAAAGCGATTTCTTCCAGATAAGACAACCTTTAGGTAGCGGAAATTCATTAAATAAACTAAGTCTGTAGGTGTTGCAAAACAGTGAAGAAAAGCCTAGCGAGACCAAATAAAAAAATACTATAAGACAAAACAATATCCTAATAAATAAACTAATAACCATGTTATAATTTTAAACAAAAAAGAACCGACTTCACTTAGCCTCCACCTTTCCAAAAGCAAATGCTCGAGCTGCTGTAAAAAATACTCAAATCACTATAGGTGTGCCTATAATAGTTGAAGACTTCCCTCGATTTCTCCAGGATCCCATCATCAGATCCTGACCTGGTTACAATGGGACCAACTGTGAAGTATACTCTTTCAAACGAAAAAAGAATTTTTCAAATCAGTCCAGCCATCTTCGAATAATCGGTGAACATACATAAAAAAAAAAAAAAAAAAAATAGCAAAAACAAAGATACCGACGAATTGATAACCTCCTCCTTCGAAATCTTGAAGTCGGTTGAAAATACAATACACAAATTTCACTTCATTACGAAATTATTATTTTTTTGGAACGGGTATACTTGACAATTGGTGATAGACCCAGGTGATAAGCTATGTGCCAACCCTTCCCACATTAGCCCTCGCGGCGTGGTAAGCGCATCAGGAAAAACGGGTAAAAGCACTAATTTACACCGCTCCTTCTGTATATCATATCAACTATGTCCCCGGGAGCGGGTGCGATAGACTACTGACCCACATTTGTCATGTCGCGCCCGTTTTTATCGTGTCCCGACCGAACCGGCATTTGAATTTAGAGAGTGACAGCTCAAGCCGTGATTAAAAGGCCCTTTGTTGTCAGCCATATTGAGACTTGTTATAAAATAAATGAAACTAGTGTTCAAAGCTGATTGGCTCTTAGTGGCGGCACGTTTAATATTTTTGGAGGGAACCGGAGCTAAGAGTGCATTCTTTTTGTAGGGAAAGTAAGCGAGAATTGAGTTTAATTACCTCAGTGGTAATGATTTTTACGAACTATTAGTGGTCGTTGTGTTGTAGCAGAAAAAATACTGCTTTTCGTGAACAAAATATTTCCTTCGGCATGATTATTCCTTAGGACCTAAGGATAGATTTGAGAAGTGAAGCCACCAAGATTTTAGGAGGCTCTCAACTTTATCTTGATATCTCCACCAGTTAAGCTACTAGGCTAAGTTTGGTATCGTTCTCGTATAAATCAGGGATGCCGAATTCATTTAAGGTATCATTTTGAAAACGTTCCAAAGCAAAAACATGAAAAAAAAGTAGCTTAAGTGATGTAGATAGATAAGAGTCAAGTTGAGAGGCTCCCCCCTAAAAATTTACATCAAAAATCTTGGTGGCTCCACTTCTCAAAACCATCCTTGGATCCTAAGGAAGAAATAATCATGCCATTTTATTTGACTTTTTTATGTCGTGAGCAAACGCAACTATATGTGCCCCCCTGCAGTTGTAAACTAAAAGAGGGTAATACTTGTCTAACCTCTTCCCAGTTATCACCTACATAAAGTTCCCTCACATTTTAGAAATACAATGGTTTACGAGAGATAAACTGCAGCGCTCTAACTAGATGATATTCTTATCGGACACCAAAACATAGAAGAGCCAAAAGCTCAGGAAATCAGTATTAGGTCTCCAACCTAGTACACTCAAGGACAATGAAATAAAGTCATCTTTTTCTAGTGCGAGATAGTTTTCTTTGCCCTTATGTATAGTTAGTTAGCTCAATTACAAGGCAGCAGGACAATACATTTCAGTACTTACCGTAGTGGATTCCGCTCGCATGACGCATGGCATACATCAGCCTGTCATAATCCTTAGTAACTTTTTTAACTCCAGAGGTGTCACATGCGCGTTGCCGACCCTTTACAATAAGATGGGCCCTCATCGTCAAAACACTGGGCCCACTTTGAGCTCTTTGGCAACCTTACTCACCAGCAGGAACACAACACTATGAGTAGGGTCTAGTACTGTGAGTAACACAACACTATGAGTAGGGTGTATTTAGCTGTGGTTTTCTGTAAGGTGGAAGTACTTCCCCAGTCGGGCTCTGCTCCAGATTTGAGCGAGATAACATTCGCTGTGCTGTGCCCTACCACACATAGCGAGATGACATTCGCAGTACCCATACCTCACTTTTGGACGTATTTTAAGGACATACCCGGGCCCGGGCGTAGTTTAAGGACATAACCGGGTCCAAAACTTGCTTACTTATAGACTTCGTAACAGTCAGTTACACAGTAGTGAGGCACGTGCCAGCGTAGGATATAATATCAGTAATTACGCTTTACTTCGATCGACTTAGAAATCTACTTCTTTTGGTGTCGAGGTTCTTTACTCAATTAAAGAGGAAAGCGAAGCGAACCCTTACCAACCTGCTGCTGGGCCATTAAGCCTCTGGGTCCAGTTGCGACTTTCCAAAACACGGAATACGCCAGATTTTATTTCTCTCTCTCTTCACTCTCGTTTCCTCATAACTGAGGGTCGCAACAGCAATCGTCGGCACCTTTTTTCACGAAAGCTTTCCATACGGTTCTATCTTCAGCTTTTCGGATAGATTTTATTTAGCCTTCTCTATATTTAGGCCAGACAACGAATCACTAGATGAAGTCTAGGGTTTTGGCATCCCGTGTCCATAGGTTGCGTTCATTCCGCCCAATTCTCTGGAGTTGGAGGTGCAGCTTTGTTTTATACTTCGATGGTGGTAAACAAGCATACGGCCCGCCTGAAGGTAAGCTGTTACCGTAGCCTATGGACGCCTGCAACCCTAGAGGATTCACATGTGTGTTGCCTTTAAGAACATATACACTCCTTTTTTGAAGAACCGCTACCGTGACGGTTACCGTCCAGGCTGCATTCCCACACTATTCTCTTCAATTCTTGGTGTCCTGCAAAACAGAAGGATACTAAGCTAAGGTCTCATAAAAATGGTTCTTACCTGGTACTGGTACTTTCGTTGGTTCTTCGGGAATATCGCTCCTGCAGGCATGTCCCACCCTTCTTAGCGACAAGCTCTCTAAGACCGTTTCTCAAACTTTGGCCGGCTGCCAATGCCATACTGGTTTCTGTCCAATGACAATATTATAATCATATTTCGTGAAATGTTCTATGTTTTAGAGATGTGAGCGTATTTGGATCTAGAAACCATTTTTAAGTCATCCAAGTGGACCATACGTTTAATATGGCTGGGTTGACATTTGTCTGATGCAGAGTGCATCAGAAAAAAGTGAACGCGATATTAAATGTATAAAACCAATGAGAGCTACCGTTTTCTTTTACTCACCAGTTGGCGCCAGTGTGGACAGAGGTCCTGAAATACAGCTGTTAAAAATTGTTATTACATCAGTAGTAGTAGTAATAATATTTAATACAATGTATCGTACTGTAAAAATATTGATCACCCCGCAGTGTTACGCAGTTCCATTTTATTCAGAAAAAGGTGAAATTTCTTACCTCTGCTTTTAAAGAATTCAATGACTCGTTAGTCGTTACTAATTTTTGCCATAATTAATAACAGGTATTGCAAAATATACACAACATTGTTAAATTAGAAATAATCCCGCGAACCCCACTGAATAACACTGGCATTTGACGTTTCGGAGACCTCCGTCTACACTAGCGCCTCCAGCGGAAAAAGTCCTCATTTCATTACCTACTGATGTGACACAATCCAACACATCAGACAAATGTAAATCCGGCTTTCTTTGAAATCTCTGAACATTTTTCACGACGCCAACGCCTTTTTGATTAGACTAACAGCTTTCCGAGCGAAAAATTAGTCACGTATCCACTTTTTTTGGACACGACGTACAGGTTGTATATTTTAAAAGCTTGACTACCACTGGCCTTATGGTCAAACCAGCATAAATGGTCTTCGGTTAACTTTGTGAGTTATCTTCATCTTCCTAGTCTTCTGGCGTTAAGCCACGGCTCAAGTCTAGGGTTCGCTGAGTAACGCAATCCCAAGAATTGGTGTAGGCACTATATTTAACGATAGGTGCTGCGTGTCTAATGTTTGCCGTACAGTCGCCATCAAATATATCGCAGCGGCCAAGCTACTCAAAAATACCTGAACATCCACTTTATAGCCTTGACAATAGAGGCGTTGTTCAGATATTTGTGACCACCTTGGCCACTCCGATGTTTTTGATGGCGACTGTACCTATTCAGGGGTTTTATTACACAATGAACCTTTTTACGTGGTAGCTCATTCTACTTTTTCGTGACCATTAATCTATTGGCAGAAAAAAGTATGATAAACATTGAATTTCGTGTACTGATTTAAACTTACACGATGTTCACTCATTATTATGATGCATTTCCAAACCACCAGATGTCGTGAGTGTTGTGTGTAGGCAAAGTGACAACCCTAGCGTGAATGTGCATAATCGAGACCAAGCGCGGGTAGTTCGAAAAACCCGCGCAGCTAGGAGATGCTGATACAATTCCTCGCCAGTCTGCCTGCGACCACGAGCGTTACGGCACGCTCGAAACGTCAGAAAAATAATAAAAGTAGGTAAGTGTACGCGATTAAGTCCCGTTTTTATCATAATAATTGAATTTCGTGTATGAAAATTGTGTTCCCCAATTGTACCTGAACCAATTAATAGGAAATTGTTAACCAAAATTCATATATTAATATTGATCAATATAAAAAGATGGTAACGCAGTGGTAAATGCCTTATTTCGTACAAATCGGGAGACAATCAAGGATAACTGAGTTACTGTGATTAAGAATATTTACAGTTGTTATTATTAAACTAAGCTATCGAGATTGATAGCCTAATTAAGCCTCTTTCTCCGTCAAAACAGCAAATGAAAGTAATGGCCAAGTATTCTAAAATATGCATTTTACGAAAGAAGAATTTTCCAGGTAGTTATATGTATTTTGAAATTATTTTAGTATACTGTGTTTTAAATATTGAGGCAATAAAGAGAATTCTACTTTACTTTATTTTCTGCTCGAGGCAGGCGCTTGCAAACTGTTTGGAACATGAGGTCAGTGCGGGCTTTGTGAAGGTATCCATGCAAAAATTTCCCATTTTTCGCCGCCTTTGATCAAAATCGAATCGTATACCTATCTACTAGCCACAGACCACTTGACCTCTAGATGATTCATATAAAGGATAAGATAAACGGCGCGTACAATCTATGTGCTCACTGCTGTTTAGCCTCGGTTTCATATGACTCCGGTCTGGTGACCGGTAAAAACTCAATTGTACAACTCCTTGTCAGTGCTACCTTGAGCGTTACAACACGCTCAAAACGTTAGGAAAATAATAAAAGTAAATGTACGCGATTAAGTCCCGTTTTTGTCAAAATAATGAGTGAAAATCGTGTGAGTTTATATCAGTACGGTAAATACTCTCAATGAGTATTTACCGTACTGATATAAACTCACACGATTTTCACTCATGATAGTACTATCATAGGCATAGAGAAACAAGTACTTAAGCTTAGAGTGCTGACTCCATAAAATTGGTTTTAAGGGCGAAAGCTTGACATATGAACGCTGACGACTAAGGGGACTGAGGGAGGAGCGGGAAAGTTTGTGAATAGGGCACTCGTTGTAAAAACTTAGTATTCACTCCATTTCACGGACAACTCGGCGTATTTGATCAGCGATACCGCAGTGTCGGTTTAGCGGCGGAGATGTGCTACAGCCCTTGAACATGAATGGGACAAACATCTATGAGATTTGGCTTTAAGGGCTGGGTCAGAAATAAAAAAAAAACAATAATTTGGCACTATTGGTAGCACTATGCTGGCGCCATCTGTACTTTTGACTGGGGATTATCCTTTTAACAGGGAGGACTGAAAAAATCTTCAATTCTAGCGTCATTGCCAATCTATAGTCCTAAAAATTCTGTGCAAGAAAAAAATACAAAAAGATGGATGAGGATATTACGGGTGGTATTTTTTGAGACCGTTGCCCTATAAAGGGATATGGCCATCATATGTCCCCATACCCCATTGTAAAGGAGTTGTACAAATTATAGATTACTAGCTTTTGCCCGCGGCTTCGCTCGCGTTAAATTCGGGATAACACGGTTCCCCTTTCCTGATTGCCCCCCGGAATGCTCCATACAAACTTCCACCCCCTATTTTAGGGAAGTGAGGGGTTAGAAAGAGACAAAAAGTAGCCTATGTCACTCTCCATCCCTTCAACTATCTCCACTTAAAAAATCACGTCAATTCGTCGCCCCGTTTTGCCGTGAAAGACGGACAAACAAACACACACATACACTATCCCATTTATAATATTAGTATGGATGCAACTTGTCTTTTTTAAGTCTTCATACAAGTCTTTATATATTACAAAATATCATTTCATTTTGTAGTAATTTTATTGTCAGATACATTTTTTTATTGACCTCTTTAAATTCGTAACTGAGTGTGATAACCGCGAGTCTGTATCCATAACAATGCGGATTCTCTGTGAGTTAGTAAATTCGTAACTGAGTGTGATAACCGCGAGTCTGTATCCATAACAATGCGGATTCTCTGTGAGTTAGTCTGTGATTTGACACTAAAAAATTCCCTCTGTTGGACGTCATTCCAAATGCATGTACAGTCAGATCCTTAACAATGTTACCTATCCCGGACAGTCGGATACAGTTAATTGTTTCCCAATCGAAGTATTTGCTGATTGTCTTTCTTTGTTTGCTGTTTTGTTTTTATTTAAGCTTAGTTCACAGAGGGATCAAAGGTGAAATTGTTGATCAGTTTAGTAGTGATCCCATCAAAAACATAAATGTGAAATGAGAGCCAAGTTCAATATACATATTAGATATGCCTTGGTTGTTGACTTCAACGTCTGTGCAAGTGAGATCTAAATGGGTGCCAAGTTCAATGGTCAGTCCTGAAATTTGTTTATAAAAACATAAAAAATTATAACAACTCAAAATATAATTTATTCTTAAAACTAACGATAATATATTGAAGCCTAAGGTTTGACTTGTCTAGTTCTCATATTATTAAGTATCTACTAAAACAGTCATGGAGAAGCCCTATTTTCGATGGTTAGTTTCTACCAACAAGCCAAATTTTAGGAAAAATAAAATAAGAACTTACAGCTTTAGAACTTGCGAAGCCTATAATATAATTCGTATATGAGAACTAGCCAAGTTAAACTTTCGCGTTGCCGCGTTGCCATCAAATGTCAAAAAGACTTTCAGTTTTTTATTTTTATTTTGGAATGCAATGAATGTAAATACAAGGCGAGAGTGAAGTTTTTCCATATCCATTAGATAACTGTTTTTTAATGTTAACATGCTGCTGCTCTTATTACTTGTATGACGTGTATTTATAGTATGTAATATGGAAACAAAATGGAACTCCAATCGAGTTACTCGATGCCATGCATCGAGTTACCGATCGAAGAGAGGTTCAGTTTTCAGCCAATCGGTCACCGCGATGCGTCCCAGTCGGGCCATCTTGTAACAAGCACTTATTCCAAGGTAGTACTCACTTGCCACTAGTTCGATTTGCCCCACTGCCTGAATTTCCAACACAAAACCAACTCATCAACACATTATGTATTAGTAGTTTCGTAGTAGTATTTATACTATGACTTATTCTTAGTCTATAGTTCTATCAACTAACCTATATTACAACTTGTCCCACTGCCACAATTACCATTTAAAAAAAACCGCCCAAGTGCGAGTCGGACTCTCGCACCGAGGGTTCCGTACAAACCTGTAGGTATATAGGGGTAGTAACTTTAAAATTATTAAAAATATTTTTATTATATGATGTAACTAAAAATTTACGGTTTTCGCAATTTTTCCTTTATCTGTGCTATAAGACGTTGCTTCGTACCAAATTTCAAGATTCTGAGTTCACGGGAAGTACCCTGTAGGTTTTGAATCCCTTGCGAGTTTCGAAAATTTGCGGAAATTCGCGGCATAAACAGCTGTATCTTTTGATTGCATTGGCTTAGAAGTTTGATTTTTTCACAGCTCCAAGGGACAGTAGACCTGAGTATCTAATATAAATTTCAGCTTGATACCTCCACGCGTTCCTAAGAAAAAGGGTCTTGACAGATGGACGGACGGACAACAAAGTGATCCTATAAGGGTTCCGTTTTGTCCTTTCGAGGTACGGAACCCTAAAAACCAACAACACATCATTAGCACCTTTACAAAAATACCTTTGTAAAACATGTTTGTAAAAACACACGCCAAGTCAGTTAAAATTGAACGCCTGGCTTACTCACAATCGACGTCACTTCTCATGAATTTCGAGTCGAGGACTCTCATTGAGGCCGTAATTGGCTCTTTACTGTTCAACACAAAAATATGAAATGACGTTGGTAACACTATTTTTACGGTAGCGTTCGTAAAATGGAGTAAACATTTCTGGGGTATTTTAACGCGGTGGTAGTGTAAAAATATAAAAATTGAGTCGCTTGGGAACTCATTTCGCTTTGTTTTAAAATGTTTACGAATTGGTTATTCATATTTAATTCCTCTTAGGTATATCCTGTTTTCTTTCTAGTTTAATCTTGTTAAAAACGCTACACTTAAGTTGATGAAAAAATGTCGAATGTCTACCCGTAAGAACATAGATGAAATGTCCACAATTCTGATATAGTTTAAAAGTACGACATTGGCCGTTTTGACACGGTTATTCATAAAATTGTTGTCAAACAGTATTGAGTTAAGATATATAGCAGAGGTATGGTCAACCAATTTGATTTCTAGGCCATTGTAGAACCTTGTTGTATTGACAGTTGCCCGTGGATACGTATACACGTAACCTATTCGCTACCAAACTAGCTATTGTGACAAGGTTCTACAGTGGCCTAGGAATCTAAGAAATCTAGAATCTAGAAAAAATTGGTTGACTGTACAGTAGCAAACAAGATTTACTGAAAATATGGCTCGTGATGATTTGTAAACGGCCAGTCTTATACCGTAATAGACTGTCAGAGAAACTGCTGTATGAGTCGTTCTTACAGCACTATTGTGGGGCCATTTTTTTGGGCTGATTGTGTATTTCGTTCTTTATTATATGTCGGTGTCAAATAGTGTCAATGTAGTATACATATAATAAACGCATTTAAGGAGAAATATGTTTGTTTGCGAACTGCGCTACGCAAAAAATTGGTGACATTTTGTATAGAAACAGTTAATACCCTAAAACATTTAGGGTAGTTTTCCCTCCAAAAAGCACACGGATAAAGCCGCTAAAATAGCTAAAACAGTACGTAGTTGACTGACTTAACAGTCTATACTCAGCTGTACTCAGGGTGCCTCTTTAAGTATGGATGCCATGCGATTAAATAAATTTACTATGTATTTCCTGGCCTTGTATGACAACCGATTGCAGAAATCGAAACGAAACCCTACACGCTCTCGCTCACTCTTCCGTATTAGTGCGATAGAGAGACGAATAGTGTTTCGATTCGTTTTCTGCAAACGATTGTCATCTTGGCTAAGCCCCCTGGGAATTCGTATATACTTACGATTAAATTTGAATGACCTAAATAAAGTCTACCTACCTACCTTTACCTACCTTCCTAAAAAACCCTAAATCTAGTGGCCTACATTTAAGGAATGTGCATTCCCTAACTACGTTGTCAATGAGACCGGAGGAACATTAAAACCAGGAATTAAACCAACATACAAACCACTACAAAACTACATTTGTATGGGCAATTAAGGCTGCGCTTATCTCGCGTGGACTAAATTGCTTTCTTAGTGCTTCGCCTTAATGCCTCGTTTGGACGAGTCTAATTGGCCAGTTACTTGACATGGAATTATAATAATAGGAGGAAATGCATTGTTAAAAATGGACGAAATAGTTCAATTCTAATTTTAATGGGTTAGGTTATTGCAATGAGTCAAAGTTGGTAGTTGAAATAATTAGGTAGACATTTGAATGGTTTTCATTCGCGACAAAAATTGTTGGCATCGAGTTACAGTTGTAAATTTTTGACCATGTATAAAGTGCCTCACGATGACTTTTTTTAGATTTTGAGGTTACAAATATTTGACCTTCACATCTATATCAGGGATCCCATTCAGTAGGTTAATATTCTCTGGTTAAGGCTGCTGGGAGTTGTGTAGTATCATTTTCGTATATTACAGACATGAAGAATTCATTTTAGATGATAAATATTATGTAAGATTGAAATAAAAACTGTGGAGAGGAGAAATACCCACCATATTTATTTTCTTAAGAATGTCGTACAAGTACATCAAATAATTTAATATAAAATAATATCATCAATTTTGTTTTCTTTACATGTTTAGGTTAGAAAGAGATTCGCCTGACTCGCATAGCAAGTGGCAAAGATAGGAGAGTATTCATGCAAGTGATTTGACTTTATAGTTATTGTGAGGTGCTTAGGAACATGGTTTGTTGTCGAAGGGCAAAGGACTTGTCTGTCCAGTTGCTTGCTGGGTAAATAACTTGCCTGGTAGGTAAGCGTCTGACGCGTGTAGGATTACGGTTTGTAGTCAAAGAGTAAGTAAATCATCTAGCCAGTAAGTCACCTGGCAAGTAACTCGCCTGTTAAGTAGCAAACAAGGCTCGGATGCGTTAGAGGCGTGTAGGAACACGGTCCGTTGTCTACGAAAATTACTCGGTTATGCTCCGCGGGCCCTTAACTGTGAGTAGGTCGTTCGACTTGTAAAGGTGCACCTTGTGGGTCTTTTTTTTACCTAGTTATGCTTAATCGAGCTTTATTTTATACGTACAGTTTAATTAATTACTTCCCGTAAAGATATACATATATAATACGTTTAGAAAACGGGTCGTTACTACCCGATTTTTCTTTCACCATGTAATAAGGACAATAGAAGCGAAAAATGTTGTTGAAAAAAATTAATAAATGTCGGAGATAGAAAGTGTTCTCATTACATACAGGATATAAGTTTGTCACAATCATTATATATACAATACAATAAATTTTACTCGTTTGCGCACGAGCAGCCGTTGCAGTCGCTTACGGACTACGGCATTGTCAATCGTCATACTTCTTCCCAGCTCAACACGTGGGGGCGCCACGGAGCTTTGGAGGCAATAGCTCACCCTGAGTTTTCATTGGGGTTCCGATTTTTGCTGCACATAACACACAATTTTTTTGTTATAACTACAATAAGTATTATTATTATACTCTTTATTCATTTTTATAATATTTATATAAAAGTAAAATATAAAAATACAACTTAAACATACAAAAACAATAAAAACAATATAAAAAACCTATCCTAGGGTGCCGCCGGCAACGGAGCAAGGCCCAGGCTGCCGGTGGTTAGGGCCGCAGAGAGAGGAACCTTCGGACTATGCGCGCCGTGTCCAGGATACCGCCTTCTGAATCTGACCCTTTATCCAACCACAACCCCGTAGCGAAAGTCTCTCTAGGTATTGGTCAAGACTCTTCGCTATGAGACCGTTTGCAGAAACAACTATCGGCACAATGATCGCCGAATCAACCTCCCACATGGCGGTTACCTCGTGAGCCAAGTCTAGGTACTTGCTGGACTTGTCCTTCTCGGCCTTCACGAGGTTCTCGTCACATGGGACGGTGATGTCGACGAGCATGGCCCGGCGTTGCGGTCGATCTATTACCACGATATCAGGCTAATTGGCTACAATAGTCCTGTCCGTGATAATAGATCGATCCCAATAGAGCGTGGCACGACCATTTTCGAGAACATGGCGCAGGTGTGTACTTGTAGTACGGCACTTCGTGGTTCACAAGACCGTATAGAAGAGCAAGCTACTGGTGTATAACCCTAGCTACGAGGTTATGTCTGTGCAAGTACTCGCCGTTAGCAAGATGAGAACAACCGGAGATGATATGCCTGAGTGACTCTCCGGGACGGCGGCATGCCCGACTAATGTCGACCGTACCGTCCTTCAGGATATACCTCCGGTAGTTATTCGTCATGATAACTTCGTCCGCAATTGCACAGGCAAAACCTTCGGTTTATCCGAAGAGGTCCCCGAATCGTAACCAGTTCACCGACGCGAGCAGGTCTACGTCGGGTCCCGTGAGGGCCCTGTAGAACCGCCCGTGTAGCTCATTGCTCTTCCATACCGCCTTGCGATCCTCGGTGCTTAGCACCACATGTTTGCGCCAGTTCTCGTTTGCCAAGGAGAGCGGCGTGAGGCCCCTATCTACTGCCACCACATCACGATGCATCCCACACTTGTTGTTAAGGAAATAGTTCCTGAGATTGTACACCTCACGGTTGTGGAGATTTTTGGCGTTTAAAAAGCCGCGACCTCCACACTTCCGTGGGATGTACAATCTCATAACAGACGAGCGTGGGTGAAGCATACGGTGTGTGGTGAGCAATAGACGGACCTTCCGATCCAGGGCATCCAGCTCGGTCTGTGTCCACCTTAGTATGCCAAAGGAGTATGTGAGTAGGGGCATCACCCAGGCGTTGAGGGCGCGCACCTTGTTGCCACCTGACAAAAGACTATTGAGTACTTTTGTCAGCCGACCGAAGAAGCGCTCCTTCAACGCCTGTTTCCCCCCGCATCCTAAATACCCAAGGACTGTGACATACCAAGGTATTTGTAGGTTTCTGATTCAGAGATAGATCTGAACGTCATGGTCTCAGAAAGCTGTAAAATTGCTGAATTTACTACTTTCCCCCGCTGTACATGCATAACCGCACATTTATCAACACCAAACTCCATCTTGATGGAACTACTGAAGACTTCAGTGGTCTTCAGTAGCTGCAACAAGTCTCGGTTATTTGGTGCAAATAATTTGAGATCGTCCATGTACAGAAGGTGAGATATGACTTCACCCTCTCTCCGAAGCCGGCAACCTAGCCCCGAATCCTTCAGCAGAGTGCTGAGCGGATTTAGAGCTAGGCAGAACCACAGGGGACTCAGACTGTCGCCCTGAAATATTCCTCGCTCGATCCTTATAAAGTCCTGTGGGCCAGGGGGGTCATCCCCACCTCCTGGTTGACGAAGGACTGTAGTCCACTGCCTCATACACGCGCCAAGGAAGGATCTTAAAGCTGTGTCAATTTTATACAGCTCTAAGACCCTCTCCAGCCATGAATGAGGCACCGAATCAT
The DNA here is from genome assembly GCA_947086415.1 of Pammene aurita. NCBI lineage: Eukaryota > Metazoa > Arthropoda > Insecta > Lepidoptera > Tortricidae > Pammene > Pammene aurita. The sequence goes on along the minus strand of OX352315.1, from coordinate 7,863,652 downwards.
AGGCCTTCTTGTAGTCAATCCAAGCGGCCGAGAGGACCCCCCTGTTCCGCCTGATTCGTTGGCAAATGGTAATGTCTATGAGGAGGAGCTCTTTAGTACCACGGGACCCAACCCTACATCCATTTTGAGCTGAGGCCAAAATGTTGTTTGCGACCATGTGCGCGTTTATTTTTGCTCTCAAAATGGATGTAAGGAGCTTGTAAAGTGTAGGCAAGCACGTGATGGGTCGGTAGTTCTTCGCTTCCGTGGTACTACCGGACTTATAGAGCAGGAAGGTTACACCGGTTGTTAAGGAAGGCGGGAGGGAGCCAAGTTCGAGGGCTTGTTGAAATTGCGTTGCGGGCTGCGAGTGCGAGCACCGAAACCATTTTAGCCAGAAGTTGTGCAATCCATCCGGGCCGGGACTTTTCCAGTTCTGGGCCGTACGGATTGCACAACTTACGTCATCGGGGCTGATGGTGATAGCCCCCATAGGTTCGATGGACTCGCACTCACGTCCGACAACGCTCATCCACTCACCCTCCGTGTGTCCAAGGGGCGCTGACCAGATGCTTCGCCAGAAATCAGTCATGGCAGTAGCATCCGGAAGTCGCACGTCGGATACACGGGGGTCGGTTTCCTCCCACCTTCGGTATACCTTCCTTTGGTCACTTTGGAAAAGACTATTCTGCTTGAATCGGTCCACACGCTCTTTGTAGCTGCGAATACGGCTTGCCCATGCATAAACTTTCTGCTTCAGAAAGTCGATGCGCTCAATGACATTTATTATTATTATTATTAATGTGCCGCGTCGACCAGATTTGATCTTTGTGGCAGCCCTTTATATTTCATTACTGATTCCCGTTGAGTCCAGAAACTTCTTTGGGGTGTAATGTGGTACATCATCGTGGTTGTTTCCTCTTCTTCCTGGTAGAACCTGCATTCTGCGTCCTGTTTCTTACCCAGTAGAAACAAGTGTTTGAGCAACAGGTGATTATTTTTTACGTGTTTACCCTCGTCGCACTCTTGTATAGCGAACGTGTAATATCGCTCACACTTTTACCCGTTCTTATAACTGTTAGTGCACCCCAGCCGACCATTCCGACACGGCCTCGGTTTCGGATCCTCGCTGCACACACACACATAATAGACTTATACGTATACGCGTATCACATTGGCGCCGCAACCAGATGGGTGAACGAGACAGCGCTGTACACCTGCAGCTATCTCGCTCGCACACCGTCGACGCATGCGGAAACCGTAGCAGTGTTATAGCCACCTTAGTCACATACCTTGTGTGTGTTAGCTTCTCATTCTATTCTTATACTATTTTATTGACAGTGGCAGGCGTCTATAGAACTCGTTTTCTAACGGCTTGCCTAATTATGAGACTGTAGAGCGCTTTTTGTATCATAAAGAAATGCGAATGCAATTTAGCTCCGGCTTGGTAAATAATTTTTTTTTACGCGCCGCCACCTTATTATTCTTCCAAGGCCGCCACACAATAATTTTATATGAGGAAATTAAATGTAGGTACAGATGACAAAATTTTCTGAGTAGCATTTCAAAATCATACAGATAAAATATCATATCATATCTTTCTTTCTTTGTTCATTCTATCATATAACGTAAAAACATCGTGACATGAGTTAAAAAACTTATTTAATTTAAAACAAAGAAAAAAATGGCGGTTCGAGACAATGAAAACAAAAGCCAGTAATGAACTGAAAAAGCCAGGCTCACCCCAAATTTAATATTTCACTTTAATCTGTTCAAAACAAATCAATCATTCTTTATTCTTCATAAGAAAAAACTGGGTTTACTTAGGATTTATTTGATTTATGGAAGCACAATAATCGAGATATAATTAATATTAATTGTTGTTTGTTTCTAACGAGCATTAGATTTATTAATATTAATTGAAAAACCGTCGATGTATTTTTTTTTATTCTGTTTGGATAGACTAGCATTTTTGCATCTTTTCGTAGAATAGTTTTCAACCGACTTCAAGATTTCGAAGGTCTTTGTTTTTGCTTTTTTTATGTATGTTTACCGATTCTTCGAAGACGGCTCGACCGATTTGCAAAATTCTTTTTATATTTGAAAGAGTATACTTCACAGTTGGTCCCAGTGTCATCAGGTCAGGATCTGATGATGGGGTCCTGGAGATCTGATGATGGGATCGAGAGAACTCTTCAAATATTATAGGCACAGCTATACTGATTTGAGTATTTTTTATAGTAGCTCGGGCATTTCCTTTTGGAAATTGGAGGCTAAGTGAAGTCGGTTCTTTTTTGATTAAAATTATATTTATTATATATGATATACGCTTCAACGTGTTAGGTAGCCTGATGGCTATGGACGCCTGCTACTCCAGTGGTGTCACATGCGCGTTTCATTGTCCTTGATAAATATTCCCTAAGATATTTAGTAAATAAGTCGATAGTCGATATAAACATTTTATCTAGGGGCTTTTTGTAACCCATCAAAAACATTACATATACAAAAACACCAGAGTTAGAGGGGTCGAAAATGGCCTGTATGGCATCGGGGAAAGGATGGCACGGCCGTGCCTTTGATGTTGGTTTTGCTGGACTTGGCGGGGGCACTCCCGTGCCCCCAGAAACGTAGAAATGAATACGTTTGCTCTTACCCCACTATACCTAAACCTTTTAGTACAAAAGAATAATGTTATACACACATTACACACTACAAAAATATATACTTATGTCTTTTAGCTTGGGATAGTAAGAATGATAATTTATTTAGCTGAGCGTTGTTGGAAAATGTTTCGCTTTTGTATTTTCTCTTCGAAGAAATTTTAATATTTTATTTTCTTCGAAATGCTTCTTTAGAATCTTGTTTTTCAGTTATTGCATTTCGTAATGAATTAGATTTTTAGATATTAGTTAATTTATAAAAATTGACCAAACTGGCAATAAGACCAATTTTCAAGGAAAGAAGGTAATATGAAATATTTATGTTTTAATCACACTATTTTTACTATATCGATATTTTTCGAAGAAAAGTAATATTGCATTTAGAACATAATTAAATTTATACTTAAAATGTTAGTCTCTTTACAGTTACTAAAATATCAATTTAAGTAAAATTTGCCATTGTATAATCATCATCACGAGTCCAGAAATCAGTGCGCGCCGGGGTTTGAACCGGAGACCTTAGGATTAAAAGTCGCGCGACCACGGTACCAGCACTTTTTAGGGTTCCGTGGCCAAAATGGCCAATGAACCCTTATAGTTTCGTCATGTCCGTCTGTCCGTCCGTCCGTCCGTCCGTCCGTCCGTATGTCACAGGCATTTTACTCGGAAACTATGAGACGTATCTTTATCAAATTTTAACATAAGGTGTATTTTGTGTGCCGCTTCTTAGTTCTGTACTGAAACTGCTGAAAAAACACTGCAAGATGCCCGTAAGGCTTGCTGCATATATTGATTTTAAGAAGACACACTACTATTCAATTATAAACTTAGTTAATCTCAGCGTCCTTGAGTAAATATTCACCAGCTCTCAAAGCCCTCGAATGCCCCTATTTGCGAATTGGTAGGTATGATTACCAATTGTAACAGGGCTCGTCAAATCGACGCCTAACGAGCGAGGTGGCTGCCAAATTTTCCATTTAAAAGTATAATCTCAATCTAGACTAGTGACGCTACAGATAAAATCAGCGAAGTCTCTTAAGTGTCTAAATTTATTAAACAGTCGCATTACCTTGAGACTATAGTATCCGCAATAGCTCCGCTATAGTTCCGTAATTTCATCTCGCTCAAATCTAGAGCAGAGCCCGACTGGGGAAGTACCTCCACCTTACAGAAAACCACAGCCAAATAGCACTAGAACATAGTGTTGTGTTGCCGCTGGTGAGTAAGGTTGCCAAAGAGCTCAAAGAGGACCCAGTGTGTTGACGATGAGAGATTTTGTTCGTTTAGCCGTCAACATAGTGAATCCTCCTTTTCGTAAAGGGTCGGAAACGCGCATGTGACATCTCTGGAGTCGCAGGTGTCCATAGGATACAGTAGCTGCTTACCATCAGGCGGGCCGTATGCTTGTTTGCCACCATCGTGGTATTAAAAAAAACCCCAAATACTAAATTGTGATTGAGGCCATAACCCGATCTCCTTCACTCTTGCTGTGGCCGTATAAATGTGAAAGAGATGTTTTACGATCTTGTCGCCAGTTTGTTTTGCTGATTATATAGGACGTGCAGCGCAGCCACGCTTGAAGATAGAACATTCAAAGAAACATACCTATATTTTTCCGGGGAGCTCTAATAAATTACTTTTGCAAAATGAACCCCAAAGGGATGAAAAGCGGGTTGAAAGTTTTTAACGACTCCCACGCGGACGTACACATAATGTTTGTAAATATTTGGATAATAATCGCAAATAAAGGAGCCTCTACATAACGACAATACGTTAAGCTGCTATACAAATTTGAAACTATTGAATTGTACCATCTACTATTATAATGTCAAATTATTATATCAACTACTGATGAAAAATAGTGTTTTTCCAGTGTGAATTTAACAAACCATTATAATAAATAAATAATAATTAGATAAGTTGCGCAAACTGTGTGCTATCTTCATTTACTTATTCTGTGGCAGCCAATGAATGGCAAAACAATAGCGGTGAGGGTCCGGGTTCGAATCTGCGCTATTTCGGCGTCCGTCCGTCCGTCCGATAACTATTTGCAGAAAAAACTTGCTACTACCCGCTGCGTGCATTGTGATAGCAGGATCAGTTGAAAAAAAAAGACGTGAGTAAAATTCCATGGGATATAGAAAATATTGACATAAGGCTGAGTGAAATTTAACTTTATTATTTTATTCTTTTCTAGCTGACCCGGCGAATTTCGTACCGCTAACTGCATTTATTTTTAAATTCATCAATATGATAATAGTTATTCTGCTATTCGGGGCAAAGATAAATTTAAATAATCAAACATTAATAAAATTGGTTCAGCCGTTATTGAGTTATAAATGGTGTAACCGACACGACTTTGTTTTATATATATAGATTCGTAATCTACTTGGACAGTGTTCCATTCTTGATATGAGCACTAAAAGGCCTAGGACCTAGGACTAGGATTCGCATTTTCACTTTGGTTCGATGTTTCATTTGGGATTGCACTTGATAAAATACGATCTATTTATCTATACAGATTTTACAGCGACCAACACATCTTCGCACATAACCCTCCTCTCCATTTTTTGACGCTTGTCGATCCATTGCCATCTGCATCCAGTGCTCGCCAGCTTGTTGACAGATGTCGATTTTCCATCTCATTGGTGGTTTGCTAATCAGTGAAACTACCTTATGGAAAATTATTTATATCAAAAATAATAAAAATAAATATTATGCCACAATCTTACACAAATCAACCTAGTTCCACAGTAAGCTCAAAAAGGCTTGTATTATGGGTACTAGGCGACGGTATATATAAGAGATATATACATATAAATACTTAAATACATAGAAAATATCCATAACTCAGTAACAATAGCCGTGATAAACACACAAATAAATGCCCTGACCAGGATTCGAACCCGGGACCTCCTGCTTCGTAGGCAGGGTCACTACCGACTAGGCTAATAAAATCATAACAACCAATTTCATTTAAAAACGTGCCTCTAAAAAAAACCACTCAAAAGTTATAAAAGTTTATCCGCTACGCTACACATTGATTTAGTAAACGAAAACTTATCAAAGGTCCTGCTGAGACAACGCGCATTAGATCGGGAGGTCACACAGAAAAACCAAGGATCACGCCCTGAATAATTCATTAAGGCTCCAGAGGCGATGACGGGAAAAAGAATGTTGATAGAGACCTAGATAGCGGCGGGACCTGCTAGCTTAACGCAAACGATTACATTTTAATAATGACTGTATTGTGCGGAGTCTGAATCAAAATGGCGGAATAGTTTTCTGATAGAATAATAAGTAATGTACAAATCTTTTTACCCTGTCTGACCGATTTCTCTCAGTTGTTTAATGGTAGAGGATAGCTGGAAGAAAACTCTTTAAGGGATAAGTTCGCCTTTGTACACACTCACTATATTTTTGTTGGTCATGTACTTGTTTTGTGCAATAAAGTGTTTTATCTACACTCACATTGTAAGTCCTCTAAAACATGTTCAAAAACGGTAGGCAATGGCTAGCATTACCACAACCGATTTTACTATGATAAGCTTTTTATGTGTGGCAGTAACGTAATTTTAACTTTACATGCTCAACTATTAATGTGTTATGAGTTTTGATAACATAATGTACACCTGCACGCTCCCGCGCGGCCGCCGACACGCGCCCGCGCGACCGCCAGCACACAAGAGTTGGCCATGGCGGTGCAATGGCGGCCATTCTATGGTTTCGGAATACGGCATTTAGGATAAATAATATGAGTGTAGATAAAGGAGTGTATGCAACTGTACGTAATTAGGCCTTAAAACGTAACAGTTACATAAACTACTATTACTACTACTATTTCTACTACTAAAATAATTACACTTTTATGACTGTGTTTTCTTTTATTTGTATTTTACAAAAGAAAATATAAGTAAATTGTACATTGTGAAATATCTAAGTACGTTCAATATTAATTTGCATGAAGGCTCGATTCTTTGGATGTTTTGGTTTTTCTTAAGGCATTACCTAAATCTTACCTTACTATTGAAAATGAAAATGAAAATAATTTATTGGTTACACTTTAACACATTACTAGAAACAAAACAGAAGTCTTCTTTTAAGTAAGATATTTACTTGTGCCAGAAGACTCCGCTCTTCAATAAGCTTCGAGGGTTACAAACCAATTTATAGTTATCTTTAATACATGATTTATAATTATAATAAACACCTACGCTGTGCTTATACATATGTACATATAAGGCAAGAATTAAGGCAAAAATTGTACAGTTTAAAACAAAATTCACATTATTATATTTCTATATACGCGCGAGTGTGTGTGTGTGTGTGTGTGTGTGTGTGTGTGAGAGAGAGAGTTTGAGAGTGCATATTACATGACGCATTCAATTTCGGCATAAGATAATGTTTTTAACGACTGTGTAATATTTTTTTTGCAGACATAAGTTAGTTGCGGACAGATATTTAGAAGTTCGTTTACATAGATATATAGTTTGGCAGACTGGTAGCAGAATTGTCTTTTGGCCAATTTAGAGTTCAGAGAGGGCACTATCGCGGCTTTAGGCTTTCTCCTCCGATTACTGTTGACAGCGTCATACTTTATTGTTGAGTGTCATTTTATAACACATCCCAAAATATAGAGTTTTCTTATAGATAATAAGTTACATTCTTCATACAAAGCATCTGTTGGATATCTATAGGGTTTACTATTAGTTTTAATGTTGTGGGTAGTTTTTAAATAGTTTTGCGTCATAATTTATTATATTTAAACCTTGTTAGTTACTTTAAGTTATTTTTCGGTTTTAAGTAAATCAAATAAAGTTGTATTTAGTGTAAGTAGTTTTATTAAATACTTATGTAGGTACTACGGTAAATACCTACGGAAGACCAGCGCTAGCTGACATACTAGCTAGCATTTTGCTGAGTAGGGTCCATTTCGTGGTGCTACAACAATACGTCTTTATTTTGTTTGTATGTAATTTTTTATGTAATATTGTGTACGTACGTATTGAGTTATGCATAGTTCCAAAAAGTAGATTAAATTTACTATCAATACAAAAAAGAATAATGACTGTAGGTGGAACCACTATTTTTATATAAATTTTTGAATTTTCGACTTCCGAAATGCACAAGTTGAGAAAATTGCATTTAAAGTTTATAGTGGCACAAAACGCACTTCTACTTCGAAGTTACATAGTGAAGGGTAATATCATAATCTTTGGATGTTAAAGAATTATAATAAAGGTGAATTGTCTAAAAATACATGTTAATTATTCTGATTTCTTAGGTTGAACATGCCAGGGTGGAAGAAACACGAAAGTGTTAATTATACCCAATTCATAAAATAATGAGATTAAAACTGTTAGTTTTTCATCATAGTTACATATTCTATGGCATTTTGGGATAATTCAATGAAAGAAAACTCCATAATCATAAAGAAATTTAATAATTACCGCATTTTTAACAATTACAAAAAAGATCACTTGTAATATTAAAAATCAACAAAATAATTTGTATATTCATGCTATATCACAAGATCAAATGGTATTTAGCGTGGTGTACCACAATGGTATAATAGAAATGGTGTTAAAGCAGTTTTTTTTAAACTTTTGTATGGAAACGTAACTATAGGTAGGGTACCTTGTCATGACATTTACTAAACTTTAGTAACTTAAACTCGAAGATCACTATTTTAGTACCTATAATGCAAGAAATATCTGTAACAAAATGTTATTTAGGATAATTATAGCGGAAATCAATGTATTCTTATTTATAAAAACTTCTGTTTTAGTCGTGCAAGACATAAAGTTTAGCATTTGACTAAACTGGGTACCTTGTCACGCTAAGTCATTATCTTACATAAATGGAGTAAAACTAGAATAGTAGTTTATGCAACAGTTGTATAAGAGGGGTCAAAAAAGGTGAGTGGTGTGGGTAACAATTTGAGCCGTAGGCGAAAATTGTTAAGAAAAACGCCACGAACATTTTTTGACCTACTTATACGACGTTGCATACAATACTTTTTCTACGACTACACTTACTTTTACATAAAATGCGAAATTGAAAACTTCATGGATATCGCCGTTATTTTGTCAATATAATCAACAATCATTTAAGTTTTACCTTTTAAAACACTATTTTTCAAGAATACTAACATTACTAACACAAATACACACGTCGTTATTTGATCAATGATTGAGCTACAGAGATTAGTAAAAATACCTAAATTACTTTCAAAGTTTACAGTTTGCCCCAACAAACGAACGGGAAACGTAAAATAAAAACTGCAAAGTATCTGTGGTTCTTTTCATTTTTTCTTTTTTAAAGTTTTTTTTTTCTAAAAACGCTGCGTTTATTTAGGTTTTTTAGGTTGGCAGTAATTTATTTTGTCCTATATTAAAGTGCTTGCACGCGATTACACGATACTATTTTGGAGCTTTTATAGAACAAGTGTTATTTTGGGCAATAGACTAGATAGACTTTTCTTCTAGTATATTATCTATGTTCTTATAAAGGTGTTGACGAATGTATAAATGACAGATAAAAGTGCAGGAGTAGAAAAAAATTAATAACTCAATTGTGTACATAACTGCACCTAATTTATGATTTATCAGTCTTTCAATCAATATTATAATACTAATTATATACGTCAAACAACTAAAATCACAGGTCAATTTTTTTAACGAAATTCGAGATCAACAAATTATTATTAATACAGAAACACCTCGTGACGCGAGCTTGGTGTGGTTTTAGTAGGAGAAATATACCTAATCGGTATTTTCCCTCAATCTATCCTCAGCATGGTCGCGTCACGAATTTTCTTATAAAAAACATTAAGTATTTTTTTTGGTTCAAAAACTCATTTTGCTATAGACCGATCCTATACCCTATCTTAGAAAGAGGTATTTGACTACCTGCGATGGAAATATTGACAAAATTATTCAAAATTTAAAGGCTTTTAAGACATGGCGTGACAAGGTACCCTGACTACTAAACTTTATAGTCGGAGAAATATACTAAAAAAACATAATTTTACTGATATTCTTGTACACACGTGTTCCTTAGGATGTAAATAACCCAATTATAACACAAACCCATTTTGGCACTTTTTCACCAGCTTCCACAAAAACTCATGTAACTCGGTAACTAAATGTCGTGACTAGGTACCTTTCCAGATGCACTGACACAAATATCTTGAATCTTGAATCTTAAATATCCTAAATAATAAAGAAGTAAAGGAAACAGTAATCACCCAAATTCAGTTTATGCATGATTTTTTTTAAATAAAACATTCTCTATGGTAGTCCTTTTAAAACAAAACATATTTTTCCCACCATCAAAGAATAAAAACCTTATTAAGTACCAGATTTACACAAAATATCAGACACACATTAACAAAAGGGCCCTTTGGCCGCCCTTTGCAGTAGTTTATGGGGCCCACATCGGGCAGAATACGGCAAAATGCCACTCGGGGCACCCTTGTCCTGAATGGATATTAAAAAGGGCGCTAATGCCCGGGAGCCACTAATGTACCAATTATGATATGGCATTTTTTGACTATAGTTCCCTTTATCAACCGACTTCAAGATTTCGAAGGAGGAGGTTATCAATTCGTCGGGATCTTTGTTTTTGCTTTTTTTTTAATGTTTGCTCACCGATTATTCTAAGACGGCTGGGGCTGGACCAATTTGGAAAATTATTTTTTTGTTTGAAAGAGAATACTTCACAGTTGGTCCCATTGTAACCAGGTCAGGATCTGATGATGGGATCCTGGAGAAATCGAGGGAACTCTTCAACTATTATAGGCACACCTATAGTGATTTGAGTATTTTTTATAGCAGCTCGAGCATTTGCTGTTGGAAAGGTGGAGGCTAAGTGAAGTCGGTTCGTTTCTGTTTAAAATTATTTGAGTATAGTTCCCTTTATCAACCGACTTCAAGATTTCGAAGGAGGAGGTTCTCAATTCGTCGGGATCTTTGTTTTTGCTTTTTTTTATGTATGTTCACCGATTATTCGAAGACGGCTGGACCGATTAGGAAAATTCTTTTTTCACCTCAGCAGCTCGAACAAGCCTACTTCCCTGCGAATACACAGTGACAAAAGTCGCACTTTCGTCACTCCCTGGAGTGACGAAAGTGCGACTTTCGTCACTCCAGGGAGTGAGAAAAAGTAGTTTTTTAATTTAGTGAAGGCCATGCTGCCACTTCATATTTCGGGGTCTATTACAAATTCGAAATACATATTTTTAACCTTTAATATGTTCTCACTACTGAGGTGAAAAGTTGTATGTGTCACACGAGAGCAAAGTTATTTTACATCTCGTGTTTTTGAGTCCCTCGCTACGCTCAAGATTCTAACTTAGGATCACTCGCTTCGCTCGTGATTCAATTATAGAATCTTTCGCTTACTCGGGACTCAAAATCAACACTCGCAAGAAAAACCAACTTTCCTCTCTTGTTGCACAAATAACTATTTTGTTTGAAAGAGTACTTTCACAGTTGGTCCCATTGTAACCAGGTCAGGATCTGATGATGGGATCCTGGAGAAATTGAGGGAACTCTTCAACTGTTATAGGCACACTTATTTTGAGTACCGATTGCACTATTATTATACAAACAATAGTTTAAAATTGTTTTACTGTCTATATTTTATGCGTCGTCAGTGGTAAACAAACATACAGCCTGGTAAGAGGTCACTGGAGCCTATAGACGCATGCAATTCAAGGGGTGGTACAAAAAAAAGTTTACATTGCCAGATTTCCACACAATATCAGACACTTATTAACAAAAAAGGCCTATTACTGCCCTTTGCTTTATTAGAGGTCTCTCTATTGCTCTCTCTCTATACATCTACAGTATGCTTTACTTTACTTAAAAAGGTTTTTAGCTATAACTACTTGATTTGGGAAAGTAAAAAAAAATATATTTTCATTATATTTGGAAGAACTTTGTTAATTCCGATACACGATTGGACGAAATCGGCTCGATAGAAAATAATTTTAAAGTTACATAATTAGCTATAAACAGTTGTATGTTTTTAATTTCTTAACTTATACGTCTGTTATTAAGGGCAAAATTCTACCACGCTAATACTAAAAACTTCATTATTTTAAATTTATTAATTAACGCGTAGTTTTTTTTATTTCATCATTTCGCAAAATTTGCAATGAGCTATACTTATCGTAACACAGTGTTTCTCTTTCACTCGCGCTGAAAAAGATAGGGATGGAATTTAGCTGTTGTCAGCCCCTTAAGTAAATGGGTAGGTAAAGCGAGAGAAACCACAAGAATAATTAAATTTCTATCAAGCAGAACGTCCGCTAGCGATACCACAATGTTAAGAAATAAAAGAATCCACTGCCTCATGCGAGACTCGAACTCGCGACTCTGGTATACATGCCCATCGCTCTGACCAACTGAGCTACTGGACGCCTGGGACGCCTAGCGACCCCCTAAGACGCATAAAGAATATAGTAGAGAAATTCGCAGCCATCAGGTAAGTCTCAGTAGCTCAGTTGGTCAGAGCGATGGGCATGTATCCCAGAGTCGCGAGTTCAATTCTCGCCTGAGGCAGTGGATTTTTCTCCTTTTCCTTTATTTATAAACACAAGAATAATGTCCGTATCAACGTTACCTTCCCACATCCATGTCGGCCTACCTTTCGGCGCCTTAGTAATAAAGCCGCACAAAAGATACTGCGTATAAAGGGTTTTATTCTTTTAATTACCCTCTATTATGTCACAATATTGCACAAGATTATGATTTAATAATAATGGAGTTTAACCATTGATTTATCAACCGACTTCAAGATTTCGAAGGAGGAGGTTATCAATTCGTCGAGATCTTTGTTTTTGCTTTTTTTTTATGTTTCGAAGACGGCTGGACCGATTTGCAAAATTCTTTTTTTGTTTGAAAGAGTATACTTAACAGTTGGTCCCTTTGTAACCAGGTCAGGATCTGATGATGGGAGCCTGGAGAAATCGAGAAATTCTTCAACATAGGCACAACCGCACAACTATAGTGATTTGAGTTTTTTTTACAGCAGCTCGAGCATTTGCTTTTGGAAAGGTGGAGGCTAAGTGAAGTCGGTTCTTTTTTGTTTAAAATAATTAGATCATCTAGAACAAATTTTGTGCGCCATATTTAGCGGTTGACAGCTGACTGAATCAAAGAATAGTATAGACTTGTAGTGATTTTCACTACAACTTTTGGGACAAAAAATCTTAGGGATGTCATTTAACGACCTCCTAGCCTAGTCGGTAGTGACCCTGCCTACGAAGCAGGAGGTATGGATGTTTTCTATGTATTTAAGTATTTATATGTATATATCTATTATATATATCGTCGCCTAGTACCCACAACACAAGCCTTATTGAGCTTACCGTGGGACTAGGTTGATTTGTGTAAGATTGTCCCGTAATATTTATTTATTTATTTATTTCCTGTTACTCAATCAGTTTAACATATTATTTACTGACGTTTTAAATCTGATATTCTTAGTTTGTCTGCCTGCGTAATTTATTTATTTTTTACTTTCTTTATTATCAAAATCATTTGCCTATTCCAAAGTTTAAAAGAAAGTAAAAAGTTAAAGTAAGTAAAAAGTAGTAGTGTTTTTTTTTGCTTTGCAACACCTACTTTTCTGTTAATTTACAAAGGTTTCCGCTTCCCAAAGGTTGTCTGGAAGAGATCGCTCTTTAGCGATAAGACCGCCAATTGTTTTGCCTGTGCTTTTTTGTTTGTGACTTGTGTATACTTTGTGTCTATTATTTGAGGTGTACAATAAAGAGTATTTATGTTATGTTATGTTATGTTACCCGCTTTCGACATTTTGTGATTAGGTCGACTAGCCTAGAGGATGCAAGATTAGGATTCTTGTGTTTTGGGTGTACTCTTGAACTGCGAAATAATCAACGGAAATCATTCCTTTTGATTAAAACACTTTCTTAGACAAGTACAAATAGAAGCGAATCACGAATTCCTTTTTAGCGGACCTAATAAATTAAGTTTCCGTATTCTGTAAGATACTTACTTACTGCTTTCAAATTCGGATAGAGTAAGAAATAAGGAAAGAAAAAACATGTACTACATTACAGTAATAACACATAGTTAACATTTAGTAGGTATATATATATATGTAAGGAAATTATACAGTAGGTACTCCATAACTTGAAAGTAAAAGTGTGGTTTTTGCTGTCAAACTTTAACCACGTTTTTCTCAGTTGTCGCTTTTTCACTAGGGCAACTTTAAAGGTTAATAAAAAAGAACTGGCCAAGTGCGAGTCGGACCCGAGGGTTCCGTACAAACCTGTAGGTATATAAGTAAAAGTTCACCCATTGCGTTGACATAGAAGTTTGATTTTGTTACAGCTTAAAGGTATTACAGACCTGAGTATTTGAAATGAATTTCAATCTAATATACCTCTACGCGTTCATGAGAAAAGGGGTAGTAACTTTAAAATTATTAAAAATATTTTTATTATATGATGTAACAAAAATTTACGGTTTTCGCAATTTTTCCTTTATCTGTGCTATAAGACGTTGCTTCGTACCAAATTTCAAGATTCTGAGTTTACGGGAAGTAGCTCCAAGGGACAGTAGACCTGAGTATTTGATATAAATTTCAGCTTGATACCTCCACGCCTTCCTGAGAAAAAGGGTCTTGACAGACAGATAGACAGACGGACGGACGGACAACAAAGTGATCCTATAAGGGTTCCGTTTTTTTCCTTTCGAGGTACGGAACCCTAATAACCATTACAGACAGCGTCTTAATTTTTTAACTAATAGATAGCGTATTTTATGTTGTATTCGGGAGTACTATTATTTAACTTGGCCCATGTTCCGAAATAGACACTCAAATAGAGTCTAAACAGGAATTACTTTAATGACAAATAAAAAAAATTTAATATGTCCGAATTGTCGGTAGAACTCCTTAGTAAGATTCCGACATTTTACAAATTTACCACTATACCATACAATTTATTTAACAGTAAAATGTTAAAAATCGAATGGTAATGGTATGGTAATTGTTTTTTTTTATTTCGTCCTTTAAAAAATTAAAAAATTTTGAAATTTTGGACTATCTAGAACTAGATGTCTTTGGACCATTTCAATAGAGTTTTTAAAGTTCCACTTTATTTGGATATATTGGTAATTCTGCATCCTATCAACTAAATTTTAATGCATAATTCAACATGTGTCATCATCCCAATTGCGCCATTGAGCCGTGGAGGTCCGCTTGTCAACCTAATTTCAAGAATTAGCGTAAGAAGAGAAGTCCACCAAACAACCAACCAAACCGACTGCCGTCTGATCTTCCCTGAAGCTAGGCCTTGTTGGGATAAGATCCGTTTATCCTCACGACGTTATCGAAAAGCGTTAAAAAAAAATATTAAATGATATTAAACAGGGTGTAACAATAATAGAAGTGATCCGTTTAAGGGTATAATTGCTATCGTTTTGCGATTAAGAAAACGTAGGACAAATTTTTTTTACGCAATTTTTTTTGTATGGGACACGTCATCCCAACCGACCAACCCTCGATACAAAAGCATTTTTTTCGCGTGAAAAATTATTTTTCTTAGTTTTTTATAATTAAAATACGATACCAACCCGAGACCTCATGATAAAGGTCGTCTTACCGCTACGCCATCAACATATTTTCTGATCACAATAATAATACCTTATCAAAACATCACTAAAGACAGTAAAATACATTCTCAAACAGCGAAAATTGTCGGCTACTAAAACGGCGGAATAATTTTAATAAATGAGACATGTTTGCCCAAATCCTTGGTAGGGAGAAATGAATTTTCCATCCCGTTTTAAATTTTCGTAGAAAATTCAAACGAAATATATTTCGTTTGTTGACTTGGCCTGTTTCGTCTTTTCGTTTTTTCCTCGTCTAGCTATCTGTTTCTATGGGTTATGCTATGTTTAATTTAGATTTATAGCTTTAAAAAGGTAAAAAAATACAAGTCACTTTCAAAACTATTTTTATCTACACTCACATTGTAAGTCCTTTAAAACGTGTTCAAAAACGGTAGGCAATGGCTAGCATTACCACAACCGATTTTACTATGATACGCTTTTTATCTGTGGCAGTAACGTAATTTTTACTTTACATGCTCATATATATTGATCGTTATGAGTTTCAAATTCCGAACATCGAATTTGATAACATAATGTAAATCCTGTGCTCCTTCCTGACCAAAGGCACGCGCCCGCCCGACCGCCGGCACAATCGAGTTGGCCATGGCGGTGCAATGGCGGTCATTCTATGGTTTCCGAACACTTCATTTATATGAGTGTAGTAAACTACTATTATGGTACACTTTTATTGCTGACTGCACCCAGTAGATAGTATTGTCATGTAAATTAAAAATACAAATACAAATAGCCTTTATTCACTGACTGTTACATTTATTAATACGAGTATACTATTTAATCTATTATTTGTTTTGCATTAGTCAGGTAGGCCTTTGTCGGGATTTCCGACAAAGGCCTCCTCCAATATTTTCCACTCTACTCTGTTACGAGCTGTTCTAATCCATGACTAGTTATGTAAATTACGGAAGTATAACCAATTTCAGCTCAATTAGACACCGGGAAGTGGTTGAAATTTAACTTACAAGATGTGAAGCCCATAAATGCGTATGACCCGGTTAAGTTAAATAGAAAAAATAAATAGAAAAAAAAATGTGTGAACGCTAAAAAATGCTGATAATAGTTAGGTCTGTTCCGCGATCAATGCTCCTAGAATTTATGCAAGAGTAGCTTTTGCTCGCGGCTTCGCTCGCGTTAAATTCTCCATACAAACTTCCACCCCCCATTTTAGGGAAGTGGGGGGTTAGAAAGAGACAAAAAGTAGCCTATGTCACTCTCCATCCCTTCAACTATCTCCACTTAAAAAATCACGTCAATTCGTCAACCCGTTTTGCCGTGAAAGACGGACAAACAAACACACACATACACTTTCCCATTTATAATATTAGTATGGATGTAACAGAAATGCTGGTGAACCGTTTAAGGGCATAATCGGTATCGTATTCTAATTATGAAAAATAAAGAAAAAAATTGTTTTTGTATGGATGGTCGGCCGGCTGGAATGACGTGTCCATACAAAAACAAAATTGTGGCGTCAAATTATTTTACTCCTACTTTTTCTTAGTCGCAACACGATACCAATTGGCTACTCTCCTGGTTAAAAAAAATATAATTCTATTTAGTCCGTTAGTTAGATTATCAAAAAATATTGGACACGTATTTTTTATTTTGTCAATCAAACAAAAATTGGTGAAGATATAGCCCGTTAAAGTTCCGCGTGATGACGTCACATTATACTAAAAATTTTACTGAAATGTGACGTCACGCGGAACTTTAACGGGCTATATCTTCACCAATTTTTGTTTGATTGACAAAATAAAAAATATGTGTCCAATATTTTTTGATAATCTAACTGACGGACTAAATATATTTTTTTAGGAAAGTATTATGCCCTTGGCTTAAACGGATCACAACTATTTTTGTTACATCCTGTGCAAGGATGATTAAGACATGGATGGACAATGCCTATACAAAATCGCGTTCCTCGAACCTTCAGGCTATACGTCTGTTTTCGGTACTGAGTGTCACAGCGCCATCTGTTGAGTCTGGAGTCGAGTTATTCTGTCAGCGTTAATAGCCGAACAAAATATTAGAAACTAGAATTTATTTATTTAATCTTAATTGCACAAAATAAAAAAATTATAATTGTAAGTTTATGAATATAGCTTAATATGTATCTATTGTTAGTTTTTTTCTTTCTCTTTTAATTCTGTCATATTTAATGGACCCTGCACCTACTTAACCTTTCTGTTTAGCCCATTGGTTGACTAGTAGAGAATGCCTTATGGCATTAAGTCCGCCATTTGTACCATCTTGTATTGTGCAATAAAGATTAAATAAATAAATAAATAATAAAATAAGATCGTACAAATGGCGGACTTAATGCCATATGGCATTCTCTACCAGTCAACCAATGGGCTTAACAGAAAGGTTAAGTAGGAATTTAGTGTTTGTGGTGACCGATAGATGACGCTAGTGCTTTAGCCTGAAATAACGGAACGCGATTTTGTATAGGCATTGTCAATCCGTCTTAATCATCCTTGATCCTGTTACCTACTTTTTTTTTGGAATACCATGACGGTGGCAAACAAGCATACCGCCCTCTGATGGTAAGCAGTTACCGTAGCCTATGGACGCCTGCAGCCCCAGAGGATTCACATGCGAGTTGCCTACCCTTAAATTAACCTATTTATACTTAGTTAATAAAAACTCTAACGAATTGAGAACGTATTGCTTCGAAATCTTGAAGTCAGTGAAAAATCCTTTAAGACACCACTTTAAAACCTTAGGCAGCTTAGGCATCCACCATTAACCTGGAAGATGTTTTAATCCCGCATTAATCAACTCTTTTTCTCGCAAGGTAAATAATAGAGGTCATTAATTAAAGAATTTCGGCGAACACGCTAAATTGAAAGGAAAAACGCTTTTTACGAGCGAAGAGGGTACAATGAGTGATATACGGAGGATCTCAGGTTCAGGAAATACGAGGTTTTGTGAAAAATAGATATTTTGCGGGTACCCTTTTACAGTTGCAAAGCCGCGGTAGAAACGGTATTTTTTTAAACAAATTTAAGAGTACAGAAGAAGGTAATTTCTAAGTAAAGTGTAACTTCAATTGAACCTGGGTTACTTTAACCCAATGGAAGGTAAATTTGGCCCACACAAAATTACTTACAGTGTAGAATATAAAAAATTAAAAAATGGACGGTTAGTCAAACCAACCATATTGCGAGGTGCCAAACTATGTGTAGGTACAGTCACCGGTAATAGTATCTTCCTACACGGAGGCCGCAAAAACATGTGACACGCTCTTATTTGTAGGGCCATAAGAGCGCGTCACATATTTTTGCGGCCTTCGTGTAGGAAGATACTATTGCCGGTGACTGTACAATAATAAAACCTACACCAAGTAAGGGTTAAAGTAACAATGCTTTATTGGCCTCCTAACCCAGTCGGTAGCGACCCTGCCTACGAAGAATCCCGGGTTCGAATCCTGGTAAGGGCATTTATTTGTGTGTTTATTACAGATATTATTTTGTTCCTGAATTATGGATGTTTTCTACCTATATGTATATAAGTATTTATCTATACCTATCTATATATTATATATATCGTCGCCTAGTACCCACAATACAAGCCTTATTGAGCTTACTGTGGGTCTAGGTTGATTTGTGTAAGATTGTTCCACTTTTTAGGGTTCCGTACCTCGAAAGGAAAAAACGGAACCCTTATAGGATCACTTTGTTGTCCGTCTGTCTGTCTGTCTGTCTGTCTGTCTGTCTGTCTGTCTGTCTGTCTGTCAAGACCATTTTTCTCAGGAACGCGTGGAGGTATCAAGCTGAAATTTATATCAAATACCCAAGTCTATTGTCCCTTGCAGCTGTGAAAAAATCAAACTTAAAAGCCAACGTAATCAAAAGATACAGTCATTTATGCTGCAAATTTTAGAGTTTTTCGGCACTCGCAAAACCTACGGGGTACTTCCCGTGAACTTAGAAACTTGAAATTTGGCACGAAGCAACGTCATATAGCATAGACAATGGAAAAATTACAAAAAGTAGACATTTTTAGTAAAATCATACAAAAAAAATTTTTTTTTAATTTTAAACTTACTACCTTTTTCCTCGTAAACGCGTGGAGGTATTATATTGAAATTTATGTCAAATACTCAGGGCTATAGGACCTTTCAGATGTAGCAAAACCAAACTTTTATGTCAACGCAATCAAAAGAAATAGCAATTTAAGTCGCATATTTTGAAACTGAGTACTCGCATGAAACTCAAAACCTAAAGGGTACTTCCCGTAAACTCAGAAACTTGAAACTTGGCACGAAGAAACTTCATATAGCACAGACAAAGGAAAAATTACGAAAAGTAGACATTTTTGTAAAATCATACAAAAAATATTTTTTTAAATTTTAAACTTACTACCTCTATATACCTACAGGTTTGTACGGAATCCTCGGTGCGCGAGTCCGACTCGCACTTGGCCGGTTTTTTTTATTTTAATACCTAGGTACTAGTTATTTACGTTGATAAATGTCTAGGCGCAAACAAATGGAATTACGTTGCAAAAGAGATCCATTTAGAGTGACCTGTTTTCAGTACTACTAATTATACCCAGATTTAAACTTGTAAAAACTTAACAGCCTCTGATTTAATATTATTAATAATATTTTAATCGCCGGCCGTAAGATCCCCCTTCCAGGGACATGACCTTGATTGTACACACGTCTTACCTACGCATGACCCCTAAAAGTAATAACTTGTCCTCCCCTCCACCCTGACACTAATTTCAGGGCTGTACCCTAATTGGGGTGTCTTAAGCGCTCTTGGCCGTGTTAAGTGATTTATAACAAAATGGCGGATTTATTGCAAATGGCGGCTTGGCGTAGGTTACTTTTTAATTGGTCAAGTTTAATTAATGATAATACAGATAGAATAATCAAACGATTTTACCCACGATGGAATGGAGACAATCGACAGACACAATGGTCGCTTTTATACTTTATCGTGACGTGCCACGGCACGATAAAACTCTATGGTTTCATTCAGAAATAGTGAAAGTCTGTGATCGATTTATGAATGAGACCATAGAGTTTTACCGTGCTGTGGAACGTCACGATTAAGTATAAAAGCGACGATTTAGTTATAGAGAGGATTAACAGAGAGATAACAGATTTGCATAAACAAATAAAATTGAACAACAGAAAGTTTTATTTCAAGCTTTGCAAAAATGATGACATATTATCTCAATTCCGTTGATACGCGACCTTTGAACTCAGTTCTTTCTTCTCTTCTTTTTATTATTAACTTCGTGATGAATTTAAAATGTAATTGACTAGAAAATATTTTTATTAATTAGAAATTGACCAGCGATTGACCCTACAAGTAATAGTCTCACCTGATATGATGAAAACAGACCCTGGGCCGTATTCTAACTTTAAAACACGTATAGACACGATCCAACTTCAATGCAACTCCAATGCATTAACAACACAATACAGCTACGGCATAAACATCTGAATCAGAAATATCAGAATTTGCTTGAGAAATATTCCAACGCAACTTCAATATTGGTTGATTGTTCGTCGTGTGTTGGAGTTATGTTTGAGATAGGTTGTGTTCTTATTGTATTGTTAATATATTTTAAAATTAGAATCCGGCACCCTAAGGTAGCTCAATAATTCAGTAACAGTCTACTTATTCCCTCTTGCTTTTAAGGGGCCTAAATCGTATTCAAATCAGTACTTTTACTAAAAAAACTGCAATAAAATAAGGCACTACATCCATTACGGGATGGCTGCCAGCGAGCTAAACCAGCTGTCCATTACCGAATTGAGCTAGGCCGCATTGCAGTGCCTAGATCAAGCTAACGCACTAGAAGCCTAGCGTGCCACTCATGCTTACTATAGTTTCAACACTGTCATACTGGATATTTAAGCTTTAGTTTAAGGTGAAATTTACTTCCAGAATTTGTGACGGTTTTATGGAAAACATTTAGCGGAGACCATTTAGCGGAGACTTACCAAGGAGATGAACATATTCAATATTGTTTATGAGAAATAAAAGCGTAAGCGCCGGCCGCCTTACGGTACCTTTTGATCTAGACTGTCACATATATCTAAAAAATATATATACAAAAATAACCGACTTTACTTACTCCACATTTCCAAAAGCAAATGCCCGAGCTACTGTAAATAATAATTAAATCGCTACAGGTGTGCCTATAATATTTGAAGATTTCCCTCGATTTCTCCCGGATCCCATCCTCAGTTCCTGACCTGGTGACAATGGGATCAACTGTGATATATACATATCCCATCAAAAACATAAATGTGAAAGGCTGCCAAGTTCGATATTATGGGAATGCTTCGCCTATAAAAGAAGTGAGATCTGAATATTAAGTACCAAGTTCCATAAAAATACCTCAAATCATAAATAGTTATAGGAATGCACACTTGATTTCCAGCAGTTTTTAAGGTACATTTTGAATAAGTATCACGTTACATAGAAATACTTACAATTATAATAGTCAGAGAAACGCACACCGGTTTTTTTAGCAGTTTCCTGATAACATTTATTATTTTCAGTACTTTTTAATGATGTTACTTGGCAAGTTTTCACACACCACACACCTTTTCAATGCAATGAATCGACACCTTTGGACTGCAATGTGTCAAGTATATAATTTTCTATTAAAACTTGCCAAGTTACATCATTAAAAAGTACTGAAAATAATAAATGTTATCAGGAAACTGCTAAAAAAACCGGTGTGCGTTTCTCTGACTATTATAATTTTAGGTATTTCTATGTAACGTGATACTTATTCAAAATGTACCTTAAAAACTGCTGGAAATCAAGTGTGCATTCCTATAACTATTTATGATTTGAGGTATTTTTATGGAACTTGGTACTTATTCAGATCTCACTTCTTTTATAGGCGAAGCATTCCCATAGTATCGAACTTGGCAGCCTTTCACATTTATGTTTTTGATGGGATTTCATTTATTTTTGTTAGGTGTAGGTTCTTTATTATTTTTTTATCACTTTTGCTTTAGGAAATGTCTCATTCCACTTAGGTATGTACTTTATACTATACCCTTTATGCTAAGAGTCTAATTCTATTTTACTATTTATTTATAGGTGATTTTTACAAATAAACTGGCTCCCTACACCTATAAAATGTACCTACTTACATATAATTACATACATCAATAACGTATTTTATTCTGTTTGTAAGTACGCTACCTAGGTACATAGATAATTAATAACTTGGTAATACCTACCTACCAGTAGGTATTTTAATTGGTGGCCTATTATGTAGCCCTAGAAGTGCACCATCCCATCTCATCCCGTGGCGTATCGGAGGGTGAGATGGGCAGTAGTATATATAATTCCATCTTAGAGTATATATGATTTCCATGTTCTTGAATCTGCGATTTTATTAGTTGTAAAATTAGAAATTATTTAGACTATGCGAGAAAAAATAGTCTTTTCATTTTTGTTTGACTGATTTAGCGCACCTAGTGTACCTAGTGACCTGCTTTGTACTTCGTAAATCGTGGGTTCGGTTCCCGCAACAGACACACACAGAGTGGTGAACAATTTTATTGTTCTTGTCTTTAAGACAAACATGTATTGTCTTAAATTGGTATGTATCTAAATTTAAATAAGTCTTATCTCATTTCCACTCCATACCTACTTATAGTAGAACAAAATTACACATTCGTTGTTTTCGAAACTGACTCACACTTGGCCGTTTTCAGATTTTTACTTTATTTCGACCTAAAGACAAACCTTCGAGCCAAATTTCAGGTCGGTACGACCATTGGAAGATAGACCCACTTAGTTCATTATGACTTCATAGTAGAACAAAGTTACACCTTCGCTATTTTTAAAACTGACTCACACTTGGCCGTTTTCAGATTTTTCCCTTTACTTTGACCTTAAGACCTATCTCCATGCCAAATTTCAAGTCAGTACGACCATTGGAAGTGGTCTAGGTTTTTGATGAGTCAGTGAGTGTATAGTAAAAATAGCGATTTTCTGACGTCAATATCTCAAGAACTGCTATAGGTAGAATAATGAAATTTTGTATTCTAGACAATTAAGGGGATGTCAACAGACACTCGAAATTTCATATGCGTAGATAAAATAAGTTTTGAGTTATAGGGTGGTCGAAATTGGCCCGAAATGGTTCGTGTAATATAACCCACGGCCGGTGTGTCGCTTTTTTTTGCTCGAACTTGGCGGACACACTGCCGTGTGTCTAGATATAGTATGGAATGTTGGAGGCTCAGTAAGGTCGGTTTTTTTTGTTTAAAAATATTTTTTTTTTATAATTACAAGCCTTCAACTTTTACAAGAACTATTTAAAACGGGGTATTTACCATGTGTATTTGTTTTGTCGAGTTTTCGATATTTCGGTACAGTTGCATGCGCCATTATCACGGAGTACCTGAAGTATCTGCGAGTGTTAGTTGTGGTCTACCCACACACCATAGCGATCTACCCTTCGAGTTCGCTTTTTACGCAACTTGTGCTTAAAAATTGTAGATTAAGGGTGGGTTGCACCAAGCACAACTAACGAATTCATCAACGTTCAATATGGCGACGGAGCTGGTTCTCATTGAAAACTGTCAAACTTTCCATACAAGATTTTTTTAACGATGACGTTGACGTTAACAGGCGGTTTGGTGACCCTAAGGGCGGGTTGCACCACGCACACTTAACGAACTCATCATGGTTACAGTAGACGTCAAGTCCGTTTTTCCGTTGCACCATGCACTTTAGCAGTCAGAAAGTTACGTTAACCTTAACCAGCCATCGAGCACTGGTTAACTCAAATCTACGTTTAAATATGGCTGACAGTTTGCAAAAATGTCTCGTATTTCAAGGATAAATGCATTATTAGACAAAAAGACAGTGATATTTGATGAAAAATATTAAAATATTGTTTGCAGTAATAAATATATGCGAGTATCTGAACGTAAAAAGGCGTATACGATTGACGTTTGGTTTTATTCACAATTTTTAGATCAGATAACGGTATTAAATAATAAGTACATAAAATTCTTTGTAAAAAGTGCGTTATTTAGTTAAAATCGAGTGCCGAGTGACTTCAGGTTGAAATAGTACAGACTTCTGTTATGTATCACAAACATACCAGAACCTACAGTCATTGTCATGAAAGCCGACAGCCGTAGAATGAGCAGGACCAGAATCATGACAACCATTAAAAAACCACTCTGTTTTTGTCAATGAAGACCAAACCTTTGGAAACAACGGTTGACTTGAATACTGCAAGGTAGAAGACAAAAGGCAACGTAAACCTCCGACGCGGTGGAATGACCAGGTCAAGAAGAAAAACAAGTTTTATGACACGGTAGAACAGCCCACGAACGGGACTTGATGGGAGCAAGTCATACGATTCAAAAGATGCCAGATGATCAGAGAGGTTTCTTTAATGCTTTTAATAAGGGCATGAAGTTATACCACCAAACATTTATCGCCAATGTCCTACAGAAATCGAGCCTCGACACCTAACTAAACAATGTTCAGAACAGTACATGTAAATAAAGTGTGATGCGGAATTTACAATCAAGTAAATAAGAGTGTCATGTGTTGTGGGACAATAAAAAAATAGTTCAACAATGGTTAGGTATCCACAAATTCAAATGTGTATGAAAATTCATTATAGTAATTCATATAATTCTTGTTTTTTATTTGATTTCATTATTTGCCTTAAAACAAGCACAGTAGGCCTCTATTTAATGACAACTTGTGATAATGTCACAAAATGTCCGGTCCCTTGAGTGTTGATAAAGAGCTTACACTGTATTTCAGTTTAATTTGTGAAATAAACACAAAGATTTTACAGATCTATTGAAACATTAAACCCATATAAATAAATAAACTATCTACTGACAACTAATTTGACTTCATGTGTGTCGCTCTTCTATGGCAATTGTTACCTACCATTTGCTGCTCGTCGCTGCAATCAGGATTATGGCCAATCAAGTGTTTACAGATGGTGCCAGCATAGGTTGTAGTCTCAGTCCTACCAATAGTGTCAAATTCTTGTTTTATTTGGAATTTACTGGCATTAATTTTAGCCCTTTAAGCCAAATCTCATTCAACAAAACTAGTGGTAGGTGCCTACTTATGCTGGCACCTCCTGACTTTTGACAGATACCTTCCCCATTAGTATATTTTAAATCGGACATTATTATGAACATGCTTTTTTTAATCCAAATTGTACTCACTGTACAGTTCATGTAGGAAGATACTATTGCCGGTGACTGTACGCAAAATAAGTACATGCATTTCATTTTGTAAGTATAAAAAGTAGATATATTTTCATACTTACATTTCTATAAGGGAAAAAGCTTCCTAAGATGATGTATGTATGCATGCATTTTTGATTAGTCCTAGTCCTATCATCAGTGCTCAAAATCAATTATAAAATATGTGTTATGTTATGATTTTACTATGAATTTATTAGTAATAAATAATAAAGGTCTCTCTTTATCATATATCTTTCCCAACCAGCATAGGTACCTATTTACAAATAAAACATAATAGTAACTAGGTACCTACCTACATGGCTGTTGTATGACTTGTAAACATATATCATTACAAAGAAATAAATGATTATGATTATTAAGATACAAGTGATAAGAAAACATTTTTGGAATCCTAGCCACACTGTTTTATGGTCACTTTTACCTGAATAATATTTGTAACATGTATCAAGAGTAGAGTATTGTTAATAACCATTATCAAAGATCTGTGGTTCAGTATATGAAGTTTTTTGTCCGATCAATAAGCTGGCTCACTTTGGCCAAGGGTCCGCTTCACACTATCTAAGAACTGATTGATCTGACTTAAAATACTTCAAGTGTCAAGTTTCATTGATTATTTATGCCAAGTGCTAGAAAACTGGTGAATAATATTTGCAGTAGAAATATGTTTGGAGGGGGGAGGATCTTGCTTCCATCTACAAAGGAAACCTATGCCAGTGTTTGAATAATAAATAAAACAAAAATAAGGTAACTAAATAAATATAATTATGTATTTTATTATCAAAATTAAAATACTGATTGTTTAGGTTAGTATAATTATACTTTATTTTTACATTGAGATTCTACCAATTTCTTGAAATCACTGCATTTTTACTTTCAAACATCCTGGAGTTAGGCACTGAGTAGCATAACAAGCCTCGATTTCATCTTGTCTTCAATACCAAAGGTAAATTCAAACCTGAAATAAAAAACATTGTGTATCATTATTCATTAGTGTAACATATGTGCTACTCATCATTTGTTAACAAAGATAAATATTATAAATAAATAAATATTATAGGACAATCTTACACAAACCGACCTAGTCCCACAGTAAGCTCAATAAGGCTTGTGTTGTGGGTACTAGACGACGATATATATAATAGATAGATATTGATAAATACTTAAATACATAGAAAACATCCATAACTCAGGTACAAATATCTGTGATAAAGACACAAATAAATGCCCTTACCAGGATTCGAACCCGGGACCCCCTGCTTCGTAGGCAGTGTCACTACCGACTGGGCTAGGAGGCCGTTAAGATACTTTAGAACACTCATTTAATAAGTAAGTACATGTATAAGTTCAATATTTAGGACGTTGGTTACAGTGCCAGCCATAATCAACCAGGTTGGAGGGATTCAGTACCCTATTTTTACGAATTTTCAAGAGTTAAAACTAGTGATGCCTTTGTTTTGCGATTGGGCTCCTTCTCGCCATTTGGTGCTTCCAGCAACGGCTTTACTTGTTTAGGGTTCTGTAAGTAGTAATAAACTAGCAGGATGATTTACTCACTATAATATAATGCACAATACACCAGCCGACTATTCTGGCTTTCGCTTTAAACTCCACTCTCAGCACAAGTTGCATTATCCTTTGAAAAAATTTCCTCGTAAGGCGCAATGGATAGCCCACTTTTTGATTGAGTAATAAACCTGTTCAGGAATGGCTAAATGTTTGTATATACTTGATTTTCAAGCTGCAGAGTGCAAAGTTAAGTTTAGTTCGCGCTCCTTTCTTTAGATTTTTTTCTTCGTGTGACGATTTTGACAAGTTTAGTTTGGCATTTATGGTTGTGTTGCCATATTGAATAAATATTCTACCATAAAAATGTGAGTAGAAATGCGTTTAGACAGTGGCATCCCGCTTAACTCTTACGTTCTGTTATTTTGCACTTGGTGCAACCCATTTATGTTAGCAATCGTTAAGTAGCTCCGATTAGCGTAACATTTGGCTTACTTTTACAGGCGGTTTGGTGCAACCCACCCTAAGGCTATTCATAACATAAGTTAACGGTAATCATAATCAATTACACACTTAACATACAAATTAAACTCATTTGTATGAGTAACGATCGTATTAAGGTACACCGGTTTTTAAACGCCTATAATAGATTGTAACGAGGTAATTTATACCGGTATACGTTATGCCTAGGGCACAGAATAAATAACAGAGCTTACACTTTATTTTCCATGTAGTGTAAAACCTGGATAAGTGAGAAACTCCATAACTGGGACTAATGTTAAGGTTCCGGTTCCGACACTTTAGCATTGGTTTACCTCTGTTAGTGGGACAAGTCGAGCCTCTATAGCTAGGATTGTTGTTTCGATTTTATCGTCATAATGTCATAATTACCTGTATAATTGAGACAACAAGTTTATAACCCCTTTTACTGAGACTATATTTTTGAGAATATTTTGCTAATTTAATTCTTTGAATTTTATACGTCAAAGACCTCTGTAATTAAGATCCCACCAAAAACATAAATGTAAAAAAAGAGAGCCAAGTTCAATACAAAAATTATGCTTGGCTGTGGGCTTCGCCGCAAAGAGAATGGAGATCTAAATGAGTGCCAAGTTCTATGCAAAATCCAAATATGTATTTATAGGAACAAAATAACATTATGAACAAGTATTAAACTCTATTTCTTTGCTTTATTGGATAACTATAACAATTGCTGTTATTTAAAAATGTGAGATCTTAAAGGAGGTTAGATTTGACTTGGCCAGTTTTCATTACATCAGTAATTTTATAAAGTTATTCAACATAGTTATATATATATAGATATATATATTTAATTCTGATAAAAACAAATACAGCAAAGAAACAGTTCCTTTGCTTGAACTTGGCTTGACACGCTGCCGCGTGTCTAGATAACATCAATTTATTCTCTCTATTTGGGACCTGTATTAGAAGTAGTTTTTTTTTGTTTTTTTTATTTTTTATTTATTCTATAGACAGGCAGGGTGCGTCAAAACGAAGCCTCTATCATAAATACGGCGCAAAAACTCAAGTTACTATTTTTGTGCTGTTTACTTACTTACGATTTTTTTTCATTATTTTTTTATGTATGTGAAAAATTGCACCTCATGTAAGTTACTTTAAATGTTGATGTACAATGTCTACACAATACCGAATTTTAATTATTGGTTAAATTCGTTAGGTTTTGTCCGTTGAACTTGGTGACCGACTGACCGAGCATTCTAAAACCTTATTTATGTTCCAAACAATCTATAAAAATGTTCACTTTTTATTCGTACCTTACATCTATTACTTTCCGATTGTCATTTTGACAACGCCCTCAGTGGACGTGGTATGGAGTGGTCTTTCTGTACTATTCTGTGGCAAGTATACATTATACCCCAAAACATCGCGTGATGGTAACAAATGTGTTTCTTTGTATAGAAATTTATTTTTAGGGTTGCGCGGGGAAATTGGTAATCTGGGCAACGACGGTTGTTAAATTGAGTTATTTGAGTTGTTCGAGCGTTTGAGTTTGAATTATTGTTAATTGTTTTTTTTTGGTTTTCAGGTAAGTTCGACAGTCAATATGCCACCATATTCCTAACTAGTTGGATGTAAGTAAACTTAAGTTGTATTTTATATAAGTATAATCTTAGTTTTCATATTCATATATAGGTACACCTATACCTTTTTTCTGTCAATATTTTTTTTTAATACCACGACGGTGGCAAACAAGCATACGGTCCGCCTGATGGTAAGCAGCTACCGTAACCTATGGACGCCTGCAACTCCAAAGGAGTCACATGCGCGTTGCCGACCCTTTACAAAAAGGAGGATTCACTGTGTTGACGGCTAAAGGAACAAGAAAGCCCCTCATCGTCAACACACTGGGTCCTCTTTGAGCTCTTTGGCAACTTTACTCAATTTTTTTTATCGATAACCAGTAAAATCTGAATTGAAATGTGAAAGTATCTGTAAACTTACCAGGCCTACAACCTTATTCTAGTACGGATGTGTGTTGGAATGTATGTATGTGGCACTGTACCGCTTAAATGGTTGAGCTGATTTAAATGCGTATTTCTTTATTTGATAGCAAGTTTTCTAGAGAGTGAACTTAGACATATTTATCTTAATCGGTTCAGCCGTTTTGGGGGTTTTCATAAACTTTTAATTCATAATAGTTATTTTGTCAAAATAATAGTTATTTACATACAAGGTGTAACGGGCATAATTGGTATAATATTCTCATTACGAAAAACTAAGAAAGTAAAAATTCCACGCGAAAAAGAAATTGGTTTTGTATGGAGGGTTGACCGGCTAGGGCGGCATACAAAAAAATATACGAGATCACCAGTATTTTTGTTACACGCTGTATACATATTACATACACCGTGGGCTGGAATAACCCGACAGATCTTAACCACGAATTTCTAAGACCAAAAGAAGGAAAAAATATTATGTCACTTTAGCTCAATTACACCAAAAAAAAAATTTTTTTTTCGTTTTTTTTCCATATTTTGAATGTTTATTGCACATGAAAAGCAAATGTTATTAATGAAATTATCGCCTAAAACAAATTCATTATGGTACATTTTTTTTGTAAAAATTTAGTTTCTGCAAAGTTTTCCTTAACTAAACTATGTCCAATAGTGGCAACAACGCCAAGAAAGGCGTTTTGTGATGAGTTATAATAAAAAGTGTATTTTTTTAAATTGGTATTAACTCTGAAACTAGGCTTATTCCAGAAAAGTTTATAGGACATTTTAGTACTAAATATTATCAAGAATACACTGTTAAAATCTGTTTAGTTATATGGGCCCACGGTGTATACATATAGGTATGGTAAAATGCATGGGGTCGCTCAACCTTGCAAAAATCATTAGATTTTTATATCACAGTTTGAATATAATAGAATTAGTAAAAGTAACAAGGTACTAAAAACGCAGTAACTTTTTTACAATGGCGGTAAACATTGTGACCGAGCGTCGATACTTTGTTATTAAATGGTCGTAAACTGTCATTAATGTGTGGGTTTTATGACCATATCTACACCGAAGTGTATATGTGTTTATACAGGTTAGGACACGAAAAATTGGTTACAATTAAAGGAATGAAAACTGGTAAAAAATTGCACAGGAAATAACCGGATCATTCTCATACAATATAGTAATCAAATGGTATACAGGGTGTAACAAAAATACTGTTGATCCATTTAAGGGTATAATTGGTATAAGGGCATAAGGGTATTGTATTGTGACTAAGAAAAAAAAAACTTTTGGACGCAATTTTTCTTTTGTTCGGGACTCTTCGTCCCCGCCGGTCTACCCTCCATACAAAACCTTTATTCTTTCGCGTGGATTTTTTTTTCTTAGTTTTCGTAATGAAAATACGATACCAAGTATGCCCTTAAACGGGTCACAAGCAGTTTTGTTACACGCTGTATATTGTTTATGTATAAAAAACAGTGATGGCTTCAAAAATCCAAACAGACCAAATTGTCGACCTTCTTATTGGAAGTCGGTTTTCAAAATACGTTTGTAATAAAATAACACACAACAACGGCTAAATGGTTCTGCATAAAATTAGGCACACAGATAAAGCTTGTCCCAGTAAAAAATGTCGTTAGTTTACGCACCGTTGGTATATCAGATTTCAATGAAAATGGTTGTAACTGGCTGGTTATATGTTAAATGCATCTCGGTTCTTTATTTAATATTAGAAAAAAATCTGTCACAGTCACATTTTCAAAGATCTCGTCTCCACAAGAAAAACTTCATGAGAAAATAATGTACAAATATGTCCAATATTAAGGCATTTTCACGAAAAAAGTGGCAATGGAGCTAAACACGTCTGTTAGAATTATGTAAAGGGTCCTAAAACAATTCAGAGAGACTGGCGGTATTCGACGGCGTCCTGGAAGTGGTCGGAAGACCGGGTTTGTTAAGAAAAATATTGAGAAGAGTATCATAGCTGCTTTGCTGAAAAAACCTACATCATCTGTAAGAGATTTAGCTAAAAAGTTTAAAACGTCTAAATCCACTGTGCAACGAGTAAAGAAAAATAATTCTATAAAGACTTTCAAACAAACTAAAGTGCCTAATAGAAATTCGAAACAAGAAACTGGCGCTAAAACGAGATCAAGAAAACCGTATTCAAAATTAACGACAAAAAAATACTGTATTGTGATGGACGACGAAACATATTGCAAGCTTGATTTTAAATCACTGCCGGGACATCATTTTTATTCGGGGACCGATAGAAAAACTATCAATGACGAGTACAATGTCATAAAAACGGATACATTTGCGAAGAAGGTTCTTGTGTGGCAAGCGATCTGTTCTTGCGGCAAACGCAGCACTCCATACTTTGCTAAAGGAACTATGAAAGGGGATATATACCTTAAAGAGTGCATGGAAAAGCGATTATTGCCGTTTTTAAAGCGACACAAGAAGCCAGTTCTGGTGCCACTATTTTAAAAATGTGATAAAATGGTACAAAGCCAATAATGTCGAATTTGTGGAAAAATACCAAAATCCTCCTAACTGTTCTGAATTACGACCCATAGAAAAATATTGGGCTCGTATGAAGCAGAAGCTCTTAAAACATAAAACTAACGCCACATCAGTTGAACACTTCAAGCTAAAATGGAATGCAGCTTCAAAACTAATCACAGACACTGATGTACAAAACCTGATGGCAGGTATCAAAAGAAAATTACGAAGTTTCTGGATGAATAAACAATAGAACAAAAACATAACAAAAATACGTTTTGTTTACTACATTTCTAATAAACTGTTGTCAAAAATTTGGTAACTTTTTATTGCTTACATTATTTCATACTAACTAATAAACGACATTTTTTTCTGGGACAAGCTTTAGTTTAAATTCTGCATTAATATTAGCATTCTTTTCGTGCTGGAAATTAAAACTGTAAGTGTGTAAAGTATTGGTATATAGGCTTGACGAAGTCGCAAGCAAAAACTTGTCCCATAACAAAACAGAATTGTCTCATTAAATTAACATGCCCTTTACAAACCCTTTCAACATTATTAAATTATTCCCCGATCTGAATCGGGCCCTAATCTCCGATCTACTCTGTATTTCCGTGTTGCCAGCTTAAACGCCGTCATTTGCTTCAACACCTTGGCGGGTATTTTTATTGGTATTGCTACGTTTGGACCGGGATGTGTGAGGTGTGTGGATGCGGTACCTTAAATAAAAATATGTGCAAATTCACATATGTAGTAGCTAGGTACACTGGTACAGTCGCGATCATGTATATCGGAGCGGCCAAGTTGGTCACAAATATGATAACAACGCCTCTATTGTCAAGATGATAAAACGCATTATCCGATATTTTTTATTACCTTGACCGCTCCGATTTATTTGATAGCGATTGACCTGATAAAAAAGATATTTATGCTTCGATTTAGGCACCTTACATAGCACTCATGAACGTCAGAAAAAAAAAACTAACACCGGTTCTAACCCTAAACCCAGAGGCTTAGGGTTAGAACCGGTCAGAAACCGAGAAGTATTATGACCGGCAAGAAACTCGGCGGGACATATTTTTTCAAAACAGGTCTTAAAGATACACAATAATGCGTAGTTCTTCAAGTTGACCTCCTCTAGTTAGCCTGCATCCAACCCCAAAATATTTTACTATTTTTCTAAGTTTACTTGTAAATGCACCGATATGGCAGCACGGCAGCACTATATCATAAATGTAATATTAACAAATTGACAAAAATACAAAAAGGAAAGTAAATCCAGCATTAGCACTCATCGGTCTTATCACTCTCGACTTCCGGATGTCTTGGCGCACAATATCCATATTTTTCTAACACTGAACGTACTCGTAATTAAAAAAAAATATATATTTCCCTATTGTCCCACGTGTAAACAAGTACCACATCCTCAATTGAAAGGGGTGTGTACGCTATTTAGCGATAAGATCGCGACTCGGGCGCGCGATGCCTCTTAAATTATTCCAATAAAATCCCGCCCCGTATCTGTGATTGTAAATTTTGGTACGCAGCTGTATTTGTGCAATGGCGGCCATGTTAAGTGTACATATAAATAATTTTAAACAAAAAAAAAGCTGAAAATAGATGTCATATACTTCAGAAAAAGTGACCAAACCCTCCGGTGTCCTAGGCCAGATTTGAACTGGCGTCTTCAGCTTTCGCGGCTACTTAAAACTACTTAAAAATTGCAAATCAAAAAATATTGAACAAAATAATTTGATTTGCTTCAAGATTCAAAAAAAAAGGTTCGACTGCCCCATTTATGACAAATGGAGGCAAATAATGCTGGTGTGACAATTTTAATGTATTGATTGAATGTGACTATTATAATTTTTGAGTAGCAATGTAATTTGAATTTCTAACGTGTTTCTGTAATTTTAATGTTAACATTATATTTTATTTATTTGTTCGGAGTGTTTGAATTTTGTTGTAAAATAATCTAAATTAAGTACTGTTGTATGCTAACGTAGACACTAAGACATGTAACTAACAATTCATATGGGCTCCCGGGTCTGAAATAAACGTATATTTAATTAATTTAATTTAATTTAATTTAAAAAAAGAACCGACTTCACTTAGCCTCCACCTTTCCAACAGCAAATGCTCGAGCTGCTGTAAAAAATACTCAAATCACTATAGGTGTGCCTATAATAGTTGAAGAGTTCCCTCGATTTCTCTAGGATCCCATCATCAGATCCTGATCTGGTTACAATGGGACCAACTGTGATACTCTTTCAAACAAAAAAAATAATTTTCCAAATCGGTCCAGCCGTCTTCGAATAATCGGTGAATACACATGAAAAAAAATATCAAAAAAAAAACAAAGATCCCGACGAATTAATAACCTCCTCCTTCGAAATCTTGAAGTCTATTGACAAATGCTGCTCTCTAGCATTGGGCCATCATGTCATAGTGTAAAAGGACGCAGATATACGATGGAACAAGATCGCATTCTCGTTTGATATCTCTGACGCATAGCCGCGTCCCCATGATGGCACATGGTTGAGAGCAGCCTTCATCATTAATCGTTCCCTCAGAGCTGAAGATCGTGACATCATGTCCTTCTGTTGAAGACCAGGTTCTTCCATAGCCTTCTATCCCTCGCTAAGCGCATGGCTTCTTGCAGTTTTAATTGCAAGGGTGCAGTGAGAGCAGCCTGAGGGGGCGTCTTTTTGCTAAAATGATGCTGTCTGATGCTGCGCATGAGCTGCACAATTGTAGCAGTGAGATACGCTGTGAGTGCTGTGACATGTCAATATAAAATCAAATAGCGAGCGCTCAGGCTGTGAAACGTCATTTCCTCAATCCACAAGAGACGATAGACTTGTATCTAGAACCCCATACTGTTATGGGGTTCTTCAAATAAGGACTGTACAGATTATTAAAGGGTCGGCAACGCGCATGTCACTACCCTGGAGTTGCAAGCGTCCATAGGCAACGATGACCACTTACCATCAGGCGGGCTGCACGCTTGTTTGCCACCGACATGCTATTGGATAGCATAGCATACTTCACGAGGCAGTTAAAAAGTGAAGGGTCTGCTAGACGGTCGCCAACAAGATTGCCGACCGTCCAAGGTCACCCTGACCTTGGTTGGTGCTTCATATACAATTTTGCTGGAAACAACTGTCTACACGGTCCGTCCAGACCAAGGAGGTGTGTCCGAGGGGCTTGTTGGCGACCGTGTAGCAGAAGCTTTATACATGTAGCTTAAATATTTTATGCGTGTAACATTAACAGTGTCCGCCAGTGTACGAAAATCCTCGAAGACAAAGAGCGTGTCGGTTTTGACATCACCTGTTTCGGCTGTTTCTCATAATACACTTTAGGCCACAGACTATTTATGTTGGAATATAAATGATAATATCTTTTATTTACTTTTTTGTTTGCGAATTCGGGGCCGTTATGGCTGAGAAGCTTAAGGCGTTTTGTGTACAGTTATTATTTACACCTGAGTTTTTAAAGGTTTTATTGTTTTATATATCACTAGCAATCCGCCTCGAACTGAGAACACGCGATTTACTTGCAAACGAGTTGACTAATATAATAAGACCCTTATGAAAATCGTTTCGCGCCTTCTAGCTCCATAACCCCTTGATCGATCCTGCTTGTAAACGCACTCTCAAATTGTACTTATCTCTGCAACAACCTCACCAAATTTCATGAAGATCAGAAAATCGATACTAAAGTTATTGCGGATCAACTATTCAAAATCAAAAAACCATCGAAATGCAGGGACGTCTAGGTATACTCTATTTCTTTAGGTATTTAAATAAAAGTAAACAAACAATTTTTACATTTTCGGGTAGTTATAACTTTTATTGGTTAACCAATCAAATACTAAACTGCCTGGATCTGTCACTTAACGACCTGGCTTTAACCAATATTATTTGATCGTGTAATGTTTTCATCTACCCTCAACTGCTTTAAGGAGCCATTTGAGGGTAGACTTATTTACTTTTATTTAAATACCCAAAGATACAAGAGTATAGTCGGCTGACAGTTCCGTTGTGCCCGAAGCTGTCCGTAAGAACTTCACTTCGCTTACGCTCCGCTAGTTCGATTAGCTTGCACCCGTGACTTTTGCGTTCGTGTAGTAGGTTAAAAAAAATCGACCCTAAGATGCTGCTGGTTGAATTTCTCAAAATGCTCTACAGCATTTGATGGAAATATGTTTGAATTTTTAAGGTTCTACCTTTAACGGTTACCGCGATTGTATTAAATAAATATTTTGATTTATTAATAATGTCACTGTCACCGCTCATCAAGTCTTATGAAAAATGTATTGGCTTATGTTAAGTACAGTCACCGGCAATAGTCTTTTCCTACATGAAGGCCGCAAAAATATGTGACACACGCTTATGGCCCTACAAATAAGAGCGTGTCACATATTTTTGCGGCCTTCGTGTAGGAAGATACTAGTGTCGGTGACTGTACCTATTGTCTTAGCGCCTAAATCCATGCAACCTCATTTGTGTCAATATTTTGGTAAAGGGACCATTTGGCGGCCCGCGATAAAGAACGAGATACATAATCAGCTCACGATAGTGCTGCAAAAATGTCCCCACGATAGTGCTGTAAGAACGACTCGTACAGCACTTTCTCTGACAGTCTTATTACGGTATAACACTGGGCGGTTGCAAATTTTCACGAGCCATATTTTCAGTAAATCTTGTTTGAGACTGTTCCTCTATTACGAGATATACTTTAATGCTTTCACACAATATCGAATCTGTACAACGTACAGTCGCCATCAGATATATCGGAGCGGCCAAGGTGGTCACAAATCTCTGAACAACGCCTCTATTGTCAAGGCGACAAAGTGCATGTTCAGATATTTTTGAGTACCTTGGCCGCTCCAAAATATTTAACTAGCTTTTGCCCGCGGCTTCGCTCGCGTTAAATTCGGGGTAACAAACCATACAAACTTCCACCCCCCCATTTATGGGAAGTGGAGGGTTAGAAAGAGACAAAAAGTAGCCTATGTCTTTTCTAGAAGATCTAAACATACCTATAATATTCACCGCAGTGAATGCCCCATTTTCGAATGGTTTAAATGAGAGATTAAACCAAACGCTCGTGAATAAAATCAGATGTAAAATTAATGAAAGAAAGCATAAATTAGCTTGGACAACTGTTGCTCACGAGTGTACCCAAAGGTACAATGAAACTGAACACACGGTGACGGGATATTCTCCAAAATATCTATTAGAAGGACAAAGTGTAGATATTCTACCAATAGAATTGAAACAAAATGAAACATGTAAGAATTTATTAAGAGATAAAAAAATTGCGTTAGAAAATACCATCAAATCACATGATTATAATAAAAAGCAATTTGATATAAATAGAAAAACTTATGAATTTAAAGTAGGAGATTTAGTATATGTTGAGAACGGTAACACGTTGAATAGAAAAAAACTAGATGAAATAAAAATCGGTCCTTATAAAATTATAGAAAAAATATCAAATTCAATTTACAAAATAAACACAGGTCACAGGAAGTTACAGTCAAACCTTTTTCACATAACTAAACTAGTTCCAATTTCAAGAGGAGAATAAACAAATTATACTTGTATAATTAAAAAAATAAAATACTTGCATATAGAAATATTATATAATTAATTTATATTTAGAAAAGGGAGGGGGGGGAGATGTAAATGAAGCCTCCTTCCTTCATTTAGTTTCTTTATATTTATGGTCGAAATACTTACGTTTGAATTGACAGATTGAAATACGTGTCAATGTCATAGAAAAGATATTAATTCTAAATAACGGAATATTTGTGTGAATATGAAAATATAATAAAATAGATAGTGTAAATATGATAGAGATGGAGTATTAGCTCTAAATGTTGTTTCTCTTTTCAGGTAAGAGATTTATTTAAGTTTTGGATAAATTATGTTTTAGTTTGGTTTGTTGAATACATTCATTGTTCACAATAAAAACGTTCTCTTTTCAGAGCAACGCAATTGAGTTTTTATTTCGCTGTGTCCCTAACGGACACTATACACCGTGTACCACAATCATATTATATAGATATAAAATGGCGCTTACTGGTTTCGGTTGGTGTGAAGGATGTGACGTGTGTCACGTCACGTCACTTTGTAAAGTATTGAAATCTACACAAACGAAACAAGCAATCGAACTTTCGTGAGCGAATTGCATAAACGATAATTTAACTTATGGTATGGCAGTAATTTTTAGTTCTATAAGTGACCGCTAGAGGCTCTGCACAAATTCTCCATACAAATAATTTACGAATTCGTGAACGAATCTCGAATTGGGCTTATTTGCATGACTCGTGGTAGAGGTACAGTTGTCGGTTACACTCACGACACTTTAGTCACTTCGCGCGACATGTGTTGTGTCGGCAACGCGACGTGTAACAGTGTGCTACGGGCCGGTTAAAATAGCACTCTTGGTGCTTGAAGATGGAGATCTAGGCTCTCCGAAACATGTCGCGCGAAGTGACTAAAGTGACGTGAGTGTAAGCGTTATATTTTATAGGGCCCACTTTCTTGATATAGCGTTATTATTCTTAGTACTTCTTAAAACTACACAATATAAGCTATCTATTAGTAAAAGAATGAAGTGTTCTTGTAAATCGGTAATCGCTTAACTTCAGACTCGGGTTAATCCATCTGTCAGATTATGCGATTTTGGTATTAACAAAAGGTAATAGGGTAGATATTTGCTGAGAGGGTCGAATGGATTTACCTGAGTTTGAAGTTAAGCGACACAATTATTCGCTAAAATAAATGCGATTTTTCGCACTATTTACCGACTTCTAAAACCATTCTCTTTGACCGATTGTTGACTTTCGAGTATCAGACAAATTAAGTTCGAAAAAAGCACACAAAAATTAGCCGCCATTATGTTCGCATGATATGAATAGTTTAAAAATCATGATTTAAAATTAATATCACTGTTATTTTTAAAACGCTATTTCATCGTTTTAGACAGAGTTTTAAATGTCAGATTCTCAGAAATCGCCCTCTCTAAACGAAAATATTTACGATATAATTCTTAAACCCAATAAATCTACGTTAAAATCAATGACTAGTAGAGCCTTTAGGTTTCATGAATAAAGCTCATCTTTATGAAGCGAAATATGTCGAGCAATATTCGACTTAAAAACGTGACATACCCGTTCGTATTTCCTTGATTTTTACTTTATACTTATATCATGCAGTCAAGTTTAAAACAAAATAAACTAACCTCCAAAAACACCTCCCTTAATCAGCCGGTTAGCTCCAAGTTCATTGACCTAACACAATGACCTAATGACAAGCTTCATGATTGCACGCCCGTGCTAGGCCTAAGCCCCCGGGGCACGTCGATCCATTACTGTGGGGCTAGCACGATAATTCAATATGTAGTCAGCGGCAGAAGAAGCTAAGCGAACGAGGTGTTCAAAATGATCTGTACACTCTCTTATTGTCTCAATAAAATCAGATACTTTATTGGAAATCGTACCGTCGCCATTAAATGTATTGGAGCGGCCAAGGTACTCAAAAATATCTGAACATGCACTTTCTCGTCTTGACAATAGAGGCGTTGTTCAGATATTTGTGACCACCTTGGCCGCTCCGATATATCTGATGGCGACTGTACGTTGTACGAAAATTTGTAACCGGCCAGTGTTATCCATACTAATATTATAAATGGGAAAGTGTATGTGTGTGTTTGTTTGTTTGTCCGTCTTTCACGGCAAAACGGGGCGACGAATTGACGTGATTTTTTTAAGTGGAGATAGTTGAAGGGATGGAGAGTGACATAGGCTACTTTTTGTCTCTTTCTAACCCTCCACTTCCCATAAATGGGGGGGTGGAAGTTTGTATGGTTTGTTACCCCGAATTTAACGCGAGCGAAGCCGCGGGCAAAAGCTAGTTAAATATTTTGGAGCGGCCAAGGTACTCAAAAATATCTGAACGTGCACTTTGTCGCCTTGACAATAGAGGCGTTGTTCAGATATTTGTGACCACCTTGGCCGCTCCGATATATCTGATGGCGACTGTACGTTGTACAGATTCGATATTGTGTGAAAGCATTAAAGTATATCTCGTAATAGAGGAACAGTCTCAAACAAGATTTACTGAAAATATGGCTCGTGAAAATTTGCAACCGCCCAGTGTTATACCGTAATAAGACTGTCAGAGAAAGTGCTGTACGAGTCGTTCTTACAGCACTATCGTGGGGACATTTTTGCAGCACTATCGTGAGCTGATTATGTATCTCGTTCTTTATCGCGGGCCGCCAAATGGTCCCTTTACCAAAATATTGACACAAATGAGGTTGCATGGATTTAGGCGCTAAGACAATAGGTACAGTCACCGACACTAGTATCTTCCTACATGAAGGCCGCAAAAATATGTGACACACGCTTATGGCCCTACAAATAAGAGCGTGTCACATATTTTTGCGGCCTTCGTGTAGGAAGATACTAGTGTCGGTGACTGTACCTTTTGTTGTTAGCGCCTAAATCCATGCAACCTCATTTGGGTCAATATTTTGGTAAAGGGACCATTTGGCGGCCCGCGATAAAGAACGAGATACATAATCAGCTCACGATAGTGCTGTAAGAACGACTCGTACAGCACTTTCTCTGACAGTCTTATTACGGTATAACACTGGGCGGTTGCAAATTTTCACGAGCCATATTTTCAGTAAATCTTGTTTGAGACTGTTCCTCTATTACGAGATATACTTTAATGCTTTCACACAATATCGAATCTGTACAACGTACAGTCGCCATCAGATATATCGGAGCGGCCAAGGTGGTCACAAATATCTGAACAACGCCTCTATTGTCAAGGCGACAAAGTGCATGTTCAGATATTTTTGAGTACCTTGGCCGCTCCAAAATATTTAACTAGCTTTTGCCCGCGGCTTCGCTCGCGTTAAATTCGGGGTAACAAACCATACAAACTTCCACCCCCCCATTTATGGGAAGTGGAGGGTTAGAAAGAGACAAAAAGTAGCCTATGTCACTCTCCATCCCTTCAACTATCTCCACTTAAAAAATCACGTCAATTCGTCGCCCCGTTTTGCCGTGAAAGACGGACAAACAAACAAACACACACATACACTTTCCCATTTATAATATTAGTATGGATAACACTGGCCGGTTACAAATTTTCGTACAACGTACAGTCGCCATCAGATATATCGGAGCGGCCAAGGTGGTCACAAATATCTGAACAACGCCTCTATTGTCAAGACGAGAAAGTGCATGTTCAGATATTTTTGAGTACCTTGGCCGCTCCAATACATTTAATGGCGACGGTACGATTTCCAATAAAGTATCTGATTTTATTGAGACAATAAGAGAGTGTACAGATCATTTTGAACACCTCGTCCGCTTAGCTTCTTCTGCCGCTGACTACATATTGAATTATCGTGCTAGCCCCACAGTAATGGATCGACGTGCCCCGGGGGCTTAGGCCTAGCACGGGCGTGCAATCATGAAGCTTGTCATTAGGTCATTGTGTTAGGTCAATGAACTTGGAGCTAACCGGCTGATTAAGGGAGGTGTTTTTGGAGGTTAGTTTATTTTGTTTCAAACTTGACTGCATGATATAAGTATAAAGTAAAAATCAAGGAAATACGAACGGGTATGTCACGTTTTTAAGTCGAATATTGCTCGACATATTTCGCTTCATAAAGATGAGCTTTATTCATGAAACCTAAAGGCTCTACTAGTCATTGATTTTAACGTAGATTTATTGGGTTTAAGAATTATATCGTAAATATTTTCGTTTAGAGAGGGCGATTTCTGAGAATCTGACATTTAAAACTCTGTCTAAAACGATGAAATAGCGTTTTAAAAATAACGGTGATATTAATTTTAAATCATGATTTTTAAACTATTCATATCATGCGAACATAATGGCGGCTAATTTTTGTGTGCGATTTTCGAACTTAATTTGTCTGATACTCGAAAGTCAACAATCGGTCAAAGAGAATGGTTTTAGAAGTCGGTAAATAGTGCGAAAAATCGCATTTATTTTAGTGAATAATTGTGTCGCTTAACTTCAAACTCAGGTAAATCCATTCGACCCTCTCAGCAAATATCTACCCTATTACCTTTTGTTAATACCAAAATCGCATAATCTGACAGATGGATTAACCCGAGTTTGAAGTTAAGCGATTACCGATTTACAAGACCGCTTCATTCTTTTACTAATAGATAGCTTATATTGTGTAGTTTTAAGAAGTACTAAGAATAATAACGCTATATCAAGAAAGTGGGCCCTATAAAATATAACGCTTACACTCACGTCACTTTAGTCACTTCGCGCGACATGTTTCGGAGAGCCTAGATCTCCATCTTCAAGCACCAAGAGTGCTATTTTAACCGGCCCGTAGCACACTGTTGCACGTCGCGTTGCCGACACAACACATGTCGCGCGAAGTGACTAAAGTGTCGTGAGTGTAACCGACAACTGTACCTCTACCACGAGTCATGCAAATAAGCCCAATTCGAGATTCGTTCACGAATTCGTAAATTATTTGTATGGAGAATTTGTGCAGAGCCTCTAGCGGTCACTTATAGAACTAAAAATTACTGCCATACAATAAGTTAAATTATCATTTATGCAATTCGCTCACGAAAGTTCGATTGCTTGTTTCGTTTGTGTAGATTTCAATACTTTACAAAGTGACGTGACGTGACAAACGTCACATCCTTCACACCAACCGAAACAGATTGTAGGTAAGCCAAAAAGGTTTTACTTCCTAAGTACATTTTATCTGAAGGTTTAGAACTGTAATATACAATTATATGAGCAGTGAACAATAATAAGCATAGAAACCGTACTAGCTCTGAATAATTACCCTACTTTTTGTGGGTGTTTAATA
This sequence comes from Pammene aurita, assembly GCA_947086415.1. Taxonomy (NCBI): domain Eukaryota; kingdom Metazoa; phylum Arthropoda; class Insecta; order Lepidoptera; family Tortricidae; genus Pammene; species Pammene aurita. The sequence continues at coordinate 7,820,706 of OX352315.1, read as the reverse complement.
TGCTTGCTAGGCCGTAAACCAGGAATAATTTCCGTTGGTCATCGTGTCCCAAGCGGTAAATTGGGCGGTAAATAATCAAGCTTCGTGATGGTTAGCTGCCGTTCCTTGAGTGGGTTGAGGAACGGCAGCCATTTTCTCACATAAAATATATATAAAATAAAATGACCATCGCGTCCCAGTTGAAGCAGGTGATAGTTTATATGCTATTACAAATAAAATAAAAATCATCAGCCGGCTGTATAGCACTGAAAAGACCGTAAACTAGTCACATGAATACATGGTAGTTAGGGTATCAGCAGACGGTCTTTCTACCTCAATACAGCCGGCTGACGATTTTCCTGATAATAAGAGCATCAAATACTGACGATCCGCAACCCACCAACGGAGCGACAGCTGACCTACGCGAGTCATCATTATACTTCGTCCTTAACCACTTCAAAAATTATCACCGCCTGGGACGCCTTGCGATTGGTCATGAAATTGTTCCTGGCTTACGGTTCATGCCATCGGAGCCGGGAAATACAAGTTATGACAGTAAGCCTTTTTTTTACCTTATTTAAACGCGCGTGACTTTTAACGCATAAAATGTTATCAACCGACTTCAAGATTTCAAAGAAGGAGGTTCTCAATTCGTCAGGATCTTTATTTTTACTATTTTTTCATAATGTTCACCGATTGCAACTTTTTTTTAAACAGGGAAATTACGTATTTCGTCATACATATTCAAAGCTAGGAAAAGGGGTGAAAACTGTCAGTACTTCATCCATCCATCCATATACTTATTTCGTCGTAGGATATAGGATTACCTAAGAAAACCAAATTGATGAAATTTCAAATGTACAAATAACACTACTAGTTTAAAACGTCCTAGAACTACGTCCATATGTAAAGTGTTAGGTGATTCTTAATTTATTTGGTTATTTTGTCAACATGACAGTTCGACTTTTAGTGATCATAGTGGATCATAGGTTTATTTCTTATTATTTAGGTCTATTGTATAATCACAAAAGGATAAGTATTACCCTTTCAGGATGTTGTTGATTCTCTAAAGTATAGGCAGTGCGCTACTGTTACCATCCCACCTGCGTCGACGCCGACACGTTGGCGAAGTCCTTTAATTTATTTACCAGCAAACAAGCCGGAGCGGCGCCCGACATCCGAAATCACTACAAGACTATTAAATATAGTTGTCGTTCGTCTTACTATTGTTGGTGTCGAGGCAATCGATCCGTGAAGCAAGGGGCACGGAGCCTCACGACCTAACAAACGCACAAGGGAAGATGCTCCAGCAAGCCGCCGGTTTTCATACATAACACAACGCAGGATTGCGGCTTTGCCGCTTCTTGCATAATGATGATTTTATTTCTATTTATAAGTTACACGTACGAGTAATTGTTAGTAGTACTTATAAGTTTCCAGTTTGTGACAATGTTACTTTAAAAGGCTATTTCGCAATAAATAAATCTTTAATATAATTCTGTACATTATAATTTCAAAGTGCCCTGTATAAATCTGGATGTCTTTTAAGTAAGCACTATTTTATAGGACTTGGATGCAATAATTCGAAGATCCCGGCCTGTGACGCAGTTGTTACTTCTTGAATATAAAATAATACACCTTCCTGGGATAAATAGTTTGCCTTGCCGGTGATAAGTTAGCTGCTACAGCAATCAATCAGAAATGAATGATGCACAAGAACCTGTAAAAGATGTTTCAATATTATTTGTTATTTTTCACAGTTTCATTGTAATTATTATGATTTAAAATGAAAGTGTTTATAACTATCATATCAAATTTCAACTACTTATCATTCATTTTAGGTTAGAGTTGGTATTTTTGTCGATTTAAAATCAGTTTAATTGACTATTAATACATAAATCTCACAAATATTCAGCAGTTCTCGAGTCTAAATTTTTTTTCTAAAATTATTCTTATTGAAGTGTTGATGTGGATATTTCTATTTCTCATATCGGCTTGAAATTTACCGCTTCGTTTTCCAGTTCCAGTTATCATACTATGCAGTCTTCTTAACAAATTATACTTAATATCAGGCTTTGTCGATATTATTTCGTCAACTAATAATATATAAATATAACACAATAAATACGAATGGTTTTCACTTTCACCACGTTTTGACATCTCACCTTATAATTTGATAGTGAAAGAGTTTTCTACAGTCGATACGGTATTTTTCGGTGACGTAAGTCAAATTAGTGTCTTATGGTAACGTTTTAATAAAACCTATCGATAACAAACTGTACTGACCTTCAGTGCGTTAACATGACAGATCACATTCGACGTGCTGCATACATCCGTCTCGTTCTGCCTATGAGACGGATGTATGCAGCGCACTAAACGTAATCCGACATGAAATGTCAGCATAGATCGTTTGTATGTGTTGCTGTCGAAACTGAAGGAAAACGATTCGAAGCCCGATTATTCGTCAACGCCTATAGAAAAATATTCAGAATTTTCTACATGACTCGTGGTAGAGGTACTGTACCTCTACCACGAGTCGTGCAAATAAGCCCAATTCGAGATTCGTTCACGAATTCGTAAATTATTTGTATGGAGAATTTGTGCAGAGCCTCTAGCGGTCACTTATAGAACTAAAAATTACTGCCATACCATAAGTTAAATTATCGTTTATGCAATTCGCTCACGAAAGTTCGATTGCTTGTTTCGTTTGTGTAGATTTCAATACTTTACAAAGTGACGTGACGTGACACACGTCACATCCTTCACACCAACCGAAACCAGTAAGCGCCATTTTATATCTATGACCGAAACAGATTGTAGGTAAACCAAAAAGGTTTTACTTCCTAAGTACATTTTATCTGAAGGTTTAGAACTGTAGACAATTATATGAGCAGTGAACAATAATAAGCATAAAAATCGTACTAGCTCTGAAAAATTACCCTACTTTTTGTGGGTATTTAATACGCTTGCTAGGCCGTTAACTAGGAATAATTTCCGTTTGTCATCGTGTCCCAAGCGGTAAATTTTAAGTCGTTAAGGGCGGTCAATAATCAAGCTTCGTGATGGTCAGCTGCCGTTCCTTGAGTGGGTTGAGGAACGGCAGCCATTTTCTCATATAAAATACATATAAAATAAAATGACCATCGCGTCCCAGTTGAAACAGGTGAAAGTTTATATGCTATTACAAATAAAGTAAAAATCATCAGCCGTCTGTATACCACTGAAAAGACCGTAAACTAGTCACATGAATATATGGTATTTAGGGTATCAGCAGACGGTCTTTCTACCTCAATACAGCCGGCTGACGATTTTCCTGATAATAAGAGCATCAAATACTGACAGCTGACCTACGCGAGTCATCATTATACTTCGTCCTTAACCACTTCAAAAATTAAGTATCATCGCCTGGGACGCCTTGCGATTGGTCATGAAATTTGTTCATGGCTTACGGTTCATGCCATCGGAGCCGGGAAATACAAGCTATGACAGTAAGCCTTTCATCATCATCATCTCAGCCATAAGACGTCCACTGCTGAACATAGGCCTCCCCCTTAAGCCTTAAGTGTGGTAAGCCTTTACCTTCTTTAAACGCGCGTGACTTTGAACGCATAAAATGTTATCAACCGACTTCAAGAGTTCGAAGGAGGAGGTTCTCAATTCGTCAGGATCTTTATTTTCACTATTATTTCATAATGTTCACCGATTGCAACTTTTTTTTAAACGGGGAAATTACGTATTTCGTCATACATATTCAAAGGTAGGAAAAGGGGTGAAAACTGTCAGTACTTCATCCATCCATCCATATACTTATTTCGTCGTAGGATATAGGATTACCTAAGAAAACCAAATTGATGAAATTTCAAATGTACAAATAACACTACTAGTTTAAAACGTCCTAGAACTACGTCCATATGTAATCATGGAGTTAAATACAATCTTCTGATTGTCTTCTGATCCGTGTATGTAATAGGTGATTCTTAATTTATTTGGTTATTTTGTCAACATGACAGTTCGACTTCGACTTTTAGTGATCATAGTGGATCATAGGTTTATTTCTTATTAGTTATTTAGGTCTATTGTATAATCACAAAAGGATAAGTACCCTTTTAGGATGTTGTTGATTCTCTAAAGTATTAGGCAGTGCGCTACTGTTACACATCCCACCTGCGTCGACGCCGACACGTTGGCCAAGTCCTTTAATTTATTTACCAGCGAACAAGCCGGAGCGGCGCCCGACATCCGAAATCACTACAAGACTATTAAATATAGTTGTCGTTCGTCTAACTATTGTTGGTGTCGAGGCAATCGATCCGTGGAGCAAGGAGCACGGAGCCTCACGACCTAACAAACGCACAAGGGAAGCTAAAGATGCTCCAGCAAGCCGCCGGTTATCATACATAACACAACGCAGGATTGCGGCTTTGCCGCTTCTTACATAATGATGGTTTTATTTCTATTTATAAGTTACACGTACGAGTAATTGTTAGTAGTACTTATAAGTTTCCAGTTTGTGACAATGTTACTTTAAAAGGCTATTTCGCAATAAATAAATCTTTAATATTATTATGTACATTATAATTTCAAAGTGCCCTGTATAAATCTGGATGTATTTTAAGTAAGCACTATTTTATAGTACTTGGATGCAATAATTCGAAGATCCCGGCCTGTAACGCAGTTGTTACTTCTTGAATATAAAATAATACACCTTCCTGGGATAAATAGTTTGCCTTGCTGGTAATAAGTTAGCTGCTACAGCAATCAATCAGAAATGAATGATGCACAAGAACCTGTAAAAGAAGTTTCAATATTATTTGATATTTTTCACAGTTTCATTGTAATTATTATGATTGAAAATGAAAGTGTTTATAACTACGAGTATCATATCAAATTTCAACTACTTACCATTCATTTTAGGTTAGAGTTGGTATTTTTGTGTCGATTTAAAATCAGATTAATTGGCTATTATATACATAAATCTCACAAATATTCAGCAGTTCTTGGGTCTAGATTTCTTTTTTTTTAATATTCTTATTGAAGTGTTGATGTGGATATTTCTATTTCTCATATCGGCTTGAAATTTACCATTTCGTTTTCCAGTTCCAGTTATCATACTATGCAGTCTTATTAACAAATTATACTTAATATAAGGCTTTGTCGATATTATTTCGTCAACTAATAATATATAAATATAACACAATAAATACGAATGGTTTTCACTTTCACCATGTTTTGACATCTCACCTTATAATTTGATAGTGAAAGAGTTTTCTACAGTCGATACGGTATTTTTCGGTGACGTAAGTCAAATTAGTGTCTTATGGTAACGTTTTAATAAAACCTATCGATAGCAAACTGTACTGACCTTCAGTGCGTTAAATGACAGATCACATTCGACGTGCCGCATACATCCGTCTCGTTCTACCTATGAGACGGATGTATGCAGCGCACTAAACGTAATCCGACATGAAATGTCAGCATAGATCGTTTGTATGTGTTGCTGTCGAAACTGAAGGAAAACGATTCGAAGCCCGATTATTCGTTAACGCCTATAGAAAAATATTCAGAATTTTCTACATGACTCGTGGTAGAGGTACTGTAACTATTTTATAGTGTTAGTGTCTCACGAAAGTTTAAATTGAATAAAGTGGGCCCTCAGAAGTTGTGAGTAATTTTTTTTAATACCACGACGGTGGCAAACAAGCATACGGCCCGCCTGATGGTAAGCAGCTACCGTAACCTATGGACGCCTGCAACTCCAAACGAGTCAGAATCAGAATTAGAGTCAGAATTTCAATTCAGAGTATTCATTGCAAGCTCTACCAGGGGGGTTTCACTACGCAGTTTAGGTACATTTGGCCGGCGCGCCTCCCGTGGAGGCGTATGGCAGTGGGCTGCCGCTCGGCTCGCATGATAGTCGTGTCACGTGGCGCTCGCGCAAAATTGAAAACACACAATGGCTTCGAGACCTAAACCTCGATCTAATCCGTATAAAAGATATAATATTGGTTGCCCAGAAACAATATTACGAACTGACCGATATAGGATTTTCAAAGGAATACGGCTGCGGCATACCTACTTCCGTGAGAATCAGACATATTATTTCCGGATAAAAATTTTATGTTTACAGAATCAACGTTTGTAATTCCTACATATTTATCTTAAATATAATAAATCAGTAGGTATATGTAGGTACAAAAACTTGTCAAGTGACAACCCATGCCGACACTCATAGCTCGGTCATCGCGCAAAGAAGATTCACGGTTCGTGCGCGGTTATAAGTTTCAATTTTGCTTGCAGGCGGCGAGTATCGGTATAAATTTATACCTAAATTTGACTTTTGTGAAGGAGTGAATTTTCTGTACGGTAGTACTATTAGTTATTCTGTGGCTCTACGTTTCGAGATAAAAATCTCATTTTCCAAATAAAAATGACGACATGTTCTTTTCATGTAAGTAACTACAATATAATTATTGTTCACGTCCCGAGTGGCTTCAACTGTGTCAACTGTTAACACTAAGGGTCTCCCCAAATCTATCGACGCGGATTCGGCAAAATCCGGTGGAAAAAAGCTTTATGACCACGCAATAAGAGCTAACAATGCACGGTTCGACTCGGCTCGGCTCGGCCGACGCCTGCCGACGCGTCGACGTCTTTTTCGCTCTTATTAAGTAGACATAAAGCTTTTTTCCACCGGATTTTGCCGAATCCGCGTCGATAGATTTGGGGAGACCCTTACTCAATATAACAAATGCACTTTTCTTTTTGATAATCCATACTAATATTATAAATGGGAAAGTGTATGTGTGTGTTTGTTTGTTTGTCCTGCTTTCACGGCAAAACGGAGCGACGAATTGACGTGATTTTTTAAGTGGAGATAGTTGAAGGGATGGAGAGTGACATAGGCTACTTTTTGTCTCTTTCTAACCCCCCACTTCCCTAAAATGGGGGGTGGAAGTTTGTATGGTTTGTTACCCCGAATTTAACGCGAGCGAAGCCGCGGGCAAAAGCTAGTACGATATATATCGATAGGCAACTCGTAATCATATTAATCATATTATTGTCCCGAAACGCATACTTTTGTCAAAGTAAATGAAGATAAGTAGTGTATCTAAATTTATGGGCGTTTTCACAAATCGGGAGTTCAGAATCTACTCAGAAGCGTTAGTGGATTCAAAAATATATGTACATATTTGAATACTTTTAGTGCAATTTAGCGTTTTTTGTTATTATGTACAGTCACCGGCAATAAATAAAATAGTATCTTTCCTACACGAAGGTTGCAAAAATATGTGACACGCTCTTATGGCTCTCAAATAAGAGCGTGTCACATATTTTTACGGCCTTCGTGTAGGAAGATACTATTGCCGGTGACTGTACTTAATTTTCTTTAAAAATGCCATTGGTCAGTCTTGCAGGATAGTGTTCTGGAGAGGTAATTCCAATTTATGCTTTCAAAAATAACTTAAAGAAAACTTTACTTTAGCGTATACAACGAGTAACAAATATGCTGGTGATCCGTTTAAGGGCATAATTGGTATTTTTATGACGAAAAAATAAGAAAAAAATTGTCACCAAAAAAAATTTTTTTTTCCGCGTTAATTTATTTTTTATTTTTTCTTAGTCGCAATACGATACCAGTTATGTCCTTAAACGGATCACCACTATTTTTGTTACATCCTGTATAAAGAAAGCGTATAGGTACAAACCGAACCGCTCAGATGCGCTTTAATAACTTCTCCAAGATTCGAAACAACTGGTTGAAAAATCCAAAAGCAGACTTAGGGCCGGTTGCACCAAACCGCCTGTAAAAGTCAACGTTATCGTTAAAAAAATCTTGTATGAAAAGTTTGACAGTTTTCTGTGCGATGACAGCTCCGTCACCATATTTAACGTTGATCAGTTCGTTAGTTATGCGTGGTGCAACCCACCCTTAGAGTTATACTACTCATTCTACTCTGCCATAAGCAAAGCACGTAACAGCGAACGCGTAAGTTAACCGAAGACGTCACATTAGTTAAGGCGAGCGGGACCCCGTTGGTCGAATCTTGTTAACGAATTAGTACGAGCCTCCCGGGGATACTAGGGTAACTCGATCGGAAGTCGATTGGTATTAACTGGAGCGGGTAAGGCGCGAGTTTTGGCGTTCGAGTGTTATTTTATTACATTTACATATGACCAATTCCCGGTTTCCGATTGACCTGAAATTTTGCACGAATATACAGGATGTAACAAAAATTCTGGTGATCAGTTTAAGGGCGTTATTGGTATCCTATTTTAATTATGAAACAAAAATTTTTTCATGAAAAAAAAAAAGATTTTGTAAGGAGATTGGCTGGCTGAGACGACGTGCCTCATCCAAAAAAAAGTTTTTTAATACAATTGCTCAAAAAGTTTAGTTTATGTAGCTGCAAATCGTGCGTAAATTTTAAATAAATGAGTATTATGCGAGACCCGCTTATAAATGATCCACCTGAACTACGCTCGATTGGGCATAAAGGAGTATTATGCGAGACCCAATATTATTACTTGAACAACGCGCGATTGAATGAAGCTGTCTTTCGTACACTGACAGAATATAAATGTAATTTTATTTCATTGTAGTTTTTTCGCAATTGTATTAAAATACGTTGTGTGTCTTCCGTGTGTCGACACACGTGCGGAAGTGTCATTTTGCACGAGTACCGAGGTTACTTAGAGAGAGGCGAGGGTCAAGTAACCTCGGTACTCGTGCAGAATGACATACTTCTCGCACTTGTATCGAAAACTACTATTCTCCTACTTTTTCTTACTCGCAATAAGATACAAATTATGCCCTTTAACGGATCGTATTTTTGTTATACCTAGTATATCGCGTGACAATGCAATATTATGATGACATGAGCTGATCTGATGATGGAGCTGGAAGGTCATACGAACTACTCAACTGATTCCATCGATGCTTTACAAACACATTCCTCGCAACGCATCCTCGCTCATCTCTGGTGGAAACGCAGCCGAAGAAAGAAAAATTCGCAACCTCCGCGATGAACCTTCATAGTTTTATTTTTTATATTTACGGCTTCTAGGCAATCTTGACATACGTTGCAAAACTACTGCTACTATTTAATCGTATGGCATGTCTTGTTGCTTTACAAAACAACTGTAATTTACAAATTAATATCTAGATTCTTCACCCAATGGGCTGCGTTTTCGCTTAATGATAGTAAATCCACAAGGCAGTCTCCAAGGTATTTCCTTATTTGGCATTCATGGACCATGTGGTGGATAGACTGTACAGGTGCCCCACAGTCGCACTTTGGAGAATCGCGTCAGCCACACCTAAACATGAAATCGCCAGACCGACCGTGCCCAGTTCGCAGCCTGTTTAATTGGCGCCATTCCCGTCTCGGAGCAGTGAAGCCCTGGGGTTTTTGAGTAGGGTCATAGCTGATCTGAGCCCCACTAGGCAAGTTAGTAATCCAGTGCTCTCTCCATTTGTCCTTTAAGCTGAAATTACGCTCTTTCAGTGCGTGCGTTTCAGTCTTTCACTACTGCTACTACATACGTATACATACAGCGTGTAACATAAATAGTGGTGATCCGTTTAATTAAAGACATAGTTGGTATCGTATTGCGACATTTGCAACTAAGATAAAGTAAGAGAAAAATATTATGACGCGAAAAAAAAATTTTTTTCACTTCTCATGCTCGTAAAGTTCGACTTTAAGTCGTGCGTGGACGACATAAAATCGCATTTTAAGCTCTAGGGCATAAAGTAAAATTTTCTTCTAAGACTAAGAATGTGGCTCAACAGCCAAACAGAGTCAAAATATATTGCACAATTTAATTGAATAGTAACATTTTGTAGAATATTGAAACTTGTTCTTTTATTATATTCTTGCTATAATTATTTGAATTGCGTGTTTTCTAGAATTAAATAAATGAAATCAAATAAAATAGTACTTGATAATAGTTTAGAAATGCCCCGAAATGTTTTTATGACTTGGCAGGAAACAAGTATCTATGTCTAAATTCACATGTTGAAAATGAAAAAAAAAGAACATTAAAAAATTAATTGGTGGGAACCATATTTGTTTTCGTTGTTATCTTTTTGTTACAACTTGAAATTGTTTTACGATTACCGATAAATAATTTCCTCGCAATTGAAGTGAAAATTAGAGTGTAACCCTCGTCCATAAAATCCATTTTAGACTCGGCTTTATATCAATCCTCGCTCGCAAGCTCGCTCGGATGGATAAACGCCTCGCGTAAAATCGTACGTTTTATGCACTTGTTGTACAATCTACTATTGTACGGGACACGTCTTCTCAACCGGCCGAGCCCCCATACAAAACCAATTTTTTTTTGCGTGGAATTTTTTTTTTTACTCATTAATAATTGGAATATGATACCAATTATGCCCTTAGACGGATCACTAGCATTTTCGTTACAGCTTGTATAATAAGGTGTTACAGGTTTTCTTTTTAAATTCGGTTGGTTAAATTATCTACTATACGTGGTATTCGAATAGTAGTTTATGTAACTGTTACGTAATAAGGCCTAATTACGTACAGTTGCATACACTGCTTTATCTACACTCATATTATATATATTAAATTAAGTGCTCGTAAACCATAGAATGACCGCCATTGCACCGCCATTGCCAACTCGATTGTGCCGGCGGTCGGGGAGGCGCGTGACGGCGGCCGCGCGGGCGCGTGCCGTTGGTCAGGAAGGAGCACAGGATTTACATTATGTTATCAAAACTCATAGCACATCAATATTTGAGCATGTAAAGTTAAAATTACGTTCTGCCACAGATAAAAAGCTTATCATAGTAAAATCGGTTGTGGTAATGCTAGCCATTGCCTACCGTTTTTGAACACGTTTTAGAGGACTTACAGTGTGAGTGTAGATAAAGATAATTAAGGCGCTAGAATTTCATTTAGGTACCAAAAGACACGTGTCTTACCTTACAGTTAGACAGACTAATGGCCTATTTCACAATCTCCAGTTAAAGCATATCTGTCAGATAAATGTTTGCTGTCCTTTTCTTTTATATGACTGGAGAAAAGGATAGCAATAATTTTAACTGGCAGATAAGTTTATCTGGAGATTGTGAAACAGGCCCTAAGTTAGGTAATTCAGTGACTCAGGTCCCTCGGGGATACTACGGAAATTCGATCAGGTACCGATTAACAGTGATGTGTGCGTGTGAGTGTGCATAGATTGAGTCGAGTTTGTTGATGATCGTAAAATATACTGAATCGCATTTATAGAACTCGATTCTTACCGGCTTGCCTTTTCAGTCAGTTGTGAGCAGTTTTCCTACAGCATATGAAGGAAAAGGAAAGCCAAATTAGCTCTGGCACCGCCACTGCGTGAATCGAGACTTTGTTGTTAAAATGGTAGTTTAAATAATTGGTATTATTCACATAAGTCTGAATTTCATTTCTCTAGTTTATTTGTGTACCTAGTTTCAACAGTTTACTAATATGATAAGATAAAAAAAAACTTTAACATATAGTATTTAAATGGATGCTTATACAGTGTGTAAATTTTATACGGGCGTATATTGTACTGGCGATTAGTATTGGACCTAGGGAACCTATTTACTTTTATTTATTTATGAAAATAAGGAAAAATTTTTTCATACATAATAATTCAGCCCGTAATGTACTGCATCCATGACAATTAGCTTACCGATGCGACATGTCAGTTATGTCAGTTTTAAATCAGTTGGATAGCGTACATTGGTGCCCGTTGGGACTTTAAAAAATCGTTACACATAATTAATAACACTATTTAACAAAATGATTATACTATATGAGTCCTATTGCTGGATACCATAGGTGGATAAAGTATACGCCCGTATAAAATTTACAGGCTGTATTTAGTCAGTTATTAATTTTAAACTTTCGTGAGACATTATTTATTTAATCGTATGGCATATAGGGCAGATGCTCCGTTTATCTACACTCATATTGTAAGTTCTCTAAAACGTGTTCGAAAACGGTAGGCAATGGCTAGCATTACCACGACCGATTTTACTATGATACGCTTTTTATCCGTGGCAGTAACGTAATTTTAACTTTTCATGCTCAATTATTGATGTACTATGACTTTTGATAACATAATGTACACCTGCACCCTCCCGCGCATCCGCCGACAGCCCGACACGCGCCCGCGCGACCGCCGGCACAATCTAATGTCAGAATGTTAACAGCAGAGATTCATATAAATAAAAAATAAAGTATTTTCATTGATTCTGTACATAAAGAGTGTCATAATTCCTTATTGACACAAAATGACGGACGTCTGAATGGACAAATTTTCCTTAAAGTGGCCAAAACCGGCATCTGCCCTCCATGAGAAACAAAAGCACCTATAAGTAGAGATTAAGACCAGTCAGCCACTTAATGGCCTCGTCGCTAAGGGTGATCAGGTCTTCAGGAGGTCCATCAGCATAGCGGGTTATGGGGCAGTCCTCGATAATGTGCTGGATTGTTTGTAGTAGCGCGCCGCAGGTGCATGCCGGGGATTCCAGCCATCCGGAGCGGTATTTGCAGTTAGCACAACGATCGTGGCCAGGGTCACACATTGGTCTTACATTGGTCCAATGTGTGACCAATGTTGAATGAAAATCTGTTCGAATAGCAAATGTCAATGTCATTATAGCCTTGAGTTGGGTTGGAGCTGTGTCTGTTCAGTGTGTGTGTTTATTTTTCGAATCGCGGCCCAGTGCGGAGTCTGATGACGTTGCACCAGTCCCGTCTTGGATGAAGTTTACTTTTTTAGGAAAAATAAATGAATGTTTCCTTTCAGTAAACTGAGCTATCTCAACGTTTTAAGGCGGTGCCTCTCCAAGGCCCATATTTTTTTCCATATATATTTATATTTTTATACCACGACGGTGGCAAACAAGCCACTCTGATAGTAAGCAGTTACTGCAGCCTATGGGCGCCTGCAATCCCAGAGGTTTCACATGAGCGTTGCCTACCCTTTTAGAACCTATACTCCTTTTTTGAAGAACCTCATACTATCTAGACACACGGCAGTGTGTCCGCCAAGTTCGAGCAAAAAAAAAGCGACACACCGGCCGTGGGTTATATTACACGAACCATTTCGGGCCAATTTCGACCACCCTATAACTCAAAACATATTTTATCTACGCATATGAAATTTCGAGTGTCTGTTGACATCCCCTTAATTGTCTAGAATACAAAATTTCATTATTCTACCTATAGCAGTTCTTGAGATATTGACGTTAGAAAATCGCTATTTTTACTATACACTCACTCACTGACTCACTGACTCATCAAAAACCTAGACCACTTCCAATGGTCGTACTGACTTGAAATTTGGCATGGAGATAGGTCTTAAGGTCAAAGTAAAGGGAAAAATCTGAAAACGGCCAAGTGTGACTCAGTTTTAAAAATAGCGAAGGTGTAACTTTGTTCTACTATGAAGTCATAATGAACTAAATGGGTCTATCTTCCAATGGTCGTACCGACCTGAAATTTGGCTCGAAGGTTTGTCTTTAGGTCGAAATAAAGTAAAAATCTGAAAACGGCCAAGTGTGAGTCAGTTTCGAAAACAACGAATGTGTAATTTTGTTCTACTATAAGTAGGTATGGAGTGGAAATGAGATAAGACTTATTTAAATTTAGATACATACCAATTTAAGACAATACATGTTTGTCTTAAAGACAAGAACAATAAAATTGTTCACCACTCTGTGTGTGTCTGTTGCGGGAACCGAACCCACGATTTACGAAGTGCAAAGCAGGTCACTAGGTACACTGGTACACTAGGTGCGCTAAATCAGTCAAACAAAAATGAAAAGACAATTTTTTCTCGCATAGTCTAAATAATTTCTAATTTTACAACGAATAAAATCGCAGATTCAAGAACATGGAAATCATATATACTCTAAGATGGAATTATATATACTACTGCCCATCTCACCCCCCGATACGCCACGGGATGAGATGGGATGGTGCACTTCTAGGGCTACATAATAGGCCACCTATTATAATACCTACTGGTAGGTAGGTATGACCAAGTTATTAATTATCTATGTAGGTAGCGTACTTACAAACAGAATAAAGTACGTTATTGATGTATGTAATTATATGTAAGTAGGTACATTTTATAGGTGTAGGGAGCCAGTTTATTTGTAAAAATCACCTATAAATAAATAGTAAAATAGAATTAGACGCTTAGTATAAAGGGTTATAGTATAAAGTACATACCTAAGTGGAATGAGACATTTCCTAAAGCAAAAGTGATAAAAAAATAATAAAGAACCTACACCTAACAAAAATAAATGAAATCCCATCAAAAACATAAATGTGAAAGGCTGCCAAGTTCGATACTATGGGAATGCTTCGCCTATAAAAGAAGTGAGATCTGAATAAGTACCAAGTTCCATAATAATACCTCAAATCATAAATAGTTATAGGAATGCACACTTGATTTCCAGAAGTTTTTAAGGTACATTTTGAATAAGTATCACTTTACATAGAAATACCTAAAATTATAATAGTCAGAGAAACGCACACCGGTTTTTTAGCAGTTTCCTGATAACATTTATTATTTTCAGTACTTTTTAATGATGTAACTTGGCAAGTTTTAATAGAAAATTATATACTTGACACATTGCAGTCCAAAGGTGTCGATTCATTGCATTGAAAAGGTGTGTGGTGTGTGAAAACTTGCCAAGTAACATCATTAAAAAGTACTGAAAATAATAAATGTTATCAGGAAACTGCTAAAAAAACCGGTGTGCGTTTCTCTGACTATTATAATTTTAGGTATTTCTATGTAACGTGATACTTATACAAAATGTACCTTAAAAACTGCTGGAAATCAAGTGTGCATTCCTATAACTATTTATGATTTGAGGTATTTTTATGGAACTTGGTACTTATTCAGATCTCACTTCTTTTATAGGCGAAGCATTCCCATAGTATCGAACTTGGCAGCCTTTCACATTTATGTTTTTGATGAGATTTAGTATCACTTGACTAGGCTCCCAGGTGTCCTAAATAAATGTCTACACGAGTCGTGTTGTTATGTTCATAACCTTGTTGCTCACTTAGCTACTTCTGTATAATACATATAAATAGCTACACGTGTGTTTAATATTTAATTAACAAGATACATAACCCTTCCAAACCGGTTTAAACTCGCAAACTTGCCCAAAACAGTCAAGTCAAATTTCTAGAACTTCATAACTTTGTTACAAACTACCGTCACCTCAGGGTAACATGCTTAGCAAAGGTTTAAGAGGCTAACAACAGCCGATGACCTTGAGTAATAAATATAAATATTATTATGGGACAATCTCACACAAATCGACCTAGGCAAGTTCAATAAGGCTTGTGTTGCGGGTACTAGACGACGATATATATAACTCGATTTTAATCGGCTTGTTTAATTATTAGTAGTAGTATTATGATAGTTATGGACTAAGTGCTGGCCACGGCAAGCATGACACAATAATGAGAGCAACGAAATTGATATAGTTAAACTGCTATACTATTGTTATTACCTAATCTGGCAATCTGGCAGCTTTAAGCCGGGGGGGTTCAAGAGTAGCAGACCAGAAAAGTTGTTAAAAATTTAGGGAACGACGCAATACGAAAGTTCTTGCTTTAGTACGATATCGTGGCATTTGATGTATATAATTGGAATATAACGTGGAAGATGTCTCAGTGGGGGGGGAAAAGAGGCAGGTTGAAGTTAAATGCATTTATACCGGACGCCTGCGGTTTATTTCCTTCTGATCTGTGAAAACTGTTTGTAATTAATCAGGCGCTCTAATAAATCTTATTAGTTGACAGCTTTCCATGCCAAGACGATATTACCGATAGTTATTTCTAAATAGGAAATCGACTTTAACAGCCAGGATTCTCGGTTTAAATTGTTATGAAAAAATATGTGACATATTAGGTTTTGTTCTGATAATGAACTTAGCTTATAAAGCCACATAATAGTACAGTTACTCGTCACTAGATTGCGCTAATATCTACTAAACATAGACAGGGTATGACATTTGAATTCCAACTGCTGACCTAGCACAGGTGAGCTGTAGAAAATAAACCAGTATAAGTGTGCTGCATTGCTACGAATCTCGCGGTCATGTTACACTGGTAGTTTGAGCAGTTGGCTCGCCAAGGTGCACACAACTATTGGTGGGAATAACGGCGCAACGTATGTTGCACATTAGATTGAGCATACAAAACGACTCGCGTGATCACTACATATATTAGCGTTAATAATTTAAGTACAGTCGCCATCAGATATATCGAAGCGGCCAAGGTGGTCACAAATATATGAACAACGCCTCTATTGTCAAGGCGATAAAGTGTAAGTTCCGGGCCGCTCCGATATATTTGATGGCGACTGTACCTACTAATTAAAAATAATCTGTTGTTTTAAAGAGTAGAAAATTGAGTGCAGGTAGGACCACGATTTTTAAAATGGCTATTTTTTTTTCTGAAAACGATTATCTAAAAATATTAATACGTCGCTCGTCTTATTGTAAGGGGAAGTGCATTCCAGAGACAAATAGCCTGGACTGTAAAAGAAGAAAAGAGATAACCGCTATGGGGAGGATGTACTAGAAGCTTAAGAGACCGGGAGGAGCGAAGTTCACACCCGGGACGGGGGTAGTCTGGAGCAGAGAGCTCAAACAAAATAGAGAAGAGAGTACAGAGAATTCTAAGAGTCCTGCGATGACGTGCAGGCAGTCATTAGAGTTGGTAACGATAACCTGAGACGTAATCGAATTTACGCAAGCCGAAAATAAAGCGTTTGCTATTATTTAATATACGATCGAGTCTGTTTAGGGAAGCCTGGGAAATGTTGGTAGTGCACACATCAGCTTAGTCTATAAAAGGAAAAATTAAGGCCTGCACAAGCAGCTTCTTGGTACTCACAGGCAGGAAGTTTTTAAACCTATGCAGAGTCCATAGTTATCAAAAACACAAAACCTCTCCTTTAAAGGAAACTAACAGTGTTATTGTTACCATTCTTCAAAAGTATTCTAAGCGTATGACAGGGAATCTTCCATACCAAAATAATGTGTCAGCGCATTTTTAAAATCGAGATATGGCCAAAGTATGAGTATTCCCGCATACGAATGGCGCCAATCTTTCTTACAAAATGAGAAATGAATCGAGTTCATTGAGTAGGCGTTAGGTTTTGTAGTTTCAAATATTGTACATAACCTACAATCCACTGGTGCGACAGGCGGCTCAATATTTAATAAACAAAACAGCGTATAGATAACGACTGCCAGCCTTCATACACGCTATAATGCGGAATCTTAGTGAGGTAATCTATGTTGCGCATTGGTAGTACCACCAAGTAAATAATAGTACCTTGGATGAATAAATTAAAAGGATGGAGCATGCCTGTACAACAAACTGTGACGCAAGATGGCGGCTGGTTTGAATGTGTGTGCCCAGACGAGTGTTGCCATGTAATACAAATTTTCCCAATTATTAATACAGTCTTTTCGAATTAAAAAAAAATGATTATTAATATATATGGTTAAATAGAATGAATAAGCACCTGTTTTAATAAATTTGATGAAATATATTTCTGACGAGGCGACTAAAAGGTAAAATTAAAAAAAATCCAAATTTACTATTTATTAACATTACACGACTACTGTTGAGTCTAGTGCCCTCTCTTGTCGTCCCAATACTATTATTTTAAGCATACTTTATACCTTTTTAATCTGGAGGCACGGCAGTGCCCTCGCTAAGACGAAGACAACTAAAAGTGTTACTACGTATTCATTTACTACGTAACACGATTTAGGGGGGAGGGGAATTGACCATGTCTTACTTCTACTGCAGAGGGGATTATTATTATTATTATTTTTCTTACGCAGCGGAAGGGGGTCTCTGGCAAAAAATGTCTTACGTAATCAATGAATGACGCCTTATTTTATACTAATGTTTAGAATGTAACAAAAACTTTTTGAAAACTGTATCAAAATCGGTTCAACAAAACGCGAGATAATCGCGAACAAACATACATACATACATACAAACATACGGGTCAAACTGAGAACCTCCTTTTTTTGAAGTTGGTTAAAAATGCTCCTCAATCGATCAACACAATCGGTTTGATTTAAGAGCTGACCTCTCATTCCAACTATAGTTCCATCTCGTTCTAATCGCTAGACCAGTCGATTACTGACGCGACTAGTCAGCCGCTCAGAGTGAGAGGGAGCGATAGTTAGAATAAGACGAAAGTTTGACAGATCAGTAGTGGTGTCATAACTTCGCGCGTTCAATCAACGATTAGATATGGGCTTTTTGTTTTACGAAGTTTTTGGAATAATTTTACGATATATATAATTTTTTTTATTTACAAATTGTATTCAAAAAATAATAAAGAATAATTTGCTCACAAAAGCATAAAAGTTATTAACTATTAGGTAACGTTTTAATATTCGTTGAAAACGTGCGTGAAATAAAACGTCTAGTTAGGAGTGGTGACGTCAATATCGTATTGACAACATATCGCGGCGATTATAGACCCCCTTACGATCGGGAAGTTTCCCTATTCAACCACCTGGCAACACCACTACCGTGAAGTTAATAGTTTACGAATTTACTGATTTTTAATATGATTACGCAATGAATTGTTTACTTAACGGTAAAAAGTTACCCCATCCGTTTTTTTCTTTTGACCGGTGGCATTTCTGCAGCATTTGACAACGCACGACGGCATATTTTAATTATTTTTAACAGCACTTGACTGCATAGACGTTTGGACACGACTGTCGGGGGAGCGGCTCATTATTGTTGTGCGTATGTGTGTGTAGTGCGTAACCACGACGACACTGGCTCATTATGGAACCACAAAATGTTGTTAGCAGTACTCCATCTGAAGAATTATATAATCTATGAATAGTACTATTTATTTATCTAGAACTTTCTATCATTCTGTCACTTTAAATACTCGCTACTCAAATGCTGCGCAAAGTCGATATTTATATCGATAAAAGTTCATGATTAAGGATAAGCATCGACATATAATATTAAAACGAGTAAAGTTAAACAATGCTCATGTGAAAACTTAACCCATTTTCAGGTTTACAAAAATAAAATGTCTCATGTCTTGTTAACCAATAAAATACCCATTTTCGAAGCGTAATTTATTTGTTAATCTTCATTCCTTAAAGGTTTCATGCCATTTCTCTTCAATCTTCCCTACAAAATAAGTGTTTGACAGAACTTTGACATATGAACGGTGGCACATGACGTCTACATTCTACATACAATTTTTCCTGTCGATTATCTAGGGTTGACAATTACGCGATTAGTTTGATTGCTGGACCTGCCCTAATCTACCTGATACATCAGAAATTTTAATACAAAAATACATAAATGTAAGATTTATTACTTAATTTGCCCAATCTAACCGTTATTTTAACGAAACTACTACTATAAACTACATAAATATTTTATCTTACCTGTGGTTTTGCAGCAAATAAACGAAGGGGATTTTGACAACCCCGAAAACGTAAGCTGTCACTTCGTTCAGATGTACACCCTTGTTTAAATCTTACTTAATGTAATTAAAATGAATGGGGAAGGCAACTATCACAATGACATTACCAACATTACTTTTATATAGATATTGTAAAAAAACCTAGCCTAAGAAGAAAGATAAATAAAGAGAATATAATAATAAAATAAGAAATTACTTTTCTTTTATTGCTGATGGCTATCAGAATCGGTATTCAACTTAGAGACTTCAACCCGGATGGATAGCCATGTCTGTCATTTTCTATACAAAAAAAGTCTGCCGATTTTTGCGGTGGAGGGGAACGTCAAATGTATGGCTAGTCGTACGTAACGTACAAATAGCTACGTTAGATAAACGTCAGTCCATACATGTGTATGACCACTGGTCATATGTTTTCGGCAGAAGGAAACGCCTGTCAATGGCGACTCCGGGTGGTTGAATTCTCTAAGTATTCAATGGTCAAAATATTGCCAGGCATGGCTAAGGGTTCATATTTTTATCGACAAATTAGGCAGCCATATATCCGTAATTTCCTAATGGTTGTGCGCCCCTTGGCGAGCCAACTTCTCTAACTGCCAGTGTAAAATGACCGCGAGATTCGTAGCAATGCGGCACACTTATAATGGTTAATTATCTACTGCTCACCCGTGCTGGGTCAGCAGTTGGAATTCAAATGTCATATGTTTAGTAGATATTAGCGCAATCTAGTGACGAGTAGCTGTATTATGATGTGGCTTTGTAAGCTAAGTTCATTATCAGAACAAAACCTAATATGTCACATATTTTTTCATATCAATTTAAACCGAGAATCCTGGCTGTTAAAGTCGATTTCCTATTTAGAAATAACTATCGGTAATATCGTCTTGGCATGGAAAGCTGTCAACTAATAAGTTTTATTAGAGCGCCTGATTAATTACAAACAGTTTTCACAGATCAGAAGGAAATAAACCGCAGGCGTCCGGTATAAATGCATTTAACTCCAACCTGCCTCTTTCCCCCCCCACTGAGACATCTTCCACGTTATATTCCAATTATATACATCAAATGCCACGATATCGTACTAAAGCAAGAACTCTCAGTATTGCGTCGTTCCCTAGATTTTTAAACAACTTTTCTGGTCTGCTACTCTTGAAACCCCCGGCTTAAAGCTGCCAGATTGCCAGATTAGGTAATAACAATAGTATAGCAGTCTAACTATATCAATTTCGTTGCTCTCATTATTGGGTCATTCCTGCCGTGGCCAGCTCTCCGTCTATTAAGTACTTACCTAGATCCCTACAGCTCATGAGAAATAGAGTAAAACTAGCTCTGCCTTGTCTACGAATATTTTTGACGCTCCGGCATTGATATTCTGATCTTCATAATGTTCTGCACTGAAAAGTAGAAAAGATTTTTTTTTTCTTATAAAAGTAGTTAAACATTTTGCAACAGAAACTTGAAAACATACAAAACCAAGGGAATCGCCCTAAAGCTATTTCAGCGTCTAATAGCTTTTTTTTAAAAGGCTTTAAAACTTAACGACTTACGACGGCGCTTAAGCCCTTTTCCATTATGCTCCTAATATTCAGAGGTTAATAACCCGTCTAACTGAGATTTATAATTGTAATAACTGTGGTATGTGACGCGAAGTGCGTTTGAGTTATAGGTAGCGGGTTCGGGTTTGGTGGGGACAAAATGTTGTAAAATGAAATATCTATATTTTATTTTTGGAACGAAGTTAGCTAATCTAAAAAAAGGGTAAGATTTAACAAAAACCTGTCACAACCCATACGATTGCGAAATGCGAAATGTAAACAAATATGCAAAAATAAAATAACATACCATAACATAACATAACAACTTCGTATCAACTAAGTGTTCCACGACACACGCGCATTTTTTTATACTATATTTTATTTTTAAAGTAAATCTAAACTAATAAATATTATGAACGAGTGGTTAACGCGCAATCATGAGATTGATAGTTAAGTAAATGTTTTAGCAATCTGATTCATACATAAATCACTTTACGATTAAATCATTTAAAATATCTGAATATGGATTTAGGTCCCAAACTATTTTTGGGCATCTGCTACTATGTCGTCTCAATCATATTATTACATTAATTTAAAAATGTCCATAAACATGCCTGCTATGACAAAACATATTTTGCTCCATCTAAATTTGGAGATCAATGTACAAACAGCTTGAGCGCCCGGACCCGGTGCCCCTCCCGTCTTGCCCAGCCTTCACCCCCTCATTCAACAACGCTCGATTCCATTCCAAGGCCCGTCAGTCTGCGCTCGGCGCTATTTCAAGGCGGATCTATATTTGTGCGCTCCGGTCACTTATTGCTGACAAATTAGGTGAGATTTTGTATTTAACTGTCTATTTTATTTGGATATAGTATCGTCCGTTATGCGTGCACTTGTTTTACTAATAAAATCATCAGCGTCAGCATCATGCTGAGATGAGGCCATTTCGTGGCACTTTCTCGTATTACGTCTTCTTTCCTTCTGTTTCTTTTATATGCATGTGTTTACGAATAAACTATTTCTATTCAATGGTTGTGTGTAATGGAAATATTGGGTCCGGGAATCATACAGTACAGTTGTCGGTTTAAGATTATATATTGTAGTCGAAATTGAAGGTACGAAATTATAGGTAGGTAAGGTCTAGTGAAAATATTGTATTATTTCTTGGTATTTAAGTATGTGACTTTGTATTAGTGAGATTGTCTGCGCTACTTGTTCGTCTGCTGATGTAATAAAATCCCTTACTTAAATAAAATTCTATGAAAAGTTGTACCGAAAACTACCTGGCAACCGGCTTAAGAAGTTTGACGAGTCCTAAGCTGTCACCAGCATATTATTTATCGTATGTCTACATGTCACTGGATATAGATAGGCATTTCTTCTCTGGGGTAGTAGTAGTGGGAAAGCAGATGATGAAGAAAATCCAGTGAGTGCTGCGAGGTCCAGATGGGTCGAAGTTCGGTCCAAGTTTGTTACTCTTTTAGCACCACCCAGGGATCACGTGTAGGGTTGTCTAAGGTGTTTCCTACGGACGCAGAGTAACATTGATCCCCAAGACCATATAAGTAGGACCATTAGAGCGTGTCACACAGTTAGGGTTCGGAAATGCCGATGATTTTATACCTACACTTTGGCATCGGTACCTACCACCGAGTCGTTAGTGAGTAGTATGAAGGCGGACAGAAATTAATTTTATTAATAAATTTCCCGAGATATTTTCTAATTTTTAGATAACATAAACACACACAATTAAAGTATTTAAATTAACTATTTAAAGTTATTTTATTTATTTATCAAACTAAATCGTTAAATCTTTACATCAACTTTAGTGCTTTCAAAAAACGGCAAAAATAGCCATAAATAACATAAACTAAACTGTTAGCATTACATTCTTTGACGTTTTGTCAAGTACTATTAGTTATTCTGTGGTTTTGTACAATTCCGGAATCCCGGAACTTATTATTTTTTTAAGAAGCCGACTCCATACTTACTTAGATTTTCCGGGAATCTGCTAGCCGTAGGTATAAAAGCATCGGCATTTCCGAACCTCGCACATAGTCATGTCGTTAAGGAAGATATTATTGCAGGTGACTATACATACTTTCCTTCTAAGTCAATTGTTCCTATAGTATCATATGATTTTTTTTCTACAGGTCACAATAACAAAACAATGAGTAGGAGAACAGTCCAACTAAGTAATTTGGAGCAAATGGCTAAGGAGGCACATTTGCTTGATTTGAGATACAAAATGAAGATGGCGGAACAAATTTCATTGTTAGTTGTAATGCCTGTGCAGTTAACCGAAATCACCGCTTGTCTTCTCGGTATTCGTGAAAATGTTTATACTAAACTCAATAAACGAGTAGAGACTATGAATTCCCGAAATTTTAAACGTTATTTCTTGTTTTCCCTGCAAAATATAGTTACCGAGGATACGGAGACATACAGCAACTTTACTTACATGGACATGAGAAAACTGTTGATAGAACATTATATCGAAAAACAAGATATTCCGACACGGGAATCACTAATTTTTGATTTAGAACGCAAAGCGATAACTTGTGATGTTGATACTCTAAATTTCTCTCTCAAATTTTGTGGATTTATTTGGAGAAAGCTACCGGGAACGAACAAATGTATACTTACTGAGCATCCAAAAAGAGTCGCTGACAGATATAGATATTTCAAAAAACTACAACAGTATAGATCAGATAACAGATACATAGTTTACATAGAAGAAAATTACAACAACTTTTACAACAGTTCTGATAATCCTAAGAAACAAAAACGATTCTGGTGTATTGTGGCGATTGGTGAGAACTCGTTAATAAAAGCTAATACATATAGCTCTCCAACAGCGCCTTGGCTCACTTTGTACAAGTGGCTTAAACACGAGGTGATTCCATCACTGCCGAAAAACTCAGTAGTTGTACTTGAAGATAACCTTAATAGAGAAGCAAATGAACATCAATTTCCGAGTGCAGTTAACACTAAGGATGAAATCAGAGAGTGGTTAAGCGCAAATAACGTTCCTTTTGAAAAAACTATGTGTAGAGCTGATTTGATGACACTGGTCAGTAAGTTCACAGAAGATAGAAGAGTGTTTTTGGATGATTTGTTCATGTCATACGGACACGAAGTGCTCCGTCGACAAAGAGGGTTTCCAAATTTAAAAGTATTTGCTCCTTTATTAAAGAGTATACAAAGTAATTGTAATGAAAAAGCTCGTTTACGGACCAGATTGACAGATGCTTTAAAACGCTGCACTGTACGACAGTGGAAAAAGATGTTTGAAACTCTTAAATTAGAAGAAAATAAAATTTTCGAAGAAGATCTTTTACTGGAAGAGATCATTGATAAATTAATGTCTATGACTTCACAGGAGGGGTTGGACAATAACCGGTGTGTAGATAAATTCGAATTAGATTTGGATTATTATGTTCTAGAGAAAAAGAACATTTCTTACTACCCATTAGGCATTTATAACAAAATTAGTTCCGGATTAAGTTCAACGAAGAAATAAACTAGTACATACAAAACAAAATGTTGTGTTTTTTTTACTTGCATTGGGTGAGTCATATATTTATCTACATAAGTAAGTAGCTTATTTATTAACTTATTAATTTAATAGTCTTCATAGCGATTCGAATATTACCTATTCGAGACAAGAATCAATTAAAATAAGACCCAAGCAAGGCCTTTAACATTATACCGTAAAATTTGCCGTTTCTTCTTTTGAATGTTAAGTTGCCAACTAGACTAAAGTGGATGTCATCTTTTATTTTCTTTATATTTTATTTTATACTGTGTTAATATCGTCTTATTAATTAAAAATCGCCTCTTTCCCGTTAAAAAAATTGCGTGCCACAGAACAAGACCGGACCCTTCAAACCCATAAGAAAGCAAATAAATAAACAAATTATCCCGATCTTCCTAATTAAGCAAAACCTTTGTTTCTCCAATCGCACACATGGAAACCGAAACCTGTGTTCCGCCGAGATACCCCATCGCCAATACCTTTGGTTAATTAAAATTAAAACCTACTTCCTAAGCCAACTTACCCATGCCTAAGGGATACCATTTCTTCCACAAACTCAAACGAAACCACACCGTTTTTCAATAACAATAAAGATTAAAATCCGCTGTAATTCCCAAAGAACTTCAACGGTAATATTCAATTGTAACTCCGAAGTCGTTTTAAAGCGGGCGAATTTTAACGTCGAGCTAATGTCAATTTACTTACACGTATAATAAGGTTCTTATTTGAATGGCACGCAGAAAGCAGACGGCATTACTCGATTAAAGAATCCTAATCGAAGCCTGTAGAATTCGGTGCATTTTATACACCAATCCAATTTCGACTTTGTAACATTAGAGTTAAGGTTAAAATTAGCTTGTCAATCTCGTCGAAATTTTTAAAATGGAACTTGCATTTTACATGCTTAGCGCTTGGATAACGGATTTTTCGAGAATATTCGCAAATATTCGCGAATTATGTCGTTATGAGATAGGTAGCTCCTAATACGAGTTAAGTCAACTGAAAAATTGTTTTCACATTTATATTTGGAAAGTATTCGGAGAATCTAAATTGATCGGAGAATGAAATGAAATTTATTTTAAGAAGAGGCTTTCGTTAAAAAATTTCTAGATTGAAATTAAAATCCACTGGTTATTTTAATTTTTATGTCTTTAATAATTTCACCTTTTATTATACAAAAAAATACAAAGTAAAGGGCCTCATTATTTTAACTGAATCGGTATGAATCGAGTACATGCTCGAAAACATTATTTAATACAACGGAGAACGTATTCGCTTTCCGTCAAATGGTATCTTTACCAAAAAAGTGTCACAATAAAAGATATTTATTCTTCAATTCAGGTTCACTTATGAACGTCAGAGAGAGAAAAAAACTACTACCGGTTCTAACCCTACACCACTGACCCGAGAAGTATGATGACCGGCAAGAAACTCGGCGGGACTTAGTTTTTCAAAACAGTAATTAATACATTCGATCTTAAAGATACACAATAATGCGTAGTGCTATAAGAAGACACATCAAAACAGCTTGAGAGACGGACACCTATTGATTAATAGTTGACAAAACGTTTGATATGCTTTCCTATCTGAAATCTGAACTACAACCTCTAAATGTTAGATGATTTTGTAGTAGTTTATGGAGGCCGATTTTTGACAATCGAGCGCTCGAATTCAAAGAATTTAACATATAATCGTACACAAAAGTTTGTCACAATTATTTATACGCATGAAATTAATAGTATAAATAATTATGATTTTTAATTACTATCGTTGTTGTTTTTAAAACATAATTTCTTCGTTTTATTCAGAGTTTTAAATGACATATTCGAGCGCTCGAATCTCAAAAATCGCCCCCAGGTTTGGTTTGATGTAACGGAAGGCTACTGAAATTCAATTAATTAAAATTCTCCGTTAATTATGCCCTTTTCCATACATTTAAATCCTCTCCACTGTTTCCATACCCGAATAAACTCTCATCTCAAAGCAATATGGTGATGTCGCAGCAAGTTATTAGCATATGTAAGTACCTAAGTATTCCTGGAAATAGTTTGCGAACTATACATATTTTAGTTATGAATACACGTTCTACATTTATGAGAAACTCTCATATCCTGAACTTCCTTCCTGATTCCTGAGACGTCTTTAGCTATTAAGAAAGTTTATGCTCGATAGAAAATAATTCCAAAGTAACATCTTAAAATTATCATTAAACAGTTTTATGTCTTTAGTTTCTTGACTTCATCATCATCATCATCAGTATCAGTAATTAAGGACAAAATTTCACCACACTAATACTAAAAACTTCGTTATTTTATATTTCTCAATTAATGCATGTTTTTTAATTCATCATTTTGCGAAATTTGCAATGAGCTCCCATACTAGTCGTAACACATTGTTCCTCTTTCACTCGCACTGAAAAAGATAGGGATGGGATTTAGCCTTAAAACAACAAACACAATTTAAAACTGAACAAATTAAAAAAAAAAAACATTTTTGTGATAAGGTTTTATTGCTAACTGTACTCTTCTCTATACAATCTCTAACTGCTCACAAAGACGAATGCAACGAGCCCAAACACGACGGGTTAATGTTGAGTAGATGAGGAGTTCCTATGGCCACCTTCCAGCTCCATCTTCAGATCAGCTCCATGTTTTTTTTTTTTTTTTTTTATACCACGACGGTGGCAAACAAGCATACGGCCCGCCTGGTGGTAAGCAGTTACCGTAGCCTATGGACGCCTGCAACCCCAGAGGATTTACATGCGCGTTGCCTACCCTTTAGGAACCTATACACTCCTTTTTTGAAGAACCTCATACTGTAGCCCACTGGGAAAACCTCGGCAGGGAGTTCATTCCACATAATGTTGCATTGTCACGCGATATACATATGCGTTAAAAATTTCAGCTCAATCGGAAACGTGGGTCAATTTTAACTTGCAAGATTTGATTATTCAAACAAACATGCATACGGCCCGCCTGATGATAAGCAGCTACAGTAGCCTTTGGTCGCCTGTAACAGCAGAGGTGTCACATGCGGGTTGCCGACCCTTTACAAAAAGGATTCACTGTGTTGACGGCTAAAGGAACAACAGGGTCCCTCAGCGTCAACACACTGGGTCTTCTTTGAGCTCTTTGGCAACCTTACTCACCAGCAGCAACACTCATAGGAGTAGGGTCTAGTGCTATTTGCCTGTGGTTTTCTGTAAGGTGGTGGTGGTATTATTACAAACAACGGGACAGGTCAAACTAAATAAAAGATTATACGTAATTAAAAGGAAAAATATAAATTAATTATTTATTAATAAAACATTAAGTATTTTTATCGTTCCCTGAAAAATCACCACGTTTTTGCCCCATACTGTTCACTTGTTAAGCTAAACTCATAGACATATAAAATAAGAAGACGTAGCGCCGTGAAGACAAAACTGTGATTCCATAATAAGTCGAGTTCTTCGTGTTTACGCGCGACACGCACACATATACAACTCGTGGACGAGCGGTGATTGGTTCAAACGTCAAAAGTGAGTGTGTGTGCACGAGATCGCGGCTTATTATGGAATCACAGTTTTATCTTCGTGGGATTCCGTCTCCTTATTTTATATGTCTATGGCTAAACTTAAATTAAATTCGTATGGAAAATCCCATACAAGTGGACCCGTTCCAATTGTCACTGTATTTTCTATAAGAACTTAGGTATGTATGCGCTTAATTCCACTAATAATATTCCTTAGTAGGTAAATAAAATACTTCCCACGTTTTTGTTATACAAAACCACACGAAACGACCAATGCTCCTTTTATGTTTATCTCAATTCAACTTTATGTTAATGCCATAAAGTTGATTTTAGCTTGAACGTTAAAAACCATTTACGTTTAAATTTGAAGTAAGCGTAGAGTATAATTTTATAGATACCATTGTGCCTTAGAAGGTTACGCGATTTAACTTAGACGGATTAAGTGGTATTCTAACTTTAAAATTTGTTACAGGTTTGTTTATCAAAATGATATTTTGTCATCTAAGTTATTTTTTTATGTATATTTACAACAGTTCAAATAATACAACATGATTTATGTATAAAACCAGAACTGCATATTAAAATAAATTAAGGCTGGCTATGTCGAGAGGAAAATGTCGCCAGCATTTAAAAGAGCATTCCAGAAACGTGTGGACTTTGTGAGGTGTTTTATATTTGGTTTTTTTTTTTTTTCAAGTTTAGTTTATAAGTTTTAGTTATTTTATTGTAGTAGCAATCTACTAGGTTTCATACAATAATTACATCTAAATTAAATTACCTACACATCTTAACAAATTTTGATTCTGACAAGATGACAATGACGTTTAACACATCGTATATGACGTTAAATAATATCTTTTTGATATCTCTTTTACATGAACTCGATAACCAATTAACAGCAAGAAAATAATTCTCTAAAGCCAAACGTCATTTCTAACAGGGCTAGTGTCTAATAAAAAAAGGGCTAATATCTAATTAAAATCAACCCAATGTAAGACTATATTCTTCGAATAAGCCTCTACGACCATTTTCAGTCATTATTTAGTTTAAGGTCTTAATGTGGGTTACTATAAACGGTTACTGCCATAAATGCTTGTAAAGAATTTTCATTTAAAATTATAGCTTTTTCCAAGAAAGTTTATCTGTCAATATCTTGGTAAAATTCATAGGAACGATTTGATTATAATCATCATCATCATCATATCCGCCGATTTTTTTTACTGATATTCATTTTTTTTACTGGTCAAAAACTTTTCAGTTTTAGTTCCCATTGGTAGCTTTTACACTTTATCGTAACGTGCCACGGCATGGTAAAACTCTATGGTTTCATTCATAAAAGTGAAAAGTCTTTAGCCTATATGTTCCATTTATGAATGAAATCATTAGCTGAGCAGATACTGTCAGTAATAATAACATTATTTCTCTGCTCATCCTTCTCATTCTCCATATACTTAGAAAAGGACGGGTACAGAAATAATGACATTATTACTGACTGTCTGTTCTGAGTTTTACCGTGCCGTGGCACGTCACGATAAAGTTTAATAGCGACCATTGTGCACTGTCAAGTGGAATATGGACATCATGGTATATGAAATGAAGTACCTACTTATATGTGGCGTTCCATACCTAAATAGGTTTTAAAGCCCTTTTATGTTAAGCAAGGATCCCATATTAAATTCGCTACCTAATATATCAAAAATACGTACTAACCAAAGATGAGCATAAGGGCCTCAGAAATGAGGCCATCCGCAGCAGAACCAAAGTAGCCGATGTAGCCCTCCGAATAGCTAAACTGAAGTGGCAGTGGGCGAGGCACATTGCACGGAGAACCGATGGCCGTTGGGGCGGAAAGGTTCTCCAGTGGCGACCACGAACCGGAAGGCGCAGCGTCGGTAGACCCCCCACAAGGTGGACTGATGACCTGGTAAAGGTCGCGGGAGTCCGCTGGATGCGGGTGGCGCAGGACCGGTCATTGTGGCACTCTTTGGGGGAGGCCTATGTTCAGCAGATATGATGATGATGATGAAGGGCCCTTAAGGTGTGGAACGCCACATATGAGTTAAGATTATGCGCCTTTTGCTGTGGACATTTAGTTTAGTTTTTCCTTAATTTTAACGTAACTCAATTTTTTATGTGACGTATTCTAAACCTATGGATTTTTATTGTCCGGAATAAATGAATTTATTATTTATTTTAAAATAAATGGACTTTAAAGCCTAATTTACTTATTAAACCCGTCTAGTTTTCTTTAGCATTAAAGCATTAATATACCTAGTCGGTTACTAAGTTCTGTTACTAGAGTTTCACTAAATAAATAGGAATAGGTAGCAACATTTTAATTATTCATGTATATCATTTAAAAGCTTATTTAATAGTCAATAGATTACAATATACTGAATTGAAAATTATTGTCGCAGTTTTTCAGAATTCTTTATAACACTCGGAAATAGGCGTGAAAAATATACGTCAAAATTACACTCCTCGTTCATGTTGATTTTAAATCCTATTTATTTTTAATCACGTTTAAGACGCATCAGGCTTGCACAATTCAGTAGCTATATTCTTTAGCTTCAATTTGGTATATGTATAGTTCACGTGGGTCTATCTGATAAAATACTAGACTATACGTTGCAAGTCTGCTTTTTCCATAGCAGTCTAAATCTATGTATTTTGTACAAAACTTAAAAATAGGCAATGTTTCAAATGGTAATATCTGTGGGATAAAATCGGAAGAATATTAAATGGTGGTCACGCAATTACCTCTAATAAACAGGTTTCTTACAAACAAGCAATGGAACCTTCGAAACAAAGGTGCAATATTTATTTGATGCACTTTTGTAAAGTGTAATTTTCTTAAATTTACCGCGTGTTTGCGTCTTCAGGCAATATTGTGCTTTACAAGGATTTTCAATAAATTTCTCATCAGTTTTGTATATTATTATACCATATTATGTTCATTAGAAATTAGGCTATTAAAAAAGTACTTGAAATTTTTATTTAAAACTTTATTTTATATTTTATCAGTCAGAAATCTGGTAACAGAACTTAGTAACCAACTAGGTACTGTACCCAATCCCAACCGTTATCTCTCTTTCATAGTGTCCACGGAAAAGTCACGCGTTTTCCTGAAAGATTTTGACCCTTTCAGGCCGCCCTGAAGCATTTCCACTACGACTGGCCTTGAACCTT
This sequence comes from Pammene aurita, assembly GCA_947086415.1. Classification (NCBI taxonomy): domain Eukaryota; kingdom Metazoa; phylum Arthropoda; class Insecta; order Lepidoptera; family Tortricidae; genus Pammene; species Pammene aurita. The sequence goes on along the minus strand of OX352315.1, from coordinate 7,789,437 downwards.
CGGCTATGTAAAACGGATTTTTTTAGTCCACTTTGACGACTTTTACGCACTCGAAGTCGAAGACACGGCGGACACTATTTTGGTATACACTTTGCACCTCTGGAACTGTGATACTTATAATAATGACAGGTGGGTTATGCACGCTCCAAAAGTGGAGCACTTATAATGAGTGAATTCAAACAATTGTCGCTAGTCACGCATCGGCAAGCGAGAGATGCGGACGTGCCAATGCCAATGAGGTCCTGTCACCCGCTTGAGAAAGAGACAAACTGTAATTTTCTAACAATGAGAGTGACAAAGATGTAATGATAAATATAATAGAATCGTTGCTAGGTTATGAAATAAATTTAAAAGTATTTTTTGTGCTCATTTTGTTAGAGTTAACACATACATAGTAAATATCATTGCTCTGGCATTGTAAGCTTATGCGTACCATTATCACGTTTTAATTTAAACCCTCCATTACTTTTTATTATCTTATACACTATACTTACAGTTGAAGGACATCCTACTCACGGCTCGCTCCCTCAACGATAAGCCCAATATTCGCGATAATCAACCTTATGTTTAACGGTTTAGGACTCATTTTGTTATGGCAATGAACAAAGATTCAAACATGATTCGAGTAACCATAATTATTGGAAGGAACACCTGGTTTCTGTATGGATCTATATATTTTCGAGATAGGCTTGAAACTGCCAAAACAGTGAAGTCCCGTGTTGAAGATAGAACAAAGGATACGTATTGATAAGCGACGTTGTATTAATTTTTGCTGACCGAATTTTTGTACCGATAACAAGCGTCATTGTGAGATTGTGATAGGATGACTTATAATGTTGTTGTCATGTTTAAAATAAATAAATATTTTTTATCCCACGACGGTGGTAAACAAGCGCTTGACTGATGGTTAGCAGCTACCGTAGTGGACGCTGCAACTTCAGAGGTGCTACATGTGCTTTGCAGACCCTTTAATCTTTTATTTATTTATTATTTATTCAGAAATGGAAACATAAATGCCAGGCTATTTGTTTGTGGTAGCAGTCGACAGCTCGCTAAACTTGACCTGAACTCACTTACACCGGTTGTTTTCAGTGGTAAGCCTATACCTTACAGTCAGAGTGTCAAAGATTTAGGTGTAATAATAGACAGTACGTTAAGTTGGAGAGCACAGGTTGCTGAAATCAGCCGTAAGGTCATGGGTTCCCTGCATTCTCTTAACAGGCTTAAGATGTTTTTGCCCATCAGTACAAAAGTGTTATTAGTCAATACCCTGATTTTACCCATAATCGATTACGGTGATGTGTGTTATCCGGACTTATATAAACGTGGAACTTCTTGATAAGTTGGATCGCCTTCTCAAAAACTGTATCCGTTTCATCTTTTGTCTTCGCAAATACGATCATGTGTCCTCTTATCGCTCCCAGCTAGGGTGGCTTCCCATCCGTCGACGACGTAACATTCGCATGCTTTGCACTCTCTTTTCAGTTCTTTATGACCCACATTCCCCCGGATACCTTAAGTCTTTCTTTCAATATTATGGCGTGTCTCGCGACCGTCAACTCCGTTCTTCTGGCAATTTGTCTCTCTCAATTCCTCTGCACCACACCACACCGATTTTATGTTAAACTCATTTTCTGTTCGGGCGGCGCGCCTGTGGAATACACTTCCCCGTAATATTAAGAATGCTCCCAGCAAGTTTGCTTTTAAAAAAGCCGTTCGTGCCTTTTTCGCTAGTGGAATGAAAGATTAGTGTTTTCGGTTGATGATTTTCGTCTATATAATATATATATATATATTTATGTATGTATATATAATAATATATGTATGTATGTATTTTTTTGTTATATATCGTATATTATGTATATATTGTATTGTATATTGTTTTATTCATTGTTTACTTGTAGTTAACTCTTCACCTTTTGTTCTCGTAAGCACCGCCCACAACTTCTCTGCTTTGCCTTAAGGTTGACTGGTAGAGAATGCCTACTGGCATTAAGTCCGCCTTTTGTACATCAAGTTTTTCTTTTGTGCAATAAAGTTTAAATAAATAAATAATTAGATACTCCACCTGGATAATTGGATGTAGTTAAGCGAAAGTGAATAATCTTCAAAATTTCTGTCATTTCCCTAAACTAAACTATACATATATTTTTTTGATATATACTATTAAGAATAGCGAATATACATCAAGTTATAGATGACAGCCGAATCTTTGTTTAGTGAAAGTTCCTAATAGAGTAATTTATAATTATATTGTATGAAGTTTGTTTTAAATTTTACACCTAACGCGTGGTACGTATATTTTTATATCTTTCCAAAGGCAAATTCCCGAGCTGCAGTAAAAAATACAAAAATCGATTTCTCCAGGATCCCATCATCAGATCCTGACCTGAAGACAATGGGGCCAACTGTGAAGCATACTCTTTCAAACAAAAAAATAATTTTCCAGATCGGTCCAGCCGTCTTTGAATATAACATACCTAAATAAACAAAAATAAATCATACATAAAAAAATAGCTAAAACAAAGATGCCGACGAATTGAGAACCTCCTTCGAAATCTTGAAGTCGTTTGAAAACAAAGTTGTTTCGGTTACATCATTTATAATATACTCAAGAACGGCGGAATCGTTTTAATGATGCTTGATTTTTTGGATTTATCTCCACCCTGAATAGCAGATTAACTATTAAAAAAAATGTAGTTGGTGGTACGAAGTTCGCCGGGACAGCTCTAGAATTAAGATACTTAAGATTAGTATCTAATAATGAGTAATGACCTAAATCTAGTATTTTACTTTTTTAACGACTCTATCCCTTACTTATGTACCATCGGGTTCAAAATTGCATGGTCAATTTATCAATGAATTCATTCATAAATTGGCCATGCAATTCTGAACCCGATAGTACATACAGGCTGACTCGAGATCTGTAGATGTTCGATGTAAGAGTATGTAATACGTATTATTTTTAAATTCTCCTATTAATTTGCCATCGAATTCCTTGAATACGTATATGTACAGGCACCTATTTCTTTCAGATGCATATAAATAATGAAATCAGAACAATAAGGCTCACATACATTGATTTATTATGTATTCTACTAGATGTGACATCTAGAACAAATTTTATGCGCCATTTTTGGCGGTTGACAGCTATGACAGAATCAAAGATATATATAGACTTGTAGTGATTTTCACTACAACTTTTGGGACAAAGAATTTCTTCGGGATGTCTTCTCCTGTTACTCAATGCTCACATATGATAAAGTAGGTAATGACCGAGGAAAAACCTTAGAAAAGTAAAAGCCAATAGAATATTTAATTATATATTTAAATCTGATTTGTGCAATTTAGGTTTTTGCATTTTTTCATACAATTTAATTAGATTATCCGAAAGAATTATATACTCCTGGTCCGATGTTTTATAATATTCGTCCAACTTAGCTTTTGTTTCCCATTCTTTCGGCATTCCCTCATTCTTGACCATAGTCATAAGTTTATCAATTATATGCTCCATCTCCAAGTCTTCTTTATAAATGTTCCTTTCTTTTTCTAGCAATTTGATACCCCAATTATTCCAATATTCAAGCGGAACATTCTGGCCTATTGAACTCGCCTGGTCATTAATAGCGTGTGTGTGATGACTTATAGATGTTTTTATTTTAACTGTAACCAATGGCGCAGTGTTAAACTCATGCATCAGAAAGGCCCAGAATGGATCGAAATAATTATCATTTAAATTGCACCTCTTTTTTCTGACTGTAATATGACCTCTGGCTCTAAAAACTCTCTCTGTTTGTGACAGTTGCGGGGCACGTCTTTTTTGTACTGACTTTACAAGTTTATATAATTCTGCTCGGTGCATTGTGGGATCATGGGGTACTTCGTTAAAATTCAACCAGTTTATGATATCCTCCTTCGACAAATCATTGACTATAGGGTCATCGTTATTAAATAAGTTTTCTTCGAAAATTATGACGCTTTCTTCTGGAAGTTGTGGTATGATTTTATCTTCTACCCAGTAGGACATATAGTCTTCATTATTATTACGATAGTATATATAGAGGTGACCAATGTGACCCAATCTTTGCGAAGCTGCTACGAAATACTGATTTTTCACTTCGGCGGTGTCTTCTTTGTAACTAAATATCCCATTGCTCAGTATTAAGTTTATCGTTCCTATGTAAACTATGTGTTTATTCTGTTCTATATACATAAATTTTGTGTATAAATACCGATGTCTATCCATGACTGTTTCGGGTTTTTCGACAATGATTGAAGCTTTCGTTCCCGGAAGCTGTACTAAAGTGAAAAACTTCTTATAACCTTTGTATTCTTTGTCGTCTGTTATTCCTGTTGGTACTTCTAAAAGTTGCGTATAGTGCTTTATTAATAGTTTCCTTATGTTGGTATACTCGTATTTGTGGCGTTTGATCAATTGTATTCGTTCTGTTAACCATTCTTCAAACTTAATAGATTTATTATCTAAAGATTGTACTGCTAACAAAATTTCTGTAGGCACTCCAGTGAGTTCGTAGCACTTTGATAAGGAAGGCATGTCCTTGTATTTAATTATACTTTTCAATTTTGTTTCACATTGTTTTCCAACATTACTGGCTATGTCAATTTTTTTCTGCATATCTCGTTTTTTAAATTTTGACAACAGCTTTTCGAAAACTTCCAGTGTTATTTCGGCTGCCATTTTTATAAACTGAAAAGTAAAATTCACATGTGATATTAATATTAACGAACAAGAGTAGAAGAATTTTAGGTATCTTAAAATGTAGATAATCAATATACACAAGACTACTGGTGTGAAACCAACATAATATTATGCTAGTTACGTAATAAAATGTCGTTCATAATCCTTCATTTTGAAATTTGTTTTGTTGAAACGAAACCGATATTTGACGAAGTTTTATTAGTAAGGGAGTAATAGTACAATTAGACGAATCAACATTTTAATGTTGTTTACTCTGTCTCGGTATTCCAAGGGACATCTTCATACCGTTTCATAGAAAATGTTCGGTTGTCCAAGGGACGTAACCATAGATAGCATTGAGGGGCAATATAAAGTTGACTGGCAAAAGTAAAAGTACGAGCTAAATTGCACTACCAATCATGTCAAGTGAAATTTAAATCAAGTAGGTGATTGTGCTAGTTCTCGTCCACATATGTCAGTTTTCCGTCCATACTCATTTTTATATTAAAGTATATTCAAGTTAAAAGCTTTATATAAAAATTGTAGTAAAATATAAACTATTAATATTTTTGTTGAACTGATAAAGTTTTTCCAATATATTTGAAGCAGTTTGTTCATAAACTTGAACTCCTTGCCGAAGTTTTTCCAGAGGGCTACAGTATAAGGTGCTTCAAAAAAGGAGTGTATAGGTTCCTAAAGGGTAGGCAACGCGCATGTTAATCCTCTGGGGTTGCAGGCGTCCATAGGCTACGGTAACTGCTTACCATCAGGCGGGCCGTATGCTTGTTTGCCACTGTCGTGGTATTTAAAAAAAAGTGGACGGTAAACTGGACCTGGACGGGAAACTAGCACAATCGCCTAATAGAAATTTCAATCTAAGCTAACTTTCACACGTAAACGTAACAACATTATTTTATACGTTAGTAAGTAAAATACAAGTAACTAAAAGCGAGAACTAGGTATGTTGTAGGTACATTTGTCATTTAAGAAATTTGTTAATAATTTAGCATACCTCCAAGTAAGTTAAGTTTACTTTCGTTTATTTAAAATGACACCAATACCTCGTTATGTTATAACGATAAATAAAGTAGGGTGATTGTGATAGTTTTCGTCCACACTTGTCAGTTTTCCGTCCATACTTATTTGAGTATATACATATTTAAATTCAAGGTTTTCCAAAATTAAAGCTTAACACATTCAGCACCGAGAACCCGACTGTCGGGTTCTCTCTTCGTAGCTACTACGCGCTACATACGACATATACGTAGCTACGGGCTACGAGCGTAGCGCGTAGCACTAGCTGGTACGGAACGTGTTAACTATGAAAAAAACCTGCTAAACAATAAAATATAAAAGTTCTAATTTGTTGACCTTAAAAAGTTTTCCCCATACATTTGTAGCAGTTTAATCAGATGGACGGTAAACTGAAACTGGACGGGAAACTAGCACAATCACTACCTACTTGCACGTAAAACATGATTGTAATGTAAGTATTTAATAAATAATTCATAATCAACTAAAACAGGGAATTTTCGGATTAAAAAAAAAATACAACAACCTTTCTCGGGTCTAGGAATAAGGATATTATATGTGTTAAATTTAGAAATAATAAAATGTTAAATTAAAAAAAAATACTTTTAAAATTAGCGCGTCTTAATAAAGTGGCGTGGAATCGGTATTTTTCCATACATTCATGGTTTATCATACAGACTTCGTGATAATGAAATAAACACATTTTACTCACCAATAAGGTCTCCCAACTCCAACGAAACAAGATGTAAACGTTCCGCGCAGCGCGCGACAAATTCAAAATGGCTGACAGTGCCGTCCGAGTCTGCTGACGCCCGATCACCCCGTCGCCCCCGACCGGCCTTCCCCCGCCGTCGCGGATCTTACGAGCGTTCGGGCGTTGATACTCGTTCTGTAGGCGGCTCAGCGAAATAGGGTGCGTCGATTTAAAATGTGACTATTGTTTGAGGTTGTGCGTATTTTTATTGCAATGTTTTTATTATTGCTAGTAATTAACGATAGTCGTTAGTGTAGTATTACTTTATTAGTAATGAGTAAAGTTGCTTTTGATTTAATATATCTTAAACCGTGACTGAATCGTAAAACTAGTTTTTTAAGTACATTAAACAAGTATCCAGTTGAAACTATTGTATTATTTCAATAATTTGTGAGGTAGTTTTACAATATTTTAATACTTCTTATAACATTAAGTAGTACATGAGTGACAAGTACTTAAATAATTTTGTAATTTTTATAATTTTTCAAATTTTTTATCATTTTTAATTATTTTTAATTTTGCTGTCGGTATTTATTTATGGCACATTTATAATTTTTTTTTTAATAAATACGTCTTTTGGTATAATAGATCATTATTAAGGTCTAGGGGTGCAAGTGCAAGGGGATAAATTGGGGGTCCAAAGTTTGTATAGCGAATCAAGATTTGTTAGATTATTTTATTCGAAACTTCACATGAGTATTCCTAACGATAAATGAGTAAACACGTGTTTCAGGTTGTTTAAAAATTCAACCCCTAAAAGGGGGAAATGTGGTCATAAAGTCTGAAAATCAACATGGGTATCGTATCCTTTTTGAGTACTTATAGTAGGCGGGCGAAGCCGCGGGAAAAGGCTAGTTGGTTATAATATTATATTGACACCATAATACATATAATACAAAATGAATATACTATAATTACAATTTTATTTCATAGCAGAACATGGACACGTAAATAATATGTAATAAGCGCAGACGCTTAAAAAAATATATCAAGGTTGTTAAATATAATTTAACTACCTTGTAATAATGTTTTTATGCATCTCCAAATATTTACGATACGTCAAGTAAATTTTTTGGAGAAATAAAGGTGCACTATAATTTATTGCGCTTACAATAGTCGCACCGGCTACGCGCTACGTTGCCAGCTCTAACGCGCGTGGTTATTGTTCTCATGCCATCCTTTTCTTACGCGTCGGATATCATCACCTGTTTCATATTAGCGGACCGCGCGTCCCGCACCAATCTCAGTTCCGCGGCGAACGCCGAATGATAGTAACGGCAAGCGAGTGACGGTTTTTCGTAGACGCGCTGTTTACATAAAATGGCGTCCAAACCGAGTTCTTCCAAAAGTTTGACCAGTATAATTAGTACAGAATTCCAGAACAGGGCAACCAACATCGAATCGGCCTGTTTTCTCAAACGGATACTACAAAAAGCGGCAGAAGAAAACAAGTCAGGTAAACCTTTGCTAGACTCTCTCGACCGAGCTTATTATTACACTGGCCTTGACAAGAGAATATTCCCTACACTTAAATCTACCGATTTAAAAATTACGGAAGTGAAAGATATCGAAAGGTCTTTGATACAGGAGCGCTTGGTCGCCTTCTATTTGAACGCATCCCGCTTGACTCCAAAACCAGATACCACACCTACGACAAAGAATCTGTTCGCAGCTTTATTCAAGAAGATACCTCACTATGTTGATATCCGAATGTTTCGCAAATATCTAGCAAACAATGGATATGTTTGGTTAAAAATAGCGAAGGGATACATAGTCATGGAAAGACCCAGCGTTACCTTTGAAAGATATTATTACTTGAGGGACATAATGCGATATCGCGAGGAAAACAGAGAGATTTTCTATGTTGATGAAACTGTTTTGACAAGCCAATGTAACTATTATAATGTCAAACAATATAACAATCTGATGAAAACAGCCGTTAAAGCAAATGTAGAGATCAGCCAGAAAGGTTTGATTAAAAACATCTATGCCGTTTCTAAAAGTGGTGTTTACGGATTGAAGACTGTCGATGATTTTACTACAAATAACTTCGCAAATTGGATAATAAATGAACTACTGCCAGTCTTGACTGAGAAAAGCGTTGTAGTTATACAAAATTCTGAACATCATGATGATATCATAAAGAAACCAACTTTATTCAGTATAAAATCAGATATAATAGAGTGGCTTGACAGACATAACGTTCCTTATGATAACGAAATGTCTAAATGTGAGCTCTTAGATCTTGTGGATACCTACACTTCTGAATCTGATGAAATCAGTAGAATTGAGAACACCATAAAGTTGAAAGGCCATGATTTGCTTAGACTTCCCGTGTGTATTGAAGAAATAACTCCTGCAAAACATATGTTCGAGTTGATAAAACTAAACGCTCCTAAAGTAAATGTAAATCAAGACGAAATTCTGACTGCGATAACGGAAAACGTTTCTCTATCCGATTTAGAACAGTTCGATACTAACATAGCAGTTAATGAAAGAGATCTATTGCATATAGATATAAAGATGGATGAAGTGTTCGATAAGGTTGTATCAGAGTTTCATAACGTACGTTTAATTAAGGATAATGACGAGTCTGAAGTGCCGCTTAGCGATAGTGATTAGCGACTTAAAAATTGAAAGGCTTTTGATGCCCTGATGGCAGTGATATAATGAAAGGGGGACTGTTTTCTCCTAATCCTAAACCATTGATTCCTTTGTAAACACGATATTATACGAAGGTTTGGTATTTTAATGGCGTAAATAATGTCTTTGTAATTTGAATTCAATTTGTATTGTTGTTTAATACAGAAATACATCAAAAACTGTTTTGTTGTTTTAATGTTACGAAAAACCTTCACAAGTAAAGTTATCCTAAGATATATATTTTACATTGATTGATATTTTTGATTCAAATCTTTTAAGATTAATTTCTACCACTTCCCGGTGTCTGATTGAGCTGAAATTTGGTATACTTACGTAATTTACATGGCAATGCAATAATAAACTAACACGGAGCTGATCCGATGATGCAGTCGTAAGGTGACCTAAGGAACTCCTCAAGGATGGAATGCAACCACATCGAGTTAAGACTCATTAGAAAGGTCTTGAAGCAATTGATAAACGATAAAAGAACAGGAGGTTCAGTCACCGGCAATATTATCTTCTTACATGAAGGCCGCAAAAATATGTGTCACGCTCTTATTTTTAGGGCCATTAGAGCGTGTCAAAGGAACATATTCTTGCGGCCCTCGTGTAGGAAGATACTATTGCCGGTGACTGTATGTAAAATCAGTAATAAAAGTGTAACAAAAAATATTTTGAAAGTTACTTGTTGAAGAAGGTTGTTCGAGATTTCGAAGGAGGTTCTCAATTCGTCGGGATCTTTGTTTTTAAATGAAATGAAATATGTCACCGATTATTCTAAGACGGCTGGACCGATTTGGAAAATTCTTTTTTTGTTTGAAAGAGTACTTAATACTTCGTCCCATTGTAACCAGGTCAGTGTCTGGTGATGGGATCCTGGAGAAATCGAGAGAAAACTTCAAATACTATAGGCACACCTACGGTGGTTTCAGTATTTTTTACAGTAGCTCGGGCATTTGCTTTTGGAAAGGTGGAGGCTAAGTGAAGTCGGTTCTTGTTTGTCTAAAATTATTAAAATAACCTACGAATATACATTCACCCGTTTAGTGAACAAACATTCAAACAACAACAAACAAAAATACTCTTGAAATGATAATTGAGTATAAAAATAAAACCACAATGACGAATGTTTACAATGAAGAGGACTTGAATAAATCGGAATTATATCTCTTGAGCGGAAAGCTGTGTATTTAATGCAAGCGATTTATCTTAAAATGATATTCAATGTAATTGTTAAGAATACTGGACTTTAATAAACAGACTGCTCATTCGATACATAAACCAGATATATTTGAACTAATGTTGAGATACGTAAGGCGCCATTCATTTATTACGTAAAATGATTAAGGGGGGAGAGGGGTTGGCCATGTCTTACTTCTCCTTATTTTTGTTCTCGTTTTTACTTACGTAGAGGGGGAGGGCGTCAAAAAGTGGCAAAAATTGTCATACGTAATTAATGAATGACGCCTTATTGATACTTTTAGGGTATTAGGTAACATATTATCTATCGTTTTGAAGAAGTCATATTACATATAAAGATTATAAAGTACTTAGTCAATAAGTGCAGATACAGACGCAGAGTTACACAATTACTTTATAAACCGACAATTTTGGACAGGTTAGCAAAAGGGTTCATTTTGTATGGAATCGTTGTATATTTTACATTCAGTTCAAGAAAGTCATTCATTCACCGGTTCACCTACTATGAATGGCTTCCCTAGATAACAAACTCACATAAATAATAATCCCCAAAAAATGTCTTCAAAACCTGTTAACTGCTTCCCGATTAAACCTCCATTATATTTAATGCATTTATTAAATACCCCCAAATCCGTGTCATCTTTAATACTACGCCAACGCAAGTTACAAACACGCATAAAATATCGACCCGACGAAGTGAGGCAGCCGCGCATTTATCAAACTGTGCGTCGAAGTGTTTGTCCAAGATAAAAGCCAATGAATCACTATCTTCCTGTCCTTCTCTTTCGCGCTGCGAATCTCGATGCTATCTCGCTTTTACGACGCCGAGCCTGAGTATTCATTTTAATCGTTACACAGTAACGACTAGTATAACTTAAGTCTGTAAGTACCCATAGTTGTTACGAATTACACGATCATGTTACTCTGGTAGATTTATCAAATTAATGCGTACGGTACGCTATAGGAATACACGGTTGCGCGGACGCACGCAGCTGCGAAACATATATTTATCTCGCTCGCTCTTATGCGTTTTTATACGTCTGTCTCTTTCCTTTATTAAGTAGGTGTTTAGTTACAAAGCTCTCCTCATTATTAACTGAATATGTTATTGTTATGTTTTTACGTTATTTTTTTTAACGATTTGTTTCGGGTTAAAGATCGTGTTTTAAGATTTGGTCGGCGTTTTACTTTATTTTGTGGGATGACAATCAGATAAATTTCTCCGAGTTGGATTATTATTTTAAGCACGTTCTGTAGTCTCACGCTTTTTTACAGTAAATACAGGTTTGAGTTATGCTTAGGTACAGTCATCGGCAATAGTATCTTCCTACACGGAGGCCGCAAAAATATTTGACACGCTCTTATGGCTCTACAAATAAGAGCGTGTCACATATTTTTGCGGCCTTCGTGTTGGAAGATACTATTGCCGGTGACTGTACCTATGTAAGACAGATATGTTAAAGACAAGTCAAGACTTCTAAAACACGATGTATTTGTTTTATTAACGGCCTCCTAGCTCAGTCGGCAGTGACACTGCCTACGAAGCAGGAGGTCCCGGGTTCGAATCCTGGTAAGGGCATTTATTTGTGTGTTTATCACAGATATGAGTTATGGATGTTTTTTATGTATTGCGCCGATTATTCGAAGACGGTTGGATCGATTTGGAATTTTTTTGAAAGAGTTTTCACAGTTGGTCCCATTGTAATCAGGTCAGGATCTGATGATGGGACCCTGGAGAAATCGAATCGGAGAATCTTCAAATATTATAGGCACACCTATAGCGATTTTAATACAGCGTGTTGGACATTTCCTTTTGGAAAGGTGGAGGCTAAGTGAAGTCGGTTCTTTTTTGTTTGCCTATTGTCAAGGCAATAAAGGGCATGTTAAGAAATTTTTGAGTACCTTGGCCGCTCCGATATATTTGATGGCGACTGTACCACCACATATATGCGACTGGCGCTTTTCGGTGAAGGATAACATCGTTAGGAAACTGGACGTAATCCCGACAAGGCCTGGTTTCCCCTCTGGGTTGGAGGGTCAGATGGTAATCGCTTTCGTAAAAACGAATGCCTACGCTAATTCCTAGGATTAGGTTGCCGGGCGGACCCCAGGCTCATAGAGCCGTAGCAAAAAACCCAGGATAAACGCTAGGAGAATGATACAATATTAACGCACTAAAAACATGCAAATTTTCGAGTACAGTCGCCATCAGATATATCGGAGCGGCCAAGATGGTCACAAATATCTGAGCAACGCCTCTATTGTCAAGGCGATAAAGTGCATGTTCAGATATTTTTGAGTACCTTGGCCGCTCCGATATATTTGATGGCGACTGTACCAAAACAAGAGTTAATATAGCGCAATGCAGAATCAGAGAACACGTAACTGCGCCATCTAGCGGTGCTTTCGGCGTTTGTCCTCGTTGTAATATAAAACAGGTAAACCTGAACAAACATACCTGTCAATACCCTAAGGGTCAACACACATTGAGGCAATTAAGGGCGAGATCCGACCCTCGTCAACCCGAGGAAATTGCCACTAAACCGCCGTGCGTTGATGAAAGGTTTTGTTCAACTTGGGTTGAATAAGTTCGAAGATCTTAAAGTTCTTAATCTTAGTAAATAATTTAATTTAGATAGTTAGCTATCTATACCTTAATAATCAGTGTTCTGAAGGTAGTATTTATTTATGTAAGTATATATTTATGAGCTTATCGTCTTACAATAAAGGTGATTAGTAGTAATTTAAACTTGTTAAAGGAAGAGATCCATTAAAAGGATAAGTTCGCCTTTGTACACACTCACAATGTTTTTTGGTCATGTACTTGTTTTGTACAATAAAGTGTTTTACTGCTACTACCAGTGTTGGGCAAATTGAAATCTAACTACTGATTTCTAACTACGACTACATTTTGTAGTTAGTAATCATAATAATTGATTACATGAAGTAATCGTATAAAGTAGTTAACATTTTTGATTACTAACTACTAATTGTAGTTGCAATCACGGTTACGGTATTACTTTTTGTAACTACCCATCTACGGTTAGGTACTTCAGATGAAAAGAAGAGACCCGGCGCGCGGTAGCGCGGTGGCGGTGAGCACGTTCCTTTGCTATGTTATGTAACTTATGTACTATACCGTAGTTCAATAAAATCTTTAAAAAACCGACCAAGAGCATGTCGGGCCATGCTCAGTGTAGAGTTCTGTAGTTGCCGGCCCGTCACAATACACCCATTCAAAAGGTAGTTTTTAGGGTTCCATACTACGTTCGGACACGGGTATGTTCTTAAACTACGTCCAAAAGAGGTATGGGTACTGCGAATGTCATCTCGCTGTGTGGTAGGGCACAGCACAGCGTATGTCATCTCGCTCAAATCTGGAGCAGAGCCCGACTGGGGAAGTACCTCCACCTTACAGAAAACCACAGCCAAATAGCCCTAGACCCTACTCATAGTGTTGTGTTCCTGCTGGTGAGTAAGGTTGCCAAAGAGCTCAAAGAGGATCCAGTGTGTTGACGATTAGGGGCCCTCTTGTTCCTTTAGCCGTCAACACAGTGAATCCTCCTTTTAGTAAAGGGTCGGCAACGCGCATGTGAATCCTCTGGAGTTGCAGGCGTCCATAGGCTACGGTAGCTGCTTACCATCAGGCGGGCCGTATGCTGGTTTGCCACCGTCGTGGTATAAACAAAATACAATGTGTCATGAAGTTCTGTTGATCATTTCCACCATGCCAAGACCTACTTCACCTTTCAGAGAGCAAATGCCCGATACTAACTGTAAATGTTCATCAAGATGAGTCGAATTAGCCAAAAGGACACATGGTTATGTCTGACCAATCCTGAGAACCAGTAGGAACTTCAAGGGTTCATCATCAGGTCATTGTTATCATCACCAGAACTCGGGTCCAAATGAATAGTTGCGCTGTGCATAAATGTATAGCCACCAAATTAAACGAATACAGATACAAATGTTACAAGACAAGATATTTTTAGAACTAAAGTAATCAGTACTTATAACTACTTGATGACAGTAATCAGATTAACGACTACTTTATGTAACTAGATTATTGTAGTTAGATTACATGTAATCATAACTACTTTTAATTAACTACTTTTAGTCGTAATAAGTAGTTAGATTACAGAATAGTAGTTAACTACGCCCAACACTGGCTACTACTACCTCAGGGTATATTTGGGTGTTCTGAAATAATTCATAATCCATACTTCCATGCTAATACGTGTATTATAAATGGGAAAGTGTATGTGTGTGTTTGTTTGTTTGTTTGTTTGATTGTCCGTCTTTCACGGCAAAACGGGGCGACGAATTGACGTGATTTTTTAAGTGGAGAAAGTTGAAGGGATGGAGAGTGACATAGGCTACTTTTTATCTCTTTCTAACCCCCCACTTCCCTAAAATGGGGGGTGGAAGTTTGTATGGAGCAACCGAATTAAACGCGAGCGAAGCCGCGTTCTATCAAGTCAGAACATTAAGGCTTTTTTTTCGCAACAGACACTTCTAGTATTAGTTAATAATCTATGGTACCTACATAGGTATACTGGGTGTCTCATTCAAATCGGTCAGTATGGGAAAGTCTGAAACTATAAGACATACGAAGATCTGTTCTGAGGAACCATGTCATCGATTTTAATAACAAGAAAAACTGCATTAATACATTTTAAAAAACATCTGTACTCCGTTCGGGAATCGAACCCGGTTGTTATGAAAAAAAACCTACACTATTTCTATTTAGATATCGATTGTGTAGGTCTTAAGCAGTAAATGTCTGTATGAAACATGATGTCTAAAATGAATAAAATGCATTTTATTATATGAAGATACAAAATGCAATTGTAAGATCGTTACCTAAACGTGTTGAATATTGTATTGAAAAAGGCGGTAGTCACTTCGAGCACCTACTAAAATAAATTAAAGTATGTGGAAACAATGCATTTTATTCATTTTAGACATCATGTTTCATACAGACATTTACTGCTTAAGACCTACACAATCGATATCTAAATAGAAATAGTGTAGGTTTTTTTTTCAAAACAACTGGGTTCGATTCCCGAACGGAGTACAGATGTTTTTTAAAATGTATGAATGCAGTTTTTCTTGTTATTAAAATCGATGACATGGTTCCTCAGAACAGATCTTCGTATGTCTTATAGTTTCAGACTTTCCCATACTGATCGATTTGAATGAGACACCCTGTATACAAGATGTAACAAAAATAGTGGTGATTAAAAACATAATGGGTATCGTATTGCGACTAAGAAAAGTGGGATAAAACAAATTTTTTGCACACATTTTTTTTTACTTTACTCATAATTAGAATACGATACCAATTATGCCCTTTAAACGGATCACCACTATTTTCGTTACACCTTGTATAGACAATCCATATTAAAGGGGCCCTTATGGCGGCTGGCGCTTATGCCTTTACTCTTGTAAATTATATTGAATGTAGGTACAGTCACGCCAGTCACCGGCAATAGTATCTTCCTACACGAAGGCCGCAAACATATGTGACACACTCTTATTTGTAGGGCCATAACACACCTCCGTATAGGAAGATACTGTTGCCGGTGACTCTACAGCGAGCAACGTACTTGTAAGCGCTGGCGGCCATTAAGAGGCTGACAACACCCGATGACCTTCAAATTGACTTTACTCAAACAGTGTTTCAGCTATAACTACTTGTTTTGAGAAAGTAAAAAAAATGTATGTTAGTATTCGTTATATTTGGAAGAACTTCGTTGCGTCCGATACACGATTGGACGAAATCGGCTCGATAGAAAATAATTCCTAAGTTACATCTTAAAATTAGCTTTAAACAGTTGTATGTCTTTAGTTTCTTGACTTATACGTCTGTAACTAAGGACAAAATTCCACCACACTAATACTAAAAACTTCGTTGCCTTATATTTCTCAATTAATGCGTCGTTTTTTTTAATTAATTATTTTGTAAAATTTGCAATGAGCTCCCATACTAATCGTAACACAGTGTTTCTCTTTCACTCGCGCTGAATAAGATAGGGAGGGAATTTAGCTGTTGTCAGCCCCTTAAGGGCCCTTTCGATATGGATTGTCACATATCTATGTTCTTAATGTAGTAGGTTTTGAAAAGCCGGCCTGCAAATCTTTCCAAAAACATTTTAAATTCCTTCAGTAATGATCATTCGATTACAGAATTAAGTAAACGAAATAAGATTTCAACTAAAGAAATATGAGTATGCAACTCACAGCATCTAAATGAAATTCCAATGGACATTATAGAAAATAGAGTCCAATTACGTTTTGAGTAGATATTATTGTTTAAATTGGTTTTAGTTTCAAAGACACATTTAAATTTAATTTTACTTATTTTAAATGAGACTGATACACTCAAAAACAATGCAAACGGCTTACCTCAAAAAAAATTATACCTACAGTAAAACTAGCTTAAGCTGATTTTGAAGGGACGTAGCCATAAATGCGTTTTAAACATTGATTTATACAAAGGAGATATGGTACCAGGCGCTCGATTGTGTGCCATCAAATATAGGTTCCGGGACCTATATTGAATTTGTCGTGTGGCAGTCTCTCAGTCACACTTTGTGCAATGCGCAAAATATGGAGGTCTCCCTTGCATACCCGTGTTAACTATATAGGTTTATCTCTTTTGCCCATTATGCACATTCATTATAGCGGTGTGTAGCATTTTACAAGTGTGTAGGTGCTAGAACACATTTCAGTTATGTTTACTATGAACGTCACTCATCTTCCTTTTTGTTTGTCTATGGTTTTAAACGGGAAAAAGTGTTATGCGGGACTGTTCTGCGGGAATCGTGATTCAGGGCTCCTTATTCCCTAAAAGGTCGAAAAACTCTATTAATGATAAAAGCCGCATAAAATGCTATTTATAAGATAGTTTGAAGTATTAGTAATACAAAAAAAATATTTTGAACCATGTTTATTATTATCAGTGATCGGAATAGGTAGTGCCATTTCGGGTGAATGACCTTAAACATTGTACAGAACATGGATAAGACTTGAGATTCTCCGACTCGTATTTATCACAGAAAATTTTCTTCCAACCGCAAAAGTATTGATTTTTGTCATTATAAATACATCATTCATTTAAAATTACTAATTACAATTAACAATAATACAATCATAAAATAAAACACGAAACATCAACATCACTATATTAAATGAACATTATTAAATTATTAGTTATTTATTTAACATCTTTTATTCCTTACTTTACTTTGAAATTATAGTAGCAAACCATAATTTTTTCAATATTTTCTACTGTCGATCTATTTCTTTTGACGTCTAATATATTTATATGTAGAAATTGACCTTTCAACCTCTACTGATGTCAGCGGGGCAAAATTATAAAACGAAATGTCATCAGATGCGGTTTCTTTAGAAATAATTTCTGCGTATTCTCTTATATTATAGTATCTTAATCCGGATTTCGAGACATGACCGCTTTAAAGTTTGGTTTCTACTGGTAAACTAACGGGATGGCTTGAAGTAATGAGAATTTTCATATTGGAGAGTCGAAAAATAAAGTCAATAGCTACAGGTTAATAAGTTGTATTTCCATAAACTAGAACATATTCAACATTACAAACAAACATTAAAATATAGGAAAAGTCCCTCCATCTTCAAACTTTCGTAAACTGCTTCTGGCTGTTCCACTCACACCTTGGACATCATACAAATTGACTTTTTGAAATTTAATATGTACTTATCCAAAATTGTATTTGATTGGTAAATTGGCTTCCTACGCATCACTACTTACCATTCTTTTGAAAATTGCCAAATAATCTCTGATTGTTCGACGTTTAGAGACGTCACACTAGATTAAGCAAACTCTTAAGTACGCCAAAAATAGTCAAAATTGTTTAAAAGCAATCCCATACATTATGTATCAAAAGATGCCAACCCAGCAAAAGTCCCTAAAGCTCGACCAATCGAAGCTTCATGGGATATTTGTAGTAGGTTAGTATAAGGTTACGGGCAGGATGCCAGTTCTCCGAAACCATTAGAATTAAGGATAGTATGGACAATTAAGAAATGTTGTCCAAGGTATGATGCGTATGGTCAGAAGCACGTTACAAAAGATCGAAGCTGGAGGGCCTTTTTCTATATAGTAGTGATTGTTTGTAATGTCTAATATGTTCTAGTTCCTCGTAAAAAAATCCATTAACCTGTAGCTATTGACTTTATTTTTAAATTTTTCAATGTGAAATTTCTAATTACTTTAAGCCAAACCGTTAGTAGACCAATTTATGACTATCCTAACTTGATCAAAATCTATTAAGACATCGACCATTGACATATTACGTTCCTGTAAACAAGTTAAAACCACCTCGATTATATTAAAATTTTCATGAATAAAA
Organism: Pammene aurita; assembly: GCA_947086415.1. Lineage (NCBI taxonomy): Eukaryota > Metazoa > Arthropoda > Insecta > Lepidoptera > Tortricidae > Pammene > Pammene aurita. The sequence continues at coordinate 7,770,716 of OX352315.1, read as the reverse complement.
TCGAAATCTTTTTTAATGTTGGGTTCTTTAAGCACTTATTGAGCCTTTTTAATCGAAACTGCATCTGAAGTTCTTAATCGTGACAAGACCGTATTTATTTCATTAAAGTACTTTACATAGTAAGACTGCAGCGAGCCAGGTCCCCCACCTTGTATTTACTGCCTTAGGAGGTAAAGGCAAATTTGGATAAATTTCCTTTTACAGTTGTACTCTACTAGGAGACTTTAAAAATACTTTTTTCAAATTAGCGATCGGGGTGTCTACATCCGGATATAGACATCTTATTTGCTCTGCCACCCGATGCAAAGCATGAGCTAAGCATGTATTATGTTTCATTTTCGGCAAAACATTTTTTTTAAATTCGCCCCGCTTTCAGTATATACGCAATGCTATCAGTTCATAATAGAAGCACATTATCGAGTTGATTTTCATAGGATTCACCCCACATATTTTCAAAGCAGTCTGTATCAAACTTAGCAATAGTCTCCCCATTCACTACTGCTAGCACTTTACATGTCACTAAATAAGTTTTTTAGGAAACAGTTGCATCCAAGGGCTTTACCAAGAAATGGACCACATATCTGCCTAAAAAGTCTGCCGTTTCATCAAGCGATATCCAATTTTTTTTATTTGTTACTTCACTGTGTATAGCAGATATTCTGGCTTGATAAAACTTGTCCAGGTATACTTTTCTTATCGTTGATTCACTGGGTAGGTTCGAAGAGGCTTATCTGCACAAGTACAGTAAAAGTACTTTTGAAAGAAAGATGTGAATGCTGGATTTTCGATTTGCACCCATGGAATATTGCAACTAATATTATGTTATCTAGTACAAAATCAGTCGAAACATTGAAAGGGTACCGGTAACTCGAGACTTTTGTTCAGGGCATTTAGATCTATAATATATCAAAATTCCAGGGCATTTAACTGAAACCACATTTTTCATACATTAGGCCAGCGGTTCTTTAAAACATTTTTTAAACCAAACATAAACTTAATATTTTTTATATCAAATCCCGGGGTTAAAAACTATATCCATACTAAGCTTACGCACCGAAGTCCCGCGAAATGGCACTACCAATTCCGATCACTGATTATTATTAAGTACCCAAAAATACGATTCTTACAAAATGTGTCCTGTGAAGTGTGATTTAGGTGTCATTTTTAAAAATTCATAGTAATTTGAAATTTACTGCTATAGTAATGTTTTTTTTTTATCGTGATAGAAATATAGTTTAACTTTGCAATGGTAATATTTTTAGGGCAAAATATTCATAGGGTTTTCGTGGAAAAAATGAAATGTAACCGTGTTTTCATCAAAAAACTGGCATATAATCAGAAGGTATTTTGTCGATTATCCAAGATGAATCTTCGATTTTTATTTCCATGGCCGTCTCATACATGATATACTCAATTGAATTTAATTCAAATTGAATAAGAATTTTTACCCTTTTTTGCGTAATCTGAAAATGAACGGTACACCTAACTGGAAAATCCGGAAAGGCCTTCCAAGACAACCGATTTTTTTCATTTTTCACTCGTTAAAATGTAATATTTGCTCCGATGGCCGTCTAGATAAAGAAATGAACTATTATGTGCATCAATAGTTGATTTTAAAAAACTTAGTATTTTCGCCATAGCCTTCGAAGAAAATGAAGCATTTCGTGAAATTCGCGCGTTTTGGGAATAAGGCTTCTTATGGCGGGGATTTTTTTTGTACCTATAGTATATACTTGTATATACTATAGGTACAAAATGTAACAAAATGATGGTAATTCTTTTAAGGGCATAATTAGTATCGTATTCTAGTTATGAAAAACCAAGCAAATCAAATTTTCTCGTGAAAAAATATTGGTTTTGTATGGAGGGTTGGCCAGTTGGGACAACGGTCCCATATAAAAAAAATTTTTTTTCGCGTCCAAAAATTTGTTCTCCTATTTTTTCTGTGCAATACAATACCAATTAGGAACATGCATGATTTTTTTGGAAGACGTCATTCGATTCTATTTCCCTGTAGATTCAAATGTCTCTAATAAACCTACTATCTATGATAGCCCTGAAACGTCAAAAATGTGAAAATACGTTAGGCGTCTGCGCCGCGCGTCAAAACGCCCCATACAAAAAGTGTGCGGATTGTGACGTCACCGTTCACAAAGTTGCAGAAAACTGTTTGGAAGGAACAAGTTTTTGTAAGATTTTTGTAATTTTAGGCACGAAAAAATGCGTTTAGCTATATAGTTGTCATACATTTTTTTTCTTGTTAGGACATAAGTTATAGAACTGAAGTTTCGAATATACATCTGATGTATAAAAAAAAAATGCCTAAAATTTTACGTTTTCAAACCGCAATATCTTTAAAAAACTGTTAAAAATTATTACGGATTTCCACTTATTTATATTAGTTTGGGGTTGTTGAACGTGTTTATGCAACAGATTCAATTAAATATTTTTCATGCATGTTCTCTATTACGCCCTTAAACGGATCACAAGCATTTTTGTTACACCCTGTATACTTACTTGCCCTGCTAAGCCGAATGGCTATCTCGGAAAAAAATAGAATACCATATATTCTGTATCTCAGAGTTCCATTTTCAAGAGAATTTAATTTTGAGATATTCCATTCGGCTTAGCAGGGCAGTATGTATTTAATATAATATTACTGCTATAAGTAAAGAAAATTTGACACTTTTGTAAAAGGATTTGGCGGGAGACACTTATGCTTTTATTGAATCTTGACAACGTACAGTACCACGTAAGCGCTTATAGTACCTTTTTCGAGAACGTGTCACATATTCTTTTAGAACAACAATTTCTGCAATTTGTACAGTGAACGGCAATAGTATCTTCCTACATGAAGGCCGCAAAAATATGTGACACGCTGTTATTTGTAGGGCTATAAGGGCGTGTCACATATTTTTGTGGTCTCCGTGTAGGAAGATACGATTGCCAGTGACTGTATCTACGCTTGCTTAAGATGAAGCAGTCAAGTGCAACGTATTAGTAATTGTAATGTAACCCAAATAAATCTCACTCGGAGGGACTGACGGACGGACAACAATCCGAAACAATTAGGGACCCTTATGGACCAGGGCTGTCACAAACCCTTTCGTAAGTATTTTCCAGCCAGATTACAGAATGATTTTGGTTCCGTGAGCAAGAGAACAAGGCGTGACATAGAACTTAAAGATGAACCTAATGATGTTGGTCATAATTTTTTTATCGCCATTATGGATCATTTTTCAGATGATAAGTAAAAAAATACATTTTTGCATACCTTTTGGTCACCCTACTCAAGGTGACGTCTTGTAGGTACATACACCCTATGTCAAAAGTCATAGGGTTACCATAATTTACGTAGTCTAAGATTGATTCTATTTGAAAAGGACCGTGCCAGAAAGAAAGTGGACAAGGTAAAAGTGATATATATTTTATGCTAAGTAAGTAAGTAAAAGTTTGATATAAATCAAAAAATAAACTAAAACTATTACTCTTTTTCTAAAGTTATATTTTATGTCACTAATATATTTTTTTATATGATTAACAAAAAAAAAAACGTTTTTTTGCTCTCCTGTAAAGTTTGTCGAAATGCAGTTACTTAAAATCAGTTTTTCGCAGCCGAGGTGTCCTATAATTTTTGAAGAGTTCCTTCGATTTCTCCAGGATCCCATCATCAGATTCTGATCTGATGACAATGTGACCAACTGTTAAGTAGGTATACTTATTCTAACACAAACAGAATTTTCCAAATTGGTCGAACCAGGTGAACATACATGAAAAAACAAAGATCCCGATGAATTGAGACCTCATCCTTCTACATCTTAAAGTCGGTTAAGAACTAAGTAAAATATCGCTATTCAAGATGTAAAAGCGTGGGAGTGGCAACCCTACGTGGGTCGGTGACGAGCCCCTAGTTTGATAACTTTGATAGCACTCGGACTAAACGCTCTAGGTTAAATAAACATGTTTTGGGTGCCGTCAAGACTGACTGACACTCACACAGATTATGTTATCGAACGAGCGGAGCGTAAGCGAAGTGAAGTTCTTACAAACAACTACGGCTACTGGGACGTCTCGGCATTTCGATCTTTTTGATTTTGAGGGTTTGTTCCGCGATAACTTTAGTAACGTTTTTCGGATCTTTATGAAATTTGTTGGGGTTGTAGCAGAGATAGATATAATTTGAGAGTTCGTATATGAGCAGGATCGAGCACGGGGTTGTAGAGCTAGAAGGCGAAGAAAAATCTTCAAAAGGGTCTTGTTATATCGGTCATCTCGTTTTCAAGTAAATCGCGAGTTTTCAGTCCGAGGTGGACTACTAGTATAGCTAAATAATATGGTACAAGGATGATTAAGACATGGATGGACAATGCCTTTACAAACTCGCGTTCATCGAACCTTCAGGCTATACGTCTGTTTTCGGTACTGAGTGCCACAGCGCCATCTGTTGAGTCTGGAGTCGAGTTATTCTGTCAGCGTTAATCGCCGAATAAAATATTAGAAAATAGAATTTATGTATTTAATCTTAATTGCCCAAAATAAGATGGTACTAATAGCTCACCAAACGAAGACGCTTAACTGCCTGATAGGGGAAGTAATTCGTGTATAGCTGAATTTTGGTGTAGTTGTAGGCAAAGGTATCTTACACAACATACTAAAAGTACCGGTGGATGGAGGCGCCGCTAGCGGGGAGAGGGGGGTGTAAAGGTCCCTTATTTTGGTTTTTCGTAAATAACTCGGTAACGGTAGCTCATACGAAAAAATGTTCTATTGCTTAATTCATCCACATCTAATTTTCTATAAAAAAGATTCTTTACAATTTTTTGCTAGGATCAATGTTTAATGAGATATCGAGGAAATACGATAAACACTTTTTTAAACTTTCGGAGCTAATATTTACGAAAGTATTAGTTTTATCCAAAAATTGTTTCAGAATACCCTTATTGTTTTAAAAAGACCTATCTAACGATACCCCACACGTTAGGGTTGGAGTAAAAATAATATTTACCCCCCCACTCCATGTGTACGGGAGGTACCCGAAAAAATAATATTTTTTCACATTTTGTTTTAAAACTTTGCCGGCGTGAATAAAGTACATACTCACACGATTTTTTTATTTTCTAGTACTAACCATCACTGAGCAGGCTGCTCACCCTGCTACCTCACTTCCTACCCTTATAGTTTCGCCAAGTCCGTCTGACCCCATCTGTCCGTCTAGACGTCTAGTACTAAACATCACTGAGCAAAGCCGTGGACGGACAGACGGGGACAGACGGACATGCCGAAACTCCAAGGGTAGGACCCCTCCTCACCCTGCTCAGTGATGGCTAGTACTAGAGAAATTAAATTTCGTATAAGTATGTGTTTTAATTACGCAGACAAAGTTTTAAAACAAAATGTGAAAAAATATTATTCTTTCGGGTACCTCACGTACACATGAAGTGGGGGGTAAATATTTTTTTTACTCCAACCCTAATGTGTGGGGTATCATTAGATAGGTCTTTTTAAAAAAATAAGGGTATTCTGAAACCACTTTTGGATAAAACTAATACTTTCGTAAATATTAGCTCCGAAAGTTTAAAAAAGTGTTTATCGTATTTCCTCGATATCTCATTAAACATTGATCCTAGCAAAAAATTGCAGAGAATCTTTTTTATAGAAAATTAGATGTGGATGAATTGAGCAATATAACATTTTTTCGTATGAGCTACCGTTACCGAGTTATTTACGAAAAACCAAAATTAGGGACCTTTACAACCCCCCCTTTCCGCTAGCGGCACCCCCATCCACCGGTACTTTTAGTATGTTGTGTAAGATACCTTTGCCTACAACTACACCAAAATTTGGCTATACACGAATTATTTCCTCTTAGTTTTCCTTTATTGGGTGGGCTATAATGGCGGACTTAATGTCAACCAATGAGCTTAACAGAAAGGTTAAGTAGGAATTTAGTGTTTGTGGTGACCGATAGATGACGCTAGTGCTTTAGCCTGAAATAAGGGAACGCGATATATTGTATAGGCATTGTCAATCCATGTCTTTATGATCCTTGGTATGGTACCATCGTCAACCCTGTTAACTGATCAATTGTAATCCCTATTGCAACGGCATAAGGTCTATCGATGGGCAGTTAAGAGTGATGCTGTTAGTACAAACAGCAACACTCTTAAAGTCTTAACTGACCGTTTGACTGAGTATTTGTAAATCGGTGGACCTTATGACAAAAGGCATAAAGTCTACCGATGGGCAGTTACTGGTAGCAGTGTGGGCGATGGTACAGTCGCCATCAGATATATCGGAGCGGCCAAGGTGGTCACAAATATCTGAACAACGCCTCTATTGTCAAGGCGATAAAGTGCATGTCTAGATATTTTTGAGTATCTTGGCTGTTCCGATATATTTGATGGCGACTGTACATATGTATCGGCTTCAAATTTCACCTTGTGTATTACACATACGAACTGTACATTTGTGGGCATTTTCGCAATCGTATTCCGATTAAGAGAAACTAGAGCTAAATATGACCCGGGTTTGGACCCGGTTATGTCCTTAAGCTACGTCCGGACACGGGTATAACATAAACATAACATAACATAAATACTCTTCATTGCACACCTCAAATAATAGACACAAAGTATACACAAGTCACAAACAAAAAAAGCAGAGGCAAAACAATTGGCGGACTTATCGCTAAAGAGCGATCTCTTCCAGACAACCTTTGGGAAGCGGAAACCTTTTTAAATTAACAGAAAAGTAGGTGTTGCAAAGCAAACAAACCAAACATTAATAAACTGACACATATAAAAGAAAGAAAAATATATAAATAAAAAATAAATAAACTTACATACATACACACATATATATTCAATAAATATAATAAAATAAGAAAATATAAACTAGGACCAAACACACTACATGCCACAGGTTGTTAAAACGGTTAATGGAGTTGCAGGATATACGGATCATGGGAGAGACAGATAATGTTCTTTAAGTTGTTTCTTAAACACAGCAAGTGATTTAGCACGCCTTAAGTATAACGGTAAATTGTTCCAGAGACTTACAGCCTGAAAAGTGAAAGAACTGTTATAAAATTTAGAAGATGAAGACGGGACATTAAGTAGCTATTTATGGGTATGTCCTTAAACTACGTCCAAAAGAGAGAGAGGTATGGGTACTGCGAATATCATCTCGCTGTGTGGTAGGGCACAGCACAGCGAATATCATCTCGCTCAAATCTGGAGCAGAGCCCGACTGGGTACCTTCACCCTACAGAAAACCACAGTCAAACAGCACTAGACACTACTCATAGTGTTGTGTTTCTGCTGGTGAGTAAGGTTGCCAAAGAGCTCAAAGAGGACCCAGTGTGTTGATGACGAGGGACTCCCTTGTTCTTTTAGCCGTCAACACAGTGAATCCTCCTTTTTGTAAAGGGTCGGTAACGCGCATGTGACAGCTCTGGAGTTTCAGGCGGCCATAGGCTACGGTAGCTGCTTACCATTAGACGGGCCGTTTGCTTGTTTGGTACCGACGTGGTATAAATAAAAAAATATTTCGACGCGAAAGCGTTACTCACTTTATATTTCAACTAAATAACTATAATAAATAGTAGCGATATTGAGTTCTTTAGACGCTCTGTCACTCTTTAGACAGTATGTCGCGGTCGAGATCTCTGATTATCTGTCACTTTCTGATGAAAACATTTTGAAACTGACATATGTATATCCCGCCCACGAGATACCGTCGCTCCTCACTTGTGCTAACCGTGCTAGAAGATAGTATAAATACCTATTTTTTTTTCTTAAAAACAAAAGAGGTGCAAACATACAAGCGATATTTCCGGAAAAACGGCTAAGTGTAGTGCCGACGAAATTCCCGACTTGGCAAATACGACGGACCTAAGTCCTCGCTCTGTTCCCAACGCTTAAATAGCTTTTGACTCCCTGATTCCTGAAAATTGGTCTTCTAGGATATGGGGTAACAGAAGAAGCCGAGGTGGACATTTGAACGATGTTGTTTATGGCATTTTAAAATCGACCCGCCCTTATTGGAAAACCGTTTATTTTGTAACCAACTCGTATGGTTCTTCAAATAAGATTTTGTCTCAACTGAAATAAGCGTTCGCGCTCTCATACTAAATTAGTACGGGAGCGTTGATTTGTGGTGACCTCGAGTTATACTTATGATCTATCTAGTGGTTGAAGTTATCTGTGCCCACAGTATAGAAAAAAACTTTTGTTTTATTTAACTGGCAGCAGTACCATTAACAGGGTTTTACTTTCAACACTTCTCCCTCGAAGCTACTTCTTTTGCCGCCTGTACCGACTCTGATGTGGGGATTAAAGGAAATAACTGTTTTTTGCGAAGTTGAATATAATGTATCTATAGTTACCTATTACACATAAGAGCTACATGTAAGACTATGAGTGAGGTGTAGCGCACACACTAAGTTACCTATTACACGCTTATAAAGGAGCTACATGTCAGACTGTGAGGTGTAGTGCACGTACTAAGTTACCTATTACACGCTTATATAAGGACCTACATGTAAGACTGTGAGTGACGTCCAGCGCACATACTAAGTTACCTATTACACGCTTATAAAGGAGCTTCATGTAAGACTGTGAGTGAGGTGTAGCGCACACACTAAGTTGCCTATTACACGCTTATATAAGAGCTACATCTAAGACTGTCAGTGAGGTGTACCGCACATACTAAGTTACATATTACAACACGCTTAAGTATATTAGAGCTACATGTAAGACTGTGAGTGAAGTATAGCGCACACATTAAGTTACCTATTACACGCTTATAAAAAAAACTGTTTATTGCATTCTTAGATAAGATTTATCAAACAAAACTCTTAATCTATTTATTATAAGATTTTTAGTGAGTTAAGTCTATATAAGAGCTATATGTAACAGTGTGAGTGAGCTATTGCGCACACACTAAGTTACCTATTTCACGTTTATAAAGGAGCTACATGTAAGACTGTGAGTGAGGTGTAGCGCACACACTACACGACATTTAGGCGATGTCTTGCTTAGCAAGAAGAATTACGCTTGGCATGTCGGCCGATAGGCGTCGGTGGCGTTTTGCATCTCGTGGAATAAGCCCCCGTTTGAAATTTAAATTCGGACCCACCAGGTGTGGTGCTTCTGAGAGCGGAAAACCATAGACGCCGAGACTACTCGAGGGTATGAATGAAGAGTTGTGCTATTCTCGAGATCCTTACCCGTTTTGTATGGGAAACCCGCTCGAGAATATTTCTCATAACAAACTGAGAACGTTCTCGACCACGGCATATCTCTAAGCGTGTCAGAACGCGTATCATGGCATGGTTATCATTTTATCGCCTATCACGTCATGCATCACTTTCGCACTTACATCATAGATATAAAATGGCGCTTGCCGCTAAAAGATAAACGAAGTGGGCAAAAGAGAAACCAACACGTATATGAAGAGTCCACGAGTGCAAAAGAGACACACGATCATTTTGAAGGAGTGACAGCTTTTGAATTTGGGTAGTTAGCTTACGTACCCACGTCGTGACAGCTCATATTTTAGCGTGGAAAATATTAAACAATCGTGAATAAAATAACTTGGGATGAAAAAGGAGAAATATGGTGTCGTGTTGTGTTCCAGATTGGACTATTACTCATAGGAAAAACCCAAGTAATTACTCATTTCACAGGTTTACATGATATTCCGATCGATGTCTTTGAAACAATATTTTATCAAAAAGCAAAATAAATCGTGTAAGTATTTACTAGATACAATTAATTATTAGTGTTTCTTATACTGTGTGCCAATATTTTATCATAATAGTTAATATTCATGATTATTTTGTGTAAAAACCGAAACATTTATTCGACGCTAGTGATTGACAAAACGTTTTAGGGACTTATATCGATAACTGTTCAATATGAACATTATAATTATTGCTTCAAAAAAATCCAATGAATAAATTAATCTTATATTCACATTACGTCATTACGTAAGAAGATTAAATTAGGTTCTTATTACTTATATCCAGTTTTAAACGGGTTTTTTTTATTATTAAAGATTTTTTACCTTGCAGTAAGTACTTGTATTATTTCATTCAAATATGGCGCTCAACACATTTAGCGGAATTCGCTACCATAGTCAAAAAGCAACCGAAAACGGAAATCGGGCTGAATATTGTACATGGGCTCCATACAAAAATTCGGCTCCCGTAAAGAAATTTCCGACTTTTATGCTGCGAGTGATTTTTATTTATGATAGCTGGGCTGGATTCCGCTCAAGTGTGTGCCGCGCCTACAAGCGACTAGTCAAACGATTAGAACGAGATAGAAATATAGTTGGAATGAGAGGTCAGCTGTCAAAATGGTCGTGTGATCAATCGAATGCGCATTCGACTGGCGACTTGAAATTCCGTTTTCCGTTTTATGAAATATGTGAAATTATTTTAGGAAATAATTTTGATTATTTAATATTTTTAATTTAATAATAAATAATAATGTTCATTGACATTTTTTTTATACTAAAGAATATAATTTGCTTAGAAAAAACATATTAGTTATTAACTATTAGGTAATGTAATAATAATAATATTAGTCGAAAATGTGAGTAAAATGAAACGTCAAGTTGGTAATGGGGATGTCAATTGACGTCACAGTTGACTACTTTGACTAGTCGCTTTCGTCTGTAGAGGCCTTTAGAACGTATCGATAAGAAAGTCAAATACCGATAGATAATTAACCTGTTGTATTTGGCATCACTATTTTACGCTCACATAGACAATTTAGACTCATACATGGATTTCATTTTTTTGCCACACTTTTGATCGTTGACAAGCATTCTTTGTCATCCCATTTCTCTGACTTACATACTTGTTGGAACGTGACAGCTATGGTGACAGGCGATAAAAATTCGACCATATTAGGCAAGCAGATTACGGCGCAGTAGGGTCATCTGATACAGTTTTTGAAAAATCGTCGCACGTTTGAAATATAGGTACCATGTTTTACAAAAATATGGATAACAATCTCTTTCTATTTTACATTAATAACTACCATCTTTGTTCATCAGCTAATCAACATGGGAGTAAAATATATCTAACTGTGATTATTTTTATTTGTGATGAAATTTATGGATTTCTTTTTATTTATTCTAAAAGGCCCGTCGGTTCCGCGGCGGAGATGTGTTCAAAAATCCTAGGATGTTTGAACTTTCCACCTGCTTTATAGAATCAGCACTCATATTAAAAATATTTATAACGGGTTACTCACGTAATTTAAGTCGATTTTTGCTCGACATGTTTCGGTCAATTTACGATGACCATTTTCACGAGCTGCCTTCCGCGGCGGCAAATCGACTTAAATTACGTGAGTAACCCGTTAGAAATATTTTTAATATGTTAGAGTCTCACGAAAGTTTTATAGTTAAAATCAGCACTCACTTTATGAACATGAGAGGTGAATCAAGAAGCTCGTTACTTTCTTATTCCATACCCGCTCCCGCTTGTACTTCGGGCCACAAATATTTGCATGTGACATGCTTTGTACGGAACCCGGATACATATTTTTTCATACATTTCGCTAACCTGACCTACAGCGCAAAATCAATTTGCCTAGTTTTTGAGGCCTTTAAAGTGATTTTTCTTTATTTTTGATCCTTTTACCTACGTAAAGATGGTTTTCTGGTTCTATTGAAATGGTGTAGTTAATAATCAGGGTTTCAGCGAACGAGTTTTACACTAGATGGCAGCACCGTGGCGACACTCGAAATCCACCAATCAAAAAATATGACTAATCATGATTTGCGGATTATGTCCCTCTTGTCCCTTTAGCAGTCAACACAGTGAATCCTCCTTTTTGTAAAGGGTCGGCAACGCGCATGTGACACCTCTGGTGGTGCAGGCGTCCATAGGCTACGGTAGCTGCTTACCATCAGGTGGGGGCCGTATGCTTGTTTGCCACCGTCGTGGTATAAGAAAAAAAAAATTATGACAGATAGACCTCTCGACACGGCGCCGCCATCTTGTGAAAAACTCGGTCGCGAAAACCGTCATTAGGTTTCCAATTTGTATTTATGATGTTGCATATTGATTTATTTTTTTATTTGTTTTCAGGTATGTTGCGGTTGTAGGAAAAAAATGCCCGACGCCGATAAGTACCTAAACCTAACAAAACTAATTTGTTTTAAACCGCTCTAGGTTTGCCAAAAATTCATTGTGTCCAAGCCGGGTTTCGAATCCGCGTTCGACTTTCGGAAGCCACTCTGTACCGCTAAAGGGTCTGCTAGACGGTCGCCAACAAGGCTGCCGATGGTCCAAGGTCACCCTGACCTTGGTTGGTGCTTCATACAATTTTGTTGGAAACAACTGTCTAAACCCTGGTCCCGTGGAAGATGGAACGGGTGCTAGTCTGGGGCGCTACATGCGATACGCTGGCTCCGTGCCATCTACCAAGAACCTCCAGGGTTGGTGCCGCAGCGGAGGCGGCAGAAACCAAAAAGGCTCTGAAATATCGGGGTCGCGGCCCCCAGTACCACTTCGTGGCATTTGGTGTCGAGACCCTGGGGCCGTGGGGTCCAAGTGCGCGTACTCTTTTTAAAGATATATCGAAGAAATTAATAGACACCACCACCAGAGAGCTGGCAGCTTTCTCTCGCAACGCATCAGCATTGCCATTCAAGCTGCCAGCATCTTTGGTACGATGCCACGGGGGCCTTATTTAGATGTATTTTAGTTTAGATATTGGGGTTTTATTGCGGATATGGGGAATATTGTGTTTTTGCCTTGATTATAGCTAGAATTGCAAACTTGTTTATAACAAAAAACTTGTTTAGATATTAGTTTTAATTTATTTTTAAGTAGTTTTAATTTTTATCTGTTTTTTGTTAATTAAGTTGTGTTACTTGTACAAATAATAAACAATACTGTCTACAAGGTCCGTCCAGACCAAGGTCGCTCTGTCGGAGGGGCTTGTTGGCGACTGTCTAGCAGACGTTTAAGCTACCATCGCTTTATCTCTGTGTGAGTATGTACTAATACAATGTAGATGACCACACACATCCCACGCGAGTGTCTACTACGTGCGATGTGTACGAATTAGTTCATACACATCGTATTGTACGTGACATACGTAAAAAAATGTGAATGTGCAAGTAACTTGTCGTTTGAGTGGGCGTGCTTTTCTACGTAGGTAAGTTTACTTAAATATTAAAGAAAAACGTGAAATAGAACAATATTAATTTGTTTTATATTACAATCATAAAATATGAAATCATAAATCTTAGGTATATTTGCCGTTGTCATTTCAAACCTTTTGATAACTCTACTTGAAGAACAAATCAAATTATTTTTAATAAATGGTTAGTTTTTTTTTTTTAAGTAGACACACTACTATATATAAATTATAAACTTATATAGATGCTTAGAAAAAATGGAAAAGTAGAAAAATCCACGGCCTCAGGCGAGACTCGAACTCGCGACTCTGGGATACATGCCCATCGCTCTGACCAACTGAGCTACTGAGACACACCTGATGGCTGCGAATTTCTCCACTATATATAGATGTCATATACAAAGGAAAAAGTGACCTACACCCGGGTAGCCTATGCAGAAGACGCTGGTTCGATCCCAGCCCTGGGCACCGGAGGCCTAGGTCACTTTTTCCTTTGTATATGACATCTATATAACTCGTTTTGAAACGTATTTTTAATACAAAACAAAGTTGTTTACCAACCTCCTAGCGTTTGTCCCGGCTTTTGCCTCGGCTCAATTGTGCCTAGGCTCCGGTTGACAACCTAACCACATGAATTGGAGTAGGCACTAGATAAAAAATAAAATTTTCGTGAGATACTAACTAACACTATAAAATAACTAACCGGCGCGCCGCGCGGGACGCAGGCCGGCAGTCAGCAACGCGACGTGCAGCAGTGAGCTACAAGGCCGGTTCAAATAGCACTCTTAGTGCTTGAAGATGGAGACCTAGCTCTCCGAAACATGTCGCGCGAAGTGACTAAAGTGACGTGAGTGTAACCTTTATATTTTATAGGCACTAGTTTTTGTGAACGCGACTGCCATGTGACCTTCTTACCCAAAGTACTAGGTCTTGGACGGCTTTCACACGCTCCGGTGAACGAGACAGCGCTATACACCTATAGAGCGCTATCTCGCTCACACTGTTGCCGCATGCGGAAACCGCATCAGTGTGATAACCGCCTTATTGGGATTAGGTCCGGTTTCCTCACGATGTTTTCCTTCACCTGCTGTTCGGTGACGGAAAACATCGTGATATCGTGCCGGATATTTTACCACCAGGCAGTACTATTAGTTATTCTGTGACCAGGCTACCAGCGCTACCAGAATTTGCCATCCTTGTCCGTTAATTAAGACTGTTAATTGACAAGTCCTAAATACACGAAGCACTCTGTGGGTAATAGCGAGACCAAATTAATTTGACATTTAATATTTATTACTTATAAAACAAGATGCATAAACCATTCAAATCACGTCTCCTGATTCTAGAAATATTTTATATTGTAGAAATATTTACATTTAAAGACTAAAACTACGCGATTGCTTAAATAAAATCCTGTGATTGGAATCAGAATTAACTATGAAAATACTTTTTAGTTTAATTTCATTCTATAATTTAATCTGCTGTGTTTGAAATTTATTTTAAATTTGTTGTGGCTTGGGAATTTCAATAATGTATCTTTGAACTATAAAGTTAGAAATAGCTTCAGCACATTTAGTAATGTGTTTGCTTGTTAAATAATAATGTACTGACATATTTTCAAAAGTCAGGACGTGTTTCTCCTTAAAAATATTGCAGACCAGTTTTCATTTCATAATTATTTAAATTTATTAAATGCCTAGCTTTTAAATAAATATTGATATAAATTAAAACCAGTAAGAGGTTAGTACGTATACTAAATTAGTAGATAATTGTAGACTCGAATCGTTCGTTACGGAGTCCCTCCAAATCCTTAAGGTCCGAGACATGTTCCTAGTAGATACTTATGTAATACCGCTTATGTGTTTGACCTATGTGTTCGCTTCAATGATTGTGTAGCTTCTCTTAACTCGCTCATTGTTTAAAGCACTACCTGTTTCTGAAACACTGTTCTCCATCTCCTGCTACCCTAAGGTTGTCTGGTCGTGCTTAGAGGTCGCTTAATAGCGATAAGACCGCCTGTTGTTACCATTATTTACTTTGTTAAATCTGTTTCTGTACTTTTTTTTCTTTATGGTGCAATAAAGAATATTGTATTGTAATATACGATTTCAAGCTCACATGGTCACACATTAATTAATTAATTATTATTTTAACGGCCTCCTAGCCTAGTCGGTAGTGACCCTGCCTACGAAGCAGGAGGTCCCGGGTTCGAATCCTGGTCAGGGCATTTATTTGTGTGTTTATTACAGATATTTGTTCCTGAGTTATGGATGTTTTCTATGTATTTAAGTATTTATCTATATATTACATATATCGTCGTCTAGTACCCATAACACAAGCCTTATTGAGCTTACTGTGGGCCTAGGTCGATTTGTGTAAGATTGTCCTTATAATATTTATTATTTATTTATTTATTATAACTATTATTTGTAACGGGGTATTTACCATGCATATTGGAGTTTTAGAGCACCCGATATTTCAGCACAGTTGCTCAAATCGGGCAACAACCAAATCCAACCAACCAAACCGACCAAGCCGGGTACCCAAATCGGGTAAAATCGAGTGCTCAAAAACCCTAATATACATGGTAAATACCCCGTTACAAATCATAGTTATAGATACTTCTGTAGTGAACCTAATCTCAGTTTTTTCTCCAGGTGGCAATATCACCCAATACCTACTAGATAAAACTACAAGTAAAAAACAGATAGAATAGTTACAAATTTTACAATCGAATTATATTAAGAAAAAAAAACCGGCCAAGTGCGAGTCAGACTCACGCACCGAGGGTTCCGTACAATATTTTACAGCTTAAAGGTATTATAGACCTGAGTATTTGATATGAATTTCAATTTAATACCTCTACGCATTCATGAGGAAAGGGGTAGTAACTTTGAAATATTAAACATATTTTTATTATATGATGTAACTAAAAATTTACGGTTTTAAGACGTTGCTTTGTACCAAATTTCAAGATTCTGATTTCACGGGTAGTAAGGTTTTGATTCCCTTGCGAGTTTCGAAAATTTGCGGCATACACGGCTGTATCTTTTGATTGCGTTGGCTTAGAAGTTTGATTTTTTCACAACTCCAAGGGACTGTAGACCTGAGTATTTGGTTGTAAATGTATATCATTTCAGCTTGATACCTCCACGCGTTCCTGAGAAAAAGGGTCTTGACAGAGGGGCGGACGGACGGACAGACGGACGGACGGACGGACGGACAACAAAGTGATCCTATAAGGGTTCCGTTTTTTCCTTTCGAGGTACGGAACCCTAAAAATTGAGATTACATAATAATTTGAAAGGACAAAACAGTCAGTTTCGGCAGGTTGCACCGACACCTTAGAATTTCCACGTCATAACACTGCCAAGCACCATTTTTCCAGACATCATCCGCGCTGTTAAACTGTATGTCATTTCCCCCAAACGACAATCCCAGTTCCACAGATTACGTAATACCAGAGATGTGCCACCGCATTTATTGATTGTTAATCTGTATTTCAATTTCGGCAAACTATAATCTTAGTTTCACTGATTACATAATGTTTCGTGTTTAACTTTACAGCGCTCTGGCGCATTGTCGTGAAGTTCTTTGTTGCTACATTAATTAATAAATAGCTATAACAGACATGCCAAATTGTCTTAATTTGTGCCGCTTTGGCTTTAGCTGTTAAGGTGCAAATGTATTTTTAACAATAAACAATGCTACCGCATTTATACGACAATACGCTAAAGACAATATGACATCCAGAGATTACGTATATGCTTTAATAGTTGTACCACAACATTGTTCATTTGATAAACTGTATGTCATTACACAGATATATAAGGTACGATAAAAAATATGCCAATAAGCGAAAACTGTTTTTTTTCCTGATCTTATGGGATTGGACAATTCTCCGTGTTTACTTTAATACAATTTATTTGTGTGCCGTATCTAAATACCTATATAATGTTAAGTAATCTATGTCCCGACCTACATTGTGATAACATAACAAAAATACAAGTCCTCCAGCTTATGTTTGTGCATTAGAGCCACATTACGACATATATCTGTGGTTTCGACCAGAAATCCTTAAACACTCTAAAAATACTAGTTGAAGAGGTCTAGCTATACTGGTTATTTACGACCGAATAGAGTTGAGCTCTTAGTATTATATACGACGAAATTGAGAGGTTATTTATAAAAGGCTTAAATTGACGACGGTAAGAGGCCATTTTAAAGCGGACGGTTGGTAAATATAGGAAATTTTAGGTATATCTAATAAAACATCGATAGCGGTTATGATAGTGCTACCGTAATTGGTGTCTGTTTGTATTGTTACCTGTTTACTGCAATAAATATTTAAGGGGGCTCCCATACAACAGACTTGATTTTTTTTCCGTTTTTATAGATAATGGTACGGAACCCTCCGTGCGTGAGTCGGACTCGCACTTGGCCGATTTTTTTTAATATGCCTTTAGACTAGACACTAAAACCTGACCCAACATACGATATAATCCACCGTTACGAAGGTGGGTAGTGTGGGTACCTAGAGTGTTTTATAGGACAAACTACGCGGTTGATTAAATTCTGTCCCCCACGGGGTTAAACAATGGATGAGGACAGTAGGCCTATTTATACTGCGCTACCACCAGAGATGTGCGAGGATGCGTAGCGTAGCAAAGGATGTGTATTAAGAACCAATAGAATAACTTAATTTGAGCAACGATAAGTAAAGGAAGTTATTCATTTGTCCCTAACAAACACATCCCTCGATACGCATCCTCGCACATCTCTGTTGGAAACGCAACATGACTCAACTTTTTTTAATACCAATTATGCCCTTAAACGGATCACAAGTATTTTTGTTACGGCCTGGATAAAATAGTGATAATTAAAATTTTCATCGTTACTTATAAAAGGTCTCAACTTTAATTCTTTAATTCATTATTCTTTATTCATAAATATTCCACATACAAGCTAACAGCTAATGCCAACACACTTATATGGAACTATTATATTATATTTTATATTATTAGTTTGCGACAAATCAAAAAACTAATTTAAGCTCACAGTTGCCACACTTTAATATGCGGTTTAAATACATTTAGTTAAATGTTAATAATATCATAAAGATTATAAATTATAATTTACAGTAGTAGCTATTCAGGTGACTATTGATTTTACGCTTTAAAGAAGTCAATTTGTCTGTGAATATATCGGCAATTTGGATGGAGGCTAGAAACTGATTCAACATGTGATGCCCTGGTCAATTTTTATTTATTTGTCTGTAAATTTACAAAATTGTCAGTCAAATAAGTTTTAAACCAAGGTTTACTGACAAAAAAAAGTTGATTCACCTAAAAACTAGTGTTGTGTTCCTGCCGGTGAGTGAGGTTGCCAAAGAGCTCAAAGAGGACCCAGTGTGTTGACGACGAGGGACCCTCTTGTTCCCTTAGCCGTCAACACAGTGAATCCTCCTTTTTTGTAAAGGGTCGGCAACGCGCATGTGGCACCTCTGGAGTTGCAGGCGTTCATAGGCTACGGTAGCTGTTTACCGATGGTCCGTATGCTTGTTTGCCACCGTCGTATATATGTAATACGTCGTAATAGTATTTCATGTCGTGGTATTAAAAAAAAACCACTTGGACTATAATGGCCTACTGTATAAAATGTGCACTATGCATTATCTACTAACAATATTGTTTTTCCCGGTCATTTTTGGCTGCGAATTGAGGTATTGTTGTTTTAATTGTAGTTTAGCTTGAACATGTGTTGGAAACTACAAGTACTACAACTCCTCACTTTGTTGGGGCCAGGGATGTTACAGAGCTCCGGTTCCGGTTCCGTTAAGTCGGAACTTCTGATTGGTTTTAAACATCCGCTTCGATTCTGGTTCTGTTACTTTCAAAACAGAAGTTATATCGGATGTCATAGCAATGCAGCGGGGGGAAATCAGCGCCGTCAAAAAAAAAACAAACAGGTTTATACCTGTCATTTGCTCACGTCCCCGCTTATGCCACGTGCTGCTAACACTCGGGCTCCGATTCTGGTTCCGCTTCCGTTTTCGGTTCCGATTCCGTTTCTGGTTCCGATAAACAAAATTTTTAACATTGATTCCGCTTTAGGTTCCGATAAAACCACATCTGTTACATCCCTGGTTGGGGCCCATTTAACTGCTTATCATTACATTAAACATTGTGCGCGCTGAAACATTTTAGAGCAGTCCAAGTACTGCGTCAGATATATGTCTACGGACTAAGTGCCCATAAATATTTAAACATTTATTATTGCCATGGCGTTACAACATACAGGCGTTAGATTAGAGTGAGTGATCTGGTATTTGAATTTAGATTATATACGAGTATATGTACGCATTCCTAAAGGCGGAATCAGACGGTTCACTCGGATGAACATTCATCCGAGTGAACCTCGGGTGATTGTTCGGCACTTTTGGTTCACTTTATGATCAGACGTGTCACTTCGGGTGAAAGGTGCGGAATGAAACATAAAAATGAACGAAAAATGAACCGTCTGATTTCGCCTTTATATTATATTATTATAAGGATAGGGTAAGTAAACAATTACCTTAAAATAGTTTACCTTCATTTGATCCTAAATTCGTGTAATCCGAGTTTGTCTAATCCCAAGAGGTGTGCATAAGTTTTGGCAGCAAAATGTTCGGATGCATTTTGTTGGGGGTAGAATGACCAGATTGAAAGTTTTATGAGGAATTTTGAGAATATCTCGTGGCGGATTTTGTCCAAAGAGGTCTCATTGGCCTTAGGTTAATATAGGGTTACCAGGAATAGTTGATCTGTTAAAATGAGGTCCTTAATATAACGGTCAAACTTTTAAAACCCCCTTTTTGCGTCGTGGATTAAAAACGATGTAAATAGGCCAATCAAATTTGACTTTTTTGAATAATTAATTTCCAGCAAGCTGGAAATCGTTTTAATACCTTCATTTGGTCCTAAATTCGTGTAATCCGAGTTTGCACAATCCAAGGAGGTGTGCATTATTTTTTGGGACATTTTTGCTCCTGTGTTGATCTTGAGGACCTCATTTCAACAGATCAACTAGCCTCATTTCAACAAATCAACTATTCCTGGCAGCCCTATATATATAAGGCCAATAAGACCTCTTTGGACAAAATCCGTCTGTCTGTGTAATCTGTCTGTAGCACTGTGGCGCTAAAACGGGTGAACCGATTTGAAAGCGTTTCTTTTAATTCGAAAGAATGTTTTCTAGCGAGTGATTACAGAACTGAAAGTACACAGAAAACAACACAGACACCTAACCGGATGAGCAAAAAAACAAACAATAATAATAAAAATTAAATTATCAATTGAATCAAGTAATGGAAATATAATCAACTAATACCAATAACACTTACTTAACCTTAACCTTAGTCACCGATTGTATCAGTCTAGACTCGAACCCGGGACCGCTGGAGCGCGAGAATGAGCTCGCGAACGTATTGGGAATAAATCAGCATAAACACATTACTGGCTCACTAAAAGTAATATGGCAATACCGTGTTACCAGGTACAGTCAACTAGAATAAATATATTAAAAAAGAATGGTCTGAATGAAGATCGAAGTGCAATGGAATGGAAGGCCTTTTTTAACCGACTTCAAAAAAAGGAGGTTCTCCGTTTGACCTACAGTATGTATGTATGCTCGTAAATTTGTATATATGTGTATGTTTGTCCGCGATTATCTCGCATTTGGCTGAACCAATTTTGATGCGGTTTTCAGAAAAGTACTTGTTAGAGAAGGTTTTGGTATAGGGTCAGGTGGTCGACAGAGGAACACTTTTTTTTTGAGTGGCCATAACTCCGAAGCCAATGATCATGGGAGGTTACTTTTAAGAAAGACAGCATAGTAAACTTTATGTTTTCAATTGTTGGTAAAATAAACTGTTCTAAATAAGCTGTTCAGTCGAGTACCGTGAAACTGAAAAGCTTTATTAAGTCACTATTGTAAACAATACTTTTTCTACGAGTGCTCAAAATAGGCAAGCCGGTAAGAATTGAGTTCGATGACCTTACAACCTGCTGCCTCTATACAATTTAGTAACCTCAATCTCCCGGTGAATAATGCCGGCGTACGTCCTCCCCGAAATGAAAATCCATAAGACCATAGTCAGCGATAGTCTTATTGAATACATTGAAAGCTCCATGCGCTTTGCGCGTATGCGCTTGTATTTCGGTGTATTGCTTCATTGAAGTCGACGAGTAGAAAAAAACACGTTTTAATCGAGCGGACTGTACCTGTCTGATCATATCACGCACCCGTCCTAACCCGATACCCAGCTGCCACGCTAATGAAACCTTTATTTAATCTGACATTCAGCTCAATATCGTATGGCAGGCACGTTTCAAATAAACATGTTATAAATAATTCGTAATGGAGAATTTACTTATAGTATACCTAGAAAGAAAAGGTTAAAGAGGTGGTATTGGATTTTATTTATACTAGTAATTGCCTGAGACTTCGTCTGCGAACTCGCTCCCATATAAATTTTCATTTTCAAACCAGTATATATCTGAATGAAAAGTAAGCTACAGGTATTTATTGCAGGTTTTTTATATATTTGTCAGTTAGTTTTTTGACTCTTTTAACGGCCTCCTAGCCCAGTCGGTAGTACCCTACCAAGCAGGAGGTCCGGGTTGGAATCCTGGTAAGAGTATTTATTTGTGTGTTTCTCACCTGATCATACAGTCAGCATCATATATACCGTGGCTGTTAAGATACCCAAATATATTGTCACATCCAGAGTAGTAATTAATAATAACTCAAACAAAGTAATCTAATTTTTCAGACCATGTACCGTTTTCAAATATACAGGAGCACTCACAAATCCTAATACTTGACAACAGTCAAGCCGGCAATAATACCGGTACAACCACACCGCCACTGGTTGCGTAGCAGCCATTATTCATAAATATGTATACAACATGAAATCAAACTTTATTCCGGATGCAATAAGGCTTATAACGGTTACGTAGCTTAAACTTCTTAGAACTTTAAATTTTGATCGTTCATTTTGTCACTTACATGCATATCGATTTGATACGTTGTACTGACATCAATATGTTTTTGAGCTCTATGTCATTAAAAATAAAGTTAATTTTGCTAGCGTGTCTCGTGATATATTTCGTGACTTACTCAAAAAGTGTGGCATATCAAGCAGCCGTAGCGAGAGTTATAGTAATAGCTTGTTTCATTGGAAGTTATATAATAACTTTTTGTTAAATACCTTATTCAACATTTTTATTGCAAAAAACAATGTGTGTAATTCGGGAGGTGAGATTAGAATATTGCATTAACAATATTTCTCTTATTCCCCTTACCACAATAGGGAAGGCAAGTGTCAAAGTAACATCTCAAACATTGGTCCTTAGAAAAGCAAAATTTGTATGGCGCGAAGTAGTTTTTATTTATTTTCGCGAAAATGACTCAATGGTTTGTCTCGAATTGCTCCGAAATAGAAATCCATCGGTTTCGGTAATATTTTAAAACTAAAATGCGCCTTTTAAGCTTTTTGACTGTATACTAGTGCATACGGTTTTCGTACATATACACGGGGGCCAAAAAAAATTACCTTGCATTAAATCCTACACTTTTGGAAGCTTTTTCTAGTTATTAAGTAGGGTGGTCAGATTCCCACTACACATTTTTCCCCAGTGACGTGATTGTGCATTCCAGGAAATCGAAAACTTTATAGACAACGTCTGGAACACTACATTGACTAAATCCTACACTGGAGATGTAGCACTATTGTATTTGTTTAAATAAGTGATGACTAACTTAAAGATTTCCCGAATTGTTTCTCTGAGCTTTCGTCTATAAGCTTTATTAAGTGACATTTTTTCTTTATATTTATAAAAAAGTGACTTAGAAATTCGAACACAATTCGAAAATTTGGTAGTATGGTATTAATACAGATCTAAGTGTTACAGTAATTTTTCACCACGGTGACATGTTTACATCTATTTATTATGATTTTTTTTTAGTTTTTTTGGCGAATATGATCACTTTATACGAACCTACACTTGTGAATATTTTTTCCTTAAATTGTCTATTTATTTAACATACATAATCAAAAAAATATCGTAAATATAAGTGCTTTACGAGCAATCGAAATAAACAACTTATAATTTAAGGTTCATATTTTAAAACTCCCGCCTCCGCGGCAAGGTTACTACGTAGCACAGATTACTTACCTACTTGTATTAGATAGAGCAAATCAGAAGACTCGCAAGTACTACAGGTTGGTAAAGGGATATTTTATTTAAACTTTTTTCTATATTTCTGATTTCCGATATTGAAATGTCATTTTGTTTGCCCCAATCAGTCATTTTAGAATGGAGCATATTGTGGTTTTAGGTTCTATGGTTAGATAGATGCAATCGAACTGTCATTTTCGTACCTTGGAAGAACACTCCTTGTATTGGACAAACGTCGGTCAATATAAAGGACGATACACCATGAGAATTTATTTGCTATACTCAAATAAAATATCAACAAAAATCGAGTTTATGAGTTAAATCATTCACATGGATTGTTGTAAATTTTGTATAGGATAGAAGCGAGTGACGCCATTCTCAGCTCTGTATTTAGTGGTCACGTCATGAGAAACTTCATAATGCGTATTAAACACTTATTTATTTATTTATCATTCAAAACAGTTACACAGCATTACAGTAAATCCAACTTCAAATTAAACATATAAAATAACTTAATACTAGGTCGATTTAGGCTTCATAATGCGTAGTCTAGTGACCAGTAATCTGTTCTTCTTGTGTGATTCGCTTGTAAGCTATGAATGAATGTGAGAGCTATACCTGCTATTTATAGCTTCTTTGCTAGGATACCCATCGGATATTACAGTTTGTTTTGATGTTTTCGGTTTATTGCGTTTGTTTTTTTGGTGGTTACGGCGCTGAAAGACTAATAATAAAACTGGCCAAGTGCGTGTCGGACCCACACATAATGGAGGGTTCCATAGCTTTAATGGAATAAGAACCAGACTAATGCCAAAAGGTCGTATCTGATGCCTATGGAAGAAGTTTTTTTGAAAATAACTCAAAAATGGCTAAACCGATAATGTTCAAAATAATTTTCTTAGAAAGTATATGCTAACGCGCATCTTCTTAATTTTTTTCATACTTTGAACTTACGGTTCGTTACGGGGGGGACGCTATTTTTTCGAGTTTCGAAGCGATTATTTCTGAAACAAAATGTTCAAAGAAACCTGAATGTTATTTTTAAAGACCTATCGATTGATGTGCAACATGTTGATATTTGGTATTTTTTTTTAATTTTGTTACATGTATGGAGTGCCCCGCCCTGAAAATATTTTTTTCTGCATTTTCACTACATAACTAAATAGCAGCATACAAAATACACCTTATGTCTAAATTGTATTAAGATACATCCTATAGTTTCCGAGTAAAATGGCTGTGACATACGGACGGACGGACAGATGGACATGAACAAAACTATAACGGTTCCGTTTTTGCCATTCTGGCTATGGAACCCTAAAAATGGATTGTACAGTCGACTACAAAGAGCTAGGCTGTATCTACTTTTTCACCATAATCCGTTGTAATAAGGTTCAAAAGTGGATACATATCTTTGTAGTCGACTGTATCAGCTATCACTTAATAAAAATGGATGTGAATAGTTTTCAACGCGCTTCTTATTACTTGTACAGATTATAAAGAGTAGCCTATAAACAAAGTTTCAAGTCTGTCTTTCAAAACTTGTAATCTCTATACAAACTTTCAACTTCATTGGGGTTCAACCTCTTTTTAACCCCATTTAACCTCTTTTGAACTTCAAAAACTGCTAAAATAATTTTAATATTTTTTTAGTGATCAGCAAACGTACGAAGTTTTAAGATTCTAACTTAAAATTTTAAATTCTACCCATACTAATTTTGAACCCCCTTTTTGAATTTTTCAAAATTGCTTCCTATTACTTGTACATATTATAAATGTACCCCACCCGCAAATTACAACATTGTAGCTTCCGATGTAACGGCCTCGCTATAATACAAACTTTTCAACCCCGTTTTAACTCCTCTGGGGTGGAATTTTGAAAAACACTAAAATTACTTTTTTTTAAGCGATTAGCCTACAAACGAACATTCAAGTCAGTCACGAAAAAAAACTACAGATTTTCAACCCATTTTTAACACTGTAGGGGTTGAATTTCAAAAAACTGATATTTCTTTTATTATTTTTAATAATTAGCGACCGTACGATTTTTTAAGTCTCTATGTAAAAAAAAAATCTACCCATACAAACTTTTAACCTACTTTTTACCCCCTTAGCCATTGATTTATTCGAAATCACCTCTTAGTACATACAAAATACAAATCATACATGTAACCTGGTCTACCATTTTCAACTCTTTAGCTGCAGTGGTTTCGGTGTTTGCGTTGATGAGTCAGTCAGGACAAAAGCATTTAAAGATATCAATTAGACTAGCTTTCCGCCCGCGACTACGTCCACTTATAATACGGCTACCTACTCATACACAGTTTCATCTTTATAAAATGTGTTGTTTGGTATTAGAATATTTTTTTTGTTCATAATAATTATCATACAACTTACTTTTTAAGCCATATACATATATTCTTCATACAAATCAACGCTTTTTAACCCCCTTAAGGGATGAATATCAAGACACGCTGAAATTGCTTTTCTTATTTTTTAATAAGTAGACAAAATAGGTACAAAGTAGCCTATCTGCAAATTACAACTTTCTAGCTTCAGCAGTCTCGGCCTCGTTTTAGTACAAACTTTGTTTTAACTCATCTAGGGTGGAATTTTGAAAAACACTGAAATTAGTTTTTTTTTGTTTTGATGTGCTTACAAATGAACTTTCGAGTCTGTCACAAAAAAGTAGGTATCTATATCAAATTTCAACCCTTTTCATTATTTTTAATATATTAAATGTACGAAGTTGCATGCCTCGAACTTAAAATTTTAACCCATACAAATTTTTAACTCTTCGTTTTTACTCCCTTAGGGGTTTAATTTTTCAAATTCGTTTCTTATTACTTGTACACATTATAAATGGAAATTATAACTTTCTAGTGAAGCTAGAAAGAAGTAGTTTCTGCCTGGCTACAATCCAACTTTTCAACCCCGTTTCAACTCCTTTGGGGTGGAGTTTTGAAAAACGCTAAAATATTTTTTTTGTTTGGAGCTGAGTAGCCTACAAACGAACTTTCAAGTCTGTCACAATTTTTTTTTAAATATTTCGTTACAAATTTTCAACCCCTTTTTAACCCCGTTAGAGGTTATATACCAGAAAACGCTGAAAGGACTTTTATTATTTTTCAATTAGCAACAAACGTACGAAGTTTCAAGTATCTAACTTAAAATTTTAAATCCTAACCATATAAACGCTTAACCCCCTTTTTACCCCCTTAGAGGTTGAGTTTTTCAAAATCGATCCTTATTACTTGTATAAATTAAAAATGTAACCTTATCTGCAAATTTCAACTTTCCAGCTTCTGTAGTTTCGGCTCTGCGTGGATCATTCAGTCAGTCAATCAGAACATAGGCATTTATATAAATGTAAATTAAAATAATATTAAGAATTATAATGTATCAGTGTGATTTAAAAAATAGTGTAATACTAATAAATAAAATGAGCCTATTATTTATTCCACCCTGATTATTACTCCTGAGTAAGCAACTACGCACCATACGCTATGCCCTTCTGCGCTTCCTAGATACCTACACGGTCAATGACCTTAGGTGCACTAATCGTATCGGCCGCCGCACGTCTTACGTGTTGTAGTTTCCGCCCCGCGCCCCGCTCCAATTATGTTTATTTTTTTATTACTAATTTTACAATTCCTGAAAATGCTCAGTATATTTACTGGTGAAATTTTAATATTATGTAACATATTATTAAAGCGAAAAGGAGCATCAAAATCATGAGTGTAGAATTAATGCGCGTGTTCGAAAATCATTTAAAATCATTTAAAAAATAGTAATAATACAGTCACCGCTGTAATTTTCTTTTTAAACGAAGTGTAATAATGAAAAATCACCATTTGTATAATTAGTGTTTGATTATTATTGACTTTTTTTTAACATTTTCATTATTTCTAATGTATTCTCAACTTGACAGGTGGTGAATATTTCAAATACTGTTTTAAATATTCAGGTAGTCCCTTGGATTAAAAATCTCTAGTGTAGGATTTAATGTTTGTGGGAAATAAACATTAAAATTTTCAAATTTTTTTTTAAAAGAAAGCACAATGTATTTTTTGGGAAAAACTTAATACATCGTTTCAATAAATGTTGTTTTACCAGATCCCAAGGACAAAATAGTGTAGGATTAAATGTGATCTCCTCGAACAACTTAAAGTTTAGTGACGGGACTAATAGTTTAGGGCCATTCATTTTTTGTCTCTTTCTCTCATTGTATAAGAATCTAGAACAGCGCCTTCTACAATAAGTTTTCACCGACCTTACTCGTTTTAGAAATCTTAGAAAGTGACCAGGGATTATTGCTGCAGGGATTAGTGCAAGCATGAAACGTGTTTTCATCTGACCACTTTTCGGTTCATTTGACCCCGACCTCAGAAAGCGCCCCGTCACCCCGTAATGATGTCTCCCGACATATTATAAGTAGAACATCATATATCATATGACGGGAAGTGTAAAGAAGGTGTAATGTAGTTGAAAAAGTAAACTAATGCCGTGAGGTTTTTAACTTTTTATTTAGGATACTTCATGGTAACGCCCAAAATTTTATTTAGTTTTGCCAAAAGAGGCTAACAACACCAGATGACCTTCAAATTGACTCTACTTAAACAGTTTTTTAGCTATAACTACATACTTGTTTTGGCAAAGTAAAAAAAAATGTTAACATTCATTATATTTGGAAAAAATTTGTTAATTCCGATAGAAAATCCGGCTCGATAGAAAATAATTCCAAAGTAACATCTTAAAATTTACTTTAAACAGTTGTATGTCTTTAGTTTCTTGACTGATACGTCTGTAATTAAGGACAAAATTCCACCACACTAATACTAAAAACTTCTATATTTTGTATTTCTTAATTAATGTGTAATTTTTTGTATGAATATGAACAGCCACTGTACGTAGAGACTGTTAGATCTACATTAGGAACAGAACATATACTCGTATTCTTCAAGTGTCATTATGGAGTTCCATTACGGAACGATTTTTAAATATTCAAACCCAAAAGTTTTAATTCTCAACTTTAATGACTTGTAAGTGGCCGAAATATCTTTGAAATAGTGCATTTAACAACTTTGAAGATGCATTTAAAGACCTTTCCGCACAAGAAAATATCTGTTTCATGCATTTTCGTATTTCTTCCATTTTTTTATCTACTCCATAATCTTTGAGCTCAAACGAATGGATGAACTAGGAACCAGTAGAAACACATCTCGCTATCCCTGAAATATATTCTTTTGTTATTTAAATCGGGGATAATGAAATGATCCCCAGGGAACCTCACGTTTTAAGTTTTCGATTGATTTCGGGAAAAATTTAAAAATTCCGTTCCCTTTATATTCTTTTACGCCGGTTGCTTATAGACCGGCCAACGAAGTAGTTGAAAAGGAGGTACAGTTGACTATTTTTGTTGTTGTTACAAACGGGAAAAAAGATGTGTGAAAATCGGGTTAGTTAAAAAAAATGTACAGTCGAGGACAAAGAGATGTATACACTTTTGGACCTTATTGCGTTGTAATAAGGTCCAAAAGTGTAAACATCTCTTTGTCCTCGACTGTACACAGTTGGTTATGTTGATACACGAACATGACTTAGATACCTACTAAGATTGATCCTTAGTTTAGATAAATTAGTTCTTAAGCAGGTTAGCATTGTTTTTTTTAATTTAAGACTTCCTTTTGTAAATTATGTTTTAATCCATTAATTTAATGGATTAAAACATAAAATGTATTGCAATTGTATTATAACCAGCGGATAATTATGTTTATGTATTGTAAATTTGAAAAATCGTTAAGATTAACGGGTTTAAAATCATATTGGAGTTATTTCCATTCATACTAGTTCTAACGTCTTACCCTTCTCGCCATCTTAAAATTTTCTAGGTTTTTGTAAACATGATATAAAACACTTGTTGATTAGGGTATGCGGCTTAACCAAATCAGCTGATTCAATTCTGTCATGAAACGGTAGATGCTGCGGAAAATGTTATTTGGCATAGTGGAAATATAATTTTATTCATGCCTCAGCGGCCAGTGTAGGGAAAT
Source organism: Pammene aurita (assembly GCA_947086415.1). NCBI lineage: Eukaryota > Metazoa > Arthropoda > Insecta > Lepidoptera > Tortricidae > Pammene > Pammene aurita. The sequence goes on along the minus strand of OX352315.1, from coordinate 7,741,280 downwards.
AGGTCACTCCGCTACTAAATTGTATTTAATATTTCATTATGCAACAACGTAGCTGGTTTTAAAAGATTCGAGTCGGAGAAAACTAACTTCTGAAATGGGGTCCTGATTCTTTATAAAATTTATTAGTGTTAAACTTCGACAACGGCTCGTACAAATGATTTTCTCATGAGTAGTTTACGGAATATAACTAAAACCATAGTGAAAAATGGAAGAAATCACTACCTCGGGTGAAATTATTAGAATTCCTCTTCTAACACGCTGGAACCTAAATTATTAGGATAAGTCCGCCTTTGTACAAATATTATGTATTCTTTCTGTTGTATTTATCTTTGTTGTACAATGAAGTATTATACTATTACTACTACCTAAATAATTAGTAACCGTCAACTGCTACAACTTTGCCTACGACGCTCAACTTTGCTTGGCTTGAAAAACATGGTTTTCTTCACCAAACAGCTATATATCTTATTTCTCAGATGGGAGAAAGGTATCCATATAAATAACGTTTGGTGAAACACATACAACGTGTTACTTGAGCCACTAAAAACCTCGGTCACCCCAAACGATTTTATCGTTGCTAATTAATCTAGAGTATTTATTTTTCAATCAGTTAATTATTTAGAAAGATATTCTATGTTTAGTTTTCCTTGCAATTCTATTCAATTGTTAACTCTACAGTTGTTGCGTTGTTGTCACATCTCTATATGTGTCATGGCATGTCAACCTATCAACCGACTTTGTCAATTTGTATGATATGACATAAGATGACATACTTTAACGATGACAACCTACATGACACTATTTACAATGAAAAAACAACATTTTCAAAGCTGCCACCCATTATTAAATATTAAACCTCTATCTCATAACCTCTCGATAGAATGGTAAACTGTAGTGTTCGAAACTTTTAGAATCGACACATCAAAAATTGGAAAATTGAAGAAAAAGTATACCCATGTTAAGATATCCTGCAATCGATTCCACTCTCGTTGTAATCAAACAGTTTTCAGGTTTTTAGTCTTGGGTGAAACACGTTTAGGTGTTTGGTGTAGAAAACCATGTTTTTCAAGCCAGGCAAAGTTGAGCATCGTAGTCAAAGTTGTAGCAGTTGACGGTACCGTGCGATTTAAGACGAATTTCCTTCCGCGATTGCTCTCCGGCTGTGGAACGAACTCTCTGTCGAGTTTTCCCCAAGTTTGAGGTTCTTCAAGAAATGAGTTTATCTACAGATTTACTAGATTCGCCCGAAAGAGCGAAGCGTATTGCTGAGTCAGAACCCATTTGTATTGCTGGAACGCACACATAAATCGTTCTTTTTTCCTATTGTTTCATATGTTTAACTTTTTTCCTAGCTTTTTTCTTTTAAGGATGTAATTTGTGTACCTACCTAACTGTGTGTATATTGTGGCAAGCAAATAACGAATCTATCTATCTATAGGGTCGGCAGGTTACGGTAGCTGCTTACCATCAAGCGGGCCGTATGTTTTTTTGCCACTGTCGTAGTATAGAATGGTCATAATGAAACAAGCTAAAGGAAAATAGTGTTGACTCTTTCCAAATAAAAGATACTCCTAGAAGTTTCTCATACATTTAATGACACCTTGTACTTTATCACGGCACAAGTGTATCTCTTTCTGGCGTAAGTCCTCCCGTAATTGGATACGAGCTGGAATGAGCGCGCCGAGCCTCTCTCTGATTGTTCTGGGCCCTTTTTAATAACAACCACACGAGTTTGCACGAAGATGCCCGATGCGCTGGAAGTGCACATTGGAATTTTAAAGTCTGTTAAAGATAGAGAAAGATAAAATATTTATTCGTCAATTTAGCCAATGCACTTATGAACGCCAGAGAGAGAAAAAAAACTACCACCGGTTCTAACACTACACCTCTGACCCGAGAGAGAGACTATTATGACCGGCAAGAAACTCGGCGGAACTTATTTTTCAAAACAGTAATACATTAGATCTTAAAGATACACAATAATGCGTAGTTCTATAAGAAGACATATCAAAACAGCTTGAGAGACAGACAATGTATCTATTGTTTAATGAAAAAGAAAAAATGATGTGTTAGATAAACACACCCGACTACTTAGTCAGCTGCCCTTGAAGGTATTTTGTTGCATCGTTAGCATAGCCACTAACACAAACATTATAATTTTCTAAAATTTACGCACTGTTTTACAGGACTTACAGGTTATGAAAAAGGGGTTGCCTACGTTTATTTTTGCATCGCCACCGGAGGATTATGCTAACGATGCAGCAAAATATCTTCAAGGGCAGCGAACTAAGTAGTCGTTGCGGTAATCCTTGAAGGGTGTGTTTGTCTAACACATTATAGATAAGGCGCCGTTTATTTATTACGTAAGACGATTTTGGGGGGTTGACCATGTCTTATTTCTGCTTACGAGAGGAGGATTTTTATTCTTGCCTTTTCTCACGTAAGAGGGGAGGGTCAAAAGTGTCTTACGTAATAAATTAATGACGCCTAAGTTGATTGGAATCGATTTTATACAGTAGTTAGACTTAATATTTAAATGACAGCATGTAACGGCTGTGAGCATGAAAACGGGTCGCTTTGTATGGATATTTCCATACGAGGTGATATTTATTTAATTGTTCTTGAGAATATTTAGACTAATAAAGGTTTAGACCAGGGGTCAGCAACAGGCGCCCCGCGGGCTGTATTCGGCCCGCGAGCCTCTTATTAGAAGTCGCCAACTGACAAAGTGGTACCTTTTGCCTGATAAAGCCACAAACTTTTTAACCAATTGCGGCTCGCATCAATGAGGACTATCGCGTATGAAATTTCCGCTAGAGGCGCTAGTGTAGACGGAGGTCTTCGAAATGTCAAATTCCATAATAATTAAGTGGGATTCACGGAATTATTTCTAATTTAACAATGTTGTGAATATTTTGCCATATCACGATATTAATTATGGCAAATATGAGTTACGAGTCATTGAATGTGAATGTTTTAAAAGCGGAACAAAGAAATTCCTCCTTTTTTTTACAAATAAAGCGGAACTGCGGAACACTGCGGCATCGTCGATATTTTTACAGCACGATCTATTGTATTAAATATTATTTAAGCGTAAATTTGGTTTTGCACAAACGTAACACACACTCCCACAGCGACATAGGTACGTACCTAAATTAATAGTACAATGGTGGAGGGTAAAATAAGTTTTCTTCCAACAAACTGCACATGGCAGATAGGTGAAATTGATTAAATGTATCTCTTTTTGTGAAAATAGAGAAAAAAAAACGTTAAAAATTACAGCTGTATTTCAGAACCTCCGTCTTCAGTGGCGCCAACTGGTGAGTAAAATAACGATAGCCCTCATTTTGTTAGCTACTATGTCGCCCTCGGCTGCTAAAAGGTTGCTAACCCCTGGCTTAGACTTTTCCATGAAACTATATCCTTGATTATAACAGTTTGCGGCCCATCGCGAGTTTTTATTGGTCATGAGCTCCAGCTATCCTCGCCAACAAACCAATTTCAACCGAAGCCACCTGCACATTAGGTACAAAATCTCCCTGGCAAGCTACATTGGTATGTATGTATTATCTTCGTTCGCGTTCTGTATGCTATTGGCCGGATAGGTTTTGAGGTGTGTAGGATTTTGTTGGGCCTTTGAGTGTAATAATAGTAAAACTATATACAATAATAAACAACGCGTACAATGTCTTTGCCCAAAGTTTTATCGAGCCACTTCTCGTGTTTTTCGTCAGTCCTTAACTCTGCAAACTTTATCAATGTCAATGGTTTTCGATGGGTATACGACATTTGGAAGGTTGCGGGTCACTTTTGGACGAGTTGGCTCAGGACGAGTGGCGGATACGATGAAATGATGGATGGTTCTCATCATCCTTAAGGCCGCTTTTACTATAAGCTGATAGGCTTATGGCATGGTGCAGTTTCAGTGAGCCAAGTTAATTCTGTTTTCAACCGACTTCAAGATTTATTAAATTTAAACTTTCGTGAGACATACTAACACTATAAAATATAACGGTTACACTCACGTCACTTTCGTCACTTCGCGCGACATGTTACCGTTATATTTTATAGTGAATTCAATATTTCGAAGGTTCTCAATTCGTCGGGATCTTTGTTTTTCAACCGACTTCAAGATTTCGAAGGAGGAGGTTATCAATTCGTCGGAATCTTTGTTTTTGCTATTTTTTTTTATTTTTTTTATGTATGTTCACCGATTATTCGAAGACGGCTGGACCGATTTAAAAAATTCTTTTTTTGTTGGAAAGCGTATACTTCACAGTTGGTCCCATTGTAACCATGTCAGGATCTGATGATGGGATCCTGGAGAAATCGAGGGAACTCTTCAACTATTATAGGCACACCCATGGTGATTTGAGTATTTTTTACAGCAAATCGAGCATTTGGTGTTGGAAAGGTGGATGCTTAGTGAAGTCGGTTCTTTTTTGTTTAAAATTTTTTTTGTATGTATAAAGGAACAAAAATAGTGGTGATCCGTTTAAGGGTATAATTGGTAGTCGGCGTTTCCAAACGTCAGAATCTACAAACTATAACAACAAAGACCCCACTATTTAGTAACCCTATTAAATACTCTAAAAGATAAATGCACAGTTTGGTTAATTTAAAATCAATTGTTCCGACAAATACCTGCCGGGTGCTAATGGAGCCGCGGTACCATTAAAGGCCATTAGGACATCGCGGGGGCCGAATAAAATACTAGTTGAAACCACTACAGGACTGCATTTACACCGTAGCGAATTCCACCCATCTTTAACAGATACCGCGTCAAAAAGTTTTGACAAAAAGCGTCCAATAATGGCACGCATTTAGCTTGATTTCAATTTTGGCGACTGCGTACACTCGCCGTGTTTAATCAACTACTCTAGGATCTAGCTAGGGTATTACTAATATGAATATATGTTGTTCATGTTCCATATCAACATCTTCACCCTTTGCTAGGTACTTGACACACATGAATTACTTACACAGAACAATACTTAGTTAAATGGATAGAAAACAAGCCATTTTATTATAAAAAAAGTCGTGATGTGTGTCAAAATTCATATAAATCTTTGGACTCTATTTTCTACCCAGTATTCTATAAGTATTACACCGTTCGTTTGTTTATTTCTCTTTCTGTTAATTCTGGCATGGCAGACCAAAGACTAAGCCGACTAAGGAGTAATCAAATATTCAGATTTGGACTCATAATCTTTCTTTTTTCTTTGGTATTTTTCTTAAACTATAACCTATTGTTGGTTAATCTAACATTGGTTTGATATGTTTTCTTATATGTAGAACAACGCATTTATATGTATTTTTTAGTTTTGATGTACTGTTGTTTTGAAAAAATAAGTCCCGCCGAGTTTCTTGCCGGTCATAATTCTTATCGGGTCAGAGGTGTAGGGTTAGAACTGGTATAGTTTTTTTTTCTCTTTTACTTTGATAATCTATCTGACGTGTAAAAGTGCCCTTGGCCGCGATTCGAAAAATAAACACACACACTGGACAGACACAGCTCCAACCCAACTCAACTCAACGCTATAACGATATTGACATTTGCCCTTCGAACAGATTTTCATTCAACATTGGTACAATGTGTGAGCAATGTGTGACCAATGTGAGACCAATGTGTGAACAATGTGTGACCAATGCGAGACCAATGTTGAATGAAAATCTGTGTGTGTATTTATTTTTCGAATCGCGACCCTTGTGGCATACTTACTGAATAAATGTTGAAGTTTGAGTTCGGCACGGTGTAAGAGACGTCCTCGGTAAATCGCCTCCCCATTAAGCTGTAAACAAATCGAAGGATCACGTATAGCGGCCATTACTTGCGGCTCTTACGGCAAATCAGGCGTGAATATACGACCGGATCGCGCAGGAAATGAGAATTCGACGCCACATCCGAATGAAAATATATTCCTTCACATATTAGACGGTTCTGCACATGATGGACGCCATTGAAGACGAAATGATAGAACAAACTTCACAAAAATGACAATCAGATCAGTTGACTTCACGAATTCGAAGAAATAATGATGATGATGAATGGTTCACCCTTAAGGACGCTTTTACTATAAGTTGATATGGTTATGGCACGGTGCAGTTACAGTGAGGCAAGTTAATTCTGTTTTCAACCGACTTCAAGATTTCGAAGGAGGAGGTTGTCAATTCGTCGGGGTCTTTGTTGTTTTTGAAATTTTTTTATGTTTACAAATTATTCGAAGATGGTTGGATCGATTTGGAAAATTCTTTTTTTTGTTTAAAGGGTATATAATTGACAGGTGGTCCCACTGTCATCAGGTTAGAATCTGATAATCCTGGAGAAGGGATTTCCGTTTGAGCTTCAAGATGGCTACGTCGTCTTTAGAATAGTTTTTTGTTTTTTGCTCATTTACGTAGTTCAGTGTGTAATATTGATAGCTTATTCTGCGGTGACCTAACGAACAAGTGTGCAGCTAATGAAAAATTAGTCCCAAAACGCGCGTAACCATCCTTTAGTTGAACAAACGGTTATCCGGGGTCCCGGCCACCCACGTGTTTGTAAGGAGGCTATCACCTTACAATCAACAAGGCCTTAACCGAACAACGTTGCTTTTATTTTATTTTAGTCAAATGAATGAAATCATAAGTGTACCTTGACATTGGCAGAATTCACCTCGCTAAAATAGGCGAGGAGTAAAAGCCATTAATTAAATGTAAAAAAAAAAAATCCTGGAGAAATAGAGGGAACTCAACAAATATTATAGGCACACCTATAATAGTGTTTTGAGCATATTTTAAAGTAGCTCGGCTTCTAGCAACGATGTGAAGGAGGTTCAGAATCAAACAAGATTTACTGAAAATATGGCTCGTGAAAATTTGTAACCGGCCAGTCTTATACCGTAATAAGACTGTCAGAGAAAGTACCGCACGAGTCATTCTTGCGGCACTATTGTGGGGCCATTTTTTGGGCTGACTGTGTATCCCTAGTATTATTTGATCGGTGTAACTCGGGCATTACTCTTGTAAAAATGGAGTAGCTTAAGTAACGTCGGTTCTCTTTTCTTTAAAACTATGACATGCGCTTTATCTAGTAATTGTCGCGTCGTTCATCGTTATATCAGCCGAAGATATTCATTAAAAGATAAAAGAAGATAAATGATACTTAGTATTCACTTTAGGCACATGCACTCATGAACGTCAGAGAAAAAAAAACTACCATCGGTTCTAATCTACACCTCTGACCCGAGAAGTATTATGACCGGCAAGAAACTCGGCGGGACTTATTTTTTCAAAACAGAATTTATTTTTTCATTTCAGAACATAGACCTCAAACTCCCGGACCTAACAATGACCGTAACCCTGCTTTGTAATCTTAACTGAATAATGTTTTTCTACTGATTGTGTAGACCGAACTACTAGCGCATACTTTCCGATAGAGCTTTTATGGTCGCATATTGTGACATCGCCAACGATGGTACAAAGGATTTTCATACAATATTGTAACACTGTTGTCCTTCCCGACCGTCCGTGTCCTTCTTCCCGACCGTCGGCACAATCCACCGGGAGACAGAACTTACTCAATTGTATAGAGGCAGCAGGTCTTTCGTCGAACTCTATTCTTACCAGCTTGCCTAGATTGAGCACTCGTAGAAATTTTTTTGTATACAATAGTGACATAATCAAGCTTTTCAATCTCGTACCTTACTTAGGCCACTCGGCAAGCTTCGTGGCCTAAACACGGTACTCGACTGAAAAGCTCTTAATTATGTCACGAATGTATAAAATACTATTACCTTCGACCATTAAACAACCGCCGAGTTCAAGATTACACAGTTATTGGCTTCATAACAAATTTCCTTTATAATTTGCCACAGCGCTGCCCCTACGCCGATTCCATATGGATCGGCAAATCAGGCATGAATATGAGGAAATGAGCTTTCGACGCCGCTCCTATTGGAAGGATGTTTTCCTTAACCCCGGTAGTAACGCTCTATATGTGGATACATGTGAACACGTATAAAATTTTATTAAAAATATAGAACTAAATTATATACATACCAATAAAATACATGTTAGTTAGACTTTTAGTTGAGAAATACCTTTGAGTCTAGTTTAGCAACTAGCAAAGCCAACCAGCAACTAACCTAATTCAAGTCAAAATATAACTCTCATTCACCGATTTCATGTATTTATAATGTGTCTTTTAGGGTTCCGTACCTCGAAAGGAAAAAAACGGAACCCTTATAGGATCACTTTGTTGTCCGTCCGTCTGTTAAGATCCTTTTTCTCAGGAACGCGTGGAGGTATCAAGCTGAAATTTATATCAAATACTCAGGCCTACTGTCCCTTGGAGCTCTGAAAAAATCAAACATCTAAGCCAACGTAATCAAAAGATACAGCCGTTTATGCCGCAAATTTTCGAAACTCGCAAGGGAATCAAAACCTACAGTGTACTTCCCGTGAACTCAGAATCTTGAAATTTGGTACGAAGCAGCATCTTATAGCACAGATACAGGAAAAATTGCGAAAACCGTAAATTTTTACTCACATCATATACTAAAAATATTTTTAATTATTTTAAAGTTCCTACCCCTATATACCTACAGGTTTGTACGGAACCCTCGGTGCGCGAGTCCAACTCGCACTTGGCCGGTTTTTTTTAAAGACCCAGTGATATAAAATTTGGTATTTTTACTCCTCGGGTGTAAAACAGCAATAATTATTTACCTTCATTCAGAGAAATACAAGATAAAGTCAGAGAGTAAGGTTATTTTCAACCGACTTTTTTTATCGGGAAAATTATTTTTTTGTTTGAAAGAGTGTACTGCACAGTTGGTCCCATTGTAACCAGGTCAGGATCTGATGATGGTATCCTGGAGAAATCGAGGGAACTCTTCAAATATTATAGGCACACCTATAGTAATTTTAATATTTTTTACAGTGGCTCGGCCATTTCCTTTTGGAAAGGTGGAGTCTAAGTGAAATCGGTTCTTTTTTGTGTAAAATCATTAGACTTGAATTAAGGCACAGAGTATACAGACCGAACTACGAAAGGTGCAATTTTCACAAACTACACTTTTGACAACACGTAATGTCGCTTTTTTTAATGTATAAATACCGATGTAATCATTTGTTTCGATTAACGTGTTAAATTGACGCTAAAACGAGTAGTTTTCTCATATTAAGAGTAGCCCCACTAGACTTAAGCTAAACTGCTAATGATAAACTAAAAACATGGCTCGGCCACTAAAAACTTGGCTTATCATTCGTAAAAGCAGAAGGCAATTAAAAATACTTATATACATAAAGAACAAACATTTGTAAAATTTGAGCACGGCAACAGCTATGCGTGGTCAATAATTCAACTGACACACTTCTGCCTAATATCAAGAATCAATCAATACATGCAAGGATTGGTATCCATTGAACGGGGTCGGAATGGCCCATAAAGTGGACGGCCGAATTATGATATTATGATAATACCGATGGGGCGATGTATCAAATAGCGATAATCTTTATGGCATTTTGATGGACTGTCTCCGAGTGTATTGGACGGGTATTTTTTTCTACCGACTATTTTATGGGACTTAAGGCTAGACTTATTATTTTTTCAAAAGTGGTTAATTTGTTCTCAAAGAGCCAATACCTTTTTTTTTCCTCAAAGGCGTGGCTACACCTGACGAACCACGAGGAAATTGCCGCGCGAGGCAGCTCGGCTAGTGTAAGGTAGAATTAATAATTCAGTGGAGTGATTTGACAGCTCTCGGCATACAAAGCGGTTGTCAAATGTATGTAAAGTTCTGTCAAATCACTCCGCGGAATTATTAATTCTACCGTAGTCCTGTCTCGGCCGAGACAAACGCACGCGCGGCCGCAATGCCTCGGGCGAGGCGAGGCACGTCTAGACGCCGCCTAGCCGAGCTGCCTCTAGCGGCAATTTACTCGCGAGGCGGTTCGTTAGATGTGGACAATTTTAATTTACATTATATACTTACTTACTTACTTACTTACTTACTTACTATTGGTGACATAAATAAACACCAACATCATTTAGGGTCGTTTTTAAATTTTGTGCCTTGTTCTCTTGCTCCATGGCCCCTAAATCAGCCTGATACATGCTACATAATGAGTATAATGACGTCAATTAATGGCGGCAGCCATTTAAGTCTTCAAGAAATTTAAGAAAATCCTTACCTTTGCTATAGTGGAGGGTGTATATTTGAAAAGTTCTATATATTACCAATTCAAGTATATTCCCCACTACACTATCCTATGAATAATTAATGTAAACAGAATGTCTCAGTGTATTCGGCTCCGGAGGACCGTCTATGTTGTCTCCTTGCCTAGGGTTGCCACTGCTTGAAAATATATTCAAGTCTAAGAATTAATACTAAATTATAATAATTTTGAGATAGAGTAGGTATAAGTAAATTATATGCTTAGGGTCTAAGGCCTGTAGGGTTCCAGCGCTCAGCAGTTTTTGAGAAAGAATTACTTAAAACATTGACCGACATCAGGGTGGATCAACTTTTTGACCGACACAAATCTGTCCTGAACTTTTAAATTTCGTTGTATTTCACCTTTAAATAATGACTGTGCTTCAGTTTATGGTGTATGTTAAAACATATGTTTAAAATCTTGGGATCGGTTTAATTTTCAGTGACCATTCATTTCTTAGCCCAAACTCCTCATATAACACTTTTTAGCTATTTCTACAAGATTACTAAAATCTGGATTAGTAGATGAACCTATGAGCAAAGTATTTAAATCATTTTAAACAAAAAATAACCTCCTTCACTTAGCCTCAAACTTTCCAAGAGCAACCCAAGTAACACAGGAAGCATTATAACATATGAATAGTTAACTTATTTCGAACTTAAGGACCGTATAAACTCTTATATACGTTCACCGAGCAACTTGTCGCATTATATGATGCTTTGAGCTGTATAACGGTTGTATAATGGCATATCTAAATGCTTTTGTAAAGCCTTTAGCTTTAGTGCAGCAAACCACAACGCAACTGTACAGCTTTCGACTGTTTAAAAGCACTTAAGTGCTTTAGGTTCTACAATAGCATTATATAATGCTTTAAGCTGTATAACGGTTGTATAATGGCATATATAAATGCTTTTTTAAAGCCTTTAGTTTTAGTGCAGCGAACCAAAATGCAACTGTACAGCTGAATGCTGTACAGTTGCGTTTTGGTTTGCTACACTAATGCTTCGGTGTGGTTTAGTGCCTTAGGCTCTACAATAGCATAAATAAATGCTTAATGCTGTTTATGAGCATGAATATTAGCCATTATAATGCCACGTAAATCCGGTATACAGCTTTCAGCTGTTTTTAGTGCTTTAGGTAATACAATAGCATTATATGATGCTTTACGCTGTATAACGGTTGTATAATGGCATATGTAAATGCTTTTGTTTAGCCATTAGTTTTAGTGCAGCGAACAACATGCAACTGTACAGCTGAATGCTGTACAGTTGCGTTTTGGTTTGCTACACTAATGCTTCGGTTTGGTTTAGTGCCTTAGGTTCTACAATAGCATAAATAAATGCTTAATGCTGTTTAAGAGCATGAATATTAGCCATTATAATGCCACGTAAATTCGCTATACAGCTTTCAGCTATTTTTAATGCCTTAGGGTGTACAATAGCATTTATAAGTAGGTAATACGTTCCTAAAGCAGTATAATAGCAATAATATAAACCATTATAAAGCCAAGTAATTCACTATAAGGGGCTATTCATAAATTACGTCATTTCAAATGGGGGGGGGGGTCTGGACATCGGATGACGGTAGCATGACGTAGGAGGGGGGGGGGGGCGGTCATTCCGAAGATCACATCATCAATGTGTAAAAAAAGGTTTCTATAAACTTTTAATGCTATAAAATATTATCTACTAAATAGTTTTTTATTTTACAATTAAGCTTAAAACGCAGTTTTTTTTAATGACGTCACTTTATTTGGCAGGGGGAGGGTTGGATGATTTTAGGGGGGGGGGGGGGGGGGTAAAAATCATCAAAAATTGATGACGTAATTTATAAACAGCCCCTATACAGGTTTTAGCAGTTTTAGTGCCTTAGGTTCTACAATAGCATAAATAAATGCTTAATGTTGTTTAATAGCATAATTATTCACGTGTAATGCTGTAGGCATAAATAAGACATTATTTAAGGGTCGCTGAGCTGCTATTGGACTAAGAGCTAGCCACGTCAGATATGACACAATAATGAGAGCAACAAAACCCGTCTGGTTAGATTGCTATACTATTCTTATTGCTAGATACTGGCATCTGGCAGCTTTTAATGGGTGGAGGTCACAGTGACAGATTAGCAAAATGTTTTAATTGGAAAATAGTAATACCAAACTAGGTAAAAATTGCCGAAGTTGTCTCAGTTATAAAGGACAGGGCCTATATTTTAAGGGGCTCCCTGGCGCCAACGACCTTAGATCTGATTCCCTTAGTTTTCTAATGATTTATATAGCTTATCATATTATCAGTAACGGCTTTAAACAATATAGTATCCTATATTTACTTCAATATTCATTGTCTTCGAGATATTTGACATCAAAGTCGAACCGGTTTAGGCTCTAAAAGTGGTTTTATGGTCATAAATTTTGTTTTAATTAGTTAAAAATTAAAATCTCTTATCAGTTTTTAGAGACATCAAAGAGGAACCCTAGTATGTAGATTACGTATATGTAAGATTCTTTACACCATTCGAATATCGATAAAAGTGTTTTTAGACCATATTTTACAAACATCATAAAAAAATAACGGCTCATTTATTTCAAGATCCGGCTCTAAAGAATGGAAATAAAAGATTCAAGAACCGATAGTCGTTTGCTTTATAATTCTATCTGTAGTGAATATGTTGGAATATCGACTCAAAACTGGTCAAAAATCGATAAAAAAAACGTTAGACCAAAAAATATTGTGTATTAATACCGTACATCGGGGTTTTCGGTGCGGGAATGTTTGACATTAGCCAAAGAGTAGGCATTAACTTAAAAAACAGAATGTACTCTAGCAGGTTTCTGCCTAATGAATAATTGAATCTTAAAGCAAATCAAATTATTTTGTTCAATATTTTTTGATTTGCAATTTTTTTTTTTTTTTTAAGTAGTTACACTACTATATATAAACTGAAAATAGATGTCATATACTTCAGAAAAAGTGACCAAACCCTCCGGTGTCCGAGGCCAGATTTGAACTGGCGTCTTCAGCTTTCGCGGCTGACGTCCTGACCACTAGACCACCCGGTCACGGCGGAACTTGACAAATTTTCTCATGTATATGCAATCTCTGAATTTGAAAATTTGTCAAGTTCCGCCGTGACCGGGTGGTCTAGTGGTCAGGACGTCAGCCGCGAAAGCTGAAGACGCCAGTTCAAATCTGGCCTCGGACACCGGAGGGTTTGGTCACTTTTTCTGAAGTATATGACATCTATTTTCAGTTTATATATAGTAGTGTAACTACTTAAAAAAAAAAAAAAAATTGCAAATCAAAAAATATTGAACAAAATAATTTGATTTGCTTTAAGATTCATAGATGGCAGCACCATCTCTCTCGCTATACCAAAATCACGTAAGAGATTCGGATAGGAGGTGCAAGCACGTACTGCGCATGCCCTTAGAGTATGGTCAACGGCGCCTAGCCGTTTCAAATTCAGAGATTGCATATACATGAGAAAATTTGTCAAGTTCCGCCGTGACCGGGTGGTCTAGTGGTCAGGACGTCAGCCGCGAAAGCTGAAGACGCCAGTTCAAATCTGGCCTCGGACACCGGAGGGTTTGGTCACTTTTTCTGAAGTATATGACATCTATTTTCAGTTTAATGAATAATTGATTGAAAAAATCATAGGTATATACAATTCATATGTAATAGCTGACTATAATGTATATATATTTTAGGTACATATACCAATGATTTTTTCAAGTATTTTTTTATTAATTCATGTTGTCACTGATCATTGTCAACCTCTTCAGTTAACCAAATAGTTCATAAATATCGGACGTCAAGATTAATATTTGACACTTATTATACCGTGTCTTTGTCTTAGGTAGATCTAGTTAATAAATTTCGGATATGCATTTTTAAAATACTATATAATAGTCAATACAAACATGCCTCTAAGAAAAAAAGCTCGTATCATAGTGTGTATGCTATTCACAGAGAGGTAGTTATTCATTAGGCATAATATGATATTTTCTCAGACTAACCTATCTGTTTATCTCTACTCTTTCTCAAATCGTTCCCGCACCGAAAACCCCGATGTATGATTATTACGGAAACAAAAACAGTAGGCGACAAACTATGAACTATATTTTATTATACATCGTTTGGCATTACTTTCTCCCAACATAAACTTTTGTATAATTTCTCTTAATATTGTATAGTTTTTGTATAGTTTCTCATAATACTGCATCAAACCCAGATCTCTAGGATTTATTTTCTTGAAATGGTTTGCATTCTTTGACCTCTACCACTTTAAAGCTGCCAGATGTCCAGATCTAGAAATAAGCATAGTATACCAAACTGACTAGAGTTGCTCTCATTATTGTGTCATATCTGACGTGGCTATCTCTCCGTCTATATAGATCAACGCCATTTTGTAAATAATTTATAACCTAAAAATAAAATCATGCGGCCCTATTCAAACAAGGAAAATACCTATATAATAATGAAATAACTTAATTTAAGACTGCTCAATCAACACTATTATGTTAATAATGCAAAACTCGTTCTATACGAGGATTACACAATGGTTTTGTTTATTTGACGCATATATTTTTATAATATTTTATAGCAAAACCACAATAAATCAAAGGCGCGTGAAAATTTTCAATGAAACTTATATACACATTTACAATAAACTACATTGCGCAGTAATATTTGAAGGATATAATAACGTAAAAGAGTCATAAACTTTTATAAATTTTGTTAGGATGCAAACAAATATGACGTGTCACTCATTTAGTTTTTGTACCGTCTTCGTCCATTTTATATTGCGAGACAAAGTAGTTAAATCACAACGTTCATTGTATTATAACATTTGTTCCGTCGGTATTAGAGACGTTTTTGCATTGACGTAAGGTTTATTTTACTACACTCTTATGCTGGTATAATGCTTTTGTATTGCGATTGGCAAGTTAATTGAGAGTACTAATGCTTCTTTACTGCGATTAGCAAGTTTTTTGGCCGTATTAAAGCTTCTTTAATGCGGTGGGCAACTTAATAGAGCGTACTCATGCTTCTTTAATGCGATTGGCACTTTCCATGACAACGATAATGCTAATAGCGCAGACATAATGCGCGTGTAATGCAATTAAATAACCTATATAGGATCTCAAGCTGGGTAATTTGTGCCTATTTAAGAGCTATATCCGCACTATAAACGTTTATAATGCTACTATAAAACGAACTCAAAATGCTAAAAGCATACAAATATGCCGTAAGACGGCCGTTATACTGCTCTGATGTGTTACTTGGGAAATGCTCGAACTGTTGTAAAAAATACTCAAATCACTATAGGTACACACCTATAATAGTTGTAGAGTTCCCTCGATTTCTCCAGGATCCCATTATCAGATCCTGACCTGGTGACAATGGGACCAACTGTGAAGTATACTCTTTCAAAGAAAATAAATATGTTCCAAATCGATCCAGCCGTCTTGGAATAATCGATGAACATAAAAAATGCAAAAACAAAGATCCCGACGAATCGAGAACCTTATCCTTCGAAATCTTGAAGTCGGTTGAAAACTTTAAGGTGGCAACCCTATTATCGAATGAAAACAGCTCTTTAATGAGATTTCCCCGTTTTTCTCCGATTGCTCCAAAGATTGGGCGGCTACAGCTTTATTGGCAAAAATAAATTTGCAAGCTCTCACAGGATTTGTTTCCTGCAAGTCTGTTGACTCTCCTTCGTAATCCAAAATGAAGTATTTTCTATTAAAATCCATGGCGCTTAAGTCGTTCTGTCGTGAGTGGTTAAGCTTGAAAACTTGTTTAAATTGGTTCATAAAGCTTTTATGTTGGTCTTTAGATTTTCTTAATAGCGGAACGAATGGAAAACTAAAGCTGTAGGTTCTGGATTACTGAGTTACCTAATGGCGTTAACTGTTTCGCATACATTTATTTATTTTATTTTATTCGCAATTAAAAAGGTACGCGTATCATAAGTATGAGATGGAATGACCGCCATTGCACCGCCATGGCCAACTGGATTGGAGGAGGACAACCGCGGTCGGGAGGGCTGGATTTTCATTACGTTACCGAAATCGATGTGGTTATGAATTATCATACATGTTTACAACACTGTCACAGATAATACACTGATGTTACATTACTGGTTGCAATGTTCGTAATTTAATTACATACGGTTTCCGAACACAGAATAGAGCATTTATGATAAGGGTGTAGATATAGGTAAACCATTACAAAAACGCTTCTAATTGACCGGAAAGTATTACCTATTGCTAACTAGCTATCAGTGGCGGCGTGACTGAAATATTTGTGGGGAAGCCGGAGCCAATTGGACTTTCCCTTTCTTCATAAGCCTTAGTAAAAGTCCTCAACTAGCTGAAAAATAGACAAGCCATAGAGTATCGAGTTCTGTCTTCGCTACGCCATTGTTAACTATAACTATACGCAAAATTGCCTTAATTATGAAATACTATTATCTCTTCTGTGCCTTAATTAAAAATATATCCAAACATTTTTTGTTTTATTTCATTTTGATCAAACATTGCCTGTCTGTCAAGCTGTTTTGATATGTCTTCTTATAGAACTACGCATTATTGTGTATCTTTAAGATCTAAATGTATTACTGTTTTGAAAAATAAGTCCCGCCGAGTTTCTTGCCAATCATAATACTTCTCGGGTTAGAGGTTTAGGGTTAGAACCGGTGGTAGTATTTTTTTTCTCTGACGATCATAAGTGCATTGTAATGTGCCTAAATTGAAAATAAATATCTTTTATCTTTAGTTTATATGTTAATATCGTAGTTATGCAAAGTGTCTCAATATTAATATAAACACAAGTGCATGTGTCGTGCACTGCATTCGCTGCATAGCAGGCATAAACTGCATGTTTAGTGCTGACAAAGAAACAGTTTCCGCTGGAAAGGATCTGAAAATTTCTTTATCTACACTCACATTGTAAGTCCTCTGTGTTCAAATGTGTTCAAAAACGGTAGGCAATGGCCAGCATTACAACAACCGATTTTACTATGATAAGTTTTTTATCTTTACATGCTCAAATATTGTTAACTTATGAGTTTCAAATTTGGAACATCGAATTTGATAACGTAATGAAAATCCAGCCCTCCTCCCCGATCGCCGGCACGCGCCCGCCCGACCGCCGGCACAATCGAGTTGGCCATTTCGGTGCAATGGCGGTTTTTCTTATGGTTTCCAAACACGCCATTTAGGATTTATAATATGTGTAGAAAGCAGTGTAGTATGCAACTTTACGTAATTAGGCCTTATTACGTAAGTCACATAAACTACTATTTAAATTTACTCTAGGGCACGAGTAATGTATTTTCTATTAAAATACCATCAACTGCTGCAACATTGCCTACGGTGCCTAACTTTGCCTGACTTGAAAAACAGTGATTCTCTATCTCTACTGAATACAGAATGTAACAAAAAGACTGGTGATCCGTTTAAGAGTATATGTGGATTTGCAAGAAAATTTTTGTCCTTACTTTCCATTATAAAAATTTTTGGACGCGAAATTTTTTTTTTGTATGCGACCCATTGTTCATCTTGAAAATCGTACTGCGTAAGCATCTAGATTTACCTTATGCTTTTAAACCTCCAAAACGACGAGCTGGCCGCATGTGCAACTTTGAACATACTCGTATTGCTGTTGTCAGACGTCATTATGACTATCTTTCGGCTAAATTGTGTAATAAACTGAACACTTTGTTAAACATACATCCACTATTATACACGGTGCTCGTGAGGATTGCGAGAGACTTTAACAGTGCATTCCTGATCATAATTGGAGACTAAAATGTCGTATAAACTTTTCTGGAATTCGCCTAGTTTCAGAGTTACTATCAATTAAATAAAAAAATATTTTTTATTGTGACTCAGTGCAAAACGCTTTTTTGATGGCGATTTCACCCTTTATGGGGTCTAGTCTAGACATTCTTATTGACAGATATCAAAGTGCCAAGGAATACTTTACGTAAACTATTTTTTACGAAAAAAAATGTACTAATTTATTTTAATCGACAGTTTTACCAATAACATTTATGTTTTCATGTTCAAAATCATTAAAAAATCGAAAAAAAAAACAAAAAAAAAATTTTTTTTTTGCGAAATTGACCTAAATTTATATAACATTTATTACTCCTTATGACCTCAGAAATTCGTGGTTAAAATCTCTCGCAATGCTCACGAGCACCGTGTATAGGGAATGCGGGAATAAAATAACGAAGTTTTTGCAAAATCTCAATTATACTGAGACTGAATTAGTGCTTAGTGGGACCTAATTAATAATTAATTATAACAGCTTAATGTTAAAGAAAAAAAATACATATTTTATTATATTTTAGAGTACACTTCCTAAGTAAAATTATAACTAACCTGGTTTACTATAAGGAATTTTTCCTAAATTTAAATAATTTTAAACTAACATAATTATGATAATTAAGTTTAGTAATCTTACCGTATACATATAAGTATCACTGTAGAACATAAACCCCCTATGTCCGAGGTGGGCGTAAACAGCTGCGACACAGTTTATACTAATGCAGCTGCTTACGATCTCAATGTTTTAATATGTACCTACGTTATTATGTTCAATAAAAATCTTTAAAATCTTTAAATCTTTAATTGTCCCAGCCGGTCAACCCTCCATACTAGGAGGAGGACAGAAAACCAATTTGATTTCGCGCGAAATTTTTTTTTAGTTTTACCTAATTAGAATACGATACCAATTAGGAACATGCATGATTTTTTTGGAAGACGTCATTCGATTCTATTTCCCTGTAGATTCAAATGTCACTAATAAACCTACTATCTATGATAGCCCTAAAACGTCAAAAATGTGAAAATACGTTAGGCGTCTGCGCCGCGCGCCAAAACGCCCCATACAAAAAGTGTGAGGTTTGTGACGTCACCGACCACAAAGTTGCAGAAAACTGTTTGGAAGGAACAAGTTTTTGGAAGATTTTTGTAATTTTAGGCACGAAAAAATGCGTTTAGCTATACAGGTTGTCTCATTCAAATCGGTGAGTATGGGAAAGTCTGAAATTATAAGACATACGAAGATCTGTTCTGAGGAACCATGTCATCGATTTTAATAACAAGAAAAACTGCATTCATACATTTTAAAAAACATCTGTACTGCGTTCGGGAATCGAACCCGGTTGTTTTGAAGAAAAAAATAACCTACACTATTTCTATTTAGATATCGATTTTGTAGGTCTTAAGCAGTAAATGTCTGTATGAAACATGGTGTCTAAAATGAATAAAATGCATTTTATTATATGAAGATACAAAATGCAATTGTAAGATCGTTACCTAAACGTGTTGAATATTGTATAGAAAAAGGCGGTGGTCACTTCGAGCACCTACTAAAATAAATTAAAGTATGTGGAAACAATGTATTTTATTCATTTTAGACATCATGTTTCATACAGACATTTACTGCTTAAGACCTACACAATCGATATCTAAATAGAAATAGTGTAGGTTTTTTTTTTCAAAACAACCGGGTTCGATTCCCGAACGGAGTACAGATGTTTTTTAAAATGTATGAATGCAGTTTTTCTTGTTATTAAAATCGATGACATGGTTCCTCAGAACAGATCTTCGTATGTCTTATAGTTTCAGACTTTCCCATACTGACCGATTTGAATGAGACACCCAGTATAGTTGTCATACATTTTTTTTCTTGTTAGAACATAAGTAATCGAACTGAAGTTTCGAAAATACATTTGAGGTATAAAAAAAATGCCTAAAATTTTACGTTTTTAAACCGCAATATCTTTAAAAAACTGTTAAAAATTATTACGGATTTCCACTTATTTATAATAATTTTGGGTTGTTGAACGTGTTTATGGAACAAATTCAATTAAATATTTTTCACGCATGTTCTCTATTATACCCTTAAACGGATAACAAGCATTTTTGTTACATCTTGTATATAAAAGGCCTCTTTAAAAAAATACACGTAAATACACGGTGAATTGTATATAGGTATATATATATATATATACATATATTTTTTTTTTTTTTTTCATTGCATTGAGAATGAGTGAGATTAGTTTTTTGGACTTAGCATATCCAGAATTCTAATTCCACGTTTTATGTTACGCGAGCCGCAACGGTCTTCCGCTTCCTGTTCATATGTAGCTGGGAGCTTTTTACCAGCCACGGCGGGCTTTGCACCCGAATTAATATGCTCCAGTCACATTATGATGGTATTTGTGTATGCACTAGATAGGCTTGTGTTTATATTTCCTGTATTTTGTGTGTCTAAGTACAGTCGCCGTCAGATATATCGGAGCGGCCAAAGTGGTCACAAATATCTGAACAACGCCTTTGTCAATGCGATAAAGTGCATGTTCAGATATTTTTGAGTACCTTGGCCGCTCCGATATCTTTGATGGCGACCTTTGAGGAATTGCAAAGCGGAATGTGAAAATTGAGAATAGTAAAATAACTTGAAACAAGAATATGGCGCCTGATGGTAAGAACTGCTTCTAAACAGCTACCTTAGTCTATGGACGCCTGCAACTCCAAAGGTGTCACATGCGCGTTGCCGACTCTTTAAGATACTTAAAGGAGGATTCACTGTGTTGACGGCTTAAGGGACAAGAGCATATCAAGAATATTGCTCATACCCTTACCCCCCACGTAGCATTATGTTGCACTAGGGATGACAAAGATTTAGATTCTTAAAGCTACTCCGTAACACCGCTCGCAGAACCGATGGCCGATGGGGCAGAAAGGTTCTTGAGTGGCGACCGCGTACCGTAAGACGCAGTGTGGGAAGGCCCCAGACTAGGTGGACCGACGATCTGGTTAGAGTCGCGGTGAACATCTGGTTAAGGGCGACGAATGACCGTTCGTTGTGTAGATCCTTGGGGGAGGCTTTTGTCCAGCAGTGGCCGTCTTTCGGCTGAAATGATGATGAGTCCGTAACATTCTTATTCGCATGGAAACATTTTCATCCTAAATATTCGCGTTTACAAATGTGAGAGACACAACATTTTTGACATCCCTAGTAGTACCTATGTACTATTAAATCCCTTATCCCTTAGTAGTAGTAGTAGTAGTGTATATACTATTAAATCCGTAGTATGTAGTATGTACTATTAAAGGTGGTATATCACTTACTCAAATCCGTATGTTGAAGGTATTAGGCGCATGTGTTTTAAATTGTGCTACCAAACAGCTATAAAGGCTTTAATAAAACAAACAATTAATCGATTGCTAAATTAAACCCCAAGTGTAGTAGCCTACGAAGCAAAAAAACATGGCTGAAAATGCGCTCATAGTTAGTTCCCTATCACAATCTTTTCCACCAATGATTATAAACTACGTTCACATGTGGGTTTAATGATAACTTTACCAACCTCGTACCATAAGCCTTCGAACCACTGAAAATTAAACTGTAGTATAATGACATAAAGTCGCAAGTTCAATGCGAATTTATTAAAATTGAGGATAAAAGAGAATGATCGGGAATTGCAAGTAAATGCTCTGAATGCCTAAGGATCGAAATAGCATAGAAACCCGGCTACTATCGGGATCACAGGCCTTTTATACGACATACATCATTGTAGATAAACGAGTGTGAGACACGCGAGTGTGTTTATTTAGGTCATTTCATGACAATGTGTTTAAATAAAGTTGGGGTGATAAATATGTTTATTTTAACTTGCATCGACACGACAGGGTTAATGGCGCGGCGGTTGCAATTGTTTAGTGTCAACATAAAAATGGTTGTTTAAGTTATACACGGTGGGGCCTGTAACTAAAGCAAAAAATTAAAATGTACATTCTTCTCCTCAAACTACGCAACGTTTGTTTGACGACTTTGAAAAAAAACTTGCGGTTTGAATTTTATTACATTTTAAAGTTAATTCGAACACGCAATGTACTATGAAATTGATTATGTCTGTAGAGTGACTAGACTGACAGGCGATGTCAATTAGACGGAGTTTTAAGTACATTGAAAATACTATTTACTTTGTTTGAAAAAAGAACAATCTAAAAACTTTATGATTTTAAAAAGTTGCTACATAAAAGTTGTCTAGTTTGAGGACTAGAATCTACGTTTTAATTTTTTGCTTTAGTTACAGGCCCCACCCTGTATATTTTTTAATACCTCAGTCATTTCAGAGAGTGCCATTTAACTTCGAACAAATTTGAGCTGATAATGATGATTAATATTTGTTATTATTATATAAAGCGCAAACATGACTATACAATATAAATGTGCTGTGTTTGTCATTTTTTTTATACCACGACGGTGGCAAACAAGCATACGGCCCGCCTTCTGGTAAGCAGCTACCGTAGCCTATGGACGCCTGTAACTCCAGAGGTGTCACAGGCGCGTTGCCGATCCTATACAAAAAGGAGTATTCACTGATCATGTATAGAAATTACATGTCATCCTGCCAATATAATGCGAAAGTAACTCTCTCTTTCCTCTTCCCGCTTATTTCAGTGAACCGATTTAGATGTATCACAATAGTTTTTATCACGAAAACTATCCCTCAGGGGCGAAAGGTAAGAGGAATTTACTATAAGTTTGTGTAATGTCTAAGTAGGTATAACACACAATTGTTATTTTTATTTTAGAGCGCACTATTCGCCTACAAACTGTCCTCAGTTTGGCGATAATAGCGCTCCTTTTTACAACTTTCGTCATCAAGCACGGTGTGGCCATATCGCAAATGTCATCAAAACACGTCGAACGGAGCACCAACGCGTGATATCCGGAATAAATGGTCCGGATATTGCTGTTGTTCCATGATCCGGAAAAATTGTGAAAATGGAACACACCTCAATAATTGATAGGCCAGGAAACAACACGAAATGTTTCCCGGAAATATTTGGTCGATAAATTCGGTTAATTGGAATTATGTTAGGTATAAAAGTTTCCAAGGAGAAATATAATGTAATATTGTATAAATATATTCAACATTATTGTATATATTTTAACGGCCTCTTAGCCAGTCGGTAGTGACCCTGCCTACGAAGCAGGAGGTCCCGGGTTCAAATCCTGGTCAGGGCATTTATTTGTGTGTTCAACACAGATATTTGTTCCTGAGTTATGGGTGTTTTCTGTATATTTAAGTAGTTATCTATATCTATTTATTATATATATCGTCGTCTAGTTCCCACAACATAAGCCTTATTGAGCTTACTATGGGACTAGGTCGGTTCGTGTAAGATTCTCCTATAATATTTATTTATTTATTCACAAAGGCTGGCGAAGAATGAAAAATTTACTTAATTATATCTCGTTGTGTATGGAAAACCAACACACCGTATTTATTTTTGTGGAGCCACAGGTAGAAATCAAATGACATTTTTTAGAGTGATGACAAATAACCTTTGAGTAGTGGTACGCAAATGACTCGGACAAATGACTGGCTCTTAAAAAGATGGAGGTCTTAGTGAAATCGCCTCTTTTTTTCTTTGAAATTATTTATGTGATTTCAATGATGGTTATGTTGTATTAAAACATCATTAAATTAAAGGATTTTTATATAATTTATACCGTATATTGAGCTTACAACAAACCTCCAAGCTAAAGCGATATTAACTTATGAGATGCAGGTTCAAATCCCGTTAGGTTATTAGCAATAAAACTAGTTACTACTTGTTATTAATGATGGGTCATACTTAATGTGAGGACATGGGTCACAACCATAGATACCTTGTATAGCTTTAGGACATGAACATACCACGGAATCTGTGGTCAGGGGTGGCAAGTGCGTATATAGGGCAAATGTGCCTATTTAATATAGGTAGGTCTATACCTTTCTTGTTCACTTAACGAATTCACAGAATACAGTAATGACTACTAATGTAACGTATGTAAAATTTAATATTTTTCTAATTTTATTAAACACTGTCGAATTAGGATAAGCCTGTAAGGATAGTTGTAGGTTTGTTATAAATAAATATGAAACGTAGTGTCATCACTCACTGGATTTTCATCATCATTTGCTTCCCCACTACTACTATCCCAGGAGAGAAATGCCTATGTTTATCCAGTGACATGTAGCCATACGATAAATAAATAAGTAAATAACTAGTATTGATAGATATAAAAGAAGAAACTAACTGACTCACTGACTGATTGACTGACTGACTGACATATCAACGCAAAGCCCAAACCGCTGGTTCTAGAGATTCCAAATTTGGCACGTAGGTTCCTTATAAGGTCTAGGGGTGCACTAAGAAAGGATTTTTCTAAATTCACCCCCTAAGGGGGTAAAATGGGGGTCCAAAGTTTGTATGGCGAAACAAGATTTGTTAGACTATTTTATTCGAAACTTTACAGGAGTATTCCTAACGATAAATGAGTAAACACGTGTTTCAGGTTTTTTGAAAATTCAACCCCTAAAAGGGGAAAATGTGGTACATACAAACATACCAGTCTAACTGAGAACCTCTTTTTTGAGTACTTATAGTACGCGGGCGAAGCCGCGGGAAAAAGCTAGTTAGCAATAAAACTAGTTATTACTTGTTATTAATGATGGGTCATACTTAATGTGAGGACATGGGTCACAACCATAGATACCTTGTATAGCTTTAGGACATGAACATACCACAGAATCTGTGGTCAGGGGTGGCAAATGTGCCTATTTAATATAAGTAGGTCTATACCTTTCTTGTTCACTTAACGAATTCACATGGCTATATGTATTGTGTTACAGTAATGACTACTAATGTAACGTATGTAAAATTTAATATTTTTTAATTTTATTAAACACTGTCGAATTAGGATAAGCCTGTAAGGATAGTTGTAGGTTTGTTATAAATAAATATGAAACGTAGTGTCATCACTACTGGATTTTCATCATCATTTGCTTCCCCACTACTACTATCCCAGGAGAGAAATGCCTATGTTTATCCAGTGACATGTAGCCATACGATAAATAAATAAGTAAATAACTAGTATTGATTGTAAATATGTAAATACATATTATGACCTTTACAACAGAGGAGCTCAATACCTAACAGGCACGCCTGAATTTCTTTATCTATAATTATGGCGATCGATTCTTTATATTAAATAGATGACCCTGAAACTCCGTCACAAAACTTTATACCAGGGATGTAACAGGTGTGGTTTTATCGGAACCGAAAGCGGAATCAGATGTTTAAAATTTAGTTTATCGGAACCAGAAACGGAATCGGAACCGAAAACGTAAGCGGAACCAGAATCTGAGCCCGAGTGAAGGAGGACGATATGTTAGGGGTAGGTCTAAGCTGAAGTCTATTAAAAGGTATAAACTTGTCTGTTTTTGATGTACGCCGCTCATTTTCCCCTCGCTGCGTCGCTATAACAACCGATATAACTTCTGTTTTGAAAGTAACAGAACCGGAACCGAAGCGGATGTTTAAAACCAATCGGAAGTTCCGACCTAACGGAACCGGAACCGGAGCTCTGTAACATCCCTGCTTTATACCCAACATTACGATCACATCTGACGTCTTATCCTTTACATCTTACTACGGGACCCCGAAAGGGTCCAAACCACGCACCATATAAATTTGGCAACAAATACGGCCCGGGCCGTACGGAGCCGCGTGCATAAATAAGTCATTTGTTCGATCAATTGTATCGACTGCGAGCAAAACTGGTAAAGCTGGGGCTAGACTGACGTTGAAGTGTATTCTTTGTACTTTGTATTCCCGATGACTTAAAAAAGTTGAAGCTCTTCGATTAAGTAGATATCTTACTGCGGAGCTCCGAAATGGTCCAAAACACGTACCATGTAAATTGAGCAACAAATACGGCCCGGGCCATACGGAACCACGTGCATAAATAGGTAATTTGTTCGATCAATTGTATTGAGTGGGAGTACAACTGATAAAGCTGGGGTTAGACTGACGTTATAATTATAATGCTCGTTAAAGTACCATAACATCGAGAAACATAGTCAGCATCAGCACACAATAAGTGGCACAGTAAAAGACGTGGCGCAGGTAACTTTGGCCGTAGACACCCGATCATCCTAAGGAAATCGCTAGTCACAAAAGAGCGATCGAGCGCTTCTTTGAATTTTTTATTTATTTATTTATAGCTCAGTAATGAAAATACTTAAAACTACTACAAAACTTCGCCAAACTGCGATACAGTTTGTTGGCGAATGGAATACACCCATTGTACATATATTTCCTTATATTATCTAACTTAACTACTACTTACATCCACTATGAAATAGCATTACATCCACATAGCACTATGAAAACGGGTCACTTTGTATGGACACTTCCTTAGGTACTAAGTTAAGACTCACTGCAGATACCTACATATTGAGTTAAATTTAATATACTTGTGCTATCACTAACTTACATTTGAGTAACTATTTAATAACAAACCCTTGATTTTTCTCTTAAACATTGTTTTGGTCATGAACTCGTGTTCGGAGGGTAAAACGTTAAAAATACCAAGAACGTTAAGACCAGCGTAAGCAGGACTACCGAAAAGCGTGAACGCTACGAATATGAACAACATGTCATTATACTTGTCACTTACTCGTGCTAGAATCTATAGGTTTTGTGAATATAAACGGCCAATATTACTGGGAATTTTACTCTGCAAACGTCCTTTTAAGAACGTTTTTCTTCGCCGGTGCACCCCCAGCACTACCCACATTTCGCACGCTCCCC
This sequence comes from Pammene aurita, assembly GCA_947086415.1. Classification (NCBI taxonomy): domain Eukaryota; kingdom Metazoa; phylum Arthropoda; class Insecta; order Lepidoptera; family Tortricidae; genus Pammene; species Pammene aurita. Next base: position 7,714,402 of record OX352315.1, on the reverse strand, counting down.
GATTTGCATAGAATTGTCACAGTGTCGTTATTTACGCCTTTCCCTTGTTTCCCAGTGTCGCAAGAAACATAAACATTGCCATTAAGGAATCCAGACCCAGGGAAATTATAAAATGCTGGCCGAGGCTTTTCGTAAGATTTATTCTGCGGTTCACTTGATTTGTTTAACGATTCAGTCGATCGGACGTCGGTTTTGTTCCTAGTTAGTTCTTTGCTAAGTTTTTGAGCTCATTGCATTTGCCTGAACGAGTTTTAAGGACGTTAGCTTGAGGAAAAATCGATATCGGAATGGAAGTAACAAAAAATGTATGCACATTTTGGGACACCTTTTTTGTCCAACTAGGGTCGAAAGAGGTCGAAATTACTTAAAATTTTCCGAATAAAAATAAGTGGTATGAGCAGTATGAGGTTCTTCAAAGAAGAAGTGTATAGGTTCTTAAAGGGTAGGCAACGCGCATGTGAATCCTCTGGGGTTGCAGGCGTCCATAGGCTTCGGTAACTACTTACCATCAGGCAGGCCGTATGCTTCTTTGTCTTAGTATAAAAAAGTGGTATAGATTACTTATAAAATGGCTCTGTAATAGACATGCCTTAACATGGTGTCTTATAATTTATGCTAGTCAAAACGATTTTCTAATGCGTTTGTTCTGGTCGCAGCAGTGGAATTCCGTGGCTCGCGCGATAACGAGTGGGGCGCCGCGTCATCTGCGGCCACTGGCTTGGACTCAGGCCAGGATACGGAGGGTTAGGGTGCGGTTTCTTAGATGCAACTAACGCACGACTATCGTGCGACTAAAGCCTGAATACGGTGCACGAACTTAAATGAAATTGTTTATGCATTGAGAAGGTAGACAGGTACGGTAAATTTAATAGAGCGATCAAATGCAGCAGTGTAACTAAAATTGCAACCAATTTTTGGCACTGTGTAACGTTTACCGTGCGTTATGCGAAAACTTAATAGAGTTCGACTATCCATTGTTTCAATTTGTATCGTTTCAGTTGAATAATAGATGCTGAGTGCCGAAAGTTATTTGTAAAACTACTAATAAGTGAATACGATTTTCTAGGTACACTGAGAAAAAAATGTTGTTGGGCGTAACAATAAAACTTAAACGCTATACAACCGTCTATGGAGCTTGGTCTATAGTACAACTTTTATGTTGTCAAACTCTTATTGTTAATCTGACAATATTATATAAATAACATTTTCACTTTGTTATTATTACAATGCTTTATATGTTGTCGTTACAACAATATAAACTTTGTGATATTGGCAACTTTTAACCTAGTACGTTCTGGTTTAAGTTGCTACCTAGACAAAATTGCTTTGTGCAAATGACAAAGTAACTTTGTTATTGTATTGTTTAAATTATGTTCTTGCAACAAATTTGTATTGTATTGTGGCAATACCACAAAATAGTTTTTGTTAACCTAACCAAATAAACGTTGTTATAATAGCAATGTGCTTTGTTTTGGCATCAAATCTTTGAGGTGACTATTCTGCTAACGTAGTTAATCTAACCAAATTAAACGTTGTCATAGCAGCAAAATGCTTTGTTTTGGCATCAAATCTTTAGGTCACTATTCTGCTAACGTTGTTAAATTAACCAAATCTTACGTGGTCGCAATAGCAACATGCTTTGTTTCGGCATCATTTTTTATAGTCATAATGACAAAGGCACTTTGTTGTGCTAACCATTTGGTATTTCTGTTTCAAGATACAATTTATTGTTATTCATACAACATTAGTTCAATATTTTAATAACAACGACCTTCAACTTTAATTTTCGACATTTTAATTTATATCTCGCAATTGGATAATTATGCAAAAGACCAATTTCTATAAATTGCATATTTTTCAATTGCGAGAGACCAAATAGTTAAAATGTCGATCAATGGTGGTTCAAGGCCGTTGACATTATTAAAGGTGGAACCAATGTTGTATGAATAACATTATGTACCTAAATGTTATGTTGAAACAGAAAAAACAAAAAGCAGTGCCAATCATGACCAAACTGCGAGCAAGTGCAAACCATTACGACCCAAAAAAATGATGCTGAAACAAAGCATATTCCTGTTGCGCGATTATTACATCAAGAAACAGCGTTTCACGTTAGCAAAACAGTGACCTAAAAATATTTAGGGAGTATAAAACGTAAGAGCAAACCAAAAAGTAATATATTTTCGTTTATTTTAAAATGGACGTTTCAAAGTATATTGCAGAGCCATCAATATAATATCAGCAACATCCATGATGGTGACTTCTTTGGTGCCGAAAAGCATTTCCCTTTGATAACAGTATGTTCCTATGTCTGAAACTGTCGCAACACGAGCCAGGTAATCATGTCTTGCTCTTCTTTGGATAATTTCCACACATTTCTCTTCGCCTACTGAAAAATAAATTAATATAAGTTTTTTGTCAAACGTTTCATTTTTGACATAAGCTTTTAGGGTCATATTACTCATCCAAACAATTATAACAGACTCAAACACAATTAGGTTTTGTTGTTTTATTGCAGAGTACTTATAGTCACCTCCAGTGTCCAACAATCAGATCAGCTCGATGGTACCAAAACATTGCATTTTTATCTGAGTTACGAAGGAATGAAAATTTTCAGATCGGTCAGAAATCGGGAGCTGGTTTAAAATTCAGATGCAAGTTTTGAACCGTGTACTAATACATAAACCTTAAATATACTACTGCCCTGACTGTTTTACGAAACGTGCTACTGTATAAAGTCGTCATGAGCAACCTTTTAAAAATGCAGAAATTATTTGAAGAAATACAAAATATAAAATACATATTTAGGATCTTACCAGAGGCCAAATCGAGAAGGTCGATGGTTGATAAGTCAGCCTTGTTACATTCTCCTCTTTCAACGAGTACTCGTAGTTTCAGAATCTTCAACTTTATAAGAGGAAATCTTTCTTTATATGTTTTATTTGCTGCTGGGTACACACATTGAAAGTCAGGCGACACCTGAAACAAACATATATCATAATGCTACAAACAACAACACACTTAAATATTAATTACCACGGTAGACCTTATGGCAATGTTAAAGTGAAAATGAAAATAATTATTAATTATTCTTCAATTTAGGTACTTTACAATGCACTTATGAAAATCAAAAAGAAACTATAGCGGGTCTGGCTGTATATAAACAGCGGCACTGATATTAAAAATGTTTATTTAAACAAATTGAACACAAATGGGTTATACAGACACAAGTCTAGCTAATATTTTAAAGTCTAGGTTAACAAAGTAACGAATGGGTATCGTAGGTCGGTGGCACGCGAGTACAGCGTGCTTACCATGCGGCGGTGCGCTGCCCACTGGCGAGAGCACTTGAAACGCTCCGCGGTGATACAAGATGGCGGCACACGCCAAGGTCTAGTTGACCCACGGTTTAGCTTATTAAGAAGCGAGCCGGGGTCTACCTCTAGTGGTTCTTACGGAAACACGCCGAACAGGCGTGTCGTCAAGGTCACGCGCTATAAAACTACTTCCGATTCTAACCCTACAGCTCCTACATAGATATTTTTTCAATACATACATCTTACAACTATCATGCATTTTTTTACTAAGATTATTGACATACAGTAGGTACGGTTACACCGTATGTAATTTAGATACATTAGATTACTTATACGGGACGTTACTATTGTCATACTCATACCAATAAAGTCTGCCGATGGTCAGTAAAGTATTTCGTTGATGGCAGATACCCACGTACTTACAAATCATAAATAAAAACGTAAATACCTATTTAAGAGATTAAGTTAAATTATCAGCTACTTGTGCTATTACTTGTGTGCAAGATGGCGCGCGGCCGCGTGGTTGCCCAGTTAGACCGAATGTTTAATATAAATAGTGTTGTATGTAATGAGCTAAAGAAAAATTGTGCAACCTAATGAAGAGTTCAATCTGGAATGCATACAATTTTGCATTCGACAGTCCTGCGCATGCGTGTAAAATGGAATTGAAGTACAACATTACCTAAGTAATAAAAAATAATGAGTAGTTACTTACCAAGCATGCTAGGGATTAGGTGTACAAGCCTTGCAGAAACCAATCTTGCAGAAACACGCCCACCTCGACACACATTCCTATTGAAGAACCACAACACTAAGCGCTTATTACACCGCCCGCGCTCCGTCACGTCCTCCACTTCCGGCATCCATTAGCAACTGACCTGTACAACGTCGTTCCGTTCCCCGCCTCCCCTCCATTCCGCGCATTTTGTTAATGCGTTAATGTAATTTTGTCAATTTTTTACATTGTCAATCTAACAATAAAACCATTTAATGCAGATACAAATGTGCTTTGTTAAGTAGTTGACTTTGTTGCCGTACTAATGTTAAACTTGTTAAATTCACAAAATTCAATTGTCAAGTCAACAAACCCAAAAATATTGTCTTGGTGACAAAATACGACTTGTTAATAGTTGTTGACTTTGTTGCCGTACTAATGTTAAACTAGTTAAATTCACAAAATTCTATTGTCAAGTCAACAAACCCAAAAATATTGTCTCGGTGACAAAATACGACTTGTTAATACTGCAATATATATTTAACAACAAAAACGTTGTGATAGTAAATAGACCCGCTTTGTTACAAATGCAATACTTATTGTGCCTACAACAAAAAAAACCTGACAAAGCGTATTTTGTGACTTTGTTAGCCATTATTTTTCTCAGTGTAGTTATAGTTCTCGTTATGTAGAGGAACTATTAAATTCTAATAGTACCTTTACAAACGGGACTTATAGAAATAAGTAAATATTGTGAATGTTTAAATCAGGAAATATTATAGCCATAGGCACCTTATAGCTGAAGGTACCATAACAAGCATAAAGCAGTCTTCAATAAAATCTAATAAAATTATTATAAAGACAACACACAACATCCTCCTCATCCTGTGGTTTAAGAATAGAATAGAATAACGGATACCATGCAATAAGCAACAAAGTAAAATAAAAATAGGAGATTGCAGTGGCGCAGACTAGCAACTACAGCGCTGTTTTTCAGTTCACCCCAAACAACTATTTATATTTAACACTAGCTGTGCCCGCGGCTCCGCCCGCGTGGAATTCGGTCTGTGTCAGTAAGCGTCTAATTCACCCCTAATTTCTCTCCCGCTACCCTGGAGGCGGAACTTGAAGTAAAGTTGACAGATGGATACGCTAGAGGACAGTCGTCCTAATAAAATATTTTACAATTACCACTAAATGAAACTAAACTCAAAAATTAATACTTTATATTATCATATTTTTTTTGGCATGATTTAAACGACTTAGAGAGTAGAAGGTGTGGTGTATATCGGACGATACAGGACCACTTTTGTATTTATACGTTCATGTCCATGGCAAATATCATCCAAATCGATCCTCCCATCAAATCAGTCTAAGCATGAAAGGTAAGAACAGGCGTGGTTGAAATATGGGTGTGGGGGGGGGGGCTCATAAATGCAGAAATGATTTTTTTCTATTTGAGGTGCACTTGGAGGGGGGGGGGGGTTCATGACCCTTGCAAATTTAACTCAATCGAGTGTAGTGGCTACCCCCTAATATAACCTGGCTGGGGATTTTCTTAAATTGGAATTAGTAATCCTTAAGGGGTGATTTCCGGGATAACAATGCAAAAAAAACCGGGCAAGAGCATGTCGGGCGATGCTCAGTGTAGAGTTTCGTAGATACCGCCCTGTTACAAAACATCCGTTCCAAAGGTCGTTTATTAAGGGATATTTGGCGGCGCTTACGTCATTTTACTATTCGGCACTTCCTTTCACTATGCATTTTTGACTGATAATTCAAAACCGGCTGAACCGATTTTATTCAATATAGTATGTATTGAAAGTTCTTATCAGGCCTCACCAAATTTCAGCTTTCTAGTGCGAATGGTAACTGAGCTAGACCGCGGACAGACGGACGGACATGGCGAAACTATAAGGGTTCCTAGTTGACTACGGAACCCTAAAAAGAGATAAATAGTAGTCAGGGAGGGGGGGGGGGGGCGGATTTTCATTAATTTTCATACGTTTTTACCACACTGTCACAGATAATACACTGATGTTAGTGGTTGCAATAATGGTGAATTGTTTTCATGTATGGTATCAATCGATTCGTTTTGTTGTGAGGATCAAATGTCTATATGGGGCCAATTGCGTTAAAGCAACACATTAGTCAGAAATGAGACTTAAAGTCTGAGATTTGCATTTGTTTCTCAAAACGCTCCTAATAAAATGACGTGCAAAAGTGACGTCACGATCACATAGTCGCCGTGTTTATAGTATGGAAAAAATATGAAATTGCTATTTTTACAGTGAAATATTGCGTTTATGTATATGGTTGCTATACAATTTATTTTACAGTAAAATGTTAAAAATCGAATGCTATCATTGTTTTTTTTTTTAATTTCGCACTTTAAAAATCGAAAAATTTTGAAACTTCGCAGCATATCTTAGAGCCATTTCAATAGAATTTATAGACTTTCACTTTAGTTGGATATATTGATCATTTTGCATCCCATCAACTAAATTTTAATGCATTATTCAACATGTGTCATCATGCCTATTACATACGGTTCCGAACGCGGAATAGAGAATTTATGATATTAGTGTAGATCAAGATATTTATTCTTCAATGTAAGTACATTACAATGCACTAATGAACGTCAGAGAATAATAAAATACGTGAGTGTCGTGGAACACTCGATTGGAACGAACTTATGTTATTTAATTTTATATCATTTTTGACTTTGTCGTAAATTTTGTGGTTTTAATTTTTTTTTGTATTTTTTGGACATTTTGGAAATTTTGGGAATTTTGGAATTCTTGAAAATTTTGAAAATTTTGAAAATTTTGAAAATTTTGGAAATTTTGGAAATTTTTGAGATTTAGAAATTTTGCCATTTTTGACATTTTTTACTTTTAGGTTCTCGACTTTTTTCACTTTTATCACTTTGTCACTTCTCACTTTCACTTTTCACTACACTTCACTTCACTTTATTCTATTTTATATTTTTTTTAATTCATTCCATTTTACATGTTTCTCAATCGTATGGACTGTCGCGTTTTCGTGACGTGACGCTTTTTCGTCTAGCTCCCCATCCGCGAACCGTCCGAGAAGAGAAGGAACTTCGTTCCAAAACTACCACCGGGTCTAACCTTACACCTCTGGCCCAAGAAGTATTATGACCGAAAAGAAACTCGACGGGACTAATTTTTTTCAAAACAGTAATACATTATTAGATCTTAAAGATACAAAATAATGCGCAGTTCTTCAAGAAGACATATCAGCTTGAGAGACAGATAATGTACCTATTGTTTAGTTATAAAGAAAAATAAATCCTAATCTGACAGCTTCACAAAACGTTTGATATGTTTTCCTACCTAAACGGTGTCCTATAAATGTTAGATGATTTTGTAGTAGTTTCTGGTTTGGGCCATGCTTCTTTGTCCGTCATATATAGTCCTCAAACCTGCAATAACCCTTTGAAATTCATGACATTATCAAATATTTCTTAAGAGCGGGTAAAGGTAAATTTAAAGCATCGACGGGTAACATGTTACAAATATGAACACCTTGACCAAAAAATTACAAATTATTTCAATACCAAATTTCAACTAAATACGTACAGAAACAACCAATAACCGGTTGTTTCTTCCCCATGTAAACTTCCACCCCTTTTGCATCCGCTTAAGGGATAATTTCCGAGATAAACAGATAAACAGACAAAAATTCTTAAAACTGTTGGAACGTGTTCTGTTATCGATTCTAAGTATCCCCAGCCAACTTTTTTTCATGAACAGACTTTCGACCCTCTTCAGCTTTATTATATGTATATATAGTTTTTATTGAAAGTACCCTTCAGGCATTACTTCCATTATTTTTTTCTATTTTTTTGGACCTACGGTCCTAAAGTAAGAGGGGGGGGGTGGGGGGATTTTTTGAAGATGAAACTATCCTTTGTCCTTTCTCGAGACCCATACTATCTCTATACCAATTTTCATCTAAATCAATTCAGCGGTAAAAAAATCCTCATACCAACTTCCAACCCCCTTTTCACCCGCACAAGGGTTTGAAAACTATCCTATGACGTTTCTCGAGACTCAAATTGTCTCCATACTCATTTCTATCTAAATCGTTTCAGCGGTTCAAAATTCTCCATACAAACTTTCAACCCCATTTTCACCCCCACCAGGGTTGATTTTCGGGATTAAAACTATATATTATCCTTTCCCGGGACTCAAACTATCTCTATACAAAATTTCATCAAAATCCGTTCAGCCGTTTTCCCGTGATGCGCGGTCAAATAAACAGACAAACAGATAAACAGACAAACAGACAAAAATTCTAAAAATTGTTGGAACGTGTTCTGTTATCGATTCTAAGTATCCCCAGCCAACTTTTTTTCGATTATCTTCCATGTACAGACTTTCGACCCTCTTCAGCTTTATTATATGTATAGATATAGATAGATTAGACTTGCGCCGTTCAGCTTACAATATCATATAACAGGCGTAGTTGTATTATAGTAGTTTATGCAACAGTTGTATAAGAGGGGTCAAAAAAGGTGAGTGGCGTGGGTAACAATTTGAGCCGTAGGCGAAAATTGTTAAGAAAAACGCCACGAACATTTTTTTACCTACTTATACGACGTTGCATACAATACTTTTTCTACGAATACACTTACTTTTATAAAATGCGAAATTGAAAACTTCATGGATATCGCAGTTATTTTGTCCACATAATTAACAATCATTTAAGTTTTACCTTTTAAAACACTATTTTTCAATAATACTAACATTACTAACACAAATACACACCGTCGTTATTAGATCAATTATTAAAGAGCTACAGAGATTAGTAAAAATACCTAATTTATTTTTAAAGTTTGCAATTGGCCCCAACAAACGAACGGGAAACGTAAAAAAGTACGAAGTAGGTCTGTGGTTTTTTTAATATTTTTTTTTAAAGTTTTTTTTTCTAAAAACGCTGCGTTTATTTAGGTTTCTTAGGTTGGCAGTAATTTATTTTATATTAATAGTCGTGTTTGTACGCGATTACGCGATACTATTTTGGCGCTTTTATAGAACAAGTGTTATTTTGGGGCTAGATAGACTTTTCATCGAGTGTATTATCTATGTTCTTATAAAGGTGTTGATGAATCTATAAATGACAGATAAAAGTACAGGAGTAGAAAAAAAATAAAATAAAACACTTAATGGGCATACAATGAGTCCTTATCCAGACAGTCCTTGTCCTTAGTCTTAGTCCAGAGTTCTTCATGTAAACAGGAAACTCCCACAACGGAACTCCCCCCTAATAAGTGTCAACGTGTAATGGATACATTTAGCCAGGAAACTGCAATTTATGCCGGAGCTAGCATAAATCTGAATGCTGAGGTTGGTTCAGGGAGTTCTGGAGTGAAATTTTAATGTCGGACGGATCTGTGCCAATTCCGCAAGATTGTGCGGTGATTAATTGATGAATATTATATCAGTGGAATAAGGCTTATGCTTTTAATATAAGAACTATTAGAACCAATAGGGATGATGACGTATGTTGAATTATGCAATAAAATGTAGTTGACAGGATGCAAAATGATTAAAATATTCAAATAAAGTAAAAAATTTAAAAATCTATGACGTGATTCAAAATATCCATATTTTACGATTTTAAAAATAGGTAATTTAAAATAACAATGATACCATTCGATTTTTAACATTTTACTGTACAATAATTTGTAAGGCAACCATATACATAAACGCAACATTTCACTGTAAAATAGAAATTTCATAAGTTTTCCATACTTTGAATAGAGTGACTATTAAATCGTGACGTCACTTTTGCACGTCATTTTGTTAGGAGCGTTTTGAGAAACAAATGCAAATATCAGACTTTAAGTCTCATTTCTGAATTTTGTTGCTTTAACGCAATTAGCCCCTTATACACATATGATCCTCGCAACAAAACGAATCGATTGGTACCAATACAGGAAAAAAAATCATTAGGCCTATTATATTTGTTTAATTGTCATTATAAAAGATAATGGTTACTTTCGCGATCCAATTCGCCTCGGTATACCCTATAGGGGGTGAAAATATGGTTAAAAAATTTAATGACTGCTAGATGAGCGATGTCACACACGAAATATAGTTAATAATAAAACAAAGTTTAAGAAAAATTGAGGCACTACTAATACAGAATAATTAATAGTACTACCGTAAGTACCGTACAGAAAATTCACTCCTTCACAAAAGGCAGATTTAGGTATAAAATTATACCTATACTCGCCGCCTGCAAGCAAAATTGAAACTTATAACCGCGCACGTACCGTGAATCTTCGCCGGCCAAATGTACCTAAACTGCGTAGTGACACCCCCCTGCTACTAATTATATAGTTATAATTATCACAATTATTTACCTAATACCATAATAGGAGTCATAACGTCTTGACCTAATATCAGACAATAACTCTGTTCTCCAAATATCTCATAATCTCTACCCTAACTCATCCTCTCTTTCACACCACGGTCATCAGACAAAGAAGGTAATAAGATACCATTTATTCTTTATATCTGCCATGGGCCCAAGTCCGATCTTCAGATCTTTCCGCCTATTTGAGAATCGACGCCGTTTAATTTTCCAAGACGATGCTCAATCTATTATGAGAGCTTTGAAGATACCCTCCTTTGACGATCCCCCCCCCCCCACTCCTTTGCGATTAAACTACGAAAAGATTAAAATGTTTCTACTGGTGTTTCGTAGATTACGTAATAGAGTGGCAGATACGACGCTCTCGGAAAATATGTGTTAGCGATAACATAAAAAATTTCAGGATTTATGTTATCGGAATAAATGCACAATGCAACATGGAGATAGCGCTGCAACTATTAAAAAAATTGGTTATTTGGTATGAGATTCGGGTATGTCCATAAACTAGATATGTACGTCCAAAAGAGAGGTATGGGAACTGCGAATGTCATCTGACACCTCGCTAAGTGTGGTGTAGGGCACAGCTTAGCGACTCAAATCTGGAGCAAAGCCCGACTGGGGAAATAACTCCACCTTACGGAAAACCACAGTCAAATAGCACTAGACTCTACTCTGTTGTGTTCCTGCTGGTGAGTAAGGTTGCCAAAGAGCTCAACGAGGACCCTGTGTGTTGATGACGAAGGACTCTCTTGTTTCGACTGGTAATTATCAAATAATATTTCGTACATAAGTTCCTAGAAACTCAGTGGATTGAAAGTCCAAGTACTTACCAACGCTTCTACTAGTACCTCCACATTACAAAAAACCGTAGATAAATAGCACTAGACCCTACTCATAGTGTTGTGTGCCTGCCGGTGAGTAAGGTTGCCAGAGAGCTTGTTGCAGGGAGATCACCACAGAATAAATAATAGTATTTCATACAGAACTGCCACACAACGCCCAGCCCCGATTGCAATTACCTCACCCCGCGGCGGCCGATTGGTAGGAAACTAGTAGGTTGGCAGCGCGTCATGAACCTACGCACATACCGAAATGTGTATAGACGTGCCGTGCACACATAGGCGTTCAAACGAGTTTTGTAGTATGACGTGTCCGCCCTGTGTCCAAACGAACTAGAAAACTAAAAAAACTTTTTCAGCAAACAAAACAACAAAAACACGATTGTACATAATAAACTCGACCACAAACGCAACACAAAACAGCTTAATCGCTCAACCCGCTCGGTTAATAAAAAGCATCCCTTAACCAATTAATAAAACGCTCAGGCGAGCTGAAAACCAATTTTTGGCCCTGAAGGGTGCCGCGGTTTACGCTTGACGCGTGACGAGGGGCGTTACTTAGTTTGTTTTGTGGACACACGGACGGACGAGATGACAAACTATGGATGACGTTATAATCCGATCAGTTGTTTCTTATGTTCTGTCCTGAAATGACTCATTATAGCTACTTTCAATCGGATATGAAAGGACGAATACCTTGCTCTGGAACATTTTTCCTAAACAAAAGATAAAAAAATATACCAAAAAAACTGATAAGTCCACGGAACTTGTACCATGTGGTTCTAAAGCCGTCCAGACTGCCCGAATTCGCGCTATCGCACTGAATGTAGTCATGTAGTCGTACATACCTACCCTTCACATTTCGCGCATAGCGTTTCTCATGCAATGATCAGACATCATTTTATTTTATTTTATTTTTTAGGAGAACAAACCGAGTTAAACGTAGACATACTTAAAACTAACTATAAAACAGCAACAGACATGTATTTGCCTCCTCCACTGTATTTTTGAAAAATATATTTTCGCCACACTCGCTCAGAAAGGTTATAATATTAAGTAGATTCTACTGCAAGCTTGGATCAATCTTGGAATGTTTCGCTGGCTTGGGTCACAATATAAGCGCCAGAGATTAAATAACAAATTTGCTCCTGGACTTCATCATCATCATCAGCCCTTTAACGCCCACTACTCAGCATAGGCCTCTCTTCGTGTACGCCACTTGATTTAGTAATAAATAACTATTTTACTTTTTTCATTCAATGTGAATAGGAGACAGTATATGCGAGCGAGGCGCAAAACTGCTGAATCACAATTCAGTCGCGCAGTTGCAGGCGTTGCAGCGCATTCGGTTAGTTTTGGACGCACTTTTAGCTGGCCAACTGTCAGTAATAATGACATTATTTTGTCTGCCCGTCCTTTTCTATGTATATGGAAGATGAGAAGGATGAGTAGAAAAATAATGACATTATTACGGACAGTGTCTGATGGCCTGTTAGATTGTCCATTTTCCCCGGCCATGAGTATCGCAGTTAGTTTAACTTGAGGTCTAACCGCAACGTTTTTGCCCGGCTATAATAAATTATGTACCGGCATTGTCTTCTGATGTTATCTTAACTTTATTAACATTCCCTTTTCCCTTAAAATACGGGGGTACAGTCGCCATCAAATATATCGGAGCGGCCATGGTACTCAAAAATATGTCAACATGCACTTAATTGTCTTGACAATAGAGGCGTTGTTCAAATGTTTGTGACCACCTTGGCCGCACCGATATATCTGATGGCGGCTGTACAATAACACATTTTTGACAGTTATAATATGTATGTATGGTATGTATGGTAGTTTTCGTCCACTTAAAGATTTTGCTAGCATTGTGATGCAAAAAGAATATCTATATACCCTGTACCCTTACATAAATATATCAAGTACTAGCGACGCACGGCTTCGCACGGGATAAAAAATGGTAATTTTTTTTATCCCTAAAAGATAGACATATACCATCGCGGACTTTTTTGTAGACCTTTTTAAGGTGTAGGTACAATACTGTAGTACATTATTTTGATCTATCTCGTAGGGTTCAGCCAGCGTTTGCAATGTAAGCGCAAAAAAAAATGTTTATTTACGACATCACATTAGAAACCTCTAAAATCATCAGTGTTTCTCTACTGTATTATGCATATATTATACATATAAACCTTCCTCTTGAATCACATTATGTAATAAAAAAACCGCATCAAAATCCGTTGCGTAGTTTTAAAGATCTAAGCATACATAGGGACAGACAGCAGAAAGCGACTTTGTTTTATACTACCTATATGTAGTGATGATGATATTTCACTCTACAGCTTATAAACACATTCCTGGTACCGGATTCTAATTTTAAAATACATTAACAATACAATAACAACACAACCTATCTCAAACATAACTCCAACACACAACAAACAATCAACCAATATTGAAGTTGTATTGGAGTTGCGTTGGAATATTTCTTAAGCAAAATCTGATATTTCTGATTCAGATGTTTATGCCGTAGCTGTATTGCGTTGTTAATGCATTGGAGTTGTATTGAAGTTGGATCGTGTTAATACGTGTTTTAAAGTTAGAATACGGCCCCTGTTAGTATTTCTCGATAATAATTTACACTTGCGGGCTTTCTATCAGTTTTCCTTCCATACATTTATATTCAAGTTTCCCCATAGGTAAACGGCAAAACTAAACCTAGGCGAGAAACAGAAATGCCTAACTACTACGTCCTGAAATTCCTTTCTTCATTGTATGTTCTTAAAGCTTGTATTTTTTTAGCCATTTGTTGTATTAATATGTTATCAAATGTCGACAATGCATTATTGTTTGTTTGTTTTTGTTGCAGGTATGTATACACAATTGGAAATACGAATGATAATACAGGTTTGTTTATGTTTCATACATGTCTTAATTACCTACGTGAGGATTAATTTTGGTTTTAATTAATTTATATGGCTACAGAGTTAATGGTCGCTTACAATATTAGTGAAATTAACATAGCAGGTACTATATTTTTAAATCTAGGTCATTCAGCCAGCGGATTATGCCAAATTTTAAACGTTGGATTGTCAAAGCGCTTTGTTAAAATATGTCCAGCGTAAGCTTGACTACCCAATAAGCGTGAATGCTACGAATATGGTGGTCAAGTTATACTAGTCACGTATTTTCGGTAACATATTGCTTGTGTAATTGTTTTCATGTGAATACATAAATCAGATCACAGATTTCATTTACCTACGATATTTCATCTCGTCTTATGTGACCTGTTTCTTTACACGGATATATCCGTAAAGGAAAACGTCGGACATGATTAGCGATAATATCGTGACAAATATTGGTTCATTTCCTTATTTATCCCGCAACACAGACTATGTCATCTACTAGACAGAGAATGTGCCTACAGTCACCAGCACCACGCGGGAATGTTGCGCCACTTGACATTGTTCGTAATTTGGTCGTGTAATGAATGACCGATGTTGCCGACTAGTGACAATGACAACTAGTCGGCACTAGTACAGTCACCACACGAGATTGTTGAACAACTTGCCATTGTTCGTAATTTGGCCGTGTAATGAATGACCGATGTTAGTTGACAGCTGACAAGCTGCCAGTGCCAACTAACGTCGGTCATTCATTACAATTACATTGGATACATGTTTTTGTCACATTAAATGTATCCATATTTTCAGACGTGACCGTACAACACAACTTTAAAACCGTTTTCATCATCTAATAGCCAAGCAGCATTTCGCCTTTTTTCCGAGAATGTCTGTTACCACTAATATTTTAGCGACAACCCTGTTCGTCAAAAACAGTACCCGATATCGGGTCCTCCGGCTTGGCCTTTAGTCATGTATAGCTATACATAGTATCACGATCCCGACTATCGGGTAGTGCGGCCTGGGCTCATAAAATACCCGATAGTCGGGTTTCCGGCCTTAAATGTGTTAATTCAGGAACTCTTTATGCACAACGAACAATTTTTTTCTGTCTGAAATCTAGACCCCGCGAAGGGTACGGTCGGCTACTAGTTTAGCCTGTATATTGCTTCATATACTAGATAAAATAATGCAAGGCACAATATAGGCTACGGAAGCCCTAACTTGGGCTCTACGCTCTTTCTGAGCTCTCTCAGTAGTGACAGCTTTCGAGCTGTGAGGAAGGAATCTTTTGGAAAGCCCGGGGATGATCCAGGACCCTTCCGCACCAGAATTGACTTTACTACACTAGGCTCCTAATGAGTTTGCGCTTCCAGTAAACCCGGGGCCGTATTCTAACTTTAAAACACGCTTACACACAATCCAACTTCAATACAACTCCAATGCATTAACCCTTTAACGGGCAAGATTAAAAAATCCTCAATTCAAGCCTCATCGCCCTTTAGTCCTAAAAAATTTGTACAACAAAAATATGAAGTTACAGGTGATCATTTTTGAGACCGTTGCCCTATATAAAGGGTTAACTACGCAATACAGCTAGCGCCTAAACTTCTGAATCAAAAATACGAGTATCAGAATGTGCTTGAAAATGAACTACAAAACTATTTCAATTTTGCTTGTGTATTGGAGTTATGTTTGAGATATTTTGTGTTTTTAATGTTTTGTTTATGTATTTTAAATATAGAATACGGCACCCGCTCACAATGCGGTTTCTATGTAGAGTGTATAGTCTGTGACCCACGGGCAGAGCCATGAGGCCATGACTCGGAGATTTCATTTCATATGATGTCGTTGTGTCATAAACAGGTTATTTATATTAGTGGTTTGTTTTGTCGGGGTTTTCGGGGAAAAATGTAAGGGATAATCTTTGATCCCCGAAAATGGCACATTTACTTAGTCCGTGAGGATGTTTAGGACATCTAAAGGGTTAACTACGCAATACAGCTAGCGCCTAAACTTCTGAATCAAAAATACGAGTATCAGAATGTTTTTGAATATGAACTACAAAACTATTTCAATTTTGCTTGTGTATTGGAGTTATGTTTGAGATATTTTGTGTTTTTAATGTTTTGTTTATGTATTTTAAATATAGAATACGGCACCCGCTCACAATGCGGTTTCTATGTAGAGTGTATAGTCTGTGACCCACAGGCAGAGCCATGAGGCCATGACTCGGAGATTTCATTTCATATGATGTCGTTGTGTCATAAACAGGTTATTTATATTAGTGGTTTGTTTTGTCGGGGTTTTCGGGGAAAAATGTAAGGGATAATCTTTGATCCCCGAAAATGGCACATTTACTTAGTCCGTGAGGATGTTTAGGACATCTAGGTATTACGGGAACCATTTTTTTTTAACGTGGAGGAATGCATTTAGGCATCTCGCCTAGCCGGGGAACTAGGACGGGTATGTTGGACTCGTCAGCAAGGGCCAACACTACCAACTAAACTATCCACGGTATGCCCGTCGTGCAGCGTTGGTGACGGTGACACGGGATCGCGTAAGCATTCAACCGCGAACACCGCCTGCTGCGACAGCCGAAGCTGTTCCCTCACTGGGGCCGAAGCCCCCGGAGCCGAAGCTCCCCCTCCCGAAGGTAGCGTGCAGGGCGACACCACACGCTGCTCCCTCATGACAACCTCCACGCCGGGAGCAGGTGGAAAAACCCCGGGTTCCACCCACTCAGGTTGCCTTCGCGATTTTTTATAGAGGTGGTCATCCTCGCAGCCAACACCCAGCACCGGCTTGGTGTTAACCCCCGGTCCGTCATCATAGGCCCTCTGCCTAGACAGGTTACGGGGCCGCAGCTTTATACAGGACAGCGGCATTCCTGTCCCTCACCGCGGCCGAAGCCGCCCGGCCCAAAGGCCCCTCAGTTTTTTATAGAGGTTGTCGTCCTCGCAGCCAACACCAAGTGGCGGCATGGTGTTGACCCCCGGTCCGTCATCATAGGCCCTCTGCCTAGACAGGTTACGGGGCCGCAGTTTTATACAGGACAGCGGCATTCCTGTCCCTCGCCCAAAGGCCCCCTCCAGCCAACACTCAGGAGTCCTCTCCCTAATGAGAGATCTCCCTGTGCGGAACCCCCCGACCCTTTGGGGTCCATCAAAAGATCGCTTACCGTTGCCCCCAGGATGCACCGTCCAGGAACCCTTCCCTTTCCCCCGGATCAACCGGATCAGAAAGAATGAGAAGGGCCCTGGCACTCGAGGAGGTTTCCCGTCATAGCACCCCAGGTATTACGGGAACCTAGAAAATCTGTAGTATGTACATCAACAGCAGAAGTAGCTAAGCGAGTGAGGTGTTCAAAATGATGTTCACACGCTTTTACTCTCTTAACAATAAAATTGTGCCAAAAACATTTGAAACTCCTGACTTGCTTAACCATTTATAAATAAATAAATATTATAGGACAATCTTACACAAATCGATCTAGGCCCACAGTAAGCTCAATAGGGCTTGTGTTGTGGGTACTAGACGACGATATATATATAAAAGATAAATATTTATATACCTATATACTTAAATACATAGAAAACATCCATAACTCAGAAACAAATATCTGTGATAAACACACAAACAAATGCCCTGACCAGGATTCGAACCCGGGACCTCCTGCTTCGTAGGCAGGGCGACTACCGACTGGGCTAGGAGGCCGTATTTATGATATACATATATTTGCGTGTAATATCACGAATATTTATTTCTGAGTCATGAATGAAAAAAGTGCTGGTGGCCTGGCAGTAAGACGTCAGACTTTCAATCCGAAGGTTGCGGGTTCAAATCCCGGCCACTGAGTTTTTCGGAACTTATGTACGAAACGTCATTTGATATTTACCAGTCGCTTATTGGTAAAAGAAAATATCGCGAGGAAACCGGATCTAATCCCAACAAGGCCTAGTTTCCTCTCTAGGGTTGAAAGGTCAGATGGCAGTCGCTTTCTTAAAAACTAGTGCCTACGCCGATTCCTGGGATTAGGTTGCCGAGCGGACCCAAGGCTCAATACAGCAAAAGGCTGGGACAAACGCTAGGAGGAAGAGTTATGAATGTTTTCTACATATCGCTTATAATACTTATAAGCTCTTCTTTGGTTTGGGGCAGGGACGTTACAGAGCTCCGGTTCCGTTAAGTCGGAAGTTCCGATTGCTTTTAAACGTCCGCTTCGGTTCCGGTTCTGTTACTTTCAAAACAGAAGTTATATCGGATGTCATAGCAACGCAGCGGGCGGAAATGAGCGGCGTACATCAAAAACAAACAGGTTTATACCTGTCAATAGACTCAGCTTAGACCTACCTCTAGCATCTCGTCCACCTATATCACTCGGGCTCCGTTTCTGGTTCCGCTTCCGTTTTCGGTTCCGATTCCGTTTCTGGTTCCGATAAACTAAATTTAAAACATCTGATTCCGCTTTCGGTTCCGATAAAATCACATCTGTTACGTCCCTGGTTTGGGGCTATGTTGATCTACAGTGAAACCCCCATACATTAAACGTCTCTCACCTCAATTAGTTAATTTATGCTGTCCTTATCTGTCACTTTGACAGTTGCGTTTGTAAGAATGAGACAAAACATAAAATAACTAATTGAAACCTGACAGACGTTTATGAATAAGGGGGTAAGATTGTCCCGTTTTTAGGGTTCCGTAGGCAAATGGCAAAAAAACGGAACCCTTAATGGTTCGTCATGTCTGTCCGTGTCTGTCCGTCCGTATGTCACAGGCATTTTACTCGGAAACTATACGACGTATCTGAATAAAATTTACACATAAGGTGTATTTTGTATGCAGCTACTTAGTTATGTAGTTAAATTTGAAAAAAAAATATTTTTAGGGGGGCGCTCCATATAGGTAACTAAATTTAAAAAAAAAAATTAACCAAATATCAACATGTGACACATCAATCGATAGGTCTTTCAAAATAACATTGAGGTTTCTTTGACTATTTTGTGATTAAGTGAATATTTTCTGAAATAATCGCTCCGAAAGTCAGAAAAGTTGTGTAGCCCCCCCCGTAACTTTAGAACCGTAAGTTCAAAAAATATGAAAAAATTTGAAGAGATGCGCCTTATCATATACTTTCTACGAAAATTGTTTTGAACATTATCGGTTTAGCCATTTTTGAGTTATCTCCAAAAAACTTCTTCCATAGGCATCAGATACGACCTTTTGGTATTAGTTTGGTTCTTATTCCATTGAAGGTACGGAACCCTCCTATGCGTGGTCCGACACGCACTTGGCCGGTTTTTTTAAATACATGTCAGGTGTCTATACGCTTCATTTACTTCTTCCATGATATTATTACATATAACAAATTTTACTAGAAAAATATGAAACTAAATTATAAGTATTATATAGATAAAAGTAGAAGTACTTACTTATTTATACCTACTGTACATTTCTATAGATTAAGATTGAGATAAGCGCATCGCCAACAAATTGTATCGCAAATTGGCGAAACTTTAATTTAAGGCACAATTGGCTTATTCGCGGATGGCCTAGAACGCAATATGACTAGTGTAATCTTTTGCCAATGTCGCTGTCTAGAACGCAAAATGATTACATAATTTTCGTAGTTTTATCTTTACGTTAGCGATGTCCACGGAGCCATGCTACCGCGGGGCTCCTATTTCTGTGCGGTTTGGCCTTCGGTCATAAGCAGGGCCCGGAATTAGGTGAGCTAAAATACCTAAAGTTCGCGAGAGGACATAATATAGAGTGGTTACAACCGGATGAAAATAATATTTTATTTGGATTCCGGGTATTCGATATTCATCCGGGCACTGCAAGTAATAGTCGTAATGATGAAAAATGGTTACATTGCAACCATAAAGTTAACATTATAATAATAAATCTGAAAATGTGACATATATTTTAAATTAGTAATCTGTATTTTCCTATTCATTATCAATGCTTGTCAGAGTGGCGTATTAGCGTCAAAATAGTGAAAGCTACTAGTACTACTATAGTATATATAGAAAGATAAGGAAACAAGTACTTAGTATTAATCCAAATAAAATATTATTTTCATCCGGTTGTAACCACTCTATATTATGTCCTCTCGCGAACTTTAGGTATTTTAGCTCACCTAATTCCGGGCCCTGGTCATAAGAAGATACCTAACGAACCTAACCTACCTATATGAGTGCTCATTTTCCGTTCTAGACCGTTCGCGATGTAGACTAAAAGCGATATAGGCAAAATATTAAACTAGTCATTTTGCGTTCTCGACCGTCCGCGACTATACCGACAATTGTTATTCACTTGTTTTTCAATAGTAATGATATGATCATTTATTGATAAAAGATGTATTTTACATGTCATTGCTTAAAAACTAATTCTTATAAGTATACCTAGAAAAATAAATAAATAAAAATATGACTGCAGGATAATTTGCTTTTTGCTTTAGCTGTGAATTCTCTCGTATCTTGCTCTTTTATTCTAAGCTCGTTACAATTGCCACTTATTAAATAAAGCCATGTGTAGGTTGACTGGACTGGACGTGTTACCCGGTTCAACGTAGTAAGAAACTTTATAATAGCATTTGATAGGAGTTTTTAAGTCTTGTTGTTGCAATATAGTAGTTTATGTAACTGTTACGTAATAAGGGTCCTTAAAACATGAGTGTGGTTTTATGAAATGAGCCGCAGGCGAATTTCATAATAAGATCACACGAGTGTTTTAAGGCCTAATTACGTACAGTTGCATACACTGCTTTATCTACACTCATATTATATATATTAAATTAATTGTTCGGAAACCATAGAATGACCGCCATTGTACCGTCATGGCCTACTCGATTGTGCCGGCGCTCGCGCGGGACCAATCGAGTTGGCCATGGCGGTAACATTATGTTATCAAATTCGATGTTCCAAATTTGAAACTCATTGCTTAACAATATTTGAGCATGCATAGTTAAAATTACGTTACTGCCGCAGATAAGAAACTTATCATAGTTAAATCGTTTGTTGTAATGCTTGTCATTGTCTACGGTTTTTGAACGCATTTTAGAGTACTTACAGTATGAGTGTAGATAAAATACTTTTGGTACACATTTATTATTATTTAATACCCGAAAACACAAATCTTGCAGAGAAACAATGAGGACGTTGATTCGTGGAAACTTGTCGCTTGTTTTTTTATTATTATTTGTAATGTCCTCCAATATGTTTTATACTATCTGATTAAAGCATGAAGCCAAGTTTATTTCTACATTGAAATTATTCTGAAATACTTTAAGAGGCCTTATTCCCATGACCGTTCCTCAATTTCACGAAATCTTACTCGATAGATGGCGGTAGCACTCAGTACGCGACCGCTGGCAATGATCGACGATCGAACGATCTTGATCGTTTTCAACTTCAATTACAAGTACAATTCTTTTTACGCATAAGATACACACAGGCTATTTATTTTCTTTTATATGGAAGATACTACTAAATAAAATATGTTTAAAGGATACGCATCTAACACCAAAGACGCGTAATCACTTAATCAGTAGGGACTGTTGGAGATACTTTTCGAATTAAAAGTATAATAAATTTCGAATTTCGAAAATCATGTTAGTTTTAAATTCCCATATGGCTGAAAGATTTTTTTTTTGTAAAAAGGGTCATGGTAGCCAATTTCGACTAGGTAGGTAAGGTACTTCGGGTGTGTAGATTTCGAAAATGATGTCTGTTTTTAAATCGAAGATGCCGGTTATATACTTTATTAAGAAAAATCATCATGTTAGTCCTTTACGGCTAATTAAGGGGTGTAGATTTCGAAAATTATGTCCGTTTTTAAATCCAAGATAGCAGTTATACACTTTATTCTGAAAAATCGTCATGGTAGTCATTTTCGGCTAATTAAGGGGTGTAGATTTCGAAAATTATGTCCGTTTTAAAATCCAAGATGGCGGTTATACACTTTATTCTGAAAAATCGTCATGGTAGTCATTTTCGGCTACTTAGAGGGTGTAGATGTCGAAAATTATGTCTGTTTTAAAATCCAAGATGGAGAATATAAATTTTGTTCTGAAAAATCGTCATGGGAGTGATTTTCGGCTAATTACGGGATGTCGATTTTGAAAATTATGTCTGTTTTAAAATCCAAGATCAATCCCAAATCTGTGGACATTGTCGTTGGTCTCACACTTTGTAATTTTTGTATTGTTACTATTAGCCATAATCTCGTGTGTTACTGTTTTTATTCCCAAATAAATTGAAAAAAAAAAAGATGACGGTTATACACTTTATCATGAAAAATCGGCACGGTAGTCATTTTCTGCTAATTAGTGGGTGTAAATTTCGAAAATTATGTCTGTTTTAAAATCCAAGATGGCGGATATACTCTTTTTTCTGAGAAATCGTCATGGTAGTCGTTTTCGATTAATTTGGGTGTGCAGAATAATGTCTATTTTTAAATCCAAGATGGCGGTTATACACATTTTTAGTAAAAATCGTTATGGTAGTAATTTTCTATTAATTCAGGGATGTAGATTTCGAAAATGAAGACAATTTTAAAATCCAAGATGGCGGAAATGGATAATTTTGTCAAAATCGTCATGGTAGTCATTTTCGACTAATTAGGGGTGCAGATTTCGAAAATGATGTCTATTTAGAAATCCAAGACCGCGGTCATACACTTTTTTGGTAAAAATCATCATGTTAGCCGTTTTCGATTAATTCAGGGGTGTAGATTTCGAAAATAAAGACCGTTTTAGAATCAAAGATGGTGGAAACGGAAAAAAATGTCAAAATCGTTATGGTAGTCGTTTTTGACTAATTCGGGTGTGCAGATTTCGAAAATAATGTCTATTTTTAAATCCAAGATAGCTCTCGCACATTTATTTGGTGAAAATCGAATGAGTCTCGTTTTAGATTAATTTGGGGATTTCAATTTCGGAAATAGATACCATTTTAAAATTCAAGATGGCTGAAATGGACAATTTTATTAAAATCGTCATGATAGTCTTTTTTGTCTCATTTGGTTGTGTACTGTGTAGATTTCGAAAATAATGTATGTTTTAAAATCCAAGATGGCGACCATACACTTTTTTCTAAAACAATTGTATGGTTGTCGCTTGTGATTAATTGAGGGGTGTAGATTTCGATATAAGGACCGATTTGAGATTTGAGATCTAGTCATTTTTACTAATTCACTTGTGTAGATTTAGAAAATAATGTCTGTTTTAAAATCCAAGATGGCAGTCATACAATTTTAGTAAAAATCGTTATAGTAGTCGCTGTTGATTAATTCTGCAATGTAAATTCCGATAATAAACACTGTTTTAAAATATAAGATAGCAGTGATGACCTTTTTGTGATAAATCGAAAATGGCTAAAATTTTAATTTTAATTTTATTTTTACTATTATTGTTTATTGCTCATCCGGTTATGTCTCTGTGCTGTTTTCTGTGCTTGGTGTTTGTGTTTTTGACTTTTGCCTATCAATAGTTCTGTAAGTTTTTTGTATGTACTAACACTTTTATGGACTTTGCCCGAATTACATGATTACTTAATTTCATTTTAATTTAAAATAACAAGTAAAGTGTGTGATCGCCATCTTGGATTTCAAAATAGACATTATTTTCGAAATCTACAGTTACCGAAATAGTCGAAAACGACTTCCATGACAAATTTGTAATTTTTTTAATTTCCGCCATCTTTGATTTTAAAACGGTCCTTATTTTCGAAGTATTCATTCCAGAATTAATCAAAAATGACGTCCATTACGATTTTTAAGTAAAAAGTGTATGGCCGCCATCTTGGATTTTGAAATACACATTATTTTCGAAATCTGCACCCCCGAATTAGTCGAAGACGACTACCATGACGATTTTGACAAAATTTTCCATTTCCGCCATCTTTGATTTTCAAACTGTCCTTATTTTCTAAATCTACTCCCCTGAATTCATCGGTAATTACTACCATAACGATTTTTACCAAAAAAAGTGTATGACCGCCATCTTGGATTTCTAAATAGACGTTATTTTCAAAATCTGCATACCCGAATTAGTCGAAAATGACTACCATGACGATTTTGACAAAATTTTCCATTTCCGCCATCTTGGATTTTAAAACGGTCTTTATTTTCGATTTAACGATTTTTACCACAAAAATGTATGACCGCCATCTTGGATTTCAAAATAGACATTATTTTCGAAATCTGCACACCCAAATTAGTCGAAAATGACTACCATGACCAATTTGACAAAATTTTCCATTTCCGCCATCTTGGATTTTAAAACGGTCTTTATTTTCGATTTAACGATTTTTACCACAAAAGTGTATGACCGCCATCTTGGATTTCAAAATAGACATTATTTTCGATGTCTGCACGTAAATTAGTCGAAAATGACTACCATGACCAATTTGACAAAATTTTCCATTTCCGCCATCTTGGATTTTAAAACGGTCTTTATTTTCAATTTAACAATTTTTACCACAAAAGTGTATGACCGCCATCTTGGATTTCTAAATAGACATTATTTTCGATATCTGCTTACCCGAATTAGTCGGAAATGACTACCATGACGATTTTGACAGAATTTTCTGTTTCCGCCATCTTTGATTTTAATACGGTCCTTATTTTCGAAGTCTACACCCCTGAATTAATCGAAAATGACTACCATAACGATTTTTGCCAAAAAAGTGTTTGACCGCCATCTTGGATTTCTAAATAGACATTATTTTCGAAATCTGCACACCCGAAATAGTCCGAAATGACTACCATGACGATTTTGACAAAATTATCCGTTTCCGCCATATTTGATTTTAAAACCGTCCTTTTTCCGAAATCTACACCCCTGAATTAATCGGATATGACTACCATAACGATTTTTACCATAAAGTGCTTGACCGCCATCTTGGATTTCTAAATAGACATTATTTTCGAAATCTGCACACCCGCATTATTCGGAAATGACTACCATGACGATTTTGACAACATTTTTCGTTTCCGCCATCTTGGATTTCTAAATAGACATTATTTTCGAAATCTGCATACCCGATTTAGTCGAAAATGACTACCATGACGATTTTGACAACATTTTCCGTTTCCGCCATCTTTGATTTTAAAACCGTCCTTTTTCCGAAATCTACACCCCTGAATTAATCGGATATGACTACCATAACGATTTTTACCATAAAGTGCTTGACCGCCATCTTGGATTTCTAAATAGACATTATTTTCGAAATCTGCACACCCGAATTAGTCGGAAATGACTACCATGACGATTTTGACAAAATTTTCCGGTTCCGCCATCTTATATTTCTAAATAGACATTATTTTCGATATCTGCTTACCCGAATTAGTCGGAAATGACTACCATGACGATTTTGACAGAATTTTCCGTTTCCGCCATCTTTGATTTCTAAATAGACATTATTTTCGAAATCTGCATACCCGATTTAGTCGAAAATGACTACCATGACGATTTTGACAACATTTTCCGTTTCCGCCATCTTTGATTTTAAAACCGTCCTTTTTCCGAAATCTACACCCCTGAATTAATCGAAAATGACTACCATAACGATTTTTACCAAAAAAGTGTTTGACCGCCATCTTGGATTTCTAAATAGACATTATTTTCGAAATCTGCACACCCGAATTAGTCGGAAATGACTACCATGACGATTTTGACAAAATTATCCGTTTCCGCCATATTTGATTTTAAAACCGTCCTTTTTCCGAAATCTACACCCCTGAATTAATCGGATATGACTACCATAACGATTTTTACCAAAAAAGTGTTTGACCGCCATCTTGGATTTCTAAATAGACATTATTTTCGAAATCTGCACTCCCGAATTAGTCGGAAATGACTACCATGACGATTTTGACAAAATTTTCCGTTTCCGCCATCTTGGATTTCTAAATAGACATTATTTTCGATATCTGCTTACCCGAATTAGTCGGAAATGACTACCATGACGATTTTGGCAGAATTTTCCGTTTCCGCCATCGTTGATTTTAAAACGGTCCTTATTTTCGAAATCTACACCCCTGAATTAATCGAAAATGACTACCATAACGATTTTTACCAAAAAATTGTTTGACCGCCATCTTGGATTCCTCTAGGTAAACTGCTCTAGGTAAACATACTCTTATGAACCCCTAGTTGGGCCACCGGGTCAGGGGAACCCGCATCACAAAGCCCAACATGTGAGGGGGGAGAGTCTAGCGTCTCCGACTCTTCTCTCCTTCGGCGTGGATGCGGCCGGAAGACGTCACGGTCGAATCCTCGGCATCCCGAGGCGTCTTCAGACACGGCAAGCAGGGTGAGCGCCGGAGTGGGTTTTAGTGGGTATACTCCTTCCCGCCTCTTGTTCTCAGAGGCGTGGTGATAGGAGAGAGCCCCACATATCCCCTATGATGGCTTCCCCAGGCCTTTTAGGGGAATGCGTAACGCATTTCCCACTCCGACAAAAAAAAAAAAGGTAAACATACTCTTGCTTAAAAAATGTGTGTGAAAATGAAAAAAAACTGTTCCACTTATTGCTTAAACGACAAATTTTCCAAGGTATTTATATATGTTACGTATTAGTTTAACATCATTTTAATTAATATAAGTCTTACTCTTTTTCACCTCTCCAATTAAAATACGTGAAACACCTTTTAGCTTAAGGTGAATTATACCGGGTGTTGCCTGTAACACGAGCAATAAATTATAACATAGATTCTATTCCTCAAACAAGATAACTTTTGTTCAACAACTTTAAAAAAATATGATGGTCTTTAGATTGTCTCTTTTTCATACAAACTAAATAGTATTTTTAATGTACGTTAAAATTCAACCAATTGACATTGCTTGTCAGTCTTGTCATCCTACAGACATAATCAATTTCGTAATGCATTGCTTGTTCGAATAAACTTTTAAGTGTACTATTGTAAGTTCTCTAAAACGTGTTCGAAAACGGTAGGCAATGGCTAGCATTACCACGACCGATTTTACTATGATAAGCTTTTTTATCCGTAGCAGTCACGTAATTTTAACTTTTCATGCTCAATTATTGATGTGCTATGAGTTTTGATAACATAATGTACACCTGCACCCTCCCGGGGATCCGCCGACAGCCCGACACGCGGCCGCGCGACCGCCGGCACACGAGAGTTGGCCACGGCGGCGGTGCAATGGCGGCCATGCTATGGTTTCCAAATAAGGCATTTAGAATAAATAATATGAGTGTAGATAAAGCAGTGTATGCAACTGTACGTAATTAGGCCTTAAAACACTCGTGTGATCTTATTATGAAATTCGCCTGCGGCTCATTTCATAAAACCACTCTCATGTTTTAAGGACCCTTATTACGTAACAGTTACATAAACTACTATTTAAAAGTCGCTGAACAAAAATTGTATACATAGAGGAGTAGAATCTACGTTTTAATTTATTGCTCGTGTTACAGGCAACACCCGGTATATAAATGAAACATAAAATCAAAAAGTCTTCCACTTATACAGTTTAAAAAGAAATTATCTTTAAGTAGGTATATGTATACAAACTAATATTAGTCCTATTAGTTACTTGAAAAATAGCATCGAAAAGTTGAGCGAAATCGAAATAGTAGTTTATGTAACTGTTACTTTTTAAGGCCTAATTACGTACAGTTGCATACACTGCTTTATCTACACTCATATTATTTATCCAAAATGCCGTATTCGGAAACCTTAGAATGGCCGCCATTGCACTGCCATGACCAACTCGATTGTGTCGGGGAGGCGCGTGTCGGGCTGTCGGCGGATGCGCGGGAGGGTGCAGGTGTACATTATGTTATCAAAACTCATAGCACATCAATATTTGAGAATGAAAAGTTAAAATTACGTTACTGCCACAGATAAAAAGCTTATCATAGTAAAATCGATCGTGGTAATGCTAGCCATTGCCTACCGTTTTCGAACACGTTTTAGAGAACTTACAATATGAGTGTAGATAAAAAAACTTACCGGACTCTTAATGCTAGGTTGATTCAAACCTTTTAAGAAATGTCCAGATTTCGCGCAACAAGCGCACGGCATTTTTGACTGCGTCAAACTAGCGAAATGTACGTTAACTCTACTATGTATTATAATTTATAATATTGGGGTAATTAGCATGTATTTGTGAGCTCCCGATATTTCGGCATTCGTCGAATTACGATTTTTTAAATTCGATTATCTGACGAGCGAAAGCATCGAAGCGAAGTTCTTACAGACAACTTCGGACACAACGTCCCATTCGTCCCCAACATTGCTGCGCGACGTCCCTTCATTTCGATGGCTTTTTGATTTTGAATAGTTGTTCCGCAATAACTTTAGTAAGATACAAAGATGACACTTTTGCGACAATTTGTCATACATTTCAGGCTCTTGCATCATTTCGGTAAAGGTGTTTAATTTCGACATCACAGACGGACATCACTACTTTTATATATATATAAATCTAATTCTCTTTGTTATCGGTACAATCGGGTCCATTCTTGAGCCGCATCGTACAATCCAGGACTCCTTTGAACGCGATGCACTGCATTGTCCGTTGGATTTTTCTCGCGCGGAGATGTCTCACCTCCTCTTATTAGATCTAATCCCTATACCAAGCAGCTTCACTATCCAACAACCATTCGGTTGCCAGGAAAACCACTATCCATTGCGCGGTAAAGATAGTTCCAATGGTAAAGGTTTGCTTGCAAGCGAGCAATGGATGGTGTGAGTTTTAGGGAAGTAGTTTTGGATTAGTTTTAGTTGTGAAGAGACGTCCTTCCGTCGTTGATTGTGTTTGCTGAGTACAAGTCAATAATAGTACTTAATTTTCTTCGGCCTTGTTGAGTTGTTTTATTTGAACTTTTGTCGCAATAATAAACTGGTGGAATGCTATACTAGTTTGTAGCTTTTTTGGGAGCGATACGGTTCTAGCTGTTAATTGAGTAAAGTTTTTACTGAATTTATTTTGTGAAAGAGTAATAGTCTTTTACAAAGATTCTTTGTTCACAACTAATTAAAATTGTTAGCTTTATAATAGTGTAGGAAGAGTTGTTTTATGACGTGTAATAAAATCGGTGATTGGGGGTCATTTTTACGACCTCACGTAGTCGACGCGGAAATGAAAGTGCGTTTTATAGATAATTAACAAAGTAGAAGCAATAATTATGTCTTTACTCTTTAATAGGCGTGAAGTTTATGAAGTTTTAAGGGTTCTGCAGATTAACGTAAAATTATTCATTTTACCATGAAAATGATTTTATTTTCCTATTGAATAAAAAAATATATAATATTATAGGATTCTACTTTTATTAGGTTTTCAAATAATTAACTTTACGGTTTAATACCTCCTATAATATCCCACTTATTCGTCAACATATTTCAGGCCTCAATGGGGAAGGCAACTGTCAAAGTGACATCTCCAACATTGGTCCTTAGAAAAGCTAAATTTGTATGGCACAAAGTTGTTATTATTTATTTTCGCCAAAAATGAGTCAACGTTTTATCTCGAATTTTAACTGCATACTAGTTAAGGACCATTCATATTCTGTCTTTTTTTCTCATTGTACGTGTCTCTTTCTCTCATTGTATGGAATCTGGAACAGCGCCCTCTACAAAAAGTTTTCACTGGCCTTCCCCATTAGTTAATTTATGTTTTATCCTCACTGTCACTTTGACAGATGTGTTTGTTAGAAACAGACAAAACATAAATTAAGTAATTGAGGCCTAAGAGACGTTTATGAATAAGGGGATATACATAAGGCTACTCTAACCCTGTTATATTGTAATAGACGGAGAGCTAGCCACGTCAGATATTAATTTTTTTTTTTTACTTTTTTTATTAAGAAACAAACGGTCATATACACAAATGAGTCATATACAATATTGACTGTAATAATTTTGAACAAAAAAGAACCGACTTCACTAAACATCCACCATTCCAAAAGCAAATGCTCGAGCTGCTGTAAAAAATACTCAAATCACTATAGGTGTGCCTATAATAGTTGAAGAGTTCCCTCGATTTCTCCAGGATCCCATCATCAGATCCTGACCTGGTTACAATGGGACCAACTGTGAAGTATACTCTTTCAAACGAAAAAAGAATTTTTCAAATCGGTCCAGCCATCTTCGAATAATCGGTGAACATACATAAAAAAAAAAAAATAAAAATAAAAAAAATAAAAAAAAAATAAAAAAAATAGCAAAAACAAAGATACCGACGAATTGATAACCTCCTCCTTCGAAATCTTGAAGTCGGTTGAAAATAAGACCTACAGTTTCCTTAATTAATACAAAGGTGCTAAATTTACGAAAATAATAATATCTGTTAGTTACAGAGTATGGTAAATTACAAAGATTAGTATTACAAATTAGTATTAAGATGATAAATGGAGATGGATATCCTTAAGTTAATAACTAAAAAAGATTTCCAAAATTTTCAATACAGTTTTTTTTATTTTTTATTCCAGTAGTTAGGTACACTAAAGTACGAGAAATATGACACAATAATGAGAGTAACGAAACCCCTCTAGTCAGTTTGCTATACTATGCTTATTTCTAGATCTGGACATCTGGCAGCTGTAAAGTGAAGGTTATAGAAAGCAAACCACTTCAAGAAAACCAATCCTAGAGTTCTGGGTTTGATGCAATATTATGAGAAATTATATAAATAATTAGATTATACCATTGCCAAAAGTTTCTGTTGGGGGAAAGCAGTGTCAAACGACGTATAATGTAATTCATAGATAGCCAACTGTTTTTGTTTCTGTAATAATACGCAATGTTTTTTGTTCTAATATTAAAATATAGTGTCCATTATAACTGATACAACTTCGGCAGTTTTTACCTATTTTGGTAAGGTTTAGTAAGTATTATTATTCTCCAACTCAAAAATACTCTGACCTCCACCCATTAAAGCTGCCAGATGCCCGGATCTAGCAATAGCAATAAGGATAGTATAGGAATCTAACCAGACGGCTTTTGTTGCTCTCATTGACGTGACCAGCTCTTAGTTCATAATGTTTGTACCTACCTACCTTAGGCGATTAACACACTGCCGCAACCGGATGCGGCTACGGTTAGTGGAGTACGGGAACGCCTTTTTAACCTATAAAAATGACATAATTCACAAGTCCGACTTTATTTTGTGACCTGTTAGAATACGTTAAGTATTAATAATAAAAAATGTTTTCTAACAATTGTTAGCATTGCGCTAGGTATGATACATATATTTGTTTGCTACACATAGAAAATATTATGTAAGTTTTATTTTTCTCCACCAGGCTATCGCTTTTTACAACTGCAACATAACTTCACATTTTATAACGGTTTTGTCAAGAGCATATGTCGTCTTAGCCATTTGTAATTCGTTTAGAATTCAAGGTCACTTATATTTTGACAAATTGTTTTCGATTATGCTCACGTAATCTATTGACCAAATTGTTATAAAATGACATAAGATGTTGAAATATTTGAATGCAATGGTATAGTAAAGGAAAATATATCTTGTATAATCTTTTCTTGTTCTTATTAAAATATATCTATATAATACCTAGCGCGGCGTCAAAAACTGTTAGAAAATATTTTTTAGAAAAGAAATTTAGAAATTTAGAAATCATTTATTTGCTTAAACATGGTAAAATACATAAGTATAGATGTCATGATTGATGTCATTTTGTATCACATGTTTAGCCAGCATATGGCGTGCTAATTAAAATCTAATTCGTATGTTACACTTAATTTACAATTTGTCAAAAAAAAAAACAATTTATGTCAAGATAATCATTATAGTTCATAATCTGTTAAGTTAATTCATTAAATTCGTGCATGTCGCAAGCAATCAATATAAATCCAAGCTATACCTACCTTTAATATATAGTCAAAATATATAATAAAAACATCTAAGTATATTTAATTAATCATCATTAAGTCATTCAAATTAAATAATAAAAGCCAATAGGTTGTCTTAATCGTTGTCGCTAAAAAATTCGTTTAGGGAGTAGTAACATTTAGCCACTTCTTTAGTCTGGCAGTAAACAATTTGTCGGGTAATTGTCTGATTTCATATGGTAACTTATTGTAAACTAGGATACTCATTATGAAGCAGTTTTTTTCAAAGAAAGCGGTGTCAACTAGAGGCATCTGTAATTTAAACTCATCCCTTGGTCTCAATCTGTTGTTGTAGGATGGCCGTTTAAAGTAGTGCGGAAATTTGCGTACAAGGCATCCTAACTCTAATATGTATAGGTCAAATAAGGTAAACAGTCTAAGTTTCTCAAATAAAGGCCGGCAATGGGCTCTTGGTTTAGCTCCACAGACTGCTCTGATACAATTTTTTTGAACGAGAAATGCTTTTTTTGCGTCTGTAGAGTTACCCCAAATTGATATGTCATATTTCAGGACCGAAGCAACATAACCATGGTAAGCAAGCAGTGATGTTTTTTCTCCTGCGATAGTCCTTACCCGTTTTAAAGCATAAACAAACCTATCAAGTTTACCGCAAACCAACTTGACATGATTTCTCCACGTACAGCATTCATCTAAGGTTATACCTAAGAACTTTAAGTCGCTAGCCCTTTCAATAATCTGATTCTGACAGTGCAGTTGTAAGTCGAGAAGTTCAGTCTTATAATTCCGGAATTGTATGTAGCATGTTTTTGAAGTGTTCGTTTGTAAATTATGTCGGTTTAACCATGAGTCTTCGGCGTTTATTGTTGTATTAATCTTATCTCTATAAGGGACAGTAGCGTCATCGGCAGGTATTATTACGGCTATATCATCAGCGAACAGGGACATCGGGCACTTCCTTAGGTAGTTCAGTAATATACAAAAGAAATAATAGGGGACCAAGTATACTTCCCTGTGGGACCCCATACCCGTTGCATTTGTACTCCGATCGATAAGCTATATTAACATTTGATTGGTCGAGTTTGTTTATTTCTACACATTGCATACGGTTTTTTAGGTAGCTTTCGATCCAATTAAGAGCATTTCCTCTAATTCCACAATGTTCGCACTTTTGGATCAACAATTTATGATTGACAAAATCGAAAGCTTTAGTCATGTCGAAAAAAGTAACTACTACTGAATTTTTTCCATCAATGTATTGAGTGATTCTACGTACAAGTGTATACGCTGCATCTGTGGTGGATTTATGCTTCTGAAATCCATTTTGTTCTTTAGCAATGATGTCGAATTTATTCAAAAATTGGGTAACTCTATTATGGAATGCCCTCTCAAATATCTTGGAAAATATCGGAACCAGTGTTATTGGACGATAGTTTCGAACATCAGTTTTACTGTCTTTCTTATGAATAGGCTTCACTATCGCTTTCTTGAGTCTTTCAGGAAAGATGCCTTCTGTGAAAGAAAGATTGACTAGATGAGTCAGAACCAGAGATATATCTGTAACGCAATATTTGAGGACTCCGGTTGCAATACTGTCAAAGCCTACAGAGTTAGTATTATTTAGTGATTTAATAATTTTCTCTATTTCATCTGTTGTGCATGGATTTAGAAACAGACTATTTCGAATTCGTTTGACCTTTAATGACGAAACTTTGTGGGGAACAGTCGCGTTAGCATTAATGTCAACATTCGTCGATTCTATCAAGAAATCATTGAAAACGTTTGCAATTTCAGAGGGGTTTTTTATGGTCTTTGAATTGAACTATATGTATTCTATTTCATGTCGAGTTTTATGGTCATCATGTTTTTCGTTAATGACATCCCAAACTGCTTTGCTTTTGTTTTTGGATTTACGTATAAATTTACTGCTCTCATTCTTTTTTGACATTGTGACACATGTTTTTAGCAATTTTGAATATAATTTGAGCTTTTGTTCGAGCTCGGTAGTTTTTTCTTTATAGTATAAATTTCTTAGTTTTCTTTTAGTCCTGCTAGATTTTATAAGTCCTTTTGTAATCCATTTGGCTCCTGATGTGTTTACTTTAATTTTAACTATTTTTTCAGGAAAGCAAAGGTTATAAAACAACGTAAAAGTATCGTGGAATTTGTTGAATGCTAAATTTAAATCATTTATTGAGAGCTCTTCGGCCCATTTTACTATAAGTAATCATATCATATTCTCTAACTAAAAAAGAAAATCACACTTGTGAGTTATCGAAGCTCAAAACTGTTCGCGTACTGTAGTAGATGTGCAAGCGTGACAGCGCTATACACATGCAGAGTGCTATCTCGCTCGCGCACCGGCGCCGCATGCGGAAACCGCAGCAGTGTGAAAGCCGCTTTAAGAACCGCGAACCTCAAAATATCGTAATCCTCTTATCCCTAAACGCCTAACTTAATTAATTAGTATTGATTTATAAAACACGGTTTTAATCCGTCCAATGTTTCAGATCCAATAAATGTCAAAACAAAACAATGCTATAAAAGTCGGATTAACTTACTCGTAAACGAGTAAGATTTGAATATTTATAAATTTGGACTGAGATTAATATAATACGTTGTAGACCACTTTAATTTATTGTAATAAAAGACACGAGGAAAAATGTGGATTATAAAAGAATCCGTGTCGTTTTTTACACACTTATTTAGTAATTTATGGAATCAGGCGTTACTTTGCGGAAGTTCATATTATTAACTGGGCCATTCTACTTTTCATTGTAAGTACATAAGTTTTTGACACTTTTTCGTTAAATGCATATTTTACAATATTTGGCTATTAATTTCATTTGTTGTTTTGTGACGGAGAAAAAGAAAGAATTAGGCTATCAATCCCGATAGCCTAGATTAATAATAACAACTGTTAATATTCTTAATCACAGTAATTCAGTGGTCCTTTATTGTCTCCCGAGTATGAAAATAGGGCATTTACCACTGCGTTATCATCTTTTTACATTAATCAATATTAATATATGAATATTCGTCAACAAATTACTATTATTTGGTTTCGGTACAATTTGGGAATACAATTTTATACACGAATTCAATTTCTATCATACTTTTTTCATGAAAAAGTGGAATGACCAAACTACAATAATATTCCTTTGCTATTCGGCGGTATAATAACGTGCTTGTTGATTAGTGACAACCCGCTTTGTTGTCTTGACGGTCAAGGAACGACATCTCTGAAAATGACGATTGATTTGTATACTTCTATACCCTGTAATAAAGTTCAAATAAATGGATAAAATATAGGCCAAGGCGAAATAAAGTTTTGAGTCATTATTTGTTACAACGAAACTTCGAGGAGTTTATAATAATGACACTTCTTCGAGACTCCTATTAACATCATTGTCATGCCTTCGGATTATTGGCTTAATTTAGATCGTAATATCTGTTTCAAGGCTGATGTTATGCGACAGTAACTCCCAAACTATAGTCCGATCATTCAACTTGGGTCCAAAAACTCAAGTCTGTGCAAGCGTGACAGCGCTATAAACGTGCATAGCGCTATTTCGTTCGCACACCGCCGCGGAAAGCGCAGCAGTGTGAAAACTGCATTAGAGGTTATCCGTAATAATTGGCATGTAATATGAGAGGTCACTTGAAAAATAGTTGGGTGGACTTATATCAGTTGAGGAGTTCCAGGGTACATACTCATATCTTAAAGATAATTATTATTGAGTCTAGAACAATCTAACTAGGGGCCCTAACCAATTGACACTGTTCATTGAAGACGTCAATCGGATCTAATATAATGTATGAAAATGATCGCGTGACTTTCGCATCTTACATCCCATATACATTTTCTACCTGTCGAATGGCGTTGTCAACCAACTATTGCCATCTTGGTCATGTGGTTTCACCCCTTCAGGGGATGAATTTTCCAAAATCATTTTCTAGTAAAGATTTACAACATTGGAAGTTTATATATTTTACATATTTATGTAATACCTAGTAATAACACTAACAGTATATCTACCTATACTGGCGCTGGTAGCCTAGCGGTAAGACGTCCGACTTTCAACCCGGAGGTCTCGGGTTCAATCCCCGGCTCGTACCACTGAGTTTCTCGGAACTTATGTACGGAATATCATTTGATCGTCGCTTTTCGGTGAAGGAAAAACATCGAAGGAAACCGGATCTAATCCCGATAAGGCCTAGATTCCCCTCTGGGTTGGAAGGTGAAACTAGTACGTAGCGCCAATTCATGGGATTAGGAAGTCAAGCGGACCCCAAGCCGAAACAAACGCTAGAAGGAAGAAGAAGAAGTATACATATCTATACGGTATACGTCGTTTTTCCCTCACAGCCAATACGTCTATCTATTAGTTCGGACAGAAACTCCAAACAATATTTCTGCAGTGGCTATTTTTCTACAAAGTTAATATTTCAACACTCGCTTGACGTGGGTCGGAATCGATCCTTAAATCCCTTCCTCTTATCATCATGTTACACTTAATTCAGAATTAAACTCTATTTTGTACGTATTTGAGTATCTTTTACAATGTGTGTCGTGTAAAAGATAAGAGTTTGTGTAAGTAGTGGTTTATATTGTAGGTTACTTAGACAGGTCTAGTGGGGTCGGAAGAACGTTTTGTTTGTTTTTTTCGGGTACTTTTAGTTCTTTATTGTATAGAACTTTTAAGCCGCTTGTAGCTAAGGATTTATCGTACGATGTTGTTAAAAATCTGAGCTTTATTTAGTCTTAAAAACACGGTGCAGAATTTTGGGTAAGTATATTTTTTATGACATTTTTTTTAGTGATGACATATGGTACTGAAACGTGGTCGCTTACAATGGGCCTCATAAGAAAGCTCAAAGTCACCCAAAGGGCAATGGAGAGGGCTATGGTTGGAGTCTCTCTGCGTGATCGCATCAGAAATGAGGCCATCCGCAGCAGAACCAAAGTAACCGATATAGCCCTCCGAATCGCTAAACTAAAGTGGTAGCGGGCGGGGCACATTGCTCGTAGAACCGATGGCCGTTGGGGCGGAAAGGTTCTCGAGTGGCGACCACGAACCGGAAGGCGCAGCGTGGGTAGACCCCCCGCAAGGTGGACTGATGACCTGGTGAAGGTCGCGGGAGTCCGCTGGATGCGGGTGGCGCAGGACCGGTCATTGTGGCACTCTTTGGGGGAGGCCTATGTCCAGCAGTGGACGTCTTTCGGCTGATATGATGATGATGATGATGATATTTTTTATATGGACATGCTTATTAAAATTTAAAAAAATATTCACCTGAAATTTAATAGACCGTTCATGTCTATATTAAAATGAAAATCTCTTTGGAGTCCCGCGGTTTGACACCGTGTTTGCCAATCAAAAGAATTAAAATAAACAACCGTGAAGTTTGTGATTCAATCAAATAATGTACCACACATTGCTTCTAAATGACATACCTATGAATTTATATATGAGTGCATTTGGATAATAGGGTAATTCTTCCTAATTTCGTATAATTCCGGATTTTTTTTTTTAATAATTGTATAAAATGTGACGTCTGAAATTATTATTTTATGAATAAATATTGAATTGATTTAAATTGAAATCACTCAATATTTTTCCTAATCTATTCGCCCATTCGATTTAACTGCTATAAGTAAATGCAAGATCTACGATGAAATAGAAACTAAATCCAAAAGTTAGTAATGTATACTATATACAGAACTGGTACATATTTGTAAGATATTTATAAAGGCCAAAACTGGCGAAACTCGGAGCAAATGCTCACAAGGGGCGCAGGAGTGACTTCCGGCTTTGAAATTGCATTGGAGTGGTCTAACGAACACGCTATGTGTCCATATATATACAGGGTACATTTTTACCCGACGGTGCGATGCAAAAAAGGGCCTTCAGTCTTCATGTGTCCCTTTTTCCAGCTTTTAGCCCCGATTCCATTGAGCAAGCGGCTCGGCAATCGAACCCCAGGATGTGGCGTAGCTAGCTCATCTGACCTAACCTGGCGGAGAAACTAGGCCTTATTGGGATTAGATCCGGTTTCCTCACGATGTTTTGCTTCACCGAAAAGCGACTGGTAAATATCAAATGATATTTCGTACATAAGTTCCGAAAAACTCAGTGGTACGAGCCGGGGTTTGAACCCGAGACCTCCGGATTGAAAGTCGGACGTCTTACCGCCAGGCTGATTGATTTGAAATATTACTCATATAAATAAAGCTAATAATTAATTGGCACTCAAGGTGATTTGAAATATTATTCATATAAATAAAGCTAATAATTAATTGGCACTCAAGGTGATTTGAAATATTATTCATATAAATAAAGCTAATAAAGAAAAAGAAGGACCAACTTAACTTAGTCTACTGCACCTTTCCAAAAGCAAATTCCGAGCTACTGTAAAAATTACTGAAATCACTATAGCCGCCTATAATATTTGAAGAGTTCCTTCGATTTCTCCAGGGTCCCATCATCAGATCCTGACCTCGTGACAATGGGACCAACTGTGAAGTATACTCTTACAAACAAAAAATAATTTTCCTAATCGGCCCAGCCGTCTTCGAATAATCGGTGAAGATACAGAAAAAAATTGCAAAAACGAGATTGAGAACCTTCTCCCTCGAAGTCTTGAAGTCGGTTGAAAAGTAAAC
This sequence comes from Pammene aurita, assembly GCA_947086415.1. Taxonomy (NCBI): domain Eukaryota; kingdom Metazoa; phylum Arthropoda; class Insecta; order Lepidoptera; family Tortricidae; genus Pammene; species Pammene aurita. The sequence goes on along the minus strand of OX352315.1, from coordinate 7,675,706 downwards.
CACCCAGCCACCCACACCCAGTGTGTTGACGACGAGGGACCCTCTTGTTCCTTTAGCCGTCAGCACAGTGAGTCCTCCTTTTTGTTAAAGGTCGGCAACGCGCATGTGACGCCTTTGGAGTTGCGGGCGTCCATATGCTACAGTAGCTGCTTACCATCAGGCGGGCCGTATGCTTGTTTACCACCGTCGTGGTATTAAAAAAAACTTACAATAAAACATACAAATTATAAAGAATATATTATGTAAAATATTACACATGCTAGGAATCTGTCGCGTACTGTACAGTCGCCATCAGATATATCGGAGCGGCCAAGGTGGTCACAAATATCTGAGCAACACCTCTATTGTCAATGCGATAAAGTGCATGTTCAGATATTTTTGACTACTTTGGCCGCTCCGCTATACAGCCTTGGCCAGAAGTGTTGAGCATAGCTCTTTTTTGTTTACAATTTTGATATTAAGTATTAATATATCATAACAATGTACGATGACGTAAAATGTTTTATCTACACTCATATTGTAAGTTCGAAAACGGTAGGCAATGGCTAGCATTACCACGACCGATTTTACTATGATAAGCTTTTTATCCGTAGCAGTAACGTAATTTTAACTTTTCATGCTCAATTATTGATGTGCTATGAGTTTTGATAACATAATGTACACCTGCACCCTCCCGGGGATCCGCCGACAGCCCGACACGCGCCCGCGCGACCGCCGGCACACGAGAGTTGGCCATGGTTGCGGTGCAATGGCGGCCATTCTATGGTTTCCAAATAAGGCATTTAGAATAAATAATATGAGTGTAGATAAAGCAGTGTATGCAACTGTACGTAATTAGGCCTTAAAACACTCGTGTGATCTTATTATGAAATTCGCCTGCGGCTCATTTCATAAAACCACACTCATGTTTTAAGGACCCTTATTACGTAACAGTTACATAAACTACTAATATTGTATTGATATATCTAGAAAACTTCACTTAATAACACTTTTAAGGTACCTATAAAATATGAGAAGTGGAGGTAACAAGAATGCGAATGTAAGTCGGTGCGACAAATTGCAAATATTCTATGCAGTTACTACTCACTTCAACAAAACATACCCGTTCAGTTTGAATTAATTGATAAAATTACTTCAAAAATGATAGAAACGCCGATCTAAACTTTCGAGTTTTGTATGAAAATCGCTAAGGTGCTCAACACTTCTGGCCAAGGCTGTATTTGATGGCGACTGTACGCCTAAACGCCGTTATTCTTAGGCGTAAATCTAAAACGTCACAAAATATAAGGTATCCTTTCGGGGACTCTATTACTACATATTTTATCCCCAGACCCCGAAGGTGCTCGAGATTTATCTTGTAGATAATAATTTCTGACTGAAACCTTTAAGCCCCATTTACACCGAGTGCGAGTTTTATAAAGGGTCGGCAACGCGCATGTGACACCTACGATAAACTACGGTGGGCCGTATGCTTGTTTGCCAGCGTTGTAGTACGAAAAAAAGGATTATTAGTGCTAATGGCTTTTTGAGCTATTATTATACCTTGCGTTGCGAGTCTGTTCTTTTTCGTTTTTAACCGCCATTTTTTTTATTTTACAAAAACTTAAGTGATAAGAAATTCTTGTAATTATCCAACCCTCAACAATCTTGTAATATCGACGAATCCGACTCGGTTGGGCAGCGTTCGGGAAGCTACGGCACATCTTTTTGTCCAATATTCCGCAGTGTCTCAAGACGAAAGTCTTTGACCAGTGTGTGTTGCCAGTGATGACATATGGTACTGAAACGTGGTCGCTTACAATGGGCCTCATAAGAAAGCTCAAAGTCACCCAAAGGGCAATGGAGAGGGCTATGGTCGGAGTCTCTCTTCGTGATCCCATCAGAAGTGAGGCCATCCGCAGCAGAACCAAAGTAACCGATATAGCCCTCCGAATCGCTAAACTAAAGTGGCAGTGGGCGGGGCACATTGCTCGTAGAACTGATGGCCGTTGGGGCGGAAAGGTTCTCGAGTGGCGACCACGAACCGGAAGGCGCAGCGTGGGTAGACCCCCCGCAAGGTGGACTGATGACCTGGTGAAGGTCGCGGGAGTCCGCTGGATGCGGGTGGCGCAGGACCGGTCATTGTGGCACTCTTTGGGGGAGGCCTATGTCCAGCAGTGGACGTCTTTCGGCTGATATGATGATGATGATGATGATGATGATGATCCAACCCGCTCATTAAATTCCACGAGGTTTTGACAACTATTTATAAATTCCAAAAATTTTAAAAATATTTTTCCCAAAACTCCTAGCATCCTTTAAAGTTCTCTCCTTTATTAATTTAGAAATGGTATTGTTTAATTTAGAAATAGTATTGTTAGAAATATTAATTGTACCCAAAAATGGGCTTATTCTAAAAATTACTATTGATGCCCTCAATGTGTAAATCTGCATCAGTACAAAAAAACATACTCTGCCAAGATTTAAAAAAAGATAATTCAATTTGGCACATTACAATGCACTTATGAACGTCAGAGAGAAAAAAAACTACCACCGGTTCTAACCCTACACCTCTGACCCGAGAAGTATGAACTTAACAACACGCAACGCAACAACAACAACTCATCATCATCATCATCTTATTAACCAGCTCTGCTCACACCTATCTTACGTCTTAATGGGTTCCTTACATACAAACATACATATAATTTATCTACTAATAGTGCAATCGAACCCCGGGAGTGATAAAATACGGACGAGAGAGACCGTGGTGCGAGCATCGTAAATAACTAACCTTGTTTACACGACGCGACTACGACACGACGACGACCGTGGGCCCTTATAACTAGACAGATTTTAACAGTGTATTCCTGATCGTATTTAGATACTAAAATGTCCTATAAGCTTTTCTGGAATACGCCTAGTTTCAGAGTTAATACCAATGTTAAAAAAATACACTTTTAATTATCACTCAGCAAAACGCCTTTCTGATGGCGTTGTTGTTACTATGTATTGGGCATAGTTTACACGTCCTTATTGACAGATATCAAAGTGACAAGGAAAACAATGCAGAAACTAAATTTGTTCAAAAAAAATGGACTAATTTGTTTTAGGCGATAATTTTATTAATAACATTTACTTTTCATGTGCTATAAATATTCAATAAATAGAAAAAAAAAGAAACAAAAAATTTTTTTTGGCGAATTGACCTAGTCACATAATATTTTTTCCTTCTTTTAGTCTCAGAAATTCGTGGTTAAGATCTGTCGGGTTATAGTCGGTTTTTTAGGATACTACGTTTTAATAGGATACTACTTACCGTGATGATTTTTAACAAGCTCAAACATGGTCGGTTGGTTGTTAAAGTCAGCCGTCACAACACAGTGAATCTGCCTTCTTGTATAGGGTTGGCAACGCGCATGTGATTCCTCTGGGGTTGCAGGCGTCCATAGGCTACGGTAGCTGCTTACCATCAGGCGGGCCGTAAGCTTGTTTGCCACCGTCGTTGTATAAAAAAATATCGGACATTTTTTTACGCTCTATCACCTCCTAAAACTTAATGAGACAACAAAACAGTTATATCTGGAGTCCATTTTGCTCCGCCAACACAATAGATCGTAAACCCGTCGTGTCGCATAAACAACGCCCACTACTTGCTCGGTTTAAAAACCTTTCGGCAAGGATCGCGGAAATTAATGGCTGCTTTGTAATTGAAAATAAACTACTATTTTATTTAAAAAAGATAGCAAAGTTAATAACAGTTTGTTTAAATGCTACCGCTATTAAAATAGCGTTTAGTTGCCTTTTTAACTGGCGTTAGTTGCAGGATTCGTTTATGTTTTAAAGTTCTAGCTTTATTTAGTTACTAGCTTTTGCCCCCGGCTTCGCTCGCGTTAAATTCGGGGTAACAAACCATACTAACTTCCACCCCCCATTTTAGGGAAGTGGGGGGTTAGAAAGAGACAAAAAGTAGCCTATGTCAGTCTCCATCCCTTCGACTATCTCCACTTAAAAAATCACGTCAATTCGTCGCCCCGTTTTGCCGTGAAAGACGGACAAACAAACAAACAAACACACACACACTTTCCCATTTATAATATTAGTATGGATTCAGCCATTTTGATCAGTCAATAGATGAAAATAATAAAAAGATACATACAAGATGTAACAAAAATGCAACAAAAATTCTAATTATGAAAAAACCGGCCTAGTGCGAGTCGGACTCGCGCACCGAGGGTTCCGTACAAACCTGTGGGTATATACTATATAGGGGTAGTGACTTTAAAATTATTAAAAATATTTTTATTATATGATGTAACTAAAATTTACGGATTTCGCAATTTTTCCTTTATCTGTGCTATAAGACGTTGCTTCGTACCAAATTTCAAGATTCTGAGTTCACGGGAAGTACCCTGTAGGTTTTGATTCCCTTGCGAGTTTCGGAAATTTCCGGCATAAACGGCTGTATCTTTTGATTGCGTTGGCTTAGAAGTTTGATTTTTTTCACAGCTCCAAGGGACAGTAGACCTGAGTATTTGATATAAATTTCAGCTTGATACCCTCCACGCGTTCCGGAGAAAAAGGGTCTAACGGACGGACGGACAAAGTGATCCCATAAGGGTTCCGTTTTTTCCTTTCGAGGTACGGAACCCTAAAAACTAAGAAAAAACATTTTTCCGAAAAAAAATTTGTTTTGTATGGAGGGTTGGCCAGCCGGGACGATTTGTACATACAACGAATTATACATTATGATTATATGAGTAATATATACTTTAGTTACGCTCAGTAGTCGTTGATAAAAGGCGGAAATTATGAACATTCGTAATTAAAAATAAAACATTGAGTGTATAACCACCCTTATATCCCAGAGCGTCAAAACACATAGAGTGAACTTGCGCGCAAACTTCACTGCACTGGCAATACCCAGCGACGGTTATTTTTAAACGAATTCGAAAGTGCACGGAACGAACGAAGTTCCAAATTCAAATAGATATTATGGCAACAACCGCGTCATTACTCTTCGCGAGTGTCGACGTTCGAGCACAGCTTACACTGCACAGAAGAATCTATCGATACAATACCCAATATTCTTTATTGCACACCTTGATAAAATATAGTAAAACGGGAAACAGATTAATGGCCTGTTTCACAATCTCCAGTTAAAGCATATCTCTCAGATAAATGTTTGCTGTCCTTTTCTTTTATATGACTGGAGAAAACGATAGCAATAATTTTAACTGGCAGATAAGTTTATCTGGAGATTGTGAAACAAGCCCTTAAAGTAGATGTAGATAACAGGCGGTTTTATCATTCTAGGTTAGGTATCAAGACATAGACAAATAAATAAGCTTAGAGCGCCAATAACTCCATGGTATTTTAAAGTTTAGACGAGCCTCAAGTGTGTTACTGCTGGGCAAAGCCTTTTGCCATGTATGTATCTCGATCTTCGCTCACCTCTGACCAGTCTTCTAACGAGACATCATCATGCAATTGCTAATGGTTAGCCGTGACGCCGGACTCGATTTCGACGGACATTTTGATTTTTATTTTACCCCACATACGGCCACCTAACTTAGGTGCAAGCATTTACAAGAAAGAAGTAGAAATAATAAATACCTGTACTTTAATCTCAGGAGTACTTTGCCGCTGATCTATAAGGAGTGGTCCTGAAATAAAGTAGCAGTGTACAATCTTGTGTATTTTTTAATTTAGTGCTAATTTTGAAGCAGTATATTTATTTTATTAATCCGTAGATACAATACTAATAAATAAAAATACAATCATAATAGAATATGTGAGCATATTTAAGTTTTCGCGTTTTTAATTCAACATACTTTGTAACCTTTTGAACAACATAATTTGACAATCTTCAATCGACATCCGCTACAATGCCACAATTGTATTTCCATTTTCACAACCCGTTTTATGCTTTTCAGAATTTCATCTTACCAAGAAGCTACATTAATTAACTGTATTTTAGCTAGGATAGTCAGGAAGACTCTCTAATCTAACCTCTAAAGATTTTTCTATGGGAGATAATTTTCTATGAAAAAAGGCAAATACATTTAATTAAAAATTACTGTAACTACCTTAAAATGAAGCCAGATAAAAAGTTTACTATTGAAGAAAGACAATTTATTAAGGTATAAAATAGCTCATCAAATCAAACTATAAGAGAAAACATGTTTTTGAGAAACACCTCAAAAATTCTGTCAGAAGACGCTGTTCAAAAAACTATGTGTATGATGGAATACAAAAGGCGAAAACTTCCAAACGCTGTTTTATTTAAGTATGATTGTATTTATGTTTTGTATGATTGTATCTAGAGATTATTTAAATATAAACACCGCTTCTAAATCGGCACAAAATAAAAAGATAAATCAAAAAAGGCACGGCTACTTTTTTTCCGGACCACTCCTTAGTTGATGGAAACCAATGCTTTTTTTTTAAAGTGCCTGGCTCTTGTCGGTGGAGCAACCGCCATTCATCTCGCCTCTCCGCAATTGTTTTAAGCCCTTGCTTTCTATCAGGGGCTCCTTATTCAAAAGCTTGTTGTAAAAGGGGCTAGATTTTAGCTCCCCCCCACCCCCCTGGCTCTTTATTTAATGTAACACTAACAAATATTTACACACATTGGTCAACACGAACGTTCTGTTTTAATCTACTCTGTAATCCCAATACCTGCAAAGAGGAAGACCCACAGCAAACTTAGGTTCAGATATATCACTACATAAGTCCCGCTTGCTGTGATCGCAGAAACGTGTGCCATTTGTTAGGTAAGGAATATCTGTACTTATCTAGTTTGTACGAGAACGCGCGGAGATCTCAGACCATAACCTAGTAAGTGGCTTTTACATATTTATTTAGTAACAGCAAAACTAACTGTATCATTTTTGAATCGCTGAATCATTTTCTGTGAATGTCCCGTTCCACTTCTGGGCACATGCTTTCCTTCATAATAGGATTTGGCCTATACCAGCCCGATACGTTTTCCAAGACGACACATGTCTTAAAATTTTAAAATACTTATTCGTATGAACCGGAGTCTTCAATAAAAAATCACAATTAAAATCACACGCCTAACGACTTTCTTAAGTACCTTGTGATTTTAAAAAGCTTAATATAAACGCAACGCCTATGCGTCATACTTTCGCGGGTAAACACTAGAAATGTAGGTAGTTTAGGTACCTAGTCGTAATGAACGTAAAAGTATCTGTATGAGGTGTGCCATAAAGAGTATTTATTATTATTATTATTATTATTATTATTATCTTTTGAATGTCCTACAAACGGAAGCATATAACACACATGTAATACATATAAGTATGTAAGTTACACTTTATTGTACATACATAAATACTCAGTAGATAAATATACATAGTTAATAGTTAAAAGGAAATGTAAAGTACAAAGGCGAACTTATCCCTTTAAGGAATCTCTCTAGTTAATCTTTGCGTGAGACTGAAATTGAAATAAGCCAAGCAATTCCACATTTACACAATATTAACAAGATATACACCAATACATACACAAATTAAACGAAAAGTAGATCTAATATAATATTATAATAACACCTCATAGTACATGTACTTAATAAAGAAATGAAAATATTCTTTGATTAAATCAAATGCATTTTTTATTAAAAAGTCTAATAAATTAGTTTTAAATTGAGGCATGTCAGATTTAATTATTATGTTTGGTAGCTTATTGTACAATATGTGTGCCATGCCAAATAAACTTTTATCACGTAAGGCTGTGTCTGACTTAAGCACCTGATATTATGTCGCTGACGCACGTTTCGAAAAGCAAAATTTTTGTGTTTATTTAATTTAACATACATACCTATTTCAAAAATATATGAACATGGAAAATGTACTAAAAATTCTCTTACTACATTCTGATTCCAACCGTACTCGGAATTTTATTCAATGTTTACATCGAATCGCGGACAATTGGAAGAGTTGAAATTTTCCTGCATTTTCATACGGTCGCATTTTATTTCTGGCCGGCGCTTTTTACTTTTAAACTAGGTTAACAAAGAACAAGGTTCTGTCGCTTAAGCGGGTTAATTATATTTTGATTAAGGTTATTCAACCGACTTCAAGATTTCGAAGGAGGAGGTTATCAATTCGTCGGGATCTTTGTTTTTGCTATTTTTTTTTTATTTTATTTTTTTTTATGTATGTTCACCTATTGTTCGAAGACGGCTGGACCGATTTGGAAAATTCTTTTTTTGTTTGAAAGCGTATACTTCACAGTTGGTCCCATTGTAACTATGTCAGGATCTGATGATGGGATCCTGGAGAAATCGAGGGAACTCTTCAACTATTATAGGCACACCTATGGTGATTTGAGTATTTTTTTACAGCAGATCGAACATTTGGTGTTGGAAAGGTGGATGCTTAGTGAAGTCGGTTCTTTTTTGTTCAAAATTATTTTATTTCTCCTCTAGGTTAATATCTAGGTTTATCGTGATTTATTATAGTTATTTAGATTCAAAGTCGAAAAAACCAAATCCAAAAAGCTGTTTTTAAGACGTAACTTCGCAATTATTTTTAATCGAGCCGATTTTGTATCGAATGCAGCTGCGGTCTTCAAAATACATTGAGGAACAGGAGATGGCATGCCGAAGTAATTTTTATTCGCCATGAGTTTAAATGACCGGCACTTAAAGTCCATACATTCGCTCTAGGACCACTGACTTGATGCCATCTGGCTCACAAAATTTGTTCTAGATAGCCTATCTACATAGTAGAATGCATAAGTAATAAATAAATGTCAAAATATGATGAATTTTAACATAAGTACCTATAGATTGTTATTAAATCAAATACAAACATTGAAAACATTGAAAATATAATCAACCCAGCAGGACTTGAACCTGCATTGATACGCCTTGCCGGGGCTCGACCGCTTTGCTCTTTGTTAGCTCGAAAGCGATCGAGCCTCGGCAAGGCGTATCAATGCAGGTTCAAGTCCTGCTGGGTTGATTATATTTTTAATGTTTTCAGTGTTTGTATTTGATTTAATAACAATCTATAGTATGATTGGAATGCCCCACTTTAAAACATGCAAAAATAATTATAAGTACCTATATTTCTTTTACTTTTCCAAAACGATTTTTTTGCTATAAACTGTTTAAGTAACGTACTCGTATTAGCGATGGGTGAGCCGAGTTGTTTGATTTGAATAACACGAATTACCGTACAGACGAGTCAACTCGGATCAAGTTTCTGTGCAACTCGAATCAACTCGATCAACCGACGATTTATAAACGCGAGTCTTCAAGTAGCCGATCCAAGACAGCCGAATTATGTCGACGCTAACGCTCACTGCAATACTATTCAGATCGAATTAATAGTTTTTAGAGTTGTTGTTGTTCGGCTGTTTTGTATGAGTCAAGTCATCACCTCCATCAGTATAGGTAAATTTCATAAACGTAACTAAATAGCTGTTTTCAAGTTAGTGATTAAAATCTGTCTTAAAGTTATCCAAATGTTTTATATTTTCTATCTAAATATATAAAAGAAGAAACTGACTGACTGACTGACTGACATATCAACGCACAGCCCAAACCGCTGGTTCTAGAGATTCCAAATTTGGCACGTAGGTTGCTTATAAGGTCTAGGGGTGCACTAAGAAAGGATTTTTCAAAATTCACCCCCTGAGGGGGTAAAATGGGGGTCCAAAGTTTGTATGGCGAATCAAGTTTTGTTAGACTATTTTATTCAAAAATTCACAGGAGTATTCCTAACGATAAATGAGTAAACATGTATTTCAGGTTTTTTGAAAATTCAACCCCTAAAAGGGGCAAATGTGGTCACAAAGTCTGAAAATCAACATGGGTATCGTATCCTTTTTGAGTACTTATAGTACGCGGGCGAAGCCGCGGGAAAAGGCTAGTTAAATATATAATGCGTTTGAATTCCCTTTCCCTAAAACTAAGTAATTACGAAACTATTTTTGTTTTATACCTTGCAAATCCTGCCATACAGTGTAGACATTGCAGGCCTAGAGAAAAAACCAGTGCCACAGGCCATGTTAAAATAAGCCTTATGTCAATGGCTCAGACCTTTTTTCACTTTATCTTTACCGCTTGATTCGGACTCGTCGTCTCGATTCGAGACGCAGCCTTGGCCACACGTCTCCGTTCGATTGTCTTAACGTTAAGATCGAGAACCTTTTTTCATGAACCATTTTTGACGAGTCAAGTCAACTCGAATCAGCGGCCGAATCAATTCGATTCGTCACATCGCTAACTCGTATATTTCAAGGTCATCGGCTGTCGTCAGCCTCTTAAACGACCAAGCAGACACAAATCCAATCAATCGCATATATGAATTTGAATTACCGCTCAAAATTGTATGGTGACTAAAACAGAATTCCTCGATTTTAGATCATGAATTATTAAAAGTTTCGCTCATTTGAGCTAAATTCGGTTTAATGTATTAGCGGCGTATTATGTGGTTGGACGCAATTATGTCATTCAGTAAATTATTCAGCTGTTGAATGGTTGAATGGTCACGCGCCCTGTCACACCGAAGCATAGACTGTTAGGAATTTTTACGAGATGTTTTTTTATACCCAGTATACCCACCCTAACAATCACCCTAACAATCAGTGACATACCCGGGGGTATGTCCTTAAACTACGTCCAAAAGAGAGGTATGGGCACTGCGAATGTCATCTCGCTATGTGTGATAGGGCACAGCGCAGCGAATGTCATATCGCTCAAATCTGGAGCAGAGCCCGGCTGGGGAAGTACCTCCGCCTTACAGAAAACCACAGCCAAATAGCGCTAGACCTTACTCATAGTGTTGTCTTCCCGCTGGTGAGTAAGGTTGCCAAAGAGCTCAAATAGGACCCAGTGTGTTGACGAGGGACCCTCTTGTTCCTTTAGCCGTAAACACAGTGAATCCTCCTTTTTGTAAAGGGTCGGCAATGCGCATGTGACACCATAGGCTACGGTAGCTGCTGACCATCAGGTGGGCCGTATGCTTGTTTACAAAAAAAACTCCTTTGACACGTTCACTAAGTTGAGCGTTTCTTCGTTAACGAGACGTAAAAAGCTCGGGTTCTTTTTGATTGAAAGAGGCATTGCTGTGGTAGTTCGGTGTGAGTGTGTGTTTAATTTATGGAGCCGGCATTAGTCGTGTCTGGCTAATTTCACCTAATTTGGAGCCTCTCGTGGGGCTGCCGATCTATTCGCCACCGAATTAACCGAACGTGCTTAGAATCCACTTTGGTAATAATTTTGATGTCTGACGAGCGGCTTAATTAATAAATTTAAATAGAAAATAACTGAGAATAGTATTAAGTAATTTAGATAACGAAACAGAACTATATATCGGATTTTTGTAAGCGAACTAAACTTCAATATTTATCAATTAAAGTATACGAGTACATCCAAATCTAACTAGTACTAAATCTTGTACAGGCGCGGATCCAGGATTTCGTTCAGGGGGGGCAATTTCCTTCACAAAAAGTCTCGCGGTCCGCGGCAATTGCCCCTGTTGCCTCTGCCTGATCCGGTTGCCTCGCGGAAACTGAAACTACGCGTCATTGCTCTGATATAATCAATGTGTGAATGCGTAACTGTTTTTATTTCAGTGACGCTTTAATACGTCGTATTGATGCGTTGTATCGTTGGAGTGTGAAAAACCGCCTCTCTCTTAATATAGGAAAGTGCTACGTCATGAGTTTCACCCGGTCAAAACAGGAGATACTCTATAAATACACCCTTGATAGCGAATCTCTTTCCCGCACTTATTCTATGAAAGATCTGGGAGTGGTGTTTAATCCGGCCCTAACTTTCCATGACCATATCCGTTCGCTGGTTTCTGAAGGATTTAAACGCCTACGCCTGCGGGTTTGTCTCGCGCAACTGTAGAGATTTTACGAATTTTGATGTTTTCAAGGTGCTGTACACTGCTCTAGTGAGATCTAAACTAGAGGCAAGTTCGTGTGTTTGGAACCCATACGAGTCAACCTACGCGTTGTCTTTAGAAAAAGTACAGAAATGTTTCCTGCGCACTCTTTACAAAAAATTGTACGGGTACTACCCTTTCCTTTATCCGACGGCCTATCTGCAAGGAACGTTGGGATACAACTCGCTAGAGACCCGTAGACTGTTTGTCCAAATGTTAACTGTAGTCCGCATCTTGCGAGGCCTTTCGGACTCTCCAGAGTTGGTTGGTGAGGCATGTCGCTTCTTTGTCCCTGACGGGCGTGTGCGGTTTCGCGTTAACCGACTGCGACTGTTCGCTGTACCTTATTGGCGCACTGTCTCGCGCCGCAACTCTCCCGTTTGCCGTGCTATGCTTGCGCTCAATGAACTGTCTGTAGTGCTGTGCTCCTGTGATTTGTTTGCGGATAGCTGGGTGATGATTGAGAGAGAGTGTTTGAAAATATGTGAGAGTCTGACTCAGTGTAATGGTTTTATTATTTATTTTTTAATCATGTTTTAGTTTTATTTGACATTATATTATGAATACTTTTTGTATACTGCATTATGGAATTATATAACTGAAATTATGGAAAATGTAATGACTTGGGATTTAACCTGTAATATTACTGTTATATTACGTTTTTATGAATAAATTGAAATTGAAATTAGAATTGAAATTGTATTATGGCTTTTTCTGTGGTCGTAGTTACTACAGCACTCCACCAAGCTACAGAACGGGACCGATGGAGACAACTAGTTGACCAAATCAAACGGAGTCACGATCCTCAGCAATGAGGTACCGATTGAAGAGAGAGAGTTACTATAGTACAGCATAGTTCACATAGAAATGGTACGCAATCAAATACGTAGCATTTTCAACGAAATTAAGACACGTGGATTTTAAGTGATAAAAATAAAATAATATTTGTTTATTTAATAGTATTTAATGAAATTATACACATTTCTTATTGTTACCAGCGAATTCACGAACTTTTTTCTTGATGGATGTCATCATCGTCTGAACAAGACTTCTTTCAACTTTTTTAGCCTGTTGTTTCCACGTGGAACGCAGAGAATTGATGTCCTATACTGTTTTGCCAGTTTTGCTTCATATAACTTTCATTATCACCCTATCACCCAGTAGTTTTCAATTGGACGAAACTGAGGACAGTTTGGAGGATTCATATCACGGGGTATAAAATCGATGGTTTTTGAAGCATATCACTCCAAAATCCTCATCGAGTAGTAGCAGCTAGCCAAATCCGGTCAAAATTATACTAAGCCACTATGGTTTTTAAAGGAAGGCAAAAGACGCTTTTGTAAGTACTCTTTCATGTAAACCTCGGATGTCATTTTTGATGATGTAATGAAAGTGTTGGTCTTAAGACCGCAACTGCAGATACTTGCTGTATCACATATTTCTTGACAATTTTTTCAAGTTTTACAAACTTATATTTTTCATCAACATTCCCTCTATCTTTGGTAATATAAAACTAGGTACCCGGTAGTTAATTAAAATCTAGCTTGAAGTAAGTTTCATCATCCATAAGAGGCAACCCTTGAATTTTGTCAAAATTCGGTCGTATAAGAGTCGAGCACGTGTTTTGGCTGTTTGTTCTGTTTCACGGTTCGGTTTGGCTGTTTTATGCCTTTATATTTCTTACCCAGCTTTAAGGCGTATAAGTCTTACAGTACTGCGACTTTTTTTTAATATGCCAGATATATCATAATTTCATAATCCGATACTCTTATACCTAGATTTTGTTTAACAGCCCTTAACACTTTTTTTACCAAGTACTTGTCCTTAGTGCCAGACCTTTGGTTGAGTTGGGGCTTTCTATCGAAAGACAGAAAACCCTGGTATTTTTTTAAGACCCTACATACCGTGGTTTTCGGTAAATTTAACGATTTAGCGATATTCGATCCGGACGAAGAGGGATTTTCTAAGTATTTGTTCACTATCAATTTTCGTCTTTCAACTTCCATCGTCTAAAATTTCGAAATTCATAGACCTATCCGAGTCAAACTTTTGGCGCTAAGACTTCAAAATATTGACTTTGAATTGCGATCGTCATTTTCTTATTATTGACATCAAATATTTTTTGATCTTGCGACAACTGCGTGCCATTTCTATATGAACTATACTTTAATATACTCATGTACATGTTTGGTCGAAATCAATAAACACTTAACGTTGGATGGTTGGTCTTCTGGAACAGATCGCTTTGTAGCAATAAGACCGCCTGCTGTTCCCTAATTTTAAGTTTATTGTAAAAACTCTTTTTATCATTCTTGTATTCTGGTGCAATAAAGAATATTTATTTACTTAACTTACTTGATTAAGTTAAGATTATTCACAAGTTCAGTAAAATGACAAATTTTCGGTCTTAATAAATTCACTTAAATTCTCTCCGATCCAACTAAAACTTATTCACGAAACAAGATTTGAATTTAACATTTGTCCGTACTGATTTATTTTAACTTACAAATATCTAAATAACTTTTGTACATACAAAACACCTTTTATAATGAAAATCCAAGTTCCATTTAATAACTAAACTAGAAAACAAAATTGTTACATCATCGTTGTAGCGTAACTTTTTGAAGTAATTATTGTGTGTAAGTTATTATTTGCGAAAAAATCAATACTGGTAATAAGAACGTGACTTTGACAATGACAACTTCGTACGGTGAAAAAACAAATTTGTCAAAGATGCCAGTCCTTATTACATATTCAATCTCTATTTGCTAACCTCTTGATACAATTGTAAACTAAGCATTATAAATTTTTAGACCTGACATGTCAAAAAAATTAAAGATAAATAAATAAGCCGTGTGTATATATACTGCAATCGATTCCACTCTCGATTCTGAACAGTTTTCAGGTTTTTAGTCTGTCATATAACACGTTGTATATATATCGTCCTAGTACCCACAACACAAGCCTTTTGAACTTACTGAGGCACTAGGTTGATTTGTGTAAGACTGTCCCATAATATTTATTAATTAAAAAAAGCTCCGTTGGTCCTATTTTCCTTGATTAAAAACAGAAGGTTAGTCAGGACAAAAAGGACACAGATACTTAAGCCGTATCTCAAAGCGCGGAGAGACACATAAATAACTCCGTTTAAACATAATACGAGGGAATCCGAGTGTGAAATAGAAATAAGCAGAAATATATAAAACAATAAATCTAGGCTATCCGTGGAGCCGGCGCAAAAGTGCTACCTCCATGGAGATATAGGGTTGTCACTTAGAATTTAATAAGATTTCAAAAAAATATTAATATTTTCACATTATTTGAAGCAGGATGTCCCGGATTCGAATCCTGCAGCGCATTTATTTGTATGTTTATCACGGATATTTGTTCCTGAGTTGTGGATGTTTTCCATGTATATAAGTAGTTGTATCTATTATATATATCGTCGCCTAGTACCCACAATACAAGCCTTATTGAGCTTACTGTGGGACTAGGTTGATTTGTGTAAGATTGTCTCATAATATTTATTTATTTATTTAAGAGGCTAATAGATGCCACCGGTGACCGTAGAGCTGGCAGCTTCCTCGCCCAACGTATTGGTATTGCCATACAACGGGGAAATGCTGCCAGCATCTACGGTACCATGCCGCGGGGGGATTGGTTGTTTTAGTGTATATTAATTTAAGATAGTTTTTAATTTATATTTAAGTTTATTGTTTATTAAAAGTTTACATTGGTTTATTTAAGTACCCACCTAAGTTAGATTCTAGTTATGTTTGAACGTATGTAAGTCCAGAGACATTACCTCACTTATTCATAAATCTTTGCAAAATAATTTTATATAATATTAATATTATCTTTATAAGAAAATATAAGACAAACGGTTATCAACAGCATTTAAAATTTTATAAACGTTTATGAATCGAAGTAAAGCAGATAAATTTAGCACAATTGAATATATTAACAATAATTTTGTAAATAACGCTTTAATAACAAACAGCAACTTAAAAAATTACAATATTGCCACAAAAACGCATTTAAGCTGATGCTGGGCTACTACCGTCGCAACAATTCATATCATATCAATATCATATCATATAAGAATAAAAACATTTATTTCTGACGCTTGCATGAACATTGAGAGACAATAACAATGAAAACAAACAATGAACGTGCATCACAAAATGGACCCAACTTAGCATAATGCCAGCTTAAAAACCGGCGCTGGTCTTCCGTAGGGCCCATTCGGTGATGCCACGATAGATGATAACACACAATATTACTCAAAACCACAAAAACTACACAAAACGAGAACATGAAAAACAAACACAATTTACGTTATTCATGAACGCAACCATTCCATGTCAATGTCAGCGATTTCCTCACTTGCCGCAGTGACAGTGACAGTTTACGAAACTAAACAAAAGTGCTAAATAAAAGCGCATATCATAAAGGAATAAATGACGATGTGCTGACTGACGACTGACGATCAGCAAAAGTCGCAATACTATAAATTCAATAAATTAAATTAATATTGCATTGCTATTCCGCTTAAATCGGATTCCGAAATCATACCTAAAATACATACGGTCATCAAAATATTGCTGTCGTTAATAATATGAAGCTTTATTAGCTTAAGTTCCATATTGGCACTGCCTTAGATAGCTCACCAAACGAAGACGCTTAACTGCCTGATAGGGGAAATAATTCGTGTATAGCTGAATTTTGGTGTAGTTGTAGAAAAAGATATCTTACACAACATACTAAAAGTACCGGTGGATGGGGGCGCCGCTAGCGGGATGGGGGGGGTGTAAAGGTCCCTTATTTTGGGTTTTCGTAAATAACTCGGTAACGGTGGCTCATACGAAAAAATGTTCTATTGCTTAATTCATCCACATAAAATTTTCTATAAAAAAGATTGTTTGCACTTATTTGGTGGGATCAATGTTTAATGAGATATCGAGGAAATACGATAAACACTTGTTTAACCTTTCGGAGCTAATATTTACGAAAGTATTAGTTTTATCCAAATATTGTTTTAGAATACCCTTATTTTTTTTAAAGCCCTATTCAACGATACTCCACACATTAGGGTTGGAGTAAAAAAAAAATTACTCCCCTTTCATGTGTATGGGAGGTACCCGAAAAAAAAACATTTTTTTCAGATTTTGTTTTAAAACTTTTCCGGCGTGAATAAAACACATATTCGTACGATTTTTTTATTTTCTAGTACTAACCATCACTGAGCAGGCTGCTCACCCTGCTAGTCTGCTTTCTACCCTTATAGTTTCGCCATGTCTGTCTGACTCCATCTGTCCGTCTAGACGTCTAGTACTAACCATCACTGAGCAAAGCCGTGGACGGACAGACGGGGACAGACGGACATGCCAAAACTATAAGGGTAGGCATCCTGCTCACCCTTCTCAGTGATGGCTAGTACTAGACAAGTGAAAATTCGTATGAGTATGTGTTTTAATTACGCAGACAAAGTTTTAAAACAAAATGTGAAAAAATATAATTTTTTCGGGTACATCCCGTACACATGGAGTGGAGGGGTAAATATTTTATTTACTCCAACCCTAATTTGTGGGATATCGTTGGATAGGTCTTTTAAAAAAAATAAGGGTATTCTAAAACAATATTAGGATAAAACTAATACTTTCGTAAATATTAGCTGCGAAAGTTTAAAATAGTGTTTATCGTATTTCCTCGATATCTCATTAAATATTAATCCCAGCAAAAAAGTGCAAAGAATCTTTTTTATAGAAAACTATATATAAATGAATTAAGCAATAGAACATTTTTTCGTATAAGCCACCGTTACCGAGTTATTTACGAAAAACCAAAATTAGGGACCTTCACACCCCCCCCTCTCCGCCAGCGGCGCCCCCATCCACCGGTACTTTTAGTATGTTGTGTAAGATACCTTTGTCTACAACTACATCAAAATTTGGCTATACACGAATTATTTCCTCTAAGTTTTCCTTCATTGGGTGAGCTAAGATTAGATTAGTAGTTAATAAGTAAAATTTGCATGCTTATTTAAGTCAAATGTACGCACTTAACCTGTACCTTCCAACTGTATTTATCACTACATTTGCAAACAAATATTTGATTGATTAATTGAACGCAAAGTAACGGCCGATTAAATTAAATTCATAAATCAAATAAATTAGTCTGGATCAGTGGCAACCCTATTAACGTTAGCAAATAAAAGCGACACCCCTAACCCGACAAACGATACTCACCCCGCCCAGACCTGACTTCGCTAAAAGTGCTACGTCTTTATCCAAGCATCTGACGTATCGGAGTTGATAATATGTACTGTAGACTCGGTCACGTCTGAAAATATGGATACACTGGCTTTTGCCGCGGCTTCGCTCGCGTTAAATTCGGGGTAACATTATATGTCTTTCCCAAAGTCCCATATAAAATTTCACCCCCTCTTTTAAGGGGCTGGGTGCAGATGTCCAAAAAAAAATGATGCACGATTTTTTTGTTAGTCACATAGTCCGCATACCAATTTTGAGCTTTCTACCTTGAAAATTGCGTAATGCTCCATACAAACTTCCACCCCCCCATTTTAGGGAAGTGGGGTGGTTAGAAAGAGACAAAAAGTACCCTATGTCGCTCTCCATCCCTTCAACTATCTCCACTTAAAAAATCACGTCAATTCGTCGCCCCGTTTTGCCGTGAAAGACGGACAAACAAACAAACAAACAAACACATACACTTTCCCATTTATAATATTAGTATGGAAGTATGGATATGGATTTAATGTGACAAAAACATGTATCCAAGACTTTACGCCTTGGTAATAGAGTCATAGCTCCATATGTTTGTTACATTAAATGAATCCATATTTGCAGACGTGGTTGTACTAGTACCTACTGTCGCTATCGAATAACGGCCAAGGTACTCAAAAATATCTGAACATGCACTTTATCGCCTTGACAATAAGGTGTTGTGCAGATGTTTGTGACCACTTTGGCCGCTCTGATATATCTGATGGCGACTGTACAGCAGCAGAAGTGTCTGAGTGGCCATGGTGCTTAGAATGACCTTAGGGGCTGTTCATAAATTACGTCAATTCAAATGGGAGGGTTGGGGGGGTTGGACATCGGATTATGGTAGCATGACGTAGGAGGGGGGAGGTCATTCGAATTATGATGGTTGGATGATTTTAAGGGGTCAAAAATCACCAAAAAATTATGACGTAATTTATGAACACTAAACAGTAGCTCAGTCCAAAATGAGCTCGTGTTATGTACAGGCGCCGTATTCTAATTTTAAAATACATAAACAATACATTAAAAACACAATCTCAAATAACTCCAACACACAACAAATATTTAATCAAATGAAGTAATATTGAAGTTGTATTGGAGACAAGGCAATTCTGATATTTCTGATTCAGGCGTTATCTGTATTGCGTAGTTAATGCATTGGAGTTGGATCGTATCTAAACGTGTTTTAAATTTAGAATATGGCCCACTGGGGCCACTTGAAGTATAATATACATTATACTCAATAGAAAATATCGTAATTTATTTTACAACGCTAACTGACAATTTTATTGTCCTACAACTCGAAGGACCTCCGGAAATTTCAAAACCTAACTTGCGTACTAAGTTTCAGAATCACTCAGGCAAATTCAGATTAGTCAGAAAAGTGGCCAGTCATCGCGCAATTTAAGCAGTATAATGGATTTTGGCTGAATCATTGTGAACACATGAAGAACTTTGACTGATTTCAACTTAGATCAACTTAGTTCTTGACTGTTATCTTCAATGCTAGCCAAGCATATTGAGTTACAAAGGTAAATATTAAAGACCTTTGAAAATCTTGCAAATCGTTTTTTTATTAGCTACTAATAAACGGCCTCGGTAGTGACCCTACCTACGAAGCTGGAGATCCCAGGTTCGAATCCAAGTAAAGGCATTTATTTGTGTGTTTTATAGCGAATACTTTTAGTAACGTAATACGTTTAGCAACATCTTCTTCTTTGTCTACCATGTCTGACCGATTTCTCTCAGTCGCTTAAAGGTTAGCTGGAAGAAATCCCTTAAAGACATAAGTTCTCCTTTGTACACACTCACTATATTTTTGTTGGTCATGTACTTGTTTTGTGCTGTGTTTTAATACTACTACTACTTTTACTGAGGTATGGCCACTGAATGTATGTACTTTTCTAGCAAGTCATCGCAGTAGATGACTATTAAGCCCAACATAATGAGCTTCGATTGTCTTATCACAGAGTTCTTATAACCAACTTCGGTTTCCGGTATCACAGCAGCTCGATGGTACCAAAAATATTGTCATGACATTCAAGTTACGCAGGCAGGTAGGCTAAATTTCAGTTCAATCGGACACTAGGAACTGGTTCAAATCTTGCTTGTAAAATTCTAACTGACAGACACGAGTGAAATAAAAGCACGGGGCGGACACATCATACTACAAAACTCGTTTGAGTGCCTTTGTGTGCACGGCACATCTGTACACGCTTTAATTTGTGCGTGCGTCTTAGGGAGCTGTTTTCGCTGTCGTAATGACGTTTGACAATACACCGACATTTTACTTTTTATCGATGCGCTGCCAACCTGACGGATTAGCCTACTAGTTCCCTACCAATCGGCCGCCGCGGGGTGAGGTAATACCGTTCGGGGCGGAGCGTAGCGTGGCCATTCTGTATGAAATATGTTATTTGGTATTATCTCTATCAGGTATCTGTATTATCTATTCTGTGATAAAAGTTTGTAAAATCTAAATTTGTCTTCAAGACAATACCTTTTACGCCACAGGAACAACAATATAGGTCGTGAAATAACTTTATTTATTAGTCACCCGTCTTATTAGTCTTTATTTATTAGTCTTTTTGGACCCGGGGTATGTCCTTAAACTACGTCCGGACTTGGGTATGTCCTTAAACTATGCCAAAAAGAGAGGTATGGGCACTGCGAATGGCATCTCGCTTAGTGTGGTAGGGCACGTTCAGTGAATGTCATCTCGCTCAAATCTGGAGCAGAGCCCGACTGGGGAAGTACCTCCACCTTACAGAAAACCACAGCCAAATAGCACTAGACCCTACTCATAGTGTTGTGTTCCTGCTGGTGAGTAAGGTTGCCAAAGAGCTCAAAGAGGACCCAGTGTGTTGACGATGAGGGGACCCTCTTGTTCCTTTAGCCGTAAACACAGTGAATCCTCCTTTTTGTAAAGGGTCGGCAACGCGCATGTGACTCCTGTCGAGTTACAGGCGTCCATAGGTTACGGTAGCTGCTTACCATCAGGCAGGCCGTATGCTTGTTTGCCACCGTCGTAGTATAAAAAAAAAAAAAAAGTCAACTTTCGCCGTAAAGTGTTGGGTGAAATTCGACTTCTAATCAGTGATCGGGCCAGGATCCATCACATGAATTTTATCAGCACAGTGGTCTTTCGGGGAAACGGCCGTAGTAGGACTTATCACAGTGGTCTTTCAGGGAAACGGCCGTAGTAGGAATTTGCACAGTGATTTTGCATTGTGGTTGTTCGGGGAAATGGCCGTAGTAGGGAAAGCCCGAACAAGGAAATGGACGATATAGGAATTTACACGGTGGCCGTACAAGGAAGTGGCCCTAGGTGACCGGATCCATCAAGGATTATACAATCTCATTCTAAAACAGCTTAACCATTTTCTCCCTTTTAGAATTAATATACGATACCGCTGTATACGAGGAATAGCCGTAATTTCGTAATTGTAATGGATGACAACGCTCATCATTTTCTACATCATTCGTAAGAGGCGTAAGTGTATTAGAAAAGCAGTTTGAATTTAGACTTTTGTTAATGTGAATACGTTTGAAAATTTAATGGGTTTCCAAATGGCTGTTAACGCTTTTATGCCCCGTAGAGGTAGATTTAGAGTATAAGTATTAGGTATTCTGTTTTACGTATCTGAAGGAACAATTACGTTATTTCGTTGGAATGATTTTACTTCATCTGAAGTCTTATATGATAATTAATGAATTTGGTTTTGTTTCAGGTAATAAAAAGCGGCCATTTTTTTCAATAAGCTAAATTGAATAATACAATACACGTGCAAACGAGTTGACCAATATAACAAGACCCTTATGAAGATAGCTTTTGCGCCTTCTAGCTCTATAACCCTTTAATCGATCCTGCTCATATAGAAACAAATTATTTTTATCTCTACTATAACCCCAACAAATTTCATAAAGATCAGAAAAACGTTACTAAAATATCGCGGATCAATTATTCAGACACTTCCTGCCAACAACAAAACTGTGGAATGAACTGTCGTCTGCGGTATTTCCGGACCGATACGACCTTCAAACCTTCAAGAAAAGAGCGTATTCCCATGTTAAAGGCAACGCGCTTGTGACCTCCCTGGTGTTGCGGGCGTCCATGGGCGGCGGTAATTGCTTACCATTAGGCGATTCGTCTGCTCGTTTGCCTGCTATTTCATTAAAAAAAATCGAGAGCCATCGAAATGCAGGAACGTCCTCCAGCCAACCAGCTGACAATTCCGTTGTGTGCGAAGTTGTCTGTATGAACTTCGCTTTGCTGAGCTCGCTCGTTCGAATATTCTTTATTATTCACCAATGATACACAAAAATGGAGCAAAATGTAAAGCGGTCTTATTGTTAAAAAGCGATCTCTTTCAGACAACCATAAATTGAATGGTCAAGCACTATGCGTTATCGGACTTCAGAGGATCCTCTCGCGAACTCCCCGGCTGTGAAATGAGGACTATTAGGCTTTCTAGAGTGACTACAGATGGGGTACTTCAAAAAAGGAGTGCACAGGTTTTTAAAGGGTTATCAAAGCGTCTGTAACACCCGTGGAGTTGCAGGCGTCTATAGGCAACGGTGACAGCTTACAGTCAGACGGGTTGTGTACTTGTTTGCCACTGACGTGGTAAAATAAATAAATAAATATTATGGGATATTCTTACACAAATCGACCTACTCCCACAGTAAGCTCAATAAGGCTTGTGTTATGGGTACTAGACGATGTACATAATAAATAGATATTCATAAATACTTATATACTTACGAAACATCCATAACTCAGGAAAAAACATCCGTGATAAACACACAAATAAATGCCCTGACCAGGATTCGAACCCGGGACCTCCTGCTTCGTAGGCAGGTAGCTAAAAAACACCTATTTATGCTGCTTCGTCTCAGGTATGTGAATAACATTCTACCTCTAAATATAAAATGCAGTTCAAAGGTGTGTTGGGCGACATGCATCTTATTCCTAACAGTCACCTTTAAAATACATTTTCTGAATTTCTAAAGATACATTTTTGAACACAATGTGCACCTTACGGCAAAATATATCACATCTTTGCATTTTATACGAATTCATTCCGTTCATATTATGATTTTACTTCTAGGAAGTGAATTATAACACTTGGTATTCCATATGACAAAATTGACCATGATAGAGGAGATCTGTTTTGATATACATTTTGTCAAAAAAGCGCTAGTATAAGTCAATTTCTTCCTCTAATGAACAATTAGCAGCTAATAGTAGTCATTAGAGCAAACAATAACCCAATCAGAATATATTATTCCAATAACATGTAATATATCAGCGGCAAGAGGCATTTGCAGACACATTTACAACCAATAAGGCATATAAGAAAATTGCTTGGAATTTCCTATATTACTTCCCTAAACTATTGCTTTCCTAACATTGATACGCTTACCACAAAACCACCAATAAGTAGAACTTGCCTTAAACGTTCTATCCATTACCGTCTTGCATCTAAAACAGAATTACCAAGTTAAACAAAAGAAGCAATGTATGTTATAGGGATTGAAAAGCACAACCGATCGTCATTTGTTTGGGAGATTTAGAGATAGGATTGATTCATGATCACAATTACCTCGCGATCTTGTTGCGACACTACCAACCGACCAATTCTGATAGAGCTTTATTTCCCCTTTCACCTCAAACAGAAAAGGAGTTTCTAGAAGTTATGTACGGTGTATAGCGAGTTCAATTTATATCAGCCTTGTAAGACATGTGCCCGAGATCAGTTCGGTTAAGGATTTCTTAGGATTCTAGTTGCTGTGATGGATGGAGTTTTGTACAAACTATAAATAAATCAAGTGCTAAGGTTGATTCATTGAATGCCTCTGAATGGTTGAAGATAAAGTGTCGTGGAGTGGATTTTGGAGTTTTACTGTTTTGTTTGAAATTGGGTTTGGAGAAAGAAATTGAATATTGTATTGGTAGTGGGTAGTTATTACACAATATATATATATATATATATATATATATATATAATAACGTTTAGATGAAATTTATAGATGGTACAAATTGAAATCAGTAAGTGATCCATCTTTATAATGTTGTTTAACGCGTCCCCGTTACCCATGAGAAGCAACCATAGCAACGAGTGGCAATAAAAAGATGATTTTCCGATGCAGTTAAATGAAATAGGAGAAAGACAAAGAACAACAACCTTATAAAGCAGCCCAAGTATACAAGTAAATCCAGCTGAAAAAAACAATAAGTTTGTAATTTTTCTTATAGTAAAGGTGATGAATAGGTTTCCCAGATTTGTCTAAAATACGTCGATGAGTACGTCTTGCAAGTTGCAGATAATAGCTATCTCATATTTAAAAAATCCACAACGCACATTTTCCCACATATTATTTATTTCATCATCATCATCATCATCATATCAGCCGAAAGACGTCCACTGCTGGACATAGGCCTCGCGCAACGAGTGCCACAATGACCGGTCCTGCCTGCGCCACCCGCATCCAGCGGACTCCCGCGACCTTCACCAGGTCATCAGTCCACCTTGCGGGGGGTCTACCTACGCTGCGCCTTCCGGTTCGTGGTCGCCACTCGAGAACCTTTCCG
The DNA here is from genome assembly GCA_947086415.1 of Pammene aurita. Taxonomy (NCBI): domain Eukaryota; kingdom Metazoa; phylum Arthropoda; class Insecta; order Lepidoptera; family Tortricidae; genus Pammene; species Pammene aurita. Next base: position 7,650,918 of record OX352315.1, on the reverse strand, counting down.
CCCCAACGGCCATCGGTTCTACGGGCAATGTGCCCCGCCCACTGCCACTTTAGTTTAGCGATTCGGAGGGCTATATCGGTTACTTTGGTTCTTTTTTTTTTTTTTTTTTTTTTATACCACGACGGTGGCAAACAAGCATACGGCCCGCCTGATGGTAAGCAGCTACCGTAACCTATGGACGCCTGCAACTCCAAAGGCGTCACATGCGCGTTGCCGACCCTTTACAAAAAGGAGGATTCACTGTGTTGACGACTAAAGGAACAAGAAGGTCCCTCATCGTCAGCACACTGGGTCCTCTTTGAGCTCTTTGGCAACCTTACTCACCAGCAGGAACACAACACTATGAGTAGGGTCTAGTGCTATTTGGCTGTGGTTTTCTGTAAGGTGGAGGTACTTCCCCAGTCGGGCTCTGCTCCAGATTTGAGCGATGACATTCGCTGAACGTGCCCTACCACACTTAGCGAGATGCCATTCGCAGTGCCCATACCTCTCTTTTTGGCGTAGTTTAAGGACATACCCAGGTCCGGACGTAGTTTAAGGACATACCCCGGGTCCAAAAGCTTAGCGTAGTTCTGCTGCGGATGGCCTCATTTCTGATGCGATCGCGCAGAGAGACTCCAACCATAGCCCTCTCCATTGCCCTTTGGGTGACTTTGAGCTTTCTTATGAGGCCCATTGTAAGCGACCACGTTTCAGTACCATATGTCATCACTGGCAACATACACTGGTCAAAGACTTTCGTCTTGAGACACTGCGGAATATTGGACAAAAAGATGTGCCGTAGCTTCCCGAACGCTGCCCAACCGAGTCGGATTCGTCGATTGACCTCTTTCTCGAAGTTGGATCTACCTAACTGGACAGTATGTCCTAAGTATATATAATCGTCCACAACTTCGAGTGTAAAGTCTCCGATTGTAACGGGAGTTGGTGCTACATGGGTATTTGACATGATCTTCGTCTTATCCATGTTCATCCTTAGACCAACTCGCTCGGAGGCTTTACGGAGGTCATCGAGCATCGTACTCAAATCATCCATGGTCTCAGCCAAGACTAATATATCGTCAGCAAACCGAAGGTGAGTGATGTACTCGCTGTTTATATTGATGCCTAGCCTTCTCCAGTCCAAAGTCTTGAAAACATCCTCCAGTGCAGCGGTAAACAGTTTAGGAGAAATAACATCTCCTTGCCTGACTCCCCGCTGCAACGGAATAGGCTTCGAGTTCTGGTCCTGAAGTCGGACTGACATAGTGGCGTTCTCGTACAGACACTTCAGCACTTCGATATAGCGGTAGTCCACTTGGCACCTCTGGAGAGATTGTAGTACAGCCCAGGTTTCGATCGAGTCGAAGGCTTTCTCGTAGTCTACGAACGCTAAGCAGAGGGGCAGGTTATACTCCTCAGTCTTCTGTATAACCTGACGGAGCGTATGGATGTGGTCTACGGTACTAAAGCCTCTTCGGAAACCGGCTTGTTCGGGAGGCTGGAAGTCATCTAGCCTTATTTATTCAAACTTTATTGCACATCAAAAAATAGTACAAAAGGTGGACTTAATGCCTTCAGGAATTCTCTACCAGTCAACCATAGTAGTTAGAGCTTTATAGGACAACACCAATATTTTTGACATTAAAGCATGAGCCTTGGCACACTTGTTACTTAGGTGGACTAGAGTTGAAAACGCCCGGGAGCCGAGGGCGGACGCACCGCTGGTGGGGGCGGGGAGGGGGTGAAGTTTCGTTCCGCCGCGCGTTCTTTCGGTCCTACTATCATCTTATTTATAGATACTAGGGCATGTTTGGTATCGTTTTCGGATAAATTGAGAATGACCAATCATTTTTTGTGACATTAATAACATCTTTTCATAGAAAAACATGAAATACAGGCAAAAGTCAAAAAATCTCAGTAAAAAAAAACTTTCTGCAATGATTACGTAAAAACATGCAACGATTGAGGCATGAAAAAATATGATTATAAAGCCACATTTATGTAGATTCCAAAAACATATAATATATTAGAACAATTTGAAACGCAACTACGTAAAAAAAAGTTTAGAACAGTGACTCGTCCAAATATTATTACTTCATAAAATGAGGACCCCAAATACAAATTTTATAATTGCTTGATTGTGTAATGTAACTACTAGCTTCATTGTATATTACTTAGTTAAGAGCTGTGTTTACGTTCGTTAGCGTGTGTGTTATATTATATTTTGAATTGTGAATAATCTAACCGTTTTATGATCTCAATTGACTGGTTCAAAATAGAGCTAACAAGTCACAGATCTGATTATATATTATTGTTAATCTGATTATATATACTGAAATTCGTACATATATTTATGTGTAACATGTTCCATCACAAGCACACAACTCGGTGCACTTAAATTTTTGTTGAAAACACCTGCATCTAGCAGCTCATTTCTTTTGCAACCTGTGAAGGCGTGGAAGAGAGGAAGAACTTTTTTTTTTGGGGCCCTGTAAAAAAAATACTGACGCTGTAAGCCAAGGTTACACACGGATCATGATTCGTACCGTTGATACGGATGTTGTGGTATTAGCTGTCGCAACTGTGCAACAAACACCTCAGCTAGAGGAACTATGGGTACACATTGGTACTTGGAAACACCAGCAGTACCTTTGCTGTAAAGAAATAGCCAACGCGCTCGGTAAAAACAGTCATAAATAATATATCTTTATTGTATACGTTACGACTGGGTTAAATTATTCAAACATATTTTCTTTTACAGGGCCCCAAAAAGCAAAAGTTCCTACTCTGTTCCACGCCTTCTCAGGTTGTGACACAGTTTCTTTTTTTAACGGAAAAGGAAAAAAGAGTGCATTCGAAGCCTGGAATGCACTCCCTAGTGCCACAGAAGGATTCCTGGCAGCATACTACGGCAGAATTGAAGATGCAATGGCGATTGTGGAAAAGTTTGTTGTCGTCATGTATGATAGGTAATATTTACTTTATTCATAAAACTATGAGTAATTTAGAGGGTAGGTAAGTAGTTGTGATAAATTTAACATTTTTGTTTTAGATCCAGCTCAGTTTCGGCTGTGAACGAATGCCGAAAGCAGTTGTTCACGAAAAAAGACCGCCAGTTGGAAAATATTCCACCAATGAATGCTGCACTGCACCAGCATTTCCTGCGGGCAGTTATTCAAGCAGTTCATGTATGGGGTCAAATGTCACCGATCCAAAATATTCCAAGTTCATCTGATTGGGGATGGACGAAAGTTAATGAGAGATGGGAACCTACATGGACTAGCTTGCCAGTAGCTGCCGAAGCCTGCATGGAAATGATTAGATGCAGATGCAAAAAGAAATGAGCTGCTAGATGCAGGTGTTTTCAACAAAAATTTAAGTGCACCGAGTTGTGTGCTTGTGATGGAACATGTTACACATAAATATATGTACGAATTTCAGTATATATAATCAGATTAACAATAATATATGATCAGATCTGTGACTTGTTAGTTTTATTTTGAACCAGTCAATTGAGATCATAAAACGGTTAGATTATTCACAATTCAAAATATAATATAACATACACGCTAACGAACGTAAACACAGCTATAAACTAAGTAATATACAATGAAGCTAGTAGTTACATTACACAATCAAGCAATTATAAAATTTGTTTTTGGGGTCCTCATTTTATGAAGTAATAATATTTGGACGAGTCACTGTTCTAAACTTTTTTTTACGAAGTTGCGTTTCAAATTGTTCTAATATGTTATATGTTTTTGGAATCTACATAAATGTGGCTTTATAATCATTTTTTTTTCATGCCCCAATCGTTGCATGTTTTTACGTAATCATTGCAGAAAGTTTTTTTTTTACTGAGATTTTTTGACTTCTGCCTGTATTTCATTTTTTTTTCTATGAAAAGATGTTATTAATGTCACAAAAAATGATTGGCCATCCTCAGTTTATCCGAAAACGATACCAAACATGCCCTAGTATCTATAAATAAGATGATAGTAAGACCGAAAGAACGCGCGGCGGAACGAAACTTCACCCCCTCCTCCTTCCCACCAGCGGGGCGTCCGCCCTTGGCTGCCGGGCGTTTTCAACTCTAGTCCACCTAAGTAACAAGTGTGCCAAGGCTCATGCTTTAATGTCAAAAATATTGGTACCCATACATCGATGTCCTATAAAGCTCTAACTATAGGGCCAAACAGAAATGCGTTAAGGTGGGTGCAGAGAGAAAATGTAAATATCTAACTAACTAGGATATTTTACAATTATAAACTAATTAAAATTTCTTAATTAATATATACATTCCTAAAATAATATATATACACTCGCGTGCAAATAATTCGGGTCAGTACGAAAAACTTATAATGTCTCCTAAAATAATAAAGCTGGGAGCCTGAATTAAATTGTATATTATAGATAAATGCATAGTTAATAAAACAACGTCAAGAGTTAGAGATGATATTCACTTGTTTATTTTATTAACATAGTAAACACGATATCAATGAATTATAGGTAAAAAGCAACCGCAACCGTGGTTCCTTATACACAAAACTAAAAACAAAAACAAAGTAAAACATATCAATACTTCGTATTGCCTCCTCGGGCTCTTCTTACAGCTTCTAAACGATTGGGCATACTGTTTATTAAGTTTCTTATGCGTTCTTGCGGGATATTAGCCCATTCTTCCACTAACGACTGTTTCAGGTCTCTAAGTGTAGCTGGGGCGGGGTTTCGATTTCTTACACGCTTTCCGAGCTCGTCCCATACGTGCTCAATCGGATTTAGGTCCGGGCTTCTCGAGGGCCAGTTCATAGTGTTGATGCTAACCTCCTCAAAATAATCTTCCACAATCTGTGCGGCGTGTGGCCTGGCGTTGTCATGCATGAACGTTGAGTTTTCACCCATATTAATTAAATATGGGCCTACATGCTCATTAAGAATCTCTTCCACATACCTGGCACTAGTTAACGTTCCATTTTCTATCAAAACTAATTGCGTGCGACTCTCTGAAGAGATTCCAGCCCAAACCATAACAGACCCACCGCCGAAAGCAACTTTTTCTTCAAAACAGGCTGGAATAAAACGTTCACCTGGCCGTCTGTAAACTCTTCGCCGCCCGTCATGTGCATAGAGTATAAATCTGGATTCGTCAGAAAACATAATTCTTGCCCATTCTTCGGCACCCCATCGCCTGTATTCGCGTGCGTAAAGTTTCCTTGCAGTTCGATGCCCTCGTGTCAAGTTTTGGGCCATTTGCCGGTCTATGTGGGGTCAAATTAGCTTCACGAAGCCGCCGCCTTACAGTCCACTCGCTGATGTCATCTCTTCGGGTCTCCCGAAGTTGGTTTTTGACTTCAACTGCAGTGAGATGCCGATTTCGGAGCATTGTTGTTACAATAAATCGATCTTCTCTAGCCGTAGTACATCTCGGCCTGCCGGTTCCTGGTCTTCGAAGGTTCCTGCCAGTTTGTAGGAAACGTTGGAGGACCCTCTGCACCGTAGATAGTGACACGCCTGTTCTTCTTGCTGTATATCTCTGACTTCTGCCTTCTTGTAACAAAGTGACAATACGTGTACATTCATCTTGTGTTAACGACATGATAGTAATTCAATAATGACCATCAAAGTCAACAAAAACTGCCTTTTATCATTTTGCTTTGACAGATTGAAAACAAAAGTGAGAAAACAATCAAAAGTGAAATAAGCTCAATTTGAATTTGGTACCAAATTCGACTTTTTTTTAAATAAAACTTTTTCTAGAATTCTTGTAGAACATTGAAGGTTCAACTTAATTCGATATTAAATTCTCTTTAATACACAGTTAGTTTCCTGCACATACCGCTATTAATTTGAAAAATATAAGGGTTTTTGTCACTGACCCGTATTATTTGCTCGCGAGTGTATAATAATAATATTAGAAGCTACAAAGCTCAAAACTCAATAAAAATAAAAACTGTTGAAATAGTAAAATCGCCATATTTACCTAGAGATTAGGCCAGCCGTCTTAGAGATAAATAAGAACATTCGTTTGTATGCACAAACACACAAACAAACAGCGTTTCACCCTAAAAGCATATAGGTAATTAGGTACTGTCTTCCGTCCGTCGGAGAAACAAGTAACTCCCAACAATATTTATTTTGGTGTTGGCTTTTAAGCTGCGTTTCCACTAGACATGAGCGAAGATGCGTTGCGAGGAATGTGTTTGTTAAGAACCAATCCCAGAGCTGCACTGTGCGAGGATAAGTAAAAGTGATTTTATTGGTGCTTAATAGCTTAACAAACACATTCCTCGCAACGCATCCTCGCCCATCTCTGGTAGAAACGCCTGGCCTCTGCACGTTTATCAATTTGTTCTCAAGAGCTTTCTAATGAGCCCTAACTCGAAATGGTTGCATTCCTTCCTCGACGAGTTCCTTTCACCTTACGACTGCGTCATGACCATCAGATCAGCTCCGTGTTAGTTTAATGCATGGTATGCCAAATTTCAGCTCAATCAGATACCCGAGAGTGGATGTAATTTATCGTGACCCAACAAACCAACAACAAACAGGGCAAACTAAATAAAAATGTATGACCTGATGGTCTCATCGGAAGATCAGCGCTAGCATTCGCTAGCACCATGCTGAGATGAGGCCATTTCGTGGCACTTTCTTTTTTTTATCACGACGGTGGCAAACAAGCATACGGCCCGCCTGATTGTAAGCAGCTATCGTAACCTATGGATGTCTGCAACTCCAAAGGAGTCACATGCGCGTTGCCGAACCTTTACAAATAGGAGGATTCACTGTGTTGACGGCTAAAGGAACAAGAAGGTCCCTCATCGTCAACACACTGGGTCCTCTTTGAGCTCTTTGGCAACCTTACTCACCAGCAGGAACACAACACTATGAGTAGGGTAGTTTTCTACCTCTTTCTCAATGTATTATGTCTGGGTGTGTGTCTACGGATAAACTTTATTCTATTTTATTCTAGAACAAAAACTAGGTATCAGGCAGGCCACAACAATATTTATAGAAGAATAAGAAATAGAAGAATATGTAAATCCTAAATTCCAATAGGCGACCTCAAGGGCCCCGGGGCTCCGAGTCACCGCAAATATGCACCCCTAGTCGGGTCGGATGACATACTTCCGGATCCGGTGTTGCGGAAAAAATGGCGGCTTCTTTGAAACAGTTGTGTCGTAGATTCTTTGATTTGTGGCGTGATTGGAGGAGATGCTTTAATTTTCTGTTGTGATGCTTTTACTCTCATAAAAGAAGAAATTCTTTACATTTATAGTGGCACGCACCGCCATTTCGTTTACGTAAAAGTAGGGAATGCGATACAGGTATTTTTTTTGTATGGCCTAATACCGGGACTGCCAATACAAAAAATACCGGTAATACATCATCTACGTAGAAGTCGCGAATTTGTCAAACCCGCTTCTCACCCCGCGCTTAGTACTTCCGCACTTTAAACCTTTATTTAATCACTTTAGGGATTGAATTCCGGGATAAAAAGTACCATGTGCCCGTTTCCGGGTTATAATATACCCGCGTGCCAAACTTTAGTCAAATCCATTCATCCATTTCATTATAATGCAATAATTTCTATTTAACGTTGTGAATGTCCAAATATAGAATGTTAGCGGTTTCACGATTTACTTTACTAACGAAAAGTTGGAAACGCTAGAGACTTTATGAGGAAACGCGTACCTGCTGATTCTATACAATATAGTAATCTCAATCTCCCGGTGGATTGTGGTCTAATGCCTATAATACATACATATTGTATAGAAATCCATCAGACAATGGTTAGCCATGTTCTTATTGAACCACGTTTATAAAGTACTTCTTTTTAATATACCTGTCAGCCATTTAATTGACAGATTATAACCCTGGAGTAGAAAAACGATATTGAGAAGGTGCTACTGTAATCGAAAATTAAAAACCTCGAGTTAAAAGCGTGCTGCTAAATGGCGTAACACGTAACAGTGGAACTGACAGATCATTGATCAGCGCAGCGATCGTTCACACGTGGTGCTGATTTATCGACGGACTTGACCGCGGGTCGACCCGGGGGTACAACTAGTTGAACACTGTTTTTATACCACGACGGTGGCAAACAAGCATACGCCCTGCTTAAGCATACGCCCTGATGGTAAGCAGTTACCGTAGCCTATGGACGCCTGCAACTCCAGAGGTGTCACATGCCCGTTGCCGACCCTTTACAAAAAGGAGGATTCACTTTGTTGACGGATAAAGCTGCCCTGCTAAGCCGAATCGCGCTATCTCAAAATCAACCCTTGTTCCTTTAAGGAACAAGGGTTCCTAATCGTCAACACACTGGGTTCTCTTTGAGATCTTTGGGAACCTTACTCACCAGCAGGAACACAACACTATGAGTAGGGTCAAGTGCTATTTGGCTGTGGTTTTCTGTACCATAGCGAGATGACATTCGCAGTACCCATACCTCTCCGTGTCCGGACGTACCCGGTCCAAGTGTAGCCTTGTTGGTATTTACCATATAGGGTACGCAATACCGGTTAATTTTTTTGGATATTCCGGTATTAGCCATAGAAAAAATACCGGTATTTCATACCCTAGTACCAGTAACTGCGCCTGTCGTTAATAATAAACACTTAATTGTACAAAAAACACGATTGGACAAATAATACACTATTATTTGAAAGTTTATTAAACTGAACCTAAAATACAAGACAAATTGAGTGAGAGTTTATCGAACGAGCGGAGCGTAAGCGAAGTGAAGTTCTTTCAATCAACTTCGGCTACCTAGACGTCTGTGCATTTCGATGGCTTTTTGATTTTGAATAGTTGTCGCGCGATAACTTTAGTAACATTTTTCTGACTTATGTGAAATTTGTTGGGGTTGTAGTAGAGCTCAATACAATTTGAGAGTTCGTTCATGAGCATGATCGATCAAGGGGTTATGGAGTTAGAAGGCTCGAAAAACTCATCATTAGGGTCTTGTTATATTCGTCACTCGTTTGCAAGAAAATCGCAAGTTCTCAGTTCGAGGCGGACTACTAGCAGATGTAGTTTTTTATGAGAAACTTTTTTACTTTTTAAACACTGTTCAGCGGTGTCTGAACTTGACATTCGTGGCGTGGCATACCATACTTAGCCCAGTTAGCGGGCGATGCTAAAACGATTGCACCAGTACGCATAACAAAAGCCATCCAATGTAAATCGGTAGTTCATTTACAAGACTCACTTCTGTAACTTTGCCTGCGCTATCTAGCTACCTAACTTCGCCTAATTTTATTAAAGTTAAATTCAGACCTAGTTTATTGGACACAGAAAAATACATGCAACATGTAAATGGTCCTAGTTATTTGTAATGCACCAATCGGGAATCGAAACGCATCCAATTGAGAGATAGAAAACATAATCCAGCAATACATAACCGGATTACCGGGAAACTTTTGCGTATAATATTTGCTGGACAATAGCTATTCAATTAAAATCATTGCAGTGTGGCGCAGTGGCGGACAAATGTAAGGATACGCTGGATATATTTATTTTATAATAGTTAGTATTCCTCGAACTGAAATCTCACGACTACTTGAAAACAATTTGACCAATGTAACAGTACGCTTATGCAGCTCGGTTTTGCGCCTTCTCGCTCCATAAACCCTTGTTGTTGTTGTTAACCACGGCATCGCTGCCCTTTTTGCGTAATTCGTTCTGGAAGAGTAAAAATTATTTATGCGCTCCGAGTTTCCAAAGACAAACATTCCAGATGCGGTGTTTGATAATCCCACCAAAAACATAAATGTAAAAAAAGAGAGCCAAGTTCAATACAATAATTATGCCTGGCTGTGGGCTTCGCCGCAAAAAGAATGGAGATCTAAATGAGTGCCAAGTTCTATGCAAAATCCAAATATGTATTTATAGGAACAAAATAACATTATGAACAAGTATTAAACTCTATTTCTTTGCTTTATTGGATACCTATAACAATTGCTGTTATTTAAAAATGTGAGATCTTAAAGTAGGTTAGATTTGACTTGGCCAGTTTTCATTACATCAGTCATTTTATAAAGTTATTCAACATATTATATTTTTTTAATTCTGATAAAAACTGGCCAAGTCAAATCTAACCTACTTTAAGATCTCACATTTTTAAATAACAGCAAAATATTGTATGGGGAACCCCCTATTTTTTAACTTTTTTTTATTTTTAGATTTTTTCCTACGCTTACACACAATTACCGAGCTGGATTCCAAATTTCATCCTTCTAGGTCATCTGGAAGTAGGTTAGGTTTGGGTACTATATGTCAGTCAGTCAGTGCTAAAATTTACGACTTTTTGACCTTCATATCTTTATAACCGTTTGAGCTAGCTTCATGAAATTTGGGCTTCTAGATGTCCTTATGGATATAATTAAACACACGTAGTTTTATGTGTTTACGTTAAAGAGGTTTTGAGTTATAGAAGGGTCAAAAGTGGCACCAAGTGGTTCGTGTAAATATACACTTGGCGCTGACTAGCCAGTTCCTTTGCTTGAACTTGGCTTGACACGCTGCCGCGTGTCTAGATCGTCAAATATCGGCGTCCTGTACCTAAAGGATTTTTTTGTTTTATTCATTTCCATGTCCCCAATTGTATAGATATTAAATCCGATGTATCGTAATCCGGCGGTCGTGATGTCGCATCACTAATAGCGCGCGTTTTGCACGGGCTCTGCGCTAGTGATGTGCCTGTTTGTTTTTCATCGATATTCGATATGCAAGTGTTTCGTTTTGAGTGTGCGGATTGGAAATTTTAATCTGAATGTTTAAAAAGGTTTAACGTAGTAAATGTGTATTTTAATGTTTTAGCAAGGTTTTATATACTATTAAAAGTGTATTTGTTGCTATTATTTATCTCAGAATATGAATCATCATCCGTCTTCCCAGCTTTTTGTTACGACTCAATGCAGCCTGGGGTCACTTAGTCGTTGGGAACTTAGTCCTAAGAATTAGCGTAGGCATTAGTTTTTACGAAAGCGACTGCGATCTGAACTTTCAACCCTGAATAGATCTTATTTTAAGTGATTATTATTTAGGACACCTCTTCTTGCCTTTTTTATTAGGAAGGGCGATATAATCAGAATAAAAAAAATTAACAAAAAAGAACCGACTTCACTTAGCACAAAGCAAAATGCCCGAGCTACTGTAAAAAATGCTCTAATCACTATAGGTGTGACTATAATATTTGAAGAGTTACTCTTAAAAATAGTGTAATTTTTCTTTCGTAAAAGATATGACACCATAAAAGGTTATCGCAATTAAGCTGAAGCGATTTAAAAAGGCCTTTGTCTAACCTATTAGTCTATTACTCGTAAATCTTCAAACAGAATAATGACATAAATCTAAAACTTATTTGGTCCCGAATTTAGGAGATATTAAAAGCTCTTTCGTTTTAAACTGGATTTATAGAAGCTTTGTTTTTTTCATACCACGACGGTGGCAAACAAGCATACGGCCCGCCTGATGGTAAGCAGTTACCGTAGCCTATGGACGCCTGCAACCCCTGAGGATTCACATGCGCGGAGGGTAGGCCCTTTAAGAACCTATACACTCCTTGTTTTACTTAAGCTTACTTTGCGCTGGTATCCTGGCGCTTAGATGTCCAATCCAGAGGTCTAGGGTTCAAATCCCGGCTCATACCTTACCAATGAGTCGGGTGAATTTGATTCCTAGGCCACTGTAGGACCTTGTCGTAGTGACAGTTGCCCGTGGATACGTATAAACGTAACCTATTCGTTATCAAACTAGCTATTGTGACAAGGTTCTAGAGTGGCCTAGGAGTCAAATTGGTTGACTGTACCAAAGATCATTCGATATTTACTAGTAATTTTTCGGCAAATATGACTCCACAATCTATCGAGGTTCATTTTCGGAATTTCTCGACATTCGAAAGTAGATCCGAACACACATGTATGTATTCTCACCAATTTTAAGGTTCTGATCTGGATACATTCAATTTTCCTTTGTGCGAATCACATTATTAACCCATTCAAAGCTGTAATTGAATCCATTGGTTTGAATTACCTCATCAGGGGGTTAATAGTGAATTTACAAATATAATTCCTGTGTTGGGGCGTTGTCAGCGAAGCTGGACCTTAATTTGACAATGCAGTTCATTAAGCTACGGTTTCGCTAAACAATAGTTGGTTTAATTAAATACATTAGAAATGTTGCAACACTTGCAATAATCACTTATTGGCTGTATTTTGTATATATGCTGATCATACTAAACAATCAAGGCTTTGTCATTACATTTATGATTAAAAATATAGATATCTAATATTTAAATGGTCACACAGTGTTTTTAGTAAACTCCAGTGAGGATTGCTCTATGGACACCGCGGTTTTACATTAGATCTCAATATTTTTGCGTTAGAAGAACTACGTTGAGAGATTTGCATTCTTGTAGTGTTTTTCGTGGGATTTTTAATATGGATTCATCCCACAGAAGAAAAATAATGACCGTTTCGTACATTTCGGGTAGACGGGTACATTTTTTTTTCGGGTAGTCGGTAGCCTCACAGGTCGGACAACCTCTGTTAAATTAATTCGTATAAAATACTTAGAATGGCGCAAAAACCCATCGAGGCCGCGATTCGCGAGCTTCAACAGTCAGTAACTGCAATGAGAAACAAATTAAGTGCACTGGAAACGAAGATTTGTGAACAAAATGACAAAATTAATATGCAAACAGAAGTGATTAAACAGCTACAATCTAAATCGGAGGGTACTCCAGCAGCGAAGAAACGTCTGTCCATCAATGTTCACGCAAATCAGCGCCATCTAGTTCAAATGTATTCGAGTCTAATAGAGTGAATGCGCACGATCTTTGTTCTTGTCGCGCGGTCTGATATTGCTCACCCTCTGTTCGGCCAGCCGTCTTAGTAGGCAGACGTGCTGTCATTTATCGCGGTGCGCGAGCCATTGTTAAAACCAACATGGCGTAATTTAGTGTAAAAGTGTAATCTAGGTTAAGGAAGAGAAATATACGTGTAAAGAGTGCCCGTTGTTTCTCTTCGAAACCCATCCGTCGTTACCGCAGCAGGCGAGGCGGCGTATCCGTCCACGAGAAGACGGTGGTGGCTCTTTGGAACCTCTCTGCAGCAGCGTGCCGGAGCGACTCGACAGCTACAGAGAAGTATATGTAACAAACCGGCCTACCGCGGCGACTGGGCTGGATTTGCGTACAATCAACTATACGCCACCAGCCCCGGCAGCGCTGCAGCGCCCACCGCGTCAAGCAAGGATAAGAGGCGCTACAGTCGCTGCGAAAAAGTCCAGCGCCATTAGCGCGCGCGAATCACAGGCACCTGTCGTTACGACACCGCCCGAGGTAAGCCGACCGGACCCGAACCCGCCTACTGAGAAGATAACAGCGATCCCATCCTCTATTTCGCCTGCGTCCTTGAGTCCTGGCTCCTCCAACACGCAGTCAGTTAACCCTGCGGCTGAGGAGGGAAACGATGGTCTAATAAATCCCCTACATGCCACCGATGAAAATAAGTTTCAGAATGTGTCGTATAAAAGGGGTCGGATGCATTTAAGTCCGAAAGCCAAAACTGCCCACACTTCCTTTACAGGGACGGGCCCAGTAGACACCGAGCTACATACTATAGAGCGAGGTAAAAAGATTCACGCTTGTTTTTTCAAAAGTGACACGACCTCGGAAGCTTTAAGATCTTATATTGCTAAACGAACAGGATGCACAAACTGTACAGTAGATAAATTACGCCTAAAGCATGAACACTACGCATCATTCGGGATAACTGTACCATCAAGTAAATACGAAGAACTGATGTCTCCGGACATCTGGCCATCCGGGACGGTGGTGAGCGAGTGGTTTCGTGCAGGCGCCGGGCCGAGACCGCCGCCCCGCCAACACACGATAACCGGTCGCCGCCGCAGGCATCACGTGCGATCCAGTGTGACACACAGATGCCGCGAACGGCGCGAACACTTACGCTTTGCCACCAAAATATTAGAGGATTAAGTGGTAAAACTAAACAACTAGAGCTATTACTGAGCGACGATCTGACCTGTGACATTCTGATTGTAACAGAACATTTTTTACGTGAACACGAAATTAAATCTGTCACTCTAACTAATTATGATTTATTATCATATTTCTGTAGAACAAACATAGAACGCGGAGGAAGTTGCATTTATGCCAAACAACATGTTAAAGCTATAGACCGACCCGACTACTGCGAACTGTCCCGCGAGCAAATATCTGACGTTTGCGCAATTCATTTACTCGATGAAAATCTGCTCATAGTAGGAATATATCACTCAAATTTAACGAGCCACGCGGAATATCTTAAATTATTTGATAACCTGCTAAGCCAAATAAATGACGAGCAGGCTCCTGCGATCATTATGGGTGACATAAACATCGACCTTCTTAGTAACAACACCACATAAAAGATTCTCCGCGATACTCTTTCCGCTCATAACTTCGATCAGTACGTCAAACAAGCTACTAGGGTCGATGGCGATTGCGCAACATTGCTGGACCACGCGTACTCGAATATCCGAGACGCCCGTGTGTCCGCGACCTGCGTTATCACCAACCTTAGCGACCATATGGCGCAGCGTCTTATTGTCCCGCGAAATTCCTCACTGCCGAGATCGACAACAATTAAGAAACGCGTATTTAATAATAAAAATAGGAGCTCATTCGTAAGAGCGTTGGAGTCCATAGACTGGCCCAAGTTAGTCGCTGGACACCAAGGCGAATGCGAGCAGTTCGCGACAAAAACTATTAGGACTTCTACTCTACTGGATATTCACATACCTTCTAGGGCGACAGCCCACCAAGTACAATACACCACAAAAAAAATCCGTGGATCGATTACGAACTTATTAACCTTAAGTTACTACTGTTCGATGTCATTGCCGTATCCAAAGCTAATCCTAATAACAGACACCTAAGCGTATTCTCGGAAAAAATACTAACAACCTACAACCGCAAACTTCATAGTAAGAGGATGAATATTTTTAACTCCACAATACACGGTAGCCAAAACAAAGGCAAGGCGATGTGGCGAGCTATAAACTGCGAAATAGCCAGAGCACCCCGGGAGCGTGTTGACTTCACAGACCTACTCGTCGACTGCGACGGAAACCCATTCACATCGAAGAAACATTTGGTTGATGCACTAAACAACGAGTTCGTCACTGCAGGAGCCGCGTGCGGCGCCCCTGCCGCCGATCGCGCGCGGTGCCTAGCCACCTTATCTTTCCGCACGCCCCCTAGCGACAGCTCATTAAGATTGAAGCCCTTTACCCCGGCCGAAATTAACACGATTTTGACAAAATGTATTGCAGCAAAAAATAGCACCGACGTATACGACTTACCTGCAAACCTCATTAAAGAAGCCAGCCCAGTCATAAGTTTCGTACTCTCGCAGCTACTTAACAATTGCATGCGGTTAGGTACGTACCCAGCGTGTTTCAAAAAGGTTAAAATTTGTCCCTTGTTCAAAGGCAAAGGCAGCAAAAAAGACTCGAAATCTTACCGCCCTATCGCTTTGGTACCGGTTCTTAGCAAGTGTTTCGAGGTGGGATTAAATAAAAGGCTGCTATCGTTTTGGTGCCCTAGAAACGTACTGTCAGATGACCAGTACGCATACCGGCAAGGCCGTTCAACGACTGACCTTGTGCGAGAGGTGGTACACACTGTGCTACGCGCACGCGAAGCGGCGCGTTATGTAGCCATAATCTGCTGCGACCTCTCGCGCGCCTTCGACACCGCCGACCATGCGCTCATCGCAGACAAACTTGAGCATTATGGGGTGCGTGGCCCAGCGCTAGAGCTTGTCCTGTCGTTCATGAGTGGTAGGGCCCAGGTGGTGGTTGGTGATCGAGGCAGCGTAACATCCTCAGTGTGCCATAACCTGATGGGAGTACCACAGGGATCCTGCCCTGCTGCCTGTCCAATACGCTCTTCAGCATCCTCCTGAACGACCTACCGCAGGCAATAAAAGGTGCCGACCTTTTCATGTACGCCGACGACGTGACGGCCGTTGTAAGTACGCCAATCAAGAGCCAACTTGAATCGGCTTCAAGCAGCGTGATCCAACAGCTGAATGAGTGGTTCAAGTCAAACGGGCTGGCACTTAACAAGAATAAGATCTGTTTTATGACGGTCAAACTAAACGGCCACCCCTGCGAAAGCTTGTCAGTGTCTGCAGACAACGCCCCTATACAGCACGTGCCCTGCACGCGCTTATTAGGATTCCACCTCGACAGTGCGTTAACGTGGGAGAAGCACATAGACGAGATGTGCAGTCGACTCGACTGGGCAGTGCATGTTTCGCTCTGGGCCGGCTAGCTCGCACCGCGGGGAGGGCTGCGGTGCGTGAATGTTATTTCGCAACGGTCCACTCCGCACTAACATACGGAGTGGAACTGTGGGCCCGCGCCGCAGACTGGTACCGCGTTTTTCCCTGCAAAAGCGAGCCCTTCGTCGTATGGCCAGAATGCCAATCGACACCCCAGCCCGAGAGCTCTTCATTGAGTTCAAAATCTTGCCCCTCCCCTGCATTCTTATACAGCAGGTAGCTATTTTTACGTTTGTAAATAACGAACAATTTAAACGCAGGGGAATAAACTTAAATTACCCATTAAGGAGTAACAAAAATGCAAACAGAATGGTGGCGGAGCAGTACAGTTTAGCAAAGTCAGAAAAGTCGGTCTATTGTCTCGGTCCCTCCGTGTATAATCGCTTACCTGATTTTATTAGAGATGCAACTTCCATCGCCGCATTTAAAACTCATTTAAAAAAGTGGTTACTTAAAAATATGTTTTACAATTATAACGAATTTTTTGACCTGCCACTTACCTTATAGAATACAAGTAATTGTATTAAATTGTAAATAAATAGTATAATAATACATATAATAATAATATAGCTGCCCGCGGGGGCAGCTTGTGGCGAGCTGACGGTGAGTGGCGACACCGCGGACCCCTATTCCAGAGGGCCCTTTCCATTTGGCCCTCGCCTCTGTGCTTGCCTTAACTGGCCGGCCAGAGTGGAGTCGCAAGAGCGGGACCTATGCTCCAGGTTGGAAGTGTAAAATGTCATAACGCCGGCGGCCTGCTGAACGGATTACCGTGATCTGGCTACCGCAGACTCACCTCTCGACAACCTCACAGCCCACGCACCGGTGTTGCCCTTGAGCCATCTTTGATGTCGCTTTTTACGGGGGCCCATCTTGCGGCGGGCAAGTCACCGTCTGCCGGAAATAAAATTGCATACCTTTTATTAGGCAGGCGTCCGGTTCTTCATCCAATAGCCCAGTAGTTAGTCCATACTTTTCACCCAATAGCCTAGTACATTTTAGACTCCATTAACTCTCAATAGTCTTTACACCATGGCGGGTGCTGTCTCTGCGTGCGTCCCATGACACGGGTAGGGGCAGCATCCGCTTAGTGTACCCCTCACTTTTCATTAAATTGTCAAAAGGGCCTCTGCGCGTTGGCTTCGGCTCCGCATATGCCTCCCAAAGGTCCGGAACACAATTGTTCCGTGGTCGGGAAAGATATACATTCATAACTATTGTAATATTGGTAAATATTGTAATATGACATAATGATATTAATGATGTATGATTTATTTTATAGTATAAACAACCAATGTTGGTTACAAAACGACCTGTAACTATACTGTTACCAATAAAATTTTCATTTTCATTTTCGTTCAATCAGATGACAATTTTATGCGACAACAATTTTTTAAGGTATTGTTACTATAGAACAAAAACTTTTTAGATTTATAACTGAATACCAATGGCTTATTCAGAGAATGTGATAAATACAGCCTTGGCCAGAAGTGTTGAGCATAGCTGTTTTTTGTTTAAAATATTGAAGTTAAGTATTAATTCCCTGTCATAACAATGTACGATGACGTAAACTGTTATATTCTATTGATATATCTAGAAATCTTCTAGTGTCCAGTATTACTTGTTTTTTGTTTTTATTTAGTATTTGGACACTTAGAAACGTTATACATCTCTAAGTCTTGCATTCCCAAATATTTATATGTATAGATATATATTTAATTATCCTGACGCTTAGAGATATGTACAACTCTATGACTTTTATATTGTAATTTAGTTCACGCATGTAAAATACGAGCACAGAATATTGTTTCTCACCAGACTAAACGTGGCTAGTTTTTATTAATTAATAAAGCCCGCCAGCTTGAACATGTCATGCTCGCTTAAAAGGCTCTGCTTATGGTGGCGTCGTTGATCGGGTCGCTACTTTCCCGAAGAAAGGTTGAGGGAGGCGATGGCTGAGATATGCGTCATACTCATGAACGGGTGCTGTTTGTGGACAACGGTCTGTTTAGGCTAACTTGGGCCACACAATTACGTAACTTTTTATTAATCATATTTAATTTTAGTTTAATTGGCTTTAGACACAACATTCGGTGCTTGATTATCCATATTTTTTTATTATATAGAATATATAGATCAAGACACTTGGAGACCTTATACATCTCTAAGGATAATTTGGAAATAGTATGTTTATTGTATAATTACTAGAATCACTTACTTTTTTTTTATTTAAATTCAAAATTTGTTTCTAACTGTTGATGATGGATAATTATAATTTGGAAATTTATGTAGAAGACACAGTTCAGGTAAGAAAGTATATCAAACTTGTATGTAATTCATTTTCAAATAGTCAGATTTGGACTCATATTTTTGCTTTGGTATTTTTCTTAAATTATAACCTATTGTTGGTTAATCTAACCTTGGTTTGATATATTTTCTTATATTATAGAACAACGCACTTATATGTATTGTTTAGTTTTGATGTACTGTTGTTTTGAAAAAATAAGTCCCGCCGAGTTTCTTGCCGGACATAATTCTTCTCGGGTCAGAGGTGTAGGGTTTTAACCGGTGTAGTTTGATTTTTTCTCTCTCTTTTACTTTGACGTGTAAAAGTGCCCTTGTGGCCTACTTACTGAATAAATGTTTGAGGTTGAGTTTCTTCACTTAATAACACTTTCAAGGTACCTATAAAATATGAAAAGTGGAGGTAACAAAAATGCGAATTGAAGTCGGTTAGGAAGTTCAAAAAAGATAGAAACGCCGGACTAAACTTTCGAGGTTTGTATGAAAATCGCAAGGCTGCTTAATACTTCTGGTCAAGGCTGTATGTATGTATACGGGGCCAAGCTAAATAAAAGTGTGTAAAAATAAAAATAAAATAATTTGATTTTTCCTTACTTACACATTAGTGCCATTTCTGCCCATTTCTTATTGGTTGGTGTTTCTAAAAACTTACAATTGTTAACTTAATCATGTTCCACATCTACTCGTACAACGCAGTTCTAAAACCGAGTCGTTTTATTTTGATTAAAATTGGCCGTATATAAAAAAACTCTATCTAGCCTTTTAAAAACTGACTGGAAAACTAAATTGCGGTGGGTGTCGAAAAAAATGGAACGGTTATTTTTGTGTCAGCTTTTTTCTAGTATTTTTTAGCTTATAACGGTCTTGTTTTAGCGGCGAAAATGTTTGTTGGATTTAGTTTTCTTTTTTCTCTCTGAAAAACTAAAAAAACAGTACAGAAAACATTTTACTGATATTGAAATCGTACTGAAAGGGCGCCATCAGATATATCAGAGCGGCCAAGGTGCTCAAAATATCTGAACATGCACTTTATCACCTTGAAAATAGAGGGGTTGTTCAGATATTTCTGACCGCTCTGATATGTACCTCTTCCTCCTAGCGTTTGTCCCATCTTTTTCTCTATTGAGCTTGGGTTCTGCTCGGCAACCTAATCTCAGGAATTGGCATAGGCACTAGTTTAATTGCACTGCTGGCTACTGTACAATATAAAAAAGAAAAAACAAACAACATTATTTGAATAAGTACCTCATGTGCATATGTCACTGTCACACATCGCTGACAGGTCTAACTACTTCGTGCGGTAACATTTGCAAACCCTGTAATTAGTGCATTCATTTGAATCTAGGTCATTAAAGCAGGCCGAGTGCATTTGATTACTCCGGGCTTACGTATAAGCGATCAGGAAATATGGTAAATACATGGAATTGTTGGAACACGACATTTATAAGGTAGTCATCCAATTGGTCGACACTGTCCAAGTACGTATCATAGACATATAAAATATGGAGACGTACCCCACGAAGATTAAACTGTGATTCCACAATAAGCCGCGGTCTCGTGCACACACAGTACACACACTCACTTTTGACGTTTGAACCAATCACCGCTCGTCCCCGAGTCGAATATGTGTGCGTGTCACGCGTAAACACAAGGAAATCGGATTATTATAGAATCACAGTTATCTTCACGGCATTACGTCTCCTTATTTTATATGTCTATGGGACATATCATCCTTAACTTAGCTCATTAGCAAAGGTGACAGCAGAACGGATAGCATGGCTACCATTATATCGCCTATCACGTCATGTTGTCACTTTCGCACTTACATACTTGTTAGAACGTGACCGGTATGGTGACAGACGATAAAAACCCGACCATATTAGTCTCATAACCAGGATGCAAACCCTTTAAAATTCTGTACACAACCCCATACCTTGGGAAAACCTAGGCAGAGAGTTCATTCCTCAGCCGATTTTAAGACGGCCGTTAAGTTGCTCTGATGTGTTAATTATTTGGCCGCGTATTGTGTGGTGAAGGTGATGGTGAAGACGAACGGCAATGATTCCTACGACAAAGACCTATTATCATCTGCCCGGGGTACAGATGGGAATACCCCACCTAAGGGCACACTTAACCCAATAACGGGCTAACGCATTATACATACAACTACCTACATTCTAATTACATTACACCTACGTCATACTAATTTGACAACACCTGTATCTAATTTAACTACAAATTAACTTAACCATAACTTGGCTGAACTGCTAACTGAGATTACAAACGGCAAATGCGTCCCAATTAGTTAGTCACCGAATCATTAATGCAATTTAGGGGTACAGGGCTAGCATGCTAGCGGAGATGGTCTGCTGCGATATTCTTTTATTTCAACTACGGGCCGTGTTCTAACTTTAAAACACGTCAAGACATTATCCAACTCAGTACAGCTAACATATAGACGTCTGTATTTATCAGAATTTGCTTGATAATGATTACGATGAACTCCAATAATGGTGGATTCTTTGTTGTGTGTTGGATATAGATATGTATTTTTAATGTAGTGTTTATGTAATTTATTGAGGACTTATGGGCTAAAGTGGGTCCCACAAGACAGAACCCGGAGTTAGGACAAACCAAAGAAACGTTGGAGAGCCGAACTTGATGCCTTTCGTGCTGACTGGTGGGAGACTGCACAAGACCTGGATACGTGGAAGAAGGAGAGGGAGGCCTTTGCCCAGCAGTGGGACACTCTTGGCTCTTAAATAATAGTAAATATGTATTTTAAAGTTGGAATACGGCCCCATATTATTATCCTTCTCGCGTCGCTTTCCTCATTGATGAGATGAGGGTAATGATTTCCTTGATAATCTTGTTTCGAATTGTGTTCCACCATTCTTTCTTATCCTTGGCCTTATGAATTGGGCTGTGAAACTTGGTGCCCAGTGCAATTCGTTCACCGTCCACTTTGCCAGTGACCATAAGTTTTTCCAGATTGTGGCTTTTTCCTGGCAATATGACCGAAATATTCCAGTGTTCTCCGCAGACAGTTGGTTGACAATCTAAACTTTATTTTCATTTCACTAAGTATTGAAGTGCGGAAAATAGACTCTGATATCAGATATCATACCCCCCAGCATATTATTGTATTGTATTCTTCTTCTTCTTCCCAGCGTTTGTCCTACCTTTTTGCTCTATTGAGCATGGGGTCCGCTCGGCAACCTAGACATAGACATAGACATAGACATCATTTATTGGTAACAACTCATTACAGGTCACGCTTAACAACTAAAATCTGTCACATTATATAACATAATTTAACATCATCATATCATCAAATATAATCATTAAATAACAATTTTACACTATTTTATTTATACAATATTACAGACTTTAAATTATTTACATTCTATAAAATCCTTATAGCTATAAAAACATTGCTTTATGAGCCATCTTTTTAGTTTAAATTTAAATGCTGCAAGGCTAACAGCTTCTGTAATACAATTAGGCAGTTTGTTATACACTGGAGCGCCCGTAACATGTCCCAACCTAATCCCAGGAATTGGCGTAGGCACTAGTATTTACGAAAGTGACTGCCATCTGACCTTCCAATCCAGGTTTCCTCACGATGTTTTCCTTCACCGAAAAGTGACTCGTAAATATCAAATGATATTTCGTACATAAGTTTCGAAAACCTCAGTTGTACGAGCCGGGGTTTGAATCCGCGACCTTCAGATTGAACGTCTGACGTCTTACCTCCAGGCCATCGGTGCTTATATTATTGTATTCTATAAAGAGTAAAAATTTAGTTCTGCGATATTCCCACTTTCGGTTTTACTCCATGGTGAAGAAGTCACAGGGATTCGCATATATATTATTAACTTGCACGGACATTGCTCCGAACACAGCCATAACTATCTACATAATTATCTTATGTCATGTACTTCACTAAATATGTCTGTAATGAATCTGGAAGAATCTGAAATCGAATTTCATATAGTTTAACGCCCTCTGCACACGTCGTAGCGTGGTGGTAATACGCGCGTAGGACGAGAGCGTTACGAGCACATATGTACATGTTCAAACAAGTCCGCACACGACGTATTACGATACGCTGACGCTACGCTAACGCTACGCTAACACGACGCTTACTCTACGACGTCGTGTGCAATGGACCATAGAGTGCAAGGTAAATCCGCAATAGTTTCCTCTCAAACCGTATCAAATAAGCCACCAGTACAGGCAAAAACTTATTTCAAAAAATGGCAATTCCTTTAAAATCCTCATAAAATGGATTCTCGAACAATCCGTGGATGATTGAAAAAGTTTAATTTCGAACCGTTCCCGACACTTCGGTTTCCCTATCTATATTGGAACCTTGTCAAAGGAACTTTGAACACGGGCAGAAAAAGTGGAAAAGGCTCATTAGGTGTCTATTCGACTTGAAACTTGTATTTTAATAGAACTTGTTTCGGAGTGTAATGTTTGCATATTTTAATGAAGGAATAGGTAAGAGAAGAATCCATGTTTTTTAGCAAAAACACGCTTCGCATAAATCTACGGAATAATGTGGAAAAAACTAAG
Source organism: Pammene aurita (assembly GCA_947086415.1). Lineage (NCBI taxonomy): Eukaryota > Metazoa > Arthropoda > Insecta > Lepidoptera > Tortricidae > Pammene > Pammene aurita. The sequence continues at coordinate 7,627,696 of OX352315.1, read as the reverse complement.
AATCATTTTGCTACGTGTCAGCTTTGGTTCGTAAAAAAAGTATTTTCTAAGCTTTACTAAAATATGTTAGAATTAACTTTTTTTAATATATTTTTACGCATTTTATTTATAGCGAATTGACTGTATATTTTTCTTTACATATCCACGAAATACTTCTTACTCTACGAAACTGTCAAAGAAACTGCAAACTAAATATTATGTCCCGAGAAAAATCTTCCAAAAGAGCTGAAATTCTGTAACAAGCTTTAGGTAATCTCGCAATAAGAGTCTTCTAGGAATTTCGTTTACAATAAAATAGAGTAAAATGTGCGATGTCTCGGAATCCCTTGGGTACAGATATCATAGGGAAGTAAGATATGCCACTCTGAAACAAAAAGTTAAGTTAAGCTAGCAATAGCCGCGGATAGTCACGGTCATAATTATATTACTCTTTGGTCACGGTCATCTGGTAAATATGTGTGTAATTGTGTATTGTCCTGGAACCAATACACACACACACACATATTTACGCGCGTTTGATGCGGTAAAATCAAGGTTTATTTTCCTTGCAATCTGGTAAAATTATGAGTGTATAATAATATCTATTTGTACTAACGGGACGACCGAAGAAACACGCGGGACCACAGCGACAATGTCGTCCTCGAAACGTCGAAGGTAATTTTAAAATTATATACGCGGTTAAGTCCCGTTAGTACAGATACTAGTAGGTATGTGTAAAAACCGTGAAAGTTTAAATCAGTGATTCGTATAAAACATATTTATAACGCTTAAAGTTAGGTAGCAATTTAGTAAGATGGCTATCTATGGATATATGCTTGTAATAAAAAAAGTGACTTTAACAACTAGTAGTCCGCCTCGAACTCAGAACTCGCGATTTCCTTGCAAACGAATGGCCAATATAACAAGACCCATGTGATGATTTTTTCGCGCCTTCTAGCTCCATGACCCGCTGGTCGATCCTGCTCATATACGAACTCTCAAATTATATGTATCTTTGCTACAACCCCAACAAATTTCATGAAGATCAGAAAAGCGTTACTAAAGTTACCGCGGAACAAACTCTCAAAATCAAAAAGCCATCGAAATGCGGAGACGTCCCACTAGCCAGAAGTTGTTTGTAAGAACTCACTTCGCTCGTTCGATTAGAAATTGCCGTTTTCGTATGAGTGTCGTATCTGCTTCAGTGCTTGTAATCTTTCCATATAATTTAACGTTGCAAAAACTTTCTTTAAGTAGCAGTTACTAAGATTGGTCTTCAAGTGAGTACCGCCTACTTAAATTATTATCTGTGACGTATATACTTAAAATAAATAAGGCGTCCGCTTAAAAATAAATTCGCAACTAATTAATGCAACTTTGAAGTAAAATTTGACACGTCATCCTTTTTCGTGATTTCAAATTGTGTTATTACTGGTTCGGGTTCATATCTCGGCTCGTACCACTGAAATTCTTGGAGCTTTTGTACGAAATATAATTTGGTATTTTTCCAGTTGTGACGGAAAACAATAGGAAGAAATATGACCTAATCCTAACAAGGCCCAGTTTTCGCTCTGACTTGGAAGGTCAGATTGCAGTCGCTAAACTAGAGGCTATGCCAATTCTTGCGCATGGGTAACCGACCGGTCTTTAGGCTCCGTTGATCCGTGGCAAAAGCCGGGATGAATATTGCAGGATAAGCTCACATCTAGGTTAAAGATTATCTTATCCCCTGCCTTTGTCATCCATTCCGAATCTTTGAAACTAGCATTTACCAGTTCAAATGTCTTTAAAATGGCGCCCGCTTCTATCAAATCGTTTTTCCGGAGCCACTAAAGTGGTCAATTTGTAAAAGGATCTGAGAGTTAACGCGTTTCACTCCATTTTAGGAGTTTCAGTGCATTTAGATGGTTCTGAAACGAAGAAGGCTAATAAAATTATTAGTCTGCGGGTCTGTTAATCGATCCATTAGTGTTTATTTACACAATTTTATGTAGCTTGACCGTATACTCGTAAGACACTTTGAAACTTGCCGAATTCAGACATTGATTTATACAAAAAGTGAGAAAAGGTACCAGGCGCTCGATTCTGTGCCATCAAATATAGGTTCCGGCACCTGTATTGAATTAGTCGTGTGGCAGAGTCTCTCAGTCATACTTTGTGCAATGCGCAAAATATGGAGGTCTCCCTTGCATAACCGTGTTAACTATATAGGTTTATCTATTTTGCCCATGATGCACACGCATTATAGCAGTGTGTAGCATTTTACAAGTGTGTAGGTGCTGGAACACATTTCAGTTTTGTTTACTATGAACGTCACTGATCTTCCTTTTTGTTTATGTCTATGAATTCAGAGTGCTTTTTCTTGAATATTAGCACAGAATAAGTAATAGTACAAGTAGGTACAGAAGAGTCTCCTTCCTCAATTTGACATTTAGCTACAGAGATGAAAACGTTAGCTGTCATTCGCTCTTAAAAAATTAAATTGGGTTTTCAAAGTGCTTCATATATCCAATATCCATGAAGGTTTGAGACATGCCATAAAGACTGGCTGAAATGATAATATGTGGTATTTTCAATCAAAAGTACACATCATTGTCAGTTGTCATTAAGACGTTAACTGCCATAGAAATGATTTAGAAATAAACTCTATTAACAACCGAAAATGATGTACCTATGATTTGAAAACGTCACATATTCTCGACCGCACTCATGAGGTGTGTGCCAACCCTTTCCTCATTAGCCCTCGCGGTGCGGTAAGCGCATCGGCAAAAACGGTAAATGGAGAGAGACATAGTGAAACCCCTTGATATTAGTATACCTTAATTATACACTCCACTATAGAAATTGTCAGAATCTCGGAAGTTTTATACCCTAAATATTTTTTCGCAAAAAAGAACAAGAAAAAAAATAGCCGGCATATTACTGTCAATGGCCGCGATTCGAAAAATAAACACACACACTGGACAGACACAGCTCCAACCCAACTCCAATGTGTGACCAATGTGTGACCAATGTGTGACCAATGTGAGACCAATGTGAGACCAATGTTGAATGAAAATCTGTTCGAATAGTATATCAAGTTGAGTTGGGTTGGGCTGTGTCTGTCCAGTGTGTGTGTTTATTTTTCGAATCGCGGCCAATAACTTGATACGATGACGAAACCTAAGTAAAATTGATTTTCCAACACAATCTTCTAACCAATAAATATTATACCATTACTGAAAAACAATTTCTAAGCGATTGCCAAGTGCACCAGTGTAGTTGCTGTAGAAAAATCATTTCTTTTAACCATTATTTCCTTATAATAAAGAAAGCTACCCGGGTATGTCCTTAAACTACGTCCGGACACGGGTATGTCCTTAAACTACGTCCGGACCTGGGTATGTCCTTAAACTACGTCCAATGAGAGGTAGGGCACAGCGATTTGTCATCACGCTTGAATCTGGAGCGGCCCGACTGGTGAAGTACCTCCCCCTTACAGAAGACCACAGCCATAATAACACTGCTACTTTTTTTTTTAGGTATGTAGTGTTGTGTTCCTGGTGGTGAGTAAGGTTCCCAGAGCTCCAACCCCCCCCCCCCCCCCCCATGATGATGGCGCAGTTAAAAAATATACTACCCCAGGAGGGTACCAGCTGCGCTAGCACTGGAGAATCCCTCTCTGGGCTTCCATGCTCAGGATACATTGTACCTGAGCGTGGACGCCCAGACTGCCCCTCGTACTCTGGGGGGGGCAAAACGGCGCTCTATCATTGCAAATCTGACCGAGGCAAGAGTAAAGTAACTACGGCACCCCCTGCTACGCTGGCCGTGGACTTTTGCAACATCAGGGGTTTACATTCAAACTTAAATGCTGTCCACCAACACCTCGAGACAGCAAAGCCGGCCTTGCTCTTTTTGACCGAGACGCAGATATCGTCTCCAGCGGACACATCTTACCTCTCTTACCCGGGATACGGACTAGAACACTCCTTTATACCCAGGGCCGGGGTATGCGTGTACGTTAGAGATGATATCAGTTCTCGCCGCCTCAGCAATCTTGAAGGTATGGACCTCTCCATTTTGTGGCTGCGTGTAGACTGCGATGACCATCCTCGCGTTTACTCGTGTCTGTATAGGTCCCATAGCGGTAATGCCGAAACTGACCGACTCATTGAGCAGATCCAAATGGCTACAGACTCTGTGCAGCAGCAGATTCCCTCCGCCGAGATTGTGATACTTGGTGACTTTAACGCCCACCACGCCGAATGGCTTGGCTCCAGCAAAACCGATCATGCGGGGAGATCTGTTCACGACTTTGCTCTGGCAAATGGCTTGACACAACTGATTACAGCGCCTACGCGAATCCCAGATGTGGAGACCCAGGAACCATCCCTGTTGGACCTTCTGCTGACTTCTCATCCGGCCGAATACCAAATATCCGTCGTAGCCCCACTCGGCTCCTCGGATCACTGCCTGATCCGAAGTACGGTGCCACTCATGTGCCCGCCGCGTCGGCGAGTTGCCTGTAGCCGCCGTGTTTGGCACTACAAGTCAGCAGATTGGGACGGGATGCGGTCCTTCTTTGCTTCGTACCCTTGGCGGCAGGTTTGCTTCACGCCGGATGATCCTGATGTCGTCGCTGATTCTGTTGCTGACGTTGTGCTGCAGGGAATGGAGCTCTTCATTCCATCCTCTGCGGTCCCTATTGGTGGCAAATCTCAACCTTGGTTTGGTCGATCCTGCAAAAAGGCATTTCGCCGTAAGCAAGAATGTTACCAAGCCTGGGTAAATGCAGCGGCGACTAGGGATGAAAAAACCAGCGCATTAAAAAAGGAGTTCAACTTTGCCTCCCGGTCCCTCAAAAGAGTAATTGCTAAGGCAAAGTCGTTGCACATTGGTAGAATTGGCGAGAAACTAGAGCGCCTCCCCTCGGGAACTCGTGCGTTCTGGTCTCTTGCCAAAGCTATCCAAGGGAATTTCTGTAAGCAATCTTTTCCGCCTTTGAAAATGGGAAATGACTCGTTGGCTCACGACGCAAAAGACAAAGCCAATCTTCTAGGCAAACTCTTTGCGTCCAACTCGACTTTGGACGACGGGGGATACGCACCGCCGACCATACCGCAGTGTGAGAGCAGTATGCCGGATATACAGTTCCGCCAAAGCTCACTGCGTAAAGCACTTCTTTCCCTCGACATTCATAGGTCGAGTGGGCCCGATGGAATCCCTGCGATTGTGCTGAAGATGTGTGCTCCTGAGTTGGCCCCGGTTTTAACGCGCCTTTTTCGGCTCTCTTACTCTTCTGGCATAGTCCCGATCTCGTGGAAGTCAGCTTTGGTGCACCCGGTCCCAAAAAAAGGTAACCGCTCAAATCCATCCAACTACAGGCCAATAGCTATTACCTCCCTGTTCTCGAAGATAATGGAATCCACTATCAACTGCCAGCTCCTTCGGTACCTAGAGGACCACCAGTTGCTCAGCGACCGCCAATACGGTTTCCGTGGGGGCCGCTCGGCTGGTGATCTTCTAGTTTACCTGACACATCGTTGGGCGCAGGCGATCGAGACAAAGGGTGAAGCATTGGCAGTTAGTTTGGATATTGCGAAGGCCTTTGATCGGGTATGGCACAAAGCACTTCTATCGAAACTTCCTTCTTATGGGCTTCCCGAGAAATTGTGTGAATGGGTCAGTAGCTTTCTTGCAGACAGACGCATCAAGGTCGTAGTTGACGGTGAATGCTCTGACTCCATGTCTGTGAATGCTGGTGTCCCCCAAGGCTGCGTGCTATCACCCACGCTGTTCCTTCTGCATATCAATGACATGCTGCAGATTAGCGGCATACATTGTTATGCAGACGATAGTACGGGTGATGCCTACTACACCGGCCGAACCAACATTTCTCGGGAGAATGTCATTGAGAGCCGGTACAAACTTGTGTCTGAAGTTGAGACTTCCCTTAAAGAAGTTTCAGAATGGGGTCGACTAAATTTAGTCCATTTTAACCCTACCAAGACACAGGTTTGCGCGTTTACCGCCAAAAAGCTTGCGTTTGTCGCTTTACCTCGTTTTGAGAGCACTTCCTTAACTGCCACTGCCAGTGTCCAGATCCTTGGCGTCGACATTTCGAGTGAAGTCCAGTTCCGCGGCCATTTAGAGGGTAAGGCCAAGTTGGCCTCAAAAAAGCTCGGTGTGCTCAACAGATCGAGACAGTATTTCACTCCGGCCCACCGCCTCCAGCTTTACAAGGCACAGGTACGCCCACATATGGAATACTGTTCTCATCTGTGGGCGGGAGCGCCCCAGTACCAACTTCTCCCTCTGGACCGCATCCAACGGAGAGCGACTCGGATTGTCGGCTGCCAGGATTTTACGGATCGGCTTGACTCCTTGGCGCTGCGTAGAGATGTAGCCTCGCTCTGCATCTTCTACCGCCTCTATCATGGAGAGTGCTCCGAGGAATTGTTCGGATTAATCCCTGCCGCTTCTTTCCGCCATCGTCCTACGCGACAGCATTACCATCATCACCACTTAGATGGTTGGCAGTCCTCAACTGTGCGTTTCTCGAGAAACTTCCTGCCTCGCACAACAAAACTGTGGAATGAACTGTCGTCTGCGGTATTTCCGGACCGATACGACCTTCAAACCTTCAAGAAAAGAGCGTATTCCCATCTTAAAGGCCGGCAACGTGCTTGTGACCCCTCTGGTGTTGCGGGCGACTATGGGCGGCGTTAATTGCTTACCATCAGGCGATTCGTCTGCTCGTTTGCCTCCTATTTCATAAAAAAAAAAAAAAAAGCTAGTTAATTTTGTCAATAAGCTGCAACTACCTAGGGTAGACAGAGGCGAACTGGATTGCAGGGCGAAACGGTTCAAGAAGTATTTTTGGCAAATTCATAACATCGTGGGTAGCCATGGACAGCCAATCAGCGTCCCGCTTTGGGTTTGACCTTCCCTCACGGCACTGTGGCGCAATCTTATGAATTTAACAAAATTACTTAACTTGGTCCGTTTTGCCCTGATATCCGATTCGCCTCGGTCTACCCTATTGACTATTATCATTTTTCAACACACCTGCTCGTAACGAGGTTCTTATTCCACCGCTTTTATGCTCATAATCCTAGATATTAAACACGCGTGCATTTCACAATAATTATCCAACTAGTGGAATAATTTAATAATCCGATCAAGTGACGTTTGTACTCTAGTACCAAGTTGTACGTACGCAGACGAATCGTTGTAATTTAGTCGGGTATTACCTTTACTTTTTTTTAACTCTTTATGAGCTTACATTCTAAAAAAATAAAATAAAAAAGTAAATATATTAAAAATATACACATTTATTATAGAATATAAATTATACAATCCTGATTGTGAATAAGAATCATTTCAACTTATTATATTACTCGTAATACACAATAAATTTCGTTTTAAACACGAATTGTCTGTTTTAATATTGGCTGTTTGGCATTATACGTCCGCGCCTTTGCCTCAATCTGCACGCACATCCAAAAAAGAAAATTGCGCGCCATTTATAAGTTAACCTCAAATCATTGTTTATTTGTTTGATTTTTCTCGTCGTGGTTTATTAATTTAAACAAATTATATTTTCAATGAATAAGAAGACAAATTTAGTGGTAATTTAACCTCTGGATATATTTCAACATTGTGATACATGCTAGTAAAATGTCATCATAAAAATCTAGTGAGCAATACGTAAGAAAAAAATACTATAATTTATTGCACAATAAATGTGAAGTCTTTAATATTATGAAATCATTTGAAAAAGAGTTCCATATACTCAATAACATCACAAAAAAGGTTAGTTAAATTTAATTATCTTAGGTTCATAAGTACGTCTATCCTGTAAACATTCTGACAATTAATGTATGTACTATTCTGTTATTTCCTCGCAAGTGTGTTGAAAAACGTCGTATGAAACGCGTGTGCTTGATCATTACATAAGCTCAGCTTCCTTATGCGCACTCACGTGCGTTCGTGCGCACAATATCGCTTCGTATGTAATGATCAACTTAGCACACTTGTATCATAATATTCATAATGTACTATTAACACATGTGTCAAAAATCCAGCACAGTACTCAAACAAACCAACATGGCTGACTTATTTTGTGTTAACAATAATGGCTGCAAAAAGTGAATTTATCCTTTACATTTTATCTGTATATTAAGTAGATGTAGAAATTATACTTGTTGAAACGAAAAAACTTCGAAACATCGCACAAAATTCAAAAAGGAATTGAAAATAAAAATAATAAATAAAACACTCTATTACGAAGCACAGAGACTCCATAGCGATAGATAAATCGAATATGTACGGTCAACCAATTTGATTCCTAGGCCACTGTAGAACCTTGTCGTATCGTAATGACAGTTGCCCGTGGATACGTATAAACGTAACCTATTCGCTAATAAAATAGCTATTGTGACAAGGTTCTAGAGTGGCCTAGGAATCAAATTGGTTGACTGTACCTATGTATTTAATATTTTAGTTCTAAAAAAATATATTACTAATACGAAATTCGCAATCTTGACGTTGCAATATGTTATTTTTACCACAAAGCCAGTATCCATCCATTTAGAAAGCTTCAACAATTTTAGTTTTTTACTAAGCATAATAGAAAAAATGGACACCCGGCTTCAGTCCAAAAGCATGAAAATAAACATGTTTCATAACGGAAAATGGCCGCGGTAGAAACATGGTATTGCAAAACGCTGAGGCACAGAAAATATAGCACAGAACCTGGTCTTAAAGATTTAGCGACGCCACCAAGTTCGTATAAAACATGTAAAATAAATATTATAAATATCCCATAGACATATAAAATAGGAAGACGTGGTCCCTAGAAGATAGAACTGTGATTCCATAATAAGCCGCGGTCTCGTGCACACACACTCACTTTTGACGTTTGAACCAATCACCGCTCGTCCACGAGTTGTATATGTGTGCGTGTCGCGCGTAAACACGAGGAAATCGGCTTATTATGAATCACAAATTTTTCTTCACTATGGGCTTCACGGCACCGTGTCTTCTTATTTTATATGTCTATGAAATATCCCGACAAAAATTATATAATTGACGATTTTTATAATCGCCGTCTGTCCTCGGACAAACCGTTTTGGAGGCAACTGGGAACATTTGTTTTTATAATTCAATAGTTTTTTTCATTCAGTTCAACAGTAATCTAAAAACTCTTGCCAATGTGTTTCACTTACCATGTATAGCAGGAGCTGTCAGATTACTGTATTGAATTAAAAATACTACTTTAACAGCAGCAGGGTAAGCAGTTTTACCCTAAATGAATATACCGTCTGCGTTTTTTCGGAAATAAAATGTTGTGCGTCGAAAGGTATTAAGAATGAATGTGGAGGGATGTAGGAGAAGAGGCAAACCTAGAAAAAGGTGGTTGGATTGCGTGGGAGATGATATGAAAAGAAAGGAGGTGAGTGATGAGATGACGGGTGACAGAGATGTGTGGAAAAAAAGACATGCTGCGCCGACCCCAAGTAAATGGGACAAGGGCAAGCAAGATGATGACTTCCTAAATCTACTCAATATAGTATTTGTTAGTAAAAGAATGAAGTGTCCTTCTAAATCGAGAAATTAAGTGGTCCCACTAAACATGTGGCCACGTGTTTCGCTTTTTTTTTAAATAGCGAGAGAAAAATGAGAAGATACGTAATCCTCGTTAACAAAATTTTACCAGGACCAAATTCGATAAAAGCGTACATTGTGAATCCGTAAATAGAAGTTTATCTGGTGGCCTGTTTATAAACGAAGAGCTCTATTTTGGTCGTGAAGCAGTGAATTTGTGTTATTACCTACTTATCAATTGAAAATGTTTAGTTCATTATGATTACCTACTTATTTACCACCAACAGAAGCAGCCGTATATCAGCATTTACTACGCGCAGTGAACCAAGGGGTTCACGTTTTTGGTCAAGCACTGGTTCCTCGTCAAATCTTGCCCAGTCTCTCAGCTTGGGGTTGGAAGCAAGAAGCACATGGATGGACACCACACTGGTCAGACAATCCTGCTGTAGCCAGTAGGTATATGCTTGGAGCTGACCAGATACAAATGCAAAGCGGGTTGCAATTGCATGAAAAGGGCATTGAAATGTACCCAGCTGTGTCTTTGTGGAGTAGATAGAGGGAATAATAATAATAGAGGGAACTGTCATGAAACACAAAATGTATAATTAAATAACTTCGTCTGCGTAGAAGTCTTTACAACTCTTAACTCCGTAACCCCTTAGAAGTTGGATTAAAATAATCCTGTCCTAGTGGAGAATAAAATATACTGCTGCGGAGGTTTTCCCGGGAGTAAAAAAAAGGAGTGTACAGGTTTCTAAAGGGTTAGCAACAAGCATGTGACATCTTTGGAGTTGCAGACGTCTATAAGCTACGGTAGCTGCTTCCCATTAGGCGGGCCGTATGATTGTTTCCCACCGTCGTGGTATTTAAAAATACGCGTATGTTCAAAATTTCAAGATTCTAACATCAACAATTTATTAGGCTTTCCGCTGTTTGTCAGTCTATAAACATAAATTTATTTACATAAAATATAATAACATCTAAATAAAATAAAGACAGATATGATGAGTTTCAGCCAAAGAGTTCAAATTGTCAATTTGCATAAGGAAAGGACGAGATGGAATTACATCTTAAGCCTGTAGCAACTTATTGACATCCACCAATAACAGTAAATTTTCCCTAAAATTACTAAAATATAAAGTTTTCCTTGAAGATCAATCGTACGTAGTTCCGGAAAATGGATTGACGCAAAACAAATATGCAATTGGCAAATAATAGCTGACAATGGATTGAATGGATTTTACCCGTAAAAGTGGAATGCCTTTTTCGGAGTATATGAAATATATGAATTTATTCGTGCGTATGTACTTCGATTCCTTCGATATATTTAAAGGGGTTTTGTCACTTCCGTCACGCTCCCATCAAATACAATTTATATGGATTTTGCAGCGCTTTTCTTTTTACTTTTTTGCCTTTTTTATGTTCAATAGTGAAATGTGTTTTTTCTTAACGAAAAAAACACACTAAACGATTTTTATTCATACCAAAAATATTTAGATTGAATGTTTAAGACGGGAGCATAAAGAATATTGATCGATACACATGTTAATTTCGGCCGTAAGTTATAAACGGTTTCTAATTGCCTAGTCGCAGTTCTGCATTGTTTAGTTTTCTGTGGTGCAACCGCATCTACTTTATTGCTGGCCAGTGAAAACCGCCTAAAAAGTTTTCATTATACACAGGGATATTTATGATTACGAAAATCTGCTTCATTTTCATAAATAGACTCGTTATGAGGAATAACTAGGAAAATCATTAACACTCTTTAGGTTTTCTGGTTTGAAAATAATGTTTTCTATTTACTAGATATGTCTATTCGGTTATTTTTTTTTCTTTTAAGTTTAACAATTTGTGAGCTGAGACTAAGGGTGGGTTGCACCACGCATAACTAACGAAGTGATCAACGTTAAATATGGCAACGGAGCTATCAGCCCATAGAAAACTCTCAAACTTTTCATACAAGATTTTTTTAACGATGACCTTGACGTTAACAGACGCTTTGGTGCAACCGGCCCTAAGAAGACTAAGCGACTGACATACATAGCACAGCCTAAACCATAGAAGGTATAACTTTGAAATTCGGAACGTCTTCAAATTTAACTAGAACAAATCGATTTTTCTTATTGATATTTTGATTTGTTTGGTTTAAGTAACACATAATTATATACATTATAAACTTAAATCTTAGACGTCATAATATATGAAATGCCTTAGCATTTACAAAGATTGCATATACACGTGAAAATTTGATGAGTGCCGCTGTGACCCGGGTAGCCTGGACGTTAAAGCATCTGCCGCGAATTCAGAAGACGCTGGTTCGATTCCTGTCCTAGACACCGGAGGCCTTGGTTACTTTCCTTTTTTACATAAAGATAAAGATAAGACAAAGAAAATGTTATTTTGAATATTTTACAATTAAACAATTAGCTAATTACATATATTAAATGTTAATTTGGTCTAAAAAAAAAAATTAAACAATAAATTACATAAGTTACAATATACCAAAATGAATGTAGTTCAGAATTTGCCATGATATTTGTCATGGCGCTGGTTTTCAAGGGCAACCATGTAAAATAAAATAAAACAATATAGGTTGCTAAAATTCAATAAGGTAGACGAAAACGTATATAGTGACTTCATAAAAGAGCTTGGGAACACATGGAAGAGAAATACCTAAATAATAAACAGTGATCATCTAGGAGGAAGCTTTTACCAGACAGTGATTTAGTGTTTCGACAATACTTGTAAAACAGTATTTAGAAAAGTCAAACAAGTCAAGTCATACTTAAAATTACACATTATAGAGCTACATACATTATTTGTTGTTCGATAGGATATTTTTTAAGGTTTACTTTGAAGCTGGCTACTGATTTACTATTTCTAATGGGGGGCGATAGATTATTCCAGCACTTCGTGGCGGCATAGCGGGGAGTGCCACGAAAAGCAGACTTGCTATGCTGTGTCGAAATAAATGACACTTATTTAAGTTTATCTTCAAATTTCATGAAGGTACATTAAGAAAGGTTTTGGCGAGTCTATTCAAATGCATCATCAAAGGATTGAAAAAGCGGTTTAAAGTTTCCCTACTACCGAAGGCTAGTATCGTCACAAACGTTAAGTTTTCCGCAAAATTCAAATCAGAATGCATCTCGGTTAATCAGTTTTTCCCGGGCAAACTTGCGGGCAAGTATCCAGGACCCCGGAGTCCCGGGAATCCCTCTAGCTGTGCAGTAAACAAATTCTTTCAACATTGTTTGCAAATATTGTTTCAGGAAACTTCCCGCAATCGGTTTCAGTTATCGTTTTGAAATGCCTTTGAAAGATTGTGAAAGATTAATCCTTTGGTCATTTGACTATGGAAATTAAATATAATAATTTCCACATTTTAAAATTATTGCCGCTGGTAGGGCTGATGTTCTGACAATAGATCTTTTTATTTTATTTTTTATTTTATTACTAAGCAGGCAGGCAGTTATGACAACTGATATTGCCTGTATCCAGTGGTCATTACGATAGTTATCATTAACGAGTAGATGTATGCTTGTCTAATTTACTTTTAAACTGGTTCACATTTTGTACCGTAACCACGTCTTTTGGGAGTTTGTTCCAAACCAGTTATTTATTTAATGAAATGTCAGAAAAGAGCAAAGGAGCCACTTTTGGTCCCTTTTTCCATGGCTCCTGACAACTGAATTGACAGATGACAATGTCAGCTGTGCTGCTGCAATTTACTCTTATATCAACTATAAACCATATTCTTGTAAATTTGTCTTGTCTGTACCACAGGAAAGTTGAATATGGCCAAAACCTTCACACTGGCCACAACAAGCATTGGTTGCCTACTTTCAATACCCATATTGAGACGTGGCAAGCTTTTTTAATATTGTTAGCGTGCGTTACTCTCAACAATAATAAGAATTTATGCATTTTTTTATACTTTAGATCCCTACAAAAAAATAACCTGAGTTATTAGCAAAAATCTGCTATCCTAAAATTTCCCAGACTACACTTGAGCTGAGTTTTTAAAAACTAATTAAATACGAAATTTCTTAATCGAGCCAGACCTCGGATCGCCCGAGGCAGATTGGCAATTATAAAAAATGGTCCCAAAATTGTCCCCGATAAAAAAGGGGGACTGGATTGTTAACTTGAGGGACTGCGTGGGTGTACAGATGAGGCGAGTTTTACTTGGATATGGTTTTTTAACTTTTTTATGTCTTTAAAATTAACTTTAGTTTATGTAGTTATAATGAAATGTTTTAGAAAGAACGCTTAGTGAAAATTTCCCTTTGAAAAATTACATTTTCTACCTACTTGATTGCCTACAGATTAAAGATAATTGTAGACACAATACCATACAAATATTCTTAATTGCACACCTCAAGAAAATAAGAAAGTACAGCCGCCATCAAATATATGAGTGCGGCCAAGGTACTCAAAATTATATGGACTGTAACTTTATTGCCTTGACAATAGAGGCGTTGTTCAGACATTTGTGACCACCTTGGTCGCTCTGATATATCTGATGGTGACCGGACAAGACAGATTAAATGTACAGGGAAACAACTGGCGGTCTTGTCGCTACAGAGCGATTTCTACCAGACTTCGTTTGGGTGGTGGAAAACTAGTCAAAAATAATCATATGAGACAAGTTTTTATTGGATACGGTTTTGTCATTTTTTTTTAAGTTTTAGAAGATACAATGAAATGTTATAAGCAAGAATTTTTAAGTTCGGTTGCACCAAACAGTCTGTCAACTCACCATTACGTACATCGTTCGCTTTCATTGGTCGCTTTCATACTTTGACGTTGACGACAAATTATCGTCTCGATATTCTGGTGCGTTCACATGTGGTGGGCTAGACGAATCCATCTCATACAACGAAACCATACATGTGAACGCACCAGAATATCGTGACGATAATTTGCCGTCCACGGTAAAGTATAAAAGCGGCTATTACCATATGAAAATTTACATTTATGAATTTGTTATTAATTAAAATGTTTTGTTTACAGGTAAGTCTTACTAGGAAGAAGTAAATCGGATGAAATGAGTTTACCTATCGAAGTAAGTTTGTAAAAAAAGGATCGTTTTTCACACATGTAAATGTATACCATTAACTTCTATTCCATATATATTAAATGAATATAATAAAATAAAAAATTCAATCATTCGACCAATGACATCTTTCCATAGTTACATAAAGTATCAATAGCTAAATAACAGAGTCACGTGTTTTTTTTCTTTTAAGATCCAATTGGAATTACCATAATTAGGGCTCCGTACCTCGAAAGGAAAGAACGGAACCCTTATAGAATCACTTTGTTGTCCGTCCGTCTGTCAAGACTCTTTTTCTCAAGAACGCGTGCGAAGCAACGTCTTATAGCACAGATAAAGGAAAAATTGTGAAAACCGTAAATTTTTAGTTACATCAAAATAAAAATATTTTTAATAATTTCAAAGTTACTACCCTATATACCTACAGGTTTGTACGGAACCCTCGGTGCGCGAGTCCGACTCGCACTTGGCCGGTTTTTTTAAAATTATATTTCCCGTAATAATTCGAGCCGGCGGTACTCTAGTTTTTACGAAAACCTAATTTATCAACCGACTTCAAGATTTCGAAGGACGAGGTTCTTCGTCGGGATCTTTGGTTTTTTTTGTGTATGTTCATCGATTATTCGAAGACGGCTGGACTGATTTGGAAAATTCTTTTTTTGTTTGAAAGAGTTTTACAGTTGGTCCCACTGTCATCAGGTCAGGATCTGATGATGGTGTCCTGGAGAAATCGAGGGAACTCTTCAACTATTATAGGCGGCGAGTGACATGAGTATTTTTTACAGTAGCTAGGGCATTTGCTTTTGGAAAGATAAAGGCTAAGTGAAGTCGGGTCTTTTTTGTTTAAAACTATAAAACAGATTATGCTGGGATGAGTCCGGTTTCCTCAAGTTTATTAACAGTACTCGCTTCCTCTCGCACCTGTATTATGTACGCACATCACCCGAAATCCGTCTCCAGCCGGCGAGCAAAGTTTAAATGAATATTACGTATTTTCGTGTTAGTTGTAAATTGTGTTTTTGTATAATAAGATGACTTTTAAACTTGATCCGGACTTTAATGGCTTATTTTCCCATAATGCCTTAAAAAGTTTGAGCTCAACGAATATTGTCTGTTTATAGAGTTTTGTGATCTTTGATTAGGTATTTTTTTAAGACTTTGAATATTGGTCGCACACAAAAGAAAAAAATATTAGCAAAGGTATTTTAACCTTAGGGTAAAAATATTGGAGCATGCAAAATAGAACGAAAATAATATCAGAATTCTTATTATATTGTGCACTCGTGTGTATAAGCTTATGTTTAATATTAAAACATCGCGTTATGTATAAATTAATAACAAAAGAAGTTAGTCATGTTTGGAAGTGTTTTCAACCGACTTCAAGATTTCGAAGGACGAGGTTAATAGGAGGAGGGACGAATACGTCGGGATCTTTGTTTTTGCTATTTTTATTTAGGTAAGTTTACCGATTATTCGAAGACGGCTGGACCGATTTGGAAAATTATTATTTTTTGTTTGAAAGAGCATACGTCACAGTTGGTCCCATTGTAACCAGGTCAGGATCTGATGATGGGATCCTGGAGAAAACGAGGGAACTCTTCAACTATTATAGGCACACATATAGTGATTTTAATATTTTTACAGTGGCTCGGGCATTTCCTCTTGGAAAGGTCTCTAAGTGAAGTCTAAGTGAAGTCGGTCTTTTTTTGTTTAAAATTATTAACAATAGCATGTTACTGACACGACACGTCAGGGAAATACAATGCGTTTGTATGTGTGTGGTCTGTGGTGTGTGGTTTTAATTACATACAGGCTGCTCCGAAGTAAGAAATCGTTAATTTCTTCGTAACCACTGTACCGACTGTAATTTTACTTTTTATACTGTTTCTGAATACCATCATGCATATATTATGTACGTTTAGGCTTTGTTCTATGGCCAAAGACACCCTGTATATGTCGAACCACAACAAACACAATATATACATATGTACTTAATATTATGTAGGTATCCTTCCTCAAGATCGCACAATCACCGGGGCGATCTCAGGCGGTTTCAGGGTTGACAAAACTTTGTTCAAAGAGCCTTTTGTACCAGGTGAAACTGTTATGCTTTTGGGAACCCTAAACGGGGAATTATTAAATAAACCATACAGAATTTGTGCTACGAAAAGCTTGGTTAAATATCAGTTATAAGAAACGATAATGGCTTAAGTAACCCTTTTTGTACAAAGAAAAAAATGTCTAATTGTAACTTATAAGAGAATTAATTTGGGAAAAGATTTTTTTTCTTAGGACATTCAGTTTTAAAAGGTCGATGTTAAATGTTATTTCGATAAGATTTGAATTAACAAGGAAGTTCCTTTCATAATATAGGGATTATTTTCGTCGAATTGTGTATTTGAATTAAAATGGTACCTACATATAATTAGAATAAGGTTTATATTTCTGTGAAATATTCTAGTAATAAACAGGGGCTACTGTTTATGATTTGTTTACAATAATAATCCCTTAAACTGATATTTTACACGAGCATAATGTATGTATTTATATGTATACGTAACCCCAGTATGACTTGCATACTCGTACGTACCCTCAATCGATTCCAAATGATATTTCATGGGATGTACACAAAAATAAGAACATACTTATTATATTTCCAGAATATAAAATACTACAAAACCGACGTGTCTACTATTTCAATTGTTGACTACTTACAATACTTTTTATTAACTTTGCTGTTTTTCAGTTCATAAAAAAACTCTGATAGTTACTTTAAAGTAATATAATGTTTAGACATATTTTTCAGATTTATTTAGTATTAGTTTGTTAGTTTTTCATATAGTTTTATTTATGGGCATTTAGTTTATAATAAATTAGTTTATAATACTAAATAAATTAAAAATATAATATTCTCAGATGACAATATTGCCTTGTGAGTGTAAACGGCATGTACATTTGCCTTCAGATATATCGGAGCGGCCAAGGTGGTTACAAATATCTGAACAACGCCTCTATTTTCAAGGCGATAAAGTGCATGTTCAGATATATTTGAATACCTTGACCGCTCCGATATATTTGATGGCCACTGTACAAACAACTGCTCGTTTTAAAGATGGTAATAATGAGTTGAATTTTTCACGTCTTATCTCTGTCTCTTTAAACATGCATGTAAAACATTAGTATCTTTCGCAAGTGACACTTGAAATTAATTTTAGTGATTTTTATTATTACTCTAAACATTAAAAAAACTTATTTTACCTAACATGTGGAGTCGGTTGCAGTTAGAAATATGATGATGATCTTTTTTCAATGTTTACAAGTACTTATATCGTTTACGAATTAACGAGTTAAGTAAAGAGGAATTTTTATACAACAGCGTATGCGTGAAGTCAATTAATTACCTATACTTATAAAATTTCTTGAAACTTATGAGTGTGTTTTACGGCCAAACAATACCCTCAATCCACTCCAAATATCTCCACACCCTTGTATACACTCCCGGGGCCTTTCTCCTCCCACAATCCCTCCCAAAACTGGTCACCCCCACAACAGTGTGGAGAGGAAACGTCTTCTCACAATCCACTCTATCCGGCATATACTGCAAAGGTCCACCGGAGTCACCCTGACACGTATCTTTCCCTCCATGCAAATAATCTCCCGCACACAACTGGTTATCTGTAATCCCATCAACAATAATCTTCCTCTTAATCATAAACTTCATAGACTTATTACAGATAGTATTTTCAACTATATCTACGTCTACTTTCATTAACGTTTGGCTTCCTTTTGCTGATCCTGATGACGTAGTCCCAAAACCGATTGCCGTGAGTTTCAAATCTGGTATTTCTTCGCTTTGAGGCAGGCAAGCGATTCTTATATGCCTGTTAAGTACGAAAGGTTGATTAGATTTCATTAACGCTATATCGTGGTATTTCGATGGTGGATTGTAATCTGGATGGCTGATGATTTTCGCTACTTCTCTCTCTTGTTCTAATTCTTTCGCTTCGTCAAATTCAAATGTTGCCGTACCAATTCGAAGAACGGCTGCTGGTCCGCTTGAAGGATCTTCGGCACAATGCGCTGCCGTCATCACCCAATTCACACTTATCATGGATCCACCACACTTCCAAGCTGGTTCATCATGTTCCTTGCCAGGTTTTCGGAATCCTATTAACACCATATGAGGGTACAGTAAGAGGTCTATCGGGACTCTTACTCTGGACATCGGAAAGTACACATTATGGCATTCTAGCATCGTTTTCCCATAGTCTTTGCAGGCTTCGTACGCTTTCTCGCCAACGGATGCATTTTTGGATGCGTTCACTCCTGTCCATATTATGAAGGTAATAAGAGTTATTTTTGCGTTTAATAAAACTTGCATTGCACGTGTGTAGCGTTTGGAAGTAACGTTATCACTGGTCAGAGTCAAGATTTTAATTCTAAAGTAATCTAAGCGTCTCGAATCGATGCCATAAAATTGTGCATTCTTTACGCATATTTTAATCGGTTAAAAGGTTTTTTTTTCTTGTATTTAACTGAATTTCCAAATCTGGTCATTTATCGTAATCATACGATCTGATTAACATTTAACA
This sequence comes from Pammene aurita, assembly GCA_947086415.1. NCBI lineage: Eukaryota > Metazoa > Arthropoda > Insecta > Lepidoptera > Tortricidae > Pammene > Pammene aurita. The sequence continues at coordinate 7,608,475 of OX352315.1, read as the reverse complement.
GATTTACTGTATCTGTAACTCTAATACGAGTTCTCACAGTTATAATTTTTTTATAATCATTGAAATAATGAACTTAAAAAATTTAATTTTTTAAATTGATTTGTTATAGTTAATATGTATATAATTAATATAATTATGCTTATTAGAAATGGTGATATTATTATTAATTTTACGTAGGTAGGATGAGCATGTTTCATATCAATCGATATGTAAATAACATGGAGGTCGGTTTGAATTTTTTTTGATTAAGTGAATATTTTCAGAAATAATCACCCCAAAAGTCAAACAATTTGCTCACCCCTTGTAACTTTTGAACCAGAGATACAAAAATTATGAAAAAAATTGAGACGATACATCTTTGCATATTCTTTCAACGAAAATTGTTTCGAACATTAACGGTTAAAGCGTTTTCAAGTAATCTCCAAAAAACCTCTTCCATTAGGTAGATACGAACAAACAAAATTAGATACATACCCAAAGCTACAATATGATGTATAATATAAAAGTTGGTTGAAAGATGGAAACTACGATCAAGTGGAAAATTTGTTAGAATATATAACCTATCTAGCTCCACACACACTAATATATACAAACTCATAAAATTACTACGGAAAATAGTTTTAAGTTTAAAGAATTAACAATTAAGTATATTATTCCCTAGCAGGCTAGATGACTTCCAGCCTCCCGAACAAGCCGGTTTCCGAAGAGGCTTTAGTACCGTAGACCACATCCATACGCTCCGTCAGGTTATACAGAAGACTAAGGAGTATAACCTACCCCTCTGCTTAGCGTTCGTGGACTACGAGAAAGCCTTCGACTCGATCGAAACCTGGGCTGTACTACAATCTCTCCAGAGGTGCCAAGTGGACTATCGCTATATCGAAGTGCTGAAGTGTTTGTACGAGAACGCCACTATGTCAGTCCGACTCCAGGACCAGAACTCGAAACCTATTCCGTTGCAGCGGGGAGTCAGGCAAGGAGATGTTATTTCTCCTAAACTGTTTACCGCTGCACTGGAGGATGTTTTCAAGACTCTGGACTGGAGAAGGCTAGGCATCAACATAAACGGCGAGTACATCACTCACCTTCGGTTTGCTGACGATATAGTAGTCTTGGCTGAGACCATGGAGGATTTGAGTACGATGCTCGATGACCTCAGTAAAGCCTCCGAGCGAGTTGGTCTGAAGATGAACATGGATAAGACGAAGATCATGTCAAATACCCATGTAGCACCAACTCCCGTTACAATCGGAGACTTTACACTCGAAGTTGTGGATGATTATATATACTTAGGACATACTGTCTAGTTAGGTAGATCCAACTTCGAGAAAGAGGTCAATCGACGAATCCGACTTGGTTGGGTAGCGTTCGGGAAGCTACGGCACATCTTTTTGTCCAATATTCCGCAGTGTCTCAAGACGAAAGTCTTTGACCAGTGTGTGTTGCCAGTGATGACATATGGTACTGAAACGTGGTCGCTTACAATGGGCCTCATAAGAAAGCTCAAAGTCACCCAAAGGGCAATGGAGAGGGCTATGGTTGGAGTCTCTCTGCGTGATCGCATCAGAAATGAGGCCATCCGCAGCAGAACCAAAGTAACCGATATAGCCCTCCGAATCGCTAAACTAAAGTGGCAGTGGGCGGGGCACATTGCTCGTAGAACCGATGGCCGTTGGGGCGGAAAGGTTCTCGAGTGGCGACCACGAACCGGAAAGCGCAGCGTGGGTAGACCCCCCCGCAAGGTGGACTGATGACCTGGTGAAGGTCGCGGGAGTCCGCTGGATGCGGGTGGCGCAGGACCGGTCATTGTGGCATTGTGGCTCTTTGGGGGAGGCCTATGTCCAGCAGTGGACGTCTTTCGGTTGATATGATGATGATGATGATATTATTCCCTTCCCTTTAGAGATCCCTTAAAGGGATAAGTTCGCCTTTGTACTTACGTTTTCCTATTATTGTATTGTTTTTGACTGGTTTTTGTACAATAATAGTAGTTTATGTAACTGTTACGTAATAAGGGTCCTTAAAACATGAGTGTGGTTTTATGAAACGAGCCGCACGTGAGTTTCATAATAAGATCACACGAGTGTTTTAAGGCCTAATTACGTACAGTTGCATACACTGCTTTATCTACACTCATATTATTTATTCTAAATGCCGTATTCGGAAACCATAGAATGGCCGCCATTGCACCGCCATGGCCAACTCGATTGTGCCGGCGGTCGGGGAGGCGCGTGTCGGCGGCCGCGCGGGAGCGTGCAGGTGTACATTATGTTACCAAAACTCATAACACATCAATAGTTGAGCATGTAAAGTTAAAATTACGTTACTGCCACAGATAAAAAGCTTATCATAGTAAAATCGGTCGTGGTAATGCTAGCCATTGCCTACCGTTTTCGAACACGTTTTAGAGAACTTACAATATGAGTGTAGATAAAGAGTTTTTACATTACATTACATTATTATAAGCTGTAGATATGGAAGAGCGGAGCCCCCTAGCACAGGTTATTTTGTTAATAACTTACACATATGTACTTGTTGTTAAAGAAATAAAAAATAAAACATTTTGATTTGATTTGATTTTTGATATGACTTTTTATAATTATTTTTTCCTATTCCGTTTAAGGTACAGAACCCTCCATTATTCGTGGTCCGACACACACTTGGCCGGTTTTTATATAGTCCACGCTCTTTTCAGACAATTTTTCGTAGACACTGTCGCTTATATTTATAGAGTGAGCTCGACCGGACTACATAAGGGCCCCAATTTAAATGTAGGTCAGATTAATTCACCGTTTAAAATATGGATTAAGCTCAGTTTTAATGAATTATTGATTTCAACGTGATTGGGGCTGCGGTGAAAACCAAAATGAATTCACATTTTCGGGGCCATTATTAACAAAAGTATAATTAGCTGCTTTTTAGGGTTCCGTACCTCAAAAGGAAAAAACGGAACCCTTATAGGATCACTTTGTTGTCCGTCTGTCTGTCTGTCTGTATGTCTGTCTGTCTGTCTGTCTGTCAAGACCATTTTTCTCAGGAACGCGTGGAGGTATCAAGCTGAAATTTATATCAAATACTCAAGTCTATTGTCCCTTGAAGCTGTGAAAAAATCAAACTTAAAAGCCAACGCAATCAAAAGATACAGTCGTTTATGCTGCAAATTTTAGAGTTTTTCGGCACTTGCAAAACCTACGGGGTACTTCCCGTGAACTCAGAAACTTGAAATTTGGCACGAAGTAACGTCATATAGCATAGACAATGGAAAAATTACAAAAAGTAGACATTTTTAGTAAAATCATACAAAAAAATATTTTATTTTATTTTAAACTTACTACCTTTTTCCTCGTAAACGCGTGGAGGTATCAAATTGAAATTCATGTCAAATACTCAGCGCTATAAGACCTTTCACATGTAGCAAAACCAAACTTTTATGTCAACGCAATCAAAAGAAATTGCAATTTAAGTCGCTTATTATGAAACTGAGTACTCGCAAGAAACTCAAAACCTAAAGGGTACTTCCCGTAAACTCAGAAACTTGAAACTTGGCACGAAAAAACTTCATATATCACAGACAAAGGAAAAATTACGAAAAGTAGACATTTTTAGTAAAATCATACTAAAAATATTTTTTGAAATTTTAAACTTACTACCTTTTTCCTCGTAAATGCGTGGAGGTATTAAATTGAAATAAGTAATAAACATACTACAACTTTTGCTTGTTATAGGTTTGTACGGAACCCTCGGTGCGCGAGTCCGACTCGCACTTGGCCGGTTTTTTTTTTTAATACCACGACGGTGGCAAACAAGCATACGGCCCGCCTGATGGTAAGCAGCTACCGTAACCTATGGACGCCTGCAACTCCAAAGAAGTCACATGCGCGTTGCCGACCCTTTACAAAAAGGAGGATTCACTGTGTTGACGACTAAAGGAACAAGAAGGTCCCTCATCGTCAACACACTGGGTCCTCTTTGAGCTCTTTGGCAACCTTACTCACCAGGTGGGCCGTATGCTTGTTTGCCACCGTCGTGGTATAAAAAAAAATTAAGACGTGCATCCGGGCATTTTCACTTACGACCGGTTAGCAATCGTCACAAAACTGACGGTCAATGTTAAAACCCATACATTTTGTCAGGAATGTGACGGTTAGACGTTACTGAAACACGACTTCAGTCGTGCTTTAAAGTGCAAGTTAAAATGAAAATGTCCATCCATCGGAAAATATACTTGAGGGCAATGAAAATGGCTCACTTCGTTTAAATCTTCATACAAGGTGACTCGTATTTATTAATAAAATAAATAATAAATATTATGGGACGTCTTACACAAATCAACCAAGTCCCACAGTAAGCTCAACAAGGCTTGTGTTGTGGGTACTAGGCAACGATATCTATATGTGATAGATATATATGTACATATAAATACTTAAATACATAAATAACATCCATAACTCGGGATCAAATATCCGTGACAAATACACAAATAAATGCCCCGACCAGGATTTGAACCCGGGACCTCCTGCTCCATAGGCAGGTAACTACCGACTAAGGCTAGGAGGCCGTTAACGTAGGTACTAAATACAGCTGAAGCAGAGAGTAACAAAGTCAGAGCGTGTGTCCTCCTTTATATTAATGATTCGGCAACGCGCATGAGACACCCCTGGTTGAAACACCAGAGGTGTCATTGACTACGGTAGCTGTTTACCATCAGGCGGGCCATATGCTTGTTTTCCACCGGCAGTGGCAGCGTGTCATAAATATTAGTTGGAAAACCGGAGCTAATCTGGTTTGCATCTTCTTCGTGCGGTGCAGGAAAAGAGCTCACATGTCATTTAAGTAGGCAAGCTAGTAGGAATCAAGTTCCACGCCCTGCGGTAGAGCATCTTCAATTGACACACACAAATGAACAAAAATTCCCCCGACATATTTTTCTTGTAATATTAGACAACGCTCGCTAAGGTTTCAGGTGTTTGCACAAGTTTCAACGGCCAATTCCGTTTCCAGCCGTCAGCGTTGAGCTGAGCGCTACCTGGACATACTTATTGTTCAGGGTTACCATGTTTTAACACGTGTCTGGGATACATTTTAATAATTAGTGTAATCAAGGTCATTGTGGTACAATTTTCCTTATTATAACGATCTTACCCCCCCATAATACCCCCGAGATTTAAATTGCCCTGTGGTCTTTTTTATACCACGACGGTGGCAAACAAGATATGGCCCGACTGATGGTAAGCTGTTACCGTGGCCTATGGACGCCTGCAACTCCAGAGGTGTCACTTGCGCGTTTCCTACTCTTTAATATAAAGGATTCACTGTATTGACGGCTAAAGAGTCTAGAGGGTCCGTCGTCCACACCTCCTCTTATCCTCTTTGAGTTCTTTGGCAACCTTACTCACCGGCAGGAACACAACACTATGTGTAAGTACGGTCTAGTGCTATTTACTTGTGGTTCTCTAAAATAATTTAGGTACTCCAGCCCCGTACTACAAAACCGGCCCCGTCCAAAATTCTATAAGATTTTTTCTTTCGTATATTTTCAATTTAGAATTTTCAGGAAGTTTTACGATTACTACGCATTATTGAGTAATTTGAAGATTTATATTACTGTTTTGAAAAAATAAGTCACGCCGAGTTTCTTGCCGGTCATAATACTTCTCGGGTTTTTTCTCTCTGTCTCACGTTTATAAGGGCATTGTAATGTGCCTAAATTGAAGAATAAATATATTTTGTTTTTTTGTCTGCGAAATGGTGCAGCCGCGGTAAAGCTAATTTTCGGCATGATTCACCTTTAGAGTTCTTTAATATCTACAAAACTATGTATGAACAGTTACAGTGAGAAATGTTATTCGATAACAGTGTTTATGCCATTGATTTAAGATTGATTTTTGCCTGGTCTGTGAAAAAACATTTTTCAGTGTACCTATACTTGTAAAAATACTTGATACCCTTATCATTGTCATTGAATCTGGGTTCGAATAAATTAGGTGTATTTTCGGCCCTTTCCAGAATAACGTCTGTTGTAAGTATGCATATCTCGCTTTTTCTTACACTTACTTATTTATTAGAATTAAGATCTCGAAGAGAAACAAGTAGACGGAGAACTGGCCACGTCAGATATGACACAATAATGAGAGCAACGAAACCCCTTTAGTTAGTTTGCTATGCTATGCTTATTCCTAGATCCGGATATCTGGCAGCTGTAAAGTGGTGGATGTAAAAGAATGCAAATAACTCGAAGGAAACGAATCCTAGAGTTCTGGGTTTGATGCAATATTATGGGAAATTATGTAATTAATTAGATTACGAGTATATCATATCCAGAAGTTTCTGTGGGGGTTAAGTGGGAAAGGAATTCGAAATAATCTTCGCTAGATCTTATTGTAGAGGCCATAAGAACATATTTGGATAATTTTGTACATTGCTACTACTGACTAATCGTATTCAACAGTTGTTATAAATGAAGATGTATTTGAATTAATAATATGTATCGAGTAATGTCATACACTATAAAATATAACGATTACACTAACGTCACTTTAGTCACTTCGCGCGACATGTTGACTCTTAGTGCTTGAAGATGGAAACCTAAGCTCTCTGAAAACTGTTGCGTGACTAAGTGACTAAAATGACGTGAGTGTAACCGTTATATTTTATAGTATTAGTATGTCTCACGAAAGATTAAATTTAATGAGTAATGTCATGTTGCACCGCATACAATTTGTCTATATTTCCTGAAGGTCGGCTGGTAGAGAATGCTCTATAGCAAAACATTAAGGTAGTTGTACGATTGTGTTTTTATCTCGTGCTATAATAGAATAAAAATATCCCTTTGTTTAGCAAACATTGTCACCCTACTTGTACCCGCGAAGTGCAGCGTTCAAATAAAGAGCAACGGCGGCGCAATCAGCTCCGAGCAAACTTTAATCTTTGCTGGGGCTGCGATTTGTGGTTACCCCACTCTTTAATAACTTGCAGACTGTTATTCGTGGTTACCCTAATACATACCTGTGCTCGGGGCAAGATCTAGGGATTCGATATCGATAAAAATATGGTTGTCTATAAAGTCGGTTTACGGAAGAAAATTTTGCGTGATAACATCATAAGAAAACATTGATGAACCGTAACGTTACCATGGAGATCTGTCCACAACGTGACACTTTTTCGTGCATGCTACCGGTGTTAATCGATTTATAAGACGTTATTATCACTAAGGCTTGCAATTTTCCGGATATTATCCGATGATGTCATAAAGTCTACTAAGTACTTAATTATGTAAAATTATATCAATCATAGTTTACCTAAAATCTGGATGTTACTGCTAAGGATCAAATAACCAATTAAGTATAAGTCGGGTATCGGTTCCGAGTATCCAATTAACTGACATGCTTGATGTAATAATACTGTGTACGCATAATATTATGACACATTATTCAATATTCGATTACAGATATATATTACCATGGATTTATATGATGTGGATCTAATTCTTACACTTTTTCTCTAACCACAGTTGAACCTTAAACCGAGTAAAATAGGTGACTAGTAAAAAGTAGTAAAAACGGTCCGATAGACAGCATAATAGTAGGGGGCGGTGTCTCACTCGCACTCGTTACAAAATTGTCACAGTTGACACATATTGACATTTTGATACGTCATTACCTCTTTATTCAAAACGAGACACAGTCCCCTTGATAACCTTCTCTTTCGGTCTCACTTTGTGACCGAAGAATTAGATCCACTTCATGTAAATCCAAGATATGTATTTACTAATATTACGACCTGCCATATCCCTCAGTTTTGCATTTATTCATGCTTAAACCAAAAAAATTTATTCATTATTATTATTAAAGAGCCAAGAGGGCAAAGGCCTCCCTCGCCTTCTTCCACGTGTCCCGGTCTTGGGCAGTCTCCCATCAGTCAGCACTAGAGTCAAATTCGGCTCTCCAACGTTTCCTTGGTCTGCCTTGACGTCGAGTTCAGTCTTGTGGGACAAAATGTTATTTATTGTTACATTTTTAAGGTTCCGTACCTAAAAGGTAAAAACGGGACCCTATTATTTACTAAGACTCCGCTGTCCGTCTGTCACCAGGCTGTATCACATGAACCGTGATATTTAGACAGTTGAAATTTTCACATAATATATGATGTATTTCCATTGCCGCTATAACAACAAATACTTAAAAACAGAATAAAATTAATATTTAAGGGGGCTCCCATACAACAGACATGTTTTTTCTGCCGTTTATAGGTAATGGTACGGAGTCATCCGTGCGCGAGTCCGACTCGCACTTGGCCGGTTATTTTCAGCGCCAGTGGTATGATTTCTTCAGTAGACAAACGTTACTGTTGGTTCACACCGGCACATAGTTTACCATAATTATTTATGTTATTATTAGAAACAGCTTTAGATAATAATTATCGATACCTGATTTAAGCTGAGCCTTGATTGGGTCCCAGAGCGTCTTCTCAATTTCTATTAGTTTCTGTCAATTCGAACCACAGACTATACAGCGGGGGCATCTATAGAACTCTATTCCAGCTGTTTGCTTATTTTCAGACAGCTCAGCCCTATTCTTGACCATTAAATTGGGGGGAGGCTAAATTAGTTCCGTATTACGTATAAATATTTTTGACGGACCTTCACTGCTGGTCCACGGCCGGCCGGCCTAACCTGCCCGTAGCGCACTGTTGCACGTCGCGTCTTCGCCATGTCGCGTAATGTGACTAAAGTGACGTGAGTGTAACCGTTATAATTTATAGTATTAGTCTCACGAAAGTTTAAATTTAATTGTAAAACTATTTCGTCAGCCCAAATAGATCCACAGACGACCCAGGACAGAATGTCCTGGCGAAGATTGATTAGGAGAGCCGACCCCAACTGAAGTGGGACGGGGCGAGGACAAAGAAGAAGAAGTAAAACTATTTTGTTATAAAATATTTATAATTTACATAAGTACTACATGTTATAATAACGTAGGACGCTATTAAAATAAGCGGTCGCATCCATACTAAATTACAACGCTTATGTGGGTACTTCGAGTTTCATATGCACCGTCTATTAGTTCAGGTAGTCTGTGGTTTCTGTCAATCCAACTAACTGATCGTAGGAATTAATCCTGGGCTAATTTTAATGTAAATCGATTCATGAATGCTGGAGTGACGTAACCTTTCGATATTGGCTGCCTTTGGTTATACGAGTAATTGATTGGTTTATTACTATTTTGGGGTGAATATTGGGGATCAGGATGCCTACCGCGAATTGCTTTGTTCGTCTGTTAGCTCTAGTCTCTATCGCTCATATTAGCAGGAGCGATAGAGACACAGTTAGTAAATTTTCGAATTTTGATGTGCGTGATGGTAGGCCCTCGAGGATTGGTCAAATGCAGTGGTTAGACCTTTCATTGTTAAGGGACAAGTAGATTAAAGTTTTAGACAGGTACTATCAACGAAACTAAAAAAAAAATTTGCACGCGAAAAAAAAATGGCTTTATATGTACGGTTGGCCGGCCGGGACGATGTCACCCATACAAAAATATTTTTTTTACGTCCAAAAAAATTTTCTTTTTTCTGAGTCGCAATATGCCCTTAACCTTAAACGGATCACAAGTATTTTGGTAACAAATATGAGAAATCAACTCAACGAAGGGAACAAAGGGTAGGGGGAAGGGAAGAAAAGGGAAGGGGTAGGGGAGTGTCCATTACCTTACGGACCACTTTAGGCGCTTCCAGGGACCACTAGTGGTACGCGGACCACAGGTTAAGATTGCCATCGGTACTATCAGTAATCTAGAAATGGTGCTTTTGAGCTAGTGATTTGCAGAACTTTGATTTCTTATTTATTTGGTGAGCAATTAAAAATATTACGAACATCAGAAATCTAGTCATGTCGAAGTTTTGATAAACTTTGCCACATAAGGTCTGTTTCTAAAAGTCGTATTCAGACTTGCAAGTTAATATTGCATAATGTTTCTATTATCCCTCGTTATTACTTATTCAATATCGCCATTTTATATCTTCTACACGTGCGAGAATCTTATTATATTTTCAAACAAATGTTCGTTGATTTTCTTTCTCGGATTTTAAGTCTCGGAACAAAATGTTTTTCTTAGGGTTCCGTACCCAAAGGGTAAAAACGGGACCCTATTACTAAGACTCCGCTGTTCGTCCGTTCTTCCGTCTGTCACCAGGCTGTATCTAATGAACCGTGATAGTTAGACAGTTGAAATTTTCACACATTATGTATTTCTGTTGCCGCTATAACAACAAATACTAAAAAACAGAATTAAATAAATATTTAAGGGGGCTCCGATACAACAAACGTGATTTTTATGCTCGTTTTTTCTCGATATTGATAACAGCAACAGAATATTGTGCTATATTATTCACTTTAAAAATGAATAATTAATTTAAAATAGATTTAATATTTAAGGGGGGCTCGCATACAACAAACGTGATTTTTTGCCGTTTTCATAGATATGGTACGGAGTCCTTCGTGCGAGAGTCCGACTCGCATTTGGGCCGGTTTTTGAATGTCGTTTCCTTATGACTTTTGGTGTTTCTGTACTGATATGGTAGGTATGACACGTGTTTCCTAAGTTAATTGTTTTGTATGGTTATTGGAAGAATTTTCGTTTAGTAGAATTTTAAATCAGCCTTGTAAAGCTCGATTACGTACTCGATATTGGCAGAAGTGTGCTTACCAGTAACTATCATTAAACTTTAACAAGGAGCACGACGTCACCACAAATAAATTTCTACGATTCGAACAGCACATCTCAATAGTATTCTACACCATTTTGTAGTATCCAGGTTCACCGCTATAACTTGATTTTTGTGGTTAGTTTTAATTAACATGAGTAATGATCAAATCGTTAACTCAACTGCAATAAGCGATCACTTCTTATACTTAGTTCGGGAGCGCCTTTGTGTGGTGAACTGGTGACCTCGAGTTGTACTTATGATCTATCTAGTGGTTGAGGTTATCTGTGTCTGCATAGTAGCCTAGCCACAGTTAAAAGTGAAGCGGCAGAAGCTGGTGCGCTTTTAAAAATGTAAGCTCCATTTTTAGGGTTCCGTACCTCGAAAGGAAAAAACGGAACCCTTATAGGATCACTTTGTTGTCCGTCCGTCCGTCCGAGCGTCCGTCCGAGCGTCCGTCCGAGCGTCCGTCCGTCCGTCTGTCAAGACCCTTTTTCTCAGGAACGCGTGGAGGTATCAAGCTGAAATTTATATCAAATACTCAGGTCTACTGTCCCCTGGAGCTGTGAAAAAATCAAACATCTAAGCCAACGCAATCAAAAGATACAGCCGTTTATGCCACAAATTTCCGAAAATTTTTGAAACTCGCAAGGGAATCAAAACCTACAGGCCCGTGAACTCAGAATCTTTAAATTTGGTACGAAGCAACGTCTTATAGCACAGATACAGGAAAAATTGCGAAAACAGTAAATTATACTCACATCCTATTATAAAAATATTTTTAGTAATTTTAAAGTTCCTACCCCTATATATGTACCTACAGGTTTGTATGGAACCCTCGGTGCGCGAGTCCAACTCGCACTTGGCCGGCTTTTTTTAATGATAAAATTATAACTACCTATCTACATAATGCAAGAAACTAAACATTGACCACAAACTTTCAGAAAGTTTAAGTTGTATTCTTAGGTCGATATAAATATTTAATATTCTTCCAAGCTCCTCCTAAAGCCTCCTAAGCTTGTTGCTATGCCTACTTGAATAAACACATTTTTGACTTTGACTTTGACTAAGTACACTTAAAATTTGCGCACCTAATTTACGCACGAAAACCAAGTTTTACTTGTCATTTTATTTACAACAAATACTAACATTGAAACGAATATCAGCATGTCTAACTTTCCCCATTCCGATTGTGTAACCACTCGTGTAAAAACTGTAAAAACTCCAAAAAGCCGAGTAAATTACTTTTTAATCCGGACTCGGTTTCGCTGACACTGTGGGCATTAGGCTAGTGGCAGTACAGATGTGTTATAGTTTATGAGATACCCCACGTTATATTATGTAGTTAAATTAGTAGTCTTTCCATAATTATTTTATTTTTCTAACCTGATTTTTCATTTCTATTTTTAGGGTTCCGTACCTCGAAAGGAAAAAACGGAACCCTTATAGGATCACTTTGTTGTCCGTCTGTCTGTCTGTCTGTCTGTCAAGACCATTTTTCTCAGGAACGCGTGGAGGTATCAAGCTGAAACTTATATCAAATACTCAGGTCTATTGTCCCTTAGAGCTGTGAAAAAATCAAACTTAAAAGCCAACACAATCAAAAGATACAGTCGTTTATGCTGCAAATTTTAGAGTTTTTCGGCACTCGCAAAACCTACGGGGTACTTCCCGTAAACTCAGAAACTTGAAATTGAGTACGAAGCAACGTCATATAGCATAGACAATGGAAAAATTACAAAAAGTGGACATTTTTAGTAAAATCATACAAAATTTTTTTTTTTTTAATTTTAAACTTACTACCTTTTTCCTCGTAAACGCGTAGAGGTATTAAATTGTAATTAGTAATAAACATACTACAACTTTTGCTTGTTATAGGTTTGTACGGAACCCTCGGTGCGCGAGTCCGACTCGCACTTGGCCGATTTTTTTTATTACTGTTCTCAATTTACACTTAACAATTTATACTAATATTGTATACGTATTTTATTGCAATTTATAGGACTTTGAATTAATTGAGTTACTGATTCTACAAATAATAATCTCATATAAGGTAAATATAGTAATACATCCAAAAAAAAATAGAGTCTGTCCCGAAAGAGAAGTGTCGTGGTTAATATGGGAACTCATACATTCTACGACACTTCTCTTTCCAGACAGAGACAGACTTTATTAACTTTATTAAGAACCTGAACTACCTAGTCTACCGGCGACAGCGGGGCAGGGCTCAGGCTTGCAGTGGTAAGGGCCGCAGAAAGAGGAATCGACTGATCCAAGATGGCCGTCTTCTTAATCGATGTTTTTATTATTATAGCACTATTGCTTTCGATAATCTTAAAGTCATTGATTTCGCACTTGAGTTAGCAAACAAAACAGGCTTTTAGCATGCGCGTTAGAGTTCATTTTCTTATTTAAAAGTGTAACTGAAAATTTTACGTTTACTTATTGGAAGTGGTGTATCTGATGCAGTTGTATTATCTGCAGTGATAGCCTGAGACAGTTGGCTACATGCCTAGGAGGTTTCAACCCGATAGCTAGATAAAGTCCATCTAGTTTTAGACCTAAATTTAGTAGTTACTTCATAAATTAGGTATTCTTGTAAGTTCAGTTTATGAATTAAAATAGATGTCATATATGCTAAACAGTATATAAGATAATAAATTTGGCTTTGACCTTGTGTACTTGTACCAATTTGTCTCTATTGTGTACAGTCGCCATCAAATATATCGGAACGGCCAAGGTGGTCACAAATATCTGAACAACGCCTCTATTGTCAAGGCTATAAAGTGCATGTTCAGATATTTTTGAGTACCTGGCTCCGATATATTTGATGGCGACTGTACCATATTATGTAACATGATGACTATATGTACAATGAAGTTATTATCTTATTTTTTTCTTATCTTAATTTAAAATTGCATCACATGCGAAGACAATTTGATCCTCGCTTGAATATCCAAGTTTCTTTTCTGACAAGAAATATTCCGTCTTGCAGCTCCAAATGTATGTTTCATACTACAAAACCAAATAAAAGCTACAACCATTTCCAAACAGACCTCTTCGCCGACATACCACAAGGGAAGAGAAAAGGCATGAATATTTGAAACAGTGATATACCACCTCATTCCCGCACGAGATATTGGATCTCAGCAAACAACAAATTAAATTATTTATCTACCAACACTTTCGTTTTATTGTTTGGAAATTGCTCGGCATTTTTTCTTCGAGTAAACGTAATCAATTTGTGTTTAAGTAAGGATTGGAAAAGTTTTGGAAATATGGTGAATGTTTTTGTTTACTTTTCCAGTCAATTTCTTGAATGGATTGCCCGTTAGAGATATTGGTGAATGTAGACATTCATCCGTTTTATTTAAGGACAATGTTTTTAATGAAGACTGATTTTAATAATGTTAGTGTGTTTTGGAACGTCGCGGCAGCGGACCGAACTGTCAAGAGTAACTCTCGCGAGATCTTCCCGCGATCCCGCAATCTAGGCATTGTTGTGTATTTAATTTAGAAATAAATCTTAAATTCAAGACTTAGTGCTGTTAATTATATCAGTAAAAAGGGATGTCTATAACCATAAATACTATAATTAGAGGCACTACTGGTAGTTGTAAACATGTAATTTAAAGTCACAAATATGTAATAATAATAATAATATATTCTTCATTGCACCAAATAAAAAATTACAACAATAAAAAGTTTACACTTAACTTGGGTAGCAACAGGCGGTCTTATCGCTAAAAAGCGATCTCTACCAGACAACCTTTGGGTAGTAGGAGATTTAGAAATAAGAGTTAGGAGCATGGTAGTGCACAAATAACAAAAGGGAGAAAAATAACACAAACATCTTAATTTCAAGCTTAAATACACATATAGATACTAAATAAAAATACATACATATACCCACATACATATAATACACATATAAATAAATAACTATATATATATATAAAAGGCAACCTAAGGGAGCGATAGGTAATGTTGTATCAACAGATTCTTAAAAATGGTAAGAGACTTAGCACATCTTACATCAATGGCAAAGCATTCCACAATCGAACGGCTCGAAAGGTAAAAGAGCTTCTGTAAAATTTGGTAGAAGATGATGGAGTAGCAAGAATGTGCTTTTGCGACGCTCTGATAGAAGAGAGTCGGTTAAAACGCTCTTTGAGATATTGAGATGTTGCAGGATTGAAGAGCAATCTATAGAGGAGGATAGAACGTGAGAATCACGGCGCAGACGAATAGGAATTTGAGCTGGGAACGAAAGTGAGAGACATGGTCATACTTGCGCAAACCAAATATGAACCTTATGCACAGGTTTTGAAGTCGCTCGAGTTTATTTAGCTGGTCCTCAGAGACGTCAAGATAGCTTGTCAGCGTAATCTAATAAGGGAAGAAGGAGTGATTGAGCTAGCGCAATTTTTGTGGCGATAGGCAAAAAGTTGCGAAGTCTACTAAGAGAACTTCTATTTGAGATTATAAGTGTATACCGCATTTTCTTAAAAAAAATCTTTTCGAAGTTAGCCTCTTGAGCAAGTCATAATTTTAATTATTATGTTTTTCTTATTTAATCCTCATCTTAAGTGCTGAAAAAATGTAACTCTCCTATGAAGTGTAAAATTCAGCTTTAAATTCTTGTATCTTTTTTTATTATTTTTTATTATGACACTATCCAGTGATTGACTCTAGTCTCACCTGATGGAAAGTGAGGACAGAGCCTAAGATAGAGCTCACCGGTTCAGTAATAGCTTATTCACTCTTGCTTTAAAGATACCTAGACCGTATTTGTCAGGAAATACAGATGGCGGGAGCGTATTCCATTTCTGGGCAGTCCGCACCAAAAAAGACATCTTTGTCATCAACACTAAAGATAAATTGTTGTACTCTGTAAGTAGTTAATGATTTTGAATTTTAATATTGATTTTGTGAATTTTTGTTAGAGTTTATAATTTTTGTTTTTTATATTTTTCGTCACATGTCACCCAGGGAAAAGCGGAGCCTCTTAGCACAGGTATGATAATACTTAAATAGAGGTTACAACAACTTTTATGCTGTAATTTTCATTTGACGGAATAAATAATTTTATTTTTATTATTTTTATTTTTATTTTTTTTGTTTGGCTACAGAAAAGATGCGAACACAATTAGCATACAATCAAATGCTGTCCATTATCCGATTAAGTTGTTTATAATGCGTCTAACTATAGGTTTAGCGAAGTAGGTCAAACGTGTTCTCTTTGGGGACGGCTATTCGAGAAATGTGGAAATGTACAAACTATGCGTTTAGCTAAGGACACTATGTAGATAGGATATGCCGCCCCTTATACTGAGGACATCGGTATTTGAACGGCCAAAGAATTCTTTGATAAAACAAATATTTACCTCAATATTTACGTTTTACCTGACTGGCTAAAGAGGGAGGGCTATGTTTGTATATTTTTTTCTTGGTAGCGTGCGCAGCCAATCCCGATTTACACGTTTTAGTTTTTGGCGGATTTGTTTTAAAATCTGTGTAATTATAGATCATGGATATGGTAGTTGTTAAGGGTGTTGCCTTGCATCAAATCTGGGATTGGTGATTTTTTACATGTTCATAGTGATGAAATACTTATGTTAGGCAAGAGTTTCCGACCTCAGAATCATACGGGGTCAACCTCAAATAAAAATAAAAACATACTAAAATTTTCGTGTTATTTTGGTTTCTAACATTTTTTCTAACAAAGGCCGTATGTTACGGCCAAAGTTCTCAAATACGCTTTATAGTATACTATATTTGCAATATAATGAGCCTAAATAAGTTTACTAACACCTCATAGTTCAAGACAGGAGTGTCTTTGCCTTGCTTTTTTATGGAAGAATGTAGCATTTCAATGGTTCATAGGCCGTAATAGTCTTAAACTTTGTGTTGTGTGCTGTTTGTTGTGTAAAAGTGTATGTTTTGGCTTGGGTTCGAAAATATAAAATACAAAATAGCCAAAAAAAATCTACAAACTTGTATTCTAAAACAAAAAACGATGGAAAATAAATTATAATCTATGACTTTTCAATCTCATTGCTGCATCCATTCACATAAACTTCAAGTCGAGTCCATAAACATGCTACTACTTACATAATATTATGGACATAAGAGCTGGCTACGTCAGATAGGACACGATAATGAGAGCAATGAAACCTGTCTAGTTAGATTGCTTTACTATTCTTATTGCTAGATCCGGGCATCTGGCAGCTTTTGATGGGTCAGAGTGACCAACAAACTTTTTCAGTTGGAAATACCAGAATAGGTAATACCAGAATAGGTAAAAACTGCCGAAGTTGTGTCATTTATAGATGACATATCCATACTTACTATAATATTATAAATGGGAGTGTGTATGTGTTTGTTTGTTTGTTTGTTTGTTTGTTTGTCCGTCTTTCACGGCAAAACGAGGCGACGAATTGACGTGATTTTTTAAGTGGAGATCGTTGAAGGGATGGAGAGTGACATAGGCTACTTTTTGTCTCTTTCTAACCCCCACTTCCCTAAAATGGGGGGTGGAAGTTTGTATGGAGCATTACGGGGGGCAATCAGGAAAGGGGAACCGTGTTACCCCGAATTTATAGCGAGCGAAGCCGCGGGCAAAAGCTAGTTTAAACATAAAAAAAAAAACAGTAGGCTACTAACTATAACTTCCATTATACATCATTTGGCACTACTTTCCCCGAACAGAAACTTCTGACTATAATATAATCTATTTCATTACATAATTTCCCATAATATTGCATCAAACCCAGAACTCTAAGATTTGTTTTCTTTAAGTTATTTGCATTCTTTGGCCTCCACTACTTTACAGCTGCCAGATGTCCGGATCTAGAAATAAGCATAGCACGTTAGTTTGCTATGCTTATTTCTAGATACGGACATCTGGCAGCTGTAGAGTGGTGGAGGGTTTTGTTGCTCTCATTATTGTGTCATATCTGACGTGGCCAGCTCTCCGTCTATTAGTTCAAAACTCTTAGTTGACGTCGAAAACATATAGTTTGAAATGAATTCAACAACTTTTGCAACCGGATGATTTGGCAGTAGCTTGAAAAGACGCAGAACCGAAATGGGTCATGGAAGTAGAATTAATATTTAATTCAAAAGTTTCTGCTCGAGAATATTGCGCTTTAGTGGGTTATTTAATATACCTAATGGATTCTGGAAGAACTACGCATTATTGTGTATTTTTCAACCGGCTTCAAGATTTCGAAGGAGGAGGTTCTCAATTTGTCGGGATCTTTGTTTTTGCATTTTTTTTGAAGGTATGTTCACCGATTATTCGAAGACGGCTGGACCGATTTGGAAAATTATATTTTGTTTGAAAGAGTATACTTCACAGTCCCATTGTAACCAGGTCAGGATCTGATGATGGGATCCTGGAGAAATCGAAGGAACTCTTCAAATATTATCGGCACACCTATAGTGATTTGAGTATTTTTAACAGTAGCTTTGGCATCTCCTTTTGGAAAGGTGGATGCTAGTAGTCAAGTCGGTTCTTTTTTGTTTAAAATAATTTTTAGAAGATTTAATGTACACTAATAGTAGTGTTTTGAAAGAATAAGTCCTGCAGTTTCTTGCCGGTCATAATACTTCTCGGGTCAGAGGTGCAGGGTAAGATTAGAACCTGTGGTAGATTTTTTTTCTCTCTGACGATCATATGTGCCTAAATTGAAGAATAAATATTTTTTTATCTTTTTATATTTTATAAGTGTAGTTAGGTCCCTGTTAATCTAAATATATATATAAAATATACCCTTAAAGGTAGAACCTTGAAATCCATATCCATACTTCCATACTAACTAATATTATAAATGGGAAAGTGTATGTGTGTGTTTGTTTGTTTGTCCGTCTTTCACGGCAAAACGGGGCGACGAATTGACGTGATTTTTTAAGTGGAGATAGTTGAAGGGATGGAGAGTGACATAGGCTACTTTTTGTCTCTTTCTAACCCCCCACTTCCCTAAAATGGGGGGTGGAAGTTTGTATGGTTTGTTACCCCGAATTTAACGCGAGCGAAGCCGCGGGCAAAAGCTAGTGTAAAATAAATCTTCAAATGCCTCTGAAAGTTTTAAGGTACTTAAGTACTGGCGGAACCGAGGGTTAGTACCTATATACCAGGAAGCGGGGTTTTATAAATATATTAAAACTTTAACAAGTACCTAAAAGTCTATGTTTCATATTCATGTTTCGATCGTTACCAGGAATCTTATTTTGGATATATCACGACGGTGGCAAACAAGCATACGGCGCCTGATGGTAAAGTAGCCACTGCTAGTTCTCGTTTTGATGCAGTATTTATTATGAGAATTATGTAAATAATTAGATTACATCATTGTCAAAACTTTCTGATGGGGAAGTCCAAAACGACGTAGGTATAATATAATTCGTAGTTGTAGTGTCGCCTACTGTTTCTGTTTCCGAAATAATACGCAATGTTTTTTGTTGTAATGTTAAAATATAGGCCCCATCCTTAATAAATAAGACAACTTCGGCAGGTATTGCCTATTTTGGTATTACTTTTTTCCAACTGAAAATTTTTGCTAGTCTGTCACTGTGACCTCCACCCATTAATAACTGCCAGATGCCCGGATCTAGCAATAAGGATAGTATTGCAATCTTACTAGACGGGTTTCGTTGCTCTAATTATTGTGTCATATCTGATGTGGCCAGGTCTTAGTCCATTACTCACAGTTTTCTAATTTACAATCTATGAACATTAAATTATTAGCATTAGTATCTATTATAGTATAGGTACATAAGGAATGTGTTGCCTCAATGTAGGCTTTCTAACGTCAAAAGTCAACATTGCAAGCATGAGAAACGTCTCCCAGTCGGCAGCCCGCGGGGCTCGGATTTGCATGACAATAGCGGCTCAGTTCGGTTTTATTTCACAAACTGTTGACTGGTTGCGATCTCTTTATGGCCTCTAGTTTGCCTTGATGGATATAAAAGGCCACCGGAATGGCGGTTTGTTTGCTATTAGGGATTGTATGTTTATTTATTGAGTTAGAAGCAGGGTTTGGAATATATAAGTGGCAGTTTCAAAGTTGCACCAATCGCAGACAAACTTACGGAAAACCGTCTTAGTTGGTATGGGCATGTCAAACGACGAGAAAACGATTACGTGGTACATATAGCGCTCAATCTACCGGAGCCGAAAAGAGGAAGAGGGCGACCGCCATACTCCTGGTGGACAAATATAGAGAGAAGCCTCTAGAAAGCCCAGGTGCCCCAACAGGCAACCCACGACCGCAGGACTTGGCGCAGGACAGTGAGGAGACCCGACCCCCAAATAATGGGAACAGGAGAAGAAGAAGAAGCAGGGTTCGGAAATGCAAATGATTTTACGAGTATAAGGCACTTTGGCATCGGTACTTACATCGAGTTGTTATTGAGTTTAACGGCCTCCTAGCCCAGTCGGTAGTGACACTGCCTACGAAGCAGGAGGTCCCGGGTTCGAATCCTGGTCAGGGCATTTATTTGTGTGTTGATCACAGATATTTGTTCCTGAGTTATGATGTTTCTATATATTTAAGTATTTATCCATACTTATCTATTATATATATCGTCGTCTAGTACCCATAACACAAGCCTTATTGTGCTTACTGTCTAGGTCGATTTGTGTTAGATTGTCCTATATATTTATTTATTACTAGCCTTTTCCCGCGGCTTTGCCCGCGTACTATAAGTACTCAAAAAGGATACGATACATGTTGATTTTCAGACTTTGTGACCACTTTTGCTCCTTTTAGGGCTTGAATTTTGAAAAAACCTGAAACACGTGTACTCATTTATCGTTTGTAATACTCCTGTGAAGTTTCGAATAAAATATTATAACAAATCTTGATTCACCATACAAACTTTGGACCCCCATTTTACCCCCTTAGGGGGTGAATTTCGAAAAATCCTTTCTTAGTGCATCCCTAGACCTTATAAGGAACCTACGTGCCAAATTTGGAATCCTAGAACCAGCGGTTTGGGCTGTGCGTTGATATGTCAGTCAGTCAGTCAGTCAGTCAGTCAATCAGTCAGTCAGTCAGTCAGTCAGTCAGTTTCTTCTTTTATATATTTATTATTTATTTTATTATTATTTATTAGTATGGAGGCAGATTCAATTAAATTTTGTATATTCATTCCCGGATTATGAAGACTCGGGTATGACTTGCAAAGCCAAATTTGGTCTTAAAAACGCGGTAATACTTGGTACTTCATAGTCTCCACAAGATATAATACAGGGTGTGACTAAAATGCGGGTGATCCTTAAGGCAAACTTGGGTTTCGTATTCTAATTTTTTTTTTATACCACGACGGTGGCAAACAAGCATACGGCCCGCCTGATGGTAAGCAGCTACCATAACCTATGGACGCCTGCAACACCAAACGAGTCGCATGCGCGTTGCCGACCCTTTACAAAAAGGACGATTCACCGTGTTGATGGCTAAAGGAACAAGAAGGTCCCTCATCGTCAACACACTGGGTCCTCTTTGAGCTCTTTGGCAACCTCACCAGCAGGAACACAACACTATGAGTAGGGTCTAGTGCTATTTGGCTGTGGTTTTATGTAAGGTGGAGGTACTTCCCCAGTCGGGCTCTGCTCCAGATTTGAGCGAGATGACATCCGCTGAACGTCTACCACACTTAGCGAGATGCCATTCGCAGTGCCCATACCTCTCTTTTTGGCGTAGTTAAGAACATACCCAAGTCCGGACGTAGTCCAATCCGTAGTCTAATTATGAAAATGTAAGAAAAAAAAAGAAAAAGCTGGCCGGCTGGGACGACGTGCATGTCCGATACAAACATTTTTTTTTTGTCCAAAAAACTTTTCTCCTATTTTTTCTTAATCGTAATACGATACCAATTATACCCTCAAACGGAATACCAGTATTATTGTTACACCAGTATAACAAGAGCTGTTGTCGTTTCAAAACAATTTTCATTTAGTAAATAAAATGGCGTCTTTCCAAAGTTATCTCTCTCATTTACGACCTTTTATGCGTTGTGAATGATATTTATTAATTTCCTGAGTCACAAAAGCGATTAAAGAAGCCGTATTTGATTGAAATTAGACAATAAATTGAAAAGCCGTTAATTAAGGGTTTAAATTAATCAACGTGGAAATAACGATTAATTTATTATCAAGCCTTTCCAGCGTTGTGTCAAGTACGTCACCAAAGTGGCAATTAGTGAATTGTACAAAAATTAATTTTGTAGACATTTAGAAAATATGTTTAAAGCTCTAGTGTCCCCTTTTTTAAATAAGAAAACTACAAAAGTGCCTCAGATCGCGTGTCGCGAATGCAGAAGGTAATGGTCAAATTCCATTATATATGGATATTTTTCATCGTTTCTTATCAATTTCGTATTGTGCAAACTGGCTAAGAAAGCTACTGGGTTTTTGTTTTACTTCAATGGATAGTTAAGTACATTTGAACTTGAACTTGAACATTAATTTGAACTTGACACATGCCACTGTCACCCTCTGTTTTGAAAATCCAAATACATTTCTTTAAAATAATTCACATCTCTGCAATATACAACACAAGAACACTCTTAAAATACACCAGAATATCTAAATATATAGTGAAAGTGTTTACTCCATTCGAAATTACCGTAAAACAAAAATATCAACATTCATATATACCTAATGACAACATGTTGAAAGCCCCCAACAAAACTGTGTTTTGAAGAAATGAATACGACCGCAGTCAATTCAAGCAATCAAGAAACCTGTCCGGCCCATGGTGAGCAGTCCTCTTCGCATCAACAAGCCTCCACTCAACACTTGCCTTTTGCATCACCACTAGAAGAAGCATATGGGTCGCCCTACCTTAACAACACAGGATCGAAGATAGGTATATGGCAAAAAAGATGGAACGACATATGCTCACTTCATGGAAAACTTTACGATCTCCCTTTTGGCACAGCAAGCAGAAAATTCGTTCATACACTTGCCGATGAAATAGAACACCTAACCAAGCTAAATTATCCCTCAGAACGATTACTAATTTACACTGCCGTATTGCTACAAAGGGACAAAAACATTAAACAGGCCAAAGATATCAGCAGATTACTTGACCGCCGCCTCAAACTGTGGGCCGATGAGCAGTTTGATATTTTAATCTCAGAATCGATAAAATCTGACAAAACTCTTCAAAATACATATAGTCGAAAATACCACAATAACGACGAAACAACACAAACATTCACAAGACTAATTCAACGTGGCAAAGTCCGCGAGGCCCTAAGCTGGCTATTAACCAAAGATACAAGCAAAGTCCTGAATAGTAATGACGAAATCGATTATACCGGTAAAACCGTCAGCGACGTACTAAGAGAAAAACATCCACCTCCCGCTAACCCCAACCCTGACTTATTTGCCCTGCCCGAGGATTTCCCCGAAACGCCACCATTATTAGATGTCGACATAACTAGTAACCACGTCGAGCAAGTTGCAAGAAAACTACATGGTGGTGGGGGTCCAACTGGCTCAACGTCCGAAAATTGGAAGGACTTTCTCTTACGTTTCGGCGATGCGAGCCTGCACCTAAGAAATGCCATAGCCCAACTTACTATGAAATTGAATAACGAACACGTACCTTGGACACAAATACAATCCCTTATGTCGAGCCGTCTGGTAGCTCTGGATAAATGCCCAGGCGTGAGACCCATTGGAATCGGGGAATGCCTTAGAAGAATCCTCTCTAAATGTATGATCTTGGCAACAGGATCTGAAGTCACCGAAGCATGTGGACAATGGCAACTTTGCAGTGGCCTCAACTCTGGTATCGAAGGAGCCATACATGCAATGAATGACACTTTTGAAGAGAAATGTCACCCAAGCTCAGAATGGGGAATGCTCCTCGTTGATGCTAACAACGCATTCAACAGTGTAAATAGGCAGCTTGCTTTGTGGCAGGCCCGAATATATTGGCCACATTGCGCCTGTTTCCTGTACAACACATATAACGGCCATGCCGAGCTTGTTATTCGAAACTCAGACACAAGAATGTATAGCAAAGAAGGCGTTACCCAAGGCGATCCACTCGCTATGCCACTATATGCTCTTGCAACATTACCCATAATCAATAAACTAAAAAAAGAACAGAAAACACTCCAGACATGGTACGCTGATGACTCATCGGTCCAGGGAAACTTCAAAAGCCTTCGTAAATGGTGGGAACAGATCTGCAACATAGGACCGGCATATGGATACCTCCCTCAACCTAAAAAGACAATCCTTATTGTATCTGAAACAGACAAAAATAAAGCACAGCAGATTTTTAAAGGAACTAACATTACCATCGCCACAGGTTCACCCTTCCTTGGTAGTTACATAGGCAAGGGAAAAGAAGACTTTATAAGAAACAAAGTGAAGCAATTTATTTCAATAATCGAGAAACTAACACATGTCTGTAAAGACTCCCCCCAAACAGCTTACACAGCACTTACCAAAGCTGCCCAATTCAAATGGTCATTCCTACAACGTGTAATCGCTGATTCTAACGAACTTTTTGAACCACTGACACTTGCACTACGGGCTAATTTCATGCCAACTATGATGGGTAGCGACATCACTGCCGACGAAGCCGCTCTGTTTTCCCTACCCGTACATAAAGGTGGCTTGGCAATATCCAATCCATTCACCGAGAATAATTTGAGCTACAAAACCTCTAAAAAGGGCTGTTCAATCCTCTCATCAGCTTTGATCGGGACACAACATGTAGACCTAGCCCAACACAATAAATCCCTGATTGACGCACGCAAAGAAAGCCGAACAATGAAAGAAGCTCGCGATAACGAACTTTTAGACACTATATTGGCCAAATTACCCCCTAACAAAAGAACAGCTATAGAAAGATCAATCGCATTGAAAATGAAAACAAAGTCTTCCACCTGGCTATCTACTATACCAACGAAGAAAGATAACCTCGACTTGTCCCCACAAGAATTTAGAGACGCCCTGGCAATACGCTATCACAGAACCCCAAACTCAATGCCACCCTCATGTGATGGATGTGGCAACAGCCAATTTAATATCGACCATGCTCTCTGCTGCAAGACTGGGGGGCTAATTTCAAGACGACACAACGAAGTTCGTGATCTATTTGCTGAACTATGTCACCAAGCATGGAGCAACGTCACAATAGAACCCATAATCACAGAAGGTGACCTTGGATTACGCGGCGACTTATCTTGCCGCGGCGTATGGAATGCTCAGAGAGAGGCTCTTTTTGATATCCGTGTCGTAGACACTGACGCTCCCTCTTACATTACACGCCATGTCACTTATGTCCTAAAATCTGCTGAGACTGAAAAACAAAGAAAATACTCCGCTGCCTGCGAAGCGAAACACGCTACCTTCACCCCTCTCGTGACTTCCGTCGATGGCGTATTCGCACCACAGATGACCTCCTTTGTCAAACACATAGGCGAAGCCCTCGCGGACCGCTGGAATAAATCGCTGAGTACGATACTGGGTTGGCTTAGAACAAGGATATGCATTACTATAATTATAGCCACCAGTATGTGCATACGAGGCACACGTCACAAATTCAAACCTGCAGCGAAACTATTGGGGTTCGACGACGGAGCAGGCATTCCCAGCTCTAACTAAACTGTCACCTGCCTGACCGTGCAGCAGATTGCAGAGATGTGAATTATTACTATTATTTTATATACATTATTATTAGCTATTTCTTTAATAAATGACTTCCTACCTAAAGTTAAGTACATACTATTTTATATTCACCAGTAATATTTAAAATACCAAAGTAATTGATAAAAAGGGGTAAATGTAATCATCATAGTTGATTGCAGTCCCTGACAACAGTCTGTCAAAATGTCAAATCTAACCACACGTTAGACAGGAAGCTAGTCAGGGGGGAATTTTACTATTAATTTGCAAAAAAAAGGTTGCAGGGAAACATATTACGAGTAAAAACATGTCCGTAAAAAAATACTGTTGAGTTTTTAAAATGATTGCGTGGGAAAGCCCGTAACAAAGTTGACTGAAGGTAAAGAAGGCAGATCGGTGCAAATTAAGGTAATTTTATTATTTAGTATTTGTGGACCCGGGGTATGTCCTTAAACTACGTCCGGACCTGGGTATGTCCTTAAACTACGTCCGGACCTGGGTATGTCCTTAAACTACGCCAAAAAGAGAGGTATGGGCACTGCGAATGGCATCTCGCTAAGTGTGGTAGGGCACGTTCAGCGAATGTCATCGCTCAAATCTGGAGCAGAGCCCGACTGGGGAAGTACCTCCACCTTACAGAAAACCACAGCCAAATAGCACTAGACCCTACTCATAGTGTTGTGTTCCTGCTGGTGAGTAAGGTTGCCAAAGAGCTCAAAGAGGACCCAGTGTGTTAACGATGAGGGACCTTCTTGTTCCTTTAGTCGTCAACACAGTGAATCCTCCTTTTTGTAAAGGGTCGGCAACGCGCATGTGACTCCTTTGGAGTAGCAGGCGTCCATAGGTTACGGTAGCTGCTTACCATCAGGCGGGCCGTATGCTTGTTTGCCACCGTCGTGGTATAAAAAAAAAAAAAAAAAAAAAAAAAATATGTATTGCCAACTAACTACGTAGGTTAAAGTCACAAATTTAAATACTTCGAAATACGGGAGATATAGTTTTAAAAAATTTCTAAAAAGTTGGACTATTTTTGCCATAATTTATTCCCTTTATTGGCCAACGTACGTATAATCTGGCAAAGCAATTTATCTGAAAAATCGGCACAAAATTATAAAAAAAAAAAATTTTGGACAAACCTATATCATTAGTATGATGTTGATGTCAGTGTAGTCATCTTACAAGGGTTATTTCATCTCGTTCAATATCGTATGCCATAAAAATTGCGTTCCAGTTAAAAAACCGTGTTATCGTTCAGAAAATGAAAGCTAAATAAAAGTGGGCCGCACCCGCACCGTCGTCAAATATCGGCGCATCTGCTATCAAAACTTTACCCCAACTACGACCTTAATATGCTGGATGAGTCGTCTGTTTTAGTTTTAGGGTTCCGTAGAACAGAAAAGAGCGTCCGTTAATCACGGTATATTGGAAAGAGGCAGCGCAACTTGGCTTCTCCGCCAGAGATAAGCGAGGATGTGTTTTGAGGAAATATAATCACTTCATGTGCTTATCCTCGGCGCAGCTATAGGATTTGTTCATAACTAACACATTCGTCGCAACGCATCCTCGCTCATCTCTGGTGGAAACGCAGCGTAAAGATGCGAATTGCAGTGACGCATCGTATCCGTACCGTTTTTATCGCATGCCCTCTACACCGCTGCTCAAAATACGCTGACGGTACGGAATCGCAATGACATGCCGTAAACGTCACGACTTTACCGCATGCTCTCCACACCGCTGCTCGAAATACGCAGATGCTACGTAAATTAACCATTTAATTAATAAAGAGATGACACATTGTACTTATTCAAAAAAAAATAAGAAAAATATTGTTTACCCCATGTCACATCCAGGGTTGCCAACTCTTCGTGGCGTGTATGTCACGTTGGTACAGTCGACCAGTTATTGATTCTAGCAGATCCCTGTTTAGGAAACGGTCTAGGGATTAATTAATAGCGAGGTAACATTATATAGTTCATAAAAAAGGGTCAAAAGAAATGTCACATCCACGTGTGTAAAGTCGACCAGTTATTGTTTCTAGCTACCTGTTTTAAAAAAACTTTCTAGGGGTTAACTAATAGACAGCTAATATTTTGTTCTTAATTTAAAAAAAAAACATATTTATTATCCTATGCCACATTCAGGGATGCCAATTCCACAGCGTGAATGTCATGTGGGTACAGTCGACCAGTTATTGACCTGTTTAAAAACTTGCTAGAAGTTAATTAATGGAGACATAACTTCATGTACTTAATTAAAAAAGTAAAAAAGAGCTTATTATTTCTTATCCCATGTCACATCCAGGGGCATCAACTCGCCGTGGCGTGAATGTCACGTGGGTACAGTCGACTAGTTATTGCCTCTAGCAGATATCTGTTGAAAACTGTTAATTAATAAAGAGATAATTTTGTAATTATAAAAAAAAGTAAAAAAAGAACTTTTTTCTTTATCCCATGTCACATCCAGGGTTGCCAACTCCTCGTGGGTTGAATGTCACGTGGGTACAGACGACTATATTGCCTCTAGTTGATACCTCTTGAAAACTGTTAATTAATAAAGAGATAATTTTGTAATTATAAAAAAAAAAGTAAAAAAATAACTTTTTTCTTTTTATCATGTCACATCTAGGGTTGCCAACTCCTCGTGGGGTGAATGTCACGTGGGTACAGTCGACCAGTTATTGCTTCTAGCGCCCCATTTTTCCCAACTTTTTCTCCTTACTACGTGTTACATCGTTCAGGTTTTGGGTAAGATTGTTTTGTGTAATAATGTCGTATGTGCGTGTAAAGAGGTTTAGTTATCCGTCTTTTGTATTCTGTGTTAGGATTTAGGTTTAGTTTGTATTGTGTTTAATTAGTTTGTGTGGCCGTGGAATCAGTTTATTAGTGTACAATATATTTTATCTACACTCATACTGTAAGTACTCTAAAATGCGTTCAAAAACCGTAGACAATGACAAGCATTACAACAAACGATTTAACTATGATAAGTTTCTTATCTGCGGCAGTAACGTAATTTTAACTATGCATGCTCAAATATTGTTAAGCAATGAGTTTCAAATTTGGAACATCGAATTTGATAACATAATGTTACCGCCATGGCCAACTCGATTGGTCCCGCGCGAGCGCCGGCACAATCGAGTAGGCCATGACGGTACAGTGGCGGTCATTCTATGGTTTCCGAACAATTAATTTAATATATATAATATGAGTGTAGATAAAGCAGTGTATGCAACTGTACGTAATTAGGCCTTAAAACACTCGTGTGATCTTATTATGAAATTCGCCTGCGGCTCATTTCATAAAACCACACTCATGTTTTAAGGACCCTTATTACGTAACAGTTACATAAACTACTATTCCGGAAATTATGTTGAACATATTATAATACCTTAGATCTAAGTAGGATATATCATTTATTCATGTCAATAAAATACAAAATCATAACAAAATAACAATACCTTCTTAACTTAAGACTAGATTAGTTTTTACCTAGATTACTTTTTTTTTATACCACGACGGTGGTGAGCAGCAGCTACCGTAGCCTATGGACGCCTGCAACTCCAGAGGTGTCACATGCGCGTTGTCGACCCGTTACAAAAGGAGGATTTAGTGTGTCTACGGCTAAAGGTCCAAGAGGGTCCCTCGTCGTCAACACACTGGGTCCTCTTTGAGCTCTTTGGCAACCTTACTTACCAGCAGGAACACAACACTATGAGTAGGGTCTAGTACTATTTAGCTGTGGTTTTCTGTAAGGTGGAGGTACTTCCCCAGTCGGGCTCTGCTCCAGATTTGAGCGACCAAAATGAATGTTTTTTTTTTTATACCACGACGGTGGCAAACAAGCATACGGCCCGCCTGACGGTAAGCAGTTACCGTAGCCTATGGACGCCTGCAACCCCAGAGGATTCACATGCGCGTTGCCTACCCTTTAAGAACCTATACACTCCTTTTTTGAAGAACCTCATACTGTAGCCCGCTGGGAAAACCTCGGCAGGGAGTTCATTCCACAGTCGCAGCGTTCGTGGGAGGAAATTCCTCTTAAACCGTACAGTGCGCGACCCATTAGGCTCCAGGGTGTGAGGATGAACACCCTGCCGGCGGCGAGCGGTGCGGTGATAAAAAGCTGCCGCGGGCATCATATCAAACAGTTCTTCAGAGCACAACCCATTGTACAAGCGATAGAACACACATAAGGAGGCAAAGTCTCTCCTTAGACTCAATGTATTTTATACAAGTTAAGGTAAAAAACGTTCTCTCTTTACCTCTTCTATATGTATGTATATATGTTCGGTTAATATTATTTATGACCCCAAACGTATTATAATACAGCAAGAATTATATAATTATTTTATTATCCTATCATCCCCCATAACTTATAAAAGAGAATCGTATTACCTTATCCCAATTTATCCCCAATTATATTGCACATTTGTGTAACATACGACATTGTGAATACTTTCATTGAGTATCCAATTTCGGCGAACAAAGCCACATCTGGGGGCAAAATGACGCAACTGCGAGTAAAATAAATATCGGGGTATGAAGTGCCAACTTTATATATGAAATCAACAATTGAAGCCAAAATGGGTTTATGGTTTGCATTTTATATATTTAATATGACATGTGCTTTAAATTAACTGAATATTATTTTAAAACAAAGGTATAACTTGTTATTCTTTTGTTTTTAGTATATCGGGGATTTTTGCGACTTATCACATGACATGACATGATATTGTAAGTGTTAAATGTGTTTTTGTTAATACCAGTACATTGTTCAGCAACTACGGTGGTGTTGGGTGTAACACACGGGCACAGATTATATAATAGTTGACACGGGTTAAGTTAGGGCCAGACGGCAGATAGCCGCAGATTCTGCCACGTGACCTTGGTTGAAGCGAGTTGTTGAAGCGAACTACATGGCTAACAACCAACCAACTACTTCTGCCAATGATTGGCAGAGCATGCATAGCCACCAAGGGCGTTTAAAGGTCATGTAGAATTTGGCATCAACCACGGACTACACGGTTTAAAATCTCTGTTTTCTGCCAAGGTCTCGTGGCAGAGGGCTGTGGTTGTATGCCGTCTGGCCATAAATTTACTAATGCATACCTACTCGTACTCAGGTAAGCCAAGAAAACGAAATATACATTTAAATATAGGCGAAATATACATTTAAATAAGGCCATACAGACATGAAAATTGCTCCACCGTCAATATATGATGATAATATTTTCGTAATATTAAATAGCTTGCCGTCACCTGTACTCTTGTTTGCCACCATCTTCCCTCCTTGTCTAGCACTCAGCAAACAATACTAAATTGGACTTATAATCTAATATTCTCTTGAATGAATATTAAATTTCCTAATAAGGGCGGTATTAAAGATTCATACGTGCAGATACGACCTTTTACTTCTTCAACGTTTCGTGTGCACATTGGTATAATAAAGAATAATAATGCATTCATTCTTCCCCTGCTTTCTTTACCGCAGAGCATAACAGGGAGTTCAATTTGAACAATAAATATCGTTTCATTTCTATTAAGATATTCGCGATTTGTTTAATATTATGATAAAAAAGCTAAAGGCGTTTTATTTGAAGCTCGTAGTTATTGTCACTTGTTATTATATTTTTAGATTTGTGTCCAAATACATATTTAGATTAAATTTATTTTGTACCGATTTAAACTCACACGATTTTCTGTCTGCTCGTGGCGTTACGACACGCTAGAAACGTCAGGAAAAGAATATAAGTAAGTATACGGTGATTCAGTCCCTTTTTTGTCAAAATAATAAATTTGTTTTTTGTTTGTTTTATATCTGCGGCATTAAAGTACTGCATTAAACTCATATGCTTATAATTTTAACCATTAAATACACGGCAAGAATTGAGTTTGATGAACGCCTTACAACCTGCTTCCTCTATACAATTTAGTAACCTCAATCTCCCGGCGTATTGGGCCGGTGTTATAAATATTGTATGAAAATCCATAAGTCCATCGTTAGCCATGTTCTTATTGAATAATTGTTTGATTAAATTTAATTAACAGATTATAATGCTGGAGTAGAAAAAAAAATTGCGTTGAAATTAACAATTTAACATGGGATATGAAAGTTCCCATCAAAGTCCTCCTGACACAAAGTTGACGTAGCAAGTAAATTAGTAATATTACTACTAGTACCACTAATTACCCCACCAATTACGTAACAGAAGGAAACAAAAGAGCCCTTACAATTTGAATAATTAGTCCCAATTAATACCAAAATAATAGCCACAAATATTATTGAATAGTTTTGTTTTTACATTTGTTGTGCATATGTGAGCACTTTGTGTGGTTTCAGACCAATGGAGGTGAATGGAGTGTAATATAATTAGTTGATGAAACAAATTGTTTAACATTGTGCGAAGTTAATAAGCCGGAAACATCTGCCAGACAGATCCGGTTGGCAGATTTGTGCGTCAATTCTCGGCTTTTCAAAAAAAGGTTAAAGATATTTATTATTCATGTTTTAGGCACATTACAATGCACTTATGAACGTCAGAGAAAATAAAACTACCACCGGTTCTAACCCTACACCTCTGACCCGGGAAGTATTATGACCGGCAAGAAACTCAGTGGGACTTATTTTTTTAAAACAGTAATGTTAGATCTTAAAGATTCTTTAGCGGGATCAGGATATGGTTATTAACGGTACCTGTTTATCTTTATAATTTCTTTCCTGTACCTGTTTTAGCTTATATTATGTCTGTGTTTTCTAAATGAAACATCACGCTGTTGATAAAGAAAAAAACTTAATACGCAGATTTGAAAGTACATATGTCCATCGATATACATGTATCAAGACTCCACATAAGTGTCTTTCTTTTCTTAATTTGTTTTCTTACTGTATGGACGGAAAAAGCTAGATTTTTCTTCTTCTCAATTACTTATAGTACTTTTTTTTTCGTTAGCCTTTTGGTATCCCACTGCTGGGCAAAGGCCTCCCCTCTTTTTCCCCATTCGACCCTGTTGGTTGACAATTTTGACCACTCCTTACAGAATGCGTCCAAGTCATCCCGCCATCTCTTTTTTGGTTTGCCTCTGCCCCGGTAGCCATTCTGTGGGACCCACGTACATTATATGTGCCATATTCAACTAGAAGGTATCATCATTGTCGGTTGTCAATAACGCGTTCCTGCCATTTAAAATAATTTACATATATACTCTACTAGCTTTTGCCCGCGGCTTCGCGCGCGTTAAATTCGGGGTAACATTATATGTCTTCCCCAAAGTCCCATATAAAATTTTTAGGGGTTGAATCTGCACCCAACCCCCTCTTTTAAGGGGTTGGGTGCAGATTTCCAAAAAAAAATGATGCACGATTTTTTTGTTTGTCACATTTGTGACAGGACGCATACCAATTTTTAGCTTTCTACCTTGAAAATTGCGTAATGCTCCATACAAACTTCCACCCCCCATTTTAGGGAAGTGGGGGGTTAGAAAGAGACAAAAAGTAGCCTATGTCACTCTCCATCCCTTCAACTATCTCCACTTAAAAAATCACGTCAATTCGTCACCCCGTTTTGCCGTGAAAGACGGACAAACAAACAAACACACACATACACTTTCCCATTTATAATATTAGTATGGATGGATTAACAACCGACAATGATGTACTTGACTTGAGAACGACTTGTCATTATTCCATTTCCCTTGAACCCATATTTGATTGATGATTTGACAATTAATTCGAACTCTAACCTGCCGATCGAACAGATGCGCCAACAAGAACAAAAACCTCAGGGCAAGACAAAGTTGGGTATATACCCAGTAGTAGGGGCATATGCCCCTTTCCACCCCCAACTATTCTAATCTCAGCCCTGTTTGCACAGCACCTAAATCAACCATGAATTTAATTCGGCCATGTTTATTTTTCATTATGACATGTGCGGGGTGCATAATACCCTTCTCGCATAACACCTTAAGTACATTGTAGGAATAGTTGGAATTTCGACCTTGTTGCAAGGGAATATGACAGATATTTGAAATGGTTTCTAATGGCGGTTACGGCGTTTGTAAGTGGTGGGGTAGCATCGGAGACCCATTGTTGGGTACAGTCGGCGAGACATGGGATTGATTTTAAAAATTGTGTAGGTATAGATTTGTTGATTATAGCCAAATAAGCGTTTAATTTCTTACCTGTTTTGTATAAAAAACATTGATAGCACAAAGAAAACATTAAATAAATGTGTGTTTGTTTACTTTGTATGCGTGTAAGGAGTTTTCGTCTACCTACCTATGTCATCATTCCTTGTACCTATATTTTTTATGTAATCAAAAATATGTCTATTTGACAATCGTGAAAATTTCCCATAAAATTACTTGCTTTTTTTATTACTTTCTCATTTGTGAACGCCAAGCAATGTTTTATGAAAACAAGCCATTTAAAAAGAATTTCAAATAGCCCAGTATACAAATTATATTTTAAAACGAAGCTTTTATTACATAAGCTTTTAATACCAAAGAGAATTAAGTTAGAAAATAATCACTTATTTATCTATGGTAATATTTACAATATTTTACTGTACAAACTGATACGCGTCAAAACATTAACACCTTAATTTAGTATATTTCCATCCAGGCGTTCCCCTAACGATAGGTTATAGTTTAAAAAAAATACCATAGAAAAAAGAAGATTATGAGTCCAAATCTGACTATTTGAAAATGAATTACACACAAGATTGATATACTTTCTTACCTGAACTGTGTCTTCTTCCAAATTATTATAATCCATCATCAACAGGTAGAAACACATTTTGAAATTAAATAATTATAAAAAAAGTAAGTGATTCTATTGTCTGGCTGACTGTACCCAGGTACAATTGTTAGTACAATATTCATTTGCGGATTGTTATTTTTGAGCTTAGTCGGAACCTGTGTCTCGAATATTTTTCTTTGAATGCTTTACTTTATTTTACTTCGGGGACTCGTAAGCTTTAAAAATTTTGATAAAAGATTAGCGTGGTCATTATATTTAAATGCAAGCGCTTAGGTGATGTATTCTAATTTTAAAATAAAACAATACATTAATAATTTTAAACAAAAAAGAACCGCCTTCACTTAGCATCCACCTTTCCAACAGCAAATGCTTGATTTGCTGTAAAAAATACTCATATCACTATAGGTGTGCCTCCCCTGCTGTGTGTGCTGAAGTTCCCTCGATATCTCCAGGATCCCATCACCAGATCCTGACCTGGTTACAATGGGACCAACTGTGAAGTATACTCTTTCAAACAAAAAAAGAATTTTCCAAATCGGTCCAGCCGTCTTCGAATAATCGGTGACCATAATAAAAAAAGCAAAAACAAAGATCCCGCCGAATTGATAATTCTTCGAAATCTTGAAGTCGGTTGAAAACACAACCTTTCTCAAACATAACTCCAACATACAACAAATATTCAGCCAATATTGAAGTTGTATTGGAGTTGCATCGCAATAATTTTCAAGCAAATTCTGATATTTCTGATTCAGACATTCAGGTGTCCGCTGTATTGATTGCGTGGTTAATGCATTGGATTTGTATTGAAGTTGGATGTTGTGTGTGTGTTTTAAAGTTAGAATACGGCCCTGGTTTTCATGCTGCGTTGTTACCGTATATTTTTAATTACAGATTTTTTTGTCTGCAGGCAGACAGAGTTAATTTTAACGTTAGATTAGAGTGCAGGCATTATTTTGGCTGTCTAATTAGTATGTCTAATCAGTCTAATAGGTTAAGTGCACATGGCGAAATGTATTTAGGGTTAAATTTAGATATGTCTAGGACTAAAACACACGTGACGTTGAAAGCGCGCGTCTTGGATTCAAAATAAATAAAAATATCGTAAATAAATTTGAGTCTTTAATCTAGTTTACATTTAATATTTATTTATTTTTAAGTTTAGCTTTAATTTTTACCATTTTGAGTTACCTGAAAGTTGAAAATCTCTATATCAAAAAAAAATGAAATATCGGTAAATTATTTAGGTACTTACCTATTTTTTATTTTATTTTAAATATCAGTACAAACTGAAAAAATTGAAAAGAAGATTTTTTGATTGATTTCTTTGTTGCTTTGTTTCAGGTAAGCATTGTTTAGTCATTTGGTAAGAGGAGGAGAGGATTTCGAAGTTCGAAGGAGGAGGATCTAATTAATGACAACATAATAAGTGGTAATACTGTAGGTATGAATAGGGGCGACGCGTCATAAAGATTCATAAGCAAGAAATTAATTTTGCAGTTTGAAAAGATTTCAATCGCTTAAAAATTAGACAAGCCGGTGAAAATAGCCCCTGCCAAGTGCCAATGCCATTGTGTTTTGATTTCATATACAAACGACTTCAAGATTTCGAAGAAGGAGGTTCTCAGTTCATCGGGATCTTTGTTATTGCTATATTTTTTACATATATCTACCATTGATTTATACAAACAGGGAGACATGGAACAGTCAAGTGCAAAAATACGTATCGAAAAAATCGTCTCATAAAATTAAATATGGTACTACGCACTTATTACAACGGAATAAGATACTATGGGACATATTTTTGAGTAAGATGAGTACACCCATATTTTTACACTTGACTGTACCAGGCGCTCGATTGTGTGCCATCAAATATAGGTTCCGGGACCTATATTGAATTAGTCGTGTGGCAGAGTCTCTCAGTCACACTTTGTGCAATGCGCAAAATATGGAAGTCTAGGTTGCATACGCGTGTTAACTATATAGGTTTATCTCTTTTGCCTGTGATGTACATACATTATAGCGGTGTGTAGCATTTTACAAGTGTGTAGATGCTGAAACACATTTTGTTTTATTTACTATGAACGTCACTATCTTCATTTTTGTTTATGTCTATGTTATCTACTTATGTTCAATTGCTAACCGATTATTTGAAGATGTCTGGACCGAATTGAAAATATATATTTTTTTGTTTGAAAGGGTTGGCAGTTGGCCGCATTGTCAGGATCTTATGATGGAATAATGGAGAAAATCGAGGGAATTCTTCAAATATTATAGGCACACCTAGTGATTTAAGCATTTTTAGGGTTCCGTAGTCAACTAGGAACCCTTATATGTTCGCCATGTCTGTCCGTCCGTCCGTCCGTCCGCGGATAATCTCAGTGACCGTTAGCACTAGAAAGCTAAAATTTGGTACTAATATGTATATCAATCACGCCGACAAAGTGGTAAAATAAAAAGTGGAAAAAAATATTTTATTAGGGTACCTCCCCTATACGTAAAGTGGGGAGTGTTTTTTTTTCATTTCAACCCTAACGTGTGATATATTGTTGGATAGTTATTTAAAAATGAATTTAGTAAAATCATTTTTTGATAATGTAAATTTTTTCGGAAATAATCGCTCCAGAAGTAAGGGGGCGTCCATTAATCGCGTCATACGTTTTTGGCTTGTTTTAGACCCCCCCTCCCCCATGGTGATCTTTGGTGATATTTTCAGGATCCCTCCCCCCCCCCTGTCCAATATGACGTGTAATTTTTTGCAAACTGAAGTAAGTACACTTTTCTAACACGTGAAAGAAACTACATGTATACATATAAAATAAAATTATCTTTAATAGAAAAAAACCGGCCAAGTGCGTGTCGGACCACGCGGTTTCGTACCTACTATCGAAAAAGTAATATCAAAAGGTCGTATCTGCGTATGAAATGAGTTTTTAGGAGATAACTCAATAATTCCTAAACCGATAATGTTCTCAATTTTTTGGATCCCCGGTTCAAAAGTGACAGGGGGGACTCAAGTTTTTTAGAGTTACGGGGTGATTTTTTCTTAAGATATTCACTAAATAAATAAAAATTCAAACAGACCTCAATGTTTATTTTTTTTTATTGATGTTCAGGACAACAAGCCAAGAGTTATTTTGAAAGACCTGTCGAGTGATGTGCATCATGTCGATATTTGGTAAAAAAAAATTTTTTTGACAAATAATTACATGTATGGAGTAGTGCCCCTCCTTAAAATATCTTTTTCAGCAATTTTACTACAAAACTAAGTAGCGGCATACAAAAACACACCTTATATTTAAATATTTATTAAGATATACGTTTTATAGTTTCCGAGTAAAATGGCTGTGATATACGGACGGACGAACGGACAGACGGACATAACGAAACTATAAGGGTTACGTTTTTGTCACTTTAGCTACGGAACCCTAAAAACCTACTTCACAAAATGATATGTCAAATGCCATTAATAGTAGTTTATGTAACTGTTACGTAATAAGGGTCCTTAAAACATGAGTGTGGTTTTATGAAATGAGCCGCAGGCGAATTTCATAATAAGATCACACGAGTGTTTTAAGGCCTCATTACGTACAGTTGCATACACTGCTTTATCTACACTCATATTATTTATTATAAATGCCGTATTCGGAAATCATAGAATGGCCGCCATTGCACCGCCGTCTCGATCCGCCGACTGATCGAGCCATCTCGATTGTGTCGGCGTGGCCAACTCGATTGTGTCGGGGCTCGCGCGGAACCAACCGAGTTGGCCATGGCGGTAACATTATGTTATCAAATTCGATGTTCCAAATTTGAAACTCAGTGCTTAACAATATTTGAGCATGCAAAGTTAAAATTACGTTACTGCCGCAGATAAGAAACTTATCATAGTTAAATCGTTTGTTGTAATGCTTGTCATTGTCTACGGTTTTTGAACGCATTCTAGAGTACTTACAGTATGAGTGTAGATAAAAATTATTTAATTATTCATAGTGCTAGTGCAATTTTACTCTGCTTTTGACCGATTGATTCATTTAAAAGTTGATAATTTTTATTTTATTGACCATAATACAGTATAGCACAAGGAACAAAAAAATTACACGTGATATGTGTCCAGACCCCCCTCCCCCCTGTGGTGATCATTGGTGATTTTTTCTTGACCCCCTCCCCCCCCCTAAACAATATGACGCGATTAATGGACGCCCCTTAAAAAGAAATGTGTCCCCCCCCCCCCTCTAACTTATGAACCATAAGTTTTAAAAATATGAAAAAAATCTCAAAAGTAGAACTTTATACAAACTTTCTAGGAAAATTATTTTGAACTTGATAGGT
Source organism: Pammene aurita (assembly GCA_947086415.1). NCBI lineage: Eukaryota > Metazoa > Arthropoda > Insecta > Lepidoptera > Tortricidae > Pammene > Pammene aurita. The sequence continues at coordinate 7,570,032 of OX352315.1, read as the reverse complement.
TGAATAATTTTTGAAAAAAAAAATACAAAATAATTTCTGAACTAAGTTTGTAATTTAACCGTATAATCAGGTGTTTATTGTACCTGTAATTTCTACAAAATCACAATGAAATTATGTGCTTTCAAAAACTCTGAAGTGGGGACACTTACTGTAACGGACGGAAAACTACGGAACCCTACACTGAGCGTGGCCCGACACGCTCTTGGCCGGTTTTTTTTATATTAGCTAAGGCATTTGCTCTTTGAAAGGTGAAGTCGGTTATTATTTTCTTTAAAATCATTTACATGTATTGGTTTTAAAACTATTTTTACAGTTCATTTATTTTGAAACGAAACCGCAACGCAGCGTAAGCGACTAACAACGACACATTTTAGCATTTTATTTAAAAACTTTAAGTTGAAAGTAGCCGCCATTTTGTATACGAGACAGTATGGTACCTAATGGCGGTGCGTAATGAATTCACTCGCACACTTGCGGCGCTTTCGGTCTGTCGTGATGACTGTCCGTGCTGCCTTTTCTCGACCGCAAACTTGACGACAGTAACTGGCGCATACGGTCAGCTTGCGCTTCCGTGCTGCCTTTACTCGACCGCAAATTTGACGACACTAACTGGCGCATACGATCAGCTTGCGCTTCCGTGCTGTCTTTACTCGACCGCAAACTTGACGACACTAACTGGCGCATACGGTTAGCTTGCGCTTCTATGCTGCCTTTACTCGGCCGCAAACTTGACGACAGTAACTAGCGCGTAATGTCAACGAAGGAGATACTAATCTCAGTACAATAATAATATTTTAGACGACTGTTTTAATAATAAGTTTACCTGTATTGTACTTACCTAATAATAATCCCATTTAACGAGCTCCATTTCCTTCAATTAGAATACTGAACAATCTTTTGCTGCTGACTGCGTATGTACTACTTCACTACTATTTACGGTTAAGCAATTTTTTTAAACAAGCAGAGACGCCTACTAACGATAATAACGGGCAACTTAGCCAACGGGTAAAGTCTCAGTAGCTCAGTGGAGGGAGTGTTAGGTATTCCAGAGTTGTGAGTTCGCGTCTCGCCCGAGGCAGAGATTTTTTCCTTGATTTCTTATATAATATTTTAAACCGCACTCCACGCGCCGCTCGCTACTATTTTGGCATATGACAGACGATACTCGATGCACCCAATAATAGGGAGTGCTCGCGGTTCTGATTTTGTATGGCGAGAACCGGGAATTCCCGGTTCCGGTACTAGATTTGTATAGAAAACGAGTACCGGGAGCAACCCCTACCCAATAACTGACTTGCGCCGCCGCGGTAGCCGGTTAAAGTAGCCGTGCCAGTAAAGTTCCAGAGCTGTATGTCCATCATACTAAAATTGACTAAACCATATGTGACGTTATCATGGTTAGGGTACCACTTTGTCGCTTATGGATTCCCAGATATCACTGATTTTGTTAATCAACTCGAAAATAGCGAAAATAGCTTCTACACACTTAAAATAATACGGTGTATTGATAAAAAGTTAAACGTTTCAACTAAAAGTAGGAAAAAAACACAGTCAAAGTTTACCGACTAGGGTACCACATTGTCGCTCATAAGCTTCAAGTTAACTCATTAAACTTATTTGCTTTGAAAATAAAAAATATAATTTAGAAAACATAACATGTAATAATTGCAGATATAAAATGCGTTATTAATATAAAATTATCATAAAATAATAACATTAACTAAGTAGGTATGATTTGTTCACGTCACACCTATCACCCACACTAACACGCTGTACTAGTTTGTTAGGCACATGTTCTAAATCCTAAACGAAATTTAATTAAAATAATTTTGATTCGATGTAAACCACACTTCTTTCTACCTACCTAAGTGGCGCGTTGGCTGCCGGGTGCCTGGCAGATGCTTTGAATACTGATTAATTACATAAAAAAAACTTAAATACAAATAAGGGGAGGGATATAAGTTAGTGACAAATCAAAACTTTTTAACAGAAAATATAGTTAACTTATATTTAACAAGCTTCTGAGGGACAACCGTGTAGATACCGTATAGTCACCAATCTCTCAATCAGACGTAAGAATATAAATGACTTGGCGTCAGCACTTACGTACCCCTAGGTGCGAGGTTGAGTAGTGTAAATCATTTTCATAATGATGTTAAATGCAAATTATTACTTTTGTAAGTAATACTTTTATTATAATAAGCCTTAATAATAAGTTTGATCTCATAAGTCATAAGGCGACAATGTGGGACCCTAAGGAATATTAAATTAACAAACTTGATCTAAATTAGTAAAGCTGACGAAAAGACTGTTATTTTTTATAAAATAAGTTATGTTATTGATTCATAATAATATTTGTATTAGATATATGCACTTATAGTGCGAACACTATGTTAAATATTGGAAGTAGAATTCTTATTTCTCTAAACTCATGAATAGCGACAATGTGGTACCCTAGATCACTTTACATACAAAAAATCATGTAAAAGTACTAAACTTTGAAGTAACTTTTTTGATAGAAAACTACATTACTTTTGTGTTTAATTACACTTGATCGTTAGTTTTGTTCCTAAATTAACGTAAACTATGAGAATTAAAAATAATAATGTTGATTTTATACATTTTTTATGTAAGTGTTGATGTTTTTTGTTTTAATATTTAAAACAATTATGCCTTGAGATATGGTTGTTTCATTATTTTTATTATAAACCTTACTTACATCATAATCAGAAATCAACATAAGCCAGCTGAAAATCTGTCGATTTTGAGTTATATAAAATATTTTATTTTTGATTCTTGACTCTACACCCTACGTGCATTATTATTGTAATATTTCTATAAAATGTTAAATGTTAGAGACAACATGATTTGTCGAGTAATATAATGTACGTGGAACATTTTAAAACCGCTATCTCCATAACTTCAACCTATAACTAGGTTTTTTAGGCTTTCAAACTTTAAACTCGAATATCTCAAAACAGTACAAAGATATGTTGAAACTTCAAAAAATTATTAAAAATGAAAATACTCAACATAGCGATCTCGTTCTTTTTGCATATGAAGGAGAATGTTTTGAACTATAAGGAGGTACCAATAACTCAATACCGACAATATATTACCTTTACCATGACAATGTCACATATTCTCTTAGACTAAACACAAGGTGAAGCTAGTGACTCGTCCAATCCAAACGGGGCACAAACAAGGGTCCGCCAGGAATCGAATTTGATTTGCAGCTCCAACTGATTCCCGGTTCTAATCTAGTCGTCGGAGGATTGCGTATTGTCCGTCTGTCTGTACGTAATGAACGTACAAATGTGCTCATCAGGTATGCTTATGACTTCCAATTTGTATAGGCCTTGAAATTTCAAAACTTTGCATTTATTGAATTTTTTATACTTGGAAGTGATTCTTGATTGAGGGAGCATTCCAGAACGACGTGTGTGATAGTATGTTATGGGTGTCCACAGTCACAGGCAGGAGAGGCTTCTCCATCCCCATTTGTACCAATGGTGACCCCAGTTACCAAATTCTGTTCTCGTTAGGCGGTGGTGCTAAACGAGTATCTGGCTACTGCACTGACGCTTCCGCGGCCTCGCAGCTTCCAATGGATTTTTTATCACGTTTTGACGTGAAACACAGAAAACCACAGCAAAATAGCACTACCCTACTCATAGTGTTGTGTTCCTGCTGGTGAGTAAGGTTGCCAAAGAGCTCAAAGAGGACCCAGTGTGTTGATGACGAGGAACCCTCTTGGTCCTTTAGTCGTCGACACAGTGAATCCTCCTTTTTGTAGGGTCGGCAACGCGCATGTGACACCTCTTGAGTTACAGGCTGCTTACCATCAGGCAGGCAGTATGCTTGTTTGCCACCGTCGCTGTATAAAAAAAAACGTTTTTAATCGGACAGCGGGCCATATTTTACTTGTAAAATACATAAACAATACATTAAAAACACAATTTATCTCAAATAACAATAATCAACGAATATTGAAGTTGTATTGGAGTTGCATCGGAATAATTTCAAGCAAATTCAAATATTTCTGATTTAGACAGGCGCTAGTTGTATTGTGTAGTTAATACATTGGAGTTGTATTGAAGTTGGATCGTATCTAAACGTGTTAGAATATGTGTAGAATAGTTATTTAATATGGCCTAGTGTAGCGCCTAACTGCGTTATTTTTGGTAAAAGTAAACTGAATAAAACCGACGGACGACGACCGATGGAGCCAAAGAGTTCTGTTCTGGAAGCCTCGAATGGGAAGACGAGATGACGGGAAGCCACGAGCCAGATGGTCGGACGACATTAAAAAGACGGCAGGGCCGACCTGGAACAGAGCCGCCGCGTCAAGAACAACATGGAAATCCATGAAAGAGGCATATGTCCAGCAGTGGACGCAAATATGCTGAGAAGAGAGAGAAGAGAATAAAACCCATCATGTAGGCATATTATCCTCCTCAAACCTCTTCAAACCCAATGACCTCAAACCCAATGTTATAGACGCTGTTACAACACAGAATAGATTGTTGTGGCGGAAGCGCACGAGGAGGGCCGACCCCAAGTGATATGGGAACAAGGCCAGGAGAAATAAGAAATATTATTTAGGCATATAATAATTATTAATATGACTATAAAAATCGAAGCCAGCCACAAAAAGCTGATCGTTTAAGTGAGCTTCCACTGATGCCTGTCAGTCTACAGCTATATCGAGTGATTTTTCACCCTTTCGGAGGCGAACTATAAGAGGTGCCTTATTGAATAAAGGTTATCGACAAACGTATAAAAACGAAATGTATATCCAAACGAAAATGCACTTTACCTCCTTTGGATTAAGACACGTTTTCCAACGGCTTGTCTATTGCAATATATTTCGCGTTCTAATATAATATTGTCGCGTCGCAGTTGTAAATATACGCGGGTTCTTTTTATTTCGATGTGTGTAATATGAGATAGTAGAGAATAGTCTTTTTTGGTTTAAATTTGTCTAGAGAAATGATTATTTTTGGTCACGTTTTAGTACCTACATAGGAAAAGTCAATTCGAAGTTAATATGGGATTTGTAAAAGTCAAAGATATTTACGGTGAAAGACAACATCGTGAGGGCGGACCAATTCTAACAAAACATAATTTTTTTTCACCCCGTGTATTGTAAACTCAGGTAGTGTTGCATTCGTAAGAATGGGTGCCTGTGCTGATCATTTGGAGTAGGTTGCCAAGCGGACCTATGGCTGCATAAAACCGGGACGCCAGGAGACGGTTAGGTATAATATTTGAATTAAGTACGCAGTGTCCATCATTTATGCCTTCTAGCCTGCCTTATGCACAGAAATGTTAAAAACTCACTCCTACTCAAGAGTATTTTGCACGGAGTGTTAATACTCATTATATATTTTTTAATTGGTATTAACTAGGTGAATACCAGAAAAGTTCAAAAGACATTTTAGTCTCTAAATATGATCTGGAATACACTGTTAAAATATTTTAGTTTGCTCGTGGGCACATTGTTTAAGATGCCCAAATGTCTCTTCCTTCCATATACAGGATGATTTCTGGGTCGTGATCCGTAACTGTTTTTTTCTGACTCGGTAACTGATCAACATTATTGTATGGTAGTATTTTCTCAAAACAGAATTCATTTCATTTTTCTCATTTTTCAAGTGAAATTAATCTTAAATTATGTAAATCATGGTCACCCAATGACTTTTGACATACGCTGTATGGGAATTGACAAGACGTCACATTGAGTAGGGGGACCAAATCGTATGCAAGAATGTTATTTTTCTACTTGTCATCTGAAAAATAATTATCAATATTGGCGATTAAAAAATAATTACCACCACCATCAGGTTCACGTTTAAGTTCTGTATCATGCCTTGTTCTCTAGCTCCACGACCACGTGATCACCCTGTATACTTACCATCTTTAAAAACTACAATCATATTATTGTATTGGGGACGCTATGAGATTTCGGTCTGCACCTTTGTCTTAGGCGCCGCCGCATGGCATGATTGTTCTTTGTTTCAAACTAAGCTGATCAGCTACTAGGTCGAGCTAAACGTAGGCAGAAATATAGCACAGATGACCTTAGAGCCGATTCCCCGCCTCTTTTTGGGGGGTAGCCGCTGCTTGATCACATGGCTAGGGAGCTTAATCAGCTTTGTTTTCGCATAATAAATGTAATATACAATCGTAATAGGTATCTCATAGGTAAGCGTGCTCCACCGTAGACCGCATCATCACTTACCATCAGGTGAGATCGCGGTCAAACGTCTGCCTATTCTCCATAAAAAAAAAATCGTGTCAAGCGGCGTCGCCTGCGACAAAAGTGCAGACTGCTCCATACATTTCTGTATCTAAGCGTCCTAAATAATACAGGATGTAACAAAAATACTGGTGAAAGGGCATAATTATTATCGAATTACGAGTAAGAAAAAGTAGGAGTAAAAATTTGTGAACGCGAAAATATTTTTTTTTGTATACGACAAGTTGTCCCGGCTGGCCAGCCCTCCATACAAAACCATTTTTTTTCCCGAGAAATGTTTTTTTCTGGTTGTTTTTCATTATTAGAATACGATACCAATGATGAGTGATACCCTTAAAAGTATCATTAGCATTTTGTTACACCTGTATAGCCTCTTATATTTTCGATGTCCAACAGAAAATCTTCCATAATACCTTCCCCGCTTTCCATTACCTCAACGCACGTATTTTTCCCGAAGGACAAATGCTTTAATCAAGAAGGCGTTATTAATTATTCATACTGGCAGAGGACAATCCAATTAACCCTAAACCAATAGATCTAATCGATGTGTACTACTAACACATATGGAAAAAACATGCTAAACTCAACCTTAATACTGAGTGTGAGAGTCTATTTCTCTTAGTCCTGTTTCATGGTGTCGCTAGAAAAACGATGTAAACGAGTAACAGGATTATACAAGAATCTAGCTTATTAACGAGTTACAAAGTATATTTTTCTTTGCGTCGTTTCATGGCTCTAATAGAAAAGGGTGTGGAATACACAACCTTAAAATAGTGGCACAAGGTTTATATTTCTTTGCGCTGTTTTATGGTGTCACTAAATAGCAGTGTAAGCGTATATATTGACATAAAATTACACCTTAAAACAACGTTCCCATTTTTCTCCAAAACGGATCGCCTGATTTGATACGGAGTGGCCATTGTCAGGCGTTCCCCTCTGCCGAAAACATATGACCGGCGGTCATACATGAACGTTATTTACTGTACAGACTGACGTTTATCTGATGTAGCTATTTGTACGTTACGTACGAATAGTCATACATTCAACGTTCGCCTCCCTCGCAAAAATCAGCACTTTTTTTGTTTAGAAAATGACATGTAGAATGTTTTAAGGATTTGATTGCGGTTTTCGGCAAATTTAAGTTTACAACTTTGTTGGACGTCTTTAATTCATCATCATCATCATCAGCCCGTTGCTGTCCACTACTGGACATAGGCCTCTCCCAAGGTACGCCACAGAGCCCGGTCTGCTGCTTTACGGATCCAGTCGCTGCCGGCCCTCTTATGTAAGTCATTCCGCCATTTGGCCAGAGGGTGTCCAACGCTACGTTTGCCCAACCGTGGTCTCCACTCCAGAACACGCTTACTCCAGCGATTATCGGTTCTGCGACATATGTGGCCAGCCCATTGCCACTTCAACCTACTAACTTTTAGAGCTATGTCGGTCACCTTGGTTCTCCGGCGGATCACTTCGTTCCGAATTTTGTACTTCAGAGAGAGTCTTTAATTTAATCTATTGAAATTAAGTAAAGTATAAAGTATCATATTCAGCAAAAACTTTTCAAACACCTGACGTTAAGTACTTAAAGTTCCTATTTTCCCAAGAGTGTTCTTTGTGTTAAGTTTCTGAGAGAAATAAAAGCGTTTTTATTAGGGTTCCGTAGCCAAAATGGTAAAAACGTAACCCTTATAGTTTCGTCATGTCCGTCTGTCCCTCCGACCGTCCGTCCCATCCGTCCGTATGTCGCAGCCATTTAACTCGGAAACTATAAGACGTATCTTAATAAAAAAAAAATATCAACATGTTGCACATGTATCCATACTCGATGGTTTGTTTGAATTTTTATTGATTTTGTTAATAATTTCAGAAATAATATTTTGAACCGGAGATACAAAAATATGAATAAAATTTAAGAAGAATTATCATTGAATATTCTTCTAACGAAAATTATTTTGAACATTATCGGTCAATGCGTTTTTGAGTTATCTTCAAAAAATTAATTTCACAGCCAGATACGACCTTTTGATATTCTTTTTTTCGATAGTAGGTACGGAACCCTTCATTATGTCTGATCCGACACGCACTTGGCCGATTTTATTAAGAAAAAGTTGTGCTTTGAACTTATTACGTGATCTCTGAAGACAGAGATAGGTCTTTAGGTTAGACATTCGCAGGTTTCAGGTCATGTTGAGGTTGGAGAGGTCATAACTTTGAATTTATCGATTATTTCTTATCTCAAATTAAGTAACCTGCTAGGGCGGAGTGGCTACAGAATTCCTACTGGTATTTTTTAATACCCATGTAACGTCTATGGCAGACGATTAGACGCAATGTCCACAATCAACTTAGACACTTCCTCTGATGGCTGTACATACCAATACGGGACTGGCGCGCACACATTTTGCACAGTTATATGTTGCAACTGATGTGCTGGTGTTACAACCCTGCCGTCTCGGCCTCTTATCGGCTAGTTTGTCGAACCAGCTCCCATCATGCAGTTTCTGGCCTTCCTTGAGGATATTACGCCACTGGTCATCAGCAAGCTTCTCCCAATCGCCATGCCCGATGTCAAATGAGATCAGGTCACGTGTAACGTAACTTTTAAAGCGAAGCAGTGGTCGGCCAATACTCCTCTTCGCAAACGCCACCCACCACAACGGTGGTAATTAAACATATAGTCCGCCTGATTAGAAGCAGCTACCGAAGCCTATAATCACATGCGTGTTGCCGAACTTTTAATACACAGGAAAATTATTTAGTTGTGTTATTTGGTTGTGGTTTCCTACTCCTACTCTTAACACAGTTACATTGTGTAATATCCAGTGATATATATTAAAGCTATACAATAAATATAATTCGTCGGGATCTTTTAAATTGTAATTTTTAAATGTATGTTTACGGATTATTCGGAGACGGCTGGACAGATTTGGAAAATTCTTTTTTTGTTTGAAAGAGTATACTTCACAGTTGGTCACATTGTTATCAAGTCAGGATCTGATGATGGGATCCTGGTTAAATCTAGAGGACTCTTCAAATATTATAGGCACACCTATACTGATTTGAGTATTTTTCAGTAGATCAGTTTGCTTTTGGAAAGGTGGAAGCTAAGTGAAGTCGGTTATTTTTTGTTTAAAATTATTGTAGTCTTTGTATGGTTTCTTTTACTTGATAAAAGCTTTAAGCGTTGCAAGTTGCAAGCGATTCCGATTCCCAGACATTAGTCCACGTAACTCAAGCTGCCAGACGCAACACTCACAGCACTTAGTGCTTTCTCTGTGCTTTTGAAAGGAATTGTGATATATGTACGAACAGTGCAGTTACCGGCAATAGTATCTTCCTACACGAAGGCCGCAGAAATATGTGACACGCTCTTATGGGCTGCGATTCGAAAAATAAACACACACACTGGACAGACACAGCTCCAACCCAGTTCAACTTAACGCTATAACGACATTGACATTTGCTATTCGAACAGATTTTCATTCAACATTGGTCTCACATTGGTCTCACATTGGTCACACATTGGTCTCACATTGGTCCGATGTTGGTCCAATGTGTGATCAATGTGAGACCAATGTTGAATGAAAAACTGTTCGAATGGCAAATGTCAATGTCGTTACAGAGCGTTGAGTTGAGTTGGGTTGGAGCTGTGTCTGGCCAGTGTGTGTGTTTATTTTTCGAATCGCGGCCCTACGAATAACAGCTTGTCTTATTTTTGCAGCCTTCGTGTAGGAAGATACTATTGCCGGTGACTGTACCTATAGCTTTTAGTTCAATTTACAAGTACAGTCAGCAGCAGAAGTAGCTAAGCGGGTGAGGTGTTCAAAATGACCTTCACGCGGTCTTATTCTCTTAACAATAAAGTCGTGTCCAGCTCAATTTGAACACCTCACCCGCTTAGCTACTTCTGCTACTGACTGTATTCATTAGCATACCAGATTTAGATGAAATAGGGTGAAGGCGTCGAGCAATTTTATTAGTGTTTTATGTATGTTTAACCGTCTTAAAAGTACCACACTTCGTTCCATCAAAAAGATTATTAAAGCTAAGCTATTAAGTATTGGTTCAAACTTAAACATTTATTCAGTAAGTAGGCTACAAGGGCACTTTTACACGTCAGATAGTTTACCAAAATAAAAGAGAAAAAAAAATACATCGGTTCTAACCCTACACCTTTGACCCGAGAAGATCAGTGGATGTGGACTGTGGATGGTCAGTGTCCCCTTTTGGAAAGTGTTAGGTGATACGTCGGTGCTCAGTATTAGCCAATGATGTGGTGTGTTACCCTGCATTTGACTATGCACGAGGGTAGTTTCTCGCACGGTCGCGGAGAGCTGCGTGCCGCAACCCGCAGTCTTCGTCGGTCAGCCGACGTGAAAGGTCCAAAGTAATGAACTCCGGTAGTAATAAATGAAGTAGGTAGATAGATACACGTAGAGTTACGCTTCCTCCCTCATCCTTGTATCGGTTTCCTCATCACTGAGGGTCGTGGTCATTCAACAGCTTCTCTTTGATGATCTAACACCATCTTCCTCTATTTGTCGCCGAGTGAAGAGCATCTTGGACTGTAGTGCTGAGAGCTGAGCGAATTTGGTCAGACCAGCGCATTGGGCTCCTGTATCTTAGCCGTTCACCTTCGACTTTGCCAGTGATGACCAGTTTCTCGAGGTTATCACTGTCTTTTCTAGCAACGTGGCCAGAATATTCAAGTACTTTGTGCAGGCAGATGGTAGATAACCTGGTTTTTATCTTGAGTTCAGCTAAGATGGACACGTTAGTGCGGCGCGCTGTCCAGTGTATACCTAACATCCTTCTCCAACACCACATCTCGAAAGCATCAATCCGGTTACGCTAGATCTACGCTAAGAGCATCTAAAGTGGCGATATCCGTCTTCAGTGCGTTACGCAAGAGTTATGGGACCATCAGTACCACTTAGGGTACTAGGTAAGATGAACATTATCAGGCTGACAACAGCTAAATTCCTGTCTTTTTAAACCGTAGTTAATTCCAAGTTTCACCGGACTAGGCAATGTTTTCGAAACAGAGATGTTTTCTTAGTTTATTATGCGACTAGTCTCCGACCGCGTCTTCGTACTCGTGTTTTATATTGAAATGAAACACACCTATAACGTTAAAATGTAAAACTCCCGAAACGGCTGAATTGATTTTGATAAAACATGTCTCGCTAGAAAAGCTGTTTTCAAGCAGAAAAAACACATTAAAGGGGATGACAGCTAAATTCCGTCCCTATCTTTTTAAACGCGAGTGAGACAGAATATAACAATTAGTATGGGAGCTCATTGGAAAATCAGAAAAAAATATTTTAAAAAACCTACGCAAAATATAAAATAATGAAATTTTATGATAGTCTATCGAGCCGGTTTTATCCAATCGTGTAAGATCGTTTCAACCGTTTTAGCGCTATACGGTGCCGCAAGTAGACACATATAATGCTTAAACTTGTAACTGTTATTTTGCGTCGAGTTTAAAAAATACACCAAAATTGTCACACTTTAAAACTCCCCAAGACAGACGTGACAAATTTATTTCGCCGTTATTCCGCGTAATTTCTCGCGGCATTACTTCATAGAATACCGTGAAATGGTAAATTTCAACAGAAAGAGCGTAATCTGTATTCTGGGTGAATACTTTGAAAAGGAAACGTTGAAACTGTTTAGAAAAAAGCGGACCCTCAAGGACTCTAAATCTGATTTAGCATTTAGCTAAGTTGGACTTTCGTATTAGGATTTTTTTGTATTTTTATAACATGTTTTTTTTATTTTATCGTATGGCTACATGTCACTAGATATAGATAGGCATTTCTTCCCTGGGGTAACAGTAGTGGGAAAGCAGATGATATGATAAAGAAAATCCAGTGACTGCTGTGAGATCCAGATGGGACAGTGCAGCTGCCAAGTTTGTTACTCTTTTAGCACCACCCAGGGATCACGTGTAGGGTTGTCTAAGGTGTTTCCTACGGACGTAGAGTAACATTGATTCCCTAACATAACATGCTGGTACAAGTACATAACAAATTGGAAGTATTTCCTATTGGAGCTTGTACATTCAGCTGCAATTCTAATAAAAAATAGAAATAGAAACCATTCAATCGTGGCATAACAAATGTTATATGGTCCATACCATACATATACACAGGTAAAAAACAAATAAATGAAAACGGCTAAAAAAAATTAAAGATAAAAGCGAAGTAAAGTAAACTAAGGACAAAAACCTAACATGACAACAAGCATATATAAAAATCAATTTAGAAGAACCATTTTACGTGGTTAAGGGCCTGTTTCACAATGTCGAATTAAAGTATTGGATAGCTAATTAACAAATAAATTAACTGCCAGATAAAACTGCAAAACTTAGCACTTTATCTACCAGTTAAGCTTATTTGAAGATTGTGAAACGCCAACGATGATTTTATTCGTCAGATAAGTGTCAAGTTGCTTATTCAGGACTTAACTTGGACATTGTGAAACAGGCCCTAAGGGTATTTTCAGAAATGATTTAAGTTCACGTTTAGTTTTTAGTTTTTTTTTATCACGACGGTGGTTAACAAGCATATGGCCCTCGTGTTATTGTAATGTGCGTAGCTTCCTTAGTATATGCACGCCTGCAACTTTAGAGCTGAGCTGTGCCCCATAGGTACTTAGCGAGAGGACATCGCATTTTTCTTTTCGACGTAGTTTAAGGACCCGACATACCCGGGCTCATAAGTAATAGGTGTTTTAATTGGGACACTTTTTGTGTCCTGGGAGAATCAATAATGCTCACGAATAGGTGCGTGTCGTGTGGAAATAAGACATAATCAGCGAGCTATAGTACGGGCGGGACCGCAAGATCTGCTACGTTACGTGATAGAAATACTCACAAATTCATGTCACTGCTGACATTAAAATTTTTAATCTAAAACTCATGTATGCAATATCCTCAAGACTTGTTGACATTGTTTAGATGCTTGTAAGAAAATATAATTAAGTACCTACTGTCTATATAAACTTTATAGGTTAGTATGTAAGAATTATTGTGTGCCCTGACAGGGTGTCATGAACTATCTCAAAATTATAACACCTTATTATGTACATGACAATGCAATATGAATAAATGACTATAAATGACTATAAATGATACGAAAAGTAGTGTAGTTTACTAACTACACTACTTTTTCGTGAGTTCCGAAAAAAGAGTTTAAAAAAATTGAATTGCCTGACAGCTCATTAAAGTACCACTTCCAGCGTAAAAAATAGATGGTATTTGCCTACGTCATTTGTGATATAAAGATGACACTTGTGGCAACAAACAGCAATTTGTATGTAGGTACAGAAAAACCCAGTCTGCCAGTTCCTGTATGGCCGGAAGTGCCCGGTAGACTGGTTAAAAAAAGCAACTAGTTTGACCCCTACATCACTTTTATGAACTTGTGTCATGGGGCTTATCTTTGTATCACGTAACGTAGCTGATCTTGCGACCGCAACGTACTATTATAAAAGTTTTCTCCGCGACGGTCCGGGTATGTCTTCGCGCCATGGCCAAATAGGCCTTTGTTTAAAACAGGTATCGAATTACCTGACCTTGAGCGGCCCGGATGGTTAAAAAAAAGTTAATTAATTGTTCGGATAATATAGGCTTTCTTGATGTGAAATTCAGAATAGCCTCGAAGTTTGGGCGGCATCTGTGCACTATAACTTTTATAAAATTTATCTGTCCATGGAAAAAGGTCCCACTTTATTAGTACTTCCTAAAACTTCACAAGATACGCTATTAGTGAAAGAATGTACACTAATAAGTAGATACTTACCTATTTATAATTGTGTTACGTAGTTTGTCGAATGGCGGCTTTGACCTCTTCTTAAAACATTTAAAACAAACTACACAGGTACTATTAAAATAATTTTACTTTTAGTGCCGTAATTCTGTCCCAACCCTATTCGCTACTCGTCTTTATTCAAAACAAGATGCCACTCAAAATGCTTTTGAATATATTAAACACAATTAGCCCATAACACTCAGACTGAGTGTTATTCGACAATAAAATTGCTCAGCAATAAAACTTTTATTTCAAGCATTAAAGTAGGAATTCGCAATTTAAAATCTAGAACATCAAAACGGCTTTGTATTAATTCTCACCTCTAAACGAAACCTGACACTTTGCGCGCCGCCATCTTGAAAACTTTTCATCCGCCATAATAGCTTATTATTCCAACCGTGTTCCATTTCAAAGGTCGATATTTGTAAAATTAACTACATAATTGGGCAGCCAGTCGAGTACTGAATACAATAGAACGTTCGTACACATCTGGTACTTGGAAAAAAGGGCGGATATACCAAACAAGCTCAATAGCGATGTCCCAAAAGCATACTAGGTTCTTGCGTAAAACGGCCTCAAAAATAAATAATGGCACTTAAAAATGTGTTTTAGTGCAATAGGGATAAAGCTTAAAGTCGTATCTACAGGAAATTGAGTTAAATTATTTTAGACGAACAAAAACGTTGCATCTGAACATCCCTTAGAAACGCATTCACTAGCTTTTGCAAAAGTAAAACGTCGCAACTGCATCGCGCGCGTGCGATTTTAGTAACCTAATTTAACGAGTTAGGGTTGTTTTTTCAGTGTTTCGAAACGCAATTTTAAAGACTGAATTACTGCCTGACCCTTTGTGAGTGCTAGGTGTAGCGTATAATTAGCTATTTTATGAAATTGTTAGGTAAATTTGTAGGTAGTCGTAATTTTGTAACAAGAGTTGCATGTTTGGTCGCTACGCCTCCGTTTCATGCCGTCAAGCTATTTATGTTGGAAAAATAAAATTACAATGTTGTTTGTATTGCACTGTTATTAGATGTGTTTTAAAATTAACTGGCTTTGACTAGACGGGTTGTTGCAATATGTCAAATAATATTTTACATATTATTTATTTATATTGTTGCTTGTTGCTATTCACATTTGTGAATATGTGCAGAGAAGAAGAAGAAGGACGACTTTGTGTTTCTTTTATTTTGTGTTTTGTTTATATATATTATATATTCATTATTATTTTAAATCCTAATTCCGAAAAGTCATACATTTAAGTACCTACTTATACAGTTTTTAGGGTGCCGTACCTCAAAAGGAACGGAACCCTTATAGGATCCCTTTGTTGTCCGTCCGTCCGTCCGTCCGTCTGTATGTCTGTCAAGACCCTTTTTCTCAGGAACGCGTTTAGGTATCAAGCTGAAATTTATATCAAATACTCAGGTCTACTGTCCCTTGGAGCTGTGAAAAAATCAAACTTCTAAGCCAACGCAATCAAAAGATACAGCCGTTTATGCCGCAAATTTCCGCAAATTTTCGAAACTCTCAAGGGAATCAAAACTAACCGTGAACTCAGAGTCTTGAAATTTGGTACGAAACAACGTCTTATAGCACAGATAAAGGAAAAAATGCGAAAACTGTAAATTTTTTGTTACATCATATAAAAAAAATATTTTGAATGTTAGGATTTTTATGGTGAGAGACTGAGAGAATAATTTTTAGTAATACTATTTAATATAATATCTCGCTATTTAATACGTTAAAAGCGCACTTACTATTTTATTTACGATCTAATTTTATTTTACAGATTTTTTACATCACTTTTGAGACCAAAAGGGCCGAAGTCATTCTAAAGCACATTTATTAACTTAACTACTCAAACACACGATTACATACTCAAAGAGCGTTTTTACAAATTATTTTTCATAGCTATTGAAACTGTTTTCATAAATTTAATTCATTAAAAAAAAGATATAAAAGATATTTATTCTTCAATTTAGGCACATGACAATGCACTTATGAACGTCAGAGAGAGAAAAAAAACTACCACTAGTTCTAACCCTACACCTCTGACCCGAGAAGTATTATGACCGGCAAGAAACTCGGCGAGACTTATTTTTTCAAAACAATAATACATTAGATCTTAAAGATACACAGTAATGCGTAGTTCTTCATATCAAAGCAGCTCCGCATCCTCCAGTCCTCCAGTCTAAACATCAAATCAATAATTTAAAAAAAACTTGCAAATATTTTAGTAACATAAATTACACATATTACACGAAAAACCGCAAGCAAACTCATTTACAACCCCAGTCGTCAACACGAGGGTAAACAAGCCATAATTTCAACTTTTCCAAACATCTGCATTTTCTCCGAGATATTTCACAAAGGGTCATCACTCTCTGAAAGCCAAACTTATTTCAACAGTAAAGAATTAGTTTGAAATCCTTCGATTCGTAAATATTCTATGAATAATTTGTATTCTAAATGATTGAAGTCAAGATTTATGTTAATTAAAAAAAAACAAGAATAGCATCTTATATAAAGCATCTCATCTCATTTCACTATAATCAGCTACCTTACAATGCAATGCTTCTTACCAAAAATATGACGAAATTATTCAACAACTACACATATTCGATTACGTAAGAGGTGATTTGAATGTATTTAGATTATCATATTCTAATATAGTTGAACCGAATATTTTTCTGCTTCAAAATAAAAGACAAAGGGACATTTTTTATGACGAATACAACGTATATTTATGACAAAAAGATAATGGGTTATAAATATAAAATGTTAACATTGTTTTTGTGTAAAACAGTTACCTTTTGTTGATATGAAATAACTTTGGCATTTAACTTTTTGGGACATTAATAACGGTTCATAACTCCCGTTTCAACGCTGTGACATTTAGAATTTCGATGACTTTTCGGTCATTATTTACATTATGATCGTCTTTATCGATCTGTCTTCGACTGGTTCTATTTTTGAATTATACTCCATCACAATAATTTTAAAACTAAAACGACATTAGTTAATGTTGTATCACGCTGGGTCGTTAGTAAGGCCGGGCACCCCGGGGGTCAGAACCGGGTTTTATCTATACCATTAACATTTGTTACCATTTTATTACCGTTTTTACCATTTCTCAGTCCACAAAAGTTTTTTTCGAAGGCATTCAAAAACGTCTATGATCTTTGAAGTATAATGTCGCATCTGCTTTTGGAAATAATAGGTCGTTATGACGTTGTGTGTCGTCAAAGTTTTTGTGTGTTTTTCAAATTGGTTGAGAGTGATGCGTTCACTAGAGATATTTAAATCAGTTGAGTTGAGTAAACTTAATAAGTTTTAATTCTTATGTTTATTACCTACTTGTTGAGTAATATCCGGCAGATGATTGAGAACTACAGAACTACATATTTTGTTTTAATAACTTTACCTTATTAGAATTTCGACTACGAAATGTCCGTTCGTATTTGAAGATACAGGCGCAGCCTAGTTTGGGGCTCTCAGGACATCTCGTGTTTTGTACACTCATTATTTAGTAAATAAATATTCTTTATTCTTCTTTATTCTTAATTCACTAGTCAGTATAGGTACATATGTGCGTTAAATTTTATAGTTAGATTAATAAGTTTGTGCTGTCATTTGGTTTATTTGGCTTCATAGGGACATTTACTAACTAGATTTCTCTTATTGTCTTTTCTTGGTTTTTGGTACAAATTATGTATATCCAAATGTTTGCATTTTCAGGTAAGCATGGGGTTTCAAACTTCGTTGAGTGAGAGGTTTCTAGTTAACTACAAAAA
Source organism: Pammene aurita (assembly GCA_947086415.1). Lineage (NCBI taxonomy): Eukaryota > Metazoa > Arthropoda > Insecta > Lepidoptera > Tortricidae > Pammene > Pammene aurita. The sequence continues at coordinate 7,552,159 of OX352315.1, read as the reverse complement.
CGTTTGTAAGTACATATTACATTATTTAGTTAGCTTTACATCCGTCTGAAGTTCAAAATTTTCTTTTCAACCGACTTCAAGTTTTGGTAGGAGGAGGTTATCAATTCGTCGGGATCTTTGTTTTTTTTTGCTATTTTGTTTATTTTATTTTTTTATGTATGTTCACCGATTATTCGAAGACGGCTGGACCGATTTGGAAAATTCTTTTTTTGTGTGAAAGAGTATACTTCACAGCTGGTCCCATTGTAACCAGGTCAGGATCTGATGATGGGATCCTGGAGAAATCGAGGGAACTCTTCAACTAAGGAGTGGTCCGGAAAAAAAGTAGCCGTGCCTTTTTTGATTTATCTTTTTATTTTGTGCCGATTTAGAAGCAGTGTTTATATTTACAATCATACAAAACATAAATACAATCATACTTAAATAAAACAGCGTTTGGAAGTTTTCGCCTTTTGTATTCCATCATACACATAGTTTTTTGAACAGCGTCTTCTGACAGAATTTTTGAGGTGTTTCTCAAAAACATGTTTTTTCTTATAGTTTGATTTGATGAGCTATTTTATACCTTAATAAATTGTCTTTCTTCAATAGTAAACTTTTTTATCTGGCTTCATTTTAAGGTAGTTACAGTACTTTTTAATTAAATGTATTTGCCTTTTTCAACCGACTTCAAGATTTCGAAGGAGGAGGTTATCAATTCGTCGGGATCTTTGTTTTTGCTATTCTTTTTTTTTTTTTTATGTATGTTCACCGATTATTCGAAGACGGCTGGACCGATTTGGAAAATTATTTTTTTGTTTGAAAGCGTATACTTCACAGTTGGTCCCATTGTAACCATGTCAGGATCTGATGATGGGATCCTGGAGAAATCGAGGGAACTCTTCAACTATTATAGGCACACCTATGGTGATTTGAGTATTTTTTACAGCAGATCGAGCATTTCGTGTTGGAAAGGTGGATGCTTAGTAAAGTCGGTTCTTTTTTGTTTAAAATTATTTCATAGAAAATTATCTCCCATAGAAAAATCTTTGTCAGAGGTTAGATTAGAGAGTCTTCCTGACTATCCTAGCTAAAATACAGTTAATTAATGTAGCTTCTTGGTAAGATGACATTCTGAAAAGCATAAAACGGGTTGTGAAAATGGAAATACAATTGTGGCATTGTAGCGGATGTCGATTGAAGATTGTCAAATTATGTTGTTCAAAAGGTTACAAAGTATGTTGAATTAAAAACGCGAAAACTTAAATATGCTCACATATTCTATTATGATTGTATTTTTATTTATTAGTATTGTATCTAGGTACGGATTAATAAAATAAATATACTGCTTCAAAATTAGCACTAAATTAAAAAATACACAAGATTGTACACTGCTACTTTATTTCAGGACCACTCCTTAATATAGTCACACCTATAGTGATTTGAGTATTTTTACAGCATCTCGAGCATTTGCTTTTGGAAAGATGGATGTTAAATGAAGTCGGTTCTTTTTTGTTTAAAATGATTTATCATGAATATTACTATTCAAAGGAGGTCATAGAAAGTTTAAGTAGACACAAGAAAAATGTTGTGATATGGCGACTTAAAATTTACAATGTCACGGCCTGTCAGAATACAATAGAATTGCGCTCTAGTGGTTATAAAGGCTTATTATTTGTCACCGGAAATATTGGAAGTTGGTATTCTATTTATAAGTATTTTTCCCTATTCGTATCTGACCACAATTCATAATGGTTAAAGTGATGGACTACATCGAATTATCACCATTCAGACTCAATCATTAGGCCTCCGTTCGTATATTTCCGCCACGCTATTTTAAACTCTATCGACATGCTCATATAGATCTTTATCCTATGCCCTGGATTACAGAATTCTATCCCATAGAGATGATTCCTCGAGTATTACACGATCTTTTACGCTTCAATGCGCACTTGGAAAGGAATTCTCTTCACTATACCGTCTTTAAACATAAAGGGTCGTATCTGAACTGATACATCACTGAACTTACGACTTTATTCCATAAAGAACACATACTATAGTAACCAGCGTGGAAGAACTCTTAACTGTAAAGGTTTCTTGTATTTTGGAGCTCAAATTAGTGTAGCCGGTACGAACGTGTCTCAATGCTTGACCCTTTTAGGTGTTTGATTTTTAGTTACAATATTTGTTAGGATTTTGTACGATCTTGTACTTATGAAAAATTTGAAAGGATTTCACGTATAATGACGCTAGTGAAATACCTAGAAAATATTGGATTATGAGAATTTCTTTATTTTGCAATATAAATAAATAAAGATGTCATCAATCTTTAGGTAAATTATAGAGCATTACCTACATATGCGTTTTAAATAATGTTAACAAACAAAAGCGTATGATTACATTGGGCGGTGCAGACTCTGTATGGAGACAGAGGAGACGCCCTTGCACATCCTCGCAGATTGCCCTTCCCTAATGCGCACTCGTAACTTAATTCTGGGTAGGTACATACTACGCCCAGAGGAGTTAAAGTCTCTCGAGATCAAAAAGATCCTGGAACTGGTTGAAGTTGCAGGGTTAGACCGAGAGTAGGTGGCGATCACAATAGATCAGTAATGGTCGCAGTGATACATAGGCTTGGGAACCTTACGAGTACAAGGAGAAGAAAGTAACTCTAACAACAAGAAGAAGAAAGCGTATGATTTGGCCAGTTAGCCCATAAAGTGCGCCTTTTGAATCTAAGGAATTATGTCATTGTCTAAATGCCAGTCGCATATATTTTTAATTCTTTTAAAATGCAATAGCAATGGGCTATACTATAATCATTCGAATTTCGTACTTCGCTTTCAATTTTTATAACTATGTATTAAAAAAAAAGTTTTATTTTAATTTCAAACAAAAAAAGAACCGACTTCACTTAGACTCCACCTTTCCAAAAGGAATTGCAGCTACTGTAAAATTTATTGAAATTAATTTGTGAACATACATTAAAAAAAACAAAGATCCCGACGAATTGAGAATCCTCCTTCGAAATCTTGAAGTCGGTTGAAAAATTTTGGCCCCCATGCCCTGTTAAGTTACGTGAAACATTCAAACATACAATCTATATCATTTCTAATAAGAGCAAGATTGTGGTGTTACATATATGTATCAATGTAATATTAACGTTTTCACACCACCTATTCGTATTCGGGCTTTTTCTTTCCTGCTAGGAGGGAACAAAGTGGCACTTGTCTGTTCTAGGACATTAGTTTCTTTTCCAGCCAGGCCGTCATCAGAAACAAATTTCTTCTTAAATTAATCAATTCATCATAATCAGGAAGCACATTAAGAACATATAAAGTTTAAATAAATATGATTTATCAATAACATTTTATATTTTCCTCTAAGGTGGTGTGAAAAGCAGTATGTGTCACATAGGAGCAAAAGTATTTTCACCTTACGCGTTAACACTTGAATCCCTCACTACCCTCAGGAGTCTATGATAGCAATAGACTCCATCGCTTCGTTTGGGATTCAATACACGCCCTCGCCGTAAACATTTTGCTCCCTTGTTACGAGTACACAATCTACTATTACGCGACCTAGTTATTAAAACCTTCCTCAGAAATGACAATAACGCCATATACCATCAATACCGAGATCCCAGGTGATGTCCCGACCTCATTCTATCATTGTCTCCCTGTTGGCACAGTAACACTGTATACACTTAGAAGATTAATGCCAGACGCTAACATAAAGGAAGGTTATGTGGTTCATCACTTTGAAAAGCATCTAATATAGGGATATATAACCTAATGTATACCTTTTTAAATAATAAATCTGTCTATCGCTATTATACTTCAAGCTTTATCGAGCTTACTGTGGGAGTAGGTCGGTTTGTGTAAGATTGTCCCATAATATTTATTTATTTAATTTATTTATACTACCTAAGATAAACTTAATAAATACATCGAACTGAAATATCTGTTCGGGGTCAATGGAAAAGTAAAATAATGTAAACAAACACATTTACCTTCATTGCATTGCAACCAAGCACTTTCTAAGGAACATAAGTGGTTTCATTGTTAACACTTTCCGTACCACCTAGTGCTACGCGCTACGCTCGTAGACCGTAGCCACGTATTTGTCGTATGTAGCGCGTAGTAGCTACGAAGAGAGAACCCGGCAGTCGGGTTCCTGGTCGTGAAACTGTTTATATACATGAACTTGTTATAAAATTTGTTGTACTTAAAAATATCCGTTAATTCCTAATATATTTGTGCAAACGCATTTATTTAATCATATTTTCTTATCCTGTGTCAAATTATTTTTTTGCAGTTGTCAGGTATATATAGTTACCTTTCCATTGACCCTAAATTTACGTATAATACACTATTTGAGGGGTACACGGAAAGAACATGTCTAGTCACTTTGACAAGATTTTGAGTTACAGCGCTTTTAAAGTTTGGAACGATTCAAATAATCATACTATTTTCGAAACTAGATGGTTTTTATGAGTTGAAATGTGGACTTACGTTAAAAATTACAGCTGAAACAGAAGTTGTTAATAATAGTTCATTTCAAGCTCTACATTTTGATATAAACATCTTATTTTACAAAAAAAGTGACTAGACATGTTCTTTCCGTGTACCCTTCAATTTTATACTGATTTTTAGGTCCACTATTTATTTTATCTACACTCATACTGTAAGTACTCTAAAATGCGTTCAAAAACCGTAGACAATGACAAGCATTACAACAAACGATTTAACTATGATAAGTTTCTTATCTGCGGCAGTAACGTAATTTTAACTATGCATGCTCAAATATTGTTAAGCAATGAGTTTCAAATTTGGAACATCGAATTTGATAACATAATGTTACCGCCATGGCCAACTCGATTGGTCCCGCGCGAGCGCCGGCACAATCGAGTAGGCCATGACGGTACAATGGCGGTCATTCTATGGTTTCCGAACAATTAATTTAATATATATAATATGAGTGTAGATAAAGCAGTGTATGCAACTGTACGTAATTAGGCCTTAAAACACTCGTGTGATCTTATTATGAAATTCGCCATCCGGCTCATTTCATAAAACCACACTCATGTTTTAAAGACCCTTATTACGTAACAGTTACATAAACTACTATATTAAATACTAGTATATTGTATAAGTATTATACTTCCAGAGGCCTTACAGAGTTATCAATGCTGAAAACACAAATATACCCTTACCGGAGTTCGATCCAAGGCATCATCTTACCAGTTATACCAAATGTATGTAAGTATATAAATGGCATGCCCGGGATTGAACCCGACAACCCTTTCTTGGCAGTTGCACAATGGAGCCCACGCAAAGCTCGGACAGATAGACGGCTATGAGGATTTAGGGTTCCGCAGAAACTTTGTCTCTTTTTTTGAAAATGTATTCTGACTAGCGAATTACTTACAGAACTTTAATGCAAAAATTGATGGATACAGGGTGTAAAAAAAATAGTGGTGATCCGTTTAAGGGTATAATAGGCATGGTGAATTTTTTTCATGTATGGTATCAATTGATTCATTTTGTTGTGAGGATCAAATGTCTATATGGGGCCAATCGCGTTAAAGCAACACAAAAGTCAGAAATGAGACTTAAAGTCCGAGATTTGCATTTGTTTCTCAAAACGCTCCTAACAAAATGACGTGCAAAAGTGACATCACGATCACATAGTCGCCCTGTTTAAAGTATGGGAAAAATATAAAATTACTATTATTACAGTGAAATGTTGCGTTTATGTATATGGTTGCCATACAATTTATTTCACAGTAAAACGTTAAAAATCGAATGGTATCATTGTTTTTAGGGTTCCGTACCTCGAAAGGAAAAAACGGAACCCTTATAGGATCACTTTGTTGTCCGTCTGTCTGTCTGTCTGTCTGTCTGTCTGTCTGTCTGTCTGTCTGTCTATCTGTCTGTCAAGACCATTTTTCTCACGAACGCATGGAGGTATCAAGCTGAAATTTATATCAAATACTCAGGTCTACTGTCCCTTGGTGCTGTAAAAAAATCAAACTTCTATGCCAACGCAATCAAAAGATACAGCCGTTTAAAATGCCGCAAAATTCCGCAAATTTTCGAAAATCGCATGGGAATCAAAACTTACAGGGTACTTCCCGTGAACTCAGGATTTTGAAATATGGTACGAAGCAACGTCTTATAGCACAGATACAGGAAAAATTGCGAAAACCATACATTTTTAGTTACATCATGTAATAAAAATATTTTTAATAATTTTAAAGTTATATACTACCCCTATATACCTATAGATTTGTATGGAACCCTCGGTGCGCGAGTTCGACTCGCACTTGCCCGGTTTTTTTTTAATTTCGCACTTTAAAAAATCGTAAAATTTAGAAAATTTGCAACTTGATATCTTTGAGCCATTTCAATAGAATTTATAAATTTTCACTTTAGTTGGATATATTGATCATTTTGCATCCTATCAACTAAATTTTATTGCATAATTCAACATGTGTCATCATGCCTATTGGTATAGTATTGCAACTAAGAAAGAGTAGGAGAAAAAATTATTGGACGCGAAAAAATATTTTTTTGTATGGGAGACGTCATCCCAGTCGGCCGACCCTCCTTACAAAACCATTTTTTTTTACCCGTAATTTTTTTTTCTTAGTTTTTTTATAATTAGAATACAATACCAATTATGTCCTTAAACGGATCACCTGTATTTTGTACACCTTGTATATTTACTTGTATTAACAAAAAAAAGTTTGCACATAAGTGCACAATGTGTATTAAATTATCAGCTGCCAATAGGTGTTGAATGCAAACATGAAATATTTTTTTGTTATGTTGTAGTCACAAAAAAAAATGTTTTAAGATTGTTTTATTGATAAACAACTTATGGATTTAATTAAAACCGATTTGAATGAAGTAATTTAAATAAAATTGCAAGATATCAAACTATAAATCCATTTTTTTTCTTTTGCTCTTTTCTTTACTCACAGTAGTAAAACACTTTAGATTTGATATTTCCAATAAAGCTTTTCTATCTCAAACCATGCATAACACACCTACTTCATTGGACTACAAAGCGCTACACTGTTTATATAATTATACATGTGCAGAACACGTAAATGTGTTTGGAAGCGACCAAAGGCACAAACGAAGGCACAGCCCAAGTAACACAGGAAGCATTATAACATATGAATAGTTAACTTATTTCGAACTTAAGGACCGTATAAACTCTTATATACGTTTACCGAGCAACTTGTCGCATTATATGATGCTTTGAGCTGTATAACGGTTGTATAATGGCATATCTAAATGCTTTTGTAAAGCCTTTAGTTTTAGTGCAGCAAACCACAACGCAACTGTACAGCTTTCGACTGTTTAAAAGCACTTAAGTGCTTTAGGTTCTACAATAGCATTATATAATGCATTAAGCTGTATAACGGTTGTATAATGGCATGTATAAATGCTTTTTTAAAGCCTTTAGTTTTAGTGCAGCGAACCAAAATGCAACTGTACAGCTGAATGCTGTACAGTTGCGTTTTGGTTTGCTACACTAATGCTTCGGTGTGGTTTAGTGCCTTAGGTTCTACAATAGCATAAATAAATGGTTAATGCTGTTTATGAGCATGAATATTAGCCATTATAATGCCACGTAAATCCGGTATACAGCTTTCAGCTTTTTTAGTGCTTTAGGTTCTACAATAGCATTTTATGATGCTTTACGCTGTATAACGGTTGTATAATGGCATATGTAAATGCTTTTGTTTAGCCATTAGTTTTAGTGCAGCGAACAACATGCAACTGTACAGCTGAATGCTGTACAGTTGCGTTTTGGTTTGCTACACTAATGCTTCGGTGTGGTTTAGTGCCTTAGGTTCTACAATAGCATAAATAAATGCTTAATGCTGTTTATGAGCATGAATATTAGCCATTATAATGCCACGTAAATCCGGTATACAGCTTTCAGCTTTTTTAGTGCTTTAGGTTCTACAATAGCATTTTATGATGCTTTACGCTGTATAACGGTTGTATAATGGCATATGTAAATGCTTTTGTTTAGCCATTAGTTTTAGTGCAGCGAACAACATGCAACTGTACAGCTGAATGCTGTACAGTTGCGTTTTGGTTTGCTACACTAATGCTTCGGTGTGGTTTAGTGCCTTAGGTTCTACAATAGCATAAATAAATGCTTAAGCTGTTTATGAGCATGAATATTAGCCATTATAATGCCACGTAAATCCGGTAAACAGCTTTCAGCTTTTTTAGTGCTTTAGGTTCTACAATAGCATTTTATGATGCTTTACGCTGTATAACGGTTGTATAATGGCATATGTAAATGCTTTTGTTTAGCCATTAGTTTTAGTGCAGCGAACAACATGCAACTGTACAGCTGAATGCTGTACAGTTGCGTTTTGGTTTGCTACACTAATGCTTCGGTTTGGTTTAGTGCCTTAGGTTCTACAATAGCATAAATAAATGCTTAATGCTGTTTAAGAGCATGAATATTAGCCATTATAAAGCCACGTAAATTCGCTATACAGCTTTCAGCTATTTTTAATGCCTTAGGGTGTACAATAGCATTTATAAGTAGGTAATACGTTCCTAATGCAGTATAATAGCAATAATATAAACCATTATAAAGCCAAGTAATTCACTATAAGGGGCTGTTCATAAATTACGTCATTTCTAATGGGGGGGGGGGGGGTCTGGACATCGGATGATGGTAGCATGACGTAGGAGGGGGGGGGCGGTCATTCCGAAGATCACATCATCAATGTGTAAAAAAAGGACTGAAAGTCGTGTTTCTATAAACTTTTAATGCTATAAAATATTATCTACTAAATAGGTTTTTATTTTACAATTAAGCTTAAATCGCATTTTTTTTAATGACGTCACTTTATTTGGCAGGGGAAGGGGTGGATGATTTTAGGGGGGGGGGGGTGAAAATCATCGAAAATTGATGACGTAATTTATGAACAGCCCCTATACAGCTTTTAGCGGTTTTAGTGCCTTAGGTTCTACAATAGCATAAATAAATGCTTAATGTTGTTTAATAGCATAATTATTCACGTGTAATGCTGTAGGCATAAACAAGGCATTTTTTAAGGGTCACTGAGCTGCTATTGGACTAAGAGCTAGCCACGTCAGATATGACACAATAATGAGAGCAACAAAACCCGTCTGGTTAGATTGCTATACTATTCTTGTTGCTAGATCCTGGCATCTGGCAGCTTTTAATGGGTGGAGGTCACAGTGACAGACTAGCAAAATGTTTTAATTGGAAAATAGTAATACCAAACTAGGTAAAAATTGCCGAAGTTGTCTCAGTTATAAAGGACAGAACCTATATTTAAAGGGGCTCCCTGGCGCCAACGACCTTAGATCTGATTCCCTTAGTTTTAATGATGTATATAGCTTATCATATTATCAGTAACGGCTTTAAACAATATAGTATCCTATATTTACTTCAATATTCATTGTCTTCGAGATATTTGACATCAAAGTCGAACCGGTTTAGGCTAAAAAAGTGGTTTTATGGTCATAAATTTTGTTTTAATTAGTTAAAAATTAAAATCTCTCTACAGTTTTTAGAGACATCAAAGAGCAACCCTAGTATGTAGATTACGTATATGTAAGATTCTTTACACCATTCGAACATCGATAAAAGTGTTTTTTTAGACCATATTTTAAAAATATCATAAAAAAATAACGGCTCATTTATTTCAAGATCCGGCTCTACAGAATGGAGATAAAAGATTCAAAAACCGATAGTCGTTTGCCTTATAATTCTATCTATAGTGAATATGTTGGAATATCGACTCAAAACTGGTCAAAAATCGATAAAAAAAAGTTAGACCAAAAAATATTGTGTATTATTACCATACATCGGGGTTTTCGGTGCGGGAATGTTTGACATTAGCCAAAGAGTAGGCATTAACTTAAAAAACAGAATGTCCTCTAGCACGTTTCTACCTAATGAATAATTGATCGAAAAAATCATAGGTATATACAATTTATATGTAATAGCTGACTATTATGTATATATATTGTAGGTACATATACCTATGATTTTTTCAAGTATTTTTTATTAATTCATGTAATGACTGATCATTGTCAACCTCTTCAGTTAATCAAATAGTTCATAAATATCGGACGTCAAGATTAATATTTGACACTTATTATACCGTGCCGTTGTCTTAGGTAGATCTAGTTAATAAATTTCGGATATGCAATTGCATTTTTAAAATACTAAGTATATAATAGTCAATACAAACATGCCTCTAAGAAAAAAAGCTCGTATCATAGTGTGTAAGCTATTCACAGAGAGGTAGTTATTCATTAGGCATAATATGATATTTTCTCAGACTAACTCTCAACCTATCTGTTTATCTCTACTCTTTCTCAAATCGTTCCCGCACCGAAAACCCCGATGTATGATTATTACGGAAACAAAAACAGTAGGTGACAAACTATGAACTATATTTTATTATACATCGTTTGGCACTACTTTCTCCCAACATAAACTTTTGTATAATTTCTCTTAATATTGTATAGTATTTGTATAGTTTCTCATAATATTGCATCAAACCCAGATCTCTAGGATTTATTTTCTTGAAATGGTTTGCATTCTTTGACCTCCACCACTTTAAAGCTGCCAGATGTCCAGATCTAGAAATAAGCATAGTATACCAAACTGACTAGAGGGGTTTGGTTGCTCTCATTATTGTGTCGTATCCGACGTGGCTAGCTCTCCGTCTATATAGACCAACGCCATTTTGTAAATAATTTATAACCTAAAAATAAAATCATGCGGACCTATTTATACAAGGAAAATACTTATATAATAATGAAATTACTTAATTTAAGACTGCTCAACCAACACTATTATGTTAATAATGCAAAACTCGTTCTATACGAGGATTACACAATTGTTTTGTTTATTTGACGCATATCTTTTTATAATATTTTATAGCAAAACTACAATAAATCAAAGGCGCGTGAAAATTTTCAATGAAACTTATATACACATTTACAGTAAACTACATTGCGCAGTAATATTTGAAGGATATAATAACGTAAAAGAGTCATAAACTTTTATAAATTTTGTTAGGATGCAAACAAATATGACGTGTTACTCATTCAGTGTTTTGTACTGTCTTAGTCCATTTTATATTGCGAGACAAAGTAGTTAAATCACAACGTTCATTGTATTATAACATTTGTTCCGTCGGTGTTAGAGACGTTTTTGCATTGACGTAAGGTTTATTTTACTACACTCTTATGCTAGTATAATGCTTTTGTATTGCGATTGGCAAGTTAATCGAGAGTACTTATGCTTCTTTACTGCGATTAGCAAGTTTTTTGGCCGTATTAATGCTTCTTTAATGCAGTTGGCAACTTAATAGAGCGTGAAGAGAACGCGCCGCGCGTTCCTAAGTTAAACATTTACTTCTTTACTCTACAAGCTAGAGCAGCTATTGGAAGCTACTAAAGGAAGGTAAAACTTAGAAAGCTGAAACTGAAAAGCTTAGAAAGGCCAAAGTGGCTCTCTATGAAGGAAACCCTCTACCCCGTCTGAAACCCAGTAATACTAAAATTTTCCCTAAGCTCTGATGACTACACATACTTACCTCCTGAAAGGAACACTACAACCCTGCGTTAAGTACTACAACCCCAATAATCTAATTTCCTATATAAACATGATTTGTCAGACAATCCCAGCGGTTTTTCCTAACAATGGCACGTGAAAGTTTAGTGGCAGATCCATAGTTATGTAGTAACCCGATAATTTTTAGGAGACTGATAAAGAGGTTGTTGAAACAAAAACAAGGATATTTATGTTATTTAATCAAATACAAACATTGAAACATTGAAAAAAACACACATACTAATGTATGAGTGGAATACCCACTTTAAAAAAAAACAAGTAAAATAATTATGAAGGATATTTATTTAAAACTATATTAAATGGTACTTTACAAGGAAAAGATATTAAGTAAATAGGTATATAAAATTAATTAGTAAATTAAATATTCGGTTATAAGTTCAAGTTGTTGATGCGGGGTTTTAGTGATAAAGCTGTATGATGGTGTGAGGATATCTGTAAAAGAAAAGGCTATTCGGTAGTTTCCATATAGACAAAGTCTTCCCAATAATTGTGGTAAAGATTAATGATAGAAAATTAACTTGTAAAATTTTGTTATTGACGATGTAATGATCTCTTGTCTTATCTGAATATTTTTTTAACTATAAGCAAATATAGTTTTTTTTTATTTAACCCCTACGCCTACAAGCGCTAATGTTAACGAATCCAGGCAGTAACAACTTTTCTAATTAGTTGTTTTTTCTGATTATTTTGATTAGATATAATTTTGCAAGTATTTAAACAAAAGTTAGGATGGGTAGCTGATGTGTGAAAGGTTTTCCCTTATCTACACGCCTGTAATCCGTGCGTTGGGGATTATTAGCTCAGAACATGTCTACATTTTTTTTAATATATTTTTATTTTGTGTTATTATTTTCTCTACTAATAACTTTATTAAGTGAAGCTACCAACGTTTCGTAACCTACACACCAGAGGAAAGAAACGCCAAGAAAACCTCTGAGATGCCTAGCTAATTAATTAAATCAAAATTAAATCTAAAATTCAACCAAAGGGACCGTGGTCATGCCGAAATAAGTCATAGAAATATGTCGTGTGAGGTAGTTATGCTAATTCAAACTTCAAGGATATGCAAATAGTATAGTACGTAGAGTAAGGCATTGTTTCTAACTACCAAACTCTTCATCTAATTATCAAATTTTACAGATGATGTACACTATTGAATTGAAAGCCTGAATTAACTTATGAACTATTTTCGTTCAGTTGTAGTTGATATGGATTCCCACTACTCACTCCAGCACGATTCAATTTCTCAGTTGAATTTCAATACTTTATTATAGTGGCTTTCTCTTTGCCAATAATTGTATTTCCAACAATACAATAATATTTAATCATCAGTTATCATGAATGGTGATAAGATACAAGTCTCACTATGTCAGAGAACATGTTAAAATTTTCATAATATGTTTTGTTTTACAACACAAGGGTGGTACATAGTCAGATGCCTTATTTCAGCTCAAAAGTAATAATTAATTTCAGTTATATAAATGACACTTCATAGAAGGATCAAGGTAGTGGTTATGAAGAATGAACATAATCGTTCAATGGTTAATGTCGGTTACACTGTCATACATAAATAATGTTACAATCACACAAGTAATAATTACTTCAGTTCAAGTCAATGCTTATATACCAAAGCATATGAAGCGTAAGTATAATAGAGGACACACTCTTTTAAATTCATAAATCAGGTACGTAAAACACGCTAAAAATCGTTCCCAAAATAGGGTAAACGTCTTAATATATACTCAATTAAAACCATATGCCGCAACCGCAAAACATAAAAATATAACGCATTCCGCAATAAAATTCGCAAAACGTATAAAATTATAACGCATACGATATATAGGATATAGGATAACCGCATACACAAAACGTATAAAAATATAACGCATTCCGCAATAAATATAGGATAAACGCATCCATCCCTATTTCGTTAAATTCGTAAAATGTTTCCGCATGCTCCGTTAAATTCCGTACGCATATATATATTGCATATAATAATTCAACCCAATTTCACATAAATTAAATGCAAGGACCACAGTAATAAATAAAGTAAAATGTTCATAATATAACAGTTAATTAAAAGCACTTACTCAACTCCGAGACCTAAAGAGAATACACAGAAAAGAAATAAATTTTATCATTAAAGTGAATGAATTTTGCCTCACCAAATTAGACTTCTTTTGCTGGTCCTATTGGCAGCTCAGGGCGGGGCTCCGGTGTTTGTAGCACGGTGCTTGTATCTCTATGCAGCGGCAGAAGTCAGGTCCCGTTGCTCAGGATGGCTTGTGCTTGTGGCTCACGACGGCGGCAGAAGTCAAGTGCTCGTAGATCTCTGGTCGGAGGCAAAGGTTGGAGGCCAAGTGCTCGTAGATCTCTGGTCGGAGGCAAAGTGAATCCCTACGGTACGCCCTTGCCTTATATAGCATCAAAATTACGTATATAAACGCTAACTACCCCCGTGACGTCAGAGAGGTTCGAAACGTCCGCCTTGTGGTAGCTTAGTTAGATTGATTTAAGCCAATTTGAACCTTATTGATCCTTTAGTTCATACTATTTTAAAGACCAAATTCCTATACTTAAGTGACCTAGTTCGATAATCTCCTATCTCCCATAGGGAATGTTTTTCTTGAATATCTATCCAATTATGCAATTTCCAATGAAAATTTATATGAAAATAGATGAAAACATTAGCCCCGCGTATGATTTAATAAGCCCCTGTAAGTATTAATGTCTATTTTCCCCGTAAAATGCCAATATATCTTTGTATACCAATTTGATTCTTAAGATCCCTACGCTACATACTTCTATAAGAAACAAGTGCCTATGAGCGCCCTACCCTTTTTGGAAAACCTAACCTCTAAGAAAGCGATTTTCTTTAATTCATACAAAATAAGTATTTCCTAAGCTGAATTTATATAATTTATGATGAGGATAATTTTTCTGCATATATTATGACAAGATCCTATCGGATTTACTGCGTATTTACTCCGTAAAATACCAATATAACTTTTATCAGGAAATTCGCTTTTTATCCTAATTTTCATCACTTTCCTTTATTTGTTTTGATCAAAATTGTGTTTATCACTCGTTTATAAGCTAAAACTAGCCTAGAATTCCATCAAACATCAGTAATTTTAAAATACTTACAATTTTTTTACGACAATTTTCGATCATAAAATTTGTCTATTTTAGCGCTTTACTGAATTGAAATCTTTATGTTTTATAAAAACAAAGCTCCCAACTTTATTTATCTCCGTTATTTAACTTCATAATACGAGTTTTTACATAATATTCCCAAAAATCGATTTTGGATGAAAAAGTAAGTTCTTAGCTTTTTCACGCTTAATTCATTCAATTTCGTTAATATACTTCCTGCAATATAACTTTAATTACTTTCCCTTTAATTTAAGTATCGATTTATAACAATAATTAACAAATTAAAAACATAACCTCTCCATTTGGACAAATTTTCAGACAAAGCTAAAATATTATTAGGTACTACTTTTTGTTATTGAATAAATTATCAATAATACATTTATTCTATACAATAAACTACATTTCATCTCGAAAATCCTATTAAAAGTATCAATTTACATCATTACTTAACGAACAATATTCTCAGTTGTCGGTCATTCCCTTCCCTAGGTATACTTACAATGAGAATAATATGAAATTATAAGAAACTGATGATAAAGCAATTTGTAATCAAAATACTAATTTCTAAATGGGTAAAAGAACCTGTCTATGTTACTAACAGTTTGTACTATGTCATAAAATGTCTTTAGTAAATCATATATTCTTGTACCTAGCACATATCTTACGAATGAAGTAAATATTTCTAGAACATACTTTATATACAACCTCCTGCTATTTTATGAGTTTTATTTTACCTAATAATACATCCCTTATTGAAGGAATCCATCTCAAGATTGCTAAAACTTTATGACAAATCTAGTGCGGTAACCAAATTACTGTTTGTCCACTGCAAATAGTACAAACGGATATTTCAGATAATAATTCCCCAAAATGTTGCATACTTATCCTGTTAAGTTGTTATTCATAGCCTCTGTTCCTGTGAAAACTAAAACATACATTAAATATCTACACAAGCTGCATATATAATTTACATATGAATGCCACCTATGGTCATAATGCCATTTGAAATACCCAAATAATAATAATAATAACCATTATTTCTATCTAAAATACAACTATGTAAAATACATAATTAATCGACCAAGATCATGAATGTTTCAAAATCTTGCCAATCAACGGTGAACAATTTTTAACAAAACTGCATGTTATCAATTGCTTATGCAATAATGTAAAAATAAGTAATAATATAAATATAATTACAACTAAACATAAGGGGGTGTGATGTACGCGCGGGTTCTTACCTGGCGCAAAGGTTGTCCATCGCCATCCAACGTGGCAACGCTGCCAGTGTGATGGGCACCTTCGCGCCTGGTACAGCTCGAGGGGGGCTCTTTGAGTAGTTTTTAGTTTAGTTTAGTTTTTACTAGTGTTTTATATTTAAATTTAAATTTTATGCTATAAGAATTCATCAAATAAAATTAACTTTCCGAATAAATAAACTAAACATAATATAAGTTATCAAAAACTGTGAGAAATCCTAGTAAACATTTCAAGTTTTATATTTTTCAAATATTCTCATTTCCTGAGAGCAGTGATCATAGCTTATTATATAAGTTCTGGTATGTATGGTTGCTAATAAAACACATGATGCTTATATATTTCCATATATTTTATTTCCTTTGTCAGATCATTAACTTGATCTTTTCTTACATACTAAAATAAAACCAATATGTAATAAGGTGAACCTCCACCCTCTTACATACTATGTGAATCATTTATTTTCATTTTTTCATGAACTTTACTCATGAAAATATCATGTAAAAGCTTACCAATGAAGCTTTATTAGCCTTTAAAGTCATTTTGCTAATTTTCATACTTAGAGGACCCTATGGACCTCTACAAGCGTACTAATGATTCTTTAATGCGATTGGCACTTTCCATGACAACGATAATGCTAATAGCGCAGACATATTGCGCCTGTAATGCTATTAAATGACCTGAATAGGATCTCAAGCTGGGTAATTCGTGCCCATTTAAGACCTATATCAGCACTATAAACGTTTATAATGCTACTATAAAACGAACTGAAAATGCTAAAAGCATACAGATATGCTGTAAGACGGCCGTTATACTGCTTTGATGTGTTACTTGGGAGACAGCACGTTAATAGGATTTCCGTCCTAACCTAACTACAATACAGCCTATGTTACTATGGAACTCGTACAGGCTTACGGCGTTTTGGTATCGGCGAGCGCAGTAGTTGTATTATGTATACGTGCACGCTTGGCCAGAACTGGGTACGACATTGTGGGGTATAGGTGGAATAAATAATTTCTCCGAGTAGCTAGTTGGAGAGGTAGCTTTTAATGAATAAATTAGGTCATTTTGGACCGCTTCATGTGTAGGTCTTAGAATTTTAGTTAGGTAGGTATAATATTTAATATTCCCTTTGACTAAATTGGGTTCCATTAGGAGTGCGGGATGGCCAAGAAATGTATTTACTTTTTATAGGTACTTCATCTGATTTCAATTTACCTTCAAGAAATTTCCCAAATATTATAACTACAGGGTATTTTTTTAAAGCTTGTAATAACTTGAGGGAACAGGTTTGAAGATTCAGAATTTTGATTTCCATAGTAGAATTTCTTTTTTTACTTTAAATTATTTCAACTGCATACTCGTATCTGTGAGATAATTTTTAGGGTTCTGTAGCCAAAATGGCAAAAACGGAACCTGTCTGTCCGTCCGTCCGTCCGTATGTTACTGCGATTTTACTCGGAAACTATAAGACGCAATAAAATTTCTGGAAAAAATATTTTTAGGGGGGCACTCCATACGTGTAACTATTTATAAAAAAAAAAATCTTTTACCAAAAATTAACACATCGCACATCAATCGATAGGCCTTTAAAAATAACATGGTGATTTCTTTGAAAATTTTTTTATTTAGTGAATATTTTTAGAAATAATCACCCCGAAAGTCTAAAAAATTGTGATCATCAAAAAATACAATTCCATGCTTCCTGACAGTTTCAAGAGACAGTACTCGACCGATGGAAATCCAACTCCCTTAAAATGTGAAACTATAAGAGGTGACCAGCTTTCGCCTTGGAATACATTTGTAACATGGTGTCGCCGGCCTTCAGTGTCTCATATGCATAATCATAATGCATTCACGTCAAATGCATTATCTAGCGTCCCACAAACGCACTGTGGCAAACCGCCGAACGCGTCAACATGCTTGGCTGCACGCGAGTCTAAACTGGTTATGCAACGCGTCTTAAGAACATGCTGTTAAGTGTAACCATTAAAAGCAGAAACTCCTATTGTGCCATATTCTTACTATATAATTTTAAATAAAAAATAACTGACTTCACTTATACTTCCAAAAGGAAATGCTCGAGCCACTGTAAAAATATTAAAATCACTATAGGTGTGCCTATAATATTTGAAGAGTTCCCTCGATTTCTCCAGGATCCCATCATCGGATCCTGACCTGGATATAATGGGACCAACCCTTTCAAGCAAAAAAATAATTTTCCAAATCGGTCCAGCCGTCTTCGAATCGGTGACAATACATAAATATAGAATAAAATTTCTTCGAAATAATGAAGTCAGTTGAAAATACATCAAAATGAATAAAATGCATTTTATTATATGAAGATACAAAATGCAATTGTAAGATCGTTACCTAAACGTGTTGAATATTGTATTGAAAAAGGCGGTGGTCACTTCGAACACCTACTAAAATAAATTAAAGTATGTGGAAACAATGCATTTTATTCATTTTAGACATCATGTTTCATACAGACATTTACTGCTTAAGACCTACACAATCGATATCTAAATAGAAATAGTGTAGGTTTTTTTTGTTTAAAAACAACCGGGTTCGATTCCCGAACGGAGTACAGATGTTTTTTTTTTAAATGTATGAGTGCAGTTTTTCTTGTTATTAAAATCGATGACATGGTTCCTCAGAACAGATCTTCGTATGTCTTATAGTTTCAGACTTTCCCATACTGACCGATTTGAATGAGACACCCAGTATATCCCCAACACAGCTCCAACACACAACAAATAATCAACAAATATTGGAGTTGCATCGGAATAATTTTCAAACAAATTATGATTCAGACGTTTAGGAGTATTGCGTTGCGTAGTAAGCATTAGAGTTGTATTGTAGTTGAATCGTGTCTTAATGTGTATCAAAGTCAGAATATAACCCATTTTTATCTTAAACAGGCTGTTTTTCCAATATATGCAGGGCTAATATAGGTAGGGCATAATTATATGTCGTAGGAACCAAATCGCGAATTGACTGTCTAATAGACAAAATTGTGATCAACATTTGATTAGTTGAAACGTACTCGTATGAAATATAAAAAATGTGTACTTAAGTAAGTACAAGTACAAAGTCTTATGCAAGTCCAAGAGATCGACTCATAGTACAAGTTTGTATACAGGATGTAACAAAAATACTGGTATTCCGTTTAAGGGCATAATTTGTATCGTAAGAAAAAGCAGGAGAAAAATTTTTTTGTTGCAAAAAGATTTTTTTTTTTGCATGGGACACGTCTCCCCAGCCGGCCATCCCTCCATACAAAACTATTTTTTTTACACGCGTAAAATTGTTTTTCTTAGTTTTTCATGCCAATAGTTTTGTATGGAGGGATGGCCGGCTAGGGTTGCCAGGTGTCCGGATGTTTGGCTTTTTACGGGTGTGTCCGGCCAAATAATTCCTCGTCCGGCCAGTCCGGCTTTTGTTAGGCTTTTGTCTGACTTACGCTACGCGCCACTCACGCCAGTGACACGATTTTAAAAAGGCATGTCCGGCTTTTGGGATCAAATGTCCGGCTAAATTAGGCACGGAGGCCTGGTAACCCTATGGCCGGCTGGAACCACGTCTCCCATAATTTGTTTTTATTTTTTGCATCCAAAGTTTTTCTTAGTCGCAATATACTAATTGTGCCCTGAAACGGATTACTAGTATTTTTGTTACACTCTGTATTTACTTAAAACAGTTGTTCAATTCAAACTGAACTACATATCTGTTGTCGGCACTTCAATAATCACTAATTGACTAAAAGTACAGGTTTAATTCATTTTGGTATTTCATTTTTTATGGTTGTAAATTTCCATGCAAACCCTATCGTCAGCATGACATAAAATCTTCATCAGCTCACAACTTAATTTATTTACATCAAAGTCAATACCATACCATGCTATTAAAGAACATAAACCGTATCAAAAACCATATCAAATCCATTAATAAAAATTTTATGACCGAATCAAGAGTATCAAGACACATTTAAACAAATGCAATATGTTTAAAACGTCATGAAAGAAAATGGCTGAAATAATTGAATTTTTTATATCTGTTCGTGCGTTTATTTTTATCTTTTGTATAGTCAACATCATATGTTTTTTAAATGAGATTTACAGTTAATTATTAAATAATACTAAATCAGTGCTCCCGAAATTTTTATTGGCGGGTTTAGCTTGGCGACAAAAATATTGTGTTGATTAACCCATTAAGAAATATACTATTTTTTGGTGCTGCCGAACCTGATCTTAAACATTTGTATGCTGTATCAAATTTCACGCAATTATATAAAAAACTAGCTTTTGCCCGCGGCTTCGCTCGCGTTAAATTCTCCATACAAACTTCCACCCCCCATTTTAGGGAAGTGGGGGGTTAGAAAGAGACAAAAGTGGCCTATGTCACTCTCCATCCCTTCAACTATCTCCACTTAAAAAATCACGTCAATTCGTCGCCCCGTTTTGCCGTGAAAGACGGACAAACAAACACATACATACACTTTCCCATTTATAATATTAAGTATGGATTAAGTTTTTTGGTTAAATTAAAACATAACAGGAAAATTTACCTATGTTCTGTTCGGATTTTCACCTAATTATTCAATAAAATAAATATTATGGGACAATCTTGGACAAATCGATCTAGTCACACAGTGAGCTCAATAAGGCTTGTGTTGTGGGTACTAGACGGCGATATATATAAATAAATACATAGAAAACATCCATAACTCTGGTACAAATATCTGTGATAAACACACAAATATTCCCTTACCAGGATTCGAGCCGGGACCTCCTGCTTCGTAGGCAGCGTCACTACCGACTGGGCTAGGAAGCCGTTAAATAATGCACGAAAAAACGATATTTATATGTATATACAAACGTTATAAAAATACATCTGATTCCTCTTAAAGTATGTAATTAACCCATAATTAACCAGAAGATCTATAGAAGCTTCTCAAGTTAATAAATGCACCTTATTGAACACTACCAACCATGGCTGACTGTACTACACTACTTAAGTGTAATAAAAGCTGCATAAAGGTGGGACTAATCAACAGGTTCTTTAAAAAGGATATAGACAGCTTAAAACACGCGGTTGGTCAAGCGCGAAACGGCGAATGGTTAGAAAATAAGCTTTATCAAATAGCAGAAGATTTTTAATTGGTGTAAATTTTAGGGCTCATAAGAGTTTTAGGTTTCGGAAATTAAATAACTTAGAGTTTCACGATCGACGTGGCCCGTGAATCGTAAAATGAATTGTTGTTAGAAGTACTTCTTCAAAGTAAACATCAAACTTAATAGGCGCAGTTTTCTTAATTAGTATTAAGTTTTGAAATTTTTTAACGTGTTTCTCGCGAAATATATTTAATTTACTTTTTACCTAATTCTAAAAACTTTTTTCAATTTTTTTACCGAAACTAGTTGTAAACAAGCAGACGAGACTATAATGGCCTGTTTCACAATCTCCAGTTAAAGCATATCTGTCAGATAAATGTTTGCTGTCCTTTTCTTTTATATGACTGGAGAAAAGGATAGCAATAATTTTAACTGGCAAATAAGTTTATCTGGAGATTGTGAAACAGGCCCTAAGGAAGTAAATACCTATATGTCAATTAAAACAATTAAAAATATGTATCATCCTCCTAGCGTTAGTATCAGCTTTTACCACGGCTCAATTGAGCCTGATATCCGCTTGGCAACCTAATCCCATAAATTGGCGTAGGCACTAGATCTTACGAAACCGACTGCCGACTGACCTTCCAACCCAGAAAAACTAGGTCTTATTCAGATTAGGTCCAGTTTCGTCACGATGTTTTTCTCAGTGATTAATTAAAATATGTATTTTATTTATTTATCTGTTAAATGAATTAATAACTAATAGTAAAATAAAAACTGTTGAACCCACTAAGAACCTGCCAGCGGAATCCTAAAACGGCCGCACGCAACCCACAGCCGGTGGGGCTTCCGATATGCTTACTACACTTTTATGTTTGCCCGTCTGTCGGCCCTGATGTCCTAACCTGCTGTCTAATTTTTATTTGTTTTTGTTTTTTATAGTGCTTTATGAGGGACGATCATTGTTCAGCACGTGGATAAAGATAAAGACAAGAGTGAATAATGCTCGACACGCTAATACCCAATAGTTGACACCCTGCTGCCATCTTTATTGCTAATGATTTTAGTTTAAGTATGACATCTACAGGGAGAGTGACGAACACTCGGACGTTTCCTTACTTGGAATTATTGTAAGTAGGTACTTTTGCTATTTACCTTACTGACGTGTAAAAAGTCTATGGTTGGTTACTATTATGGTGTATCGGTGATTAAAATTTTACAAATTCAAAATTTTCTACCTCCCAGCCTGTTCAGTAAATACATATTAAATATTATGAATAAATAAATATTATGGGACAATCTTACACAAATCAACCTAGTCCCACAGTAAGCTCAATAAGGCTAACAAAAGCATCCATAACTCAGGAACAAATATCCGTGATGAACACACAAATATATGCCCTGACCAGGATTCGAACCCGGGACCTCCTGCTTCATAGGCAGGCTCACTACCGACTAGGCTAGGAGGCAGTACATGGACTGAACTGAACACGTGACGGCCAATTTTAAAATTAAGTTTTGTGGTCGCTAACTAACGTTGACCCGCTTAAATGTGGTACAGTCATTTGTAGGGCCATAAGAGCATGTCACATATTTTTGCGGCCTTCGTTCGGTCTCCTAGCCTAGTCGGTAGTGACCCTGCCTATGAAGCAGGAGGTCCCGGGTTTGCATCCTGGTCAGGGCATTTATTTGTGTGTTTACCACGGATATTTGACTTGAGTTATGGATGTTTTCTATATATTTGGGTAATTATCTATGTTTATCGTCGCTTAGTACCCACAACACAAGCCTTATTGAGCTTGCGGGACAGGTTGATTTGTGTAAGATTTTCCCATAATATTTATTTATTTATTTTATTTATTCGTTGAGACAGACCCACCATACAAACAGGTTCAAACAGGTTCAGGATCTCTGAGCGAAACAGTAACAATGAATTAAAACTATGACAAAACAACTACAAGATCCAACCGGATTGCATAAATGTGACGTCACTAAATATTGTATGCAATTCTCAACCGAAACCCAAAAGCCTTAGACGAAATACTAAATTGCTGCGCTTAAGCCGAGCGAGGTGCGGGATTCGATGCCCGAGAGAAATTAATGAATGCAGGCTTTGAGGACCGCCAAGCAATTCCGGGGCGCAAAGCTAGTCTAGGTGTGGTTCCAATAGCTGACTAAACACTTGCAAGTTTTGGTCAAATCATTACAGCTTCTCATTATTACAGCGGGCTTACAGTATGAGCGTAAGGAAAACGTAAGGAGCGTATGCTAGGAGCTCCTTTTTAGGGTTCCGTAGTCAACTAGGAACCCTTATAGTTTCGCCATGTCTGCCCGTCCGTCCGTCCGTCCGCGGATAATCTCAGTGACCGTTAGCACTAGAAAGCTGAAATTTGGTACTAATATGTATATCAATCACGCCGACAAAGTGGTAAAATAAAAAGTGGAAAAAATGTTTTATTAGGGTACCTCCCCTATACGTAAAGTGGGGAGTGATATTTTTTTTCATTTCAACCCTAACGTGTGATATATTGTTGGATAGGTATTTAAAAATGAATAGGGGTTTACTAAAATAATTTTTTGATAATGTAAATATTTTCGGAAATAATCGCTCCAGAAGTAAAAAAAAATGTGTCCCCCCCTCTAACTTTTAAACCATAAGTTTTAAAAATATGAAAAAAATGTCAGAAGTAGAACTTTATAAAAACTTCCTAGGAAAATTATTTTGAACTTGATAGGTTGAATAGTTTTTGAAAAAAAATTACAAAATAATTTCTGAATTAAGTTTGTTTTAACCGTATAAGCAATCCCTAAAGGGGGTTAAAGGGGGTGGAAGTTTGTATGGTATCAAAGACCGCTGAACCGATTTAGATGAATTTTGGTATGAGAGATATTTTTTATTCTGGGAAAGAAAATGGAATACTTACTTAAGGGATGATAATCCCAATATCATCCCTTAAGGGGGTAAAAAGGGGGATTAATGGCGGGAAAAATCTTTCGATTTCCCTATTTTGGGCAAGTGTTTGGAATAATATAGGTCTCACGAGGTCAGATAACTGCTTAAAACTGGATGTCGCATGTAACAGAGATTTAGTTTTGGTCTAGAACGCTTTCGTTAGCAAATTTCGGTTATCGTTTTACTTGGTTTTGGTATTAGGTAGTTGCAAATACACTCTCATATCAATTTGTAATTAACACAAGTAGTTATCATTAGAGACCTGTAAATATGTATTTGTGTAACGGATTATGGAATCGAAGTCACATCCAAACTACATTTAGTCTATCCCAAGTCTGTCTATGCTCACTGTTGGAACTAAACGCAGGGCTTGAGCGGGGACTGAGGAGGGACGGAGGGCGTCCACCGGCTTCCATTATTCGCTGTGACACAGCATCTTTGAATTTGTAGTTATGTAATTTTGTATGTACGTGTAGAGGCAGAATACAGTACATTTCTATTTAAAATATTAGTTTCATTCTGCCTGGTCCTTCAACAATTCCCAACATGGTCCTTCGAGCCGGATAATTAAATGAACCAGCGAGCTACGGAATAATAAGGACCAAGGAGCTCCACTACAGCTGAGATAAAGGAGAAACGCATCGTGTGGATTATTTCCTGCGCATCCAAGATCCCGGAGATCCAGTGAGGAGTGCAGCTTGAAACAACCCGAGGCGGCTATCTCTTCAATTCTTGATCCATCAGCTACGAAGTAGTCAACTCAACCGTTTTACCGTTATTCCGGAAAACTACAATCCGACGAAGTCTATAAGGAGTGAGCAGGTTGAAAGTTAAAAGTGAGTCCGTTCCTTATTATCATTATATTTTCTATTTTTTCCGTGATCGTGTCAAGTTACATTTCAATATACTTCTATTAGACACAGTGTCAAAAATAATCCTTATATTTCTTAATACAACGATATACATAAGCCTATACGTTACAACTAATCATACCATTAAACTAAAATCAAAACTTCAATTACATAAAAGTGCATCGGCGCTGATATTACGTAAACGTTTTTTTTTGCCATATCTAACGGGTCGCCCGGCCGGCATCGCCATAGGTACTTATCGTCATAACTCAGCCGGCCTGCATTTCGTAAACAACATTGGAATAATTAACATTACATATTTAAGAAAAAGTGCTATAGTACGTTGTTAGTTAATTGTGTTGGTGTTTTTAGTGGAACAAAGTGTTGATTGGTGTTAAAAAGGTAAATACCAAGTGCAATTAAAGATGACCGAAGCCGTAATTAAGGAGTTAATTAAAAAAAGGGGTCATATTAAGGCGAGATTAACTAAATTTTCAGGTTATATACGAGAATTAGCCGATAAATCATTGTGTGCGGCTCAGGTGACGGAACTTCAACTTCGGATTGCTAAATTGGAAAGTGTTTACAATACCTACGATGAGATTCAGACCAAGTTGGAGTATATGATGGAGGATGACGAGGTTCAATTAGAGGAGCGGTCGGATTTCGAAGATTTATACTACTCGTCAGTGGCGGCGGCTACGGAACTGGTAACCATGCATACAAAGGTCGCTTCTAGTGATGGGGGTTCCGAAAACAATACACGACGTCATCCGCATGTAAAATGTAAGTTACCTACGATTTCATTACCAAAATTTGGAGGCTCGTATGATACATGGCTTGAGTTTCGCGATACATTTAATAGTTTGATAAATAATGACGACTCGATCGATGATGTAAACAAGTTTCATTATTTGCGGGCGTCGTTAGAAGGCAGTGCCGCGGTAATTGTACAATCATTAGCGTTATCAAGTAGTAACTATAAAATAGCTTGGCAGTTATTATGCGATAGGTACAATAACAAACGGTTATTGGTAAATAATCATATCAAAGCAATATTTAATTTAACTCCAATTACTAAGGAATCGCCGACTGCGATTCGACATCTTATTGACACGCTATGTAAAAACATACGTGCATTAGCAACCCTTAACGAACCGACCACCCATTGGGACACATTGTTAGTATATATCATATGTCAAAAACTAGACAGTGTTACGAGACGAGAGTGGGAGGAGTTTGTGCCTAGTTGCGAAACAATTACTTTCGATGCCATCATAAACTTCCTCAGCGATCGTGCGGATCTATTGGAGACTATGGCGATGGATGGCCCCGGACGCCGCGCGTCCTGGCCGCTCGCTCCTGGCGCCGGCGCTGCTACCGCGGCGCACGGGCGCTCCGCTGCGCGACGGGTAAAGGAGAATTGTTTCGTAGCACTAGATGAACGTGAAAACAATACTGTGAGTAGCCCACCTTTTACATATGAGTGTCCGTTATGTAAGCGTGGTCATTGGTTATTTGAGTGCCCCGACTTTCTCGCGTTATCTAACAAGGAACGTGCAGATAAAGTTAAAGGGATGAAAGTATGTCTGAACTGTCTAAAGCCGAATCATATCGCGAAGTATTGTAGGCGTGCTCCATGCAAGTCGTGCTCATTCCGTCATAACTCGATTTTACATGTGGATAGGTTGCTTTCGAAGGCTCCAGTAGCAATGCCGGTAATTGAAGTTACTCCTAGTACCCCGATCGAGCACGACGAGTCTACACCTGACCCCGGCTGCAGTGCTGACGGCAGCATAATGTTACCGGCCCATGCTGTTTTGCAAGGTCAAGTCTTACTGTCTACTGCGTTAGTAGAAGTATACGATCGCGACGGTAAAACACATGTGGCACGCGCGTTTTTGGACCCTGGTGCTGCGTGTAATTTAATAAGATCTGACTTCTTGGAAAAACTTAACTTACCTACTAGGCAGGTAAATGCGTCATTAACGGGTATTAAAAACATGAAGTCTTCTGTACATAAATTGTGCAACGCGAAATTTACATCAGTGTTTGATAAAAAAATTAATATGGAAAGGTCATTCTACGTACTTCCACAAGTTACATGCGACTTACCTTTGCATGAGGTAAATGTACCAATGCTAGACATACCTAAACATTTAGTCTTAGCTGATCCTAAGTTCAATGTGCCGGCAGCAATCGACATTCTTTTTAGCGCCGAAGTCTTTTGGGAACTATTAGGTAGTGAAAGATTGAAGTTGGGACGAAACAAGCCCTGGGTGTACGAAACCAAGCTAGGTTGGGTAGTGTCTGGTCCTAATGCATATAATCCTAACTCTAAAAGCATGCCTTGCCACTTTGTCCAATTGAACAATAGTGATGACGAATTAACGCGCTTTTGGAAGTTAGACGAAGCAACAATAAAACCCGCGTCGGCTTACTATACTAATGATGAACGGGCATGCGAGGAACACTTTGTTCAAAATACATCTCGGTTACCAGATGGTAGGTTCATGGTACGATATCCCTTGAAGCAGTCTTCCTCTTCATTAGGCGATTCTTACGAGCGGGCAAAACAATGTTTTCTGTCGTTAGAGCGTAGGTTAGAACGGCAGACTCAATTAAAATCCATGTATACAGAGTTCATGAATGAATATGAGACTTTGGGAGACATGTCCAAGGTCACGTGCAACGAGACTGTAGGAAACTTTTTGCCATTTCATGGCGTGCTCCGGCTTTCGAGTGTTACGACAAAACTACGCGTAGTTTTCAACGCGAGCTCACGCACGTCAACCGGAGTGACGCTGAACGACATTCAGCATGTAGGACCTACAATTCAGGACGATCTCATAGCTATCTTGTTACGGTTTAGACAATACCGCTTTGTGTACACGGCTGATGTTGAGAAAATGTACAGGAGGATAGTAATGCATCCTGACGATAGACACCTGCAACAAATAATTTGGCGCCAGGATCCCTCAGAACCTCTGTGCACGTACAAATTAAACACGGTCACTTACGGTACAGCGAGTGCCCCATTTTTAGCCGTTAGATGCCTTAAGCAGTTATCGTTAGACTGTTCAGACCCTCAACTTTCTGAAATTATTGCCCATGACTTTTATATGGATGATTTTTTGTCAGGGTCTGATACTGAACAGGAGTCCGTCAGCGTAATAGCACGAGTCAGCGAAGTGCTTAAAGATGCCGGTATGAATTTACGTAAGTGGCGTTCAAATGAGCATAGGCTTATCAGTGAACATAACGACGAATCTAGGAATCTTAATCTAGGTAACTTAGATGAAACTAAGACGCTAGGGCTAGGTTGGAAAAGTGGAGCTGATGTCTTGTATTTTACCATCGACTTAGAAAAAACACCCGAAAAATTAACAAAGCGGTTTATTCTCTCCACTATAGCCAAGATATTCGACCCCCTAGGCCTTTTATCACCAGTTGTCGTACAGGGTAAAGTATTGTTGCAGCTCCTGTGGTTGTCACAAGTTTCTTGGGATGATGAAGTTCCCCAAGACATATCCGAAAGGTGGCAACATCTGACTATGTCTCTACCGGACTTAAATAAATTAAGCATCCCTCGTAGCGTTGTAGGGATCCACGCATCGCGAGTAGAATTTCATATTTTTACGGATGCGTCTCAAACTGCGTACGGAGCTTGCTTGTACGTACGTACGATTACTAGCTTAGGGGTAAGCACTCGGTTACTCATGGCGAAAAGTAGAGTAGCCCCACTTAAACCGGTTACTATTCCTCGCCTGGAATTGTGCGGAGCTTTGATCGGAGCGCAGCTATACCAAAAAGCGCTGACTTCACTGCGCATGAAAGCGGATAGCTGTACATTTTGGAGTGATTCTATGATCGTGTTAGGATGGCTTAGGATGCTACCAACCCAACTGAAGATTTTTGTACGAAATCGAGTGGCTGATATACTCGAAATCAGTGGCAGTTGGCCTTGGCGCCACGTACCTACTAATGACAATCCAGCCGATCTGGTCTCGCGTGGACTTGATGCGGGTTCAATTGCTACTGCTGACATTTGGTGGAATGGACCAGCATTCCTACATAATGACGAACAAGACTGGCCCAAAAACCACTACGCAAGCAAGGATAGTGACCAATTACAGACCGAGTTAATCCCGGTTAATGTAGTGTGCGAACCTATACTATCCCCTCTAGCTGCATTAAACTTAATAAAGTTCTCTAGTTTTACCAAACTTAAACGTGTCACCGCTTATATTTTGCGGTTCATCAACAACACACGTCCTGGTAGTGTCAAGTGTTCAGGATTCCTTGGTACTAAAGAACTACAAACTGCTATGAACACCTTAGTAAAATTAGCACAAAAAGAATCATTTTATTCTTACGACGATATTAAAAACAAAACTGCGCTCAAGGCCAAAGACCCGCTTACAAAACTGAATCCTTTTATAGATTCTGATGGACTCATGCGTGTAGGCGGAAGACTTCAAAATGCGCCTTTTAATTTTAATAAAAAACACCCCCCGATTTTACCAAAACAACATTTTATAACCGTGACGTATTTCAATTTCGTTCACATCGTTTTATTGCATGCCGGACCTCAAGCCATGCTAGCATATATAAAATCTGCTTATTGGCCAATCGGAGGTCGTGCCCAAGCTAGGACAACGTATCATAAATGTGTCCTGTGTACCCGTATGCGGGGTGCAACCATAACGCCACTCATGGGCAACTTACCATCGCCGCGCGTAACTCCAGGTTTCCCTTTCGAGGTTGTCGGTGTGGATTACGCCGGTCCAATCTTAGCCGCGTCTCGCAAAGGTCGTGGCAGTCAAACCATAAAGGTTTATATTGTCATTTTCGTGTGTTTTAAAACTAAATGTGTACACCTTGAGCTATGTAGCGACCTGTCTGCAGAAGGCTATATGGCATCTTTGAAGCGGTTCATTAGTCGCCGCGGTCTACCCTCGGACATATACTCTGACAATGGAACCCAATTCGTCGGGGCGTATAATGATCTGAAAAGATTTCTCACCAGTCATGCGAAGACGTTATCTGAGTCCGCAGCCAATGACGGCATAAGGTTTCACTTTGTTCCACCATATTCACCACATTTCGGCGGTTTGTGGGAAGCTGGAGTGAAATCCACTAAACACCATTTAGTTAGAGTCTTGGGTAACTGTCATTTAACTTTTGTTGAGATATATTCGACGCTGTGTCTTATAGAGGCTATTTTGAACTCGCGCCCCCTTACACCTTTATCTAGCGATCCTTCTGATCTGCTACCACTGACTCCGGGTCATTTTTTGATCGGACGACCACTCACAGCTCTTCCGACACCCTGTCTGACAGAGACTCCTCCTTCAAGACTAACCAGATACCAGAGGATCGAACAGTTAAGACAACACTATTGGATTCGCTGGCACAAAGAATATATCTCTGAACTCCAGGAGCTAACCAAATGGAGACAAGCCAAGGGTCAACTCACAACTGACACTATGGTTGTCATCAAGGACGACAACTTGCCTCCACTAAAATGGAAGCTCGGCCGCATCGTTAGCGTCATCCCCGGACCTGATGGAATCAGTCGCGTGGCCGACATCCGGACGTCTACTGGAATTATTCGTCGTGCGTTCAGCAAAATATGTCCATTACCGATCGAGAAGTAATTCTTCGGTTGAAAGACCAGCCTTTCAACGTGGGCGGGCATGTTGGAACTAAACGCAGGGCTTGAGCGGGGACTGAGGAGGGACGGAGGGCGTCCACCGGCTTCCATTATTCGCTGTGACACAGCATCTTTGAATTTGTAGTTATGTAATTTTGTATGTACGTGTAGAGGCAGAATACAGTACATTTCTATTTAAAATATTAGTTTCATTCTGCCTGGTCCTTCAACAATTCCCAACACTCACCGTTCACAGCTAAACTACTAAACCGATTTAGATAAAATTTGTCATATATAATTTATTTATCGTATGGCTATATGTCACTGGGTATGGGTATAGATATGCATTTTTCTCACGGATAGTAGTAGTGGGAAAGCAGATGAAGAAAATTAAGTGAGTGCTCCGAGGTCCAGATGGGACAGTGCAGCTGCCAAGTTTTTTACTCTTTTAGCACCACCCAGGGATCACGTGTAGGGTTTTCTAAGGTGTTTCCTACGGACGCAGATTGACATTGATCCCTAGAAAACGTCCTAGGTTAAATAGTCTATTTCATTTTTATAAGTCTCCAGGCGGTGGAGGGGATATGATAGGATTTTATATTATACTTTTAGCCTAACTTAATAAAGCTTTACTTTTTTTTTATGAAATAGGAGGCAAACGAGCAGACGAATCGCCTGATGGTAAGCAATTAACGCCGCCCATGAACGCCCGCAACACCAGAGGGGTCACAAGCGCGTTGCCGGCCTTTAAGATGGGAATACGCTCTTTTCTTGAAAGTTTGAAGGTCGTATCGGCCTGGAAATACCGCATACGACAGTTCATTCCACAGTTTTACCAAATATTTGTGTCATTTTAGGCCCCTGTTTACCCTCAAACATGTCAATATATGTTAATAGCTCTCAAATATATCCCTTATCCTACTTTACCGTATTAAATAAACACCGACCGGATTTTACGGTTCCCTTCCTAAATCAGAAGATTCTGCACCAAAATACTATCATCTTACATGCCGATAAGTTACTTATAAAACGTCGTATCAAATCAAAAAGCTATTAAAATTCAACCTTGAGTTACACGGTTTAAAGTTCATACTCATTGGAATGTTAAACATATACGTGCTTGTAAAGACTCCTTTGACACTTTAAAAAAATACCTGAACATAATCCAGGATTAAAATGTCTTGGATGAACACCATCTGCGAGAACTTCCAAGCGAAATTAAACCTTAACGATGTCAGTTTTAAGTTGAATTTGCTTTAGCAATGTTTCTCCTTTGTCGATGTGCGGAAACTACTAAGAAACTTTGAAAGTTTTTTTTTCTAAACACAGGATCTGTCGGCGGCTTCATAAATTAACAGTCAGAAACTGTTTTTACTTGTACACCGTGTTAGTCCTTATTGCTATGTCGTTAGAGTTTATAATTGCTTGTTTTGTTTTTGTTTAAAAGACTAGTGAAGTGCGCCGTTCAGTGAGTATTTGCCGTTTGATTTTTGACAGATTGGGAAGTGGTTGTGACTCGGAATATATTTTTGTGACAGTACCGTTTCATTTGACAAGTTCAGACAAGTTTTCGTTCTGTTTTGTAAATGATGCTTAAAACATTTGTCTTGTTGATTTCAGATAGATAGATTGTACTTAAGTACCTAAATGTATAAAACTGTTTTACTTAGAATCTGAGTTGTAGCTCACCCTAAACCGTTGAAATTAGAACCTTTAAATTATGTCAATTTATGGGATTAGGTTGCCAAGCGGAACAGCAAGGGCAAGATATGCGTTATCCGTACTTTCTGAAACCTGTTCTGAGACTGTCGTCATGAGTGCATACTACGGGCATGTATATTCACAACTAACGTATGGTATCATATTTTGGGGTGATTCTACTGACGTCAAAACTACATTCTTGTTACAAAAAAGGTGCTTACGAACAATGTATCACTTGCGTTGGTTCCAATCTGTTAGAAATGTATTTAAGGAGAAGAAGCTTTTGACCCTAACTGGAATCTATATACTCGAACTCTGCCTCTTTGTAAAACGCAATGAAGAGTATTTCAAAAAAGTGTCCTCATAAAATGCTAAAGTGCGAATGCAATATAAATATAACTACTGTATGCCAACCTTAAAAAAAAACAGCCAAATTATGTATGATAGTGCCTACCTTACTGCAATAAGGGTATTTAATAACTTACCTATTGAAATTAAATCTGTAGAAGGTAAACCCTTTAAAACTGCTTTAAAGAATTGGCTTATTAGTAGAGTTTTCTACAACATGAATTAGTTTTACCAGTATGATAATAGTGCATGCTTGTATTAATTTAGTTATGTAGTTATAAGTTAGTTAGTAATATTATGTTGTACGTCCATGATGGACAAACTGTTGGTTCTTAATTGTAGTATTGTTAACATCTTTGTACACAGTTATGCAATAAAGGATTATTTTATCTTATCTTATCTTATCCCAGGCTCATTAGGCAAGATGTTCATTTGAAAGAATTGCACGTAGAATATGATGATTTATAGTCAAAAATAGCTGTTACAAACTGACAATTTAAATTTTCGCGCCTAAACGGATCTACAGTTTCTGTGACGTCACTCATGTGTGTCACTCCATATTTGTTCGTACACAGTGCCAATTTCTTGTTGTTTTTTGATTTTTTTGACCTGGATGCTAGCCTTTTAACCCAAATCCCATAGAAAGTTGCCAACCCCATTATTTGCCATAACAGGAGTGACGTCACCAGACGCTGATTGGTGGATTAAAACACGTTCCGTTTCACATTACTTTAAATCCTAATTATTATTTGAAATTAGTTTAAACTAAAATAAAAACGTTTCAATAGGTATTATTTTATGATTTTTCAACATCTTGATTACGAAATAATGATAAATATGATAGCTGCATCTTCCTTATTGAGCCGTAGCTAAAGCCGGGAACGATCGCTATGAGGATGAAACATGTATCAAATATCTATAAAGTGAATCAACACAGTGAATCCTCCTTTTTGTAAAGGGTCGGCAACGCGCATGTGACTCCTTTGGAGTTGCAGGCGTCCATAGGTTACGGTAGCTGCTTACCATCAGGCGGGCCGTATGCTTGTTTGCCACCGTCGCTTGTAAAAAAAAATACGATATTTCTAGAAATTATGTTTTTTAAGTTTAAACGATATAAAAGTTCGACTAAGCCATATGTTTCCATTTTTGAAACATTCAATTCTAACACCCATGTCTTACACTAAGAAATACTTTACAAAAGTTCATATTCATGCATGACTCTCACATTCTTACAAGGAACGTGTCCAACTTAGGATAAACCTCAAAAGCGTTTACTAGTCAAGCGTTTCTAGCTCATATTATTATTAGATTAAGGTTCAGAATGGAATGTGTCCAAAGCTGTGGATATTTGTGTAAACTGTCGGGGCGGAAAGGGATATAGCTGGTAAAGTCAGCAACAGAAGTACAGCGGTTAAGATATTCAAAATGTTATCATATGGTAGTTTTTGATGAAAACGGAATAAATTTAATTTTTCGTATTTTACAAGTAAAATCCACCAGAAATTACATTAACATAAATGCTAATTACACCATTAAGTAAATCATGCACGGTTAGCACATGAGTGACGCGACAGTATCTCGCGTACCCGTCTCTTTTTAATTGATACAGTCAGAAAAGGACGGGTAGACTATCTCGCGCGCGAGGTACTGTCGCGTCATTCTTGTGAAATCTGCCACCATCGTGTCAAAGTGAAACATGCCTTTCAATTTTTTTTACCTTTTTGTTACGTAGAAATTTTATTGTCTGTAAACATGGTCACCGTATAAGCAAATAAAAAAAACATAAACCCTCTTTAACAATTATGACAGCACTTTGATTATAAAAATATATATATATATATATTGTCAAATTAAGTGAGATACGACGTTTTCAAAGTAACTAGACATAAATTTTACATATATATATCAGAGAAAAACAAGAGCGTATCAGTACTCGGCGGAGTAGTCTAATTATAGAGTGACCATACGTATCGTAAATAATTTATAACTTTTATTTTTTAACCTAAAAAGTTTTTTTGCGCGTAATCAGAATCCGTAGTGTTACTCCTGCTTACGTTTACTGAATCATCCTGTATAATATCTGTCACTATGTTATCCCCAAAACATTATTATTCCTCACTAAAAGAGACTTATCTTCGCGAAGCCATTTAACCAAACGCTTTCCTTTAGTGTACCTTACCTGCCACCTCCGATAAGGGGTTCTGTTCCAACCACTTACCTCTCAAAATCTCAAGGACACCAGTATAACACCTGGCTTACAATAAGCATAGTTGAATGAATCTCGGTGTCGAGTTACAATGGCGCCCAACTCGATTCGTGTTTGACAAAGTTTGACTGTTTTTGAACCTTATTACATTGAGTTAAGGTCGAGTTATAATCTGTTGCTGGGGACCATAAGGGGCCCATAAAAAGGCGAAGTTTCATATATTTCCGTATGAATATGTCCCCAAGTTTGTTTGGTGCTAATGTGCCTGTTTTGTTGAGGTATAAGAGAGTGTTTCCCTTCAATGGCTTGTTGGAAGTTGCTTTAGTTTGGAAACCTTTTGGCCACAAAGGAGAGAAAAAACGAAATATTATGTTTTCTTTGTCACGTTTTCTTTTATTTGCGCGAAAAGGCAAGTTTTCTTAACTATTTTTGTAACATCGCCCTTGATATCGCGTCTGGTGGTTATTGAATGTATGTTCATTATAGTAGAAATTTTGCACAAGAATTTATGCCGAAGTGTTAAGGCGGTTTGAACTATAATTTTTGAATTGTTGTTGTTGAATTATAATTTTATCCATTGTAATTTATCCGTTTTTATTGCTCGTCTATTCCATAAAAGCAGCCTAATTGTACAATCCCTTGCACAATCAATTTTGTTATAAAATATCAGCATTAGAAATATATAGCTAATAGAATAGAATAGCTAAGGGGGCGAGCTGTTCAAAATGATTACGACACTCTCCTCACGTTCTTTTCTTAAATCTTTATAATGAGGTTGTGCCCATATCATTTTGAACATCCTTCGCGCTTAGCTACTTCTGCTGCGAACTACAAGGTGTAACAAAAAAATGAAGAACGTAATTAGTATCGTATTCAAATGATGAAAAACTAGGGAAAAAAAAATTTTTAGGCGCAAAAATTTTTTTTTGTATGGAGGGTTGGCTGGCTGGGACGACGTGTCTCTTACAAAAATTTTTTTTTCTCCTACTTTTTGTTAGTCGCAACTCGCAATACGATACCATTTAAGCCCTTAAATGGTACACCAGTATTTTTGTTAAACCCTGTATATAATTTCAAGAAATCTTTGAACTTTAATATCGAGCAAGCTGGCTCAAGTATAGATTACATACAAAACGTGTCCTAGATAACAAAATTGAACTCCCGAGTACGCTTTTGTTAGCAAATTAGTTTTCTAATGACGAAACTCTTTATAGAAAACGAGCAGATATGCAAATCCAATTCTTATAATAATAATACCTAGAAAGCAAAAACTGCCAAACGTTCGCTATGAGATATTGTACTGTCAAAGTTTCTATAGCATCACTATTACTCAATTATTGCAAGAGAGAAAGAGTGGGATAGTCCAATTTTAACTTCACGTATTTAAAGTTTGGCTTTTTTATTTGGGAGTAAATTTTTAATTTCGAAATTACTTTAAAACTAATGCTAATTAATACAACCAATGTCAAATCTAATCTAATCTACGAGTAATAACCAAATAGAAGGTAACGAATATGAATTTATGAATGACTTCATTCATAATGTGGATTAGTTGTAGCGGGGAAATCTCGGCTGCGGGAAATTTCAACTAAATCAAAATATCATACGTGTTTAATAGTGCCATTTACAGAGCGAAAAAGCGCTTTTCGCTATCCGGATATAGTTGGCAATATAGTTGATGATGTAAAACACGTAAGATATTGCGATTTAGTTGAAAATATTCCCGCAGTCGAGATTGTCCTTCTGCACCTTACGCATCTTTGCAGCCTAAATACCGTACAAAGGCGAACTTACCCGTTTAGGAGAGGATCTCGTCCAGTAGTTCCAGTTAACCTTTGAGTGGATGAGATGAGATCAACGTTGAGAAAATTACCTGAAGAAGCCAAACTTCACTTTTGACTGATCGAATCCAATTCAATATCAAGTTAAAATCAAAGCAAGATTTCTAAGTGCTATTATTCTAAGGTTTATCCTATTTCCAGGCTTGCGTCATGGGACTGAAGACGTTATATGATCTGTATTAAATAGAGTTTGATAGCTTTCTAGCTACGCATATCCGATCTTACTTATTCTAACACTCGGAGCTAGGTTAAGGAGTAATAGAAGATTATAATCTGTCTATCTAGCCCATATCCAATTATATAGGTAATGGATAAGTAAACATGGATAGCGTGACTTAAGAAAATGATAGTGACAGTTAACAATCATTTCATCGTGACTATGTCGTCAACGTTAACTGGAAGAGATCCCTTAAAGGGAAAGTTCGCCTTTGTACTTTGTTTATTTTTAACCGACTTCAATTTCATAGAAGGAGGAGGTTCTGTATTCGGTTTGGGCTTTTTTTTTATGTATGTTCACCGATTACTCCGAGACGCGTGGTCCGATTTGAATAATTATTTTTTTGTTTGAAAGGATCTACTTCCAAGGTGGTCCCATATTAATCTGGTGCTGTTCTGATGATGGGATCTATGAGGAATTGAGGGAACTCCTCAATTTTTAAAGGCATACGTATGGTGATTTGGGTGTTTTCTTAAGCAACTCGAGGATTTTCTCTCGAAAACCACCAATTTGATGTAGTGGACCTCTTGATGTTGGTTGTTTTGATGATAATGATGATGATTTTTTTAAATGTAGGATGTTGAGCGATTACTCCGAGACCCGTGGTCCAATTTGAAAAATTCTTCTTTTGTTTGAAAGTAACTACCTTTAAGATGGTTCCACATAAATCTGGTGCTGGCCTGATGATGGGATACATGAGGAATTGAGGGAACTCCTCAATTTTTAAAGGCACATGTATGGTGATTTAGGTGTTTTCTTAAGCAACGCGAGGATTTTCTCTCGAAATCCATCAATTTGATGAAGTGAACCTCATGATGATGGTTGTTTTGATGATGATGATCATGATTTCTTTAAATGTAGGATGTTCAGCGATTACTCCGAGACCCATATGGTCCGATTTCAGGAGAATTCCGGAAATCGGAGAAAATAAAGTTTTTTTTTGTTTGAAAGGAACTACCTTTGAGATAGTTCCACATTAATCTGGTGCTGTTCTGATGATGGAATCCATGAGGAATTGAGGGAACTCCTCAATTTTTAATGGCACATGTATGGTGATTTGGTTGTTTTTTTAAGCAACTCAAGCATTTCTTCTCCAAAACCACTAATTTGATGGAGTGGACCTAATGATGAAGACCACATATGATATGTGGAACTTTCCTTACATTGAGTACGTATCATGAACTTTTTCTTATATATCTTCACAGATTATTGCGAGATCCATTGTCCGATTATGATAATTTTATAACCACTAAAAATGGAAAAATAAAAACTTTTTACAAAAAAAAGATAAACCGACTTCAAAAAGGATAAAATAAACTATTATATTATTTATATGCGTTACAAACTGATATGTTTGAAGTCGGTGCCAAGCCAAAAAGTTACAATACCGGCAAATCAGCTTCAAGTCTGAAAATCACAAAACCGTTAATACGAACGAGGCGTATGTGTTCAGTGAATTGTTCTTCATACTATACGTGCTACTTTCAATCCATAAGTCGGAAGTTCGAACCCCGGTTGATACCGCTGTGCTATTCGGAACGTATAACTAGTGGGCCGAGAAGAAAACCAATGAAGATGTTCTATTTATGTAGAAAAAAAGGACAAATTAATTTATTGAGAACCATAGAAAATAGGAGAGGAAGGATGCCTCGACACCTGCTACGACATGACGAATTTATTAAGAACATCATAGAAGGGAGAGTTGAAGCAAAGAGGAAGGAAGGAGGGAAGCCAGGAAGAGCATACATGGATCAAGTCAAGGAAAAAATAAACGTCGTGTCGTATCAGGCTGTCAAGGAGAAGGCAAAGGGCAGACATACATGGAAATTGCTCCACAGACAAGAGCCCAGCTCTTAAATAATTGATGATGATGAACTAGTGGGCAGAACTATAGTTCAAACTGAACATCTCAAACTCGACCATTCCTCCCCTATTTTTAGCGGGTAACCAGTGTTTGGTCTCGTGGCTAGGAGGCTTGATCAGCTTAGTATGACGTAACGAACAAGTGCCAAGCGGAGTCCCCAGAGAGAAAAGTGCATATTGTTCCATACATTATTGCTCTCGTCACCCGCAATATTCTGTTTCTTCTAGTTCTAAGAGTTATGTCATATTTTTCAGTTTAAGCAAATATTTTCATTTAAAACAGAACAACACTGAAACTATCAACCGTTAACTTCCCTTGTTCCACATTCTGCGTCTGTCACATTAAAAGGATCCCGCTGCGCTGCGTTGCATTAAAAATGCAGTTTATGTGACTTAGAAATTGTATAGAACAAACAATTTTATTAACGTCCACGAAACTTGCGTTCGTAGTGATGAGACGAGCTCAAGATTTTCGACTACGAATTTTTATGGAGTTGACCTAAATTCATCCTAGTTAGTAGTTTTTTCGATAAATTTCCAGAAAGCTTTTTTATTGTCTTCATAATATATAAATGAATGTTTAATTAATTTCATTTGCCAACTTGTTGCTTAGAACTGTCATAAGAATTAGGTAATTACAATTACACTATACGTTAACTAAATAGTTGACTCGTTTACAATTGAAAGGATGTCTAATTTTTGAAACATATAAATGTTTAATAGATAGATAATAGATTTATTTATTTCTTGTAGAAAACTACACAGTATTTTACATCATAAAATAAAATGGTTTCACTAGAAGATCGTCACTTACAATATAATAAAAAAATAATCAATCAAAAAAAGTACAGAAAAAAAACGTCAGTGGTAAAAATACATAGAATGTCAGCAGGTATTTTGTGCATGTATACATGTCTAGAGATCCTAGGTAAAATTCCTTTATATTACAGTAATGTCAATCAGGACCAGGAAATCAGAATTCATGTAAGACCAGGACATGTGACGTACACAAAAAGGATGAAATGATGATGATGATGAATGTCAATAATATTACTTTACATTTAGACAAAACCAAAACCGATATCGTTAAAGTATTCTAAAAGTACTAAAAATACCTCCTAACCCACACAAATGTCCCATTTTAAAGGTGCAAAGTGAGTGCATTAGTTGACTTCCACCGCATTTATCACGAAGTATTTGGCATTAATCACACGTCGTAGTCATGTGCGTGACAGCTGCGCATTCAGCTGCGCATCGATTTTGGTTCCTGTTTACATTGGCATTCGATTTTAGACCATGTTACAAGGATGTAGAGTTAGTTTTTGAATGTTAATAATTTTTTCGATTTTCGCGAATTTTAATTAGGGACGCAGACTGTCGGAGTGTATGATTTGTTTTTAAATAAAATTTTGATTGTATCAAAATATGTGTAGCCGGTATTAGAAGGTTAATACACTTTCACACGAGGTTTTCCCAAGGGACTACTGTGACGGTTTCTTCTCGGAGAAAAAGAAAGGGGTGGACGCTTTTTTGAAGTTAATGAGTTTCATGCACGTTCGCTCTAATATTTACTATTTACATTGATATCGAGAAGTGCAGTTCTTTTAGTATAATATTTTTTAAGCAAGAAGAGAGTTACCAATGACGTTACTGACTGTGACGTTCCAAAGATATGAGTGGTGTTGACCAGTTGATTCGAATTTCGATCGCGCTGCAATTTATAATTTTTTGTCGAATTTAATTAAGTCGTCGAATATTCAGTTCCAATTTCGCCACATCTGTGTATATTTCAGTAAAAATGTAAACATGTCCCTAACTGTTGTAATCGAATTAAAATTGGTAACCCCCCCCCCCTCCTGCATACAAAGTTTGTATGCAGCTAGTGTTGTTCTCTGCAGCTGACTGTACCTATACATTGCCGTGCAAAATGATTAACGCATCGCAGATGGGATTCGAATTTTTGGCAGCTTGCAAATACATAGTTTAAATGGAACTTATTTTATTTAGTCCAATGTGTACATTACCATGTAAAATGAAAATGTAACGCAGACGTAAATCTTTGGAAAAATCTAAAATAGTTTTAAACGAATTTAATTTCCTTAGTCGATTTTTTTAAATAATTTCGTCACGTCACTAGCTGTGTACATTGCCATGGAAAATGAAAAAGTAACGCAGATGCAAATCTTTGGAAAATCTAAATAGTTTTAATCGAATTTAATTTCCTTATTCGAATTTTCATAATAATTTCGTCACGTCACTAGCTGTGTATATTGCCGTGAAAAATGAAAATGCAACGCAGATGCAAATGTTTGGAAAATCTAAAAAAGTTTAAATCGAATTTATTTTTCTTAGTCGCATTTTCATAATAATTTCGTCACATCACTAGCTGTGTACATTGCCGTAGAAAATGAAAATGTAACGCTGATGCGAATCTTTGGAAAATCAAAAATAGTTTTAATCGAATTTAATTTCCTTAGTCGAATTTTCATTATAATTTGGTCCCATCACTACCTGTGTACATTGCCGTGGAAAATGAAAATGCAACGCAGCTATATTTGCTGTCTCCCCGTTATTTACTCTTGCAAAACCAATAATTCTTGTGCTGCTTACTCCACTAAAGCACAATAGATGGCAGCAATAAAATGTACAAGGGAACACCAGTGTATTAACTCTATACGTATCTGAAGCATCTTCATTGAGACGTTGACATACTTTTGTGGTACTATTTTCAAAGTTAAAGGAGATATTTTAAACTTAGTTCTAATATCGCGACTTTGTACGGGATCTACGGATCATTTGAAATGTTCCACTAGATATGTTGTAAATAAAAACATCATTTCTATTCGGCCTATTTTTTTATGGAGGATAGGCAGACGTTTGACCGCGATCTCACCTGATGGTAAGTGATGATGCGGTCTACGGAAGAGCACGCTTACCTATGAGATACCTATTTACTCTCGCTTTGGAGAGACCTAAATTGTTCTCAAGTGGAAACACAGACTCGGGCAGGCCGTTCCACTCCTTGGCAGTTCGCATAAGGAATGTTGAAGCGAAACGCTTCGTGCCTATTTTCCCCTCGGACCAATAAAATGGCTTAGTTACTTCGCACTGCTTGACAAGTTGACACTTAGGGCCGGTTGTACCAAACAGTCTGTTAACGTCTACGTCATCGTTAAAAAATCTTGCATAAAAAGTTTGACAGTTTTCTATGGGATGACTGCTCTGTCGCCATATTTAACGTTGATGAGTTCGTTAGTTGTGCTTGGTGCAACTCACCCTTATTAGATGACAAAGTTAAGGCAATAGTCATCCCAGTTATACATAAGTTCTTTCAATCATAAAGATAACTTTCTTCACCTTTCTGAGCAAAATAGTAAAATAGTCGTTGGATTAAGGATTCTAAAAATGAACCATGCTGTCCAAATTGAAACGATCTTTCATAATATGCATAAAATGAAGAGAAATCTTGTTATTTATGTAAGGAAACTACTTTAACGATAGGTAGTGATGAAATACTCGAGTTTAATACGTTTATTAACAATTAATATATTTACAAAACAAATAGCAAACACAATTGGAAAACCTAGCAAGTATCGGTGGGGCACCAAAAGAGAGCTCCTGCCGGTCGTACAGCCTCTTTTATGGGCTCGGTATCCCCGCCGGACCGTCATCCAGGTGCTTCGACTGGAGGGGCCACCTCCTACCTGCCACCTGGTGCTATGACGTAGCTGCCCTGCAGGTGGAATTGTCGTCACCATGTTGGAGTTGTTCGTGGTGCCTGCCTACGCCGCCAGATGTTGCCCTCACAGCTTGGCACCATGGTTGCCAACATTTACGGCAAAATAATGACAAATAGTTAAGCTACATTGGGGTTGTATGTTGAAGACTGCTAATAATATTTAAACTGCTGTAGAGCTAACAGCAATAGTTTAATTACACCAGTTCCGGTTCCGGTGCGGTGGAGACGAAAAT
This sequence comes from Pammene aurita, assembly GCA_947086415.1. NCBI lineage: Eukaryota > Metazoa > Arthropoda > Insecta > Lepidoptera > Tortricidae > Pammene > Pammene aurita. Next base: position 7,509,378 of record OX352315.1, on the reverse strand, counting down.
TCCTATTGTTTACTTGTTTTATCGTTGAATACACTTTCATTTCTGAGTCATTATGCTTATTAACGATATGTGACAGTACAAGTAAAAAGGTCCCACTTCAATATGGAGTTATTATAGAAACATTCAACAAATTGGTATTGTATTGCAACTAAGAGATAGAAGGAAGCAATTTTATGGCCGCGAAAATTTTTCTTTTTTTGTATTGAACACGTCATCCCAGGCGGCCTACACTCCATACAATAGTACATTATTGTCGAGGAGGTGAAGTAGCACATTGATGGCTGAGTATTACGTTTAAACGGACGACTTTAGGAGTCCGTTTAATTTAATACGAAGCCAGCAATGGCCCTTCGCGCCGAGTCCAATATAGTGCTTTATTCAAAAATAAAACAGCCAACGTCGATGAACAACAAACAATATTGACATAAATAATATATTCGGGATAACTTCTAGATTAAAAGAATGACCACTACCGCGAGCATCGAATTTCGATTCGAATCCTATAATTATCTCTATCTCCATCGCTTCTCATTTTGAGTGAGAGAGACAAATTTATTCGAAACTACATTTTTTTATGTTCGCGGTACACGCTCAGCTTTGCCGCCTTCATATCTTTTTAGTAAAAAGTTTGAAGTGTATTTTTCTTCTGAATTTACCGTAAGCTATTTGAGATAACTAAAAAGTCGCGGTACCAACATTATAAATAACAAATACCGATGTTGTATTTTGGCTGTTGAGGACTTATGCCTTTATTTTTGTATGGCTGTTGAACTTTTTAAAAAGTTTGTACCTCGACAAAAGTGGAATTTGTATGCAACATTTATGTCGCGAAATCGAGCCTGCAATTTCCGTAACTTTTAATTTTTATTTGACCATAAACTAGGCACTTCGCCGCCTAGTTTTTAACCGTAAAAGTCAACCTTGCCGGACATTTTTGAATAAAAGTATTTTTTTTACGCGTCACAATATTTTTTTCTTAGATTTTCATTATTAGAATAGAATACCATACCAATTAATAGAATACCATACCATACCCTTAAACGGATCGCCAGAATTTTTGGTACATTCTGTATACACTGATAAGCTGACAGTTCTAAACCAGGAGAGGCCTTAGGTATCATTTCCCCTCTGTCAAAAGCATTGGCAGGAAAATCCAGTACATCTATAAAAACTATTTCAATAATCGATGTCACGCATTTTCGTCATCGCTGTCAATGGATAACAAGCTCTGTGAAAATGCCCTTATGCGCTGTTCTTGGATGTATTTTTTTTTATATTTCGTCTAGTTTACAAAAAGATGAAATAGCATTTCAGATGTAAGTACAGTTTTACTTTATTTATCATTACTTTCGTAATAAAAGATTTAACCTAAATCGAAAAACAAGCTTCGTTTACAGAATCGATTCATAGACAATCGTTTTCTTTCTGACGGGCAGTAACTATTTGACGTTTGATACTTCTCCATATTTAACGCGCTTAAGGATTGCTGTCTTCTATATTTTGTTTGAAAATACAACCAAAAATGATCCTTGGCTTTTTTGTTTGACATTTGCAAAGACTGCATCCAATAATGAACCATATGTTAACATTTGTACAGTCGACTATCTATTGCTCCATTTAGTGTTATGAAGTATAAAAAGAATATCTCAAATATGTTTGGTGTTTTCAAGTCAAAGGTACATTGCATCTTTGCGGTTGTCAATAAAGCGTTGCTGCCATAAAAATTCATTCAGAAATATACTGTATTAACAACCGACAATGACTTGAAAACATCACATGCGTGCTACCTCGCCCCCCTCAGATTTTGGCAGACTTTTTTGTTTGGAAAGATGAGGCGAAGCGTACTCCATTTATAGAGCTTTATGCTGATGAGTAACCAAGGCGGCACTTTGACAGGCATAGCAAACAACTTAGTATGAGCTGTCAGATTACTTTGCTCAATTAAAAAATCGTGTTTACTATCTTAGTTATCCAACACAGCCAAATTCAATTCGCATTCGTTCAACGCGAACAACTTTTTTCGATAATTTTCACAAACCCACCATTTTGAATCACTTCGATATTTTCCCCAAGAAAATCAGATTTAAAATCCAGCGCCAAATTAGATATTCCCCTGTGATTCTGAATGTCCTGATATCTTGCCGAGTATTCCTATCGTTGAGTGCGAGTCGAGTTGGGCGCTGGGCGCCACGTGACCACAGAATAAATAATAGTATTACATACAGAATGGCCACGCTCCGCCCCGCCCCGATCGGAATTACTTCACCCCGCGGCGGCCGATTGGTAGGAAACTAGTAGGTTAATCCGTCAGGTTGGCAGCGCATCGATATAAAAAGCAAAACGACAGCGGAAACAGCGCCCTAAGATGCACGCACACATTGTAGCATGTACCAAGATGCATACTAAGGCGCTCAAACGAGTTTTGTAGTATGACGTGTCCGCCCTGTGACGTGACCTCAAAAACTGTAACAACTGTGCTATGATAGAGTCCCTACATAATAAAAAAAAAATCGTTTAATAAAGAAAAAATATATATATTATAAATGCGACAATAACTTTCGTCTGTCTGTTACCTCTTCACGCTTAAGTGTTATTCAATTTATATTCAATTAGATAGTTTGAGTCCCGGAGAAGGATATGATCATATCATAGGATACTTTTTATCACGGAAAACTTCCTTTAAGGGGTTGGAAAAGTGAGGATTAACTATGGAATGACTACAATCTACTAATTTTACGAGGACAAAGTCACGGGCAGAAACTAGTGGTTAATGTAGGTACTTTACACTGGTTTACCAAAGCATTTGACTCGCAACTCTTGCAAGTGCTCAGTAAATTGGAATAACATCTCATATTGCTGAATTATGCTGACACTTGGACCTTAGGTTAATGTGTTAGGATCTATATTTGTGTGGCTAATCTGGTTACATTTAAAGGTGCGAGCACAGTGGCATATTGATTTGATCGATCGGGAATATTTTGTATGTTTGTGTATATTACCGATGCCTATGCGGGGCCATCGGTAATATGATTAAATACAATTATATTTTTTGGTTCAGTTCGTGAAAATACGTTTTTCCTCTTATGACATGTTTATTTACACTCTGTAACCTACAAGAAAAACTTCTTCCAATGTATGTAAAAAGGCTATAAAATAAAAACTATCAAAAACCAAAGGAGTCACAAAATGCGTCTCCAACAGTGAAGTAGACATAAATAAATATATGAACATTTACTAATAAAATGTTTTCTTTTCAGGTAAGAATGCAGTCACAAGTTTATATTTGGTAAGATTAAATCAATCAATCAATCAGCTAGCCTAATATGGTCGGATTTTTATCGCCTGTCACCATTACTGTCACGTTCTAACAAGTATGTAAGTGCGAAAGTGATGCATGACGTGATAGGCGATAAAATGACAACCATGATACGCGTTCTGGTTTAGGTTACAAAACACAATACTCCAATTGTTCACCGGAATGTATGAAAATATAACAAGTATTTTTTTGTCTTTGTTTTGAAATCCATACCCCGCAAAGAGTAAGGGCGGCTGGATTAGTTTAGCCTGTATATTGCTTTATATCGTACATAAAAAAGAAGTGAAGTGAAGCGTAGAATTCATTACTTACTTCTCTTTCCGTGTCAAAATAGGTCGATATAAACCTGTTGCAATACTCCTATGGTTTCTCATTGATCATATGATGATGATGAACACTAGGCATCTATTTTCAGTAGCGTTTATCACCACCAGTGTGAGAGCACCCGTATGGTAAAGGTGCTATCTGGCGTCAAGACATATTTAATTCATGAAACCTTACCGGCGGCCATATGCAAATCGTACATGCTCGGATTTTATATATTTTTGTATGAATTTTGATAGGGACGTGTTAAATGAATTCAAACATGATTAGGTATGACATTAGATAATAAATATTTCAACATTATTTTTGCATTTCTTAACTTAACTTAAAGGTGAAGAGGAGCAATCTCGACTGCGGTGAAATATCAACTAAATCGCAATATCTTACGTGTTTTACATCATTTCTAAATATATAAAAGAAGAAACTGACTGACTGACTGACTGACTGACATATCAACTCACAGCCCAAACCGCTGGTTCTAGAGATTCTAAATTTGGCACGTAGGTTCCTTATAAGGTATAGGGATGCACTAAGAAAGGATTTTTCAAAATTCACCCCCTAAGGGCGTAAAATGGGGATCCAAAGTTTGTATGGCGAATCAAGATTTGTTAGACTATCTTATTCGAAACTTCACAGGAGTATTCCTAACGATAAATGAGTAAACACGTGTTTCAGGTTTTTTGAAAATTCAACCCCTAAAAGGGGCAAATGTGGTCACAAACTCTGAAAATCAACATGGGTATCGTATCCTTTTTGAGTACTTAGGTATAGTACGCGGGCGAAGCCGCGGGAAAAGGCTAGTTAACTATATTGCCATCTGGATAGAGGAAAAGCGCTTTTTCGCTCTATAAATGGCACTATAGTTAATTATGTTAAGCATGTGTGAAATGCCTTTTTATATTATTTTTCAGTTCATATAACCCCGTTTATGAGTTCTTACAAATTGGATTTTAAAAGGCAAAGTAAGCATATTGTCCGATTTTGTATAAAGCGCAAAATACATTGGAACGGAATTCAGCTATTCTAGACAAATTTCCGCTTTCGTCTATGAATAGCAAAATAGAGCCCCTAAAGCACAAAATACACTTGAGCTATTTAGTTGAGCTGATGAGCTGAATTCGGAGGTCATGGACGGGAGTCGGCCGTAGTACGGAAAAATCCAACATCCGGCTGATATTGTCTATGGGCTCCATACAATTTTTTTAATACCATTGAATAATTTCCGACTTGTGGCTGCGCGCTAAATTCCACTCAAGTATGTTTTTCGCCTTATATTGTTCATTCAGGACGGTGAGGCAGAAGAAATGAAGATCGGCAACTATTAGAGTATAATTGTTACATCTCAGTCTGGTTTAAACTTTATAATGAGACAAAAAATGTAA